>JAGTTD010000010.1:29023598-30423338 GCA_018398585.1 Simmondsia chinensis | reverse complement strand
CAGTCTGATGATCTATCACAAGATTGGAGCATATAAATATCTAGTGACCATTCACTTTTCATTAGTTCAATACAATATAGAATGAAGTTGGGGAGGTGCTTTATTGAATCAATAGTTATCTGGTTTCTAATATTTTTCTAACTGATATTTGATCATAGGGTATCGATCAGACGTATCACGGGAAATTATACAATTTAGCGTCACTGTTGGTGTGTTGTTTGACTATGATTATGCTGAATTCATCAGATGACTGACATTTTACAAGTGCACTTCTTAACTTCAAGGAAACGTATTGAATACTTTTGTTTGACAATAGCACCAAGAATAACATGATATTCTGTCATATGAGCTCAGTGTCAAGCACTAGTGAGTCCTGGTTGTTGACATAAGCTGTTGAAATTAACTATTGTCTGTGTTTTAGTGCTTTTCAACTTCAGTTGCAATGAAGATGAAAGTGGACATGAAAGACATTCTGGTTTTGTTATTGTTTAATGATTTAAAAGCATGCTTTTGATTTTGGTTTCTTGATTTCATGATTGTTGAATGGTGGATTCTTGTTGGTTTGTGTGCTTATATAATTGGGTTTGGGTTACTTGTTAGAGATAGAAATCAAGTTGAAGTTATTTAGGGAAATTTTCTTTATGGCCATTTTGTGTAATATGGCTAACTATATGAAGTAATTATGTTTAACATGTGTGAATTTGACTTAGGGTGCTAGAGTCTTTGACTGGAGAGTGGGGTGCTACATTTAATTTATGGGACTTCTTTCTGCAAGTAAGTGGTGTTAAGGAAAAGGGAATTTGAATCAAGGTCCTAGTTAGCTTATGACACACTTTTCTTGAAAGTTGGCTTGCTCAATGGTACAAGGTGGCTGTAAATTTGACAGTTGTATTGAATCAAGGTCATAGTGTGTGAGCTTTTTCTCAGAGTATAAGAAGTGCATTTCTTGGATTGCACCTGATTTGAGAAAGTATGCAACGTTTCTTTTTGCGAAAGCTGCATTTGTGTTATGGTGAGTTATGATGGTGTCATTTTCAATTAATAGTTTTTATTTTGATTAGTGATGTATGAAAATTTAACTAGCTTCTTTTTAGCTTCTTCTTTTTCTTTACATTTTTTTGTTATGTATAGGTATTGTTGATGGCAAAGTTAAATACCACTAGAAGTGAAGGACAACAGGGTCAATCAAGAAAGCATGCTTCTTTAGGAACTGCCTCAAAGGTCTTATCCTAATATATATAGATTATATTTATTTTTTTGGTACAGATGTGTAGGGCCAGTCATTGTTTTATTGAATATAGATAAAACCCACGAGGAAATGTAGAAATGTCAACGCACGAAAAACTCAATCTCCATCACAATTGCATCATTCACAACTCGAACATCAACATCCTAGACAACCTATATTTGATCCTTCTCAACCCCAAGAAACCATTGAGGAACCTGAAGCAGTGGTTACTATTCAAGGTAATAGTTAGGTCTTAGGCCTTTAATGGTTATTCAGTATCTTGACAATCAAGTTGTTGCACCAATAGATCTTTGACTTGCATATGTGCTCTGAAGTAGATTAGGTCTCAACTGAATCATTATGTTTGATGGTTTCTTAAATTGCAAAATAAGTAGGTGACGGCAAGATCTATTGTGGAAAAACTTGTCTATCACATATTTGGAATTTACCACATGGACATAAAGCTATAGTTGGTTGTAATGAAAAAGGACAACCAAATGGTGATGAAGGCAGAGTTTTGGGTTTTTGGGTACAATTGCAAGGAATGGAGCGATCTATTTATTAGTGCATAATGATTGGAGGCTCATAAAAAAAAAAGCTAATGGGCAACCAATACTAGAAGAAGTGCAGGTAATATTTGGAATAATTTTTTGCACAGAGAGACTAGATTTTGGACTGAAAAGTGATTTATGATATATTTATTTATTTTTATATGTGTTAAAGGCAAAGTTTCAATATTCTTCCATAATGGACAAGTGGATTTTGAAATCAATTGGATCAAAGTGGAAGAACTATAAGGCTAAAGTCAAAGCAAAATTTTACAATGAATATGCAAGCTTAACTAGCTTGTATAACAAAGGAATGGAATATATTTTCAAAGATCAATGGATTTGCCTTGTAAATTTTTGGAGATCACCCACAGGAAAGGTAAAATTTAAGTTTATGAAAGTTCAATTTCTTTTTGTCATTTTATTATGTTTATGTATGCTATTTTTTGTTTTTTAAATCATAAAAATGTAGTGAGAGGAATAAGAGAAGTCTTTCCTTTGTCGATGCCCCTCATACAGCAGGAACAAAGAGTTTTGCTCGTGTAGCTGAAGAAATGGTAAATTGAAAACCATTATATTATAGAGTAGAGTTTTTTTGAACAGATATAGAGTATACTTCAATTTTGTAGATTTTTTGATCCCTGAAGTTGCATTTGCTTTCAATTAATCTTCCTTATTTGTAATTTTTTTTTTTTTTTCATTTTTAGAGACAAAAACATCAAGATAAGAAAGTACTGCATTGTGCTGAAGTTTACTTGGAATGTCATAAGCACGTAAAAGATGTAGAGAAATGTGTATGCATTTGACCAACCTTTATTGCATAAGTTTATAGTAAATTAAACAACCAAAGTAACAATTAACCTATATGTAGGCCAAAGTAAGAGAAAAGTTCTTGAAGCAACGACCGCTCCTTGAAGGTTTGAACGGAAGTACGGCTTCGGAAGGAGATGTTCTTGATTAGGCTTTCGGTAAGGACAAGTATAGTTGTGTACGAGGCATGGGATTAGGACCTACTCCTACATAGGTCATTAGTGGAATCTTGAAATTTTATTCTCCATATTTCAATATTAATGGAAGATATTTTACTTTGCCTTTTTATCTGTCTTTTTGATGTATGTTGTGAACTAACATATTTTATCTATTCAAACAAGGTGTTTGGACCTTCAACCTCATGCCTTTGATGGTTTGAGGATGACATCAATTGAGGGAACTATTGTTGAGGAAAATATGCATCGTATGAGTGGTAATATTGAAAAAATATTACTATGCATGGAGCAAATTAAAGAGCGATTGAATAATCAAGAGAAAATGATCAAAAAATTAAAAGGCAAATTACAAAAATATAAATCCAAACATGCACTAAGGTAGTTATTATATAATCCAAAATTAAATTGAGTGCACTATTTTTGTGTGCATTTACTTTCTGAAGTTGATATTATTGTTCTTTGTATTTGACACAGAGAGTAGTTTTCCCATTGAATATAGAAATTTTAGTTGAGGCAGGTTTGTTACGATACTTATATTATTTCAAACTTTCCACTTATTGGAGTCTTACTTTTCTATTGTCAATTTAACTATTATGTAGGGGAATGTTTCAACACATTTGTTTTCCTACACTTTTGAAGGTAAACTTCTCTTGTAGTTTTATTATAATACTTTATAACTATTGGTATCGCTATATTTTCTCTACCTGTTTTAGTGTGATGCCCTTCTAAGTGAATTTTGTTTGAACATTTTGCAAGGAATTGCAACAAGGGAAATGTTGGTTAGCGGGCTTTGTAGACCGATCATATATTGGTATGTCTGCTCTAGGCATCCAACACGGATTTTGGTTTAACTAAATAGAAGTACGAGTATATAACAATGTCCTCATGCTTGTAGAATTGTCATCCTCAAAAAACTAAATAAATCCTAGGGAAAATTTCACCTTGTACCTTGAGAGGCAAACATATAACATATAGATTCCCTCATGTTTAGAAGATTCACCTGAGCCCCCTCTAGTCCGTAACAGTGTTTTCATTCAGCAACTATGCTAAGCTTCACAGCTTAGGTGGTACTGGTGTAACATTTGTTAAACACCAGTCACGTTAATTAGCCTATCTTTTGTGTATCGTCCTAAAATATACTATAAATCTTAAATCTTATACAGTAATTGCATGTTAAATGGAATAATTGCATAATCCATCTGTGTGGAGTGGCTCATTTCAATAATTGAATGTGTCAAGTTACTATGACACAGCCTTACCAATAATAATCTTAGAACAACATAAGTTCTATTATAGTTACGAACTTAGTGCTTTCATGATTCAATTACAAATGAGTCCTCATCCTCCCTATTGTCATCTATTGTGCTTTTTTATTTTTTTGATGTGATGATGTGCAATAGCATTTCTTAGTGTTAAATATTTTTTACATGTTTGAACTTTTATGCTTATTACCTAATAGTCTTTTCCATGATTATTCAACAGCAAGCCTTATTAGATGGCACTCAAGATCATGGTACTCCAACAAATAAGCGAGCATCATACCAGATGACCATATCAAATTGGTCCTTTTTACAGTGTAGGATGGATTTCTATGGATCTAATTGAAAGATATTCTTTGTTTGTTTAGTGATAAATAGTCTAGGACATGTAATACATAAGCACATTTACCATCTTTGTATATAGGATTCGTTGTATGAAACTTTGTGTTGACATATATTTCTATGCAGTTGTATGGTTTTATGGAACAAATTATGCATGTACTTTCCAATTGGATTTGTTTTGATTTAGTGTATTGATAATAGCATTGCGTATTTATAAAAATTATGAATTTTACAAAATTTAAGAAAGTTTTGGTGTGGCTTGTTCATTTATGCATGAGGGATTGGGGATGTTAATGGGTAAAATTCTTATGTGGTTTAAAGATGCTAAAAAGTATAAGAACATAAGCGTCGTAGTGTAGAGACGTGTATTTATCCCTGTACCAACACTACAAGAAAGCGTCCCCACAGTGACCCAGCCAGCAGACACAACTATGTGTGTTGTTAGAGTGGCCAACAATGCTTTTAAGTGTAAGAAGAGTTGAAATTTGGTGTTGCAATAGATCTATTTTGTTGTAATCACCCGCAAGAGGTGCAACACTCATCAACATGGTCCGCTCGGTGCAATCACCTGCAATGGTTGCAACATTCCTCACCATGGTCCGCCCTGATGCAATCACCCGTAATGAGTGCAACACTCCTCAAGGGCATACTCATCACATTAACTACATTATGGTATATTACGTATTGTTTACTTGGGCAATAAATAAACAACGCAACATATTGGGCACCTTAATCTTGTCCAAATAGGTTACACCTATCACCAATATACTGACTAGGTATATGAATTCAACCGCCTCTAGCTCTAGCCAGAAGTGTCTTTGCCTATCAAAGTAGCATGAGCTAGATGCATCACACTTAATGCTTTATGAATGTTACTAACCAAATGCGAATGTACCTGGGAGCTAATCATGAAAATGGTATCCTTGCATGTTTATCACATAGAGCTTGAACAACCATAAATGCTTATTGAAATAAAGGGACAAAATGCTTAAATACTCTAAGTTTCAAAAGATCTTAGAGGCCTAGATTCTTCGAAACATTCTTACACAAATAAGAACTGTGATATTCAAACAAACAAAATATAAAACGTTCTACTGAGATTTACAACTAAGCTAAACACCCTATTATGGTTCATGATGGGTCATGTGCCCAGTTATGAGCCATAATGACTTACATTCTATCGAGTCTCAAGTACCCTATTACACATTTTATTTAAGTCATACGCTCTATTAATTTTGAATAAAATTCAAAATACACATGAATGACAATTACAAAGGGAAAAAAAAGAACACTAAATACTTTCATTGCTCAACAAAATGTAGTACAGTGTTAAGCTCAGAGTAAAATAAGTTTATTACTTCATGATTAAACTTGGAATGACCAAAGTTCGCTCACAAGTAGGGAGACTAATATGTTGGTAACTTATAATTGAGCAGCTTGCTACTGTAGATGGGCAAATAGGTAATACGGGCAATTATTTGGACAAAAATCAGCTTGCAACTAATTTGGAACTATATCTCCAAAATGCATAAAACAAAATTCGCCCACTAACAGCGCAATTCGCCCGCTTTGCTTACAGTGCTATTCCACCACTTTGTACAAACAACACAATTCGTCCACTAGGTGTAAAACAACATAATTCACCCATTATGTTCAATTTTCCCACTAGGTGTATATTAAAGCAATTCACCCACTTTACTAACAGTGCAATTAGCCTAGTTTGTTTAGCGTGCAATTCGCCCAGTTTGCTTACAGTGCAATTCGCCCACTTTGTACGAACAACACAATTCGCCCACTGAGTGTAAAACAATGTAATTCACCCACTAAGCCCTATTAGCCCACTAGATGTAAAACAACGTAATTCACCCACTATGTTCAACCTGCCCACTAGGTGTATATTAACACAATTCGCCCACTTTTCTAATAGTGCAATTCACCCACTTTTCTAACAGTGCAATTCGCTCACTTCCTCAACACCTCAATTCGCCCACTTACCCACACAATTCTCCCACTTCCCCAATTCGCCCATACACGCTTACACCCAAGTAATTAAACTATATAATCAAACATGTTTATCCTAAAAATTATATTCATCCACCTACCCCTTCTTCTATAAATGAGAAAAGGAGGAAGAGTAAAGGGGACATGTTGCAGGGGGCCACATGCCTCCTTCTGCTTCTCACACATCTACGATCTACTTTCCAGAGCAATAATCGTTCAAACGTCCTACATCTCTCAAGCTAAATATTTTATATCAATTACATCTATTTGTTACTTGTCCTTATTTATTATATCATGGTATTAATACTGACTTGAACGTCAGAGGGGTTCCCCGTGGGTTACTTCGTGGGCTCCTCTAACCGTTTGTTTGATCTCGCAGGGAATATCAAGTCGGGTGTGCAGCTAGAGCTTGAGTTCAGCTCATCTGAACGAAACCCACCTTGTATAGATCTCTTAAATGATGAATAAGCACACTGACCAAATTCATCACAAATAATATCGTCAAAATATAAATATATTTCTCTTTGTATATAGGAGCACATATACAGGCATAATCGTACATATGGTAATTCAAATTTTTTTTTTTTTTTTCCTTTTCAAATAAGCTGCACTTAAACAATATTTTCAATTGAATATAACCACATTGCAACTTCAAAATCCGCATGCATTATTTAACAAATATCAAAACCTCATTTGAGCAAATGTTTTTCAGCCATGTTATATATCTATGTATATTATTTTCAAACCCAACAAATGAGAGGAGCAAAACATTCGAATATAAAAGATAAAACCACCACATGAAGCGAAAAAAGGAATGAAACTCAAACAAAACAAATAATATAAAAATAAATAATTTTTAAATGATACACTAATAGCATGAAGTATATAATGATATATGTATCAACCGGGAACTAGTATCAAAACATCGATAGTTATAGAACCAAAAAATACAATATAACATTGTTAAGATACCATTAGATCGAGAACCAACAATTCTAATACAAACAACAATAGATATAAGAAAACACGTTAATAGAAAAAAGATTTAGAGAACATCTTGAGTTGAGGCACGGAAAAGCACTATCCTTAGAAAGGAATCATCTCTTCTACAGGAGCATTATATTTAAAGCTTGAATGAGCTCTTTTCCAAGGATTGAACAACCAGATGAACCTTTATCAGTATAAGAATGAAAGATCTTCGAGCTAGAACTATCAAATTCACTATTTTTCAAAAGAGTATAGGGAATTAAAATAATAAAATATTTCAAGTTGTATATATTTTCTTTCAAGCCTGTATACTTAAATAGGTGCAAAACTTTATGGTCAATATATATTTTATTATGTTTTCCCCTTCACATGAAACTATCACATTAGTCAAAGCAATACTCAATTTTCGCATTCATTGTTGATACCAAATGCTTGAAAAAACTATGGCATTGTTAATATTCAAATAATGATTTTATTACCTTACTAAAATTGAGTTGTAAATACTTTTTAAAAATAAATAATTTTTAATCAACACTATACATAATTTTTCTAACATATAATAGCTTGCCTACTTTAGTAATTTCGAATCGAAATGGGTTTCGTCCCTGCCCAAAAAAAAAAAAAAAAAAAAAAAATCCCTCCTTTAAACAATAGTTAAATTTTTTTAAGAAAAAGGAGAATTGCACCTTTTTTTTAATAGTAGAATCAAGAAGCAATTTTAAGATAGAGATTCCATGCACATAATTCGGAAAAAAAAAGGGAAGTATTGTGAATATTGAATATTTTTTATGTATAATTTTATATTCGAGTTTGGATATTATTAAATATCATAGAAATTTAAAAATTATATAAAATACTTATTTACGTATAATTTTTTTGGTAAATCAGTGATAAATACCATATATGATCAAAAAAATATGTACAAGTCTACAAGGGGCATACTCCAAGCCAAGGCCAAAAGGCCTACATTAAAGAATCAGTCAAAGAAAGAAACAAAGCAAGAAGTATCAGCGGTCAACATGACCAAACAAAGAGAACAAGCAAATGAAAGCAATTAAAGCTATTGCTCAATCCCCCACTCCTGCAGAAGCTGCGAGTGGCGATGAGTACCGTGAAGCGTAGGAGCAGAAATAAGACGGCTGCGGACCAATCCTGTGATCTCCTCAGTGACAACTGTAGAAGGCCTGAACTGGGAGCGATGAATCCTCAGGTTACGCTCATACTAGAGGATGTATACCGTCGGGAGAAATAAAGGCGGGCAAGGATCCGATCCACCCTGCGACCACGGAGCCTGGTAGTAGCCCACTGAACCAACTCGCGCCATGGAAGCGTGAGCCAGGCAAAAGAGGTGCGAGAGGACGCCCTGGACCAAACAGTAGCAAAGTAGCTGCAGGTGAAGAAGAGATGGTCATGCGACTAAGCATGCAAGTAGCCCATACATCCTACACTCGATGTCTCAGCAGTCTGTCAAATGTCCATAGTCGCTCACAGGAGGCAAGCCACAAAATGAAGGAGTGCCTCAGGATGTGAAGCTGAAACCAAAGAAGATGATGGATGGAGTCCTCCTCCCTCCGACTACGAATCATCTCCCATGCCGATCTAGTGGTGAAAACCCCATATGGGTCCCTCATCCATCATACACTGTCAGCTACCCCCGGTCAGGGCCTGAAGTCAACAGAATCCCAGATAGGAAGCAGCTCATCACTATCCCGTGGGAAACGCCACCGATCACCCTCAATAATATCTGAAACTCAAGAGTCCAAACAATGACCAGTGGAATGGAGGAGGCGGAAAGTGAACAGCCCCTCTAGAAGTCCACACGGCAGCTAGTAATCGGACCACAAAGCAGTGTTCTGGCCATCACCAATGATATGCCAAAAAGCCCCAGAACAAAGCGATCGAACAGCTAGAATGCTCCTCCATGCCATGAAATCGAACCTCTCGGCTGAATATCCCAAAAGGACTTCTCCTTGAGTCGGTTGGCATGAATCCACTGAGGCTAGAGAGAGTCACGATCATTGAGTAGAACCCAAATATGCTTCATGAGAGAAGCCTGGTTCCACTCATGCAGACGCCGAACCTTGAGATCGTCTCCTTGCGAGGATAACAGAGATGCTTCTAAAAGACCTTGGCCCCACCTAGGCCCAGAGAAGTGCCCTTTCAGAAAAAGGCTACAAGAGTCGACTCAATCTTCTTGATCATCAGCTTTGGGAGAATGAAGATAGATGACCAGAAGACCTGAATAGAGAACATGACGGATCTGATAAGCTGCAAGCCGTCATAAGACAAAGCACGAGATGTCCAAAGCTAGATGCGAGCAAGAATGCGGTCTAAAAGAGGCTTACAATCGATGAACCAAAGCCTCGCCGTGATGAGCAGCACCCCTAAATAACTGACCGGGCACTGACCCAATTGGAACCCCAAAATATCAAGGAGAGTCTGCTGAAGCTCAGAGTCAACCCCAGTAATGAAGGCGGTGCTCTTTGCTGCATTCGAGGACAACCCTAACAGTGCAGCAAAACGATCTAAAGTCTCACGAAGAACTAACAAACTGCCCTCTTCAACCTCACTAAAAATCATAAGCTCATCAACAAAGCACAAGTGAGTAAGGCTGGTACTCTGGCAATGACGATGAAAGTGAAACCTCGAATCCGAAGATGCACGGTGAAGCAAACCTCATAAGCCCTCCATGACAATAACAAAGAGGTAGGGCGAGAGAGGATCCCCCTGCCTGATGCCCTTGCTCGTGCCGAAAAAACCATGAAGCTTGCCATTAATGGCGGCTGAAAATCTGGCTGTGAAAAGATACTCCCGCACCCATCGAATCATGACCTAAGGTATACCCATACAGCGCATAGCAATAAGAATGAACTCCTAGCGCACCATGTCAAAAGCCTTGCCAAGATCAACCTTCAGAGCGCATCGAGGCGAAAGCGTTCGAAGGTGATAGTCGCGTAGAAGCTCATGGGCCAACATAATACAATCATATATCCTCTGCCCAGGAGCAAAAGCAGACTGTGAGTCATCAATGAGGTAAGGAAGAACCCCCTTCAGCCTATTTGCAATGATCTTAGTGATGCACTTATAGATCACATTAAAACAGGAGATCGGGCGAAAGTCAACGAAAGTGGAGAGATTCTCCACCTTCGGGATCAAGCTAATACGAGTGGAGTTCAGAGCGCCAAGCATGCACCCTGACTGAAAGAAAGACCGGACATCCCAAACAATATCACGCCCCACCACGTCCCAAGCCCTCTTAAAAAAGAGGGAGGTATAGCCATTAGGGCCAGGCGCTCTATCATAACCAGTGGAGAACAGTGCATCTCTCACCTCAACATCAGTAACCGGTACAGATAGAGCCTCATACTCAGAAAGACGGGTCTGAAAGAGCTCCGAATTATCCTCACAAAGCAACCCACTTGGCTTTGTCAATAAGCCTCGAAAGTAGGAGACTCCTGCCTTAGAAACCTGACTGTCATCATACATCCTCCTGCCATCAACACGAATGATAGAAGAGATCCAGCTCCTAGCCTGCTGATGCGTGACAGACTTATGGAAATGATCTCCCAAAGGGAGCCACTTGATGCCAGACTTCTGATGATAGAAAGCCTCCTCATCCCTACACAACCACGAGTACTCCCGAGATTGACGACGCTCCTCCACATGAAGTAACATACTCTTGGGCCCATCATCTAAAGCCCACTGAGCCTCCATCTAGGCATCCCTTGCTGCCAAAACCTGAGCCGATATGTGGCTATAATGTCTAGCATTGAGGGCCTTTAGCTCACCCTTCAGCCTCTTTAGCTTCTGAGTGAGCTGAAACATAGGCGTGCCCTCAATACTAGTCTCCCAAACCCTCCTCACAGTAGGTAGAAACTCCTCATGGTTAGCCCAAAAGTTAAAGAATTTGAAGGGAGCCGCGATGTGCGGCGCTCTCCAAGGCCTCTAACTACAAAGGGACAATGGTCTGAACATAACTCCCGTGGAAGGAACTCAGCAGATGAGGAAGAATAAGTGCGAAGCCAGCCCTCGCTCACCATGCACCAGTCGAGACGCTTCAGAATGAGAGCATCCCCATCTAACCCGTTGGACCACGTGTAATGTAGCCTAGAGAACTGCAGAACTGTGAGCTCGGAATCATGAACACAGTCCCTCAAGTCATCCATGTGGCCAGGCCAAGTGTCCGACCACCTCTCCAGTCACTCGGACTAAGGATAGCGTTAAAGTCCCCAAGGAGTATCCAAGGCTCCCCCTGAAGACCCACAGTAGCTCCTCGGATATACCTCCATAGCTCTCGATGCGGACCCGGCTCATTAAAGGCGTAGACAAATGTAACAGTGAAGTCCACATCACCTCGGATATCAGAAACTCGGCATGTGATATACTGATCTCCACCCTGTACTCTCACTACACGGTCGAAAGTAGGATCCCAAAAAATAGTGATGCGACACCCACGGGGTCGCACCCCACTGATCCGAAACTACCACCCCTCAGTACAACGAGTGACAGCGGACTCAACAACAACAGGATTGGTCTTGGTCTCAATTAAGCCAACTAGACTCAAACGACCGGAAGAGATTCGATGACGCATAGCACTGACAGTATTGGGTTTATTAAACCCCCTCACATTCCGACATCCTATCATGGGAGACTGGAGAACTATCGCGGACCCCCACGGCCTTTACGGCCACCATGAGTACCCTGAGCATCCTAAGCGCCCTGAGTAGCCTGAACACCCAAAGCAATGAGAGCAGCAGTAGAGCGCGTAACACGAACAACTGCAGCAGGGTTGGGAGGAGCATCCGACATGGACGCCTCCCCAGACCTCCGCTCGGCCAGAAGAGCGAATCGGTTCAGAGACTTGATACTAGGAACTGTCTCCACGGGCCGGCTCTCAACACAAGAAAAGAGGCTCATAAATCCCCAAAAGAGCATCCTGAGCCTCCTCAATCTCCATAGGAACAAGAGCCCGACTTAGATCCTCCGTCAAGCTAGCTTCCTCACCATCAGTGGATGAATCAGTAACAGAATGACAGGTGTGGGCCGGTGCAAGGCCCAACACGGGCCCAATAGTACCCAACCCCAAATTGGGCTGAGCTAGGGGAGGAGGTGGAGTCCTCCCCCCTCCACCCGGGCAGCGATTCGGCCCAGGAAGCCTGGGCCCGGTGTGGGCGGCGGGCTAGTTAGGACTGCCACTAACAGGCGGCCCACCAGCTAGAGAAGGGGGCACAGCTGCCCCCTCACTCTCTCTCTCCCCACCAACGACTCCACTTCTCCACTAGTTTAGCGGCAATAGCCATGCTACTAGCCCCGCCCCCACTAACCGCGGCACCGGTGCTGGCTCCGTGAGGCCACCCGAAGTACCAACCCCTTTTTATTTTTAGATTTTTTTCTTTTTTCTATGCCCTAGCACTGGGGCGGCATTACTTAGAGCCTCCCGAGCAGCAGGAGGTGAACAATCATGCCCAAACACCATACAAGTCGGACAGCGCTTTGGCATTCCTTTGCACGTGATACCAAGGCGGACCCGAGCACCACGCACCTCAATGAGGGTCTCCCGTAGCATAGGTGCCATGGCCCTCACCTTAACACATACCCGGATGTACCCCAAACAAGTACCATTAGCCGTGACTTTGTCCATGAACAAAGGCCTACCAACGGTACTACTAGCATAGCTAATCCCCGGGGGCTTCCAAAGAGACAAAGGAAGACCTAATATCCGAACGCAAACAGGAGCAGTTTGGCTATCCATACGCATAGTTAGTCCCTCCTTCCAAAGCTGGAGGGACATGCAAATACCCTTGAAGAACCAAGGACCACCTAACAACACGTTCTCGGCTTGCGCCCTAGTGCGAAACTAAAAGTAATAAACTTCTCCATCAGATAGGACACATTCAAGGCCCTTATTTCCCCAGAGAAAACTAGCAATCTCCTGAGCACAAGAGTAGGCCAATCCCGTGCCAATGAGCCTACCCACCAAGCAACGGTCCCATAGATCATTGGTGGAATCTAAGATCTCATCAGGGACAACCCCTAGAGGCTTGCTGTCAACAAGAACAGGTTCAAAATATTGCAAAGTGTTCAACTCAGTGGTTCGGGGCCGGTTAGCCCAAGTGGCGGTACCCGCACCACCACTCGCCAGTCCCGAACTCTCAGCCACAGCATCACGCACCCCAGGCATGGTGTGTGAGAAAAAGCAGTAAAGAAAACAGGTAAAGAAACCCCAGAAAATAAAGGTTCCAAACCACCCAAAATCACCGCGCGCCACCGACCACCTCACCGGCCAAAACCGGTCGGGGTACCGGCCATTGACACTCAGCAACAACAATCAAGTGAGGGTCAAAGAAGACTTACGAGAAATTGCTCCAAAAATTAAGAAAGAGAAGAGAGAGAAGTCGCGTGGTTCGCAACTTCGCAAAATCACCCAAACTTGTTTGGCCGGATTCCGGCCACAGCACCAGCTGCTAAAGGGGCGGCAAAGACAGGGAGGGGTCGTCGAGGTTGTTCACTGATAGAAGGAGCTGCCACCAACAGGAGGGGTGGCATCCGGAGAGTCAAGAGCCGCCCAGCCGGGCCTCAGCCCCGGCCACCGCGCGAGAAACGCGATGCCCTAGCCGCCGCCTCTTGTCGCCCTTTTTTCTCCCTTCAAAGCTCTAGAGCACTTATTTACGTATATACATATATATATATATATATGTATGTATGTATATATGTATACACATATATGGGTATTAATGTACCACATGTAAATGAGGGACACTTGTCACCAAAATATGACCCTTCATGGCGACTCACCCTTCTTTTGACACTTATAAATCTACATGTATACATAGCAAGAGACCTAGAGAGAAAAAGCAAGAAAAATGAGATTGAGCAAGTGAGATTTGTAGTAAAGAATTGAGTGAGACTGAAATTTGAGGAAAAATTTTAATTTCTCTTATTTTCTAGTTCTTACACAAAATACTTGCAATTTTTCTTCAATTATATTTGGAGTTCTCTTTTTATTCTCTTTCTATACAGTATTACATCTCTATAGTTTTATAACACGTTATCAGCACGAGTCTCTAGCAAGACATCGTAAGCTTGAGGCCAAGATTTTTTTTTTTTAATTTTAAAACTTTTTAATTTCTAATAGCTAATCTAACTAAGCTCGAGTTTATTGTCTTGACATAAGTGGCAAGAATTATTTGCCTTGGACCCATGATGCCGAGATTCACCTTGATGCTATGAATTTCGGAGATATAATTAAAAAGAGTAATAACGCGTCTTTGCAGGATCGCGTAAAAGCAATGATAATTCTTAGGCATCATATCCACGAAGGATTGAAAGTTGAGTATCTTACTGTAAAGGACCCACTTGTCACTTGGTTTAATTTAAAGGATAGGTTTGAATACCATAAATATGTGATCCTCCCTAAAACTCATTGTGAATGTATTCACCAGCGGTTGCAGGATTTTAAAACTGTCAGTGAATATAACTCTGCAGTATTTACTATTAGCTCCCAGTTGCAATTATACGGTGAAAATATTGCCAAGGAGGATATGTTATAGAAAACTTTATCTACTTTCCATGTCTCAAACATACTCCTGCAGCAGCAATATAGAGAACGAAATTTCAAAAAATACTTAGAGTTAATTCAATGCCTTCTTGTTGCTGAACAAAATAATGAATTATTGATGAAAAATCATCAGTCACGGCCAACTGGGTCAAAGTCATTCCCTGAAGTGAATGCTACATCCTATAAAAATAATACACATAACTGTGGCCGTGGCCGTGGTCGTGGTAGCGGACGTGGCCGTAGTCATAGACGCGGTCGTGGTCGTGGTCGTGGACGAGGTAATTAAAATGGACTAAAATTTAAGGGGTCAATAATGAAGAGAAAAATAAAAGGGAGAAGACCCATCAGCCAAATTCGTCAACAGACGCTAAAACAAATTATTACCATCGTGGCACAAAAGGCCACTGGTCGTGTACCAGTAGTATGCCTGACCATCTAGCGAAGCTATATCAAGCATCATCAAAAGGAAAAGAAAATCTCCCAGAAACAAATTTCGCTAAAGATCATTCTCCACTTGATGTGACGCATCTTAATGTTTCTAATTTTTTTTAGGATGCCAGTGGGAGAATTGATCATCTGATAGGCGATGGAAATGTTATACTGGACTAAAGTTTTTATGTTTTTCAGTTATGTCTTTTTTATAATCAAGTCATTTTGAAATACTTTATTCGTTGCACTTTTGGAATTTTAAATAGAATCCCACTAATACATATGTATTTTATTTAAAGAAACATGAATTTGATCAAAGAAGGAGATTTATGTCTAGCAGACAATGCAATGACACACACTATTCGCTAAAGCAAAATATATTTTTCTCAGCTACGATTAGCTGAAGCTAATGTGAATACAATATCGGGTATTTCAAATTTGGTTGAAGGCTCCAGAAGAGTACATGTTATGTTTTCCAAAGGAACAAAACTAAACATAAGCAATGCTCTGTTTTCCAGCAGATCACAGAGAAACTTGATCAGTTTTCGAGATATTTTTCGCAATGGTTATCACATTGAGACAATAAATGAGGGTGATAAAAAATATCTTTATATTACATCGCTTACCTCAGGAAGAAAGAAAATAGTGAAAAAATTGACAGCACTTTCTTCTGGGTTATATTATACTCATATTAACCCGATTGAATCAAATATAGTGGTTAACCAAAAGTTAATTGATCACAAAACGTTCACCCTGTGGCATGACCGTTTAGGCCATCCAGGTGTAACGATGATAAGAAAAATTATTGAAATTTCTCATGGGCATTCATTAAAAAACCTGAAGATTCTTGTACCTGATGAGATTTCATGTGCTTCCTGTGCTAAAGGTAAAATGATTACTAGGTCATCTCCAACTAAACTTGGGATTTAATCTCCTAACTTTCTAGAAACAATACAAGGAGACATATGTGAGCCTATTATTCCATCATGTAAATCATTTCGATATTTTATGGTGTTGATAGATGCCTCAGCACATTGGTCACATGTTTGCCTATTATCTACTCGCAATGTGGCATTTGCAAGACTCTTTGCACAAATAATCCGACTACGGCTCAGTTTCCAGATTACGCGATCCAAAAGATCCATCTTGATAATGCTGGAGAATTTACATCCCAAGCCTTTACTGACTATTGTATGTCAATTGGAATTACACTTGAGCACCCTGTGGCTCACCATCATACTCAAAATGGTATTGCAGAATCTCTGATTAAACGTCTGTAGCTAATTGCTAGACTATTGCTCATGAAAATAAAGCTGCCTAGTTCTGCTTGGGGACATGGTATATTGCATGCTGCAGCACTTATTCGTACTAGGACAGCTACATATAATCCCATTGCAACTTGTTTTGAGTCAAGAACCAAATATATCCCATCTACGAATCTTTGGTTACGCAGTATATGTTCCAATTACTCCACCCCAACGCACAAAGATGGGTCCATATCCATAAATGAGACTAAGAATTTATATTGGGTTTGAATCCCCATCAATTAAAATATCTTGAACCATTGGCTAAAGATATTTTTACTGCACAGTTTGCAGATTATAAATTTGACGGAACAATGTTCCCCGAATTAGGGGGAGAAAAACTAAAGCTGGAAAAGCATGGAATTGTGTGGAATGCATCATCTATTTCACATTTTGATCCACGTATGAATCAATGTGAAATGAAAGTTTAGAAGATTATCCATTTACAAAATATTACGAACCAATTACCAGATGCATTGGTTGATACAAAAAGAGTGATCAAGTCACATGTCTGAATTGATATTCCGAATGAACAGTCTTCTAAGATATTGGCAAGTACGTTTACTGCACACCAGAAGTGTGGTAGACCTGTTGGTTCTAAAGATAAGAATCTAAGAAAGAAAAGAGAGCAACATAAATAAGTTGGCTCCTTTATTAAAACTCCTGAAGAGAAAACCCCTAAAGTGGTACAAATGTAAACTAAAGAAAAAGAATCGGAGGGTGAAATGGCTCCTCGAGGGTATCAAATACCTGAAAAATGTGAAAATGATGAAAATGCTGAGAATGAAGAAATCTCGATAGATTATGCTATTACCGACATATGGTGGAATTGAAATGAAATGATTCTCGATCAAGTGTTTGCATACAATGTGGCCGCTAATTTGACCACAGAAGATGAAGATCTTGAACCTAAATCTCTTCAAGAATGTTAAAGAAGAAATGACTTGCCAAAATAGAAAGAAGCAATACAGGCGGAATTAAACTCACTTGTGAAATGTACAGTTTTTGGACCTGTAGTTTAAAAGGCTGAAAATACAAAACCATGGGCTACAAGTGGGTTTTTTTGCAAAAAAGAAATGAAAAGAGCTCAAGGTTTCTCAGAAAGGCCAGGAATTGACTATGAAAAGACATATTCACCTGTAATAGACGCAATTACATTCAAATTTTTAATAAGTTTGGCAGTCTTTGAAAGACTCCACATGCGTCTTATGGACGTGGTAACGGCTTATCTTGATTGATCACTTGATAATGATATATGTATGAAAGTCCCCAACAGAGCCAAGACAGAGTACATGCAACTCAAATTCAATCCCTGCACCACGCCTAGCCAGGAAGATGTCAAGATTGGATCTGATGCCATATCGATGAAGGAGAGCTTTAGGTACTTGGGGTCCATGGTACAGAACAACGGCGAAGTTGACGAGGATGTCAACAACTAGATTAAAGCAGGATGGCATAAGTGGAGGATGGCCTCCTCGGTATTTTGTGATAGAAAGTTTTCCATGAAGCTAAAGGGAAGATACTATAAGACGGTTGTGAGGCCAGCCATGACGTATGGGGCAAAGTGCAGGGCGACGAAATAACAACACACACAGAAGATGAAGGTGGCGGAGATGCGAATGCTTAGGTAGATGTGCGGACACACAAGCAAGGACAGGATCAAAATCGACGTCATAAGAGGCAAATTGGGCGTAGTCTCCATTGAAG
The DNA here is from genome assembly GCA_018398585.1 of Simmondsia chinensis. Classification (NCBI taxonomy): domain Eukaryota; kingdom Viridiplantae; phylum Streptophyta; class Magnoliopsida; order Caryophyllales; family Simmondsiaceae; genus Simmondsia; species Simmondsia chinensis. The sequence continues at coordinate 30,404,989 of JAGTTD010000010.1, read as the reverse complement.
ATAAATTGAGAGAGCAACATTTGAGGTGGTTTGGACATGTTAGAAGGAGACCGGACAATGCTCCAGCAAGGAGGTGCGAACAACCCCTTACTACACTAGGCAGGAGAGGAAGAGGCAGGCCAAAGAAGAGATGGATGGAGACGATCTGACAAGACTCACCCACTTAAACCTTAGGCAGGAGATGGCCTTAGATAGGGCCCAATGGAGGGTTAGTATAGGGGTTATAGATGCTCCAGTTGGAGTAGGGTAGTCTAGCTTATTAGTGCTAGGCTGTGTTATCCTTCTAGCGCACTTAGGTTAGGTACTTGCTCCCATGAGCTACTACTTGCATGCGTACCTCCCTACCTACCTATCCTATCCTTTGATTCCTGCTTGATTTTTGCTTAATGTGGCTTGCTTTGTGTCTTGTGTGCTTTGTGTCTGTTGTCTTAATCGCTTTGTGCTCTTCTATTGCCAGGTTTCTTGCTCTCTGCGGCAGACCTTTCTATCAGGTTTGGGGTCCTCAGAAACAGCCTCTCTTCAAGGTAGCCCCCTGAAGGGGAAGGCTGCGTACATCTACCCTCCCCCAGACCTTGCTTTTGCAGGAGCCATTGCAGGCACTGGGTTTGTTGTTTTTGTTGTTGTTATTGTTGTTGTTGTTGATATGAAAGTCCCTGAAGGGCTACAAATGCTAGAAGCATATAATTCAAAACCTTGAGAGCCGTGTTCAATCAAATTACAAAGATCATTGTATGGATTGAAACAATCAGGGCGAATGTGGTACAATCGTCTTACTACATACCTTCTGGAAGAAGGATATGCTAACAATCCCATTAGCCCATGTGTCTTTGTTAAGAAATCAAATTTTAGATTTGCTATCATTGGAGTATATGTTGATGATTTAAACATCATAGGAATGTCTGAAGCGATTAAACAACCTATTGCATATCCAAATAAAGAATTTGAAATGAAAGATCTCGAAAAGACAAAATATTATCTTGGCCTACAAATAGAGCACTTAACTGATTGAATTTTAGTCCATCAATTTGCTTGTACAGAAAAAGTGCTTAAACTTTTTTTACATGGATAAGGCACATCTGTTGAGCACCCCAACGGTCATCCGATCACTTGATGTGAATAAGGACCTTTTCCACCTCGAGGGGATGATGAAGAAATTCTTCATCATGAAGTGCCAATTCTAAGTGCAATAGGTGCATTGATGTATCTTGCTAACTACACAAGGTTAGGTATAACCTTTTCGGCTAACTTATTAGGAAGATACAGCTCGATGCCTACCTAGAGACATTGGAACGGAATTAAACGTATCTTTAGATATCACCGTGGTACGTTTGATATGGGATTATTCTATCCAAGACAACCAAGTCCAAGACTGGTTGGATATGCAGATGCAAGATATTTGTCTGATCCACATAAAGGCCATTTGCAGACAGGATATTTATTCACTTATGGTGACACTGCTATATCTTGGCAATCCACCAAACAAACAACAGCAACAATTTCTTCAAATCATGCTGAAATACTTGCACTTCATGAAGCAAATAGAGAGTTTTTATGGTTGAGATCCCTTATTCAACATGTTCAAGAGGAATGCGGTCTTCCAACGATCATGGGTCCAACGATATTGTATGAAGATAATGCTGCATGTATTACTTAGATCAAAGGTGGATACATCAAAGGCGACAAAATTAAATATATCTCACCAAAGTTCTTTACACACGAGCTTCAGAAGATGGGTGAAATGGATATTCAACAAGTTCCCTCAGGTGAGAACCTGACAGATTTGTTCACCAAAGCATTGCCAACAATAATTTTTGAGAAATTAGTTCATAAGATTGGTACGCGTTGACACAGAAACGCCCCTTACTATTATGTTCATATGATGGGGAGTTAAATTTGAGCTGTACTCTTTTTCCCTTCGCTATAATTTTTTCCGCTGAATTTTTTCTAGCAAGGTTTTTAATGGGGCAGGCATATCTAACTTGGACATTATACACTTTCAAGAGTGTCATGGCCTGTTATAATGGAAAATATCCAAAGGCAGAGTGTTGTAAATATTTGATATTTTTCTGGTATAATTTTATATTCGAATTTGGATATTATTAAATATCATAGAAAATTAAAAATTATATAAAATATCTATTGACGTATCTATACATATACATATGTATAAATGGATATCAATGTATCACATGTAAATAAGGGACATTTGTCACCAAAATATGACCCCTCATGGTGACTCACTCTCCTTTTGTACACTTATAAATCTGCATGTATACACAGCGAGAGACACAGAGAGAAAAAAGCAAGAAAAATGAGATTGAGCAAGTGAGATTTGCAGCAAAGAATTGAGTGAGATTGAAATTTGAGGAAAAAAGTTAATTTCTCTTAATTTTTAGTTCTTACACAAAAAACTTGCAATTTTTCTTCAATTATAGTTGGGTTTCTCTTTTTATTCCTTTTCTATAAAGTATTATATCTCTATAATTTTATAATAAGAAAAAATTACTCAAAGAAAGTGACTTGCAATGAATTATCCTACTTTAACATTTGTGTAATGAATTATCCTTACGTTATTTATACCAAAAGTTCATGTACTTTGCCCATTATGTCAATTTGGTCCTTTAAATTTTAATTGGGTCAATTTAATCCATAAGAAACTCAAAATGTATCAATTTATTCATTTGGTCAAATTTAAGTTAAGTTAATGTCATAATTTTGAATGGAGAAATTATATTAGATACAAGCAATTTATTTTATTTTCATCCATTTGCTCAATTTAACCCAATTCGTGACTGAACCATTAAATATTTCGTTAACAGCTTAACATAAAATTTTCTCTAAGGACCAAATTGATACATTTTAAATTATACAGGTACTAAATAGATACTATTAAAGTATGAGGACTAAATCGATATTATGGATAAAGTACATCAATCTTTAGCGTAAATAACCCATTGTCCTTCCATAACTTTGAAATTGTTGCATACCACACAATTTCCAATGTGCGCATAACTTATGTGATTTTAACCATATAATAATGATTTACATTATAGTGAAACGTAGAGTATTGTCACATTCAAGTCAGAGGGGCAAGTCAAAAACTAAACAAAGGATGTTAGTATATTCTATATCACGATAGCTTTACAATGACAAAGGGCTTGAAAAATATTAGTAAATATAGTTGATTGCATGTATAAATTAAGACAAAACATTGCTATTTCCTTAAAACTTGAGATTATTCTGGTGTGACTGTAAAATCTTGACTCTAAAAGTAATAATAAGTCACAATTCAATCTCTAGGGGGAGGATTAACAATGGGTGGAGGGTTAAGGAGTGGCAAAGGATTAAAAGGGTTAAAGAATGGTGGCGTGTTAATATTTCCACTGGCACCACCGCACTTACCCCTAAGGAAGGGGCCAACAAAAGAGTCAAAAGGGAACAATATCGACCAACAATTGTCAGTAATGTCCTTGATTGCCTTACAACAGTTGGGCCCGATTACCTCGAATTGTAATCTTCCAAGGGTTAAAAAGATCTCCGTCAAACATCCTGGCACATTGTTGATGGATTGCCAACAACTTTGGATGTCTTTCTCTGACCAAATAGGTGGAAGACTCGGTGAATTTGTAGGAGAGAGTTGAGCTGAGCTTGACGACATCAAGAGAGAAAACATGCAGGTAGAAGGTATCAAGAGGAGCATCAGTGATGATGATTTTGCCATTGTATAAGAGTATCTTTTTTAATCTGATATATCGTGTAATATTATAGATTATAAAAGAAATTTGAGAGTTTTATAGGCAAGAGGGAACATAAAAAAAAACATAAAATAATTAGATTAATTCATTCATATTTCTGTAACTTTTGCTATTAATGCATAATTAGTAACATAACATAATTCATATTTTTCTATCATTTTGTAATTTCTACATAAAATCTAGCTAGCCTAATTTAACCTCAAGTTACAAATATTTTGTTGACGTTAGTGACAAGCCATAAAGAATGTAGTAAAAATGATGGCAGAAACAATTAACCTTTATGCTAATTAATGAATGGTTTCTTTATCATGCTACGTGGGAAAAATTGTATATGGCTTAGCAACAACGTGCTAACTTGAAACCTCCATTAGATTAGGGTTGAATTCACTTGGTTGTGTAATTTTCGCATTACTTTTAATAATTAAATATTATAGAGGATTGATTTTATTGAATCATATCAAGTTTAAAATAGCTTTATAATTGTTAAACCACCTAAAATTTCTAAATTTTGAGAAAATGATTTGCTACAAATATGTTAACCATGAGAAACGAAATAAATGTAAGCAAAAATAGACCCTTTTTAAATCTAGGCCTAGTTGATCCGGATAACTTTCTTTTCCAACTTTATTTGTAACCGGCTAAGGATCACCCAATTATAACTTCTGGATGACGCGATTTTTACTCATAGTCATCTCGCAGTAATCTATCATGACCATTTTGTTGTTTGTATCAAACCCTTAAACTAAGTTGTTATTTTTTTTTTTATTGTCACTTTGAATGTAAGTGAACTGGCTCTACTCTAATCTCCTTAAAGCTTGAGGCATGGCACCAACAATTTTCCTAGTTCCAAATTGACTCAAGACACTCCAAGTTCTAGACTTTTAGTTTGAGCTCTACTTAGCTCAGATGACTAGAACCCAAATATGGTGAGCACCGAGCTAAACGCTCCTCATTTTATCTCATTCTTATGCTAAGTATAAGCTTATCTTGGTGTGATTATGCTTAAAGGTTGCACATGGGGCACATGTAAGTTCATAGTATACTTGAGAAAGTTTCACAAAGGCTAAGTTAGGCTTACAAGCGTATAGCTCGAGCTTTATCAGACTTAGTCCTGACTCATTTAATTAAGACAAGTCTTTTGAACTCAATAATAGCCTGTCAGTTAACTCAACTCATGTACATCCTTAACTTTACCATCTATATTGTTTCTATAATGGTTAAGGAAAAAGTGCTATGAGAGTCTCTTAGTGATAACTCTACTGTTACGCTCGGGCTTGAACCACGAACGTAAACTAATATAAAATGCGGATAGATTGAGAGTTTGGGATGAGAAAGAATTGAATTTGAGATGAGAAAGTAGAGTTTAGAGTTTAGATGAGAGAAAGAAGGGAAAATGAGATGAGAGAGTAGAGTTTGATCTCAAATGAGATTAATATTCAGATTTTATTGATTGATTTAATGAAATTACAGCAGGTTACATTATTTATAGCAAGCAACTTCAAGCAATGCAATGTAACTAGACAATCTACTTAGAGGCATCTAGAACCTAACAAACTACCATTTGAATTATTGTTATTGTTATTATGGCGCCAAACACTATCCTAACAGCAACATGTGAGCAGCAGCAGCATAACAACCCCATATGTAGATCAGCACATCAGTAGCAGAAGTAGCAACACGGCAGCAGCAGATAGCAGTACCAGAACCAGCACCCAGCAGTAGCAGAGCCATATAACAGACCAAGCAGGACATAACAGCATCAGAATAGCAGCTCCTATATCCGTTCTAACTGATTTTTAAAGCCTTACTGAATTTTCCCACCAAAAGCCACATTTAAACTCTAGCCTCGAATTTCGGTTTGTAACATCTACCTTACTCTTCAGTAAACAGAATTAAAAGTAAAATTTAATAAATTCAGGATGTTTACTCTAATACTCATGTATGACATAAGAATATCTTATAAAACAAACATATACATAATATATATAGAAGCGCAAAAATTATAGAAAAAGTTGAGAAAACGTACGTGAAAAGACAAACGGCCCACGCTTGTAACTCTTAAGACTACAAAAGCCTTCGTTACAATCTCATCGTAACACTTTTATGATATGAAGAATAGGAATTTCCAAAAAATTGAATGCCAAACTTAATTTTCAAGACCTCTAATTACAATAGAATTTTGGGACAAAATTATCCAACTATTTTGACGTGGGACACTAAAACAAAAAAAAAAAAAAGAAAAAAAAATACCTATGGTTTTTAAAATGCTGATGCCTCACATATGTTAATATTATTGACATTTAGCTTGAATCAAACACAGGCCCCCAGCTATATTAAAGCGGGCGCTTGCTCGCTGTGAGAGGTTGGTGAGTGAGGTAGACAGGCTTGCTCTAGCCTGCATGGCCACATTGTGGCCATGCATTGCCTGTATGCCTAGTACTGTGGATGGGTCTCAAGCACTGGCCGAGTTAAATAGGGCCGGGGGGAAGAGGGGGGGGGGGGGGGGGGGGGGGAACTCAAGCTGGCCCTAGATCTATGATATTTTAGCATTTATCTATGGAAAATTGGTACATATCCTTAATCTAAATATAAAATTACATAATTAAATAAATTACTTTATTAGGATCACAAAGAGTTGTAAATATGTACAAAATTAGTGTAATTTATAGAAGTTATTATTGCTTGGTTAATAATTGTCATTGGTGAAAATAATTAACAAGACAAAGATGAAGAAGTAAATTAAAAGAACACTAGCAAAAATATGAAATTGAATGATTGTATTAACACTAGAACCATGTTGTTTCCACCCGGTAGGATAACCAATGAGTTCATAGCAACGCTCCCTTGTAGGTCCCCGTCTTTGACAATAAGAGCAAGACAAGCGATTATTATGTTTTGGAGGTTTCACATTAGAGGGTGCATTTCCTCCCATACCCACATTATTTCCCTTTGCAACGAGAGCCATTGCTTCCGAGACCACAACACCACCAGAGGTCACACTTTGTTGTTTCTTTTCCTAACAAAGTGCTGAGTATGCACTTGCAACATTAGGGAGAGGTTTAGTATTCGTTAGTTGGGAATGCACAATTGAAAAAGACATATATACACAAATCAATAAATCTAGGATCCTCTCCATATCTCTAATTTGCACAAAAGCATAGGCAGAACCACAAGTACAAGGGGGTACGGTCACTAAAGTGTAAAATTCAACCCACAATGACCTCAATTTCGTGAAATAATCGAACAAGGGCATGTTAGCTTGTTCAAGTGTAAAATTTCACACTTAATTTCATATATGAGTGGGACATTCCCTTGAGAAAAACGTTCACTTAAATCTAGCCGAATGTTACGTGAAGTTTCAAAATATGCGATGCTGGCATTAATTCTTTAGATACAGAATTGGAAAGCCATGAAGACACCATTGTATCACATGCACTCCAATTCCCAAAATTCGATGAATCTTCATCCGATTTCGTAATTGATCCATCAAGAAAGACAAATTTACATTTCGCCTTAAAAACTTTAAAAATAGACCGTCTCCATGCCGAAAAAATTGGTGCGGTCACAACAACTTGCACAAACACAAGCCGCGGACTATTCGAGGGGTGAAGATAATACGGAGAGTTCACGTGGGGAACTCCCCCTAAAACCACAATTGGCTCAACATTTTGATTAGACGTTTGAGTAGGGTTTTCCTCATACATCATAAGACAATGGGCAAAATTAACACAAGAAAAAACAAGTAAAGAAAAAAAAAATTGGCTCACAAACTTGGCTACTGAAGAAACGTGGAAAAGCGAGAGGAGTTGTGGATCTAAACCTGCTCTGATTCCATGTAAAAAATTAACAAGACAAAGATGAAGAAGTAAACTAAAAGAGAATACATGCTAAAATATGGAATTGGATGATTGTACTAACATGAGAATCAAACCTATTTAGAATACATCATACTAAGAAATGACAAGCACATACTCCACTGGAGGAGAATCCAAAGTTAGAAGATGAAACACTGCATCATGGCAATTGAAGAATGGGGCTGGCAATTGCAAGGAAGAGAAGAGGAGGAGCTTAGTTGTCCTCCTAAAAAACTTAATTACTACTAAGGAATAAAACATCTAATAACAATCCTTATTCAAATTCAAGGTAATTACGTAAATGAAATAATACATGAAAAATACATAGAATAGAATTAAAATAAATCCTAAATTTTAACATTTCCCCTCAAGTTGGAGTATGTAAATTAACAATGCCAACTTGAGAAGAAAAGTGGAAAATAGAAGAAAACCAAGAGCCTTTGTGAAAATATCCGCCACCTGACCCATGGAGCGAATGTAGGATGTTGAGATTTCCATGGCCACCAATGTTTCTCTAACAAATTGACAGTCAACTTCGAAATGTTTGATCTTTTCATGGAAAGCAGGATTGGAAGCAATGTGAAGAGCCGCTTGGTTGTCACCAAATAAAATAGCTGGTTGATCAATTCTAACCTTTAGGTCGCACAAATGTCCACGTAACCAAACCATTTCACTTGTTACCGTAGCCATGGCATGGTACTCTGCTTTTGCGGAAGAACAAGAAACAACTGATTGTTTCTTGGAACGCCACGAAATTGGGCAGTCACCAAGAAAGATAACAAACCCGGTCGTACACTGTCTAGTGGATGGACAACCTGCCCAATCTGTATTACAGTATGCACAAAGATTAAAATCACAATTATGAGGGAGAAAAAACACTTGACCCGGTGAGCCCTTAACATAACGATGAACACGATAAGCGGCCTTTAAATGCGGAATTCTGGGGTGGTGCATAAATTGACTTACTTTCTGTACAACATAACAAATATCAGGTCGGGTAATGGTAAGATAAAGCAATCGACCAATGAAACGTCGGTACTTACCCGGTTTTTCAACACAATCCCCTTCCTGATCAATTGAACCATGGTTCTGAACGATAGGTGTAGAAACCGTCTTGGCACCTAAGGGCTTGGCTTCACTTAAAATGTCAAGCGCATATTTTCATTGACTCAAAACAAAACCCTCCTTGGAGCGAGCTACCTCAATCCCTAGAAAATACTTAACCGGGCCCAAATTTTTTATTCCAAATTTGTTATCAAGCAAGGTTTTGACATCTTCTATATGATGCATATTGTTCCCTGTTATGATAACATCATCAGCATATGCTAACACGTTGTAAAAATCGACCTTTTCAAATAGGTAAATAACGAGTAATCGGATTTAGACTAAGTAAACCCCACACTTGTGAGAAACAAAACAAATTTTTTATTCCAGTTACGAGAGGCTTGTTTTAATCCATAAAGTAAATTATGCATGTGAGAAACCTTCTCCTCATCCCTTTTCTCAAAACCTTGGGGTAATTTCATATAAACCTCATCATCAATATGTTCATTTAAAAAGGCGTTATAGACATCCAATTGATGTACAACCCAATTTCTTGCTGCTGCAACTGCAAGAACACAAGGAACAGTCACAAGTTTCGCTATGGGCACAAAAGTGTTATGGTAATCTATACCTTCAACCTGAGTGTACCCTTTTGCTACAAGATGAGCCTTGTAATGCTCTATCGACGCATCTAATTTATACTTGATTTTGTATACCCATTCCGAGTCAATGGCTCATTTTCCTTGTGGCAAGTTTTCCAAACTCCAAGTCTTGTTTTGTTGTAACGCTGAAATTTCCTTCTCCATCGCTTCTTTCTAATGAGAAAATGGTACCGCCAGAGGAAAAGACTTTGGCTCATCACAAGATGTGATGGCCCCAAGAAAAGCCGAATGTGAGTTAGAAAGCTGTACAATTTGATAAAGGATATTTATACATGAGTTAGTTGAAGGAGTTGTAGTAGGGGGATGGGCTATCAAAGATGGAACGTCACAAATATAATCTTTATATTTAATCGGCATTCAACAAGCACGCAACGGCCTACCCCTCACAACTTCCTCGTCCCCCTCTCGGTCAACCAAAGGTTGACTGACACCCTCCTCTTGGTGTCAGTTAGTGACAATGGCAGCACCAACATTCTACAATGGTGGGTGCCGCACGTGTGGGAAACGTCCCCTCCATAGCACTGGTATCTAACAATCTTGGTAGAAATGCTGATTCATCTTGATAAACATTTTAACCCTGATTTTAAAGATAAGGAAATCTCTCCTCATGAAAAACGATGTCTCGTGAAATGACAGTTTTCTTATTTTCCAAATCATACACGCTGTAACTCTTCTTCCCGTGAGGGTATCGAATGAAAAAGCACCTATTATCATGATACTCAAATTTATAAGGATACTTTGAATGAACATAACAAAAACAACCAAAGACGCGTAAATGACAATTAGAAAAAAACTTCCCCAAAAGTACGTCATAAGGAGAGCGATTTTGCAATCTAGGAGTGGCATAAGATTGACCAAATATGTTGCCGTCAACACACATCCTCCCCAAAAATGCTTAGGAAGGCTAGCTTCAAATTGGTGGGCACGAGCAACTTCCAACAAGTGGCGATGCCTCCTTTCAACCAGACCATTTTTTTTGGTGTGTCTCTACATGAGTTTTGAACTTGAATTCCTTTCCCTGCATAAAACTCAAGGAGTGGTCCAAACAAAGATTCGATACAATTATCACATCTAACGTGCTTACTTTGTGAATTGTATTGAGTTTGTACAAATTGAAAAAAATCCATAGGCATTTTTTGAGACAAAGATTTGTCTTGCATCAACTGAGCCACGTAAATCTACTAAAATCATCAACAATTGTAAGAAAGAAGTGGGACCGTGTCATAGATAAGGTTCGATACAGACCCCAAATGTCACATTGTAACAAATCCAAACATCCAACTGCTTTGCTATTAGATAAAGGGAAAGGTAAACAAGTCTTCTTTGATCGATGACACAAGTCAAATACAACTTCAAAATCAACTTGAAAATTCAAATTCAGAAAACTGGGCAACTTCGAAAATGGAATGTGGTTCAACCTGCGATGCCACAAAATTGTCTCCTTGGTTGAATCATGAGCATGTGCGACCCTTGGACTCACATTTGACTCCAAGTAGTGAAGCCCTTCCCGCTCTCTATGGACTCCAATCGGCCTCCTCGATTGAAGGTCCTACATTACACAAAATTTTGGAAAGAAACACAATTTCTATCTCTTGTCAACGTAATTGCGGATAGTAAATTTCAACGAAAATTGAGAATTTGTAAGACATTTTCAAGACTAATTACTTTTGATATCACAGCTCGACCAACATACAAAACTGATAATGGTGACCCATTCGGAAGCTTGACTGTTTTAATCACTTTGCCATCAAAAACATCGTCTAGAGCATAATCTAAACTGACCATATGGTCGGAAGCACCAATATCAATAATCCAAACATTATTACTAAAAATGCTCAATCTATTAAGTTAACACAAGGAGAACTATTCTCGTTACTGAGAAGGGCAAGCAACTATTGATACTGATTCTTGAAAAGCTAGGCAATGGGGCTATCAAAAGCACTCATACTTACACCAAAAGGCGTGTCTGGTCCCGGCAACAGCAGCAGCATGTGCTGCTGCAGTGTGTGCTGTTCCTGCTACTTGAAATGTGATTGTGCGGCAACAGCGGCAACCTATTTTCCTGCATTCGATCCAAATTGTTTGCACCCGGCAGGACAACTAATGAGTTCATAGCAACGCCCCCTTGTATGTCCTTATCTGTTACAATGGGAGCAAGACAAGCGATTATTAAGATTTGGGAGGCTGCCCATTAGAGGGCATATTTCCTTCCATACCCACATTATTTCATATTTAAACGAGAGCCGTTGTTTCAGGGACCGCAAAGCTACCAGAGGAAACACTTTGTTGTTTCGCTTCTTGACAAAGTGTTGAATATGCACTTGCAATATTAGGGAGAGATTTAGTGTTCGTTAGATGGGAATGCACAGTTGAAAAAGATGGATCCAATCCCATCAATAAATTTAGGATCCTCTCCATATCTCTAATTCCTTCAAAAGCGTGGGCGGAACCACAAGTACAAGGGGGTATGGCCACTATAGTGTAAAGTTCATCCCACAATGACCTGAATTTCATGAAATAATTCAGCGTGGGCATGTTAGCTTGTTTTAAGTGTTAAACTTCATGCTCAATTTCATATATACATGGGACATTTCCCTGAGATAAATGCTTTTTTAAATCTAGCCAATGTCACGTGAAGTTTCAAAATATGCCACGCTGGCATTAATTTATTTAGACACGGAATTGGAAAGCCATGAAGACACCATTGAATCACATGCACTCCAATTCTCGAAATCCAATGAATCTTCAGCCAATTTCGTAATTGATCCATTAAGAAAGCCGATTTTAAGTTTTGTCTTAAAAACTTTAAAAATAGACTGACTCCAAGCCCAAAAATTTGGTTCGGTCAAAACATCTTGCATAAACACAAGCCTCGGATGATCTGAGGGGTGAAGATAATAGGGAGAGTTCACATCGGGAACTCGCCTTGAAACCGCAATTGGCGCAACATTTTGATTAGATGTTTGAGTAGAGTTTTCCTCATACATCATAAAACGATGCGCAAATTAAAAACAAGCAAAAGTGAGTAACCAAAAAAAAAAGGGCTCCCAAACTTGGCTGCTGCAGAAACATGGGAAAGCAAGAGGAGTTCGAGATCAAAACCCGCATTGATACCATGTATAAAATTAGCAAGACAAAGTTGAAGAAGTAAACTATAAGAAAACACTTGCTAAAATATGGAATTGGATGATTGTATCAATATGAGAACCAAACCTATTTATAATACATCATACCAGGAAATGAAAAGCACTTATTGCATTGGAGAAGAATCCAAAGCTAGAAGATGAAACACCCCATTCATGGCAATTAAAGAAGGGGACTGGTAGTTACAAGCAAGAGAAGAGGAGGAGCTTAATTGTCCTGGGGGGGAAAAAAACCTTAATTACTACTAAGAAATAAAACACCTAATACCTATCCTTATTTAATTCAAGGTAATTAAATAAAAGAAATAATACATGAAAAATACATAGAATACAATTAAAATAAATTTTAAATGTTCACATTTCCCCTCAAGTTAGAGCATATAAATTAACAATGCCCAACTTGGGAAGAAAAGATGAAAATAGAAGAAAGCCTAGAGCCTTTGTAAAAATTTCTGCAACTTTACCCATGGAGCGAAAGTAGGACGTTGAGATTTTCTTGGCTACCAACTTTTGTCTAACAAAATGACAGTCAACTGTGATATGTTTGGTCCTTTCATTGAAAACCAGATTGGAGGAATTGCGAAGAGTCGCCTTGTTGTCACAGAATCAAATAGCTGATTGACCAATTCTAACCTTTAGATCCCACAAAAGTGTACGGAACCCAACTGATTCACTAGTTACTGTATCCATGGCACGGCACTCTGCTTCCGCTGAAGACCGAGAAAAAACTAATTGTTTCTTGAAACGCCACAAAATTGGGCCCTCACGAAGAAAGACAACAAACTCGGTCGTGGAACGTTTAGTGAATGGATAACCTGCCTAATAAATACCACAGCATGCACGACGATTAAATTCAAATTATAAGGAAGAAACAATCCTGGACCCATTGAGCCCTTAACATAACGAAGAACATGATAAGTGGTCTCTAAATGCGGAATTATTGGATCATGCATAAACTGACTTAATATCTGTACATCATAACAAATATTAGGTCAGCAATGTACTGACCAAAATTCGGTATCGACTTGATTCTTCAACACGATCCCCTTTCAGATCAATTAACACATTGTTTTAAACGATAGGTGTAGAAACCGGCTTGGCACCTAAGTGCTCGACTTCACTTAAAAAGTCAAGCACATGTTTTCATCGACTCAAAACTAAACCCTCTTTGGAAAGAGTTACCTCAATCCCTATAAAAACTTAACCGGTCCAAAATTCTTTATTCCAAATTTGTTATCAAGCGAGGGTTTGACATCTTCTATATGACGATATTGTTTCCTCTTACGATAACATCATCAACATATACTAATACACTTGTAAAAATTGACCTATTGAATAGGTAAATAACGACTAATCGGGTTTAGACTGAGTAAACCCTACACTTGTGTGAAAGGAAACAAATTTTTTATTCTAATTATGAAAGGCTTGTTTTAAACCATAAAGTGACTTACGCAAGCAGCAAACCATCCCCTCAGGACTTTTCTCAGAACCTTGGGGTAATTTCATATAAATGTCCTTAGATAAATCTCCATGTAAAAAGGTATTATTGACATCCAATTGATGTATAACAAAATTTCGGGCAGCTGCAACTGCAAGAACACAAGGAATAGTTAGGAGTTTTGCTACAGGCGCAAAACTATCACGGTAATCCATACCTTTAACCGGAGTGTACCCTTTTGCAATAAGACGAGCCTTGTAATGCTCTATCGACCCATCTGATTTATACTTGATCTTGTATACTCATTTCGAGTCAATGGCTAGTTTTCGAAACTCCCAGTCTTTTTTTGTTCTAATGCTGAAATTTCCATCTCCATCATTTCTCTCCAATGAGAGCCGGAGCAAAATACTTTGGCTAATAAGAAGATGTGATGGCCCCAAGAAAAGGTGAATATGAGTTAGAAAACTATGCATTTGAAAAAAAAATTGATAAAGGATATTTTATACCTAAGTTAGCCGAAGGAGTGGTAGTGGGGGGATGGGCTAACGAACAAGGAATGTCACATATATAATCTTGATATTTAAGCGGCATCGAACTAGCATGCACCGGCCTACCCATTGCAACTTCCTCCTCCCCCTCCCGATGGCACGTGTGGGGAACGTCCCCGTCGTAACACCGTTATCCACAAATCTTCGTAGAAATGCCGGTTTGTCTTGATAAATATTTTGACCCTGTTTTTCAAGATATGGAAATCGCTCCCCAAAAAAAAATTGTCACGGTGAAATGACAATTATCTTATTGTCCAAGTCGTATGCCTTGTAACCCTTCTTCTCATGAGGGTGCCCAATGAAAACACGTCGATTGGCACAATACTTTAGTTTATCACGATCCATTGAATGAACATAACACAAACAACCAAAGACACATAAAAGACCATAAGAAGGAATCTTCCACAAAAAGCACCTCATAAGGAAAGCGATTTTGCAACTGAGAAGTGGCCTTAAGATTGATCAAATATGCCATTATCAACACATATTCCCCCCAAAAATGTTTAGGAAGGTTGGCTTCAAATCGGAAGGCACGAGATGCGTCCTTTCAACCACACCATTTTGTTGTGGTGTATCTCTAAACTTCAATTCCTTTCCCTGCATAAAACTCAAGTGGTGGTCCAAACAAAGATTTGCTACCATTATAACTTCTAACTTGCTTAACTTGTGAATCGTACCGAGTTTGTACAAATTGACAAAAATTCATAAGCATCTTGTGAGACTGAGATTTGTTTCGCAGAAAGTAAACCTTTATACAACTACTAAAATCATCGACAATTTGTACGAAAGAAGTGGGCGCCTGTCATAGATATAGTCTGATATGGTCCCCAACAAATCAAAACATCCAACAATTTTGCAAACAAGTAAAGGGAAAGGTAAACGAGTCGACTATGCTCGATGACACAAGTCACAAACAACATTAATATCAACTTGAAAATTCAAATTCTGAAAACTACGCGACTTGGCAAAGGGAAAGCTGCTAAATCTACGATGCCACAAAATTTTCTCCTTTGTAGAACCATGAGAACGTGCAACTCTCAGACCCACATGTGACACCAAATAGTGTAGCTCATCCTGCTCTCCATCGACTGCAATCAGCCTCCTCGACTGAAGGTTTGGTATTGAACAAAATTTTGGAAAGAAAGTTAATGCACAATTTTTATTTCTTGTCAACTTACTTGCTGAAGGTAAATTGCCATGAATATCAGAAATTTGTAAGACATCGTCAAGACTAATATCTTTTGATATCAAGGCTCGACCAACATGCGAAACATGTCATGTTGACCCATTCGGAAGCTTGATTGGTTTAATCACTTTGTTGTCAAAAATATTGTCTAGAGCATAATCTGAACTGATCATATGGTTGGAAGCACCAAAATCAGTAATCCAAACATTATTTCTAAACTATGCCTAGCCTGTTAAGTTAACACAAGGAGAACTATTCACGTTACTGAGAAGAGCAAGCAACTGTTGATCCTGAGTCCCGAAAAGCCCACCAATGGGGTTGTTAGAAGAACTCGGACCTGTACCAAATGGCGTGTTTAGTCCCGACTGCAGCAGTGACACGTCCTGCTCTAATGCATGTTGTTGTGGGACAGCTATTGCAACTCATTGTCCAGCATTCGATCCACATTTTTTCCACTTGACGAGTTAACAAAAAAGTTTATAGCGACATTTCGCTGTATGTCCCAGTCTTTTACGATGAGAGAAAGATAAGCGATTGTTATATTTTAGTGGTTCCTCATTAGAGGGCACATTTCCTCCCATACACACAATATTTCCCTTTTCAATGAGAGCCGTTGCTTCAGGGACCACAACACTACTAGAGGTAATACATTATTGTTTCTCTTCCTGACAAAGTGTTGAATATGCATTTGCAACATTAGGGAGAGGTTTAGTGTTCATTAGTTGGGAATGCACAGTTAAAAAAGACGAATCCAAACCCATCCATAAATCTAGGATCCTTGTCATATATCTAATTTGTGAAAAAGCGTGGGTGGAACCGCAAGTACAAGGGGGTACAGCCATTGGAGTGTAAAGTTCATCCCACAATGACCTCAATTTCGTGAAATAATAAAAAAAAAAAAATGGGCATGTTAGCTTGTTTTAAGTGTTAAATTTCGCGCTTAATTTCGTAAATACGTGGGACAGTCCGTTGAGAAAACGCTCCCTTAAATCTAGCAAAATGTCATGCAAAGTTTCAAAATCTACCACGCTAGCATTAATTTCCTTAGACACGGAATTGGAAAGCCATGAAGACACCATTGAATCTCATGCACTTTGATTCTCAAAATCCAATAAATCTTCATCTAGCTTCGTAATTGATCCATCAAGAAAGCCAATTTTATGTTTTGCCTTAAAAACTTAAAAAATAGACCGTTCCCAAGCCGGAAAAATTAGTCCGATCAAATCATCTTGCGCAAACACAAGCCGCAGATGATCCGAGGGGTGAAGATAATACATAGTTCACGCCGGGAACTCCCCCTAAACCCACAATTGGCGTAACATTTTGATTAGAAGTTTGAGTAGAGTTTTGCTCATACATTGTATAATAATACGAAAAAATTAACACAAGCAAAAACAAGTAATAAAAAGAAATAAAATTGGCTCGCAAACGTGGCTGCTACAGAAACTTAGTACAGCAAGAGGAATTCTGGATCTAAACTCGCTCTGGTAGCATGGAAAAAATTAACAAAACAAAGATGAAGAAGTAAATTAAAAGAGGACACTTCCCAAAATATGAAACTGGATGATTGTATTAACACGAGAACCAACCTTTTAATAATACATCATACTAGGAAATGAAAAGCACTCACTCCATTGGAGGAGAATCGAAAGTTAAAAGACGAAACACCCTATTCATGGAAAGTGAAAAAGGGGGCCAGTAGTTGTAAGCGAGAGAAGAGGAGGAGCTTAATAGTCCTCATAAAATAAACTTAATTACTACTAAGAAATAAAACACCTAGTAATTATCCTAATTTAAATTCAAGGTCAATACATCAAAGCAAAAAAAAATAAAAAATAAAATACGATTAAAATAAATCTTAAATTTGAACACTTCCCCTCAAGTTAGAGCATATAAATTAACAATGCCATACTTTGGAAGAAAAGTGGAAAACAGAGAAAAACCAAGAGCCATTATGAAAATATCCGCCACTTGACCCATAGACCGAACATAGGATGTTGTGATTTCCTTGGCTGCCAACTTTTCTTGATGAAAATAACAGTCAAATTCAATATGTTTGGTACTTTCATAGAAAAACGGATTGGAGGCAATGTGAAGAGCCGCTTGGTTGTCACAAAATAGAATAGCCGGTTGATCAATTCTAACCTTTAGGTTGCACAGGATTCTACAGAACCAACCAAATCACTAGTTACTGAAGCCTTGGCACGGTACTCTGCTTCCACTAAAGAACGAGAAACAACAAAAGAATGCCACGAATTTGGGGCGTCACCAAGAAAGACAACAAACATGATCGTGGACCATCTAGTAGATGGACAACCTGCCCAATAACCATCACAGCATGCACGAAATTAAAATCGTAATTTAGAGGAAGAAACAATCCTTGACCATGTGAGCCTTAACACAACAAAGAACACGATAAGCGGCCTCTAAATGCGGAATTCTTAGATCGTGCACAAACTGACTTAATATCCTTAAAGCATAAAAAATATTAGGTCGGGTAATGGTAAGATAAAAGCAATCTACCTACCAAACGTCAGTACCGACCCGGTTCCTCGACGTGACCCCTTCTAGATAAATTGAACCATGGTTTTGAACAATAGGTGTAGGAATCGCCTTGGCACCTAAGAGCTCGGCTTCACTTAAAATGTCATGCACATATTTTCGTTGACTCAAAACTAAACCTTCTTTGGAAAAAGCTATCTCAAGCCCTAAAATAACTTAACCGGTCCCAAATTCTTCACTCCAAATCTGTAATCAAGCAAGGTTTTGACATCTTCTATATGACGCATATCATTTCATGTTATGATAACATCATCAACACCTACTAACACACTAGTAAAAATTGACCCGTTCGAATAGGTAAATAATGAGTAATCGGATTTAGACTGAGTAAAACCCACACTTGTAAGAAAAGAAACAAATTTTTTATTCCAATTGCGAGACGCTTGTTTTAAACATAAAGTGACCTACGCATGCGACAAACCTTCCCCTCATGCCTTTTCTCAAACCATGGGGTAATTTCATATAAACTTCCTTATCCAAATCTTCATTTAAAAAGGTGCTATTGACATCCAATTGATGTACCCCTCAATTTCTAGCAGCTGTAACTGCAAGAACACAATGAACAGCCACAAGTTTCGCTACGGGTGCAAAAGTGTCATGGTAATCTATACCTTCAACCTGAGTGTACTCTTTTGCAACAAGATGAGCCCTGTAATGCTCTATCGACCCATCTGATTTATACTTGATCTTGTATACCCATTTCGAGCCAATGTCTCGTTTTTCAGGTGGCAAGCTTTACAAACTTCAAGCCCTTTTTTTATTCTAATGCTGAATTTTCCTTCTCCTCACTTCTCTCCAATGACATAATTGTAGCACCTGAGCAAAATACTTTGACTCATCATGAGATGTGATGGCCCCAAGAAAAGCTAAATGTGAGTTAGAAAACTATGCATTTGAAAATAAATTTGATAAAGGATATTTTATACCTGAGTTAGCCGAAGGCTTTGTAGTGGCAGTATGGGCTAACGAAGATGGAATTTTACAAATGTAATCTTGATATTTAACCGGCATTCAATGAGCACGCACCGGCCTACCCATCGCAACTGCCTCCTCCCCCTCTTGGTCAACCATAGGCTGACCGACACCCTCTTCTTGGTGTCAGTCAGTGATAGTGGTAGCATCACCATTCTGCAGTGGTGGTACTGCCACACGTGTGGGGAACATTTCCTCCGTAACACCATTATTTAACAATCTTGGTAGAAATGCCGATTCATCTTGATAAACATTTTAACCCTGTATTTAAAGATCAGGAAATGTCTCCTCATGAAAATCAACATCACGTGAAATGACAATTTTCTTATTGTCCAAATTATACACCTTGTAACTCTACTTCCCATGAGGGTACCTAATGAAAACATGTCAATTAGCACGATACTCAAATTTATCACAATCCTTTGAATGAACATAACACAAACAACCAAAGATACGTAAATGACCATAAGAAAGAATCTTCCCAGAAAGTATCTCATAAGGAGAGCTATTTTACAACCGAGGAGTGGACATAAGATTGACCAAATATGGTGCTGTCAACACACATTCTCCCCAAAAATGCTTAGGAAGGCGGGTTTCAAATTGGTGGCCACGAGCAACTTCCAACAAGTGACGATGCTTCCTTTTAGCCACACCATTTGGTTTGGTGCATCTCTACACAAATTTTGAACTTGAATTCCTTTCCCCGCATGATACTCAAGTAGTGGTCCAAACAAAGATTCGATACCATTATCACATCTAATGTGCATACCTTGTGAATTGTACTTTGTTTGCATAAATTAATAGAAATCCATAGGCATCTTATGAGACTGAGATTTGTCTCACATCAACTGGGCCCATGTATATCTACTAAAATGATCGGCACGCGTAAGAAAGAAGCGGGTGCCTGTCATTGATAAGGTCCGATACGAACCCCAAATGTCACATTGCAACAAAACTCAAACATCCAATAGCTTTGCTAATAGGTAAAGGGAAAGGTAAAAGAGAGTTCTTTGATCGCTGACACAAGTCACAAACACCATCAACATCAACTTGAAATTTCAAATTCTGAAAATTGGGCAACTTGGCAAACGAAATGTGGCTCACCCCGCAATGACACAAAATCGTCTCCTTTGTAGAATCACGAGCATGTGCAACCCTCGGACCCACATTTGACTCCAAGTAGTGTAGCTCATCCCACTCTTTATCAACTCCAATCAGCCTCCTCGATTGAAGGTCCTATATTACACAAAATTTTTGAAAGAAAGTTAATACGTAATTTCTCTCTCTTGTCAACTAACTTGTGGAAAGTAAATTGCAATGAAAACAGGGAATTTGTAAGACAGATAATGCAAAACAGGTAATGTTGACCCATTCGGAAGCTTGATTGGTTTAATCACTTTGTAGTTAAAAACATCGTCTAGAGCATAATCTAAGCTGACCATATGGTCGGAAGTAGCAATATCAATAATCCAACCATTATTACTCAAGTACCTAACCTGTTAAGTTTAACACAAGGAGACCTATTCTTTTTACTGAGAAGGGAAAGCAAACGTTGATAATTGGTCCCGAAAAACCCGGCATTGGGGCTGTTAGAAGCTCTCGTACTTGCACAAAAAGCCGTGTCTGGTCCCGGCAACAGTAGCGGCGCGTGTTGCTGCAGTGTGTGCTATTGTTGCTACTTGCAATGCGGCTGTGCGACAGCTTCTGCAACTCGTTTTTCGACATTCGATCCACATTGTTTCCACCCAGCGGGACAACCAATGAGTTCATAGAACCGCCCCCTTGTATGTCCTTATCTTTTACAATGACAGCAAGACAAGGGATTATTAATATTTGGAGGTTGTCCGTCAGAAGGTGCATTTCCTCCTATACCCATAGCATTTTCCTTTGCAACAAAAGTTGTTGCTTCACGGACCACAACACTACTAGGGGCAACACTTTGTTATTTCTCTTCCTCACAAAGTGTTGAATATGAACTTGCAACATTTGGGAAAGTTTTAGAGTTCATTAGTTGGGAATGCACAGTTGAAAAAGATGGATCCGACCCCATTAATAAATTTAAGATTCTCCCCATATCTCTAATTGGTACAAAAGCACAGGCAAAACCACAAGTATCGGGGGATATGGCCATTACAGTGTAAAGTTCATCCCACAATGACCTAAATTTTGTGAAATAATTAAACATGGGCATGTTAGCTTGTTTTAAGTGTTAAATTACATGCTGACTTCATAAATACGTGGGACATTCCCTTGAGAAAAAAGCTCATTTAAATCTAGCCAAATGTCACGCGAAGTTTCAAAATATGTGACGCTAGCATTAATATTTTTAGACACGGAATTGGAAAGCCATGAAGACACCATTGAATCACATGCACTCCAATTCTCGAAATCTGATGAATCTTCATTTAGTTTCGTAATTGATCCATCAAGAAAGCCTATTTTAAGTTTTTTCTTAAAAACTTTAAAAATTGACGGTCTCCAAGCCAAAAAATTTGGTACGGAGAAAACATCTTGCCCAAACACAAGCCTCGAATGATCCGAGGGATGAAGATAATGGGGAGAGTTCATGTCACGAACTGTCCTTGAAACCACAATTGGTGCAACATTTTTATTAGAAGTTGGAGTTTTCCTCATACATTGTAAAACAATGCACAAAATTAATACAAGCAAAAGCAAGTGAAAAAAAAAAGGCTCACAAACTTGGCTACTGCAGAAACGTGGGAACCGCTTTGATACCATGTAAAAAATTAATAAGACAAAGATGAAGAAGTAAACTAAAAAAGAGCACTTCCTAAAATATGAAATTGGATTATTGTATTAACAGGAGAACCAAACCTATTTATAATACATCATACTAGGAAGTGAAAGGCACTTATTGCATTGGAGTAGAATCCAAAGCTAGAAGATGAAACACCCATTCATGGCAATTGAAGAAGGGGGCCGGTAGTTACAAGCAAGAGAAGAGGAGGAGCCTAATTTTCCTTAAAAAAAAACTTGATTACTACTAGGAAATGAAACACCTAATAACCATCCTAATTTAATTCAAGGTAACAACAAAGCAACGTTCCTTGTACCCCAAGGTCTCCCGCCTACATAGGGTCGCGGCCTTTGGGGGGGTGGGTGTATATAGCCTTCCCCCTTCAGGTTTCCGAGTACTCCCAACCTAAGGACTTCCAATGAGGTCGCCAACCTTGTGCTACCCTAATTTAATTTAAGATAATTATGTAAAGGAAATAATACATGAAAAATAAATAAAATGCAATTAAAATAAATCCTAAATTTTAACACTCCCTCTCAAGTTGGAGTATATAAATTAACAATTCCCAACTTGGGAAGAAAAGTGGAAAATAGAAGAAAACCAAGAGTCTTTTGTGAAAATTTCCACCACTTTACCCATGGAGCGAACGTAGGATGTTGAGATTTCCTTCCCCACCAACTGTTCTCGAACAAAATGACAGTCAACTTTGATATGTTTGGTCTTTTCATGAAAAACCGGATTGGAGGCATTCTGAAGAGCCGCTTGATTGTCACAAAATAATATAACCGATTGATCAATTCTAACCTTTAGGCCATACGAAAGTCCACGTAACCAAACCGATTCTCTAGTTACTACAATAATCGCACGGTACTCTGCTTCTATTGATGAAAGAGAAAAAACTAATTGTTTCTTGGAACACCAAAAAATTGGGGCGTCACCAAGAAAGACAACAAACCCGGTTGTGGACCGTTTAGTGAATGGACAACTTGCCTAATAAAATCACAGTATGCATGAAGATTAAAATCACAATTATGAGGAAGAAACAATCCTTGACCCGTTGAGCCCTTAACATAACAAAGAACACGATAAGCGGACTCTACATGCGGAATTCTTGGATCGTGCATAAACTGGCTTAATAAATATTAGGTCGGGTAACGGTAAGATAAAGCAATGTACCTACCAAAAATCGGTACCGACCTGATTCCTCAACACGATCCCCTTCTAGATCAATTGAACCATGGTTTTAAATGATAGGTGTAGAAATTGGCTTGGCACCTAAGGGCCCGACTTAACTTAAAATGCTAAGCGCATATTTTCGTTAGCTCAAAACTAAACCCTCTTTGGAATGAGCTACCTCAATCCCTAGAACAATTTAACTAGTCCCAAATTTTTTATTCCAATTATCAAGCGAGGTTTTGACATCTTCTATATGGCGCATATCGTTTCCTATTACGATAACATCATCAATATATACTAACACACTTGTAAAAATCGACCCGTTCGAATAGTTAAATAACGAGTAATCAAATTTAGACTTAGTAAATCACACACTTGCGAGAAAATAAATAAAGTTTTGATTTCCATTATGAGAGGAAAATAAAAAAATTTGATTCTGATTACGAGAGGCTTGTTTTAAACCATAAAGTGAATTACGCAAGCGACAAACTTTCCCTTCATGCCTTTTGTCAAAATCTTGGGGTAATTTCATATAAACTTCCTCACCTAAATCTCCATATAAAAAGGCATTATTTACATCATATTGATGCATAACCAAATTTCGGGCAGCTGCAACTACAAGGACATGACGAATAGTTATGAGTTTTGCTATGGGCGCAAAGCTATCATTGTAATCTATACCTTCAACTTGAGTGTACTTTGCTACAAGACAACCCTTGTAACACTCTATTGACCCATCTGATTTATAATTGATCTTGTAGACCCATTTAGACTCTATATCTGACTTATAATTGATCTTGTAGACCCATTTAGACTCTATATCTGACTTATAATTGATCTTGTATATGCATTTTGGGTCAATGGCAAGTTTTTGAAACTCCAAGTCTTGTTTTGTTCTAAGTCTGAAGTTTCCATCTCCATCGCTTCTCTCCAATGAGAAAATTGAACAACCAAAGCAAAATGCTTTGGTTCATCACAAGATGTGATGGCCCCAAAAAAAAGCTGAATGTGAGTTAGAAAACTGTGCATTTGAAACAAAATTTGATAAAGGAAATTTTATACCTAAGTTAGCCGAAGGAGTGGTAGTGGGGGGATGGACTAAGGAAGATGGAATGTCACAAACATAATCTTGATATTTAACCAGCGTCGAACGAGCACGCACCGGCCTACCCATCGCAACTTCCTCCGCCCCCTCACAGTAGCACTTGTGGGGAACGTCCCCTTTGTAACACGGTTATCCACAAATCTTGGTAGAAGTGTTGATTTATCTTGATAAAGATTTTGCCCCTATTTTTAAAGATATGGAAATCTCTCCTCATGAAAAACAACGTCACGTGAAATGACAATTTTCTTATTGTCCAAGTAAAACACCTTGTATCCCTTCTTCCCGTGGGGGTACCCAATGAAAACACATTGATTAGCACGATACTCTAGTTTATTACGATCCTTTGAATGAACATAACACAAACAACCGAAGACACATAAAAGGCCATAAGAAGGAATCTTTCCCCAAAAGTACCTCATAAGGAGAGCAATTTTGTAACTAAAGAGTGGGCATAAGATTGATCAAATATGCCGTTATCACCACACATTCTCCCCAAAAATGCTTAGGAAGGCTGGCTTCAAATCGGAGGGCACAAGCAACTTCCAACAAGTGACGATGCTTCCTTTCAACTGCTCCATTGTGTTATGGTGCGTCTCTACATGAATTTTGAAATTGAATTCCTTTCCCTGCATAAAACTCTAGTAGTGGTCCAAACAAAAAATCGCTGCTGTTATCACTTCTAACTTGCTTAACTTATGAATTGTACTGAGTTTGTGCAAACTGACAAAAATCCATACGCATCTTGCGAGACTGAGATTTGACTCGCTTCAAGGAAATCCATGTACTTCTACCAAAATCATGGACAATCATAAGAAAGAAGCGGATGCCTGTCATAGATAAAGTCCGATATGGACCCCAAATGTCACAATGCTACAAATCAAAACATCCAACATTTTTCCTAACAGATAAAATGAAAGGTAAACAGGTCTGCTTTGTTTGATGACCCGAATAACAAACAACATCAACATCAACTTGAAAATTGAAATTCAGAAAACTAGGCAACTTGGCAAACAGAATGTGGCCCAACCTACAACGCCACAAAATTGTCTCCTTGGTAGAACTATGAGCATGTGCAACCCTTTGACCCACATGTGATTCCAAGTAGTATGGCCCATCCCACTCTCTACTGACTGCAATCAGCCTCCTCAATTGAAGGTCCTGTATAACACAAAATTTTTGAAAGAAAGTTAATGCACAATTTCTATCTCTTGTTGACTTACTTGCGGAAAGTAAATTGCAATGAAAACCAGTACTTTGTAAGACATTTTCAAGAGTAATGTCTTTTGAAGACAAGGAGAACTATTCTCATTACTGAGAAAGGCAAGCAACTGTTGATATTGAGTCTTGGAAAGCCTAGCAAAGGGGCTATCAAAAGCAGTTGCACTTGCGCTAAAAGCCGTGTCCGGTCTCGGCAGCAGCAGTGACACGCGTTGCCGCAGTGCGTGCTATTGTTGTTGCTGGCGCAGCGACTGCAACCCATTATCTTGCATTCGATCCACATTGTCTCCTCTCAGTAAGATAACCAATGAGTTCATAGCAACGCTCCCTTGTCCATCCTTGTCTTTTACAATGATAGCAAGACAAGCGACTATTAAGTTTTGAAGGTTTCCATTAGAAGGCACATTTCCTCCCATACCCACATTATTTTCTTTTGAAACGTGAGTCGTTGCTTCAAGGACCACAACACTACCAGAGGCAAAACCTTGCTGTTTTTCTTCTTGAAAAAGTGTTGAGTATGTACTTACAACATCAGGGAGAGTTTTAGTGCTCATTAGTTGGGAATGCACAGTTTAAAAAGATGGATCCAAACCCATCTATAAATCTAGGATTCTCTCCATATCTCTAATTAGCGCAAAAGCATGGGCGGAACCACAAGTACAAGGTATGGCCACTAGAGCGTAAAGTTCATCCCACAGTGGCCTCAATTCCGTGAAATAATAAAAAAAAAGGGCAAGTTAGCTTGTTTTAAGTGTGAAATTTCACGCTTAATTTCGTAAAGATGTGGGACATTACCTTCAGAAAAACGCTTATTTAAATCTAGCCAAATATCACGCGAAGTTTCAAAATATGCGATGTTAGCATTAATTTTTTTTAGACACGGAATTGGAAAGCCATGAAGACACCATTGAATCACATGCACTCCAATTCTCGAAATCCGATGAATCTTCATCCAGATTCTTAATTGATCCTTCAAGAAAGCAAATTTTACATTTTTCCTTAAAAACTTAAAAAATAGACCGTCTCCAAGCCGAAAAATTTGGTCTGGTTAAAACGATAAACACGAGCCCCTGGGGGTGAAGAGAATGGGGAGAGTTCACGTTGGGAACTCCCCTTGGAACCACAATTGGCGCAACATTTTGATTAGAAGTTTGAGTTAAGTTTTCCTCATACATCGTAAAACAATGCGCAAAATTAACACAAGGAAAAACAAGTAACAAAATAAAATTTTGGCTCACAATCTTGGCTGTTGTAGAAACGTGGGAAAGCAAGAGGAGTTCTAGGTCTAAACCCGCTCTGATACCATGTAAAATATTAATAAGACAAAGATGAAGAAGTAAACAAAACACTTTCTAAAATATGGAATTGGATGATTGTATTAACAAGAGAACACTTAGCTTGTTTTAAGTGTGAAATTTCACGCTTAATTTTATAAATACGTGGAACATTCCCTTGAGAAAAATGCTCATTTAAATCTAACCAAATGTCGGCGAAGTTTCAAAATATGTGATGCTGGCATTAATTTCTTTGGACACGGAATTTGAAAGCCATGAAGACACCATTGAATCACAGGCATTCCAATTCTCGAAATCTAATGAATCTTCATCCAATTTTGTAAATGATTCATCAATAAAGCCAATTTTACGTTTCGCCTTTAAAACTTTAAAAATGGACCGTCTCCAAGCCGGAATATTTGGTCCCGTCAAAACATCTTTCACAAACACAAGCCCCAAATGATCCAAGGGGTGAAGATAATAGGGAGAGTTCAAGTCGGGAATTCCCCTTGAAATCACAATTGGCACAACATTTTGATTAGAAGTTTGAGTAAAGTTTTCCTCATACATTGAAAAACAATGCGTAAAACTAACACAAGCAAAAACAAGTAACGAAAAAAAAATGGCTCACAAACTTGGCTGCTATAGAAACGGGCAAAAACAAGAGGAGTTCTGGATCTAAACCTATTCTGATACCATGTTAAAATTAACAAGACAAAGATGAAGTAGTGAACTAAAAGAGAACACTTCCTAAAAAATGGAATTGGATGATTGTATTAACATGAGAACCAAACCTATTTATAATCCATCTTACTTGTTAATGAAAAGTACTTAATCCATTGGAGGAGAATCCAAAGTTAGAAGATGAAATACCCCATTCATGGTAATTGAAGAAGGGGGCCGGCAGTTACAAGCAAGAGAAGAGGAGGAGCTTAATTGTCCCGCTAAAAAAAACTTAATTACTACTAAGAAATAAAACACCTAATAACTATCGTAATTTAATTTAAGGTATTACATAAGAGAAATACAACATGAAAAATACATAAAATACAATTAAAATAAATCCAAAATTTTAACAATTGGGTGAGCAATGGTAGGATTTATAAAGAGTCATGGTTGCAAAATTACCCTAGAAATACAAATACTTTCCCAATAATAATATCGCTCTAATTTATATTAGCATTGCTCTGTGTAATTAATTACGTTTTGAATTCACTTTTTTTTTCCCCCCTAATATCAAGTTCGCCCCTTTTAATTGTCAAGCCTGTCTAATTTAACTAAAATAATTCTAGAGTTTTACTTTAAAACAATTAAAGTCACCTAATCTTCAAAAACTTTTTTCCTAAAAAACAAATAATTAGTGAGTATCTCTATGTCCAGCCAAATATAAGAGTATTCTTTTTTTATCTTAAATTTTCTGATACAATTAGCTAGAACTTGTATACATAACTTCTGACCTGCCATCAATTGTATTTGCTTCTTATTATGTAAACTTACAAGCAATATCCTACCAGTCATATCTCTATTCTAACTCAAGCAGGTTCTATCTCAAAACAAATTGGTAATGGATTGCTTAAGTTCCAAATTGTTCATATCAAATTATCTAAAATAATTGGCTAGAACTTGTTTACTTAACCTCTGACCGACTATCAGTGCAATCATACTTGTATCTTATTGTTGTAAACCTACAAGTAATGTCCTACCAGTCATACCTCCGTTGTGACTAAATTGTATCTAATTTGTTAATTCATGTTCAGTCTAGTTCTATTGTTAACTTTCAAAGAAGTTGAATATTCTTTATGTCCACTTGAAGTCTAGCAAAAATTAGATTTAAAAATTTTAACTTTTTAAAACACATATGCTTTCTTATAACTTGGTCTTTCAAATATACTTCTTAAAAATAAATTCAAATTTACGAGTGAAGTCGGTGTTCAAAAAAAAAAAAATATATATATATATATATAAGAGTGGAGTAAAATATAATTAGAGCAACATTCACTCTTAAAAAAAAAAAAAAAGAAATCGATAGAAAACATCCTAAATCCATCGGTAGTTGCAAGCGCAGTCCGCAACAACTTTTTTTTTTTTTTTTTTTTTGAGTTTTCATTGTTTTTATATTTTCCGACTTGCATTTATTTATATCATGAATATTTCTTTTCTTCGAATAACATTTATCCATCACACGGGACCTCAAACAAGCTAAGATAACACTTTCTGAATACTGAATAATGTCAATCTTGATAGTAGCATCCCACAAAATTGCCAAACCACAAGCTCGACTCACGGCATCACCAATGAAATTGTTACTAAACCCAATTCTCAAAGCTAAATTAACCATGTACTCTTACCATTGCTTAGTCTCCATTAGGAATATCACCCCAGGCCTAAATTGCCAATTGAGTTCTGTCGGCGCTCTAATTGTTAGGGTCTAGCCCAACCCTTGACAGTACTAACAAATAATACTCATGGTTGACAAGGCAATTGTTCAAGGACAACCACCACAAAGCTCCTAAGGACCAAAAGCTGACTCATTTAATTCAACCTCGTCATTACACTTAAAGATTGGAAGCGTAGATCCCTCCATAATGGTAGACAAATCCCTTAGTAACCGTCGCTTCTCAATCTTCATTTTTGCTTTCCATGCTTTCTTCAAACTTGCAAATTTTCTGACTAATCTCATCTCTTGGGTTCAAATTCATCACTAAACTTTCTTCTAAAATCATTTATGTATCCCCATTGATGGACTCGATCACTTCGTTAACATTCTTAGACCAGGAGGCACACATATACCAATTCCAAAACAATCCTTTCTCACAACGGAACTAAAAATGTCCTTTATAGCCAATCTAAGTGGCTATTTGATTGTAGAAAACAACTTTCCTTTTTCTTTTTTAATTTTTCTTTTCATCACTATTGGAAATGCTTCAAAATTCGATATTAAGTTATGGTCTCTCACATACAATATTTGATGAGAGCACATTTACTTGGATCACCCTGTATATTTTATGCAACTCTTTGTTGCCAATTTAGACTGTCTTAAACATCGAATTAGGTCCCTTTTAATTTAGGCCCTCAATATCCCTTATTAATCCTCCTCAAGTGTCCTATGAGGGGTGCACGTGGGTTGGGTTTAGGCGGATTGGGTCAAAAACCAACATGACCCATCCAATATTTGACCCATACCCAACCCATACCCGCCAAATGGTAGGATGATGGTTTTGGGTTGGGCTGGGTTTGGGTCGGGCCATATTTGGTTAATACATGAACATTCATCTAAGTTCTGATTTTAACTAATTCTAATTTGAGTTTAATGTAAATAATCGATTACAAAGCCAAGAAAGGGATCCAATTATCAATTATTGATATGAATGATAATATGTTAGGATTTTTTTATATTTTATATCATTCGCATGAGTGTATATACATATAATCATTTAGGTGCCCTAAGATTTTAACATTTATTATATAGGTACCGTATTTCAATATATACAATTGAAGTATCTCAAGTTTAAATATTTTATTACATAGATAACCTGTGTTAGAATTTGATAAATTTTTTTTAGAAATCTAACCAATTTTATACGAAGATAATATAAAAAAGTCATATCAATATTTTTGACAAAAATTCAAATACCTGTGATAAAATATTCACCAAATGTTTGTGTACACTACTTGTATATATTGCCGAAATCATATGTTGTATCAACATCTTTTGCCAAAATAACCAAATTATAAAATTAAAAAAAAATACTTATATATTGTCAGAGTTATGTTCTAATTTAACATTTTTCAATAAAAATCTATCGAATTTCAGAAGAAGGATATTCGATTGATAAACTTTTAAACATCTAGGTATCTAATTGATAGAAGTTTTAAACCTCAAAGTATCTCACTTATATATTGGAACTTTAGGATACTGATATGACAAATAGTCAAATCTTAAGTATCCCACTTATTTATTGAAATGGCGGATACCTCAATAATAAATAGTACCTCAAAGTATCCTACTTATATATGAAAATGTCAGGATACCTAAGTAATAGTCAAACATCAAGGTATCCCACTTATATATTGAAATGTCTCGATACTTAAATAATAAATAACCAAACCTTAATATATTAAAGATATGTTCGCCTTATTTAGGCTCATTTAACCTTGAGTAAGGCTAACTTGAAAATAATCCAAGATGATGAATGCCGGCCCATGGATAACCCGAAACCATATACCCGATACCTTGGGTACAAAGCACGTTGGACCCATTAGACCCAACGTTGAAAATATACCCAACCCAACCCAATTGATGTGGGTTGGGTGGGTCTTGGGTATTACCCAACTCATGAACACCCCTAGTTACAATTTTAGCATTCATGACCATTATGACGCTCATTGTTGCATATTGAGGTTTACCCTATAAATCCAAGGCTGGTTTGGACTTGCTGGAGTAGCAAAAAATGAGATTGTTATTCTCTCTACATTTTTCCAATTATTCTCTCCCTCTTAGCCCTATTCTTCTCCATCAATGCTATTGGGAATTGACCGAAGCTCTCCCATACAGTAACTCTTGAGTACACGAGTGTTTTAGCTACCGCATAAACCTTGGGTGTCGATTGTCGGATAGCCAATGTGTACCAAAGTTGGGGCAAATTCAACTTTGAGGTAGTGGTCTTCCATAGCGCAGTATCTTCCTTCCTATATTTTATAAGTCCTCCACTCTTAAGTTGATCTAATATCACTTATTTTTCCAACGATCTCTACTTTTCCTTTTCATCTCCATTTTTCCCTTTTCGATGTTGTAATATAGAAAACTAGAAAATATGTTCAAGTTATCCCTGCTTTCCAATAAAAAATGAGGATGATACATAAGTAATACCCATAAATTCAAAAATTGAATAATACGTGTCGAATCCAATCTGGACAATAATGTTTCTTATTTGAAAGTTGAAAATGATACGTCCAAATAATATCCGTAAATTAGTCAAACACAAAGAAATAGAGTCAGTCATTGTTGAAATAAATTACAAATATGGCCTAAACACACAACATTATAACTTCTGCTCTACTACTTGGTATAATGGTTCCACAATTGATTGATAGATGCTTGCCAAACCTTATCCATTTGCATTTGGAATAAATAGGAAAATAAGGTCCTTATTTTGTAAAAAAAGTTTCTAAAAAAATAAACAAATTCTCTATTACCAAGTAACCCGTAACTCTTGTGTCTTACCCATAACTCATCCTCATTAAAAGGAGCAACTGGGAGCATTTCCGGTTGGGACCCACCACTGAAGGGCCTCCCTAGGAGAAAACTTGTTCGTTGGCAAAGCTCAAACAAACATTTGAAATTCTAATTGGATGATTAATATAGTTTGTGATGTGTCGCAATTATAATTGGATTTTATATCTTTCATTTTCATTTCAAATATATTTCTCGGACTTTATTCCTTTTTTTCAATAAAGTTAGAATTGTGGTACTTAGCTATCCTTACCCCCTATCATTCTCAATTGACCCATTTAGGCTCCGTTTGTTTAGGAAGAAAATTATATTCTAGGAAGTAGTTTTTTCCTTTTCTATTGTTTGGCGCACATTTTGCTGACGGAAAAGGTTTTTCTTCCCTCAAATAAAGGAAAATGACTTCCTTTTCAAAATGGGGGAAGTCATGATTCTAAGGAGTGCAAAAACCTTCGTGGTAATCATCATGTGAATCTAGATCGAATTGAAATAAACAAACTAGACTGCAGACTACATCACAATATCGGACCAAAATTGGATCGAATAATTAAAAGGAGCTTGGATGTTACTTTGTTATAATTACAAAAGAACAATTTTAATCAAGTTGAATTTCTATATAATATTATATAGGAAAATTATGTAGGTGCCCTAATATTTTGGCATCTATTACATACGTACCATGCGGCTTTAGTAATATAATGTACCCTGATGTTTAAAAGTTTTGTCATGAATCATGTATCTTTCACCAATATTTAGTAGATTTTAAATAAAACAACAATGATATATATATATATCATAATACGATAATTTCTTTTGTCTAAAATGCTAACATGGCACATTATATTTGATAATATACAAGTAATTTTTGTCAGAATGTGGATAACCTCTTGGTAATATGGTCACGGTTTATATCACATTAGTTTTTGGGAAGAAATTAGCCGAATTTTAATAAAAATTCACCAGATTTTAACACAATGTATATGTAAGTGATAAAATTTATAATCTCAGGGTACTTCATAGTATATATTAAAATGACCAGGTATTAAAATGATAATTGCTTAAATTTTAGAATACCTAAGAGACAATTAATTTATAGACCCTTGATAGTTAATTTATTTTATTTTTTTGTTACTTTTCATATATGTTGTATTATTACTTATGTTATTCTATAACAAGATATAAAATAATTGGCGAAAAATATTTTTTAAAATATACAAGAAGACATTAATATGTGGAATTAAGTTTTCCTTTGAAACAAACAACGGAAAACCCCATTCAGATTTTATATTTCCTAGGAAAACCTTTTTCAAAAAAATATCAATTCCTAGATTCTACTTTTCCGCCAAAACAAACTAATAACTCCAAAAACAGCATTCGAACAAGTGACACGTGGCCACAACTCCGCCCGAGATACACCCCAGAGGCCAGCTTCGGAACTCTACCTTCAATCTGGAAGAGAGGAGCCCATCTCACCGACAGGACATGTCACGGAATCCAAGAAGAAGAAGGAAGCACGCCCATCCGGACGCGGGTGCATCTTGGACCCAAGATGCACCCTCGGAGGCTACCTTCGGAACTCCACTTTTAACTTAGAAGAAGGAAGCGCGTCTTGCCGACAGGACACGTCCCAGAATTCGAGTAGAAGAAGAAGGAAGCGTGCCCACCCGGATGCGGGTGCATCTCGGGTCGAGATGCACCCTCGGAGGCCGACTCCGGAACTTAGACGGCGGCCGCGAAGATATAAATGCATCAGGCCGATAGGGAGCATTCCGGCCCTTGGACAGTCTCGCAACAACGCTTCAACAAAGCACGCGCCCGGCTCCGAGGGGGCATCTCGGTTTGAGATGCCCTCTCCCCCAAGAGTTGGCCAAGCAACAATAACTACCCGGCATCATGACTCAGACAGACGACAGCCCGAAGCTCGAAAATCGAAGAGTCTCATAATGACACCCCAATGCAATGCGCACCTCGACTTGAGCGAGATGCCCGCTTCCCTAGGGACCCACCAACAACAACTCCCTGATACCATGAGTCAGATGGACGACAACCCGAAGCCATAGGCCCAATGGCCAGGGGTATCTCGCCCCCGGTTCCGTACCGTGCGAGATACGCCCCCCATGAAGCACAGCTCTTCAAGGAAAAATCTCTATAAATAGGGCTCAGAATCCTAAAGAAGGGACAAGCTCACGAATCTCCCATCACAGTTATCGGAAAGACCCCCAGAAGTGTGATACCCCTCGTTTTTCTTTCTTTTTCACTTGTAATCCCATAAAAAATCATTATAATAAAACCGTTAATTAATAAAAACTTAATGAAAGATGAAGGGTCTGAGTTTCGGCCCTTCATTAAAAGAACCTGTACCAAAACACAAACGAAGCCTTAAGTTACCTTTTTTTTCCCGGGGATTACTTCATGCAGAACTTTTGAAATTCACCAATTAACCACATTTTAATGGCTTCGACAGAAATACGTTACATTTTTTTAAATTATTTTTTTATATTTTCAAATGAATAGTGAATAAGAAGCACCTTATTAGAATATTAGAATTTGAGATGTGCTTACATTTTAGAGGGGATGAGGCTTCTAATTAAAATATTTGTGCTGGATTATGGTCCCATAAAATTCGATATCCACTATAGGATGTAACTGAATTATGTAAGTTCATCAATAATAATAGGCTGGAGCGTCTTTACTAAATGAAAGGTTAAAATTGTCGGAGAATTTCTATTTGGAAAATTAGGATGTCGTTTGCCGGTTTTAGCCACCCTCCTTGTGTAGGCTCGTTGGAGGCAAACTTTTATAATTATATTGTAATTTGGAGAATAGAAATTATAGACAATTTTTATTGATTTGAAATTGGGTTTTAAAATGGGTTAAAAGATTTAAAAAATATATTGTATTTCTTTTGGGTAAAAATAATATCAAGTTTGTTATTATTACCCAGTGGTTATTACTCGACCCAGTTTCTCGTACCCGTTACCCGTGCCTAGCCAGCTGTACCTGAACATCAGAGTGTTGCCACGTGTCCCAGTCTTGTCCATTGGATTTTGGCTTGTCACTGTTGCTTTATATAATTTGAACAGTGAAGGAAAAGAAAATGAAGCAAACTTCACAGTTTTATTTTATACATTGAAGAGCATTATTTTAACAGAGAGCAAAAGAGGGGATGGGTTTTTCCTCTGTAACTAAATGAAACAAAACGCAGAGAAAGAGAGAAAGGAGAAATGGAGGAGAGAGACGACTTTCTAGTGAGAGAAAGCCCGAGTAGAGAGAAAGCGTGAAGTCTGAGGTAGGAGGCTGAAGATTAAGGAGAAGAAGACGGGGGTGAACCTTTGGAGATCGGGATGCTCGGTTCAAGGCGATGCGTTGTCCCAAACGAGGTCTTCTTCACGATTCCGGCTAGGGTTCGAGTCCCTAGGCTGTTCTTCGCCCGTATTCGCTCGGTGATGGTTTTCGTCTTGTTCTTTCTCGTTTTCTTGCTTTAATCTCTGTTATGGTTTTCGTTTTAGACTTGATCCTCAGTCTGTGTTTGTAACCCTAACTTTACTGATAGTGGATTTGACTCCTCTGAAAACGGAGGCCCGTGGAGAAGGACTTCGCTGAGGTGCCGAACCACGTATATCGCGTGTTTTTTGTTGTTTTCGTTGTTTCTGGTTTAATTTCGACATTGTTTCGTTTGTGGGTTTTTCGTTGCTTAGTGCTGGGACAAGATCTTGTTTTTGGAGTTGAGTTCGGGTCCGATTTTGGGCCCGAATTCATAACAAGTGGTACCAGAGCCTTGGTTCGGTGTCCATTTGCACGGTAAGAACGAAAAAAAAAACACGAACGAGACCAGAACCAGAATGAGGGTTTTGTGTTGGATTGCCTTGATTTTTAGATCTAGGGTTTTCTTGAAAAATTTGGGATGTTCTTTGTTTCTTGGAGAGAAATGAAAGAACCAAGAAAATATTTATAGAAATAGGGTCTGAAATATTTCTTGTTTTTTGTGAAATTTTTTGAGTCAAAATTTTCAAGTGGGTTTTAACAAGAACACTTGTTTTGAGATGATCAATGGGCTTTTCGTTTCTGCAAAAAATCTGAGTGTTATTTTTCGGCTACTGCTGTGTATGTGGTAGTATGATAAAAGTCCGGAACAAGGAAGAACATATGTGCGATATGAAAGAAAAATGAAAATGTTAAATCACTATCAGAAATTTAGGTTTGGCTTTACAATTAGAACGGGGTGTTGGTTTGGGCGTGGGATGCTTTGTTTTGACCTAGATTGAGGACTTTTACTACCTATTTTAGATTTAATAGGTGGTGGGGTGTGTGTGGTAGATGTTTCTTGAGAGATGCTTGGAGAATAACTATCTTAGGTATAGAACATTGGATATCCCTGAATGGTTGAGAAAACTAAGTTTTCTTTTGGAACCTTAGAAGTATCTAATTGGTTAGGACCTTCTTGAAGTCATTGGTTGTCTCTAGTCGGGTTGGACTAGTATTGGAGATGGGTCATTTGGTTTAAGCGTCAGACTGCGTCCAAAGCCCTAGTTTGTCTCCGACGTGGAAGTTGATATGAGTCTTTTAAGTGTCTTGGTTTAGGACACTCGATTAGGTGGCCTAGGTAGCATGGATTTCTCGTTATTGTTTGAACATCCTGTGGTTTCTTGTTGTGGAAAAGATGTTTATGCTTTGAGACTAAAGGTTTATCTTGAAGTGAGAAAGCTCTAGGTGCATCTAATTGGTGGAGCGGTTCGGGGTTAATCGCTTGTTCGGCCTCGTGTATGGTCGGTTGAGAATCCGGAGTAGGTTCTTGTTTTGGTGGAGCGATTTCGGAGGTAAATTGCTCGAGCCTGACCCAATTGGTGGTCGGATGGGAGTCCTTGGTTTGGATTCTATTTTGGTGTTAGTTTGAACACTCTGGCATGGTGTTGGTGCTGCTGTTGTGTGGCTAATTGTGCTGTTTAGAAATTGAATTATGTGCCTTTTCAATGTTCTATGTGATTGTAGTGGTTAACATGTGTTTAATGCTTGAGGTTGATTGTAAACTTGTTGGAATGGAAGCCTTGAACCTAGGATTGACAACTCTTAGGTTAGGCATGTCTAGTTGCACAATCTTGGACCCCGTGTGTAGATAGAGCATTGCATGTTTTGAGTTTAATCATGGATTAGACTTTGTATGCGAGAATTGGTGTTTCTTGCAAATGTTTGAGTGAACTAAGTGAAATAGTTGATCATTGTAAAGGGTTTAGAGAACTTGTGAGTTCTTATGGAAAATCTATGTGTGATTTAGTGTACTTGGTCTCCATGTTTACGTCTCATGTATTTCCCAAGGCTATGTTGGAATCGAGTTGAATATATTGGTACTTGTTGCTTGAAGTGATGATAAACATGTTGTTTATGGACTAGTTCAAGATGAATTTGTTGCTGTTTTGGACTGCTACATGCTGGTATGCTGTCTTTAGTGCTCCTCATACTAATTTTACTGCATTTTTGGCTGATTGCTGCTGGAATATGATAAAAGCTGCTGAATTTTCTGCATATTATTATGTATTTGAGCTATTTTACTGAATTTTAGCCAAGAGTTGGGAAAACATGATATGTTTGAGTCATATGTGGACATGGTGTTGTCTTGGGAGACTTGTATACCCTTAGGATTATTGTTTAATGCCTTATTTTCTAGTTTTTAGGAAAAGGGTAAGGTATAGGTCTAATGAACCTTAGATTGACCATTTGTTTGGTAAGTTTATGTTTAGGTACCTTATATTATTTGAGTAATGGTCATTAAGTTGTTTGCTTATGTTGGGTTGTTTTTTGGATATTGGTCATGGTGGAGTCTTGTGATGCAATATATGAATTGATTTGGCTAAGTTGTATTCTAGGTGAATTGCATGTTTAGCCTGGATTTCGTGTTGAAATTGTGATAGACTTGATCACCATGATTGAGCCCATGTTGTTGAGTGAGCATGTTTGGTTTCTTGGTTTGAAACTTGGTTTTCGAAATGGCCTCTATTTCCGAAGGAGCGTGTAAGTTAATTTCATGAGACCATGGTGGAGTTTGTTGGATTATGGTCCCATGAAATTCGATATCCACTATAGAATGTAACTGAGTTATATAAGTTCATCAGTAATAATAGGCTGAAGCGTCTTGACTAAATGAAAGGTTAAAATTGTCAAAGAATTTCTATTTGGGAAATTAGGATGTCGTTTGCCGGTTTTAGCCACCCGCCTTGTGTAGGCGCGCTGGAGGTAAACTTGTATAATTATATCCTAATTTGGAGAATAGAAATTATAGACAATTTTTATTGATTTGAATTGGGTTTTAAAATGGGTTAAAAGATTTGGAAAATATATTGTATTTTCTTTTGGGTAAAAATAATATCAGGTTTGTTATTATTACCCAGTGGTTATTACTCGACCCGGTTTCCCATACCCGTTACCCGTGCCTAGCCAGCTGTACCTAAACATCAGATTGTTGCCACGTGTCCCAGTGTTGTCCATTGGATTTTGGCTTGTCACTGTTGCTTTATATAATTTGAACAGTTAAGGAAATGAAAATGAAGCAAACTCCACAGTTTTATTTTTTACATTGAAGAGCATTATTTTAACAGAGAGCAAAAGAGGGGATGGGTTTTTCCTCTGTAACTAAACGAAACAAAATGCAGAGAAAGAGAGAAAGGAGAAATGGAGGAGAGAGACGACTTTCTAGTGAGAGAAAGCCCGAGGAGAGAGAAAGCGTGAAGTCTGAGGTAGGAGGCTGAAGATTAAGGAGAAGAAGATGGTGGTGAACCTTTGGAGCTCAGGATGCTCGGTTCAAGGCGATGCGTCGTCCCAAACGAGGTCTTCTTCACAATTCCGTCTAGGGTTCGAGTCCCTAGGCTGTTCTTCGCCCGTATTCGCTCGGTGATGGCTTTCATCTTGTTCTTTCTCGTTTTCTTGCTTTAATCTCTGTTATGGTTTTCGTTTTAGACTTGATGCTCGGTCTGTGTTTGTAACCCTAACTTTACTCATAGTTGATTTGACTCCTCTGAAAACGGAGGCCCGTGGAGTAGGACCTCGCTAAGGTGTCAAACCACGTATATCGCGTGTTCTTCGTTGTTTTCATTGCTTATGGTTTAATTTCCGCATTGTTTTGTTTGTGGGTTTTTCGTTGCTTAGTGCTGGGACAAGATCCTGTTTTTCGAGTTGTGTTCGGGTCCGATTTAGGGCCCGAATTCGCAACAATTTGATATGAAATAAATCAATAGATCAATGGTCAAAAAGGGAGCAAACACAAACATGCAACAAAGAACCAAAATTTGAAGGCATGATCAAGACATAAAACAGGAATACGCTTTAAAAAGATTTTCATTGTACTACTTGGGATTACATATATGTCATATATATTGATCAAACATCTATCTTATACATACAACAACAGGAACAACAAGAAGCCTAATGCCACAAGGGGATGATGTGTCCAAGGGCCCTTGACGTGTATTATATTTTATATTGTTTATACCCCATTCCTATGATATTTTCGACTATTACGCATGTGTTTTGGTATAATCTTTATATAGTTAAGCTTGGTACGTGTTGGAACTAGGAATCGTGAAAAGCGGTTAAGAACAAGCCAAATGGACAAATTCGAAGACTATTCTGAGAAACCTGATCATGTGTGGAAAAAGGGCTCATCGGGTCAAGATTTGGCTTTCGAATCTTGTATGTTTAGGGCCCTTGTTAAATTCTAGTCTTATTCTTTTGTATAATACCTTGCATTTAGTTCCTTGCACATGTATTCTTTATTTTGAACGTAGTATAGTATATTGTCTAAGATCTCTTCCTTATTTACTTACCATGGATTATGGCTAATTTCTTCTTCTTTCCATCCTTGATAGCCGTGTACTTTTAGGCAAGATTAGGCAGGCTTTACTTTAGTTTTTTTCCTTGATTCTAGGGCTAATTTTCCTACATTCTATGTTTTTTGCTATTTATTTACATGTAAATTGTACTCTTTGAATAACTCAATCAAAAAAAGTATTACCCTTTAATTGTTTCACATTTTCTACACGATATCAGAGCAGGCTTGATCTTGCAAGTCCGATATTCCCTTCTTCTAGCCGTGAACCTTGACTGTTTGTGAGCATTCTCTTCTTTTTTTTTTTTTTTTTGCCTTTCTTTGTCGCATTAATTTTATAATGTCAGGGGAAAATTCCAACCAAGTTGAGGCTCCAGTCGTTGTTTCAAAAGGAGTGCTAGGTGCTACTTCTCCTTATTTTTTACATCCCTCGGATCCAAGGCTTATTTTGGTTCAAGATGTTTTAACCGGGCCAAATTTCCTGGCAAGGAAACACTCAATTCTTAAAGTTTTCAAAGCTAAATGCAAAATCGGCTTTCTTGATGGAAGCATCGAAAAACTTGATGAGAATTCTCCGGATTTTGAGAATTGGAGTGCTTGCGACTCAATGGTATCTTCTTGGCTTACCAACTCGGTTTCAAAAGAAATCAATGCTAGCGTCACCTATTTTGAAATCTCCTGTGACATTTGGCTGGACCTTAATGAACGTTTTTCGCAAGGTAATGTTCCCCATATCTATGAAATTAAGTGCAAGATCTCGCAATTAAAACAAGAGAATAAGTCTATTTTCTATTATTTTGTCAAACTAAGATCTCTATGAGATGAACTTTATACCTTGGTTGCCATTCCCCCTTGCACTTACGGTTCAGGTTAGGCCTTTTCCTTAATCCGGGATATGGAAAGATTGTTAGATTTGCTTATGGGACTTGATCCATCCTTTTCCACTATTAAATCTTAACTTTTGAACACTAAACCCTTGACCACCATTGGGAATGCTTATTCTTTGTTATGTCAAGAAGAAAAATAGTAGAGGATCGCAACCGACCAAATTACTCATCCCAAAGCATTGGTTTTTGCCGTAAAAGGGATGCATCTCGCTACGGCTGGTGGTGTACAGCTTGCTGCTGGCATATCTTCTCAACGTTCTAACCATTTCACTTGTACGCATTGTAAGAAATAGGGACACACGAAGGAAAGGTGCTTTGAGTTGATTGGCTATCCACCGGGTTGGAGAAACAAGGCAACGGAAGGAAGTGGACAAAATGCATTAGTTGCGGTTGTAGCAGCCCAATCGACTAGTGACAGCCCTATTTGGGGACTTTCGCAGTGCCAATATTAGCAAATGTTTGCTTTACTTGGATCCACTGTTGTCTCTCCTAGTATAAATTTAACAGGTCAGGTTGCGACACCTTCGTTGAGTTGGATTATTGATACAAGATCGCATGGTTTCATCTTTGTCCTCGATGTTTGATATTGTTGTTAATGTCACGGTGGGGCCTGTTAGATTCCCTAACGGGTCTAATATGTTGGTTTCCCATACGGGAAAAGTCCGTATTTCAGAAAATCTCATTCTCAGGGATGTTCTGCACGTGCCTATTTTTCATTGCAACTTATTGTCCCGTGAGTAAACTAACACGTCCTGAAAATTGTGCATTTACGTTTCATCCCAATTTTTGTTATATATATGACCTACACTCGAAGAAGCTGATTGAAGCGGGTAGACTAAGGGATGGGCTATACTGCATGGAGATTCGGTCAGCGGGTTCCTCTTCATCACTGGCATCGTCATTTGTTTCAATTTAGAATAAGGAGGTTGTTTTGTGGCATTTTCATTTAGGGCATGTTCCTTTCTCGAAGTTATCTATTTTTCCGCATTTGAATGTTAAAAGGACGAATTTTGTTTTTCATTGCTGCCACCATGCCAAACAGGCATGTTTGCCTTTTTCATTGTCGACTTCAAAGATAAATGTTTGTTTCGAGCTTATACATTATGATATTTGGGGACCATATCGAACTGTGCAGTTAATAGGGGCGCGATATTTCTTACTATTTTCGATGATTTTAGCCGTTTTACATGGGTTTATTTGATGAAGGAACAATCCCAAGCTCATAAAATACTCGTGAATTTTTATAGAGTGGTTGATACTCAATTTGGCCTTCAGGTCAAACAAGTAAGGAGCGGCAATGGACAAGAATTGAAGTACGGGCCTTTATTGGACTTCTATGATCAACATGGGGATTCAATTTCAAAAGTCTTTGACTGGGATGCCTCAACAACATGGAGTTTTTGAGCGCAAACACGAGCATCTCTTAGAGGTTGGTCGAGCACTACGTTTTCAAGCCACTTTGCCTGAACGTTTTTGGGGTGAGTGCATTTTGATAGCGGCTTACCTTAAAATTTTAACGCCTTCTGTTTCACTTATGAGCAAAAGTCCATATGAGATTTTAATGGGTAAAAGGCCTTGGCATTATGATCGTTTACGAGATCTTGAATGTCGGTGTTATTTTTATAATAAAACACGTAATAAGTTTGATAGTCATGCAAGTCTAGGGATATTTGTTGGGTACCCACATGGCCAAAAGGGGCACAAGATTTATAGTGTCGAAGATAAGAAAATTATTGTTTTAAGGGATGTTCCATTTTATGAAGACGATTTTCCTTACCTTAAACTCGTAATACTCAACCTACATTAGATGGTATTTTACCCAACGTTGTTCAGGATCATGTCTTTATTGAAGAAGTACCGGCTCGTGTGGAACTGGTAACTGCACAGAAAGGAAGATCTTCTTAGGATACCTCGATAGACTCACTGCCGACCAAGACTCACACAAAAATTCCAGTCGACAGCAGGTCGGCCGGTGACGCAGACAATGAGACAGCAGGTGGTCACAGTGGCCACCGATTTGATTTGAATGAGGAAGATAATCCAGACATTGTTGCTAGAAGAAGTGCTCGTATATGGTCGGTTCCTTTGAAGTATAGA
Organism: Simmondsia chinensis; assembly: GCA_018398585.1. Classification (NCBI taxonomy): domain Eukaryota; kingdom Viridiplantae; phylum Streptophyta; class Magnoliopsida; order Caryophyllales; family Simmondsiaceae; genus Simmondsia; species Simmondsia chinensis. The sequence continues at coordinate 30,362,264 of JAGTTD010000010.1, read as the reverse complement.
GATTATGTTTGTTATGTACCTTCCTCTATAGCCCATACTCTTACTCTTTTCCATTGGCCAATTTGGGTATAGCTTATCCTATCTCAAATTTTGTATCTAATGCACAATTTTCTAATGCTCATGTTAGTCTTTTAAACGTCATCACTTTTGGTAATGAGCTAAAAACATATCAACAAGCCGTGCATTTCAAGCATTGGAGAGATGCTATGGAAAAAGACATATAGGCTTTAGAAGAGAATCGCACTTGGACGTTTGAAAGTTTTCCCAATGACAAAAAGGCCATAGATTCAAAGTGGGTCTACAAAGTGAAGTACAAGTCAGACGGGATGATTGAATGATACAAGGCGCGTCTTTTCCCAAGGGCTTCACTTAAGTAGAAGGTACTGATTATCACGATACCTTTGCTCCGATCGCTAAATTGGTCACTAGATGTAAACAATGCTTTTCTCCATGGAGATCTAAGGGAAAAAGTATGTATGAAGTTACCCTTAGGTTTTGAGCGTCAACGTGAAGAGAAAGTCTGTTGTCTTCGTAAATCTCTTTATGGGCTAAAACAAGCCTCCGTAACAGGAATGAAAAATTACTTTCACAATTGTAGGGATCAGTTTTCATCAATCAAAAACCGATTATTCTCTTTTTACATTTTTCCACAAAGATGTATACACTGTTGTTTTAATATATGTGGATGATGTGATAATTACTTGAAATAATATGGAGAACATAGCGAAAGTAAAAGGGATTTTGAATAAAGCTTTTGGAATTAAAGACCTAGGACCTACTAAGTATTTTTTGGGCATAGAAGTAGCATGTTCACCTAAAGGAATCATGCTAAGCCAAAGAAACTATACTGTTGACATTCTCAGTGAGGCTGGACTATTGGGAGCCAAACCGGTATCCACACCGATTACTCAAAATCACGGGTTAGGTGATGGAGTTGGTAACTCTATGTCGAATGTAGGCCAATATAGGCAGTTGGTAGGGCGTCTATTATATCTCACCATCACTCGACCTGACATTTATTAAGCTGTTCCAATTTTGAGTCAATTTATGCATGATCTAAGACAGCCTTATGTTGATGTAGCCATGCTGGTATTGCGGCACCTAAAGGGTAGACCTGGACAGGGTATATTTCTGCCTTTAGATAGTGATCGTTTGCTTCATGGTTATTGTGATGTTGGTTGGGCTGGTTGCCCAACCATGAGATGCTTGTCACGATCCTTAACCGTGGCCTTGTCCTAACCTCGTCATGACAACACACCAAGACGCATAATTTAGTATTTTAATTATAATTATTTTTATATTTTAATTTTACCCGGAATATTCCAGAATGCTCTAGAGGCTTCTTGAATAAGTCCTTATATGTAAAAAATTATAACACAACTAGTAGAACTCATGGGATGCCCAAGCCAAGGCCTGTCCAGGCCCACGCCACACGGCCCAGACGCTACCCCAACCCAGCCCAGCATCCGCTTGTCCAGCCCAGCCCAACCCCCGCACCTGTGTGTCCTGGCCCTTCCCGGCCAGGCCTAGTTCTCATGCCTTGGCCCAATTTGGGTGCCCCGATTTTTCAAGGCCCAAACCCATGAATTATTATAGAAATTACTTAAGAAATATCTAGGCTAGTTAAAGAGTTTTCCCTCCATTTTTCCCTTGGTGTTTCCCGCCATTTTCCCTTGAAATCACATGTGAGCTTTGAAGGAGGAGCTAGGAGTTACGAGGTTCATGTACTTAGCCTTAGGAAGTTAATGTTAGTAGTTTGTGATGAGTACTATAAATATGTATGAGTTGTAAGTTATAATCAATCAATCAATGAAATATCAATGAATTCAAGAGTTCTTACTCTTAATTCCCTCATCTCCAATTATCGCTAATTCTACTTTCTCATCTAAATTCATGAGCTCATGCTCAATTCTAACTTCTTTTCTCATCTAAATTCTAAATCATTCTCTTCTCATCTCAAATTCTAAACTTATCTTTCAAATTCCTATCCAGAACCAAGTCACAAATCTTAGGATTGTGACAAAGTGGTATCAGAGCCATCTTTCGATCGGAGGCTCAAATTATCCTTTACGTTTTCGGTGATCTCATTTTCGAATTTAAAAAAAAAAAAAAAATTCCGGTGCATTTTTATTATAATTTATAAAAAAAAAAAAAATGTATGCTCAATCTCTTCAAGTCTCCAACAAGGCTACACTCCTTGTTAAGGTTTGGGAGGTTCTCCATCCCATTGCTGAAGACGTCCTCTACCAAGTCTTCTCTTCTTATGGTTGTCTTGAAGAAATCAAGACCACTTCAACATCTACCATAAGGGTTGAAGGCCAAGTGGTCTTGACCTCAAAGGAAGATGTCAAAAGTGCACGAAAGAGGCTACGCGAAAGGTGCGTCTACAACGAATGTTGTGTGAGAACATCCAAGCCCACAATCCAACTCTTCAAGAGTCATTTGAAGATCACTATGGCCTTGAATAAAGAGAGAGAGAAGCCGCTGCAACAAGGGCTTCGTTGACAAAGGATGAAGACAAGTCCCACAAAGAATGCTTAGCTTCCATGACGAAGGTGCAAGCCACCATGTTTCATTGACCAAGTCCATAAACCAATACTTGGACAATCAAGAAAGAAAGCACGGGTGTGGGGTTGTAGAGAAGACGGTTGTGCCAACCCTCATTGAGCCACACATTGAAGAGATCTCTCATGCATCATTAGTTAGGGCAACAAGACCTTGGGAACTTCAAGCGTGCTTTGACAACCATGGAAGGAGGTTCGGTCACCCACCACCACCACAAAAAGGGCCTTGTGATCTTGTGAAAGAATCAATGGAGCCACCACCTTTTGAGCCACCCGTTATGGAAGAACCAACCCATGCTGAAGAATCGCATGGGCCAAGGGCCGAAGTTGAAATGGTGCCCATGGAACTTCAAGAAGTCCTTGGGGCCTCCATGACCTATGAACCGAAGCAACCGGGTCTTGATTCACAAGTTACTGGGATGGGGGACGTGCAACAACCGAAGGAGGACCCGTGTTATGAACAACCCAACAGTGCCTCACCACAAGCACCAACACCGCACAATGGGACTCAAGGAACGACAAAGAGAGAGGGCTTTAGTAGGAAGGCCAAGAAGACAAAGGTAGGGGAACACCTTCCTAGAACGGGCATTAGAAAATGAAGCTCCCAAGGCCCAAGTTACCCATCTTGGCTGATGATCACTAGAAAAGACATCAAGAAGATCAAGGTCAAGGCAAGAGTATGGGAACAATTTCCAAGAATAGGGATCGGCACGAAGCGCTCAATAACATCCTTGAGGACAAAGATGATTTCAAGGGGAAGAGTTTGTCACGATCCTTGACTGTGACCTTGTCCTAACTTCGTCAAGACAACACACCGAGATGCATAATTTAGTATTATAATTATGATTATTTTTATGCATTAATTTTACCTGAAATATTTTAGAATGCTCTAGAGGCTTCTTGAATAAGCCCTTATATGTAAAAAAATATAATACACAAAGAGTAGAACTCATGGGATGCCCAAGCCAAGGCCCATCCAGGCCCACGCCGCATGGCCCAGGCGCTACCTCAGCCCAACCCAGCCTCGGCTTGTCAAGCTTAGCCCCCGCGCCTGCGTTTCCTGGCCCTTCCTAGCCAGGCCCAGTTCTCATGCCTTGGCCCAATTTGGGTGCCACGGTTTTTGAAGGCCAGAACCCATGAATTATTCTAGAAATTACTTAAGAAATATCTAGGCTAGTTGAAGAGTTTTCCCCCCAATTTTCCCTTGGTTTTTCCTGCCATTTTCCCTTGAAATCACACGTGAGCTTTGAAGGAGGAGCTAGGAGTTATGAGGTTCATGTACTTAGGCTTAGGAAGTTAATGTTAGTAGTTGGCAACGAGCACTATAAATATGTATGAGTTGTAAGTTGTAATCAATCTATCTATCTATCAATGAAATATCAATGAATTCAAGAGTTCTTACTCTTAATTCCCTCATCTCCAGTTATCTCTAATTCTGCTTCTCATCTAAATTCATGAGCTCATGCTCAATTCTAACTTCTTTTCTCGTCTGAATTCTAAATCATTCTCTTCTCATCTCAAATTCTGAAATTATCTTTCAAATTCCTATCCAAAACCAAGTCACAAATCTTAGGATTCTGACAACGCTCTACGATAGGTTATGTTGTCTTCTTTGGTGGGGCGCCAATCTCATGGAAGTCAAAGAAGCAACAGATTGTTTCATGCTCCTCGGTAGAGGGTGAGTATCAATCTATGGCCACCGTCACTAGTGAGATTGTTTGGTTAAGGCATTTATTATCTAATCTAATTGTACCCATTAATGATCCTTCATTTCTGTTTTTTGACAATCACGTAGCTTTACATATCATATCTAATTCTGTTTTCCATGCGAGGATGAAGCACATTGAGATTGATTGTCATTTCGCTCGTGAAAAGCTTTTGACCGAAGAGATTGCAACGTCTTTTTTTCACTCCAATGATCAAATTGCAGACATTTTCACCAAAGCATTATGTTCCTCCAACCATTTGATGCTTCTCTGCAAGTTAGGCATGGTGAATCTTCATGCTCTAACTTGAGGGGGAGTGTTAAATCCTAATCTTATTCTTTTGTATAATACCTTGTATTTGGTTCCTTGTACATGTATTCTTTATTTTGAACATAGTATAGTATATTCTTTAGGATCTCTTCCTTATTTACTTAGCATAGATTATGATTAATTTTCTATTCTTTCCATCCTTGATAGTTGTGTACTTTTAGGCAAGAATAGATAGATTTTAGCGCGCCCCCCCCCCCCCCCCCCCCGCCCCCGATTTAAGGGTTGATTTTCCTCTCTTACCTTTTTTTTTTTTTTGGTGCTATTTATTTATATGTAAATCGTACTCTTTGAATTATTCAATCAAAAGGAAGTGTTACCCTTTAATTGTTTCACATTTTCTAAGATTTATTCATTTCTATAGCCCTTGACATTGAGTTGTGAATTGGGTCGTGAAAGACCATTTTTTTTTTTTTTAGTGTAGTGAATTGGGTCCCTAGGGCACGTCATGCCTCTATAAATAGATGAGGGTGATCTATTGTCCTTACTTTTTGCTCTCCATTCACTTCTCATCCTTCCCCGAGCCACCAAGAGAGAATAGCTTTTTCTCGAAGGTCGAAGCACAAGTAGTCGAAGTACCGAGGATTAATGCAAGGGTCATGCTAACATCAATTGAGGGATTCATCCATGAATTTTTCTTAACTCTTACCTTTTGATTTTGTGATGTATAAAACTCCTATGAAGGAGCAGACTCGTAGTTTAAGGGTGAAAGATGGATTGTCATCCGGATCCCAGATTTATATTTTATTTATGAATTATACTATTTTCGCACTCCAGTAGGGAATTCTTTATTAAGATTGTTTTTCTATTCATGTGCTTGTAGCCATGGCTAAATTTCCAGTATATTTGCAATTGTGCTTGTTGCTTAGACCATAGTATAACAACTTTTCACGAGTGGTCAAGGTTGATGTTGTACCTAATCCTGAGCACAATCTCTTATATTATTTAACACTAAATTAAGAGCGAGAAAAGAATTAAGTAATGTTATTGAGATAACCAATGCAACACCTAGAGTGATTAGATAGGTTTTGCATTTAGATTAATTCATTACCCTAAGCCATAATTAAGTGTTAATCCAAGTTTAGAGCTGGTAGCCTAAACCATTAAAGTCATTGTTGAAATAAATATAATGATGGGATTCGCGATGGCTTGCCCTGAATTCACCCCCTTGAACTATCCTTGATATCTCCAATTTACTGTTTAGCTCCATTAACTTAGTTAAATACCAATTCACTCAATTACACCCATATTTAAACCACTCATTAATTAATGAAATAAACTTTATATTGATTCCTTGTGGATACGACACCCGTATACCTCCCAGGGGTGTAAACGAGATGAGCCGAACCTAGCTGAGCAGCCCCTTGTTTGAACTCGAGTTTGATAAGGCTTATCGAGCTCAAGTTCGAGCGGAGCTCTTATCGAGCATTCCTAACCCTTATTCAAACTCAGTTCGATAAGAATATAGTGTTTGAAACTTGGCTCGGCTCAGCTCGGCTCGTTATCGAGTCTAGTCGAGCTCATTATCGAGTCCAATCGAGTTTAAAACTAAGCCAAGCTTGCAATCGAGTCAAGCTCATTAATGAGCTGAGCTTTTTAAATTATTATCGAGCCATTATCGAACCATTTTTAAACCAATACCAAGTATTATCGAGCTCATAACAAGCCCTTAGCGAGCTCATATTGAGCCCCTTAATGGGCTCTTATCAAGCCTTTATCAAGCCCTTATCAAACTGTTCGTGAATAATAGCGAGCCGAGCACCCCCTGTTTGAACTCGTCTCGTTAAGCTTATCGAGCCTGCTCGAACTCGGCTCGATAAGCTATCGAACCCTCTTAATGAACATGAATGAGCCCTAATCGATTTCGAACACGAGTAGTTCATCGAACGCTCTGTCCGTTTACACCCCTGCCTGCCATTCCTATGACTTGCTAGTGTACGGTTTTAACATTCATCTAAAACCACATTAAATTTTTTGCTACATTGTCAGGGAGTCGGCAATCAAAATTTGAATAAGTGAATGCCGAGGTTTCTTCTCTCTGTTTTGTTTTTAAAGACAATCTTTTATTCTTGAGTGAATTTAATTTTTTTTTTTTTAAGGAATCATATCTTATTTGATTGTACTTTTTTTCTATCATATTTTTATAATTTATTTGATTTATTTATTAATAATTTTTCCACCGGTCCAGAAGCATTGTTTGGTTAGGGGATCTATCTTTGTTTATCTTGTTTTATAATTATGTTTTTTCAATTGCATTTTTTTGAATGTACTTAGCTTCACCAAGCATAACCGACTCTATTCGATCAACGTTCCTTGCTACTCCGGTTGTCTCTTTCCTTCCCTAACCTATGTCTTTTTCTAGTATACTTTGCATTGAGGACAGTGTAAGGTTTGGGTTTGGGGATGGAATGAGTACTTTGATTTTATATATTTATCTTGTCTTTTTAGCATGATTTATTTTAAATTAGCTATTTTTTATTTGGTTGGTTAGGTATTATATTTTTTTGGTAAGTTTGAATTGGTTAGCTAAGAATTAACATGAACCATATTTAGTCCAAATTTGAGAGGTTCAAGAATTTAAGTTTTTACATAATAAGGTTATTCTTGGATTTTACTATTGAATTCACTATTTTTGTTTTCAAACTAGTTTTAGGGTTTATGTCAGTCACTCTCAATCTTTTGATAGATCTCACATATTAACATGTTTTAGTAGGAATAATTCTAGGAGTTAAGGACTTGAACTCTTTACTTATATTAATATTGAAATCACCAATCTATTATTTTTCTTTAAATGCATTGTTAATGATATAAAAATTAAAGGGTACCAATGCTTGTAGTGATCGGGTATGTACCCATGAGTAGTTGGTTTTTGTAACCCCTGTATCTCGAGCAAATAAGTAGGGGTGTTTTGGCACCCGGTCCCTGAGCCAACTAGATTGGGAGCTACTGGTCAAAAATTTGCTACATGGGCCACAAGAAAAGCTTAAAAAGAGCCAACTTCTGTAAGTCACCCTAATAAGCATCAATGCCTAAGGATATGTTCTTTTAAGGGATGTGCTAGTAACAGCTAAGGTTGTGAACGTCTGTAACTCAAGTTATTAGGTCTGAGGAGTGCTTTCACTCGGTGCCTTGAGCCAACTGAATCGACAATCACCGACTAAAGAGTCGTTACATGGGTCTTAGAGAGACGCACCTATCCATAGTTGTTTTGAAAGGAGAAAAAAGAATGACAAAAAAAGGAAAAAAAAAGTGAGTGAAATTGATGTCTTATGGTAAAAAGAAGGAAGGAAAAGATTTCAGATTTCTAATATTTAGGAGTAATTTGTTAAGGTTGTGTATTCCTTTAATTATTCCTGGTATTCATTTTATATGTGAAAAGTTTGGAGTAAGAGAGGAGAAAGTTGTAACCCATTTACTAGTGGGAAAACATAAAGGGTGAAACCTGTAGTTGGAACCAAGCAAATTTTCCTTTTTGACTTCTTTTGCAGATACATTCATAACTATGGTTCACGAATAACTTATATAACCACATGACTGGTTGAATTCCTTTTACTTTTAGCTAATTTAAAATGAATCTTGCTTAAGGACAAGCTAGGTTTGTGTTTGGAAATGTGAGGTGTCTTATATTTTATATCCCATTCCTATAATATTGTGTTATGGTATGATTTTTGTATATTTAAACATGGTGCAAGTTGGAGCTAGCACATCTTGAAAAGCGATGAAGAACAAGCTAAAACGGACAAATATGAAGACCACTTTGAGAAACCTGACCACGTGTGAAAAAAGGACCCATTGGGTTAAGATTTGGCTTTCAAATTTGGTATTTTTAGGTCCTTAACAATGGGTCATGAAAGATCTTTTTTTTTTTTTTTTAAGGGTTGTGAATTGGGTGATGAATTAGACTCCTAAGGCACGTTGCGCCCCTATAAATAGGGGAGGGTGACCTAATTTTTCCTACATTTTGTTCTTCATCCACTTCTCCTCCATCCCAAGCCACCAAGAGAGACTAGGAGTTTCGCTAAAGTTGAAGCACAAGTGGTCGGAGCACCGGGGGATTAAAGCGAGAGTTACTTCGACATCAATCAAGGGAGTCTTCATCCATGAGTTTTTCTTTACTCTTACCTTTTGATTTTGTGATTTATAAAACTCCCATGGAAGAACAGATTCGTAGTTAAAGTGTAAAAGATGGGTAGTTATCCAAATCCCATATTTATATTTTATTTGTGATAATAACTTGTATATACTATTTTTGCACCCCTATGGGGAATTCTTTATTGATATTGGTTTTTTATTCATGTGCTTGTAGCTATGCCTAAATTTTCAATATATTTCCAATTCGTCTTGTACTTGTAGCTTAGACCATAGTATAACAGGTTTTTACGAGGTTGCGGTTGTACCCAACTATGAGCGCAATCTTTTATATAAATTAACACTAAAGATTGTGCTCAAGGTTGGTACAACCTTGACCCTGACCACTCATGAAAGTCTGTTATACTATGGTCCAAGTGACAAGCATAAGACGATTGCAAATATACTAGAAATTTAGTCATGGCTACTAGCACATGAATAGAAAAACAATCTTAATAAAGAATTCCCCTACAATGTTATGAAAATAGTTTAACACAAGTCATCATCATAAAAAAAAAAAATTTAATCTGAGATCCGGACAACTACATATGCTTCACCCTAAAGTACAAGTCCACTCCTGCATGGGAGTTTTATACCTCACAAAATCAAAAGGTAAGAGTAAAGAAAAACTCAAGGAAGAAGACTCCTTCAATTGGTGTTGATGGACTCTCGCTGTAATCCTCGGTACTTCTACCACTTATGCTTCAGGCTTCGAGAAAATCGTAGTTTCTCTCGGAAGCTCGAGGAAGGAGAAAAGAAAATAGGGAAAGAACTGGAAAAAATGGATCACTTGCCCTTTTTATAGAGGAGCCGCTAACCTCCGATCAATCGGCAGTCTATAGAGAGCTTCTATTAATTGCCGATCCATTGATCAAAGATCAACAGAGGCTGTGTCTTCGTCTGTCGATCAATCAGCAAGTCCAGTGATCAGTTGACAGGGTAGATTGATTGGTTTTTTCAACCAACCTATCAACTAGCACTATAAGCCTAAGGATTAAATAGCTAAAAGCACAATCTTAACCCAACAGGTTTTTTTTCATATGTGATTGGGTTTTTCAACTTAGTCTCCAAATTTGTCCATTTTAGCTTGTTTTTCACTGCTTTTTAAGATGTCTTTATTCTAAGTTGTACAAAGCCTAAATACACATAAATTGCACCATACCATACATGTAATATTCGAAAATAAAGTAGAAATGTGCTATAAAGCATGTAAAATACAAGAGACATCCCACCTAAATACTTATAAGAACACTTTTAAATGTCAAATTGATTTAAAGTTCAAAAATAACTTGTGTAAAATTAATGTGTATGAGTTTTATGTGGTTTTGTGTAAGACCCGTGACACCAAGGATCGGGGCACAGGTGTGTGCCTTGCGCCTGTGCCGTGTCAGATGGGCCGCCAAAGATTGGCATCATGTGGACAAGGTGCGCTCTCAGGTAAGGGTGCATTAGGCCTCCACGGACCTAGGCCTAAGTGATGGACAAAGTGGAAACCGAGACGGACGCGGGCCCAAGACAGTTTCGTGACAAGGACCTGGCACGGCCCAGGACAGTGCCATGACAAGGGCCAGGCACGGCTTAGGACAGTGTCGTGACAAGGGTCTGGCACGACCCAGGATAGTGTCATGACAAGGGCCAGGCACGGCCCAGGACAGTGTCGTGACAAGGACTTGGCATGGTCCAGGCTCGGCCCCAGACAGTGTCATGACAAGGCCCAGGCTCGGCCCCAGACAGTGTCATGACAAGGCCCTGGCTCGGCCCCAGACAATGTCTTGATAAGGACCTGGCTCGGTCCAAGACAATGTTAGGACATAGGCAGGGCACGACCTAGGCAGTATCATGACAAGGCCCAGGGCACGACACTGGGCCGGCCCAAGGGCGCAGACGAGTAGCGATAGGCACGGGCCCAGTGCAGGGCACTGGCCCGATCCAGGCCCAAGTAGGCCCAATAAGGCCCAATGAAGCCCGACCTTGGAGAATGGTAAAAAGGAGCATGTGACACTTATAGGTGACGGTTACCCAAAGGAAAAGAAGTGGGTGTGACCTTTGACCAGGTTCAAACAAGGAAAAGAGCGGGAAAATGGAAGAGTGGGCTGAAGTAGAGGTAACCGCCAGTTTAAATGTGGCGCCTAAATAAATAAGACATGTGCTTTGACCAGCTTAACTAGTAACCGCCCAAGGCATACAAGAGAGAGTGGGGCACGGCTTGAAAAAAGAGGGGAAAAAGGGCGGGAACGGTTACCCATGATCTTGGGGTTGTCAAGGTCTATAAATATGTGTAATTTACATTCATTTGGATAGTTTGTAATCTCAAAAATTATTAATGAAAAATAGCCCTTAATTTGTGTGAGACTTTTCTCTCGTGTTTTTGTTTTAAAGCCTCTTGGTTTCATTTCATCTTTATGTTCTTATCGGCTGGGTGAGTGAATCTCATCGCCATCACAGTTAGTTCATAAAATAGCTGTGACAATTTGCAACAAAACTCGACGAATAATACAACTTACATCGTTCTTAGGCAGCCTACCAAGATAATGTAGGAAATATTTTATAATAATTATCAAATACTAGACTAATAACATGGAAAAATATATAATGATATATATCAACTAAGAATATCAAAACATCGATAGTTATAGAACCAGAAAACACAATATAACATCAGTAGGGGACCATCAAATCAAGAACCGACAGTTCTAATACAAACAATAATAGATATATGAAAACATGGTAAATAGAGAAAGGAGTTTGGGAAACATATCTTGACTTGAGGCAAGCAAAAATGCTATGCTTAGAAAGTAAACATCCCCTTCTGCACGAGTATTATATTTAAGCTTGAATGCCCTCATTTCCTAGGAATCAACAACTCGAAGGACCTCTATTAATGCAGTAATGAAAGGTGTCTGAATTACCACTACCAACTACCATATTGGTCAAAGCAATACTCAATTTTCGCATTCATTGTTGACACCAACGACTTGAAATGGCTATGGCATTGTTAATGCTTATATGATAATTTTAATACCTTATTAAAATTGAGTTATAAATACTTTTTTTTAAAATAAATACTTTTTAAATCAATAAAATACATAAATTTTCCAACTATCCCCACATAATTGAAAATTCATAAAACCTTGTGAGCATTGTATTCCATTAATTTATGTAGATACCTTTCAGGTTTGAACTAAACTTAGTACAAATGAGCTTTGACCGAAGAAACCATAGTAGCATAAACACTTTGAACAAGATCCTTGCGGCTAGGTCTAGACCCTTCATATACACATAATGTAGTAACTGTAAAGTTCTATTGGTGGGGTGTATTACAGTTATGCACACAGATTCTGTCTCATAAGTGTCATTAGGAACTGGCCCATTTCCCACAATGGTGACCCATCATCATACTCAAGTAGGTGAACTTTCCAAGAGTAATCTACAATCATCACCCGCATATATTATGCCATCGGGTCCATTTATAGTTTGAAACTCTGCCGTAAACATCATAGTAAAAAACACTTTACTTTAGAAATAGGACCCGAGAGTACCCCGCTATATACAAAATAATTTGTGCTTTTTCAATCATCCATCAATTTCATTTTTACCTATTGAACCTCCTTCATGGGATCATTATAACTTCGAGGATGGGTTTCCACTATGGTGGTTAATTTATAGGCTTCAATCCCACTTCCTTTAATGATCAAATATTTTAAAGGCATGTCTGCCATTTTGTAAGCGGATCCACAATGTTTCCTTTTTCTTTTCATGATCATCATTGCCTGTTGTCAATAACTCAATCAACTTCGAATTTAACATGAGCAAGCTCATCATTTTCATGCTCAATGGATTTCCGCATTGTAGCACATCCATTGGTGAAAATAATTATCTTAATTCACTTGGATCAAAAATCAATTAGAATGCTATTCCTTTTATAACATAATAAACATCAAGTATAAGTTATTCATCATGTCTTTTAAATTTTTAAACAATCTAAGGCAATTCATATAACCTAACCTTGTGAAGAATGACTTTAAGCCAAATTCGCATAGCAACAGTACATTGTTAGTTCTCAAAGATATTTTGCCTTATTGGAATGCAAAACATTTCATCTCTGCAAGGCACTAACAAATTATGTGTTTTCCCTTCTTTTTTCTACTTTTCATTTTCATCCATTGAATACATCTTACAAAATTATCCATCTATTTTTGTAAGTATATATTTTGAACAAATTTACATAGAGATCAAATAGGTATTACTCAGAATTGGCCACATTGGTTTCTTTCACTATAAAATCGGATTGAGTTCACAATATTAACTCAGTCATCTATCGATCAAGTTATTTCAATATATACCATAAATTATGGTTTGCATCTGCCAATGTACGTACTTAGATATTTGTCATTCTTGATAATAATTTCAATTCTGTGGTATTTGTTCTTAAGTGCGGTCGAGCAACATACAAAAGTTCATTCATTTTCAACTTACTATGAGTATTACAGCTTGTGCAATCAATTTCATGGTTGCAGCTTCTGCTAGTAAAGTTCCTTTGACAGCAGTTCAATTGTTATGGGTGAACCTCATCGTGGACTTTTTAGGTGCCTTGGCTCTTGCCACCTAGCGCCTGACCAATGAGCTATTGAGTAGGTCACGGGTTGGTACGTCCGAACAACTTATAACCAACGTCATGTGGAGGAAACCCTGACTCGAGCCCTCTATCAGATAGCATTTTTATTGATCTTACAGTTCAATGACGAGTCCATATTCTATTTGAGTAAAATGGTGAACGCTACTCTAGTCTTCAACACTTTTGTTCTTTGCTAAGTTTTTAATGAATTCAACTCGAAAAGACTACAAAAAAAAAAAAATGCATTTGACAGTATTCATCAAAACCTTTTGTTTATCACGATTGTTGCTATAATTTTCATCCTTCAAGTCATGACGGTCGAGTTTATGAAGAAGTTCACAACAATTGAAATTGAACATGGAGCAATGGGGAGCTTATATCCGCATTGCTGCACTCTCATGGTCCATTGGTTTGGTTTTAAAATTCATTCCTGCTTCAGAAAAATCCGATCTTTGCTTCTCTCAGATCAATATACCAAAGGATAGAGACGCGTTACGACAATACTGATCCTCATTCATGTCGTCTTAAGAGCTGAATGCCAAGAATGCGTAGATGTAATTATTAAGCCTTGTTTTTATATTTTTTTTGTATATAGATATGTTGTGTAAAAATCCTATTAATTTAAGTTTATTTTCTGTAAAGCAAGACTTTTGTTCAAGGAGCACCCGTAATTGTTTAACACACCAAATTTAAGTATTCATTTGAATATTGAAGTAAAATCATAAATGTTGGAAAGAAAATATTCAAATAAGTATCTTCATTTTATTTCAAGTATAAAACTCAATACTCAAAAGTGTGCATGCTTTGATAATTCAACAGGCAATTATTTATATTATCGCATTGGAATAGGTATATAAACAGAATACTCAAAATACTTTCTTATCTACAGATTAAAATCTTACCCATTAACGGAAAAAAAAAAATGGGTGATGCTAAATCTAAGGCAACTTTTGTTATTTGTGGAGCACTTTTGCTCTTTAGAGCCTGTTTTGCTTAGCTTATTCTGAGGGAAAAAAAATTATTTCTTTTTGTAGAAAAAGTATTTTTCTGAGATTTGGAGAGTTTTTGGCAACCATAAAAAAACACTTTCTATCAAAAGTAGAAGTTGTTTTTCCTGCTTTTAAACAGATGTAAAAATTTAGTGTTTTTTCTTTTAAACAGAAACAGAAGAAGAAATTAAACAATAAATAAAATTGGGTTCAGGTATGTTTAAGTTTGTTAATATATTTATAAATAAATTTATATATTTGAAAAAAATTCTATATTTAAAGAATAGTTTATATTTTTTTAAAAATATATTAAATATTTTAAACATTTTAAATTTAAAAATTAAATATTAAAAAGTTATTTAAAAAATATTTTACAAACATTAAAAATTAGTTCAAGTATTTAAAAGATATTTTATATCATTAGATTTTAAATATTTAAAGAATAAATGAAACATTTAAAATGATTCTTGAGTGACAGTTTTCAATTACAAAAGAGTTCTGTTAATGTCCTTTATGTTAATTTTATAGAAAAAAGTATTTTTTAAACATTGGCCAAACACTCATAATATTATAATAAGTGCTTCTTTACTAGTTGGACCAAACACCAACTGCTTATTAAAAGCAACACTTTTTACAAAAGTCTGTTTGCAAAAAATGCTCTTAAAAAAAGGTATTTTTTCACAGTAATACCAAATATACCCTTAATCTTTTTGTTAAAAATGCCCTACCAATAACAAAATTGCTTTGAATTTAACATTACTGAACAAATATTGGGTTGTTAGTTTTACAAATTTAAATACGCCCTATAGCAAATATAATACTTTTTTAAAAAAATTTGAGGCACAAAGGCAAGTAAGAACCTAACATGCAACATGAATCAATTGGCTTATTTTTCCTTGCTGACAAGTTACAAATATACATAGAGAATCAATGGGCAGTTTGACAATATGAAAACTTACCCCAGTCCAAGAATAAACAAAATATTATGGTCCTGCTAGGTACTGAGAATATAATTTCTTTACCTTTTCTTTCAAGAACTAGGCTATCTCCACATTCTAGTATTCATATCGAGATTTACATATACATCATACTTTCTTGAATAATTTACCAAAATGGCACTTTTGGCCAAAAAATTTACCAAAATGGCATAGTGGGAAAAATATTTACGAAAATGGCACACTTTACTGTAGCATTACTAGCAAACGCCGTTTCGAACAGCATCCGTTGAGCAAAAAAACTTGTCGCCTTTCGTACGCCGTTTCTGACAACGTTCGACCCAGACACCCCCCCCCGCCCTCTCCCCCGGGACGCCCGTGAACCCCTAACCCCTACACCCACCCGTGACCCCCATCTTTCCCCCTCCATTTTCATCATCTTCATTCCCTTCATCTTCATTTTCTTTCGCTTTTATCTCTATAAATACTACCAATTTCTTCAACATTTTTCACAACACTCAATTACTTAAGTACATCTTTTAACCTATTATCCTCTCAAACAAAACTTTCAATCTCCCCTTCATTTTCACAGTTATATAAGTCGTTATTATTGTCATTTTTAAATTTTGTAATACTTTTATATTGTAATGTCATATTTTTAATAGGAATTTGTTACTATAGTAATGTTATTAGGTTGATTTAGAAAAATTAATATAATAATTATAATATATATAATAGCATGTTAAAAAATTTGTTTGTTAGTATAATATTGAATAATATGATGCTGAAAAAATTATTAGTTGTATGTTTTATGTTATATTTCAATATATTCATGATTTTTGTAGCTTATATGATTTTTCAGTGTTAAACTTTAATGTAACACCATTAATATTTATTTATTTTTTATTATATGGTATTTTGAAAAACTATAATTTGAAATGTAAACAATAACAACAACAACAAACCTAGTGCCTCCAAGGGCTCCTGTCTAAGCAGGGTCTAAGGGGGATAGATGTACGCAGCCTTCCTCCTTTAGGGGGCTACCCTGAAGAGAGACATAATTTAAAATGTAAACTTATCTTTTAAATGTTTATAATACTTTTATGTATTTAGAATATTTTGTAGACATATTATAATTGTTAAAATCTGATTTTCAAATTTTTTAAATATTTAAATTTGATATTTTGAACAATTTAGAGATGTAATTTTATTTTTTATATATATTACAATTATTTTAAAGTGATTTGGATTCGTAAGACATTAAGAATTGTTAGAAAAAAAATATTATGTTACATGGTTATAGAATATATTGTATTAGATTTGTTTAGTAATATTAATATAATAATTACGAAATAAATAAAGGTATATATTAGAAAATTTATTTGTTAATAATATTGGATAAGAGTTTGCTAGAAAAAATTATATATAATGGTATATAATAAAATTTATTTTTTATTTCAATGCATTCATTATTTTGGTAGCTTAAATAATTTTTTAGTGTTGCACTGTAATATAACACAATTAATACTCATTTATTATTGCTTATATGATTATTAGAAAGCTATATTTTGAAATGTAACCTTATCTTTTAAATATTTATAATACCTTAATGTATTTAAAATATTTTGTAGACATATTATAATTGTTAAAATCTGACTTATGAATTTTTTAGATATTTAAATTCGATATTTTGAACAATTTAGAGATGTAATTTTATTTTGTACGCCATATTAATACAATAATTGTGATATATATAATAATATATTATAAAATTTATTTGTTAATATAATATTGAATAAGAGGTTGCTAGAATAATTTGTTTGTTATTATGAAAAAATATATGAGAATATAATGATATAAGTAGAATTAAAAATAATTAGAAAAGGGTAATTTTGATGGAAAAATAAGGGACATAATCAAGCTTTTATGAGACTCAAACTAGCACACGTACCTTTTAAACATTAGGCTCAAATATGCACCCCGATGCCTCCATCGTGCATCCGCCACTGTGTAACATAATTAATATTCATTGTTATATTATAATTGTTAAAATCGGATTGATAACGCATTGATTGGTACTTTGTTAGAGAGGTGAAGGCGGGAGACCCATACATTCCACCTAAGTGTTGGTGAGATGACACCAACACTGCAGGATGTTGCCGTCTTATTGGGTCTACGCATAGATGGTCGAGCAGTCACTGGTAGCACTACCCACAATTGGCAGAGCCTTTGTCATTCTTTATTGGGTGCAGTCCCCCCATCACGAGCAATAAAGACCAGCCTATTAAGAAGTACAAGGTTGGGGGAACTGTGTGCACAAGCCCCCCGGCTTACACTGATAAGCAAGTGTTGTTACAACACGCCAGACACTACATCCTTCATATGTTCGGCTCCCTGTTGTTCACCAACAACACTGGTAGTGGGACATTGATGGTCTATCTTCCATTGCTTGAAACGATGGAGGGGTGTAGTGAGTGCAGCTGGGGGTCAGCTGTTCTTGCCAACCTATACAGACAAATGTGCCAGTGTTGCATGGCGGGCCGCACCCAAATCGGCGGGTGTGTTTTATTGCTCCAGGTATGGACGGCTAATTATATTCATGTTTAATTCTTTAATGTATTAAATCCCTAATTCCTATGTGTTATTACATGTGTAGTTGTGGTCATGGGAGCATTTACACATTGGTCGACCGTTTATATCCGCCCCCCCGTCCACTTGCACCTGCAGTCAATGATTCCCTGCCGCCTTTGGAATCTCACTAAGGGAAAATATTTTGTACATCTTGATTTAATGTATATGTAATATTACATATGTATTAAAATAATTTACTTCGTACTTGATCAGCTAGGTTGCCGCCCTGACATTCTGCGAGAATCTAAGGCAATGCCAGTCCTTCTACAGGGACCAACTTGATGTCTAAGAGCCACATCAGGTATATACATAAAAATAGACACAATTCTGTATTGTTAATATTTAATGTAATAACTAAGTTGTTTTATCTGTGCTTAGGTTCAATGGACACCTTACAGGCAATCTCAGTTAAGCACTTTGCCCGCAATTTGTGTCGAGGGTCGTCATATCTGGCGATATCAGGGTCCAATGATATGCTTTGGGATTGTAGAGCTGCATTGCCCTGAAAAATTGTTGCGCCAGTTTGGATTAATGCAGCATATCCCGGATCACATCGACACTCTCGATTCCTTGCACAATACATCTCGTTCGGGCAGGTCTGACGAGAACTGGGAGGTCTATCATTCGAACTGGATCACAGTATGGAACACGCGGATGGATTATTTCGCCAACGTACGTCATCCTCCTACATTACCTACAGATGACATGCGATGGTACTCCTCTATCACTAGGCGTCTTAAAGTACGGGGTGAAGTGCATGTTCCGCGTCGATCCCGGCTTCGTTATGAGCCAAGTGGCAACCAAATTCAACGAGTAGTAAGCACTTTGAAAACATTTGTCTCTTCACTTATTCCAAAATATGTTTCATTAACATTTGAATGTACTATTTACTAGGTCGATATTCTTAAAAAGCATGCTAAAAAGGCAGTTTAGAGGCTACATAACACTGTTGACCATACTGTAGAGTCTGTCTTCACAGAATGGCTAACTACTTGCAGTAGCGCAATAGATGCTGTCAGTGAGGGACATCAATTTGATCAGGCTATGCAAGAAGAAGAGTTTGACTATCATTCATTTGGTGCTGCAGAAGGAAGTACTCGTGAACGTCCCCGACATAGTTTTTTGGTTCAGACGGAGTTTTCACCCTCACAGCATCGTGGTGAACCTCGTCGTAGATCGACGTCACGTTTTGTACCATAATTTACGTTACTTATTTTTTTGTAATTTATTATTACAATGCATTTTTTTCTTCTTTATTACTCTATACATTAAATAATGTGATTTCACTAAATTTTTTTTATACTTCACTTTATTATTTTGTCGTCAATTGAATTAGGGTTAGGGTTGTCATAAAAGGACGGGAGGGTAATAGGCTTCACGTGGGGGGTGACAAACGGTGTAGGAAGGGGAAGGGGTAACGGCGAATGGCGTATGAACGCCGCTAGAAATGGCGTCCGAAAGGAAGGCCCAATGCGACAAATTTTCTTCTTCAACGGACGCCATTCGAAAAGTCGTTTGCTAGTAACGTTATAGTAAAGTGTGCCATTTTCGTAAATATTTTTTCAACTATGTCATTTTGGTAAATTTTTTGGCCAAAAGTGCCATTTCGCTAAATTATTCTACTTTCTTTGACTATAATCACAAGTACATATTTATACTATACATGCTACACAACATATATCTTTTAAAGAATCATACTTATCTTTTACGAAGTACATAATATATGCAATTATAAACAATAACATAAAACTACCAACTCGTATCTTTTGAGCAAACTCTTCAAAATGGATGATATTAGTTTTGCATTGTTTTTTAAGGATGCATTACTTTATTGAGCTAGATTTAAGAGATAAACCAACAACTCCATAGAAATTTATACAAACTCAATACTAATGTAAAGTAATGATATAGAAACATTTCACTCCAACAACAAAGATAAGATATAAATTGTTAAACAGCATTATATTTATATATTCAAAAATGGATAAACACTTTTTCAAAGATAATGGCAAATTTTTTTTTTTTATCTCAACGGAAAGTGTATCCCTTTTCATACTATCTAAACACTGTAATTGTTTTTTGGAAAAGATATATACATATATATAATAACTTTAAACAATAAAAAAGATATATTTATGTATATAGTTTTCTAATAGTTATACCAACATTTCTCAACTCTAATCTTCTGAGCTAGTATCTTTGAGGCTGCAAAGTCTAATCTTAGAATTATAGTAATTGCAAACTAGTCATTTAGGTACAATAGCTCTTGGATTACATACCCAATTTCGTCCAAGTCTTTCTTTTCTTTAAAACAATTTTTTGGAATTGACCCAACTTAGCTTTTACACCATTTTTTGACATAATAAGCTTCTTTACAAAATTTCTCCATAAGTTTTCAAATTACATCTTGGTTGTAAAAATTTACATTTTTTTTATGCAGAAATAAACCCAAGTAGGTTGCCATTATATTTACTTATATTGTGATTGTCCTTTTCATTTATCGAAAAAAATAATGATTGCCATTTTCACTTTCCTCCTACTTTTACTCAGTTTGGTAAAGTAAAAGCCACACTCCCGGTATTTCGTTAGAATAAAACTCATCTCAATCTAAGACAAACATGAAGAAAATATATAGAAATATGGCTAATCGATGCACATTTGAGCATTTGTTGAATAAATCACATATATCATCAAAATACAATTATACTTCTCTTTGTATGTAGGAGCACATATACATGCATAAGCATACATATGATAATTCATTTTTTTTTTTAATCTTTTTCAAATAAGCGGCACTTAAACAATTTTCAATTGAATATAACCACATTGCAAGCTGAAAATTCACATGCATTATTTAGTTAAATATCAAATCTCATTTAAGCAAATATTTTTCAGCCTTGAGAATCTGTATGTGTGTGTGTATATATGTTAATATGGTACTTGTGATGACTTGTCATAGTCATATAGATAATGATCTAAGAGTATTATGGTGGTGTTTTTAATAAGATTGGAACACTGAGTGGGACCATCTAAATTAGTTATTTTTTTAATTGCTATCAGGAATAATTAATTCTGTTAGACGATGACTCTAAATCCAGAAATTAGTTGTACTCGTGCATGGAATGTTAATTGCTTTAATGCCCAAAATAATAAGGTTAAAAATAAATAACTGGGATCTTACGTCGTTGGGTAATTGTATGAAGTGTGGCGGGAAGAGATATTTTACTTGAAATCTACAATGTAAGATGTCCCCATAGTTAATTCACAAATATACAAACAAATTATAGAATCTTTGGCTAGAGTATTTCATATGTTTGACATTTAGAATTAATATAAAAATTGTTTTTGTATTATAAATTGTTCGAGACAGCAAGTGGGGAACTACTATGATAGAAGTGAGAAAAATAACGATAGTAGTTAAAGTTGTTTTTGCTCACAAATATTTATTAGAGGCTTAATTGTTGCAATAAAATTATTTGGGAAATTCTTGAGTGAATATATTTAATTTTAGAGTGCAAACTTATTTAATGAAATTAAGTTTTATTAAAGGGTAGCCAATTTTTACAATGAGATGATAATCAGATTTAACTATTTTAAAGCAAGAGTTAGCTTGTCTAGAGGTTCCTCCGCAAGCCTCAACTTAAGCACAGTTTGAAAATATTTAAATTAAATACAAGGGATGAATTATTTGTTTATAAGATGAATAAATTAATTTTTCTAAACATAATCTATAAGATAAACTATTTATTAATAAGATGAGTAAATTAATTTTAAAAAATAATATTCATAAGATCTTGAGACGATCCGACAAGACCTCACCCACCTAAACCTTCGGGAGGAGATGGCCTTAGATAGGGCCCAATGAAGGGCTAGCATAGGCGTATTAGATGACTCGGTTAGAATAGGGTAGTCTTTATCTCTATCTTTCTATCCCTATCTTATTCTCTTTCTCTTTCTCGTTCTTTTTGTCGTTCTCTTTCCTTCTCTCATCTACCCTTTTTTTTTTTTGGTGGGCCATACTTATGCTGATACAGGATTCTAAATCGATAGAATCCCAATCACAATTCCGAACCAGAAATAGAGTATGAGGGAGAAGAAGAAATAGATTGAGATTAATAGGGAGAAGAAGATTGTAAGGGAGATAGTATTAATCAACTTTTTTGTATTAAAAACCCGAATACAAGCGTCACTACTATTTATAATAGCTAGAATATGTAATTAAAATGCAGGAGAAAACAGGAAATATAACCAAATTGCAGTAAAATAACTAATTGTTTAGAAAAAGCATCAAATTCTATTATAGAGCACGTTCCGGGCACGTGCTAGACTCCATCATGTGCCATACGCGTGAGACCCTCAGCTCCTCATCCTTCCCGCCACTAGCTAACAGTCAACTAACTTTTAAACCTTCCCATTCAGCTAATTTGAACCCGATACCCAGCAACTACTCCACCACTTCACCTGAACCAAATAAACAACCTCCAAACACAAATTCCCCTGTAACAACACCCTCCCCCTTAAATTCACCCTTGTCCTTAAGGGTGAAAGTTAGGTAACTTCAATTGTAGGTCATAAGCAAACTCCCAAGTTGCATCCTCCATGGGTTGATTCTTCCATTTCACAAGCCATTTCGTTGCAGCCCTATGTCCCCTTTTTACCATCTTCATGTCCAATATCTGTTCAGGAAACTTGGCTGGTGAAGCTTCCATATCAGAAGGAAGAGCTACTGGTGCATCTGGAGGTGGCCCGACATGTTGCTTGAGCTGGGAAACATGGAAGACGTTGTGTATTTTAGCTGATTCAGGGAGTTCAAGCTGATAAGCAACCGTACCCACTGCTGCAGTCACTAGGAAGGGACCATAATACTTAGGTGAAAGCTTTTGATTGCTCCTATGGGCCATAGAAATCTGTCGGTATGGAATCAACTTCAAATAAACCCAGTCTCCTGGATGAAAAAGCCTCTCTATGCTTTTTCTGTCAGCATTTTGCTTCATTCTATTCTGGGCCCTCGCCAAGTGATATTTGAGAGTGGCAATCATCTCATCTCTCTGCTGTAGACTTCTATCCACAGCCTCAACTTGTGTAGCCCCGGGTATATAAGGAATATGTAAAGGAGGGGGCTGCCCATACACTTTCTCGTATGGTGTCTTGTGTGTAGCAGAGTGCCATGTCGTATTGTACCACCACTCAGCCAAGGGCAACCATTTAGACCATTGTTGGGGTTGAGAGGTACACATACATTGCAAGTAGGTCTCTAACCCTCGATTAACCACCTCTGTTTGGCCATCAGATTGGGGGTGATATGCCGTGGAGAGATGGAGATCTACCCCTTGGATGGAGAACAAGGCTTACCAAAATTCACTTTGAAATATGACATCTCTATCAGTCACTATGGAACTAGGAAGTCCATGGAGTTTGAAGATGTGGTCTACTTAAAGTTGAGCCACTGTCAATGCGGTGTAAGGGTGTGATAATGAGAGAAAATGAGCTGCCTTGCTTAACCGATCAACCACCACCAAGATTACGAGACCTTCAATGAAGTCTAGGGAGATATCAGACCACACTATCTCAGGTATGGGGAGAGGTTGCAGCAGCCCAGGTGTAGCTACTGTCTCGTTCTTACATATCTGGCATGTGGAGCAATTTCTGATATAATCTGCTACGGTTCGATATAAACCCTTCCACCAAAACATGGATCTAACTCGTTGCACAGTTGCATCTCTGCCTGAATGACCTCCACTAGGGGAAGCATGTAACCATTTAAGTATCTTCAGCTGCAGCTCTTTGTCTTTCCCAATTACAATCTTCCCTTTTCTCTTCAATTGCCCATTTTGCCAGCTGAAGTGAGGATACCTTTGAGGAGCTGATTTAATCTGATCAATAAGCTGCTGCACTTGCTCATCTGTCTTCCAGGAGAGTTGAATCTCAGCATAAAGTGTGCTGTCAACAGAGGAGAGCAGCATACAAATGACTTGATGTCCTGGAATTCTAGATAATGCATCAGCCACAACATTTTCCTTCCCCTTCTTGTAGTCGATTCCATAGCTGAACCCCATCAAGTTGGCTCGCCACATCTGTTGAAAATGCGTGTGAATCTTCTGCTCAAGGAGATATTTCAGTGATTTGGGGTCAGTTTTAATAACAAACGTGTTGTTCATGAGGTATTGCTGCCACTTTTCGACAGCAGTCACCAAAGCCATCAACTCCTTCTCATAAACAGATAAAACTTGCTGTTTTGGACTCAAAGCCTTGCTCATATAAGCCAAGGGATGTCCCCCCTGTGTCAGAACAGCTCCCAATCCCTCATTGCAAGTGTCTGATTCAATGACAAAAGGATTTAAAAAATTCAGCAGAGCCAAAACAGGGGCTCTCAGTAAGGCTGCCTTCAATTCTTCAAAGGCTTTATGGGCTCCCTCGCTCCATTCCAACCTTGTCTTCCCAGTTAACTCAGTAAGGGGCTTAGCAATGACTCCATATCTTTGAATGAACCTCCTATAATACCCTGTGAGCCCCAGAAATCCTCTGAGTTGTTTAAGATTTCTCGGTATTGGCTACTCCCTGATTGCTTCTAGCTTTCTTGGGTCAGTCGAAACTCTTCCTTCTGCTATAATATGTCCCAAATACTCAATCTGTCTAACAGCAAAGGAGCACTTACTCTTCTTAGCATATAACTGATGTTGTTGCAGCAGCTGAAACACAATCTGTAGGTGCTGCAAGTGTGCTTCCAGATGTAAGCTATAAATAAGGATGTCATCAAAAAACACCAGCACAAATCTCCTGAGATGAGGTGCGAAAATGGAGTTCATCAAAGCTTGAAAGGTGGATGGAGCATTGGTAAGCCCAAATGACATGACCAAAAACTCAAAATGCCCAAAATGTGTCTTGAAGGCAGTTTTCTGAACATCATCACCACTCATTCGAATTTGATAATATCCAGACCTTAAGTCAAGTTTAGTGAAGACTCTGGCGCCTCCCAACTCTTCCAAAAGCTCCTCCACTAATGGTATAGGGAATTTATCTTTGATGGTAGCTTGATTAAGGTCCCCGTAGTCCACACACATCCTCCAACCCCCATCTTTCTTCCTCACCAACGCCACTGCAGCTGCAAATGGGCTGGTGTTGTGCTGTATATACCCTTTTCTCAGTAATTCTTGAGTCAATTCTTCCATCACATCTTTTTGTAGAGCAGGATATCGGTAGGGCCTTTTACTGATAGGTTGTGTGCCCTCCCTTAAGTGTATTTTGTGGTCAAAGGGAGGTCTACTTGGAGGAAGAAATTGGGGCTCATCGAACACCTAAGAATACTGGCTGATCAGATCCTCAACTCCCCTTGGCAGCTCGGGTGGAATTGACTGCTCACCCCCTTGAGTTATGGACCACAGCTCTGTCTTGCAGTGACTATCTTCTGTGGGTAGGACCTGCAGCAATGCCACTATGGGAGAACTCCCTAAGGCTCTAGAAATAGCTCTTGGCCCTACCGTCTTGCATTCTGGTGTTACCTCTCCTTTCAAGGTGTGCAACTTGCCATTGCGGGTGAAGGTCATGGTTAAATTCTGGAAGTTACAGCTGATATCTCCCAATGTAGACAACCACTCAATTCCCAACACTATATCACATCCTCCCAAAGGGATCAAGAGGAAATCAGAAGAGAATTCAGATCCCTGCATTTTCCAATTCACCCCCCTACATTGAGACTCACACACAAGCTTGTTGCCATCTGCTACTGCTACTGGAATTGGAGCTACTCGCTGAGTAAAGCAGCCTGCTCTCTGAGCCATACCCGTGTTTAAGAAGTTGTGGGTTGAGCCTGAATCAACTAAAATGTGTAATGGTTTCTTTCTGATTGCACCCGTGACACTCAAGGTCTAGTAATTGGATGTTCCTGCCAAAGCGTACAAGGAGATATGTGCAGCCATATCCTCCTGAGTGTCTGCAACCGAGTCCTTGATTAAACCATCCTCTTGCTCTTCCCCATCCTCACCATCAACTTCTATTACAAAAAGTTGTGGTCCCCTATTCCTACATCGATGTCCAGCTTCAAACTTCTCATCACAAAAGTAGCATAGACCCTTAGCCTTCTTCTCTTGCAATTCAGCTCTGGACATGGTCCTATGCGGTCTGTTAGCTGGAGCTGTATTTGGAGCAGGTTGAGGCATTACTCTCTGAGGAGCTGGTCTGTAAGTGTTAGGGGACAACTTAGGGATGTTAGGAGTCGGTAAGATGGGAGACTTCATCTTCAACTGTCGAGCTAAGGCCTCCACCTTAGCCTCAGCAAATTTAGGCAAGCACACTGCCTCCTGTAAATTAACAGAATGTCTGGACTCACCTCTAATGCCAAGTCATCCCTCAGTCCCATAAGGAAGCAGCTGACAAGCTGTGTTTCATTTAAGTCAGCCCTTACCGATATGGAATCAAACTTAGCTAGGTACTCTTTAACCGAACCTTCTTGCCTTAAGCTCATCAAATCAGATATGGGATCTTCATAGGTATTTCCAAATCTACTCTTGATTTCCTCAGCATACCTATCCCATGCCATTCCCAGCAAGTTCCCTCTGGTCCTAATCAATTTCTGATGCCACTGAAGGGCTAAGCCCCTCAAATGAATCGAAGCAAGTCGGATCTTATCATTTTCAGGGGTATTATCTACCTCAAACAATTGTTCACAAGTAAACAACCATCCATTCACATCATCGCCATCAAATACAGGAAAATCCATTCTACTAAGTCTAGCAGAGTATGGGCGATTACCATTTAAAATGTCCACATTCTTCTCTCTGTCATTACCACGAGCAGCTAATAGGTTGGAACCTCCCTCTTGTGAAGTCCCTCAATCTGGAGGTCTAGAGTGATTGATGGACCAGCCCATCACCACCTGCCGAAATTCCCTAAACTCTTCAATCAGCTGATCGACTGAAGCTTTAACTTCGACTCTGGAAGCTTGGAGCTCTGATCTCATCTCCCCAATCTGACCTTCATTGGATTGCACCCTAGGGGATAGAGCTTCTTCCACCCTCTTGATTTCTACATTAGTTCGAGTTCCCTCTACCATTGATTGATTCCAGTCACTAAAGGCACCCACAAATTCGAGGATCAAGCTCTGATACCAATGATACAGGATTCTAAATTGATAGAATCCCAATCACAATTCCGAACCGGAAATAGAGTATGAGGGAGAAGAAGAAATAGATTGAGATTAATAGGCAAAAGAAGATTGTAAGGGAGATAGCATTAATCAACTTTTTTGGATTACAAACCCTAATACAAGCATCACTACTATTTATATTAGCTAGAATATGTAATTAAAATGCAGGAGAAAACAGGAAATATAACCAAATTGCAGTAAAATAACTAATTGTTCAGAAAAAGCATCAAATTCTGTTATAGAGCACGTGCCGAGCACGTGCTAGACTCCATCATGTGCCATACGCGTGAGACCCTTAGCTCCTCATCCTTCCCGCCACTAGCTAACGGTCAACTAACTTTTAAACCTTCCCATTCAGCTAATTTGAACCCGATACCCAGCAACTACTCCACCACTTCACCCGAACCAAATAAACAACCTCCAAACACAAATTCCCCTGTAACATATGCTTTATGATGTTTGCCAGGTCTTTGCCTGATGGATGCAAGACCATCTTCTTAGGCTGAGGGTCCTAGGAAACAGCCTCTCTTTAAGGTAGCCCCCTGAAGGGGGAAGGCTGCGTACATCAACCCTCCCCAGACCCTACTTTTGGCGGGAGCTCTTGGTGGCACTGAGTTTGTTGTTGTTGTTGTAATATTCATAAGATGAAGTTTATAGATGTAGAAATTTAAACAAAAAAAAGGAAAACAAAATATAAAACTAGGTCGTGATCTGCGTGAAATGCTAATGCCCAATCACTGGATGACGCGTGGCAAGGCCCAGATGACTGCATACCAGCGATATGCGTACTCACTGGATAGCCAATGGGAAGGCGAAACGTGTCGTATTTCTTGGGCTACTGTGCAGCACAATCTCAGCGTGCATTATTCAGCCAATCACGGTCTGAAACGCGGCACTTTTATATTTTTAATATATATATATTTAATATACACGGCTATTTATGTGATTTTAGAAGTTTTTGGTTTTAGGTTTTTTTAACTTAATTTTCTCCCATCACGTAAAATTTAAAATTATTTTAAGATTTTTCTAAATTAATATTTAGCATAGTGTTTTTGAAAATTATTTTTAGGAAAGATTAAATGAAAAATTTTATTCTAAAATTTTTCTAAAATTAAATATTTTTGGATCCCACAATCCAGTGTTAAAAGAGGTCGTTACGGAGAAGATGTTCTGGTGTCAAGAAGCTCTCTTCTTCTACTTTAGATCTTCTAGTGGAAGTTTCGATTTACGCTTCAGGTATGTCTAAATTAAGTATTTGTTATTTAATTTATTCTTTCATTTATTTCGTTTATTTTACGAATTATGTTTATACATGTTTTTGTTCGATGTTTTTTTATTGTTATATTATGAACCTATTAGATTAAGATCTAGGTCTAATTAATAGTTTAATTAGACCAAGGCATTAGATTTAAAATTGACAATTTTAAATTAATTTTCCATGGCGCCTGCTCTAGTTGTTTAGGAAAAATTTTTTGAAATACGTTCCCAACAATTGGTATCAGAGCCAACTCTGAGTACGTTCATAACTGAGTTTAAAATATCAGAAATTTGGGTACGTAGAATTACAAAGTGTATTAAATTAGGTATTTTATTAAAGGAAAATGACTATCCTAAATATTGTTGTTAAAAGAGTTTAATAACAAGATTGAAGGTTTATTAAAATTTTAAATTGTTTACAATTTTAGATGAGTCGGGATTCAATCAAAGAGTGCAATTCTAAATCGGATTTAATTAGATTAGATATTCAAAGAATTGAATGATTTAATGTGATTAGATTTTGAATCTAGGTATGAAATATTCAATTGGTAAATATTTTATGATAATCTAAAACAAAGAATACCTGTTATGTTATTAAAGAGTTTAATAACGAGGTTGTTGTTCATCAAATTTAAATTGGTTAAATTAAGATGAATAATATTAAAGAGGTGGGTGCATATTTCTAAATAATTTAATGAGATTAGATATTCAAATAGTTGAATGATTTATATATATATACAACGTCACATAGATTATCTAATTGGATTAGATGTTTGGTTTGCAATTTAGTGAGATTAAGATCAAATTTAAATAATTATTTATTTATTTAAATAATAATACTAAAATAAAAAGTTAATTTCTTTTTTTTTTTAACAGAAAATAAAAAGTTAATTTCAGTAGGATGTGCCCAGCGCAAATCTAATGAAAAATTTTATTTTTATTTTTTTATTTAAATAATTCAAATAAATAAATAATTGATTAGAATACGATTCTAAATAAAATTATGTAATAATCTTTTTTAAGAGAGTTTAGAAAAATCTTTAATTGCTCCAACCTTTTAGGCCTTGAGTAATATTATTCAAATTATTTTATAACTTGATACTTATTAAATTTAATTCACATATTTAATATTATTTAAAGAGTTAAATATTATGTATGATGTCAAAAAAGTTATGAAGCTATATAACTTTGTGAAATATTTGATTTCATCTAGTGGGAGAATTTTTTCAAATAAGTTTAATTAGATTAGATAATTCAAAAGTTGAATTATATGAAAAGAAAAATTTTCATAATATATTTGATGAGATTAGATTATATGGGTTGGATAGTTAAAGGAAGCTAATACGATTAAGACTTTATTTGATTGTCAAATAAAATTTAGAATGAGATTCTAACATTGATTATAAGATAATCAAATTTAAAAGAAGAACCACCATTGTAAATTTCAAGTAGGAGCGAGGATAAGGAGTTGATTCCTCAGGATCTCCATTGCCAGTCTAATAGTATAGTGGATAGACACTACTCCCTCAGGAGGGCGTTTGTTCGCTAGATACAAGGTCAAACTTCTTAATGACAGGTAAAAGTATACGAGAATTGAGTGCGAACACACAGCTATGGAGTATCGTGTTTACCTATTCTAATTTATAGGTAATGGTATATACTTGACTAGGGTGGCATGATAGTTTGCTACAGAGCATTATGTTACTGTCTTAGAGACCAGGAAAAACGGTGGGTTGAATATGTTTAGGAAACATTTCAATTGAGAATAAATCTTTTTTGACTAATTACTTGTTGCACCTCTCCCCAAGTAACGGGTAGATTCGTCAGCTCATCATTGAAGACATACATAGAATGGTTAGGAGGATCCATGCTTCGTTTATTTGCTAAAATTAAAAAGTTCACAATACTCAAAATATCAAGTGGGAGCAAGCTTCTAAGTGAATGTTCATGGCCTTTATTACTATAAGTCTGACAAGTATATATGGTTGCATTACTCCCCAAGGAGGATGTTAATTCGCGGAACACAGGGTTAGACTTCCGTTAGGATAGACCGAAATCCAAGCAATCGAGCACGACCATGCCGTCTTGGAGTTAGTAATGCACTTGTATGGATGTTCAGGTAATTGTATACACTTGACTAGGGTTTTGTATTAACCTCCCTAAAGAGCTATGTTGTAGGATCTTAGAGGCTATGGAAAAGGTGGTGTATTAAATGTGTTTAGTAAAGAGTTTACGCGAAAACATATTTCTTGAGAAATGTTCTTACCCCTCTAATGTCTTAATTCGACCTCACCCCCGAGGAATTTTGAACGGTTTCGGCTGGGTCTTCATGTCATACATGTAAGTGTAAGAATGTGACCTATGAAATTTGATTGTTTGCTAAAAACTAATAAAAGTAATCTTGTATGTTATATAACTTGTTTTACAGTTTTTGGTTACTAGTTCTTAGATTATGCATTATGATCAACACTGATATGTCTTGTTTGTTTTGTGTTGTTTGCTATAACATGGTATATCTTCGCACATGTTGAGCTTTAGCAGATGCTCATGGTTCTCTAGATTACTACTAGTAAATCTATTGAGTTGAAAAGAACATTAGGAACATTAGACTATACTAAATAGATAGTTGCCAAATTTCGACATAAGATGTTGAATTTTTTCTAGTATTAGATAATTAAAAGTTCAACTATAATGGATATGATAAAATACTTGAGAGAAGTGTTTGGTTAGAGAAATAGTATCATGAGAATAGTTTATAAGAAAAGGTGTCATGAGAACTAAGGAAAGAGTCCACGTAGTGTAAACATCTATCTCATGAATTAGAAACCTCAAAAGGGTAAAATAAAACATGAGTCAAAATAGTTTTGCCTCTTTTATGATTGCGTTGGACGTTAATATTTCAAAAGGAATTGCCTAAGTATTAGATACTATTGTTGCCAAGACCGAAAGCCAATGTGATAAAGTATATGATATCCTATCTCCTCCAATTGTTACTAGTAAGTAGCTCACTTGTGTTCTGGTGAATGGGTTTTCAGTAAAGGCATTAAAGGTAGTAGTTTAAGACATAGAATGTAGTTTTGTATTTGATTAACTATCTTGATGTACTTTAGAGATTTGATTTCTATTCACTATTTTTAAAATAGACTTTTAGTTATTTTTCTAAAAAATAGATTGATTGTTATATAAATAAAGTGATTATTTAAGTGGTACATTGGTAGATAGTTGACTTATTTTGATCAAAACTACATTAATGGTGATTTATTAGTCTAATACAAGTTACGCTTTGCAACCATATAAAAGACATAAATTCCAGAAAACATATAGCTTTAAAGTAGTACTTAATCTTAGGTCACATTAATCCAATATGATTAAAAACTGATTTGATTTGTCTTATGGATCATTAAGTACTTTGAATGATAACCGGTATTTGAATCATGTTCGAATTAATGATGACTGAAAGAGCTTTTAAGTGTAAAGATACTAGAACCACTAAGCTATTAGGACTTGTTCATAAAATATTTATGGACTACTAAAAGTCAAAGCGAGCAGAAGCGATGAGCATTTCATAAAATGTTTAAGAATGACTACTCGGTAAGTTGGTATATGGATATCCCTATGAAGACTAAAGTTTTGAAATTTTTTGAAAGATTCAAGAGTTAAATACTTAAGCGGGAATCAGTTAGGTAATTATATCAACTCACTTTGATTAGATAGAACTGCTGGTTTCAGGAGAATTCTTATTTATCATTTTTACAAAGAGTTGTAGAAATGATCAATAATGTGTTTTTTGAATAGGATAAGATTTATATGATGAGTCATGTTTATGTATCAAAATGTTTGTTGTGTAAGATATTTTAGAAAGTGTTATGAAAGTATAGCAAATAGCTTGTGTTAGATTGACAGTATGAGATATTGTGTTTATACAACTTGATATAACTTATAGTGTAGATGATATATTAGATATATCTTCAATTAGGTTATTGTCACACTGGTTACATGAGAGCATGGGCGACGTGGGAGGATGGTTAGGGTTACCTGGCAGATTCATCTATTCAGTCTTAATAGTTAAGAATGATGATGAATCTGATCCTTTATACTACAATGAAACTCTTAAGTATAAAGATGCAGATCATTAGGTTAGGACAATAAAATTTAAGTTAAAGTAATTATATTTTAACTAAGTCTGGGAACTTGTAGAGGCGTTGAAATATATTAAGTCCATTGGATCCAATATAAATGGATCTACAACTATTCAAAATTGAGTTGATGAGAAGGTAGAGATATCTTATTTTTCACATCTGTGAAATTGGGACATTACTTCGTAGTATTTAGCATATATGTGGCTGCTCAAACAAATGTCCTTAAGTACATGCTAGATAGACATTTGATGAGGGGAAGATTAAACAAGTGGAGTATTGCTCTAATTCAATTTGAGTTGATTTATGTGTCACAAAAGTAAGTAAAAGGCCAAGCCTTAACAAACGTTTTAGCTAACCATCCCAACATTCACATTGGCTTAGATTATGAGCCAGACCAGCTTCTAGTGGTTGAAATGTTCCCTTGGAAATTATACTTTGATGGATCATGGACCAATTCAAGCACCGGGGTTGGAATTGTGATTAAATCCCCTGCTGGAATCATCACCAAGTTAGATTTAACATTGGTAGGAAAGTGCTCCAACAATATGACAGAGTATGAGACATTGATCATAGGCCTGCAGACTCTCTTAGAGATGCAATTCCCTAATGTTATCTTTAGAGGGGATTTGCAGTTCCTTATATGCCAAATAAGAGGAGAATTTCAGTGTTTAAGCGATACCTCGAACAAGTAAATTTCAGTGGTGCAAAAATTATTAAATAAGTTTGATAGTGTTCAGTTTGAACATATCCCTATGGAATAAAACAAAGCAGCCAATGACTTGGCTCAATTAGCTTCAGGGTACAAATTGCCTAGAACACGATGTGAAGAAACCATGGTCATCAAAACTAAAGTTCTAGACCATGACATTTCTTTGAGTCCTTCAATTTTGAGAGTGAAGTTATACCAAGTGAACACTTGGATTGCCTTGAAACACATCAAACTGACAGTAGTCAATGTAAGGACTTGAGGAAGCCTCTAATGGATTACTTCAAGAACAATTGATACTATGTTAAAGACAAGAAGTTGAAGATGAGAGCTCATAGATTCCATCCAGACAATGAATATGGGGATTTAAACAAAAGGGACACTAGTGGAGTGCTTTTCAAGTTCCTTGACTTGTATGAAGTACTGCTAGTAATGGTAGAAGTCCATGAGGCTATTTATGGATCCCATCGAGCTAGCAATAAGATGCATTAGGTCATCAGGCGTTATGGCTATTACTAGCCACGTACGATGGATGATTGTATTAAGTATGCCAAGGGTGGAGTGCAAGACATGGTTATATACCATGAGTCCCTATTGCCGAGATGCATGCTATTTTCAAACCATGGCCCTTTAGAGATTGGCTAATTGACATCATAGGGGAAATTAACACCCTTCAAGCAAGCAACACTCCTACACTCTTACGGCCATAGACTATTTCACAAAAATGGGTGGAAGCTAAACTATATAGAAATATCAATCAGTAAGATGTTATTGTTTTATCAAATAATACATCCTATGCAAGGTTCAAATACTAGAAATCATTACTATGGACCAAGCTAAGGTGTTCAATGGGGCTAAGGTTAAGGAATTCACCAAGAGTTTTGACATCGAAATCTTGAACTAAACCCTTACTATGCTGAAGCTAATGGCCAGGTATATGATGCGCTTTGAGCTTACAAAACGTCCAAACGTCACGTAACTAGGACAACCTTCTTCCATTTGACTTATGGCCATGATGTCGTGCTCCCAATGGAAGTCATAGTTGAATCTATTAGGCTAATTCATTAAGGGAGGTTTTCTGAACTTGATTATGAGCAAGCTATGATGGACGAGCCAACTAACTTAGACCAAGTCAGGATTGATGCCCTTCAAAAGCTAGAAAAACAAAAGAAGAGGGTGGTCAATGCCTACAACAAGAAGGTCAAGCCTAGGTCCTTTAACTTTGGGGATTTAGTCTAGAAAGTGGTTCTACCCATTGACCAAAAAGATTGTGTCCTTGGGAAATGGTCTCCAAACTAAGAAGGCCCATTCAGAGTCATAGAGGTGTTAGGAGGGAAGGCCTACTTACTCCAAGATCTCGATGGAAGGACTCACCTAAGGGCCATTAATTGAAGGTTCATAAGGAAATGTGTGCCATCAATTTGGGATTCTAGTAAGGAAGACCATAAGTTTAGATTTCCTAAATTTTGGACCCAGTTTCAATATCAATGTATTGAGGATCAGTTCCATGATCCTTAAATTAGAGAAATAAAAATAGGGGAACTCCTAAACTCAGAGATAAGTTTGACAAAAAAATGTGTATTTCATTAATATGGTTGAGAAGTACATGGCTTACACAAAATAATACACGCAAGTGATATGGCAAAGAAAAACTTCTTTACACAACGAAAGTCAAAAGTGCCGAGTCCTAATTCTAACTAAGGATTCCTTTATAGATGACAGATGGCTGGTTGCTTCGTTCAGCTCTTGATCATGGGAGAACGCTTCTTCCTGAAGGGCTTGGCTACTCCTTTGGGCCTCTATGGTAGCTTGCTCGAGCCCTCCAACCATTGAGCCTTGAGAGGTATGCTGTTGTCTGAGGGAAAACAGTTCTCTCCTGAGATGACTCAGTACCTCCTCCAAGCTATGAATCTCATCCTCTAGGCCTTTGATGTCCTGGGCTTGTTGACTCTGGACTTTCTTGGCAACTTAGAGTTCTTCAAATAGTAGCTATAGTCCACCTAGGCCAACTGAACGTCACTGGTCCCTAATGGCATCTTGATAGCATCGTTTCTTCTTAAGAAGTGATGGGACCTCTTGATTCACTTTTACAAGCACCTCTTCCCGAGTCTTAAGTTCTCTGGCAATGGTTAGAGCTACCTTAAGGTCTTCCATTAAGGCCTTCAATAGAGAAATAGCCTCTTGAAAAGTGGCTCCCTCGGTCAGGTTAAAACAAGGAGGTGTGCAATCTCTCTTAGCCCCTTGAGTCTTGGGGATACTTGGTCTAGTTGTTGGAAGGCCAATCTTCCACTTGCTCCTAGTGTCTCCAAAAGGGAGGACATCGTTTCTAAGATTGGAAGAGGAACGACTCTTGTTGATGTGACATGAAAAGGGGCAACATCAGAAGGAGTTAGACAAAGTCCTAACTCTGGAAGTCAACCATGGTTAAAGGGACTAATTTTACCTCTAAGAATTCAGTTGAAGAGTTAGGAGGAACCTCTACTAGCACTTCAGCCACTGGAGCCTTTGTTGGTTCATCAGCCACCAGAATGCCTTCCTTGTGGGAGGTTTTTGAAAAGTAACACTTGTATGTTAAAACCAACTATGGTTTTGGCATCAAAGATTTGGAAACCAAATGATGAGATCATACATTCAAAGATCTCTTCAATGGTGATTAGATCTTCTAGAAGAAGGTATGGAGCCTGCGCTAGACTCTTGTTCAAAGGAACAAGGAGGGAAACGTCTTAAGGAGGATAACTTATAATTAGCTCCATAACTGAGGTAACCATGTCTCCTCTTTCTTCAACACTTGAGCTCAACAATTTAGTATCATGAGGGAGCTCTAGTGCAGCTTCATGAGATGGAGAGTCTAGGATCTCCATAACAACATAAGTTACTCCTTCTTGTGGCTGCACAAAGCCAAGTTAGGAATAGTTCTTGGAAAAAAGATGAATGAAAGAAATAGTCCATTAAGAAAGGCCAAAATCTCTGACTTAGGGAGTCTGGCTCTTCTCTTCCTCACCTACTATGAGATGGGTACTTCTTCATTTTCTTCTTCTTCTTCTACTGCTGGCATGGCTCTCTCCAGTTGGTAAAGTTGAGGGAACATCTCTTTTCTTCCTCTTCTTTGAGCCACTAACTTCCAAGGCTGGTGGAGAAGTTCCTGGAGGGGACTTCTCTTCCAAAATCTTAGTGAAGTTCCTAGCCCTAATACTCTTAGAAGTTTCCTGGATTGTTGTGGTTGTATACAAAACAAGGAACAGTATTTGTTCAGGCCATCTAAGAAAACAAAGTTACAATTGTTCACTTGATCTTGCTTTCTGTGGAGTCTGCTTGATGCTTATTGGATGATCTCCTCTCAAGCTGGGCCTTTCAAGTTCAAGGAAAGGCGTAAAATATTGCTTGACACTTCTGGCTTCCAAAGAGGTATAATAAGCTCGGAACCAATATTTAAACGAGGTACGGCACATAGGGCGTACCTACAGACAACGGAGTGGCCATAAAGGGATTTGACCTCTTGGATGGACTCATAAAGCTCTCTACAATGACAGAGTTGTATGGAGATTCTTCTAGCCCACCAAAGGTTTTTTCGTCCTTAGATCAGGAAAGAGAACGTCTTGGACCATTCCAAATTACCTGGCAAACAACCCAGGCCTATAGGTCTCTACGCCAGGATGAGTCATGTGATAGAAGAAGAGATCTTGAGGGCATAAGATTGCCAACCAAGTCTGAGAAATGATGTCTACAGAGACATCATGGTGAAGGTCCAGCTTCCTAAGCCAATAAGGACCATGATTCCATTTTCTGAAAGGAGTCCACTTGGTCACTTTCCTACCACAAGGGGACATCAGTCTCTCAAACCATTTGTCAAAGGACCATCCTGGGGGTAAAAGAACTTCAGAATGAGCAAAATGCTCTCCATAGCCAGAAACTCCCTCACCTGTGTGGACATAACGGCCTCTGGGGCAGAGCTTAAGAAAGTAGGAATGGGCCTAAAGCTAGACCAGTCACAAAAGTCCTCCTACATGGACATCGTAGTTCTTAACTATAATTTCACTAAGGAATTCATACGTTTAGACAAGAAATAATGGTCCTAGAGCTAATCAACCAGTGCTAAAAGGCAGGTTGACAGCTATGGTCTTAAGAAGTTTAAGGACTAAATTAGAGGAGTTAGCAACAAAAAACTTGTTCAACCAAAACTAGTAAAAGTAGGCCTCTTCTTCTCTCGACCCCTTGCCAAAGTCATGTGCACCTATGAGAAACATCTTGAAGAAGGACTCATAACCACCGGGAAAGCCGGTCACAAAGAAGAAAAAGCAAAGGCCTTAGCCTCTAATGAAATAAAAGAATCAAGAGGCAACTCTTCTCCTCCGGGTGAAAGACCTATCAAGGCCTCCATGTCCTCCAAAGTGGTAGCAAGGAACCCCTCATGGAGGACAAAAGTGTTATAAAAAATGTTCCAACAGTAGGTGAGTGTCATCACAATGGGGTAGTCATACCTAAGGTCAATCCTGGAAAGCCTAATGGCCTCATAGATGTGAAGGTTTTTCGATTTCTCTCCATGGGTGAGCATCAATATGTCTACTCTTTAGGCATACTGCTTGGTTAGGAATGTCCATCCATAGAAGGACATTGCCTCTTTGCAAATGTACCTACCTCCGAGAGATCAGCCTGAAGAAGTTGTACGAAGCAAAGGAGATTTGTTAATATCGGAATCCACGCCCTGAAGACTAAGGACGTCGTGAGAAGAATAAAAAAGGGGCCCTAGGGCATAAAGTGCTAAGGTTGAAGAAGGGTCATTCTCTGGCATCAAAGAAAGATCCTCCTTGATGATGTCAAGATCAATAGGGCTTTGAAGCCCATTAGAGACCATTTAAGTGTCTAATTGAACTAGACACACCAACTGCTCAATGGAGCTATCGGCTTGAGAAATGGGAGTAGAGATAGCGTAAGAGAGTTGGGCCATTATCACTTGGTTCAAGAAAATGCAAAGGAACAGGGAGCAGATTTAATCAAGAATCAGAAATTTGACAACGGAGAGCAAGTATTTTCGAAGCACTTGGTTACAGCAAAGAGAGAGCACAGAGTAGAGAAAGTGAAGATTCAAAGCCATAACTGTCATACTTATAAACACCCCAGAAAGAAGAGCAAACAACTAACAGTGTTCTCTTGAGCTCTCTGTAGTCATTGAGGGTCAAATCATGCAGATTTTCACCTATTGTAAATTTGAATTTACCTATGGCTAAAAGGGGGACATTTGTTTATATCCTAATTTTAAGGGAGTTGGGACGTTGCCGTTTTGGGCAAAGTGTCATGTGCTTATCACGTGAGGTCCTCCTCGATGAGAGTCAGACCTTTAGATACTGAAATAACGGCGTCTTGAGCCCAGCATCTTGAGACGAGCTAAAGGGAGTGCTAAGAAGGCTACAAGATAGGTGGTTTCTAAGCTCGAGATAGGTACTTGGAGCACAATCTTAGATACGTGAGCGTCGAGCTCAATCTAAGAGAACGTGGGGCATGTAGAAAAGACTTTAGCTGAAAACGTGAATGTGGGCTTCAAGGAATTCGCTCAAGCACCAAATCAGGGCATGTTCATTGATCATTCAAGCACTAAAGAAGCTTGGTGGCCTGACATTGGGACAAAGTACAGTGAAAATAGGAAGCATCCATTATTTAGTTTTTTTAAAATAAGCGACTCTGTTGTAGTCCAAAAGATAGACACACTTTCATACATAACTTCTTCAAGTTTTCTCCTTACAGCATACTTGTGCCTTTCCCTAGTAGTAGCATGACATTGCTTAGTTTAGTGTAGCATAGATCTTACTATACTTGCTTCTTGAGCAATATAGTGCTTTGGGCTTCAGGTATGAGCTCTCCATTTTAATATGTTCCCAAATTCGGCAAGTTAAGAATTGAGGTTTTAGTTTAAAGCCTTGATGGCCAAGGCCTAACCTTCATTACATTAGTCTTAGCACTAATATCACTGCTTAATACATCCAGTCAACTTAGGTTCTTGCCATTGTTTTGGGCTTTGACGGCCAAGACATGAGCTTGATTGCGTTGGTCCTACAGTGGCCTGGATACGGTTTGCTACATCTAAATCTTATCATACCTAAACTCATTCGAGTTATTATAAGTCAGGGGTGCCAAGCTTCAAAACCTGGTTTTGTAAATGGACTGCTGAGATGTTGGGATTGTCTCCACCCGAGTTCCTGACTTTTAAGTGTATGAGGAATGATGTTTGTGGACCCTGTTCCATCACTATAACTACCACTTAAATTAAGTCTATATCCCTTTAGTTTTTTGTTAATAAATATAAAAACATCCATAAAAAATATTTAACTAAGTCTTCTTAATTGAAGCATAAGCAGAACTTACAGTATACCCGAAGTTAGATATACCAAAATATCACAACCGTTTCTACAAAAACGGTGAGTGGTTGAGGTCAAAGACATGCGGTCTGAATTTAGGCTCACTTTGAAGCTACAGTGAGTCCCCTTTGCACTTTTTGTTATTTGTATTTACGGCAACCACATCACACTACATTACAAACAAACAA
Source organism: Simmondsia chinensis (assembly GCA_018398585.1). NCBI lineage: Eukaryota > Viridiplantae > Streptophyta > Magnoliopsida > Caryophyllales > Simmondsiaceae > Simmondsia > Simmondsia chinensis. The sequence goes on along the minus strand of JAGTTD010000010.1, from coordinate 30,322,587 downwards.
GGACATCGCATTACTAGAATGAATTATGTATTTATGATAGCAGTTAATCCATTTGGTCCAATTCAGCGTTCCAATCTTATTGACAAATACCAACATGACAATTCCAAATCTCCATCCACAATGACCAAGGCAAGTCATCTAAAGTATCATGTTCTAGTCTTATCAGGCAAGTTGTCAAACTAATCACTGACTACAGACATACTTTGACAACATATCGCAATTTTTTTTATTTAAGTCCAATTGTGGGTCAAACTCATTCACCACTTAAACCAAACTTTGACATGTCGTATTGGACTACATCCGTCTCATGGAACATTTTATAAAATAATCATGTGCATGTTAAACATACAAGAAAAATGACCAATAGCAACATGACTATTTCTGTTGCTATTGCCCCCTTTTTTTGTTGCTATAACTTTTAGCAACAGAAATTCGTCTGTTGCTAGGTTGTTGCTATTGTCACTGTTGCTAAAGGCTATAGCAATAGAAATTGTAAGTTGTTGCAATTGCCCCCTAATGGCAACAATGACTTGGTTGTTACTAGCTCTGTTGCTATTGTCTTTAGCAACAAAATTATATTCTGTCACTACTACCTGGAGCAACAACAATTGTACTTTTGTTGCTATTGTCATCACCAACAACAAAATCTCTATTGCTATTAGCTACACAAACCAACCTATTTTGTTCCATGCAGTACAACTATATTATTGGTTACGACTAACAAATACCTATTATACACATTTCATGACCTGCCAGTTATACTCCAATATGTGCCAAAAATAGTAAAAACCCAAAATCTGATTTCAATCTCTAATTCCAATCAGTATAATATCCAATCACTACAATGGTAAATTCATCCCGAAAGATAAAACAAGTCAAAGAAAATATGCAAAATAATTCAACCTAACAATAACAACAACAAACCCAGTGCCCCAAAGGCTTCTGCCTAAGCAACTAAAAAGCAACTAAAACGTAGATTCTACTAATTATCAATGAACAAACAACAATTCTTGTAGGTCATCTTCTCTCCGTCTTTCACAATATCTTTTTGCTTTCCGTCTTGCTTGTCATCATAAAATTCATTGACAGAGACATTAGTGTCCTACACAATGAAAAGCACACATTCCAAACTAAATAAGATATTATACGTATCATAAGATACTAAGCCACTAACGATCACATACTCAACTACATACTAAAAATTGAGAGCAGATTAATGGAAATCTAATTGAAAGAATCACTCAAGCAAACAAAATGTGTCTCATCCTAAACCCTATCTGTCTCATCACTTCTGAACATATTTGTCTTCCATGAAATTGCCCTTACTTAACATACCTTACACCACGAAAGCACAATCATTTTTCCCCATATTCCTAGCTATTATTCTCAAACCATCAACTTTGTTACCCTCTTTCATTCAAAGCATACATCACATCAAGGGTAGTACATAATCAGTTTTAGTTGCCCTTGCACACTATTATCCCGAGTTTAGAAAAAACATCGAAGCTCATAAGTAGATAGCTCAACAAAGTAGAAATCAGTGGGGCTTAAGGCCCTTCAATGTCTATAGAAACAAGAATAAAAGTCTTCAAAACAAAACAAGTTTAAATTATTATTTATAAGGATCTTGAGCATGATAGTGGCCAATTAAAGAAATTTCTTTAGAGTTATAATTACACAAACCAGCTCTTACAAGCTTTCCCTTATTAGTCTTACATTTGTAAATAACGTTATCTAACTTTCATCCTATTTCCTACGAACCATATAATTAGAAATGACATCTACAATGCAATAAGCAGATAACTCAAGTTAGAATATCAAAGCCAAAGAAATATGTAACACTTACATTGGATGAAAGATGATGAATTAGGGGCTACACAACACCACTTCTAGCTATTGAATTCGTATGACATTTGAGGAAAATCTGCCGCACTTGTTACAATCATCAAATAGAACATATAAATTAAAGGAATAATGTGCATTGTTGGGGGTCCTCAGAAACATCCTCCCTTCATGGTAGCATCCTAAAGGGGAAGGCTGCATACATCTGCCACCCAACCCCCCCCCCCCCCCCCCCCCCCCCAACCCTGCTTATGCGGGAGCCATTATGGCGCTGTGACTGTTGTTGTAATGTGCATGGTAAATTTCAATGGCCTGTTTGTATCCATATTTCAAATTGCTGTTAGAAGTATAAGTCAAAAGCTAAGTAAATGCCATACAAGAGATAAGTCATTGGAGAATAACTTTTTAACATTGAGGAGCTTTAAAATGTCAGAAAATTCCATCACAACATTTAACTGAATTAAGAGCTAACCTGCACGGTAAGATAAAGATTTTCGCTTACTAAGACATTGAGAATTTTCATTGATATGGAGCCAAAAGACCTCTCTATGTCCCCAAGCCATCAGAATAACAACACACATGGTTTGATGTTTCAGTAAAGTGACCCTTCTTTGTTCAAGTTGCGACATGTTTTGCAAATCATAAGCAATTACATGTTGTGTTGGAGTTGCCACTATAAAACTTCGACTAATCAGAGATATAGAAACCTAATAGTCCCAACAACATAAATAAACCCTTATTATCTCAATCTAGACAACAACAGATCCAATGCCTCAAGGGTACCTGCATAAGTGGGGTCTGGGAGAAGTAGATGTACACAGCCTTACCCTTTTAGGATGTAACCCTGCCTAGAGGATGTTTCCGAGGACCCCAAGCCTTATAGGGTTGGAAACATGAGGACTTTCTAGGAGGTCACCCGTCCTGTTACTGCTTTCGCCCAAACACACTAAACTTCAGAGTTCTAATGGGATCCGGTTGCATTAGTGCCTGGTAAATGAACCCTAATCCTTCAAGTTATTGTTGGAAATTTTGTTTTACGCTAAATTTGTCACTTTTGAATGTTATGGCATGATATTAAGGCACTGGAATTTCATTCATACAATAATGGAGCCCAAACAAATTACCCTTAATTCTTTACTATCAGGGTTTCATATAAGGCTCACTTTGTTAAATACTAGCATTTGTTTATATGTTTTATGTATTATTTTAGTATTTGCTTCTTGTACATGAGAAGGTTAGAATATTCTTTGAAATATTTCAATTGTTACATAAATCATTGAAGACATGGCATTCAAGTCTTCCTCCTCGCTGTTTGGCTCCCATAACCGGCCCTTAATGGCCATTACCATCACATTTAGTTGTTTGTTTTTCTCTTGTAATTTAGGATACTAGTGTTTATTCTTACATTTTTGGTTTTCTTGTAATCTTCTACTTAAGCTCAAGTTTGAATCCCATTTTGAATATCCAAATAAAAGTGTTGAGAATTATTCTCTATTTATTCTTCCAAGTTATTTAATTTTTACATGGCATCAGAGCGGACTCAATCTTGAAGACCCGATTCGGAATCTTAGTCAAAGCCATGAACCACACGATTCTCCGTGAGCGTATTCTTTGCTTTGCCTCTTGTTTTAACTTGTATTACTTTTTATCGTTTTTTTTCATAATGTCGGGAGAAAATGCCAATCAAGTTGAGGCACCAATTGTCGTTTCAGGGGGAGTACTAGATGCTAGTTCTCCCCACTATTTACATCTCTCGAATCATCCAAGGCTTGTGTTTGTTCAGGTTGTTTTAAGCGGTCCTAATTTTCCCGCATGTAGAAACAAGACTACAGGAGGGAGTGGAAGAAATGCAGCCAGGGCTGCTGTGGTGCAATCGGCCGGTGACAGGCCGTGATTTGGCTTTCTCAAAGTCAATATCAGTAACTACTAGCTTTACTTGGACCTGCCTCGGCTTCTCCTAGTTTAAACTTAATAGGTTATGTTGCTACATCTTCTATCAATTAGATTATTGATGCCGGGGCCTCCGATCACATGGTTTCTTCCAAGTCTATGATGTTTGATATTATTGTTAACAAATCTGTTGGGCCCGTTAGATTGCCTAATAGTCGAGTTTGTCGATTACCCACGTTGAGAAGGCTCGAGTTTCGGAAACTCTCATTCTTAATGATGTCCTATACGTGCATGGTTTACAATATAATTTGTTACATGTGAGCAAAATAACTCAAAATGAAAATTGTGCTTTAACTTTCAACTCTCTCTTTTGTTATATAAAAGACTTACACTCAAAAAAGCTGATTGGAGCGGGTAGGCTTAGAAATGGGCTATATTTTCTAGAGATACCGTCAGTTGAGGCTGCATCATTGGTGGCGCCATCTTCACTTTCGGTTTAAAGGAATAAAGAAGTTGTTTTGTGGTATAATCGTTTGGGGCATGTTCTAGGCTCCGATATCAATTGTTGAGGAAATCTGGATAAATATGATATACTATGATACCAATTTGTGAGGAAAAATTTCGAACAAACTTGATATACTCGGATATCAATTTGTTAGGAAATTAATACCTCTTTAATGCGGAACTTAACACCCTAGAAATGGATTCGATTCAAATACTATAATAAACAAGATAAGTAAATAAAAGGGATAAAAGAGAAGAAACAAAGAACACGGAGATTTACGTGGAAAACCCTCTTCAATCGAGAGGGGAGAAAATCACAGGCGGGGATGGAGATTCTTTATTGAGTATGAATAATGGAAGAATTACAACAACACTTCCTTTGAACGAGATCTATGGAGAATTATTGAATCACTCTCTCTAAACCCTCGTAACACTCTCAAACCTAATGTGACTGCGGCTTACTTTAATTGGATGATTGGATACCTAAAACAGAAGCCCTAAACCCATATTTATACTAAACGGGTTGGGTACGCCGAAAAAGACTACAGATCGATCGGCCCCTCATCTGCTGCTTTTCTTGATTTTTCTCCTTAAATCACCCGATCGATCGGACATCCCCCCGATTGATCGGTGACCCCTCGGCAGCTCATAAATCCTAAATACATAAATTGGAGGCATATTCCTAACAAACCTCCACCTTGACTCAAATTTACCCTTAAGCAAAATTTCTCCACATACTCCACAAAACAACCCACACACAGGGTTCACTTAACAAAACAGAAAACATAACCGAGTCCGAGCGATGCTTGAACTTTCTGCTAGGTGGCAACTGAGTGAACATATCTGTGAGGTTATCAGCAATACCAATCTTCTTCTTCTCTGAATTGGTTCTTAACATGTCTTCTAAAACAGCCACCTGCTGTTAAACTGTGTTACTTAATTGAAACTGAACTCCCTTTGGCTTATTCACCTGACTTGAATCACAACTAACTGATGACATCTTCTGTGGAGATAGCAATGAAGACTCATCAAACGTGGCAGCTCTACTCGTCAGGAATTACTTGAAGTGAACACTTTTCTGCTTCCCATAAATGACGTGTTCACAAGATTGAAGTCATATAGACTGACCACAAAATGAGCCCCTTTTACTGTGCTCAGACATACCCTTATCACCTGAATGATCTAATCTCAAACGCCTTGAATTTTTGATACCTGGTTCTATCAACAATGATGATGAAGATATCTTAACTGATCTTGCGACTGTGGAACCGACAAGTTCATATAATGTTCCTACCTTCTGCCTTTAATCACAACTAAAGCACCCTTAATGACCTTCATAACTCCACCTTCAGCTGTGTAGCTGTACCCATGAGACTCAAGTGTACCTAATGAGATGAGATTCTTCTTTAAATCAGGAATGTGACCAACATAGCTCAAAGTTCTGATAGTGCCATCGAATATCTTAACACGAATTGTTCCTATACCCAAAACTTTGCATGTAGCATCATTGCCCATCAAAGCAACTCCACATTTAATTGACTCGTATGTGGAAAACCAACCTCGATTGGGACAAACATGATAGAAGCAACCCAAGGCCAAAATCCAACTTTTTCTAAAACTAGACTGAGGTTCAGACAGAGACAGTATATCACCATCATTCTCATCTTCAACTACAACACTAGCTGCTCTGGATCTCTGGTCAGACCTGTTATCTTCTTCTAGTTTCCTCTTAAGCTTGTAACAGTCTCTCTTAATGTGCCATTTCTTATGACAGTAATTACAGGATAGGTCTTGATGTCTAGACTTAGGCCTAAACTTGTTTCCACCATGATCAGATTCCTTATGCTCAGTTCTTTCTCTCACAAATAAACCACTACCTGAGTTATGAACGGAGTCTACAACTTCTTATCTACTCTTTCTTTACTCAATAAGTTTCTCTTAACCTTATCAACTGTGATAGTTGACCTACCACCATAAATCATGCATTCTACAAAGCCTTTATATGAAGTAGAGAGTGAACATAACAATAAAATAACTTGATATTTATCCTTAGGAGCATCATCAAGCTCCTTTAATTCTTGAATTAACGAATTAAATTCATTAACATGATTCTTAAGTGACATACCTTCTGACATACGAAACGTGAACAATAGACACTTAACATCAAGTTTGTTGGAGACAGACTTGAAACAGAATATATCCTGTAATTTCTCCCACAACTCCTTAGCGGTCTTCACTTCCAGAACATCTGTCAAAAAGTCATCAATAAGGTACATCTGAATTGCTGTAAGAGCCCTTTCGTCTAACTCCTCCCACTGTGCTTTGGATAAACTCTCAGGTTTCTTCTCTTTCCTATCTAAAGCTTTCTTCAAGCCACTCTGAGTCAATAAGCTCTTAACGCGAACCTGCCATTAACTTAACTCCCTTGACCTCCAAACTTCTCAAATTCAGATTTAACTGCAGACATCATAGTACCAAATCAAAATAAATAGGGCTCTGAACCCAATTGTAAGTTTCTGATGCCAATTGTTGAGGTAATCTGGACAAATATGATATACTATGATACCAATTTGTGAGGAAAAATCTTGAACAAACTTGATATACTCGGATATCAATTTGTTAAGAAATTACTACCTCCTTAATGCCGAACTTAACACCCCAAAACTGCATTCGATTCAAATACTATAACAAACAAGAGAAGTAAATAAAATGGGTGAAAGAGAACAAACGAAAAACAAAGAGATTTACGTGAAAACCCCTTTTCAATCGAGAGGGGAGAAAATCGTAGACGGAGATGAAGATCCTTTATTGAGTATGAATAATGGAAGATTTACAATGACACTTTCTCTAAACGAAATCCATGGAGAATTACTGAATCACTCCACCCTCGTAACACTCTCAAACTTAATGTGATGGCGGTTCACTTTAATTAGATGATTAGATACCTAAAACAGAAGCCCTAATCCCATATTTATACCTAAAACAGTCTCTCTTAATGTGCCCTTTCTTATGATAGTAATTATATGATAGGTCTTGATGTCTAGATTTAGACCTAAACTTGTTTGCACCATGATCAGATTCTTTATTCTCAGTTCTTTCTCTCATAAATAAACTACCACATGAGTTCTAAACGGAGTCTACAACTCTTATCTACTCTTTCTTTGCTCAGTAGGTTTTCGTTAACCTTATCAACTGTGATCGTTGACCTACCACCATAAATCATGTATTCTACAAAGCTTTTATATGAAATAGACAGTGAACATAACAATAACATAACTTGATCTTCATCCTTAGGAGCATCATCAAGCTCCTTTAATTCTTAAATTAACGAATTAAATTCATTAACATGATTCATAAGTGATGTACCTTTTGACACACGAAACGTGAACAACTGACGCTTAACTGCAAGTTTGTTGGAGACAGATTTGAAACAGAACATACCCTGCAATTTCTCCTACAACTCCTTAGCGGTCTTCACTTACAGAACTTCTGTCAAAATGTCATCAGTAAGACACATCTTAATTGCCGTAAGAGCCCTTTTGTCTAACTCCTCCCACCGTGCTTCGGATAAACTCTCAGGTTTCTTCTCTTTCCCGTCTAAAGCTTTATTCAAGCTACTATGAGTCAAGAAGCCCTTAACGCGAACCTGCCATAAATTGAAACTCCCTTGACCTCCAAACATCTCAAATTTAGATTTAACTGCAGAAGTCATAGTACCAAATTGAAATAAACAAGGCTCTGATACCAATTGCTGAGGTAATCTGGAGAAATTAGATATACTACGATACCAATTTGTGAGGAAAAATCTTGAACAAACTTGATATACTCATATATCAATTTGGTAGGAAATTAATACCTCATTAATGCAGAACTTAACACCCCAGAGCTGGATTCGATTTAAATATTATAACAAACAAGAGAAGTAAATAAAAGAGGTAAAAGAGAACGAACGAAGAACACAGAGATTTACGTGGAAACCCCTCTTCAATCGAGAGGGGAGAAAACTTTAGGCAGAGATGGAGATTCTTTATTGAGTATGAATAATGGAAGAATTACAATGACACTTCCTCTGAATGAGATCTATGGAGAATTACTGAATCACTCCCTCTAAACCCTCGTAACACTCTCAAACTTAATGTAACGGCGGCTCACTTTAATTGGATGATTGGATACCTAAAACAGAAGCCCTAAACCCATATTTATACTAAACGGCTAGGGTACGAGGAAAACGTCTCCCGATCGATCGGGTATCGATTGGCCCCTCATCCGCTACTTTTCTTGATATTTCTCCTTAAATCACCCTATTGATAGGACATTCCCCCCATCAATCGGTGGCCCCTTGGCAGCCCATAAATCCTAAATACATAAATTTTAGGCACATTCCTAACAACATGTGCTTTTTCAAGATTATCTAGGTTTCCGCATTTGAATGTTGAAAAGACAGATTTTGTTTGTGATACTTGTCATAGTGCCAAGCAGGCGCTTTTGCCCCTTCCTTTGTCAATTTCAAGAACAAATGTTTGTTTTGAGCTTATACATTGTGATATTTGGGCACCCTATCATGTTGTTTCATTAACAGGAGCCCGTTATTTCCTCACTATCGTTGATTATTTTAGTCGTTGCACTTGGGTTTATTTGATGAGTTAGAAATCCCAAACTCATAAAATCCTCATGGATTTTTGTAAAATGGTTAGTACTCAATTTGGTTTTCACGTAAAACAAATAAGGAGCAACAGTGGGCAAGAATTCAAGTACGGTCCTTTGTTGGCGTTTTATGCTCAACATAGGATCCAATTTCAGAGGTCATTAACCAGGACTCCTCAATAGAATGGGGTTGTAGAGAGGAAACATAAGCACCTCTTGGAAGTTGGACAAGCACTTCATTTCAAGGCAGGCTTACCGAAAAGATTTTGGGGTGAATGTGTTTCGACAACCGCATACCTTATTAATTTAACTCTATCTATGTTGCTCAACAATAATAGTCCCTATGAAATTTTGATGGGAAGATTACCTTCATTCAGTCATTTGCGAGTTTTTAGGTGTCGACATTATTTTCATAGCAAAACTCAGGATAAATTAGAGAGTCGTGCTACTCCTGGAATTTTCATTGGTCACTCCCATGGACAAAAGGGTTATAAGATTTGTGATGTTGAAAACAACAAAATTGCTATCTCAAGAGATGTTCGATTTATGAAGACGTCTTTCCTTACCCAAAACTTGATAACATGCAAAATACACTTGATGGGAATTTGAATAAAATTGTTCCGGGTCAGAATTATGATTTTATTGATGATGAGTAACCGGTTCCTGCGCAGCGTGGAGCCGACCGAGGGAGAGCCATCATTACCGGCCAATGACAGGTCGACCGGTGATGATTTGGGTGATCATGTTGCACTGAGCCCAGATATTGTTACTAAACGTAGTGGCCGTATTCGGTTAGTTCCCGTTAAATATGAAGACTACATTTGTGATGTTCCGTCTTCTATAGCCCATATTCTCACTACCACCCCATCGGCCAATTTAGGTGTAGCATATCCTATTTTTTCAAATTTTATTTCTAATGCTCAATTTTCTAATGCTCATGTTGCCGTTTTAAGCTCCATCACTTCAAGTGATGAGCCTAAAACTTTTAAACAGGCCGTACAGGTGCAAGCATTGGCTAGACGCAATGGAAAAGGATATACAAGCCTTGGCGTAGAACCCAACTTGGACTTTAGAACACTTGCCAAAAGGAAAAAAGGGCCATCGATTCGAAGTGGGTCTATATAGTGAAGTACAAGTCAGATGGGTCCATAGAACGGTATAAGGCACGTTTGGTTGCCAAGGGTTATACTCAAGTAGAAGGTATTGATTCTCATGATACTTCCGCTTTTGTTGCCAAATTAGTAACTGTTCGTTGTGTTTCAACAGTTGCATCAGCCCAGAGCTGGATTATACATCAGTTAGATATAAATAATTTCTTCCTTCATGGAGATTTAAGTGAGGAAGTTTGCATGAAACTTCTTTTGGGTTTTGAACAACAACATGAAGGGAAGGTTTGTCGCCTTTGAAAATCCTTGTATAGTCTAAAGCAAGCTTCTCGAAATTGGAACGAAAAATTCATCTCAACTCTGATTAGTATTGGTTTTGAACAATCAAAAACGGATTATTCTGTCTTTACATATTTTCAAGAGAAAGTTTAGACTACAGTTTTAATCTATGTGAATAATGTCATAATCATGGGAAATAATGTGGAACACATAACAAGTGTCAAGGGCATTTTGAACAAGTGTATTGGTATAAAAGACTTAGGACCAGTCAAGTTTTTCTTGGGAATAGAAGTAGCACGTTCCACAAAAGGGATCATGTTGAATCAAAAGAAGTATGTTTTAGACCTTCTTAGTGAGGTAGGGATGTTGGGGGCTAAACCAGTTTCCACTCCGATCATCCAAAGTCATGGGTTGGCTGACAAAGTCAACAATGTTGCAAGTGGCACAGGTTAATATAGGCATTTAGTGGGGAGGTTGTTATACCTCACCATTACACGACCCAATATTCGTTATGCAATTCGTGTATTAAGTTAGTTTATGCATGATCCTAGGCCACCCCACGTTGATGCTGTTATGCGTGTTTTGGGATATAAAGGGTACACCGGGACAGGGAGTGTTTTTTCCATTCGATAGTGATCTTATGCTTCAAGGGTTTTGTGATGCAGATTGGACTGGTTGCCCTACCATGAGATGCTCCACAATGGGTTATGTGGTTTTCTTAGGTGAGGCACCAATTTCGTGCCAATCTAAGAAACAAAGTGTCGTATCCTCTTCCTTGGCCAAGGCTAAATATCATTCTATGGCCACAACAACCAGTGAAATAGTTTTGTTGAGACGTTTGTTAATTGATCTTATCGTTCCAGTTCACGATCCTTCATTTTTGCTTTGTGACAATTAGGTAGCTTTACACATAGCTTCCAATCCCGTTTTCCATGAATGGAAGAGTGAGATTGATTGCCATTTTGTTCGTGAGAAGTTGTTGGCTAGAGAAATCGCTACGTCCTTCATTCGTTCGACAAATCAAGTTGCGGACATTTTTACGGAAGCTTTGGGTTCTTTGGGCTATATGATGCTCCTTCGCAAGTTGGGCATGGTGAATCTTCATGCTCCAACTTGAGGGGGAGTGTTAAAGACTAGTATTTATTTATATGTTTTATGTATTATTTTAGTATTTTCTTCTTATATATGGATAGGTTAGAATATTCTTTGGAATATTTCAATTGTTATACTAAGCATTGAAGACATGGCATTGAAGACATTGAAGACATGGCATTCAAGTCTTCCTCCTCCCTCTTTGGCTTCCATACCCGGCCTTTAATGGCCATTACCATCACATTTAGTTGTTTATTTTTTCTTGTAACTTATGACACTAGTGTTTATTCTTATGTCTTGGTTTTCTTGTAATCTTCTATTTAAGCTCAAGTTTGTATCCCATTTTGATTATCCAAATAAAAGTGTTGAGAATTATTCTCTATTTGTTCTTCTAGGTTCTTTAAGTTTTACACACTTAGCAAAGAATTTAGAAAAAAAAGGTTTACCTTCTTGGTCATGGAAGGTCAAACTTCAGCCTAAGGTCAAACTTCGAGAGCCCTTGAGATACTGGATCTATTGTTGTTGTATACTGGGTCTATTTGTTCTTCCAAGTTATTTAATTTTTTACACATTTAGCAAATAATTGAGAAAAAAAGGTTTACCTTCTTGGTCATGGAAGGTCAAACTTCGGCCTAAGGTCAAATGTCGGGAGCCGTTGAGGTACTGGGTCTGTTGTTGTTGATGTATAGTTTTATTGGGTCCATTTGTTCTTCCGAGTTATTTAATTTTTTACACACTTAGCAAATAATTGAGAACAAAAGGTATACCTTCTTGGTCGTGGAAGGTCAAACTTCGGGAGCCCTTGAGGTATTGGATATGTTGTTGTTGTTGTATAGTTTTACTGGGTCTATTTGTTCTTCCAAGTTATTTAATTTTTTACACACTTAGCAAATAATTGAGAAAAAAAGGTTTACTTTCTTGGTCATGGAAGGTCAAACTTTGGCTTAAGGTCAAACTTTGGGAGTCCTTGAAGTATTGGGTCTATTGTTGCTGTATAGTTTTATTGGGTCTATTTGTTCGTCCAAGTTGTTTAATGTTTTACACACTTAGCAAATAATTGAGAAAAAAAGGTTTACCTTCGTGGTCATGGAAGGTCAAACATTGGGAGCCCTGAGTTACTGCGTCTGTTGTTGCTATTGTATATTTTTCCTTGTTTGATGGCTTATTAATTTTGCCAAAAAAAATTTTCCCCTGTTAAATTTTTTCAAAATGTTGCCAAAATTTTGGAGGGAAGTCTACTTAATAGGAAAAATATTATTGCTACTATTGCGATATGTAATACTAACAAACTAGTATTTTTGTCACAAAAAGGGGTTATTTCCATGGGGTATATATATGTATGGTATTTGACATTAGAAAATGAATTTTTTTTTTTTGTTTCTATTGGTAAATCAATTGCAACAGAATCAGAATCTTTTTTGTCTGTTGCTATGGGTCACTTTTTTTTTTTTTTCCTAGTATGTTATATTTTAAATAAATAAAAAACAATATTTATGTATTCGTTATACCAAAGAGGGTACAACCACAACATCACCGGATCCCATTAGAACTCCGAAGTTAAGCATGCTTGGGAAAGAGTAGTGCCAGGATGGGTGATCTCTTGGGAAGTCCTCACCCTCAGGTTAGGGGCACTCAAAAATAGCCTCTCTTCAGGGGTCATACCTTGAAGGGGGAAGGATGCATACATCCGGAAGGCGCCCCCCCCCCCCCCCCCCCCCCCCCCCGACCTTGCTTAGGCCGGAGCCCTTAGGGCACCGGGTATGTTGTTGTTGCTTGTTTATGTATTCATTATCAAAACTAAATAATTGGGTTTCTAGGACATTGATATAAATGGCTATTTCCTGATCTGAGCTTGCATTCTTTGCTCCTCCATGTCCACCAACTCTCCATATTGGGGTCAAATTTTGCACCGTATCTTCATAACTGGCATTTACTCTAACAACTACTACTGTGCCTATAAATCTAGTGCCTTTGGGCATCTTTCGATACACAAAATAATACAGAATTCATATACTCGTATGTTGTCTTCTAAATTCATTCTGGTCCTCTGTTGCTGAGTAAGTTGGGGTTTATTCCAACAGATCACCGTAGAGTGGACTCCTGTTTTGAGTGCCATGTTAACCCTGAGGATCAAAGTCTCAGGCAATTCCATTTGTAGCGTTGTAGGGGTATACACTACTTAGGTCAGTGGTGAACTATATGGCATGGCAACTTTCTTCAGTTTGATCTTTTCCTCTCTAAATATGTTTCTTTTAGTCATTTAATTATCTTATGTCAAGTCCTTTTGCCTAAATTTGAGAACTATGTGTTCAGTTTGAAGTTTTCTTGTTGAAGTTTCTCACAAGTCCTTTAATGTCTTGATGTTAATTTTCTAGTTACCAATTGATGTTGTTTTACAAATATGACAAGTCCTTGTAGGAACGAACGACGTGTCACTTATTTTGTAAAGGGTGTTGGTGGGATGCTTTGTTCCTTTCTTGCATTCTTCCTTCCTATCTTTACTCACTACTAGAAAACACACATTGAGAGACGGAAAGTTCCGTAGATAAATTATGGGGATACCGTCTTTAATTTTAAACTAGAGACGGAGTAGAGATGGAAAAAATTCCGTAGGTAAATTTGGCGTAGCTAATTGTGGGTTGTCTCTGATCCGTTTGTAATCAGAGACGGATTAGAGACGGCAGTATCCGTCTCTAAATAGAGACGGACATTATGTCAATCTCATATTAGAGACAAAACAGAGATGGAATTGTCCGTCTCTAATCAGAGACGGACATTGTGTCCGTCTCTATTAGAGACGAAACATAGTTGGAGTTATCCGTCTCTATTTAGGGAGGGCATGTTTTGTTTATATTCTGTCTCAAATTAATTTTAATACAGAGTATATAATTTCAGTTTTATATGTAAATTTTTTTTACATTAATCTTTACCACTTGATATGAATTTTTCCCAACCAAAATATAAAGAAAATAATTATAAAAGGCAATACAATTTCAAAAACCAAAACAAACTCATAATAACAAAGACATCAGATTCCAAATACATTGTTTCTTAATTCGAGTAGATACACAAAGCAAATACAACAACCGGGATACAAAAGGTTTTTTTTTTGATAATTCAAAGTACAAAGATCAAATAATCCAAAATAGGGTGGAAACTCAATCTCCTTTTTGTCGAACATTCGTACGTTTGAATACCTCCACATGTGTTACTTTCCGCTCCTACAAAATAAAATTAGGCATACAATTATGAGCCATAAAAACGGGTTCAACGCAAATAATTTTTTTTTTTATTTTATAATTGAACATTTCATTGAAACAAAGTCAAGTAAGTGAGGAAATATATCATAAAGGGAAAAAAATCAGAACTAAAGCAATAAACATAAAGCTATTGGCATACTGCACCCTGACAAAATCCATATACCAACACAACTCCATGTTGCACATTTGCCCTCTAATATGCAGAAGCCTGAGCCCTCTCTCAGTTCAACCAGGCCACTAGAGCGGAAGATCTTGAAACAGCACGTTTTGCAAGGATTCAACGCAAATCATATAACAGAAAATAGAAGAACAATTTTTCGATAAGTAAGAGCAAAGAGCTCAAGATATAAGCAAGACGTGTACAACATGACCCCTAATAGAAAACAAAGAAAAACGAGCAACGACAAACATAAACAAAAGCTAGATAAGAACAAAACACAGTCACCTTAAAATAGAGAGTTGTCTTAGTTCGTAGTGTCTCCTGCCCATGCGGTCATCGCCCAGGGGTCAGGAGTTCAATTTCTGCTGAGGATATACTCATAACTTACCTGCTCATGGGGATGTGGGCCTCCTCATGGGCTGAGATTGGCTAGGGTAACCCTGTTCCTCGTTACCAAAAAATAATACCCGTGACCAAAAGATATTGTACAAAGGCCGGATGCTACAAAACTAACAAGAAGTCTGCCCAGCATACGTAGCAAGAACCACAAGCAACCTTAACTGAACACACACAAAATAATATATCTTAACCATTCTCCATGTTTAATTCCAAAATGATTAATACATAGCCAAAACAATGTACATGTCTATGTTTAACACTTTTCAATATCAGTATTCAAATATGAATACACAAAGAATACTCATAATGAGAACTCCAACTCATGCCTTTCAAGTCAAACGATGTGCAATACAACCCACTTGTGTCCGCTCAATACACCATGACTGTTAAGCGGACCACCAATTGAAAAATTTTCACAATCTATCACAGATAAAATTGGTGGCATTACCCCTAACAAAAACCATCAATCACCAATTGAGATACTCATAATTGTCCTTTGGGATCCTGGGTCATTCTATACCAATCAAATTTTGACATAATATAGAATGTAACATCATAATTTAATACATTAACCAATAAAGAACCATAACCAAACAAGCAATATCATTCTTAAGCCAATAACATAACATTAAACCATGTGTTAAATATACTTAAATGACATAATATTCTTTCTTTATTTTCAGAAAATATAACGGAACCAGCCGTGTACATATTTCTTCTAATCATTTTCCTCACTTCCTCTGTTTCTTTAATTTGTTTCTGACTTCTCTTGTCATTTCCGACTGACCATATATCACACAATTTATTCCATACCTGCACCGTACATACGGTAAACACATAATAAAAATATGAGAACATCCTCGTTCTCTCCCAAATCTCTGTCTCTCATTCATTCTCTTCTCAAATAAACCCCAAATACACCCAAAAACTGTAAATATTAAGATTTTTCTATCATAAGCATACAAAATCACTACTAACTTGTGTCAATCACCATAAGTATCACAAATCCTCCCAAAATACACTCAAAACTGCAAATGTTCATATTTTTTTCTCTCTTTAGCATATGGAATCGCCACCAATTTGTGTCAATCACCATAAGCATCAAAAATACACCCAAAATACACCCAAAAACTGTAAATGTTCAGATTTTTTCTCTCATTAGCATATAGAATCACCACCAACTTGTGTTAATCACCATAAGCATCACATATACACCCAAAATACACCCAAAAACTGTAAATGTTCAGATTGTTCTCGCATTAGCATATAGAATCACCACCAACTTGTGTCAATCACCATAACCATCACAAATACACCCAAACACTGTAATTGCTCAGATTTTTTCTCTCATTAGCATATAGAATCACCACCAACTTCTGTCAATCACCATAAACATCACAAATACACCCAAAAACTGTAAATGTTCAGATTTTTTCTCTCATTAGCATATAGAATCACCACCAATTTGTGTCAATCACCATAAACATCACAAATACACACAAAAACTGTAAATGTTCAGATTTTTTCTCTCATTAGCATATAGAATCACCACCAACTTGTGTCAATCACCATAAACATCACAAATACACCCAAACACTGTAATTGCTCAGATTTTTTCTCTCATTAGCATATAGAATCACCACCAACTTGTGTCAATCACCATACACCCAAAATACACCCAAAAACTGTAAATGTTCAGATTTTTTCTCTCATTAGCATATAGAATCACCACCTACTTGTGTCAATCACCATAAACATCACAAATACACCCAAAAACTGTAAATGTTCAGATTTTTTCTCTCATTAGCATATAGAATCACCACCAACTTGTGTCAATCACCATAAACATCACAAATGCACCCAAAAACTATAATTGTTCAGATTTTTTCTCTCATTAGCATATAGAATCACCACCAACTTGTGTCAATTACCATAAACATCACAAACACACCCAAAAACTATAAATGTTCAGATTTTTTCTCTCATTAGCATATAGAATCACTACCAACTTGTGTTAATCAACATAAACATCACAAATACACCCAAAAACTGTAAATGCTCAGATTTTTTCTCTCATTAGCATATAGAATCACCACCAACTTGTGTCAATCACCATAAACATCACAAATACACCCAAAAACTGTAATTGTTCAGATTTTTTCCCTCATTAGCATATAGAATCATCACCAACTTGTATCAATCACCATAAACATCACAAATACACCCAAAAACTGTAATTGTTCAGATTTTTTCTCTCATTAGCATATAGAATCACCACCAACTTGTGTCAATTACCATAAACATCACAAATACACCCAAAAACTATAAATGTTCAGATTTTTTTCTCTCATTAGCATATAGAATCACCACCAACTTGTGTCAATCACCATAAACATCACAAATACACCCAAAAACTGTAAATGTTCAGATTTTTTCTCTCATTACATATAGAATCACCACCAACTTGTGTTAGTCACCATAAACATCACAAATACACCCAAAAACTATGAATTTTCAGATTTTTCTATCATGAGCATACATAATCACCACTAACTTGTGTCAATCACCATAAGTATAACAAATACACCCAAAAAATCTAAATGTTCAGATTTTTTCTCTCATTAGCATACAAAACCACCACCAACTTGTGTCAATCACCATAAACATTACAAATACACCCACAATACACCCGAAAACTGTGAATTTTCAGATTTTTCTATCATTAGCCTACATAATCACCACTAACTTGTGTTAATCACCATAAGCATCACAAATACACCCAAAATATACCCAAAAATTATAGATGTTCAGATTTTTCTATCATTAACATACAAAATCACCACCAACCTGTGTCAATCACCATAAGCATCACCATTACACCCAAGCTGAGGTCTATAAAATCAAATCTGAGGTGAATCCTAGACATATATAAAATATTAAATCTGAGGTGTAGAAAATCAAATCTTCATCTACACAATCAAAAAGAAAATGTGCGAAAATGACATAGAAGAGGGATACATACAACAGAATAAGGAACTAGTAGCAGTGGCGTGGTGGCGGCGGCGCTGTGGTGGTTGATTGAGAAAGTGGTGGCGGTGGACGACACTTGCTGCAGACCGGAGGGGAGGTCGACGAGGTGGAGGTCGGCGGGCCGTAGTGGAGGTCATGTGTGAAAGAAGAGAGAGGCGAGGGTCGTGGGATTGGGGGAGAGGAGGGGAAATGGAAAGTCAGTGAAAGAGTTTTGGGAGGGAGAGTGAAATTTTGGGATTTGAACGGGAATATAAACTTAGGGTTAGATATTCAAGTGTTATTATTTTGTAAGGAAAAAAATAGATTATTGTATAATTATTTTATTTTCAATTATATTAATTTAGTTTATATATAATTTTTATTATATTAATTTAGTGTTATGGTAAAAATTAAAGTTAATGACATAGATGATAAAATTTGACCATTTGCTATACACATAATTCAAATTTACTCGTCACCAAAGTACTAAAATTTCTATTATCAACTTAAAATCAATTGTATTTAAGATTAAATTGATACAAAGTAAACTGTATACATATGGACTAAATTAATTTAAAATATAGGGACCAATTGACACAATTAGTAAAATATAAGGACTTATCGCATATAACTCTTCAATTTTATATAGTATTAACTAATTTATCATGATTATTGAGTTTAAATTATATTATTATCTTAATTTTGTTTAAAAAAATATGAACAATTATCACTTAAGTGAACATGATGTTTGATTATTTATCATTTAAGTACTTTGAGATTTTAAAACATACAATGAGATACTTGAAGTTTAAACTTCTACCACTCAACTACACCAAATTAATTCTAAAATTTTATCAATCAAGTATGCTTCAACTAAAATTTGAAAGAAAATCAGAGGGAACTATTAATTTATTATATATATAGAGAGCGGCTACCACGAGGGGACCGACACACAAGCACCGGATCCTATTAGCACTCCGAAGTTACATATGCTTGGGCGAGAATAGTACCAGGATGGGTGACCTCCTGGGAAATTTTCACCCCTCAAGTTGGGGGTACTTAGAAATAGTCTCTCTTCAGGGTAGCACACTGAAGGGGGGAAGGCTGCGTACATCCATCCCTCAAATCCTGTTTAGATGGGAGCCCTTGGTGCATTGGAAATGTTGTTATATATAGAAAGCAGCTATAATGAGAATGAATGTTTCGTAAGAATATGGAAAAATTAAATCTACACCGTGGATCTTAAGTAAGACTGAACAATAATTCTAAGAGGCTCATCATATTCGGACCCTACCAACACCCAATGTTATTGCCGCCGCCGCCACTCCTCTCCACCACCTATCTCTCTCTCTCCACCTCCATCCTATCTCAGATCCCTATAGTCACCAGCACCACCACCCACCACCACATCCACATCCACATCCACCGCCGCCGCCACCACCCACCGCTGCCGCCACTACAAACAAAACCCTTATATATCTTATTAAGATTGATCAATTTTTAGATATTTCGTAATTTTCAATGTCACACAAAATATTAGTACCGTTAAATTTCATTATATTAAATACAAAATTACCAAAATACCCTCTGTAAAATATTTTTAGTTTGTAATGAAATAAAAATTCGACCAATCAACAAGAATTAAAAATTAAAATTTTTTTTTTGTTTCATTCTAATTTTTTTTTTTTTATGTGAAAATAGGTTGTAGTAGCGCACCAAACCCTTAACAAATTAAAATGTATCTAATTTAGTCATTTGTAAAATATATTATTTAATATAAATTTAATTAATTTAAGTGAAACTCGGTGTTTTGATGCATTTATACCCAAAACACAACTTTCATGTGATGGAAAGTTAACGATGCCAGCGTTTGTTCGGACCAGGTCTGGTAGGGTCCGCTGTGTTTCGTTGATGTGAACCACCTGATACACTACTATCTCAATGATGATGTTTCCTCAAGAGGCCCCAGACGTCCCGTCGCCTCTCCTCCGGATTTTCTTTCCCATTTCTTGTGTTGTGGGCTCGGTACCCCTCCTGTCCTGTCCCACACCTGGTACCTTACCTTCAATGCGGGGGAGGGGGGAATTTCCTCTCCTGTTTTCCATCCTCTTAAAGGTCATCGTTCATTGTTGCTGTGAGGTGTGGCTATGCGTGTCTCTGCTCCGGACCTTTGTGTGGCTCTGCTAGGTTTTGGCCTTTTCCTGTTTGTGATGTTTTTCCCGGTTTGATGTTGTCTTCGGTGTCTGATTTTTCCCGTTTGGTTCTGAATTTTTGTACCCATCTCTGCTTATGGGGTGGTTGAGGACTCGCGTTGTCGAGGTCCTGTATGTACTACGGCTTTGCCAATAATTACCACAAAAAAAAAAAAATGTTGTCAGCACTAGGTGTGATGTTTAAATTTTTTTGGAAAAAAATTTAGGTATGACTTTGAAAATTTGTAAAAGTTAGATGATTTTCTGAAGCCATACCTAAAATATAGGTAATTTTAAGTTTAAAAAAAAAAAAAAAACTCAAAACAAATTCTTTATAAAAATAATTTATAGATTAAAAACTTCACTATAATTAATTTCAATTTTAAAATTCCAATTTAAAAATACAGCGACAGCAGACTGTCTCTATTCTGTCTCTATTAGTCACGGATTAGAAATAAAAAGTCGCCATCTCTGTTTCAAAAGTAGAGACGGCTACTTCCGTCTCTAATCCATCTCTATTTGGAGATGGAATAGAGATGGAGCTTTCCGTCTCTATTCTCCGTCACAAATCCGTTACAAATCCGTCTCTAAATATTTTCCATCTCTGCCTCGTCTCTAAATTTGTGACGTGCTTGCGCCGTCTCTAAATGTGTGTTTTCTAGTAGTGACTCTTTTTTTTGAACTTTTTTTACAATTAACATTTTGCCCTCCATATATATATATACACACACTCACTCAGGTGTTGCATATATGTGTTGGTTGGGTCCCATCTAATTTAAGAATCAAACCAAAAATACGTGCTGATTAAGAAAATCACCTTAATTTTTCAATAAATACGAGTGAGAACCCTTTCTTCACCATTAACCTATCTATTCCCACCCTTCTCTCCCGTAAGAATGTCGACCAAATATACTGATGTTGTCTTGCCGAGTGACAAGCTCCGCACTCTAGCGGAGCTGATTTACCGCCAAGAAGTAGAGTGCATAAAATGCATCCCTTTCAAGTCTGAACTCCACCGTGGCCGTTACCTCCGCAACTCCCGTGACGCCTACGACTCCGCCCTCAGCATCCTGGACGAATGCTCTGACTTGGCAAACCCCGCCCCCAAGGAAAAGGATATTGATATGGCTGAGATTCTCCTCGATTTCTGTAAGTGTTCCGTCTCCTTCGCACTCAAGTTTGCCTGGAACACCACTGTGCGGTTGCACTACTGGAAGAAAGTGAAGGGCCATATTGAGGGGGTGGTTAAGCCAGGGCTAGAAAAGTGCGCCACTACAGAGAATTTGGTGGAGAGGGAGGAGAGGATCCGAGCTCTGGCCGAGGAGTTACAAGTTATGATGGATAGGAGTCTGCAAAGTATGAGAATGTTGCAAAATCCAACGGCAAAACAATTCTTAAACATGGAACTAGGTAAGCGATACTGGAGTGTTAAGTGGAGAAGCAGCCCCAGCTCCGGCAGCCGCGTCACATCGGATGCCGTTATGGAAGAGTAATTAGTTCTCTCTCCTCTTTCTTCTTCTTTCCCTCATTATTAAAATGACAAAACTTAGTTATTAACTTTCTTATGATATGTGATGTGGCTCATATTTTATATATTTTATTAACTTGTAAAATTCTATCAGTATTAAGCCTCATTTAACACTTAAAATAAAGCTTAAGTTATTGCCCTTAAACTAGTTTATTATTTTAAGTCTTAATTTAAGTGTTAACCTGGACTTAATACTTGTAGCCTAAGCCCTCTAAATTGTTGCCATAGTAAAGTATAATAATGGAATTTGGATTAAACTACCCGAATTTATTCCCTGAATTGCCCCTTAATTGATTAGACACTTTAATATCACTATTTTAATTGTTTACTTTCACTAAGTATTCACCTTTCCAACTAAAACCTGAAACCAAACCACTCGTTAATAATTGAATCCGACTTAATTTTGATTCCTTGTGGATATGACACCTGTATACTCGCCATAGCTACGATTTGCTTGTACGGTTGCCAGTAGATGGTTCTAAAACACTTTTTAAAATGCATCAATATATATCTTGTATTGTACGTCTTTTGGTATATTGTTCACACATGGGCAGTCAAGACCCTAAGTGAACAAAATAGTTGCTTTAGGCTTTCAACTTTGAAATTTTAAGAGTCTTTTTGAAGAATTAGTTATATCATTATTTTGCTTTTATCGCATATCATGATTTACTATGCCAGAATTGCTATATATATATAACATTAGTTACAAAAAGTGCAAATTGATAAAAATTATTTTAGACCTGAACTCTTGAAACTGGAGTTGCAAAATATGACCTGACAAAAGAACCCAATCGTTTTGGTTTCCAACCCGACCTCATCCTTAACTGAAAAATTAAAAAATCATCCGGACTAAAACCTAAATCAGATCTGACCCGAATATGCCTTCACCACAGTTAACGCGATTCGAGCTGACTCAAAGCTTGAAGCCACTTGGCCTGAATTAGAAGTGACCCAAATATGACCTGACCTAGGGTTGCCCCGAACTTTAACCAAACCCGATCTATAACCTGAAATGGCTCGAACAAAAATCTAATTGAAAATAAAATGTAAATAATAGGCGAATTATACTCATTTTATATTTATGCATTTAGTTAATATTTAAAGGACAAATAAAAGGTAATTATAAATGCTAATACAAAGAGTTCTTTTTTTAATTTTTTTTTTTCTTACAATGGTCAAGCCAGGGAAGGGGGGGAGGGGAGGGGATATACGCCTCAAGTCCTCAAAGAGGTCTACCACATTGCCCACGGTGGAATTCGATCCCGGGATGCCTAGATTGTCAACCAACGATCCAACCACCATGCCATGTCCTTAGGGGACAATACAAAGAGTTCTTTATTATTAGATGAAATGCGGTTTGAGTTCTTATCATAAATGGAAAATAATCATTACATTATAAATGACACATATATGCCATAAAGAGTATTATGATCCTTCAAATATTTCTGACAAATCTGTATAGTCGAGAGTTAAGATACACGTACGCATAAGCACAATTATATTCAAAATAATATGAGCAAGTAGCTCATAGCCTAGTGGTGTGGTTCCCGGTTGCCTATGTGAGAGCGCTGGGGTTCGAGCCCCCACTAGAGCACCCCCCTCCCCTGGATTTACCATGATAAAAAAAATAAAAAATATTCAAAATAATATTTGGGTAAATTACAGAAAATTTCTTTGTCTTTTGCTTCAAAAATAGAAAATTTTGCCTACAAATAAAATCACTCACAAAACTTTCTTACTTTAAAAATTTATTACTTAACCCCCATACAACTTATTTTTGACCATTTTGCCCTAAAAAATAAGGGGGTTAAATGTTTAATTTTGTTCTTAGAAGAGAGTTTTATATTATTAGACAAAAATTAGAAATTTTATGTTTTTAGTAAAAGAATTAAGGGGATTTTGTATATTTATAAAAATATTATTATTTTAATAAATTATAGTAATAATATTATAAGTTCAGAAGACAAAAAGTATTGTTAAAATTTTCATAAAAATATTATGAAACAAAACATAATATTTTTTTGATATTATAATGCCACTATTATAATTAATTAAAATAATAATTTCTACAAATACAAAAACCGCTCTTTAAAAATATAAAAAAATCCTTATTTTTGTTCAAAATATAAAACCCTGCCTAAAAATAAAATCAAACACTTAACCACTTTATTTTGAGGGACAAAATAGTCAAAAAAAGTTATTTGGGGCAAAGTGTTAAATTTTCAAAAGTGAGGGTATTTAATGAGTAGTTTTATTTGTAAGAGGGGTTTTGTGTCATTGAAGTAAAAGACAGGAGAGTTTTTTATAATTTATCCTTAATATTTTCAACAAATAAAGAAATATATTCTCTGTTATGATCATTTGTTGAACTTATTTGCTTCTCTTACAATTGCTTTCCCAATCTCTCTACAAACAACTATGGCAATAGGAACCTTTAATATTACAACATGCACAGGTCTATGAAAATAAATGAAAACAACCTTTTTAGAAAAAAGATTTATGCGAATGAGGTGGAAGAAACATGTGAATATTAATTACATAATACGATAGACATGCACTAATGACCTTTATAGCAAACTACCTAGATAAATTATTTGAGCTACTAACGAAGCCTGAACTTACATTATGCAAAACCAATTCATAATAATCCATTAATGAGTTCACAATGAATTGTTAATTAAGGAGCCATTAATGAGCTTGTAACGAGTTTGATGAACTGCTATCAAATTTTAATGAGCCTAACATCTCCCGTTAAACTTGACTTGTTAAGCTTATTGATCAATTTACTTATCAACCCTCCAAATCCTCCAAATTCAAACATAAAGGGGCTTTTATAATTTTATATACAAGTAACTTATCGAATACCTAGTTCATTTGAATTATTTGTAATCATATTTTTTATATTTTTAATTTTAATTATTGTATAAGTAATATTTTTTATTTTTTTTAATCGAACTACGCCATTTTTTTTTTAAAAATCCCTCTAAGCTGCTAAGCCAATCATACATCACATATATATTAAACTCATTTATTAAATTTGGGAACTTCAGCCAAGCCGCAGGGAAATAAACCAAAGGAAACATAAAACAAAGATTAATATATTGAAGTTCAAATTAACATACACATATAAATATAACAATAAATTTGAAAGTTTCTTTTAACGACATAGTGTTTAAATTGTTTATTCTTCTTAACTAAAGTATTGTAAATTCTAAATAATTGTGGGAGAATATTCAAAGAGCATACCCAATAGTATAGCTGATGTATCATATTTATAGAAAGAGGTACAAGGAAAAATACAATAAAGTTCTTAGAGAATATTCTAAGTATATCAGCCTAAGGTATTATAGTAATACACCCTCTTAATCTGAATGGGGTGGACCAACATGTAGATTGGTCCTATGAAAGCTGAAGCAATCAATAAATAAGCCATCGGTGAAGATATTAGCAACTTGTTTAATAGTAGGAGTGTACCAAAATTAGATGTAACCTCTAATTACCTTCTTGCAAACATAATGGTAATCAAAATCAGCATGCTTATTATAGCCATTAGAGATTGGGTTAACAACCAGATATGTAGGCAAGACATTGTCACAAGACATCTGAACAGGACCAGAGTGGCTAAGAGCAAGATCACACACGAGATACCAAAAGCCAATCAATTTAGCAACAACCTGAGCAACAGCGTGATTCGTAGTCTATATTGGACATTGTAACAGTGTGGTGCATCTTGGCCTGCTAGGAAAAAAAGGTTAGGACAAAGAAAAAGGCAAACCTATTGATGGATCTACAAGTGTTCGGACATCCACCCCACTTAGCGTTACAATAGGTAGTAATGGTCGTACATGAACCTATTGAAATGGAGAGACCTGGATCAGGTGTGTGCTTAAGATGCCAGAGAATACACTTCACCAACTACCAATGCACTTCACCAACTACCAATAAGAGGACTTGAGAGCATTCATAAACTAGTACACATGATTAACAACATAACAAATATCAAGACAAGCCCATCACGAGGGCGTCTCAGTAGGCGGCGTCTCCTACCCATGCGGTCATCGCTCAGGGGTCAGGAGTTCGATACTCGCTGAGGATATACTCATGACTTACCTAGTCTTGGTGATTGTGGGCCTTCTCATAGGCCGAGGTAGGTTGGGACAACCTAGTCCCTCGTTACCACAAAAAATAAAACCAAAAAAGAAAAAAAAATAAGGCGAATCATAGTGAGATATTAAAGAGCACCTACTACTTAGTCGGATCTTCAAGTAAATCCCCATTAGTCACTGATGGTTGAACCTAGGCAGGGAAAGGATTCTATGTAGCTTAGCTTCAAGCATATCGTGCTTTCTTGGGAGTTCAAGTGTGTGTTTATTCTAAGTGAGGAAAAGATTATGTCATGAGGGTTTGGCTTCAATGCCCAAAAAGTAGTTAGGGGGACCCAAGTTCTTCATGGAAAACTGAGCAGATAAAGTTTAGATAAGGCCTTAGAAATGAGATGGGTAGGAGCCTACGAGGATAATTTAATCAATGTAGAGGAGGAGGAGCACGAGCTCAACCGAGAACACGATGTATAAAAAGTGAAGGGTTTGCCTTACTACAGTGGAACCTAAGACTATAAAGGAATGAACTAAACCTTTAAAACCAAGCTCTAGGTGCCTGTTTAAGCCTGTAAGAGCTTTCCACAAGTAACAAACATGGATAGGAAACTTAAGGTGTATAAAACCCTGAGGTTGTTTCATGTGAACGCCTTTAGTGAAAAAACCATGTAAAAACACATTTTCGACTTCAAGTCGGCGAATGAACCATGAATTTGTGACAACCATGGCCAGAATAAATCTAATAGTTGTGGGTTTAACAACCACATTGAGAGTTTCAAAGTAGTTAAAGCCCTCTTTCTAATGAAAGCCTTGGCCGATAAGCCTAGCTTTGAAATGATTAACAAAGTCATCAAGTTTATACTTGACCTTGTATTTCCATGTGCTACCTACCACATTTGGAGAAGGAGAAGATGGGGTGAGGTCCCATGTGTGGTTCTTAATTATAGCATTTGATTCCTCAGCTATGGCCTCTTGCCACTAGGAGCATAAATGATCCTAGCCGCTCATGGTTAGCTCGCAAATAGCTTGGATAAAGCTCGATCCAAACTCGAATTAACTGATTTCGATTTTAAGTTCGAGTATCAATATGTAGTCAGCTAATAAACGTGTACAAGTCGAGTAGTTCAATACTCAACTTGATATTTGATTATGTACTTGACTTAATTCTTGAATAGACACTCAACTCAATACCCAACTTGTTACTCGACTTGATATTTGGTTTCATTTGGTATTCTCGAATTGCACTTGATAATTATTTATTTGATTGACTCCTAAATATCCCAAAATTATAATGGAGCGTATAAGTTGAACCTTAATGTATGTAATAAATGTGTACTCGAGTGAAGTCGAGTACACAAATAGTTAGACGAGTACGAGTTCGAATAAAATTACGTACTAGACTCGAGTTTGAGTAGTAATAAAGTTATTCGAGTTCGAGTACTAAGATTCTCGACTCGATTACACCCCTACTTGCCACTGAGGGTTGTTTGGCAGCCTAAGAGAAACATGTAGGTTCCTGCACTAGAAGAGGGGGATACTATCTGTTTAGACTTGCATATGCCATCCTTAAGTCTTGTGCGCATGGGGTGAATGTTTTGTGATATAGTAAGCTCGGTGGACGTGAGTGATGGGGCACCACCATTAGTTGTGAAGACCACAGCAGCATCTGAGCACCATCCTGATCGATAAAATTTTAAAAATTTAGGGTCTAAGTGAAAACATTTTTAAACCTCAAAGTACTCTATTGTATATTCTGAAACATCAGAGAACCTAGATGATAAATAGTCAAACCTCAAGATACCTTAGTGATATTTTTCTTATAAAATGGTCCAAACGATAGTGCGAAAGAATAAGAGCGGGGCCTATTTTACACCCCTATACACTGTCATTTGGACTATCTCATTAATTATATTTATCTTTTTAAACTAAAATTACTTTTTTAAGTTTAGAAATTATAAAAATTAATATATCAAATTTCATGGTATTAATATATAATTTACTCTACAATAAAATATTCACAAGTCTTAATATTTCTAAAAAATTTATTTATTAGTATATAAATTTGTTTGTATTGATCTAGTCGATACAGAGTCGGTTCCGGAAATAATGCTGAAAAATAAAAAAATAAAAAAATAATGCTGGAAAAAAATAATTCCAAATCTACTGTTGAACCGCGTTTACAAAATGCGGTTATAGTAAACTGCGTTAATAAAATGCGTTTTAAATAATAAAAAAACGCGTCTATAAAACACGTTTCTTGTTAATGTAAAACGCATTCCAAAAACGCGGTTCATATCAGAATTAACCGCGTTATATAAACGCGGTTTTATCATAAACCGCGTTCCCATAACCCGGTTTTAACGCTAAACCGCGTTTAATAAACGCGGTTTACCCGCAGTACACATAAACCCCGTTTTCATCGCTTATAGTCGCCATTATGCCGCAATTCGTGATGATCGTCACATTGATCCCATATTCCTCTCAATGAAGCTCCAACATTATAAGTGGAGGTGGTAAGAAATCAGAAAAAGTTATCAATAAAAGGCTATTAATTCAGTAGTGATCAAATAGCTACGACAATGATACTTAAAGATCTCCGGCGTATAAAACAGAAGAAGGGCGGCGGCGGACGACATGACTGGCGGTGAGTAGAGGTGTAAACGGACTGAGCGTTCAATGAACTACTCGTGTTCAAAATCGATTAGGGCTCGTTTGTGCTCATTAGGAGAGCTCGATAGCTTAACGAGCCGAGTTCAAGCAGGCTTGATAAGCTTAACAAGTCGAGTTCGAACAGGGGGTGCTCGGCTCGCTAATGTTCACGAACAGTTTAGTAAGGGCTCGACAAGAGCTCGTTAAGGGGCTCGATACGAGCTCGTTAAGGGCTCGTTATGAGCTCAATAACAATTGGTATTGGTTCAAAAATAGTACGATAATGGCTCGATAATAACTTATAAAGCTCGGCTCGTTAATTTTAAACTCGATTGGGCTCGATAATGAGCTCGGCTCGATTCATTCGGTTTACCATATTAAACCGCGTTCATATGACGCGGTTTTTTTAGTGATAAACCGCCTCTTAATAACGCGGTTATGTACAATAAACCGCGTTACAAAGACGCGGTTTATCACTAAAAAAACCGCGCCACAAAGACGCGGTTTATCATTAAAAAAACCGCGTTACTAAGACGCGGTTTTTATTAAGGTAAAACGAGACGCAGTTTTATTTCATATGAAACGCGTTTTATTAACGCGTTTTACCATAACCACATTTTGTAAACGCGGTTCAACAGTAGATTTGGAATTATTTTTTTTCCAGCATTATTTTTTTTATTTTTTTATTTTTCAGCATTATTTTCGGAACCGACTCGTCGATACCATCAAAGTTTATTTCTGTTGGTATGGATCTTGTCGATACCAACAACATTTATTTCTGTTGGTATGGATCTAGTCAATACCAACAACATTTATTTATGTTAGTTTTGATTTGGTCAATACCAACAAAAATAAATTATGTTGGTATTGACTAGATCAATACCAACAGAAATATATTCTTGTTGGGATTATGCCTTTTTTATTTTGAATTTTTTCCTTTTAAGTCATTACCAACAGTAATATTTTGTTGTTGGTAATGTATAAACAGTACCAATAGAACCTGAAATACTACTGTTCGTAAAGTCTACTTGTTTTGTAGTGTTGGACTGACGCAGAGTTTTTTATTTGTAGAAAACTGAAAAGAATTGCAGCTTTTATTTCTAACACAACTTCACCCACGTCTGGCCACTAAGCTTGTCCTTTCGTGCCAATCTTCGATGAACGTGTCTTGAATTCAATATTGGAGGGAAATCCTTGGTGCCCATGTCCATAATATTAGCGGAAGTCCCTTCTAGAAGCCTCGTGTTTTCTTGATTTAAGCTTAATGCTCAAGCAATTGAAATTGTAATCCAAGTAACTGTCTTGACCCTGGAAACCACTTCTAAGAACCCTTCCTGATAGCGCCTCGAGGTCGAACTCACTTCACCTCTCAATCATCTCGAGCCTCGAGTAGTTGATACCCTTGTCAAGGGTAATAATTCTCTCAGGATATTGGGCTTGAGACGTTGTTATTTTAGTACTTAAAGACCCGACTTCCCTCAAGAAGGCCCTCACTTGCTAACCACGAAGTACTTTGCCCAAAATGGCGTCGCCCCAAACCCCTCGAAACTAGGGCGCAAACAAATGCTCACCTTTTAGCCGTTGATTATTTCAAATTTACAACAGGTAAAAATTTGCCTGATTTGGCCCTCAACAGCTACAAGGAGCTCGAGAGAATATTGTACTTCGCGTACTTTTCCTTCCCGTGTGTCTATAAATATGACAGTTAGGGCTTGAAATTCCCACTTTCTTGCTCTGTTCTCTCTCTTCGTTGTCATCAAGCACTTCTGCAAATTCTTGCCTTTATTCTTGAATCGCTGAATTCTTGACTCAATTTGTTCTTCATTCTTCGCTTCCTTCTGATTTAATAATGGCACAACTCTCATTCTCCATTTCTGCTTCCCTTCCTTAGGAGGATTGTCCCATTGAGCAACTGACACGCTTTCGTCAATTCGACCCATTGATCGTCTCTGATGTTTTTTAAAGCCCAATCAATCACAACATTGTCAAAGTGGATTTTTATTGGTTGTCAGAGGATGATCCTTCATCAAACCTGCCATCTTGTGCTCGAGGTCCAATCTTTGACCCATCCCACGACGTTCCTAGTCTTGAGGGATTGTTTCCAGAAACTGATGACTCTCCTCTTCTTCGTGCAGTCTCTCCAGGCCATTCTTGGAGAGGCAGGTGCATTCACAAGGAACCATCACCCTTTAAAGAATGGAAATTTCTGACCAAGTGATACCCTAAATGGGCAGATGTGCTGATGGTGACCTATGGTAAGAAACGGAAGCATCTTATCATTTATGAAGCCATTAGGCTTTGTACCATCGCCCTCAAGTATGATTTCCTCATTATAATAGTAAAATTGCTGCTGGAATACCTATTATAATGCTTTTGACCTTCCTTAGGGCTTCTAGGAATCACTCTAGAGACATAATGGCCATAACGGGTCTGTTCTCTTGTGGAGAAGAGTTGCTCCTCGATTCTTTTGTTTCTTTAGAAGTTGAAGCTTTTGCCTCCTCTATCTCTGTCACAGATTTCCAAGAAGTTATGACTCTTTTGTCAAAAAGTTTGTAACAGAGGCTCATGACTTTGTGCAAGGTTCTAAAGAGTAGGAGGTGTGCTTCTACTTGTTTTGGTTGAACAAGTTTTTCTTTGCAAACTTTTCCAACTTAGTTCTTAAATTCCTTAGGACTGTGGCCATCAACTTAGCTTTTAATAACGGCCCTTTATCTTTGGGTCTATTGTTTTTGGCCCCGGTATATGGTTGCCTTTGAGGTACCAGAGCCAAAAATTATGCTGTCCATGTAGGTGGTCCTTTATAGCTGGTCCAACTTGGGGCCCAAGTCTATTTCCCTGAGTTGTGTGCAAGAGGCCCTTACACTCCAACAGATGAGGGGGTTTCTTGTTCTGGTGAGCAGCTTGCTCCCTCTAAGATCCTATTGCCTTTATGATGTTCGTTCAACCAATGCCTAGAGAGATTGATGTCCCCTCGAGATAGGTGAGGGACTCGATGGACTCACTTCAAGAGAAGGCATCTTGGTCCTGAATGGTTCAGGAAACTGGACCTTCACAATGATGTCTCAGTGGACATTGATAAATCTAGTTTTTCATATACTTCTTATATGATTTTAGACTCATTATTTAACTATCTTATGCTTAAATTATATACCTATTGCTCACTTTTACACATTATTTTAAGGTTAAAAAAGGGGCCCAAAAAACCAACTTAAAACCAATCTCAAGAACCATGACAAGAGATAACGCCTAAAAGGAACAACCAGTTAGGCCCAAATCTTGCAAGAAGGACATTCGCCATGACAAAAGTAGTAAAGAGATAAAGAACAATTGGATAAGGACTTTATTTCTAAAATTTTAGGAGTTTGACTGCATATTAATGTCCTTATTCATGTAAATCTTTATTCCTTGGTCTAGAATACTTAAATAAAGATAAAAATTCACATCTTGTAGACCTTTGGTAGTAGCTTGGACGTGATTTTGAGAGCAAGCACGAAGAGGAAGCAAAATGAAGGCAAACAGAGAAGATCGGCTAGAGTTCTTCGGCAAATTCCAAGTTCTTTCTATCCTATGTCGTCTTTTATGTGTTGTCATTCTTCTTTTGTTTTCTTTAGCTTGGATATGAACTAAATTTGAGTTTCAAGGCTATAATATAGCTGTAATTGTAAGATATAATCATTTCTAGTTTAAAATATTCGTAGTTTGTTTATCTCGATGTTGAAGTATCTATTACAGTTCTTCATGTTTTTTGAATGATTGATCACCACTTAAAATTTTTAATGATTCATAATCCTGTCCGAGAGGAGATTTATGAATATTTCTAAAGTAATAGACATCATAAATTGAGCAAACGCTAGAGATAAGCAATTTGTGTGGTCATGTGTGAAAACAAATGATTTTTGAGACTCTTTTTCTATTTATATTCATGCAAGAGATTGATGTGTTAATAAATAAAAGAGAAAACTAAATATTTCTCAAGAAAGAATATGTAGTAAATTAAGTTTTCGACCATCACCATAGACAAACAACTCGAATACCGAGAATGAGAGGTCGTATCCATGCAATTTGGTGAAATCAGATGCCTTGGACTTTAATTCAATCAAATTCACATCAAATTAAGTGTTCTTTACATTATCTTTAGTTTTTCGTCAATTTCTCATTCAAATTCAAAGATTCAGTTGTTCTAATAGAGCTAGAACTACTAATTTTGGTAGTCAACCAATAAAACAATTCTCGTGGGAATGATATTATATTTCATCACTTTATTACTTGATAAGACTTAGTACATTTTCTAAGGGAGAACACACATCCTGTTTTTGACGCTGTTGCTTGGGATTTTTTTTATTTGACGAATATCGATACCACTTGGTTTTAGTACTAGTTCGAACATTAATTTTGTTTTATTTGCAAAGTTGTAATTTTAGATATTTAGTTTATTTGAATTAGACGTTTAAAAAATATATAATTTTCAAATATAAATTTCGAAATTCAAATTCGTCATGATAAGAAGTTGAGGTTTAAATCAATCATCATTAATCACACGCATAGATTTCAGATTTCAAATTTCAAATTATATATATATATTTTAAATTTTCTTGTTAAATCATCTTTTGTTTTTAATTTTGGCCTTTTAGTCACCAAATAGGTCTTGAATTTCCATGTATTTTCACTTACTTTGTTTTCCTTTGAATTAATATCTATTATATTTAGTTTTTAGCATATATGATGCAGCCGCCAAATAGCATTTGGCGGATCAATCAGGTCAAACGGGTTAAGACAGGCAAGCTGGGCACAGGCGGGGTGAAGACGCCAAGAGTATGCGGGAAAAGACAGCCTCACATCCATAACTAGCTCATTGCTTGGCGGGGTACCTGGTTGGCGGGCACACGATTGGCGGAAATGAAAACAAGGAGCTTCAAGACACGGCAAGGCGTTGGCAGTAGTCGTACACAGCATAAGATTAGTTGGCGCCAAGAGGTGTTCGCGGCTGGAGAGGAGAATGCAGTCAAATCTAATTGAAGGTGTGATTTTTGGCCGATATTTTAAGAGCAGCTTTGATTCCTTCCGTTTTAATTTATTTTATTTCCATATTTTATTTTGGATTTTGAATTTTGAATTTGTAATTCCTCTCCTATATAAAGGAGGCCAGGTTAGGGTTAAAGGGATACTTGAATTTGATAAAAATTCCATTGTTATGTTTTGTGCTTCTCGATTTCTCAGGTTGTGGGAAAAGAGTATCCAATTTTCCTCTTTATTTTTATGTTCAATCAATAAAAGTAATAGAAAGTCCATTGAACCTTCCCGTACCCCTATTATCCATTACATGCGCTGCATCAATTAGTATCAGAGCTCAAAACACTTTCTGAGATGGCCCCAAAACATCAGAGGAACGCTGATGTTGAAGACGTGTATGATCATAAGTGCCAACAGCCGTACAAAAAGAGAGTAGAGGAATTGAAGGAGAAATTCCGGTGAATCGAGCTCTGCTTGATTCAACTCGGGGCAATCCCGATCTCCTATCAGGAGTTCAGACCCAACGCCCATTAGCACTAGGCGCTATCCAAGAAGAGACGGAGGAAGGCGTTCAAGATCAATTTTTGGACGATGAGATCCCGGATCTTAGGCCTAGGCGAAGAAACACCAATACCGGCTTCATTGATGATCGGGATAATCGGTGGTGAGAATCTGGACTTTGGGTGGAAATAATGCAGTTTGATGGCGGTAAGAACCGGGACAAAGTTTTGGAATGGCTGGCAGCAATAGAAGAGATCCTTGAGTTCAAGGGGGTCCCAGAGAAGAAGCAGGCGCCACTTGTAGAAGCACGGTTTTGGGGAAGAGCTGCTGCTTCGTAGCAACAGTTGAAGCACTCGCGGTTTCGGCAAGGAAAGTCAGGAATTGAGACTTAGGAAAAGTTAAAGAAGCATCTGCAGGGCGCCTTCTTGCCCATAATCATGTCAAGATTATGTATCAACAACTTCAGAACTTGCGCCAAGGTTCATGAATCATTGAGGATTACACAGCTGACTTCTATGCTTTGATCACCAGAAACGACTTGGCGGAATCCCAAGAACAACTAGCGGACAGGTAAATCGGGGGGTTAAGGGAGTCCATACAAGATGTACAAAACATGTTTGACATCTTTACCGTGGCGGAGGCATGTCAGAGAACAATGGCCATGGAGAAGCAGCAAGGCGTCGGAATATTAGCGACACTATAAGCATCCCAGAAGCTAGGCATGACTAGATCCGGAAATCAACATACCCAGCTTCGCAAGGAAAACATGTTACCATCAGCATTGGAACAAACTTGGCGAGTAGTTCTCGCACCGGTTGCTTCAAGTGTGTGGAGATGGGACACTGAGCTGCTGAATGCCATAAGGGTGACAGGCTGGGTAAGAGTCTTTACATTGAAGGGGCACAGGAAGAAGATGGCGGGGTCGTCGGGGAAGAGGTTGGTGAAGAATTGGCGCTACTAGACAAGGAAGCCCTTGCTGGAGACGAAAGCAGGTGACGTGTAATATGGGCAAAAGAGTGTGCCGCCTAGTGATCGATTCGAGGAGCTGAGAGAACGTTATCTCCGAAGAGGTTGTGCAGAAACTTGGGCTAAAGACGGAAGACCATCCGAACCCGTATAAGCTGGCTTGGCTCAAGAAGGGAAACCAAGTAACTGTTTGATGTCTGGTACACTTTTCAATTGGAGCAAAGTACAAGGATGAGGTGTGGTGTGACGTGGTGGCTATAGATGCCTGTCGTCTACTATTGGGACGATCGTGGCAATTTGATAGAGGTGCCGACCATGACGAAAGACAGAACACCTACCGCTTCATGTTTGGGAACATAAAGATCGCCTTGCTACCTCAGAAGGACGCAACGCCCCAACCAACGAAGAGTCGAAACGAGAAGCCTCCAGCCAAAACATCGTTGGCCAAAGGTGTTGACAATAACAAGGGTACAGCCATGGCGACAAAAGAGGCACGCCAAGTACAAGGGGGCAACGAAGCACCAAAATCTAAATTGGCGATGTGGGAGATTTCCCAAACGAAGAACCCGTTGCTGAAGGAAGAGTTGATGGGGAGAATCCAAGACACGTCACCGAAGTTCTTGAAACCATTGCCAAGGAAAATGAAAACAAACTCCGGGAACCACATGGCAACTAAGAGTTTAGGGGGGCTGGCGGATGTGGTGAAGAAGCTCCATGTGACCAAGTTGATGAAGAAGACTCCACTGAGAATTCGAGGGCGAATTCTCTCCAGGCCGGAGAGAATGATGCAGCTGCCAAATAGCATTTGGCCGGTCAATCTGGTCAAGACAGGCTAGCCTAGCATAGGGCGGCAAAGATGCCAAGAGTATGTGGGAAAGGACAGCCTCACATCCGTGAGTGGTGTGTTGCTTGGTGGGTTACTTGGTTAGCGAGAACACGATTGGCGGAAACGACAACAAGGGGCTTCAAGATGCGGAAAGGCGCTGGCGGTAGTGGTACACGGCATAAGATTAGTTGGCACCAAGAGGTGTTCACGGCTGGAGAGGAGGACGTGGTCAAAGCTAATTGAAGGTGTAATTTTTGGCCGAGATTTTACGAGCAGTTTTGATTCTATCCGTTTTAGTTTATTTTATTTTTATATTTTAGTTTTGAATTTCTAATTCCTTCCCTATATAAAAGGAGGCTAGGTTAGGGTTAAAGGGAGACTTGCTTTTGATAAAAATTCCATTGTTATGTTTTGTGATTCTCAATTTCTCGGATTATGAGAAATGTGTTTATCCAATTTTTCTCTTTATTTTTATGTTCAATCAATAAAAGTAAAGAGAATGCTGTTGAACCTTCCCATACCCTTATTATCCATTATGCGTGCTGCATCAATATAATTGCATAATTAATTAGATTTTCCTAATCTAGATAGAGTCTTTCATAATAACTAGACTTTCACCACAAACTATATTTTTTGCAGTACTTTTTTTTTTTCTTATTTTTGTTTTCAATTTTTTTTCTTTTTCTTTCTCAATTTGTGTTTTTCTTGCTTGCTTATTTCCTATTTTATTTTTATTTTTTTTCTAGTTTTGTATGCTAAGATGGAAGGAGGACACATTGTTCCTTTAGATCCTAAGATTGACAAAACACTTCGAAAAATCTAGGAAAGAAAACAAACCCAAAAAATGACAAAACAAGGTGGAGAAGAAGGAATAGCCTTAAAGGAGTACGTGGTTCCCACTGTTGGTAGATGCACCTCTAGTATTAGATGTCCACCTATTCAAGCTAATAACTTCGAAATCAAACCCGCCATCATATAGATAATCCAACAAACAGTCCAATTTGGTGGACTACCTAGTGAGGACTCGAACCTACATATTTCAAACTTTTTAGAGATATGTGATATCTTCAAGCACAATGGTGTCAATAACGATGTCATTCGCTCAAGGTTTTTCCTATTCCCGTTGAGGGACAAAGTGAAAGGGTGGCTAATGTCATTGTCTCCTGGTACTATTTCCACATGGGACGGATTGGCCCAAAACTTTCTTGCTAAATATTTTCCACCGACCAAATCCGATAAAATGAGGAATGACATTACTTCCATGCGATATGATATAGAATCATTGTATGAGGCATGGGAGCGATTTAAGAAGTTGATGAGAAGGTGCCCACACCATGGTTTACTAGTTTGGATGCAAGTCCAAACTTTTAATAATGGTTTGGCTCCTAACACTCAGACAATGGTTGATGTGGTTGCTAGAGGAGCACTGATTAAAAAAACACCTGAAGAGGCTTATGAGTTACTTGAAGTTATGGCTAGCAACAACTATCTGAGGTCTAATGATTGAGCAAAACCAAAGGAATTCATGAAGTTGACACTTTCACGACATTATCTGCCTGACTTTCATAGATACAAAGACAATTAGGTAACATGAGAGTCAACGTTGTTCATACTCCTTTACTAACATGTGGTTTTTGTGCAGGTAATCATGCGAGTGCGGAATGTCAAGTGGGGACTGGATATGAACAAGCGAACTTTGTTTCAAACTTTCAGCGTGCTCAACATGATCCCTTTTCTAACACTTACAACCCAGGATGGAGGAATCATGTCAACTTTTCCTGGAGAAATCAAGGAGCACCAAAGCCATTCGCTCATCCTCCACATGAGAAAAAGCCTAACTTAGAAGTGATGTTTGGGAGATTCATACATGAAACCACAAATGTCGTGCAAGAAACTGGGGCTAGTTTTAAGAACCAAGAGTCCTCCATTCAAAACCTTGAGACCCAAGTAGGACATATTTCAAAACAACTTTTAGAAAGGTCTCAAGTCACCTCGTCGAGCAACACTGTGATCAAACCATGAGAGCAAGTCAAGGCTCTAGAATTAAAGAGTGGGAAAACATTGAAAACACCACCTCATGAGGACAACCAACCACACCCAAACCCACTTTGACCGAACCTACATCAACATTCACCTAACCACAAATAGAACCCGAGCGAGAGAATGAGACCGAAAACCAAGAGGAGAATGAACCAAAGAAGGTTGAGCCTAAGCCCTAAAAACCAAAATTTCCGTTTCCTCAACGCTTAAAAAAGCAAAAAGTGAATGACCAATTTGTTATGTTTTTGGAAATTTTCAAAAAATTACATATTAATGATATGTTGGATCAGATGCCCAGATATGCAAAGCTCTTAAAAGAAATCTTATCCAACAAAAGGAGGCTAGAAGAGTTTGAAACTATGGCACTAACTAAACAACGTAGTTCCATACTTTAGAAAATGTTGTCTCCTAAGTTGAAGGATCCATGGAGTTTTACAATACCTTGCACTACTTGCACTTTCACTTTTGATAGAGTTTGATGCAATCTAGGTGCAAGTACTAATCTAATCCCACTTTCTATTTTTCGGAAGCTTGGTTTAGGGGAGGTAAAGCCAACCATGATATCACTCCAGTTGGCAGATGGGTCAATCAAATACCCATGAGGGTTGATAGAGGACATCTTGGTAAAAGTTGATAAGTTCATCTTTCTGGCAGACTTCATAGAACTTGACATGGAAGTGGATCATGAGATACCTCTTATCCTTGACTGACCTTTCTTAGATATAGGAAGGACCCTGATTGATTTTCAACAAGGATATTTTGAAAGTACAAGATGAACAAGTAATTGTTAATGTTTTTAATGCTATGAAATTCCCAATTGACATGATTCTTGTTTTTAAGTTGATGCTTTCAATAGGTTGGAAGTTGAGACATTTAGGGAGACATTTTCTAAACCGCTTGAGGCTTGTCTCAGCAAATCAGAGACCTTAGAGGCTGAGGATGATTTTGTGAGAGAGTGTGTAAGGTATTTGGAACATTGTGTACCCTACAACATGCATCATGAAGTGATGAAGGAGTATCTACTTTCAATTGAGGTCCAACCGAAATTAAAGAAGGATGATCCTCCAATGCTCAAGCTTAAGCCATTGCCCTCTCATCTTAGGTATGCTTATCTTGGTGATTCTAACAACTTTCCTGTTATTATTAATGCTTCTTTGAGTGATGTTGAGCTGGAAAAGTTACTTAGAGTTCTCAAGAACATAAATTGGCAATTGGATTGACCATTTCAAATATCAAGAGAACTAGCCCCTTTTTTGCATGCACAAGATTCTCATGGAAGATAACTACAAGCCTTTGTTCAACTGCAATGTAGATTAAATCATGCCATGAAGGAGGTGGTAAGGAAAGAAGTTGTTAAGTTATTAGATGTTGGGATCATTTATCCCATCTTTGATAGCGCATGGGTAAGTACGATACAAGTGGTACCAAAGAAAGGGAGGATCACAGTGATAGCAATGATAATAACGAACTAATACCTACCAGAACTGTCACAAGTTGGAGGGTGCGCATTGATTATCACAAACTCAATAATGCTACCCGAAAGGACCATTTTGTTTCACCTGTTATAGATCAAATGCTGGAAAAAATTGCGGGTCATGCTTATTATTGCTTCCTTGACGGATACTTAGGCTACAATTAGATTGCTATCGTGCTGGGGGACCAAGAAAAGACCAGTTTCACTTGTCCATATGGTACTTTCGCATACAGGAGGATGCCCTTCGAGGTTGTGTAACGCACCCGCCACATTTTAAAGATGCATGATTGCAATTTTTAGTGATATGGTAGAAAAATCCATAGACGTGTTCATTGATGACTTTTCAGTTTTAGGTTCCTCTTTTAACAATTGTTTGACTAAATTTTTCAATGGTATTGCAGCGATGTATCGAAACTAATATCATTTTGAACTAGGAGAAGTGCCATTTTATAGTACAGGAAAGAATAGTATTACTTTGACTGATGTACTATTCTAGTAAGACTTTGACGGATGCACAGGTTAACTATCCTACTACAAAAAGGAAATACTCACAGTTGTTTTCGTATTTGAAAAATTTTGTTCTTATTTGCTAAACTCTAAGGTTATTGTTTATACTGATCATTCCACTCTTTAAATACCTCTTTTCAAAATAGGATGCAAAAGCAAGATTGATCAGGTGGATGTTATTGCTTTAAGAATTTGAACTGGAGATTCAAGACAAGAAGGGAATGAAGAATGTTGTAGCGGACCATTTGTCACGCCTTGAGTAAGGAGATGTGACCCTCTCCATCAATGAGAAGCTCTCGAATGAGAGTTTGATGTTGGTAAGTAACATTTCGAATTATTCATGGTAAGCTGACACAATTTATTTTTTGGTCGCACAGGAACTTCCAAAGGAGATGACGTATCAACAAAAGAAGAACATTTTAACTGATTTCAAGCATTATTTTTTGGAGGAACCATTCCTATACAAGCATTGTGAGGATCAAATCATTCGAAGATGTGTGGCGGAAGAGGAGATGGAAGATGTTCCACGTCATTGTAACTCAAGGCCATTTCGGTGGAACAAGAACCGTGGCAAAAGTGTTACAGTCTAGTTTTTATTGGCCCACGTGTGTAAGAATGCTTTTAAGTTTGCTATTAAATGTGATAGGTGTCAAAGAATTGGAAATATCTCTAGGAGACATGAAATGCCTCTAAACAACATTTTAGTTGTTGAATTGTTTGATGTTTGGGAGATTGATTTCTTGGGCCCTTTTCCGTCATCATTTACTTACAAATTTATTTTGGTGGCTGTAGAGTATGTGACTAAATGGGTGGAAGCCGCCACTTTTACGACCAATGATGCAAGAGTTGTGGTAAACTTTGTTAGGAAGAACATCTTTTCTCATTTTGGTACTCTGAGAGCAATTATAAGCGACGATGGGAAACACTTTTGTGATCACCAACTTACAACTTTGTTGAGTAAGTATGGAGTCACCCACCATATAGGAGCTTCTTACTATCCCCAAATATGTGGACAAGTGGAGGTTTCAAATCGAGAATTGGAAAGTGTTCTAGAGAAGATATTTAGTGCATCAAGGAAAGATTGGTCAAAAAAGTTGGATGATGCATTGTGGGCTTATAGAATGTCTTTCAAGACACCAATTGGGATGTCGCCTTATCGATAGGTGTATGAAAAGGCATGACATTTGCCAGTGGAGTTGGAACATAGGGCTTATTGGCCATAAAAACATTAAATTTAACCTCGAAGCTGCGGGTGAGAAAAGGATGTTACAAATAAATGATGGATGAATTTTGTAATGAAGCCTATAAGAATTCTTGGATTTACAAGGACCAAACCAAAAGGTGGCATGATAGACACATTTTGAGTAGAGAATTCGTGGTTGGTCAGAAAGTTTACTTTTTAACTTATGCGTACGACCTTTTTCTAGAAAGTTGCATTCTAGGTGGTCAGGACCCTTTGTGGTACATTTAAGGTTAATGGATAGAGGTTGAGGCCATACGGGGATGGGAAGTTTGATCCACAAAAGACTTCAATCCATCTCAATAATGGCGAGTGATCTTCACCGAAAGTCTAGCTAATGACTCTAACTTAAAGAGGCAACCCAATTTCTTCACTTTTGTGAAACTTTTTTTTTTTGTGTGTATTTTTTTAGATTATTGCTTATGTTTGTTTATATTTTTGGACTAGGTTTCAAAACAAGTTTGGGGATTGGAGCATCCTCTTCATAACAACATCATTGAAGCCCCAATTTTTAAATTCGGGGAGTATCTTTCACCTTTATTTATTATTATTTTTTAATTCTTCTTATTTCTTTTAACATTGAGGACAATGTTTATTTTTAAGTTTGGGGTGGGCCGGTGAAGTTGTGGGAGAAAGTTGAGCAAAGCTTGACGAAATCAAGAGAGAAAACATATAGGTTGACGACATTAAGAGGAGCATCAATGATGATGATTTTGCCATTGCATAAAAGGATATTTTCGAAGCTGATTTGTTGTGTAAATATTGTGGATTACAAAAGAAATTAGAGGGGTTATAGGCAAGAAGAAAGGAAACATAAAAATAATAATAATAATGATATTAATTAGTGCATATTTTTGTAACTCTCGCAATTAATTTAGAATTAGTAACTTAATTTATATATTTCAAACATTTTGTAATTTCTACATAAAAACTAGCTAGCCTAATTTAACCGCAAGTTACAAATATTTTGGTGACGTCAGTGAAGAGGCATAGAGAATGTAGTAAAATGGATGTTACAAACAAGTAATTTTAAGCTAATTAATGAATGGTTTCTTTATCATCTTACGTGGAAAAAATTGTATATGGCTTAGCAACAATTTGTTAATTGGAACCTAAATAGTATATGGGATTCAATTCACTTGGTCGTGTAATGTTCGTATTACTTTTAATAACTAAATATTACAGACGATTGACTTTATTGAGCCATATCAAGTTTAAAACACCTTGATAACTGTTAAACCTCCTAAAATTTTTGAGTTTTGAGAAAATGATTTGCTACAAATATGTTAACCAAGAGAAATGGATTAAAAATAAGCAAAAAAAGACCCCTTTTAGATCTAGGCCTAGTTGATCCGGATAACCTTTTCCTCCAATTTCATTTGTAATTGACTAAGGATCACCCAATTATAACTCATGGATCACATCTCGCATTAATTTATCTTGACCATTTGGTCGTTTGTATCTAACACTTCGCCAAGGCATATTAAATAACACAAGATTGTTTATATATAGCATAACTCATATGAGATGGTGAAAGATTAGAGAGTGAATCATAGGCCACACATTTCGTTGAAAAGGGAAAGGTGGATGAGGTCAGTTCGAAGGAAGATGATTTGAGCGACCACATGAGTGGCCCAGACTCTTGGA
Organism: Simmondsia chinensis; assembly: GCA_018398585.1. Classification (NCBI taxonomy): domain Eukaryota; kingdom Viridiplantae; phylum Streptophyta; class Magnoliopsida; order Caryophyllales; family Simmondsiaceae; genus Simmondsia; species Simmondsia chinensis. Next base: position 30,279,725 of record JAGTTD010000010.1, on the reverse strand, counting down.
TGCCACATAAGCCAAAAATGGTGTTGATAAATAGGATTTTACGAGCAACTTATCTTCTAAGGAATAAAAAGTTATTTCAGTGCGTAGAATTCCCCTATAAATTAAATTGTTATTTTTTCTTTTGGCACTTTGAATATAAGTACACTGAACCTAATCTAATCTCATTAAGCTTGAGGCTTGGCACCAACATTTTCTCTAGTTCCAACTTGACTACAGACACTCCAAGTTCTAAACTTATAGCTTAAGGTCTACTTAGCTCGAATGATTGGATCCTAACATCGTGGGCTCCAAGTTGAATGCACCTTATTTTAGCTTATTTTTATGCTCAGTATAAGCTCATTTTTGGTTTGATTATGGTCAAAGGTGGCCCATGGGGCGCATGTAGGCTCATAGTATACTTGAGAATTTTATTTTTTATTTTTTTTTACCAGAACTTGAGATTGTTTCACTAAGGCTAATTTAGGCTTGCAAGCATCTAGCACGAGCTTGACCAGACTTAGTCATCTTTTGAACTAAATAATAGCTAGACAACAATCTTGACCCCTTTACACCCTTAACATTTCTTAGGAAACGCAACGACTAAACAACAAAAATTCAGAGAGAAATAAATAACAAACACACATATTTATGTGGTTACACCAAAATTGCCTACTTCCATGGAGTTCCAGGGAGAATTTAATTTCTTGGAATAATTATAGAGAGTTTTTTTTTTTAAAATTTCGTTCTACTCTCTCAAACCCTAGAACCGGGTATATGTAGGTGCACCACATGAAACCTAGATATTCAACTGAACCACCAATCAGGGGCCTGAACCTTGCCCTTGGCCCAAACCGAGGCCCAAAACATTTTTTCGTATGATTTGGCCCCTTGCAATTTGAGACTAGGCTCCACAAAAAGTAACCCAACAAATCTCCCACTTGGAGAGCAGTTTACCATGCATCTAAACTTCACAACTCCAAAACACAGACAATTCCTTTCATTCCTGCAAACTCAGCCACAATCTTCAAGCTTGAAGACCCACTGAAGTTGCACAGAGCTCCAATTTTTCAAGTGTCACCATTTTTATTGGTCATGTCTGCCGAGTTCTTGTTTCCACATATCTTTTCAAGCTTCAATTCCCCTTCTTTAAGAAGGTCACGAATGTAGTGATATCTTCACTTGATATGCTTCATTCTATAGTGGAATGCTGGATTTCTGGTTAGGAAGATTGCACTTTGACTATCCTTATAGAGAACACCCTTCTCCCCTTTCTTCCCTAGTTCTTCTAAGAAAATCTGCAGCCAGACTATTTATTTTGCAGCTTTTGACATGGAAATATACTTAGATTCAGTGCTGGACAAGGCTATCACTTTCTCCAAACTCGAACACCAAGGCACAGCTATACCATCTATGGTGTACACATGCCCAGTTGTACTTTTCCATTATCTGCATCTCCATTCAAATCGGCATCTACAAACCTTGCTAGTTGAGAACCTCCTGAAGTAAAACACAAACATGTATCTGAAGTCCCTCTCAAGTATCTCATGATCCACTTCATAGCCTCCTAATGTTGCTTCCCCAGATTGCTCATATATCTGCTCACAACTCCCACTGCATGAGCTATGTCTGGCCTAGTGCAAACCACAACATACACTAGTGAGCCAATAGATGAAGCACAAGGAGTCTTGCTCATCATATTGTGCTCCACTTCCATCTTTGGTGGCTGATTCTTAATCAATTTGAAGTGACTTCCCAAAGGTGCGCCCATAGGTTTTGCTTTATCCATATTAAACTAGCTAAGTACCTTCTTCACATTTTTAGCTTGTGACAGCTTAAAATTTCCTTTGGCTCTGTCTCTAACAATTCTCATTCAAAGGATTTGTTTTGTAGCTCCCAAATCCTTCATTGCAAACTGTTCTGATAGCTACTTCTTCAACCTGTTAATTTCCTCAATGCTAGATTCCTGCAATGAACATATCATCCACATATAGCAAAAGGATGATATAAGAGTTGTCAAACTACTTGATATAGCAACAGTGATCTGCATGGCATCTTGAGTACCCAGCATTGCCCATAAAGCTATCAAACTTCTTGCACCACTGTCTTGGAGCTTATTTTAGACCATACAAGCTCCTCTTCAGCTTGCAAATGACATTTTCCTTTCCCTGCACTGAAAATCCTTGTGACTGATGCATATTCTGTTTAAGATGCAAGTTCTCTGTAGCCACCAATCCCAATATCAATCTTATTGTTGTAAGCTTTACTACTGGAGGGAAGATCTCAATGTAGGCAATGCCTTTCTTCTACAGATAACCTTTCACAACAAGTCTCACCGTGTACCTCTAGTTGCCATCGCACTCATTTTTGATCCCGTACACGCACTTATTGCAAAGCTCTCTTTCTAGGTGGCTGAATTAACTCCTAATTCTAATTCCCAAAGAGAATCCATCTCGTCTTTCATAGCTGACTCCCACTTGATTGAATTCTCACACTACAAGAAAACTGGTCTTTAAAGACCAAAAATAACAACAGAAATTTTATTTTGTTGTTAAAAGTGTGTGTAATGTGCCTAGTTGCGACCACCTGAAAAAGCCGTCGTTAAAGGGTGATATATGATGGGCTTATAACGACGGCCACTAAATAGGGTCTTTAACTTTACTCACAAATTGTCATTAATAGTGTCTAGTAAGTGGTAAATTTTTTACTGAGAAATTAAATTTTCCTAAGTTGTAAAAGTTAGATGCTTTTTTTAAAAATTTATTATTGTCAATTTCTTTACCGATTTTCTTTTCTCTTCTAACTTGTTTCTCCCCTACCCATGCCGTAATTCAAGTTCAAGTATTAAATAATACCCAAATCTGTATTCGACTCGATATTTGAATCGTTAAATATACTCAATTTGTACTGGATAACTACTCATTTAATATACTCAAATATAAATTATGTTAATTAATGATTAAAAAAAGATAAATAACAAAAATAAACAAAAAAAATTTAAATAAAAAGCCTATTCTAATTCTAACAGACCCCCCCACGCCAAACCCCCAACCCCGAAACCCTTCGGCCTCCCACCCTGCGCCGCCGTGCCACCAGTTCTTAGCCCTCTCGTCAGTTTGGCCTGTCCTTCCTGCCACCAAAACCCTAAAACCTTGTCTCGTGGTTCGTCGTTAATGATTCGTCGTTCGATACAACTTGCCTTGGTTCGCGTCACCGTTGTCCGTCGTTTGCCCAACCGTGGAGCGTCATTCACCTCATTAGAGTCTGAAGCTGTCAAGCTGCTGAGCCACACGATCAACCAAGTTGCTCCGACCTTACTGTGTCCCTTCTCCTTGTTCGTCAACTTGATTCAAGTTGCTTTTCAAGGTAAATGACCTGAATCCAACATTAATATGTTCGGCATTGTTTTTTTAGTGTCTGATTACCTATCTGTTAGGGTGTATTAGTTTATAGAGACGTTACTTTTGAGATTGTTTTTGACATTGTTTGTTGACATTGTAAATTGAATAAAATGTTGAAACATTATTCACTATTTAAGCTATTTTTAGGTATATTCTCAGAATATCTTAAAGTATTTTAGATTATTTTGGATTTATAACTCAAGGACTAAGTTTTATAGTGTGAATTTGGAGATTTTGGTTGACTTCGTATTCACTAGGTATATTCACTCAATGATTGTGTTCTACATGGAGTTCGAGATATTTGTGCATATATATGAGTTTGAGTGAGTATTATATTCTGGAGTTTGAGTTTGTGATGTTTTTGCATTGAATACGAATATATTGTAGAGTTTTTTGGAATTATTGTTGAGTCTCTTAGTCCTTTCCGGTAGTTAAAGTGTCCTTGATATGTTGTGGTTCTGTAAATTGATTTGTTAAGAAACGGGGTTCTGCAAGCCTTTTAATGGGTCAATTATCACCTGGAGGTCTAATAATCATTCCTTACAAGTTAAAAATTTATGGAATTTGTTAAGTTTTGGAGGTGTTATGCTAATATTTCCTGGTTGTATAATGTGAAGTTCACTCAGGCTTTGTTACCTAGTTTGCATAAATCTGATAAGTATTCAGATAGCACAATTAACCAAAGCTTAATTAAGCGCCAAGATTTTGATTTAGATCGTGAGGCTTCCTAAGACTGAAGGTTTGTGAATAAAAATCATTGATGATTTGAGTACGTTAGAGGGATATTGACTGAATCGGACACAACCTCTCTTCAGGATAGCACCTTGTAGGGGTCAGGCTGTGTACATTTCACCCTCCCCAGACCCTGCCTTGGCGGAAGCCTCTCAGGCACTGAGTTGTTGTTGTTGTAGGGGAACTTGATTGCCATACCTTATTTAGACTCTGTGATTGAGTATTATGTGGATTTTGAGATTGTTGTACATTTATGACTCTATGATTAAGTTCTATATTATGGAGTTGGCGGAAGCCTCTCAGGCACTAAGTTCTATTATATTAATATTCATTAGGAATGCATTTTTGAGTTATTTGGAATTGTTGTGGAGTTTGGACTCTGTGATTGAGTTCTATATGAAGTCTAAGATTGTTGTGGATTTATGACTCTATAATTGAGTTCTATATTGTGGAGTTTGAGTTTGTGATTGTTTGGAATACATTAAGAATATGTTGTTGAGTTCTTTGGATTTATTGTGGAGTTTGGACTTTGTGATTACTTTATGTTGAGTTTGAGATTTTTATGGATTTATGAGTTTGGAATTGAGATATATATTGTGAAGTTGTAGTTCTCTAACTGTTTTGGTACACATAACCATTTTATGGCCTAAATCGATGCTCCTACCATTACATGGAATTGAGTTCTATATCTTCCAATCGATTGTGGAATTTTATTTAATTAATTTTGCTTAATGATTTGATGTTCAGATGATAAGAAATTTCTGACATGAGTGCTGTGTTTATTTTTTTAGGTGTTGGAAAATTTGGGCTTCAATGATTGTTTGATTGTAAAGACTCAACAGAATGGGAAATGTCCTCATCTTGGGGAGATGTTTCTGGCTACACGTTCAAAGGGTGATAAGCTGGTGACACATGAGCTTTGTCAACAATATGTATGTACAATGTAAAGAATTAATTACTTGTTGTCATGTATACTTTACTCCATTCTTAGTTCACCATACTTTGTAGGAAAAAATTGTTGATGTCATTGAAGAGAATCCCACCTTATCTAACATTGAAGTTGTTGAAAAGGTCTTCAACAAATGTCAAGCTCATGGTCATGTGTTTGGTTATGGGGGAGGAGTAAGGCCTAGTGATTTGAGAGAACCATCTTCTACCAAGGCCGAGCTTCTTGAAAAACTTCGTCAATCTAAGAAGGAAAAGCGAGCACTTGTTAAAGAGAATAAGGAATTTGCTGATTTGGTAGCTAGAGTAAAAGAACTAGAGGATGGAGGTCGTAACAACGGGTCAAGTACTCCCTCACGATCTACTGAGATGGAGGACTACATTAATTAAGTATTAATAGGTATGTGGTAATGTTCTTCTTTTTCTTCTCTCTCTTATTTTGCCCTTAGTTTTCGCTTATGTATGTTGATATATTCATAAGAATACATTATTGAGTTATATGGAATTGCTCTGGATTTGGACTTTGTGAGTGAGTTCTATGTGGAGTTTGAGAATGTTGTTGATTTATGCGTCAGATTATGTATGCGTCAGATTGTGTACTATGGAGTTTGAGATATGGGAATATTTTTGCATTCATTAATAATACACCATTCAGTGGGTTTCTACTAAGCTCTAGGCTTAAGGTCCTGTGATTGGTGTTTTTAAGCTGCTAAACCTTGGTGTGTTAGGCTTTATGGGATGTTCGTGATGTATATAGCGAGTTTTTGATTTGGCATTTTGAAGTGAGTGTGGGTAGTAGTTTCACATGGTGCCATTGTTGCCATTGTGTGGCTGATTATGCTATTCAGAAATTGGATTATGTGTCTTTCCAATTTTCTATGTGATTGTTGAGGTTAATATGTGTTTAATGCTTGAGTGTGATTGTGTACTTGTTAGAATGGGGCTTTGAACCTAGAATTGGCAACTCTTAGGTTAGGCATGTCTAATTGCACAATCTTGGACCCGGTGTGTGGATAAAGCATTGCCTGTTTTGAGTTTAACCATGGATTGGATGTTGTTTGTGAGAATTGGTGTTTCTTGCATATGTTTGAGTGACCTAAGTGAAATAGGTGATTATTGTAAAGGGGGCTTAGAGAACTTGTGAGTTCTTGTTGAAAATCTGTGTGATTTAGTGTCTTAGTCTCCATGTTGGTGTCTCATGTATTTTCCAAGTCTATGTTTGAAGCAAGTTGAACATATATTGGTACTTGTTGCTTGAAGTTATGATAAACATGTTGTTTACGGACTGTTTCAAGCTGAATTTGTTGCTTTATGTTGGTTTTGAGTTGTATTTTGTCGCTCATACTGATTTTACTACCGTTGGGACAGTGTGCTGCTGAATTTTGGATAATTCTGCTGTCATTTTATTATGTTTTGCTGAATTTTAGCTATGAGTTGGGAAAACATGATATGTTTGAGTCATATGTGGACTTGTGTTGTCTTGGGAGACTTGTATGCCCTTAGAATCATTGTTTCATGCCTTCTTTTTTTTTTTTTTTTTTCTAGTTTTGGGAAAAGGATAAGCGTAGGTCTTGTGTGAACCTTGATTGACCATAGGTTTGGTTCGTTGTGTTGTATGCTCATATTGGGTTGTTTTGGATGTTGTTCATGATGAGTTTTGTGATGTAATGTATGAATTGATTTGGCTAACTTGAATTCTGGGTGAATTGCATGTTTAGCTTGGATTTCATGTTGATATTGTGATAGACTTGATTACCATGAATTATTTGGAATTGTTGATGAGTTTGGACTATGTGATTGAATCCTAGCGGGAGTTTAAGAATGTTTTAAATTTGTGACAATTTGATTGAGTTCTATAATGTGAAGATTGGGTTTGCGATTGTATTGTATTCAAAAGCATACGAATTTCCTTTTTGGTCAATTTTATGCTGATTACTTTAATATAGTTTTTATCTGTTTTATTTTTCTTATTGTTTGGTCTGTTATGTGTCTGTACTATTGCTCATATGACAAGAATTTTCTAACATGAGTGTTGTATTTAATTTTTTTAGGTGTTGGAAGACTACACTGAAAATTCTTGTTTTTGTTGGAACTTTTATTGAGTAGGTTCCCAAAATAATGCTAAAAAATAAAAAAATTAAAAAAATACTACTGAAAAAAAAATATTTCCAAATCTACTGTTGAACCGCGTTTGCAAAACGAGTTTAAATTTCAATAAAATCGGATAAAAAAAAATGGGGGTTATTTCAGAATAAACCGCGTTTATTAAACGCGGTTCATATTAACATAAACCGCGTCTACTAAACGCGGTTTACTGCTGAACCGCGTCTATTAAACGCGGTTTAACGTCAGGATCAGTTATACTTACCATTATGCCGCAATTCTTTACTTTTTTATTCGCTTGTAGTTTTCATTATGCCGCAATTTGTGATTATTATCATATTGATCCCATGTGTCTCTTAATGAAGCTCCAACATCATAAGTGAAGGTCAAATAACTCCAATAATCGTATTTGAAAGATCTCCCGTGTATAAGCAAAAGAAAGGAGGAGGCGAACAACGTGACTGGTGGTGGGTTAACGAGAAAGAGGCAGAGAGACGGTGAAAGCAGCGGAGAGAGCACGCGTGAATGAATGTGCCGGGGTTTTTTAGATAAACCTAATAAACCGAGTCATAAATACGCGGTTATAAGTACAATAAACAGCTTCTTTATGACGCGGTTTTTCTTAAAATAAACCGCGTCTTAATGACGCGGTTTATATGATATAACCGCGTTACTAAAACGCGGTTTATGCCAATTTAAAACGCGATTTGTTGACGCGGTTTATAAAACGCTGCTCAACAGTAGATTTGGAAATATTTCTTTTTCAGCATTATTTTTTTAATTTTTTAATTTTTTAGTATTATTTTAGGAACTGACTCACTTTTATTTGCGAACTTCTGTCAGATTTATAGTTTTTGCTAAGTTGTTAAGTGACAAATTTAACAATGTACGCTTTTAGTGTTTTTTGTATGTAAATTGGCTTTTATAAGTGTTTGAATATTTAAGTTTCAATGACGTCTTTACTTTTTATTAGAATTCGTTGTTACATTGAATGATATGTAAGAGTTATTTCTGTATGATTGTACTATACTATTTTATAGGTGTTAAATTGAAATTAAATGTCGCTATACTACATTTATGTGCAGGTGCTATGAACAACCCGATAATTGTCCTTATATGGATTTACAGGTGTTGTAAACAATCAGAAAATTATTTTTATAATACATAAATGTATAGGTATTTATGAATGTATATATTGTACTATATGAATGTACAGGATTTTTAACGTCGATAAATTTTTTTGTTAGAATTCTCTTTGATGGGGGAAGCATTTTTAATGACGGATTTTGATGTCATTAATAGATGGAAGACGTTTTAACGACGATTTATTGTTGTTGTTATTTTTTAACGGTGGTCTATATTGTTGTTACTATTTCCAATTAGTAGCGCGAAAAATTTTAACGGCGGTTTTTGTCGTCGTTAAAACTTTTTCCTAAATGACCGTCAATATTTGTAACAACAACAATTATTATCGTTATTAATCAACTCTTTAATGACAGTACCACCTGACATTAAAGACTTTACTTTTAACGACAATATGTGCCGTCGTTATTGATTTCACTTTTAACGACGAACATAATATACCGTCGTAGATACTTTTTAACGACAGCTCCTTTTAGCGGTCGTTGATCCCACATAGTATTAACGTCGGAAGTAATAACGACGACGAACGAGGGGAGGTTTCCGCCGTCATTAATAATATTAACGATGGTAAACTAGATTTTTAACGACGATAATCACTGTCGTTAATGACCCTTTTTCTTGTAGTGTCATGTTCCAAGCTTTCTTCGTAGCTTTGCGGCTCACCACGACGGTAGGTGAATAGTGATCTGGGGGTCTGATTGCCCTGGAAGACTTGCGAAGGGCAACTGGAGGAGTAACAAGTTCTACATGTTCCCCAAGAGCAACGGGAACGAGTGCACTTGACTAATCCTGCTCATCACTTCCTGTATCACAAGGTTCTATACTATGTTCACTATTTCCAAGAAAGACATCTAGATCAACAAGCTCAGATTTCTATGAGACTATGCTTGCATTTTTTACGGCACTTGATCTGTCCTTGTACATGACTTTCTCATTGAAGATCACATTTCTACTTCTGATCATCTTCCGATTTTGATCATCCCAAAACCGGTGTTCATCTCCACAGCCAATGAAGAAACATCTCTTGGACTTAGCATCAAGCTTGCTGCGAAGTTAATGTGAACATAAGAAAGACAACTAAAGACCTGAGATGAGAAAATTTCACCTCCATTCCACTGCACTCCAAACCTCTACTAGAAATCTGTGCTTCAATGGGACTGCAGGCCCACAGTTGAACAAGTACACTGTAGTGTTAACAACATCTGCCCAGAATGTTTTTGATAACCCAGCATGCGGTCTCATACTTCTAGCTCGCTCAGTTATTATCTTGTTCATGCGTGCTACTCCACTATGCTTTTGGGTCTTCTGGACAGTTTTTCCATTTTGATTCCATGAACGGTACAATACTCCATGAATACTTCATCAAAGTACTCACCACAATTTTCAAATCTTAGACGTTTTAGCTTTAAACCTATCTTGTTCTCAACCATGGCTTTCCATTTTTGAAAACATCAAATACGTCAAATTTACTTCTTAGAAAATAAACCCATATCTTTCTACTATGGTCATCAATGAAAGAGACATAGTTGAAGGAACCCCCAAGAGATGCTACTGGAGAAGGCCCCCATACCTCACTATGTACGAGTTCTAGCTTGCTTGACCTCAATGTTCTACTGCTTGTCAACAAACTAACCTTTTTATGCTTCCCCATAATGCAACTCTCGTACATGTCTATATCTGTTGATCTTAGCATCGACAACTTCCCTTTCGACAAAAGCACCTTCATACCTTTCTGACTCATGTGACCAAGCTTGTAATGCAATAGATTTGCCCCCGTTTTTGCTTCAGCAATAGCAACTATGTTGCTTGATCCCAATGTCATATAGAGAGTACCTGACTTCTTACCACGAGCCAGAACCATAGACTACTTTGTTACTTTCCAAGTTAAAAGACACTGAATGGCCACTATCATCAAGCTGCCCCACGGTACACGGAAATCAATTTCTTCTTTAGTTATGGAACATGTCGAACCTTTTGCAAGGGGCACATGGAACCATTCGGCAACTTGATTGTCACGTCTCCTATTCAAAGCCTCTCCATCTGCTAAATACACATTTCCAAAATCACCAGCAGCATAATTGTCTGTAATTTCACGATGTAAAGTAGTGTGGAATGAGGCACTTGAATCTAAGACACAATCATCAACCTTGCTATACACTACAAGCACTAGCGCATTGTGAACCTCTTCTACAACAGCATTAGCTGAACTACGTTTGGCCGTTTTCATATGTTTGCAATCCTTTCTCAGATGACCGATCTTACCACAATTCTAGCAAGTAACTCCAAATCAAGACTTACTTTTACCCCTGCTTTTGGATTTTAACCTACCTCTATTCGAATTTCAATGATTCCCTCTACCATGATTATCAATATTTAGGGAAGAATTTGTACTTAGGATTTCATCAGAATCTATTATAGGCACCTCCTCAACCAGAATTAAATCACGAATATCATCGTATTTTAATTTTGTTTTTCCAGTAGAATTACTAACAGCCATCCTCATAGCCTCCCAACTATTAGGTAACAAGGCTAACAATATCAACGCTCGAATCTCCTCCTCAAAATCAATCTCAACCAAAGTTAAACTGATTAAAAATGATATTAAAATTATTCAAGTGTTGTGTAACTGAAGTGCCTTCTGCCATCTTCATATTGAAAAGCTTCTTCATGAAATACACCTTATTATTCGCTGATTGTTTCTCACACATCCTAGAAAGGGCAGCCATCAGTTGCGTTGTAGTCTTTTCCTTCATAACATTTTGTGCAACTGATCTTGACAAGGTCAACTGGATCTAACCTAAAACTTATCGATCTAGAAGTTTCCAATCTAGTTCTGACGTATTTGCTGGCTTTGGTCCTGTCAATGGAAGATGGAAATTCTTCTTGTAGAGATAATCCTAGATCTGTGTCTTCCAATGTCCAAATTCCATGCCATCAAACCTCTCGACTCTAGAAATCTTCGCTTCTTCCTTAGTCGTCGTTCCTATTTCAGCCATTGAACAAAGCTCTTATAGCAGTTATTAGGAAACACAATGACTAAACAACAAAAATTGAACGAGAAAAATAAATAACAAACATACAGATTTACGTGGTTTGGCCAAAATTGCCTACTTCCACGGAGTTGTAGGGAGAATTTTATTTCTTGGAATTGTTACAGAGAGTTTTCTTCAATTTCGCTCTACTCTCTCAAACCCTAGAACCGGGTATATATAGGAGCACCACATGAAACCCTTGATATTCAACTGAACCACCAATCATGGGCTCCATACAAAGTAACCCAACAACTTTACCTTCTAAATTGTTTCTACAACGGTAAAAGGGGATAGCTCTACCTTACTCATCAACACACATAATTAGAATTTAATTTAATAAATTCAAGACATCTACTCTAATACTCATGTATGACATAAGAATACCACGAACATATGTATAATACATAGAAGAGTAAAAAATAAAGAAAAAGTTGAGAAAACTTACGTGAAACAAAAAACGGCACCTGCTTGTAACTCTTAAGACTGCAAAAGCCTTTGTTGCAATCTCATCTTAACCCTTTTATGAAATGAAGATCATGAATTTCCAGAAAAATTCAATATTAAACTTTTAACTTTCAAGACCTCTAACTATATTAGAGTTTTGGGTCAAAATTTTATAATTATTTGAGGTGGGGCACTAAAACACAAAACCCAGGGTTTTTAAGATGTTGATGTATCTCAAATGTTAACAGTACTGACATTAAGCTTACGTCAGACACAGGCCCCACCCAAATTAAATCGGGCGCTTGCCCCTTGTGAAAGAGGTTGGCAAGTTGAGGTAGACACGCTAGCTCTCGCCTACACGGGCAACGTCGTGGTCACGCATTGCATGCGCGACCTATTATTATGGATGGGTCGCAAGCACTGGTGGAGCTACATACGGGCTCAAGTGGGCTCAAGCCCGCCCAGGATTTATGATATTTAGTGTACAAAATTAGCACATATGCCTAATCTAAATATATAATTGTATAATTAAATATATTACTTTATTAGGATCACAAAGAGATGTAAATATATACAAATTTAGTGTAATTTACAGAAGTTATTACTGTGAGGTTAATAATTGTCAGTGGCAGAGCTATGCTAGGATTTATAAAATATAATAGCTGCAAAATTACTCTAAAAATAGAAGTACATCCCTGATAATGATATCGGGCTAATTTATATTAGCATTGCTCTGTATAATTAGTTGCGTTTTGAATTCACTTTTTTTTTCCCTAATATCAAGTTCGCCCCTTTTAATTCTCAAGCCCATCTAATTTAACTAAATTAATTTTAAGGTTTACTTAAAAATAATTAAACTCACCTAATCTTCAAAATATTCTTTTCCCAGAAAACAAATAATTGGCAAATATTTCTTTTTCCATGCCAAATATAAGGTATTATTTCATTATCTAAAATAATTGTTACATAGGGACATGGCCTAGTGTTGGAGAACACTGATGCCAACCTTGCCACCCGAATTTGATTCCCCACTTGGACAAAATTGGATCCCCATTTACGGGGACAGTATAGTTGTAAAAATAAATTATGTGAAATGATTGGGTGGAACTTGTCTACATAGCTTTTGACCATCAACGCAATCATATTTGTTGTTATAAACTTATAAATAATACCCCGCCAGTCACATCTCTGTCATTACTAAATTGTATGTAATTTGTTAATCCTTGTTGAATCTAATTCTATTATTTTACTTTTAAACAAGTTAAATGTTGTTTATATGTCTACTTGAATACTAGCCAAATTTGATTTAGAAAGTTCTACTTTTTAAAACACCTTTTTTTTTTTTTATACATGGTAAGGACCGCCGGGCCGGGGGGGGAAGGGGGGGAGTAAACCCCACAAATTCCTCAATTAAGAGGACCACAAGCAAGTGTTACGAATTAATAAATTTTACTTGTAATGCACTTTTTTATTTCCTAGTATTACTTGTATTAAAGTCTATATGATGTAAACACACTTAAAATAGCACAGGTTAAGATAATTGTAAGCAAATATCAACAAATATCTACAGTGCACACGCGAGCACTGTGCTGGAGTTAGTTGCTGAATTTGGCGCGGGAGTGACAGTTACAAGCAAGGAACAAATGGGATTTTCAGCTGGAATGTTCCTGACCTAATTCCTTGTATAAATCAAGAGCGTAACGTGTATTTTTGGGCATCCAATTAAATGAAATCTTATTCCCAAGGAAAATTCTCTAATTCTCATCTCCTTTCTCTATTTTCTCATTCCCTTCCCTTCTTTTCTCATCCCAAACTCTCTTCTATAAGGTTAGGTTTCCAAATTAATATTGAAAAGTTAACAATTGGTATCAGAGCTGGTTTAACAATCACTTAGTTGTTTAAGCTAGCAACAAAATCAGGAAAAAAAAAAAATCATGGCCGAAGGAGTTAGAACCAGATCAGGAGCTGATGGAGCAAATACAACCGGTTCCAATATGGATTTTGTTGTTGCTGTCACTGGAAATCCCACGGCTGGACCTCAAAATGCTACTGAGGAAGATCTTAATGAGATGCAACAAGGATTTAATCAGAGAATGGATCAAATTTTGGCATTGTTGATGGACAAATATGCTAAAGATGTCAGGGTGTAGGACCGATTGCAACAAATTGAGGAAAAACTTGAACACTTGCAAGAACAAGTTAACAAACATGGTGAATCAAGTTTTGAGGCCATCCCCAAACCCGCAAGTCAGATTCATCCAGTAGTTGAAGTCGATCAGTAGCACACGAGTAGCGAACAGCAGCAAATCAGCAGGGACAGACCTCAAGAAGGAATGCACACCCGAGGTAAATCTCGTATGTTACAACCTGGTGTAGGACCATCAATTAACATTCGATCAGCTGCAAATCAGCCTATTCCACCTGAAATTAATATAGAAAATCAAGATCGAGTTTCTGGACCTGCTAATTACCGAACCAATGCTGAAAATTCAGAACAGAACAACAGGCCATATGTTTCTGTTGTGCATCTGAACATTGCAGATGAGGTGTTCGATCATATTGATAGACCGCCTGATAAACCATATCAGCATAGAACCATGACCAATGACAACACAAGTGGGGGTAAGAGTGGCTCTTACAGGCAGCCAAGGGTAGAAATCGATCCATTTGATGGAAAACAACCGGAATCTTGGCTTAGGAGGTGTGATCGATACTTCCTATATTACAATGTACCAGAGGAGGAGAAGCTCCAGCTGGCCGCGGTCCATCTTCATGGTGATCATGAGGTTTGGTACTATAGTTTGTTGAAAAGCAAACCACATCTTTCTTGGGGCCTTTTCGTAGAAGAGATGTGTGAACTGTATGGTAAGGGAGAATCAACGGATGTTGTGGATAACTTCAACAAGTTGGTCCAAATATCAAGTGTGAGAGAATACATGCTTATATTTGAGAATTTGAGAGCAAATTTGATGTTAGTTCTGGCCATTGCTCCCGAGGATGCCGAATCTTACTACGTTTCTTGCTTTGTGAGTGGCCTTAAGCCTAGGATCAAAAACATGGTGAAAGTCATTGGTCCAAAGACTTTGTCAAGCGCTTACAACAAAGCAAAATTGATTGAAGCAACTCAAGTCCCTTCATATGACAAAGGGAAGCATCCAACCAGCAGCAAACTGAGACCAGTGTAGCAGAACAAGAGCCCCGGCAGTAAAAGCAGTAAAAGCAGTAAAAGCCTAGGATCAAAAACATGGTGAAAGGCATTGGTCCAAAGACTTTGTCAAGCGCTTACAACAAAACAAAATTGATTGAAGCAACTTAAGTCCCTTCATATGACAAAGGGAAGCATCCAACCAGCAGCAAACTGAGACCAGTGCAGCAGAACAAGAGCCCCGGCAGTAAAAGCAGTGACAGATTTTCAGCCAGACTTTGTTTTCGATGCAACCAACCGTATCAGCCCGGGCATAGGTGCAAATCACAAGCACTTATGTATGTGAAAGGCAGCCGAGTCCCTGCTGAAATTGAAGCTGACAGTACCGAGTCGGATGCTGAATTAGAGGAGACCGAAAGCAATTTACAAGGCAACTCAAGTAATGACGAGGTCGAGATCTCCATGAAGGCTCTAACCGGAAGTGGGGCTCATAACACAATCAAAATCAAGGGACGGGCTGGAAAACATTCCATTATCATCCTCATTGATAGTGGAAGCACTCACAGTTTTGTTGACCCGAAGTTGATGAAGAAGGTCAAACACGAAGTGACGAAAACTCATCCTTTGGCGGTCATGGTAGCGAATGGGAATTCCTTAACAACTCAAAACAAATGCATAGCCTTCTCTTGGTCTATGCAAAGCCATCATTTCACTTTTGATTTCTGAATGATTCCTTTGGGGGGTTGCGACATGGTGCTCGGAGTGGATTGGATGAGGACTTTCAACCCGGTAGTCTTTGATTTCGATAAAATGACCGTGGATTTTGAAGTTCATGGCACCAAGGTGTCCTTGCAAGGCATGTTCGAGGAAGCTCAGCTCAAATTGATCGAGGCAAAGGATGTGCACGGTGGAATTAAAAAGAAGGCGATTCAATGGACTGGGCATTTGTTCATGGTGAGTTCGGGTATGCAGCAGCTGGATCCTCCTCCTGATGTTCAGACCTTAATTAACAAGTTCGGGGACACCTTTGAGGAGCCTAAAAGTCTCCCTCCTCAAAGGAGTGTGGACCACGCCATACCCCTACGAGGAAACGCTGATCCGTTCAAAATTAGGCCATACCGGTATCCCCATGGCCAAAAAGCCGAAATAGAGAGACAAGTGGAGGAACTTCTTCGGTTAAGCTTCATTAAACTGAGTTGAAGTCCTTTTGCTTCACCCGTGATCCTTGTGAAAAAGAAGGATGGGAAAACCCGAATGTGCATAGATTATCATCGGTTGAATACTTTAACCGTGAAAGACAAGTTCCCGATTCCGGTCATAGATGATTTGCTTGACGAACTTCATGGGGCGTGTTTCTTTTCCAAGCTGGACTTAAGGCAAGGGTACCATCAAATCCGAGTCCTCGAATCAGATATTTACAAAACCGCTTTTCAAACTCATCATGGCCATTTCAAGTTCGTTGTTATGCCTTTCAGTTTAACAAATGCTCCGGCCACCTTCCAAGCGGCTATGAACGAGTTCTTCAAGCCTTATCTGAGGAAGTCGGTGCTGGTGTTCTTCGACGACATACTGATCTAGAGCTCCACATATGAAGCTCACCTCACACACCTTTGACAAGTGTTTGTCTTGATGCGACAACACCGGTTTTTTGCAAAATTGTCCAAGTGTTCGTTTGCTCAAGGGAGGCTCGAATATTTGGGCCATATCATCTCATCAGAGGGAGTGGCTACTGATCCTAACAAGATCCGAGCAATGCAAGAATGGCCAATCCCGATCACCTTGAAGCAATTAAGAGGATTCTTGGGGTTGACCGGATATTACCGAAAATTCATTAAAGGTTATGGTTCCATTGCCAAACCCTTAACCAAGCTCTTGAAGAAGGATGCTTTTGGGTGGAACAAGAAGTCTCAAGCTGCTTTTGAAGCTCTCAAAACCGCTATGCGTGCAGCACCGGTTTTGACAAGGCCGAATTTTACCGAAAGCTTCGTTTTGGAGACCGACGCAAGTGGGACTGGTATTGGGGCTATTCTCTCTCAGGGAGGAAGGCCTATTGCTTATTTAAGTCAGGCTTTAAGTCCCAAACATCAGGCAATGTCGACATATGAAAAGGAATACCTTGCGATTCTCTTAGCCGTGGAGAAATGGAGGCATTATTTGGAGGGTCACAAATTCACCATTCGGACGGATCACCAAAGCCTCAAACATCTCCTTGAACAGAAGATCGTGTCAAGAATTCAAAAGAAACTTTTGATGAAGATGTTAGGCCTTGATTACGACATCGAGTATAGAAATGGTAAAGAAAACGCAGCTGCAGATGCACTGTCAAGGCGTTTTGAGGACACTGTTTCAAGCACGTGCTCAGCCATTTCTGTGGTAATTCCATTTGCTCAGCCTTCTTGGGTCGAAGAGCTACACAAGTCCTATGAGGGAGATCCATTTGCTCATGAAAAGCTGGCTGCTGCAATGCTCCAGACCGACGCAAACTTTGCTGCAGAAAACCGAGACCTGACAGTTCAGAATGGGCTGTTACGTGTCCAAGGCAAACTATATATTGGTTCTGCTATGAACTTGAGAAATCAGGTCATCCAAGCCTCACACGACGCTGCTTGGGGAGGTCACGAGGGTGTGGAAGGCACCTATCAATGAATTAAAGCATATTTCACATGGCCGAGCATGAAAAAGGATGTGAGCGACTATGTGAAATGTTGTGAAGTATGCCAACAAACAAAGCTGGGAGATCCGCGACACAAGGGACTTCTTCAACCTCTTTCCATTCCGAACGGGGCTTGGGTTCACATTAATATGGATTTCATTAAGGGACTACCGAAATCTGATGGCAAAGAGGTCATATGGGTCGTGGTGGATCGCTTCACCAAATATAGTCATTTTATTGCTCTTACTAGACCCGTTTCTGCTGAGAAATTGGCAAAACCTTTCCTCGACAACATCTACAAGCTACATGGATTACCTCAATCCATCGTGTCGGACCGAGAAAAAATCTTCACGAGTAATTTTTGGAGGGAATTGTTCAAGCTGATGGGAACCACATTGGCTCTTAGTTCTTCCTACCATCCTCAAACGGATGGACAAACCGAACGAGCCAACCAATGTGTGGAGCAACATCTTCGGAGTATGGTCTTTTTGAGGCCCAAAGAGTGGAATCGTTGGCTTTCCTTAGCCGAATTTTGGTTCAATACACACTTCTATACAACCATTGTCACTACACCCTTCAGAGCATTGTACGGCTACTCTCCACCTTTTCCTATGATGATACAACAACCGAAAGCAGCTGATTCTACAGCGACCGAAATAGTGCAACAGAGGAGACAGATTATGCAGTCACTTAAGGACAATCTCCAACAAGCTCGGGCTCAAATGAAGTATTATGCAGACAAGAAGAGGGTAGACAAGAACTATGACGTTGGGGACATGGTCTACCTCAAATTACAACCATATAGACAATCATCCGTGGCTGTCAGGCGCAATGTCAAGTTGTGTGCTCGTTTCTTTGGTCCGTACACGATCTTGGAGAAAATTGGCAATGTCGCATACAAACTTGACTTACCTTCACATTCTTACATTCATCCCGTGTTTCATGTATCCTTACTTAAAAAACAGGTTAAGAAAGGTGCTGATTGTGTTCAAGATCCTCCCATTGCTGAAGCAAATGGGCTGCTACTGCAGCACCCGAGCTCGATCAGGTCCAAGAGAACGCTGCAGCTCAATAACAAGAAAATTCAAGAAGTGTTGGTCACTTGGAGCAACCTAAAAGAGGACTTTACAACTTGGGAGGACTACACTTTCTTGAAGAGTCAATTTCCGGGCTTCACTTCTTGAGGACAAGAAGTTTCTCAAGAGGGAGGGAATGTTATGAATTAATAAATTTTACTTGTAATGCACTTTTTTATTTCTTAGTATTACTTGTATTAAAGTCTATATGATGTAAACACACTTAAAATAGCATAGGTTAAGATAATTGTAAGCAAATATCAGCAAATATCTACAGTGCACATGTGAGCACTGTGCTGGAGTTAGTTGCTGAATTTGGCGTGGGAGTGACAGTTACAAGCAAGGAACAAATGGGATTTTCAGCTGGAATATTCCTGACCTAATTCCTTGTATAAATCAAGAGCGTAATGTGTATTTCTGGGCATCCAATTAAATGAAATCTTATTCCTAAGGGAAATTCTCTAATTCTCATCTCATTTTTCTATTTTCTCATCCCCTTCCCTTCTTTTCTCATCCCAACCTCTCTTCTATAAGGTTAGGTTTCCAAATTAATATTGGAAAGTTAACAGCAAGGCAAATGGGAATCGAACCCGGGACCTCCTGAATGGGTGCCGGCGATGTAAACCACTGTGCCAACGCCCTAATGGGCTTTTTAAAACACATGTGCTTTCTGATAACTTGGTTTGTCAAATGTAATTGTTAAAATTAAATCCAAATGTTCGAGCGGAATAAAATATATTTGAGCAACATTCACTACCAATAAAAAAGAAAATTGATAGAAAACATATCAAAAATCTATGTATAACTGAAGCCCCCTCTCAACTGGTATCCTCAAATCGTCGTTGGTCGCAAGTGCAGTCTATTGCAATTTTTTATTTTTTTTATTTTTTTGCTTGCGTTTTCGCCCTTTTTTATATTTTCCCACTTGCATTTATTTATATCATGAATATTTCTTAGCATAAAATTTATTGAGCACACGGAACCTCAACCAAGTCAAGATAAACTTTTCTAAATAGTGAATAATGTTAATCTTAAGTGTAACATCCGACAAAATTGCCAAACAACAAGCTTAACAAGTTATTACTAACCCAAGTCTTGAAGCTGAATTAACCATGTACTATGAACGTTGCTTAGTCTCCATAAGGAATATCACCCGAGGCCCAAATTGAGGATTGAGCTTGGTTAGCGCTCTAACCTTCAGGGTCTGCCTAGCCCCTAACAATTCCAACACATAATACTCATGGCAGCTGTTTAGCGACAACCTCCGCAAACCCGTAAGGACTAGAAACCTACTCACTTAATTCAACCCCATCATTGTACCGAAAGATTGGAGACGTAGATCCCTCTATAATGGTAGACAGATCCTTAGTAACC
Source organism: Simmondsia chinensis (assembly GCA_018398585.1). Classification (NCBI taxonomy): domain Eukaryota; kingdom Viridiplantae; phylum Streptophyta; class Magnoliopsida; order Caryophyllales; family Simmondsiaceae; genus Simmondsia; species Simmondsia chinensis. The sequence goes on along the minus strand of JAGTTD010000010.1, from coordinate 30,259,701 downwards.
GTCGCTTCTCAATCTCCGTTTTTGCTTTTCTTGCTTTCTTCAAATATGCAAATGATCTCCTCCTACCCCTATTTTATCGGGTTGAAACCCATCACCAGACTTTATTCTAAAATCACTTGAATATCTCCATGGATGGACTCAATCGCTCCATTAACATCCCCAGACCAGGAGGTACACATATACCAATTTTCAAAACTATCCTTCCACACAACCGAACTAAAAATGTCCTTCCCACAACTCATCCTCATCCGAAGGAACAACTGGAAGCATATGCCGGTTAGGACAGCATTGTTCCTTGGCAGAGCTCAAACAAACATTCATAATTCAAATTGGATGATTAATATAGTTGGCATTGTTTTGCAATTATAATCAAATTTTACATTTTTCATTTTCATTTTAAATATATTTCTGGGACTTTATCTTTTATTTGAATATCCAGATTGTCCACATTGGTTAATGTTCGATTTATTTACTTAGCTGTTCGTTTCCCCTATGATTATTAATTGAGCCATTTAGGCTACCCGTTTTTATCGGGGATTACTTCAAGTAGAACTTGTTGAGTAAAAATAGTAAGTAAAATAGCAACCAATCAAACACAGCAACGAAAACGACTAAATGATTAAGTGAGGAAAGATCTTACAAATTGAGTACCACGCCATGGTATAAGCCACTGTCCCAAAAGACGATTTCGCCGCTGCTAGGGTGCATACAGTTCAACCGGCGGCCCTCCTCTAGGATTAACGCGATCTGACCTTTAACGTGCACTCAATAGAAGCCAGGTGGGATGCTAAGAGAACTTGCCCAAACTTAGAAAGAGTTTTAGAGAAGAAGATAGGAGAGAGATTAGAGAAAGAGAAGGAGAAGTTATTATGGTTTTTGGATGATAGAAAATGGCTGACAAAAGATGGTATTTATAGTTGTAATGGTTGCTGTTAGGAGCAGCTATGACCTCCTAGCGGTCAGCCTTGAAGGGTTGCATCCCTTGGGGAAAAACAAGTAATAATGGAGGTCTAATTGTCAGCTTTGAAGGGGTGCGTCTCTAAGCAGTAATGGAGGTTCTTCTTGGGAGAGACGGGTGCGTATTTACGAGGCGCATTGATGGCCGACTAAGATATTTTCGATAAAATAAAAATACCCGTAATGAAAAGGACACCCACACCCACAGCCAAACCCAAGCACGGCACGACGCCCGGGTAGTGCGTGTGCTCATGTGGTTCCCATTATTCTCTCAGCCATTACTTAGTTCAAGTACTCCTTCTTACAAGGTCATATATAAACTACCCCTCCCTTCACTAAATTTTCCATGTGGGATGTGGGTTTTAGCTTAGGACTTCAATATTCAATTTGGCTAATATTTGTTACATTTCCAGCAGTCCCCCACAAATATCACAAAGCTAAAGAAAGGAGATTAGTCTGGGCAAAAGGATGAGCTTAATTTTCAATGTCAATGTCTCCCGACTTGAATCGACACCTAGTACATTATAAGTTTAAGACAAATAGCTTGTCAGGTAACTTTCGTTTTGAACTTCACAAGAGATTATATAGTCTTTCACCTGAGCACATACCAAGCTTAAAATATCTTATCAAATCCCGCAGTTTGACACCTTTATCGGCCATGCGTCTGTCCTGGACTCTCATAGGTGCTCTAGAAGGCAAGTCTCTAACCTTCAAAGGGTGTAACCACACCCCCACACCTACATAGGCGGATCCCATTAAGTGCGTGTTACTTCGCACCACCAAATAATGGCTATGGGTCCATTACGAGCCAAGGCTCGTCCTTATCACCTTAGTTACAAATTTCAAAAGTGACTCTAATTCGTTGTTAACGGCTTCTTTCCAAAATGTGGAGTCAACAAATTTCATGGCTTTATCATACGTTTTTGGATCTTCTTCAAGCATATAAGCACACACAATTTCCTTATTTATCTCATTATGTTCACTTAAGAAGGTGATAAAGTCTAGTCCAAAACTATTTTCTTTTCTAGCTCTTTTACTCCTTTTTATTTCTGATGTGTCAATTTCATCAGCATTCTCAATACTGGAGAGCGTAGGGTTAGGAGTTATAGGCTGAGTGATACGCCTCAGATTTACACATCTTTTAATTGTTATTTTAATTATTTTGCACCTATTTAATTATAGTTCTACACTCATTTTAGCAATTTTTATGTTTAACAGGTTTGAAATTAAAGATCCGAAAATTATTAAATTTTGGTGCAAATAAGACAAATTCGACTTGTAAACAATTAAATCAAGTCAATTCGAAATTCCAGACAAGAACGTATAAGCCCGACCCGCACCTGCCCTATTCATCATTTTCAACCCAAAACCTCAACCCTGCGCCCCTGTTCGGCCCACCTCCAGCTCCGGCCCACCAACAACACCACACTATCATCTCCAGCCTAGGCCCACAGCACACCGTAATCATCAACCTCGACACCGGCAGACGCAGCAGCCCAGCCCATCAACGCCAACCCACCATCGTTCCAGCCCAATAACTCATTCCACGTCATCACCGGCCAGCACCCTGTCAAGCCTAGCGGACCACCGTCACAGTTCGGCCCACCAGCAAGAAATCGAGCCCAACTTAGTCGAGGGTATTGAGGAGCGTTTAAATTGGAAGGGGGGCCTCTATTTTTCAGGAGTTCGGATCGCTGCCCCTGTTTTCCCTTTTCTCTCAGCTTTCTCTCTCTCTCTCTCTCTCTTAGAATTTTATTTTTCTTTTTTTTTGTTAAATTGGAACTAGAGCGAAATTAGCGTGGAGATCAACATGAGTTTGTTCAACTTTTTTCTCCACCGGATCATCCTTGATGGAGAGCTAACTTGCTCTCTGGGGTTAGATGAAATCTTAGCCTTTACTTTTGTCTTCTTTTAATTCGAGTAAATTTAATTGTTTACAAGAATTGCTTGGTTAAATATTTGAAGTAGTATATTTTTAATGTTTATTCAATTGATATGATTATTGAGTTTGTAACCTTTAGTTGTTGATGTTGATATTTATAAATTAATTTTTTGTGCTTGTAGCCTTAGGATTAATTAATCAAGTAATAGTATTAACTGAATTATTAATTAAACGCTATCTTCCCTATGCTTAAGTTAGATAGGGTCAATACGCAATACTAACAACATTATCTTAGTAGGTTGAAGCTTGCAGCCTCAACCACTACCCGTGTGACAATAAATAATCCCAATTTAAGAGTTAACGCAAAAATAATTGGCTAATGATGGATTCGAAACCCCAGGTTCCAATTTAATACATTTTTTCAATTAGAAGTAGATTACTTTAGTTTAATTGTCGTTTTCTAGATTAATTAACACAAAGATATCACTTTTCCTTTAATCAATTTAGGTCATAGATTAAATTTATGCACTCTTAGTCCCTGTGGTTCGACACCCTCTCGCCCTACAGGTCAATTTAGGTGTGCTTAATAGATAGGGTTTTATATTAAATTTGGATAGACGTAGAAAAACACATCAAGATTTTGGAGCCGTTGCCGGGGACTAGGCACCCTCCGTGATTTTATTTTTGTGATTTTCTTTGATTTATTTTATTTTTTAACCCTAGATTTGAAATCCTAATTTGATTCTTAATTTAGAAGTTTTAATTTTTAATTCTTTTTAATTGTCATTGTCTCTTTATTTTCTTTATTTGTTTTGCTTATTTAATTTTTAATTTACTTGCTTCGTGTGGTTAATTGTTCATGCACGGTCGTCGCTCTTTGTCTCTGGACCTTACCATATTCGACCCTAAAATTGAAAAAACTTTAAGAGACCTTAGAGCCCAACACCGAGATAAATCCACTAGTGCTAACTCTGATTTAGTAATGGCTGATGAACAACAACCACATGCGCTCATGGAGTACTTTACTCCCACTACATACGCCTCACCATCTTGCATTAAGTTGCCACCCGTAGCCCATCAGTTCGAGCTTAAGCCGCATACTATACAGATGCTTCTTTCGTTCCATGGCTGAAGCAATGAGAACCCATACACACACTTGGACAGTTTCATGGAGGTTTGCTCAACCTTCAGGATTCCTAACATTAGTGATGACGCCATCTTACTTCGTCTTTTTCCTTTCTTTTTGAAGGAAAAGGCTAAGTATTGGACAGGCACCTTACCTAGTGGGACGATTAGTACTTGGACTCAAATGCAACAAGAATTTCTTAAGAAACTCTATCCTATTAGTAAGACTAACACTGCTAGAAGAGCCATTAATACCTTCGCCCAACGTCCTACTAAGGAGTTTCACGAGAGTTGGGATAGGTTTAGGGAACTCTTACGAACTTGTCCACATCATGCTATCCCTAAATGGAAACTAGTCCAAAACTTTTATTACGGTTTGAATGAAAAGGGTCAACAAACAGTTGATGCCTCATGCGGTTGTCAATTCCTCAGGAAGAATGCGGATGAGGCGTGGGAATTGTTCGAACTTTTGAATGAGAATTCACAACAATCTGCCGCACATGCACGTCTTAATGCTACTAGGTTACATACAGGAGTAAATGAGATTGCTCACACCTCCATCTTAGATAAGAAAGTAGACTCTCTTGCCTCTTCCGTATAGCAGTTAACTTCCCTATTTAAGATGACATTGGCCCCCTCAACTATACCTAATGTGTCTCATGTTTCAAATATGCATAGTGCTTGCTCTTCATGCTCTAGTGTCTCTCATTCTACACATGACTGCCTCTTTGCTTCACCTTATGTGAAGTAGTCGGAGGAACAAGTCAATGCAGCACAAGGATTCTCACGAAACGACCCGTACTCGAACTCATACAATCCGGGATGGAGAAACTATCCTAACATCTCCTGGAGGCAAGGAGGAGAAGGACAGTTTATGCCACAACAACAGAACACACGACCTCAACAATCTGGTATGCCCCGGCCTGTCGGTTTTCAGCCACAAGGGTATGCTTCCAACTACTCTCAACCTCCTAATTTAAGCTCTAATTCAAATTTTGAAGAGAAGGTTTTGAGTGCGCTGAAAGGTTTAGAAGTTAATTCCCAACTCCTCCACTCCCATACACAATCGATTGCAAAGTGAGAAACCTAAATAAGTCAACTAGCTAACACTCTAAGTAGGAGAGATGAGGGAAGACTCCCTAGCCAGGCTGTAGAGAACCCTAGAAACTATGTAAGACAAGACAACTATCCTTCCCAGCAAGAACAAACAAAATCCATTACAGTGTTGAGAAATGGGAAGGAGGTTGACAATGGGGTGAGTGTTGAAAGTAAAGTATCCATGAGTGGTGAGAAAGAAGAGAAGAGCAAGGAGAGAGAAAAGGAGACCGATGAGGTCATGCACCCTTCCCCCACTCCTAAAGCCTCTGATCTTCCCTCATCATATGAACCTAGAGTACCCTTTTCCTAAGCTTTAGTTGTACCACATCCAAATGGGAAGGATAAGAAGTGGGAAAACATTTTGGAGACGTTTAGGCAAGTAAAGATAAACATTCCCCTTCTTGATGCGATTAAACAGATCCCGGCCTATGCGAAGTTCAATAAGGATCTACTGAACCAAAAGAGGCGATCTAGAGCACATTTGCCTAAAAAAGTGTTTTTAGCCGAGCAAGTGAGCTTTATTCTGAAGTGTGACACTACAATTAAGTACAAAGACCCTGGTGTCCCCACCATCTCTTGTTCACTTGGAGACTACCCGATCGATGAAGCCTTACTGGACTTAGGAGCGAGTGTCAACATTATTCCTTACTCATTTTATGCGAAGTTAGGCCTGGGAGAGTTGCAACCCACCACGGTGAACTTGTAACTAGCAGATAGATCAACTAGGATCCCCTGTGGTGAGCTGGTTAACGTGCTAGTGAAAGTAGACAAAGCCTTGTTTCCTACTGATATCCTCGTGCTTGATATGGAACCTTCTAATCATTCGAAAAACCACGTCCCTGTCATTCTAAGTCGGCCTTTCTTAGCGACAGCCAATGCTACCATCAATTGTAGATCTGGGGTAATGCATGTTAGCTTTGCCAATATGACTATTAGGTTGAATATTTTTAAGGCTTCGTTGTCACCCACTAGTGAGGATGAGTCGGAGTGTTTCTGGGTGGATATTATTAATGATTTAGTGGCCCACACACTCCCTTCTATCCTAGTTAGTGATTCCCTTGAGTGAGCATTAGTATACGATTGTTCTGATGATTTGCTTGAGTTGTGTGCCCCTTTAGAGACTTGTCATTGGTTGTCAAAAGTCGAAGCTTTACCTACCCTTTCGGATTCCCCTACCTTGCCTTCCATAGTTTCACCACCCAAACTTGAACTTAAGTCGTTGCTATTTACTCTTAAGTATGCTTTCTTAGGATCCGACGAGACTTTACCTATGATTATCTCTTCTCAGTTGTCTAGGGAACAGGAGGATGCATTGATGATAGTGCTTAGTGATCATAAGAGTGCCATTGGGTGGTCTGTGGCTGATTTGAAGGGTATAAACCCTTCGGTTTGTATGCGTAGGATTTTTCTTGATGAGAATGCTAGACCCACTAGAGAGATGCAAATGAGGTTGAACCCTGACATTAAGGAAGTGGTAAAGAAAGAGATTGTGAAATTGCTTGGGGCGGGTATCATTTACACTATTTCTTATAGTAGGTGGGTTAGCCCTATTCAGGTAGTCCCAAAGAAGTCGGGCGTTACAGTGGTTAGGAGTAGTGATGGAGAGCTAGTGCCTACTAGAGAGACCACGGGCTAGAGAGTATGTATTGACTATAGAAAGCTTAACTCTACCACTACGAAGGACCAAATTTTGGAGAATTTAGCTGGTCAAAGCTTTTACTATTTTTTTGATGGATATTCAGGATATAACCAGGTAGCAATCTACCCAGAGGATTAGGAGAAAACGACCTTTATGTGCCCCTTCGAAACGTTTGCCTATCGTAGGACGCCATTTGGTTTATGTAATGCACCCGCTACATTTCAGAGATGCATGATGTCTATCTTTTCTGACATGTTAGACATATTTCTTGAGGTTTTTATGGATGAATTCTCTGTTTTTGGACCTTCGTTTGATGAATGTTTGCATAATTTAAGGCTTGTGCTAAAAAGGTCTGAAGAGACCAATCTTATTTTGAGTTGGGAAAAGAGTCACTTTATGGTTCAAGAGGGCATTATATTAGGTCATAGAGTGTCCAAGAAGGGTATTAAGGTTCATAAGGCTAAGGTAGATCTGATTGCAAACTTAACCCCTCCCTCAAACGTGAAGCAAGTTAGGTCCTTTCTAGGTCATGCAGGTTACTATAAGAGATTCATCATAGACTTTGGAAAACTGGCCAGACCATTAACTGGCTGGTTAGCTAAGGAGACATCATTTGAGTTTGATGAGTCTTGCCTAAAAGCTTTTCAAAAACTACGGTCATTGCTTGTTTCAGCCCCCATTATGCAACCCTGAGATTACTCTCTTCCTTTTAAAATTATGTGTGACGCTTCTGATTTTGCTATAGGTGTTGTCCTAGGTCAAAGAGTAAACAAAGTGCCTCATGTCATTTACTATGCCAGTAAAACTCTTAATGATTCACAACGCCCTTACACCACTACTGAAAAGGAGTTGGTAGCTGTCGTGTTTGCTCTAGACAAGTTTCGTTCTTATCTTTTGAGGTCAAAAGTTATTATCTATTCTAACCATGTTGCATTGAAATATTTGCTCTCTAAGAAAGAAATGAAACCTATGCTCATTAGGTGGATTCTTCTACTTCAAGAATTTGACATTGAGATTAGAGATAAGAAAGGTGCACAGAATGTGGTAGCTGACCATCTCTCTAGGATTTTCTTTGAGTATCATGATCCATCTATTTCAATGCATGACTCTTTTCCCGATGAGCAACTTTTTGTTGTCTCCCATTCACGTGGCCCTTGGTTTGCAGATATTGTTAACTTCCTCGCTACTGGTGCGATTCCATCTACTTGGTCTAAGCAAGAAAAGGATAGGTTTTACTCTCAAGGAAAGCACTTTTACTGGGATGACCCTGCCTTGTTTAAACATTGTTCGGACCAAGTAATTCATAGATGTGTTCCAGAGTGAGTATCATAGCATTTTATCTTTTTGTCACTCATATGCATGTGGAGGACACTTTGGAGGTCGTAGGACAACCGCAGAAGTCCTACAGTGTGGTTTTTATTGGCCTACTCTCTTCAAGGATGCTCATAAGTTTTGTCTTGCATGTGAGCGTTGTCAGCGCACAAGCGCAATGACGCGTCGAGACATGATGCCTTTGAACCCCATTTTAATTAAGGAAATATTTGATGTTTGGGTTATTGACTTTATGGGACCATTTTCCCCATCTTTTGGGTTTGTTTACATACCTTTAGGGGTCGACTATGTGTCTAAATGGGTTGAGGCTATACCTACTAGGACCAACGACCACAAAGTGGTCATGCAATTTGTCAAGGACCATATTTTTAACCACTTTAGTACGCCTAGAGCACTCATTAGTGATGGTGGTAGGCATTTCATTCATAGGTCATTCAAGGCACTTATTCGGAAGTACTGAGTGCATCATAAGATTGCCGCCCCCTATCGTCCCCAAACTAGTGGTCAAGTAGAGCTTTCAAACCATGAGATCAAGTCTATGCTTGAGAAAACGGTTCGTCCTGATAGGAAAGATTGGTTCCTTAGGTTGAATGATGCTCTTTGGGCATACCGCACCGCCTATAAGACCCCACTTGGTATGTCACCCCATAGGTTGGACTTTGGTAAAGCATGTCATTTACCAGTTGAGCTAGAACACCGTGCTTATTGGGCCACTAGAGCCTTGAAGAACTAAGGAATGAAGCTTATGACAATGCAAAGATTTATAAAGCTAAAACCAAGGCTTTTCATGATAAACATATTATGAGAAAAACATTTGCTCCTGATCAAAAGGTTTGGCTTTTTAATTCTAAATTGCATCTTTTTCCTAGTAAGTTGAGGTCTAGGTGGGATGGTCCTTTTATGGTTAAGCACGTATACCCCTCGGGTGCTATTGAGATATACCACCCTAAAGATGGTCGTGCGTTCACTATAAATGGTCAAAGGCTTAAACCTGTAGTTGAGTTGGATGGCATTGCTGATGGACAACTTATTGAAATTGTCTCTTTGATGGACACCATGACTAATAATTGATCTCTGCTTGACTCACTGCACCCGGCTGAAGGCGTAAAATTTAGCGCTCCTAGAAGGCAACCAAGGTTTTTTATTTCATGTTTTTAATTTCGTTTTTGAACTAATTAGTTGCTTCGAGGTTTGTTTTCTCTCTTTTCAGGTTCTTGTGTCGAGTCGAAGGATTCCTATATAAATGTCCACGCCGTCTCGTCAGGTTGTATTGCTCCATCTCACCTATCTCTTGTGCTTTAATTATTGATGTTGTTGTATTGAGGACAATGCATGATTTAGGTGTGAGGGTGAGGCTCATTTGCATGTGCTCATTTTTTTGGCCAAATTTTTAAAATTTTGGTATCTTTGTGCATTTTGAGCGTGCATTATAACCGTTTAACCAAGTGTTCCCTGATCGACGCGTATGTTATGATGACAATGGGATTAGTTGTTTATTTCGTTCTCTTAATTCCATGAAGTTAAATGATTCTACTTCATACTTGCTAATGAGTATTATTGATCATTGTTGATATTAATGGGTTCTACTCATGCCGCTCACATATTCACTAAGCACAGGACTTTCGTGCTGTGGAAAATATGAAGAATTTGAGCAAACAACCTTATATATCTTGAGTTTTGCAAGCCTGTCCTATTGGCTTATCCTAATCCTTGCCCTTGATGTTATGTAAAGTACTAGTTGGTCAATGTCAATTGTAATAATGAAGTACGTGTTATAAAAAAAAAGTCAAAAAATGGACAGAAAGGGAAGAAGAAACAAAAAGAACCAAAATGAAAAGAAAAAAAAAAGAAAAACAAAAGTTTCTTCCAAAAAAGGAAAAAAAAGGGGGCAAAAGAAAAAGATAAATTAAAAATTGATGTACGTTCATGATAAAGTTTCTTTTGTGATGTATCAAAGTCAAAATGTTGTAAAGTGGTCACTCATATGCCGCTTAAAATTTCTCTATGTAGAGGCATGTGTTTAGGTGATTCAATGGTACGGGTGCACAAAACCATTACATATTTGGTTGGAAGCGAGAATTTGAGGAGATTCTGTGGCATGAAATCCTGTTCACTTTCACTTGTGCATTGCTTGAGCAATTCCTATTAGTTGAAACAAGGTTAATGAAATTCTATGACGAGTTTTGAAGTTTAATCTTCTAAATTTATGGAATTAGAGAATGCTTTAGATGGTTTAATCTTGTCTTGAATTGTAATACAGGTGTTAATCTCGAAAAACTTGGTGAAGGTTGGGATAGTTGGGGTAGTTGGTCATTGTAGTTTTTATGTTAAATCATATGCTTTGCTCGAGGACTAGCAAAGGTTAAGTGTGGGGGTGTTGATGCGCCTCAGATTTACGCATCTTTTAATTGTTATTTTAATTTTTTTGCACCTATTTAATTATAGTTCTACACTCATTTTGGCAATTTTTATGTTTAACAGGTTTGAAATTAAAGTTCCAAAAATTGTCAAATTTTGGCGTAAATAAGACAAATTCGACGCATAAACAATTAAATCAAGTGAATTCGAAATTCGAGACAAGAACGCATAAGCCCGACCCGCACATGCACTATTCATCACCTTCAACCCAAAATCTCAACCCTGCGCCCCTGTTCGGCCCACCTCCAGCTCTGGCCGACCAACAGCACCACACTATCATCCCCAGCCCAGGCCCACAGCACACCGCAATCATCAACCCCGACACCGGCAGACGCAGCAGCACAGCTCATCAGCGCCAACCCACCATCATTCCAGCCCAATACCTCATCCCACATCATCACTGGCCAGCACCCTGTCAAGCTCAGCTGACCACCGTCACAGTCCGGCCCACCAGCACCACATCTAGCCCAGCTTAGTCAAGGGTTTTAAGGAGCGTTTAAATTGGAAGGGGGGTCTCTGTTTTTGGGAGTTCGGATCACTGCCCCTGTTTTCTCTCTTCTCTCAGCTTTCTCTCTCTCTCTCTTAGAATTTTATTTTTCTTTTTATTTGTTAAATTGGAACGAGAGCGAAATTAGCGTGGAGATCAACATGAGTTTGTTCAACTTCTTCTTCACTGGATCATCCTTGATGGAGAGCTAACTTGCTCTCTGGGGTTAGATAAAATCTTAGCCTTTATTTTTGTTTACTTTTAATTCGAGTTAATTTGATTGTTTACATGAATTGCTTAGTTGAGATAAATACTTTGAAGTAGTATATTTTATTGTTTATTTAATTGATACGATTATAGAGTTTATAACCTTAAATTGTTGATATTGATATTTATAAATTAATTCTTTGTGCTTGTAACCTTAGGATTAATTAATCAAGCAATAGTGTTAACTGAATTGTTAATTAAAGCCTATCTTCCCTATGCTTTAGTTAGATAGGGTCAATACATAATAATTAATAATACGTTAGGTAGAGCCTATTTTTCTTATGCTTTAGTTCGATAGGGTTAATACGCAATACTAACAATATTATCTTAGTAGGTTGAAGCTTGTTGCCTAAACCACTACCCGTGTGACAATCAATAATCCCAATTAAAGAGTTAATGCAAAAATAATTGGCTAATGATGGATTCGAAAACCTAGGTTCCAATTTAATACATTTTTTTGATTAGAAGTAGATTACTTTAGTTTAATTGGTGATTTCTAGATTAATTAACACAAAGATATCACATTTCCTTTAATCAATTTAGGTCATAGATTAAATTCACGCACTCTTAGTCCCTGTGGTTCGACACCCTCTCGCCCTACACTTCAATTTAGGTGTGTTTAATAGATAGGGTTTTATATTAAATTTTGATAGACGTAGAAAAACACATCACTGAGCATTAGATTTCATGGGAAATATGTGTTCGAAGAACTCGGCATATCTAGACTTCATTATACTACCACATGCAAAAGAGCCGTTTTCGCCTTTTATTAAAAACCTATATGCTGCACTATGGTATGCATATCCAATAAAGATGGAATCAATGGTCTTAGTTCCAATTTTGCTTCTTTTAAAGTCGAGCAGTCCAACTTTGGCGAGACACCCCCCATACTTTAAGGTATTTTAAATTAGGAGCGTAGCCTTTCCATTATTCATAAAGTGCTTTATTAAGTTTCTTATGAGGTACACAGTTTAGTACATGACAAGCAGATAAAATCGTCTCCCCCCACATATTATCAGGAAGTCCAGCACTTATTAGCTTGGCGTTCATCGTATTTTTCAAGATTCTGTTTTTCCTTTCTGCAATGCCATTTGACTCTGGACAGTAAGGGGATGTTCTTTCATGTATTAGTCCTCTCTCTTCATAATTCTTCTCTAGGGAAGTAGGGTCATATTCCCCTCCTGTATCAGACCTTAGTCATTTCATTGTTCTTCATAGTTTGTTTTCAACCTCGGCTTCATATTTTAAGAACATTTGTTCAGCTTCATCTTTAGTCCTTAGAAGGTATATCATGGTATATCTAGAGAAGTCATCTACAAAGGTTATGTAGTATCTTTTACCGCCCTTACACATTGTTCTTTTAAACTCCCCTAAGTCGCTATGGACCAATTCCAGTAGTTCTATGTGTCTTTCAACGGATTTAAATGGTTTTTTTTTTTTTTTTTTTGTGTATTTAGCTTCAATGCATACTTCACATTTAGACAAATCCATATTATTAAAGTCAGAGATTAAGTTCATTTTCTTTAAACGTTTGATAGAGTTAACATTCACATGTCCTAAATGAGCATGCCATAAATCAAGGGATTAAGCGATATAAGCGGAAGAAGTACTAACATTCACTTCATTAACACAGTTAGCATCAAGAATAAATAGACCCCTGTTACAGTAATCCTTCTCCACAAATTCACCATTTCTGGTGAGCAGGAGTCTATCAGAATCAAATGCTAATTTTAAACCGGCTTTAATGAGAAGGCCACCTGATATCAGGTTTCTACGCATATTAGCCACATGCAGCACATTAGTTAATGTAAGCATTTTACCATAGTTGAGATTTAAAGAAATCTTCCCCTTTTCAAGGATTGGTACGGCTGTTGAATTTTCCATGTCGACGACATCGCCATCATTCACCTTCTGGTATTCTTCAAAAATGTTCCGATGTGCACAGATGTGTCTAGTAGCGCTAGTATCCACTATCCATTCTGTCACGTTGTTCACCAAGTTCACTTCCGAGACCACAGCTACAATGTTGTCAGTTTCTAATGGATTAGCCTTGTTCTTGTTGTCTTTGGGTTGGTTCTTCTTGTTTCTGTAGTCCTTTGCTTTGTGTCCATGTTTCCCGCAGAAGTAGCATTCTCCTTGGAATTTGGCCTTCGTTTTGTGAATTTTTCCCTCGGGTTTGAGGTGGGAGTGGTACCTTTTGTCTTTTCCTTTGAATCTGTTAGAGGAGGTGGCTTTTGTTTTGACAATGTTAGCTTTAGAATTGTCAGAGTGTGAGTTTGCCTTATCCTTGAGCCTATTTTCTTCTTTGATTTTTAGATGACCCATAAGTTCTTCTAAAGATAGATCTTTTTTCTTATGCATGAGTAGATTCATATAGTCCTTCCATGAGGGTGGAAGCTTTTCGATAAGGACATAGGCTTGAGTGATTTCACATATTTTCAGACCTTCTGATAGTAGAGTAGCTACAATGTTTTTATAGTCGTGTATTTGGTCAATGATTGGTTTGTCGTGAACTACTTTAAAATCCAGCCATTTGCTAACATCGTATTTCCTAGTACCCGCATCGTCATGTTATGATCGGGATCGATTCCCAAACATAAGCTAAGTAAAAATGAGATAGATTGAGAATTTGAGATGAGAAAGAAAGGAGATTAGATGAGAAATAGAGAATTGGGGATGAGAAAATAGAGAGAGTTATATGAGAGAGAGAATTAATCTCAAATTGAGATATTTGTTTATGAATTTTCATTGATTAATTTTGATCATTACATTCATCTCCTATTTATAGCAATCTAGTACAAGCCAATGCAATGAATCTGGACTTACTTCACTAACCAACTTAGAAGCATCTAGAATTATCTAGAAAATATCTAACTAACATTCAAATCATTATTATTGGCGCCAAGTTCAGAAAAACAGCAGCAACAACTTAGCAGCAGTAATGTTCCAGCAGCAGCAGCAGAATACCAGTAGTAGCAGACCAAAAAAACAGAATTTTAACCACTAACAGCTTTTCCCGCCTTTTAGCCAATTTAAACCCATGCCTCGAATTCTCGGATCATAACATTCCCTTCCCTTTGAAAACATTTTTGTCCTCAAGAATGGAAGAGAGTTGAGACCTTGAAGATCACTTGTTGTAGAAATTGCCCTTTAGAAACTGGAGGGCTTTGGACTTTGACATTTTCTTAAACACATTCCTTCCTTCCTTGCTTCGAACTGTGATGTCAACCTCTTCTTCGCTACCGGTATCCCGAACTGATCCATCAACATTAGTAGCACTTTCATCGCTTTCGGTTTGTTCTTCAATATCAACTCCTCTAGCTGCCATGAGAGATTTATGATTGCACTTATGACCAGGTGCATAAGACTGATGACACTTAAAACAGCAGTGTTGAGGCTCCTTCTCGATGTTTCATGGATCTTTACGTTCATCTACCCCTTTGTGATCAATCCCCTTGTGATAATGTTGGAAGTTTTCTTCCCGATGCCTTGGCCGATCAAGGAATGTTAAATCTGTGGCCTCAACCAACTTTGTCTTTGCAAAAGCTTGAGACAAGGAAGTAGGTTCAAGTGCTTTTACCAAGTTCTTAATTCTAGGCTTTATTCCACTGATGAAGCTTGAGACATAAAAGGACTCGAGGCCTTGAGGTGCAATTGTAATCATACTGGCTCGGAGATTTTCAAATTTCGTCATGTAATCTTTCACGGTAGTGACTTGAGTTAGCTTGTTGAAGCTTTCCACGACATCACCCACTTCTTCATCACCGTAACGCTCACATAACTCGGTCACGAACTCGTCCCAAGTAAGAGCGGGAGTGCTCCTCAATAGACTGTAAAACCAAACTTCGTGATCCCCTTGGATATAAACTGCGGCCAATTCCACCTTTTGATCATCGGGAATGGAATAAAAATAGAAATATCGCTCACATCTTCTCATCCAAGAGTGAGGTTGCTTTCCATAAAAATTTTCAAGTTGAGCTCGAGGTTGTCGAAAGCCATTGCCTCTATTGCCATAAGAGACTTCATTGCTTCAGTTAATCACAATTTCAGATGCATTTATCCCAGAGTTATACTGCTGAACAGTGTCAGGTTGATAAATATTGTGTCCGGTATTCAAGCAAACCGGTCGTGCGCGAGATGGATCATGAAATGGATCAAAGTGTCCTGCATTCTCATGTCGTGATCTGTTCGGTGCGGCATAACCAGGGAAACGACCTGCTAAATCTGGAGGATATTCCTTTTGATCAAAATTTATGCTCACAGATCGCCTATGCTCTTGTTCCCATTGATGTTCACGCAATCTGTTAGCTTCTTGAGCTTCTGGAACCTGATGTTGAGGTCTGTCTTCTTTAGTTTGCAGCTGTACGTGAGGTCTTATGTTTACATTAACATCTTGAGGATCGACTTGTGGATGTGCAAGATGAATTCCAGCGCCTGGAACTTGTGATTGAAGCAGCTCGGGAAGTCTTAGTACATGACTTGCAGGCAACAGAGGAGCAGATTTAGAGGCCACATCTTGTTTATCAATTTGGTGCGCAACTCCTTAATCTTCTCTTCAATGTTCAATGCTTGTTGGTTCACTTGATCAGTTATCATTTCCTCGAGTCCTTGTAATTGTTGAGCTTGTTGATTCAACTGAACTGAAATCTTCTCCTCAACTCCTTGAATTTGATGTTGCACATGATCATGAATCTTTCCTTCCAATTCTTGAAATTGTTGAGACCTTAGATCCTCCTTACTTTGATCATTTTCCTTAAGCACCTGCCTCATTTCCTGCTGGATCCGGTAGAAAAGCAGCTCCATTTGCAACGCCAGTTGATCATTAGTAACATATTGCATCTCATTTGTTGCTCTTGCTCCAATTGCATTGCCTAATTGCGGTTCACTGTCTGAACTACCATTCACAACATCTGCTTATGATGGATTTGCTGCTGCACGAGTAGCTGCAACACACGTGAGAACACCACTGGAACACACCAATGCGTTGGAGTCCATTCTTGAACTACACAATCAGAAATGATCAATGCTGATTTGATGAGTCTGTTGTCCTGAATTTGCAAGAATCTGAATTTGATCAACTATTTATATATATATATATATATATATATATATATATATATATATATATATATATATATTATATTTTGAATTTCTTGATCAAATTTGTGAATCAATTGTTACGCTCGGGACTGAACCACAAGCGTAATCGAATTATAATTTGGATAGGTTGAGAATATTGTGTCCGGTATTCAAGCAAACAGGTCGTGCGCGAGATAGATCATGAAATGGATCAAAGTGTCCTGCATTCTCATGTCGTGATCTGTTCGGTGCTGCATAACCAGGGAAATGACCTGCTAAATCTGGAGGATGTTCCTTTTGATCAAAATTTATGCTCACAGATCGCCTATGCTCTTGTTCCCATTGATGTTCACGCAATCTGTCAGCTTCTTGAGCTTCTGGAACCTGATGTTGAGGTCTGTCTTCTTTAGTTTGCAGCTGTACGTGAGGTCTTGTGTTTACATTAACATCTTGAGGATCGACTTGTGGATGAGCAAGATGAATTCCAGCGCCTGGAACTTGTGGTTGAAGCAGCTCGGGAAGTCTTAGTACATGACTTGCAGGCAACAGAGGAGCAGATTTAGAGGCCACATCTTGTTTATCAATTTGGTTGCGCAACTCCTTAATCTTCTCTTCAATGTTCAATGCTTGTTGGTTCACTTGATCGGTTATCATTTCCTCTAGTCCTTGTAATTGTTGAGCTTATTGATTCAACTGAACTGAAATCTTCTCCTCAACTCCTTGAATTTGATGTTGCACATGATCATGAATCTTTCCTTCCAATTCTTGAAATTGTTGAGACCTTAGATCCTCCTCACTTTGATCATTTTCCTTAAGCACCTGCCTCATTTCCTGCTGGATCCGGTTGAAAAGCAGCTCCATTTGCAACGCCAGCTGATCATTAATAACATATTGCATCTCATTTGTTGCTCTTGCTCCAATTGCATTGCCTAATTGTGGTTCACTGTCTGAACTACCATTCAAAACACTGCATATGATGGATTTGCTACTGCACGAGCAGCTACAGCACGCGTGAGAACTCCATTGGAACACACCCATGCATTGGAGTCCATTCTTGAACTACACAATCGGAAATGATCAATTCTGATTTGATGAGTCTATTGTCCTGAATTTGGGAGAATCTGAATTTGATCAACTATTTTATATATATATATATATTTTGAATTTCTAGATCAAATTTGTGAATCAAAACTGAAGTGATCTTGATCAAAACTGATCTGCAACTGATCGGAATGATCTTGATCAGATTGTCCTCAACCGGCTGAAATTTGAACCAATACAGCGAGAGCAGCACTGAATTGGAGTTTCTGATTATCAATTTTTTTTTTTCGATTACGCACTCGATTGGAAGCTGAACGAGGCTCTGATACCAATTGTTGTGATCGGGATCAATTCCCAAACACAAGCTAAGTAAAAGTGAGATAGATTGAGAATTTGAGATGAGAAAGAAAGGAGATTAGATGAGAAATAGAGAATTGGGGATGAGAAAATAGAGAGAGTTAGATAAGAGAGAGAATTAATCTCAAATTGAGATATTTGTTTATGAATTTTCATTGATTAATTCTGATCATTACATTCATCTCCTATTTATAGCAATCTAGTACAAGCCAATGTAATGAACCTAGATTTATTTCACTAACCAACTTAGAAGCATCTAGAATTATCTAGAAAATATCTAACTAACATTCAAATCATTATTATTGGCGCCAAGTTCAGAAAAATAGCAGCAACAACTCAGCAGCAGCAGCAGCAGCAGAAGACCAGCAGTAGCAGACCAAAAAAACAGAATTTTAACCACTAACAGCTTTTCCCACCTTTTAGCCAATTTAAACCCATGCCTCGGATTCTCCGATCATAACACGTCGCTCCTATATTTTTTAAGAAGTGTGTTCCATATTTCCTTAGCGATATCCATTTTAACATAAATATCAAATAAACTAATGCAATGCAACAGTGTTCCCCCTACAGCTTTTATTATCCGTAGTGAATTTTCCCTAAAAAATATTTTTACTAGTTTCTTCTTCAGGAACGTTCTTTTCATAGAGAACATAGTCAATATTAAGTTGTTCCAGGGATAACAGTAGCTTAAGAGACCAGTGTTTGTAGTTCTTCTCGTCTAGTGATTCAAGTTTAGACATATCGGGAAGAGGGAGTTTCGTTGCCATGATTGAAGTAAATCGTCTTTTAGATTGTTGAGTAAAAACAGTGAGTAGAACAGCAACCAATCAAACACAACAATAAAAACGACTAAACGATTAAGTGAGGAAAGATCTTACAAATCGAGTAACCGCGCTGTGGTATAAGCCACTGTCCTAAAAGACGATTTCGCCGCTGCTAGGGTGCATATAGTTCAACCAACGGCCGTCCTCCAGGATTAACGCAATCCAACCTTTAATGTGCACTTGTTAGAAGCCGGGTGGGATGCTAAGTGAACTTGCCTAGACTTAGAAAGAGTTTTAGAGAAGAAGGTAGGAGAGAGCTTAGAGAAAGAGGAGGAGAAGTTGTTCTGGTTTTGGGATGATAGAAAATGGCTGACAAGAGGTGGTATTTATGGTTGTAATGGTTGCTGTTGGGAGCAGCTATGACCTCCCAACAGTCAGCCTTGAAGGATTGCATCCCTTGGGAAAAAACAAGTAATAATGGAGGTCCAATTATCAACTTTGAAGGGGGTGCATCCCTAAGCAATAATGGAGGTTCTTTTTGGGAGAGATGGGTGCGTTTTTACGAGGTGCATTGATGGTCGACTAAGATATTTCATATAAAATAAAAATACCCGTAACAAAAAGGACACCCACACCCACACCCTTGCCTAAGCACGGCGCGGCGTGGCGGGCGGGCAATGCGCACGCTTGGGTCCCACCACTCTCTCACCCATTACTTAGTTCAAGTACTCCTTGTTACAAGGTCATATATAAACTACCCCTCCCTTCACCAAATATCCATGTCGGATGTGGGTTTTAGCTTAGGACTTCAATATTCAATTTGGCTAATCTTTGTTACATTTCCAACAGAACGTTTGGAATTCACCGATTTAACACATTTCAAGGGTCAATTGAACCGAAGCACCGAAACCTTTTTCACAAGAGCTTCACCCAAGAGGGAAAGTCGACTATAGCAAGAGCAGCCCCTTCTATGCCGCCTAATTCCCTCAGTCTTTTCTTACCTACTGGTAGAAAGTCGGTGAAAGATTCGGTTTCAAGCCAAACTATTTCATTCCTTGCCCTGTCAGACCAGACTCTTCTTTAAACCTGGCTTTTATACAAATACGTTGCATTTTTTTAAAAATTATTTTTTTTTCTTATTTTTAAATGTATTTGAGAATAGGAAACACCTCTTTAGAATATTAGGATTTGAGCTATGCTTACATTTTAGAGGGAATGAGACTTATAATTTAAAGATATGATAGAAGATAGATCATAGGTCTATGGGAAAACACAAAGTACCAAATTTTGAAGACATGATCAAGACACAACGTAGGGATGCCCTTTAAAAAGATTTTCAATGCACATCTTGGTATTACGTATGTGTTATGATCCATAGCAATCAACCAATGAACCAATCAATCGATTAATGAATCTTCAAATCAAAAGTAGTATATTGTATAAATTGCAGACTATAGGAATATTTACATATTAAAACTATAGTATAAGAGAAGGCAGGGGAAGAGATAGACTAAAGATAAAAGGGGATGGAGACTGAGACAGAGAGAAGGGAGAGAGATAGAACTCAATCAATATTCATCTATCATATGTCTCTTCTTACTAAAATCAGTATATATTGAATTAGAGAAGGGGTATAGTGGAAATATAGGACGTAGCCTTTTTATTTATACCTAAAGTACTCCTCACTTAAATACTATATTTTTGGATTATATCAATACCTTCCCCTTTTAAAGATCTTCGTCCTCAAGGGTCAAGGTATTGACACTCAAATCAGTAACTCTCCAGGGCTAAACACTATAATTACAAATTGTAGCCATTTAAAAAGTCTAAAATTGACATTGGAAGCTATATTTTTGTCCCTTAAAATATCTAGGTAACTAATTTTGGAATTATAAAAAATTCTGGGGGTAAAATGGTAATTTC
This sequence comes from Simmondsia chinensis, assembly GCA_018398585.1. Classification (NCBI taxonomy): domain Eukaryota; kingdom Viridiplantae; phylum Streptophyta; class Magnoliopsida; order Caryophyllales; family Simmondsiaceae; genus Simmondsia; species Simmondsia chinensis. The sequence goes on along the minus strand of JAGTTD010000010.1, from coordinate 30,239,332 downwards.
TCAAATAATAAGTTGACCTTAAATTCAGGTGGTGCATCATCATCTTCCTCATGCCACCAAGTATGAAACCCTAACCCTGCCCCAAGGAGGGCAGTGCCTGATACAAAACATGAACTAGGAATCGCATCTCTGTGCAATGCATAACGCCTTCCGCTATGTTTACCGCCAACCTCATGTGTACTTCTACTTGTCGCCATTCTGTTCTCCGCTTTAGCATTTCAGGCAGTTGGCCTTGCCACATCTGCTCAAGATACTGTGTTAGATATTTTCTCATCTTTTATATAAATAGGGAGAGTTAGTTGTTTTAAGATTTTGTGTGATGAATTGTGTGAACTTTCCTCTCTCTCCCTCAGGCTCTCATCTATGTCTTTTGCCCCTTCTCCATGTAAATCCTCCATTAAAGGAGCTCAAACCTTACTTGTATAGCAAATATACACAACGGGGCAGCCCCATTACAACCACATAGCCCCAGTTACGCATTGATTGAGTCTTAATTTCGTTGTTTCTATTAATTTTAAGCTAGATTGGTATCCATTGGTATCGAAGTAGTTCAATCCTTGGCACTGCGTGTCATCCTCATAGTCATCATCGAGCTATTCATCACCGTCGATCACCGCACATCTCATCGTCGCGAATTGCATAAAACAGAGTACCTTCATTTTCATCATCATCTTCATTGATCATCCTTAGCTACCATGGCTGAGGGTACCCAATCCCAGGTGGCGATGAGGAAAAGGGAAGAAACAAATGAGCAACACTTTTCTTATCTCGAGCGTATAGTGGCACGCATCAATGGAACTCTGGATGCTCCACGGATCCAATACATAGGATTGGCCCAGATAGTCACCCACCCACCACCGGCTCCTGAATTGGCTCATCCTAAGTAACCACCTCCCCCTGCTGCAACCCCTAACCTGCAGGTGCCAGCAATGTTTCAAGGTAACTACCAAGCTCCTACTCGTTTTACTAAGATTGAATTTTCAAGGTTTAGTGGGAACGGCGTTGATGGTTGGTTACAACATTGTGAGAGATACTTTGTGCTTGATGGGACCCCCGAATGAGGTCAAATTAGTGTTAGCTAGTATAGCGTTGGAAGATGATCCACAAGAGTGGCACAACTCTTTTGAGAAATCGTGGCCTATTGGTGTTTATACTCCACGGGAGGTTTACGCTTCGCGAATCCAATCTCGGTTCATGGAAACCACCAGTGACCCATTGACTGCGTTAATACGACTTTGGGAAGAGGGTAGTGTTAATGAGTTTTTAAGTGAGTTCAAAGCACTTGTGAATAGATGTGCCTTAAGTGAGGAACGAAAGGTTAACATTTTGGTGGGTGGTTTTTGCGGGAGGAGATTTCAGGTCATACTCTTATTTTCAGACCCCAATCCCTACATGATGTTGTTATGCTTGCTAAGCAGCAAGAACATAACTGTGCTTATATGGATCATATAATCGGTAAGGCTTCGATGACACTTCGAGCAGGTTAAGCATGACACTGACTGAATTGGATGATTTTCAAGCTCGTAACTTATGTTTTTACTGCCGGGAACGTTCACTTCGAGTCATCAGTGCACCATGGGCAATTGCGCCCATTTGTTTTGGCTTGAGGTGAAAGAAGAGGACTCTGATGTTGCTAACGCCATCCCACCAGATCCTAATCCGGATCCGGTTACTGACCTACATATTTCCACCCATGCTTTGGAAGGAGTCCCGCATTGGCAAACAATGTGTGCTCAAGGCCACTTTAAGTGCCATCCTTTGAGTATCTGATGTGTTTTTCTACATCTATCAAAATTTAATATGAAACCTTATCCACTAAACACATCTAAATTGAATGTAGGGTGAGAGAGCGTCCAATCACAGGGACTAAGAGTGAGTGAATTTATTCTATGACCTAAATTGGTTTGAGGAAAATATGAAATTTTGTGTCAATTAATCTAAAGAAACGAAAATTAAACTAAGATATTCTACTTTTAAGTGGAAAAGTGTATCAAATTGGAACCTAGGGTTTAGAATCCATCATTAGCCGATTACTTTTGCTTTAAATTTTGAATTGGGATTATTGATTGCCACACGGTTAGTGGTTTAGGCTACAAGCTTCAACCTGCTAAGGTGATTTTATTAGTATCGCGTATTGACCCTATCTAACTAAAGCATAGGGAAGATAGGCTCTACCTAACGTATCGTTAATTATCACCTATTGATCCTATCTAACTAAAGCATAAGGAAGTTAGGCTTTAAATTACAATTCGACGAGTACTATTGTTTTATTAATTAATCCTAAGGCTACAAGCACAATGAATTAATTTATAAATATCAACATCAACAATTAAATGTTACAAACTCAATAATCATCTCAATTGAATAAACGATAAAAACATAATACTTCAAAGTATTTATCTCAATCAAACAATTTATGTAAACAATCAAATTAACCCAAACTAAAAGTAATACAAAAGTAAAAAGGTTAAGATCTCATCTAACCCTAGAGAGCAAGTTAGCTCCCCATCAAGGATAAACCGGCGAAGGAGGAGATGAACAAACCCATGTTAGTCTTCACGCTAATTTCACTATCGTTCCAATTTAACGAAAACCCAAATTCAAAATAAAACAAGAGAGAGAGCATTTGAGAATAAAGAGAGGCGGTGCTCTCCAGAACCCAAAAAACCCAAAAACCAGAGAATAGAAGTCCCCTCTTCCATGATCATCCCCTTCCTCTTATACTTGACCAAAAACCTAGCGAACTAGGCTGTGCTAATGCTGCGGCGATGGGCTGAGGTGTGACCTGTGTCAGTGATGAGCTGCGGGCTGGTGGCCGATGGGCCTGATGGTGAGCTGGGCTGAGGAGGATGACGATGCCTTAAAGAGGATGGTCCTGCGCGTATGTTGGGCTGGAGGTTGATGTGGTGAAATTAGGCCATGAGTTGATGTGTTGATAATGATGATGACGACAAGGGTGTTGGGCCGGTGATGATTGGGCCGGTTTGGCCGGTCGGAGCGAGTCGGGTTGGGCTTGGCTTGTATTACCTCGTTTCGATCTCCAATCGACTTGATTTAATTGTTTAGGCATTGAATTTGTCTTATTTGCACCAAAGTTGACAATTTTAGGAAATTTAATCTTCGAACCTATAAAACATAATAATTGCCAAAATGAATATATAACTATAATTAAACAAGTGTAAAATGACTAAAATAACAACTAAAAGATGCGTAAATAAGAAACACATCAACACCCCCACACCTAACCTTTGCTAATCCTCGAGCAAGGCATAGGATAGACACAACAACTCAAGCAATCAACTACCCCAACCTTCACCAAGTCTTTTGAGATTAACACTTACATTAGAATTCAGAACAAGATTCAATCATTTAGAATATTCTCCAATTCCATGAATTCAGATGATTAAACTTCAACGCTCATCATAGAATTTCGTTAACCTTGTTTCAACTAATAGAAACTACTCGAGTAATTTAAGCACACAAGTGAATGTGAATGGGATCTCATGCCATAGAATATCTTCAAAGTCTCGCATCCAACCACATATACCAAGGTTTTGAACACCCATACCATTGAATCACCTAAACACATGCCTATATATAGAGAATTTTAAGTGGCATATAAGTGACCACTTTACAATATTTTGACATCGATATAACACAAAAGAACAACTTTATCATAAATGTACATCAATTTCTACTTTCTTCTTTTTCTTTTGCCTTTTTTTTTTTAAACTTTGGAGGAAACTTTCTTCTTTTTTTTTTCTTTTTTTCATTTCCACTTCCTTTTCTGTTCATTTTTTGGACTTTTTGGATAACAAGTACTTCAACATTATAATTGACATTGATCAACAAGTACTTCAAATAACATCAAAAGAAAAGGAATAGGATAAACCAATAGGGTAAGCCTGCAAAACTCAAGATATATAAGATTGTTTACTCAAATTTTTTAGATTTTTTGCAACACGAAAGTCCTGTGCATAGTGAATATGTGAGCGGCATGAGTAGAACTCATTAATATCTACAATGATTGACAATACTTACTAACGAGTATGGAGTAGAATCATTTAATTTCAAGGAATTAAGAGAACGAAATAAAAACTAATCCTACTATCATCCTAACATACATGTCGATCAAGGAAACTTGGCTAAACGGTCATAATGCACGCTCAAAATGCACAAAAGATGTTCAAAATTTTGAAAATTAGACCAAAAAATGAGCACATGCAAATGAGCCTTACCCCCACACCTAAATCATGTATTGTTCTCAATGCGACAACATTAATCATTAAAGCACAAGAAATAGCTGAGATAGAGCGATTGGGAGAGAAAATTTTCAAAATTTTCACAATCTAAAAGCAACGTAGTTATTTCTACATTAGTTATTATATTGTCTTTAGAGTCGGCTCAAGTGCCTCCTAGATGTCGGAGCCTTTGTATGGGAATGTTAATAGGTTCAGCCAACAAAAAAAATTTTCCTTTTTCTATTAGTTTAAATTTTTTTTCTTTTCTTTTCTTAGGTCTTTCCATTCCTACTTGCTTACTCATATGTAGAGTAGCGTCAATAGTCTAAGGGTGGTTTTACCCTATCTTCAAGCTTTCTCGGAAATTTATGAACTTTCTTAGCTTGTTTAGTCTGATTAGTCTTGATTAACTTATAATCTTTCATTTTTGTGTTTTGGATGCATTACATTCTTTTCCCTAAAGCAATTTCTTGACAAAACCAAGGTGCCTGTTTTCATTAGTTGACATGGCGGTTTTGACTTTCTCTTTAATTAAGATGCTTAAATTTGAGTAGATTGCATTAGAATATTGTTTACATTATAGATTTTTATGGTTATGCTTAGGACTAAATGAAACCAAGTGTAAAAACAAAACAAAAAAAAAAAAAAAAAAAAGAGAAGAAGAAGAAGAAAAAAATTATGTTGAAACAGTGCATAAAAAAAAAAAAGGGTACCAATGCTTACAAGGTCTAAATTAAGTACCCATGACTAGTTAGGTCTTGTGGCGTCTATGTCTCGAGTAAATAGATTTATAGGGGTGTTTTAACACCTAGTATCCTGAGCAAACTGGATTGGGAGCTTCCATTTGAAAGCTGGTGACATGGGAAATAGGGAAAGCTAAAGAAGAACTAACACAGTTAGTCACATGAAAAATTAATCTCAAAGCACTGCTATACCACAAAAAAACAAAAGGACTTTAAATTATCTTTGTGATATGTTCTATGGTGTGATTGTTTCGTGCTTTAGTACCTCGGGTGATTAAGGTACTTAGGTGTCCTTCAAAACCTAACAACCTCGGCCAACTAGAAGGGGATTGTTGACCTCAAAGCTAGCTACAAAGGGTACTTCAAAAGCGGAAAGGAATCGAACACTTAAAATCGAATTTTATTTTTGGCATACCTATAAGATGTTGTTTGTGAATGGTAAGAACAACGTTTTCTAATTGATTTGAATATCTTTAATTAGAGAGAACATTTGAAACTTAATCTGCTTAGCCTACTTTTGAGTTCATTTTCCTAGGTAATTGATAAATTTTACTTAATAGTGGTTGTTTTGCTTCCAAAGCCTTGTGCAAATAATCTTTATTAATCTTTTATGAAAAGAGAAAACATGTTAAGAATACGCCAAATTTTCTTAGAAACATGAAAAATTCACTCTTTCCTGATAGCTTTGCTTAGGGACTAGCAAGATTTAAGTTTGGGGGTAGTTTGATAAGTCTAATTTTGTGTATACTTTTGATATGATTTTAGACTCATTTATTAACTATCTTACACTTAAATTATATAGTTATTGCCAGTTTTACACATTATTTCCTTTTATGTCGGAAAGGAGCAAAATACAAGTTTTAAGGCAAAAAAGGGCCCAAAGCCCAACTCAAGCTCAATCTCCAGGCTCATGACAAGAGATAAAGCCTAAAGGAATCATCAATTTGGCCCAAATATTGCAAGGAGGACGTATACCATGACTAAAGAAGTAAAGAGATAAAGGAAAATTAGATAAGGATTTTATTGGTAAAATTTTAGTCGTTTGATTCCGTATTAGTGCCCTTATTCATGTAAATCTTTATTCATTGATCTAGAAGACTTAAACAAAGATAAAAAAAATTTAGCTCTTGGAGACCTTTGGCAACAGCATGGATGTGATTTTGAGAGCAAGCACAAAGAGGAAGCAAAACGAAGGCAAACGGAGAGGATTGGCACATATTTTGTCTTCTTTTATGTGTTCTTCTTCTTCTTTTGCTTTCTTTAGCTTAGATATGAGCCAAATTTGAGTTTCCAAGGCCATGTTGTAGCCGTAATTGTAAGGGACAATCGTTTTTAGTTTTAAGTATTGGTAATTTTTTAATCTTGATGTTAAAATGTTTATTACAGTTCTTCGTACTTTTTGGGTGCTTGATCACCACTTAAAATTTGTAATGATTCTTAATAAGTCTAAAGAGGAGATTTATGAATATTTCTAAGGTAATCGATACCATAAATTAAGTGAATGCTAGAGATAGGTTAATGCGATTTGTGTGGTCATGTGTGAAAACCAATGATCTTCAAGACACTTTTTCAATTTAAGTTCATGCGAGAGATTGATGGGTTAATAGGTAAAAGAGTAGACTAAATATTGCTCGAGAGAGAATATGTAGAAAATTCAGGATTTTGACCATCGCCATAGACAAACAACGCGAATACAAAGAATGAGAGGTCGTATCCATGCAATTCGATGAAATTGGATGCCTTTCACTTTAATTCAACCCAATTTAGTTCAAATATAGTATTCTTTATATAATCTTTAGTTTTTCTTTAATTTCTCATTCAAATTCCAAGATTCTCATTCAAACAGAGCTAGAACTACTAATTTTGGTAGTCAACCAATAAAACAACCCTCGTGGGAACGATACTTCATTTCATTACTTTATTACTTGATATACTTGAAAGACTCGGATGCACACCTGACATCAACTCCCAAATCTGGGAAGCAATTTTATGCCCTCAAGAGTTGTCCTTTTATCACCAGACTCACCCTGGTGGAGAGACTTGTAGGCCCGAGTTGTTTGCTGGGCAAATTGGTATGATCCAAGACATACCTTTTCCAAGCCGCAGGACCAAGAACCTTTGGTGGGCCATGAGGACTTCACTTCAATCTACTCAATTTCAAGAGCTTCATGCCCTAAATTAGGAAGTCAGATCCCTTTATGGGTACCTTGTGGCTTGTAGGTATATTCCACGTGCCACGCCATGTTTTTGAGCTTGGTATGCCTATGGGTTGTCCTTGGAGGCCAGAGGTGCCAAACAGTATTTTATGCCCTTGTTTGAGCTTGCAGGTCCCAGCTCAGGAAGAAGCCAGCCAATCAGCATCAAGCTAACCCCACAAAAGGCACGATCAGTTAAACAGCCACTTCTTAAGTATACTTCAATCTTATTTAAGCGACTTAAACAAAGACTAATCTATGTTCTTTTCTTTTCAATATATGTCCAGGAAACCCCCAAGAGTGCTAGGACTAGAAGTTTTACACAAATTCTGCTACAAGAGTCCCCTCAAAGCACCTCTTCACCAGCCCTCGAGGTTGGTGGCTCAAGAAAGAAGAAGAAGAAGAAGAAGGATGTTCCTCCAACTCTCCCTGCTGCCGCAAAAGGAGAAGAAGATGAGATACCCATCTCATAATTAGTAAGAAATGGAAGAGCCAGGCTCCTTATATCAGGGGTATTAGCCTTTCTCAATTGGTGTTCTCATTCATCTTTGTCAAAGCAGCTTCTAACATGGCCTTTTACAACCACAGGAAGAGCCAGCTCTATATATTGTGGAGATATCAGATTCTCCATCTCAAGAGACTCCACCAAAGTCTCATAAGGACACCAAAAGTCTCATCAGCTTCTAATATGGCCTTTTCCAATTCTTGATGTTTCAAACCATATTTGGTTATGCAAGCCCTATTCTCTAGAAGCTCCTCTCGAGGATGGTGTATCAGCGGCTAAAGAGCCAGCAACAATTCCAATGGTTGCGACACTTGTTGAAACTTTAATGACGGATGTACCACCAAAAGCTCAAAATGCAGTAGTTCTAATAGAGTCCCCTTCTTCACCTCAAACTGAGGCCATAGAAGTAAAAGCATTTCTTTTAACCTTGGTTGTCCACCAGAGTCAAACTCTTGCCTAACTCTTTTGTCGTTGACCTTTTGCAATTCACTACTCCGAGAGCCATTCCTTCCTCAATGTTGGGGGAATGTCTTTTCCTTTAGAGAAGTTTGAAGCAAGTGGTAAATTGGCTTTCTAACAACTAGACCAAAAATCCCCTAAGCTCCAACAGCGGAGAGAAATCACACATCTCCCTGTTTTAACTCTATCCCTAAAAGAAGATCTAAAGGTGGCTCCCTCTATTTCCAGGGAACTCAAGTCCTTTAAGAGGTATTCCTGTAGGTGAACCAAGATGTCCCAGTCCTTCTCCTAAGGAAATGGCATTGCCAAGTTGCCATTAGAAACTTTAGGCGTTCAGCTAGCCTAGGTGGCCTGCAGTTGCTATTTGAAGAGCTCTAAGTAGCAAGAAGGATCAGAATCATCAAGCTAAAGGGATTAGAATTCTGGAAGACGAGATCCATCATTTAGACGAGAGGCTAAGTCACCTTAAACAAGAATTGCTCTCATTGAGACAATAACATACCTCCCAAGGTCCAGTGGTTGGAGGACTTGAAGAAGCCACCATAGAGGCTTAGAGGAGCAATAAGGCCCTTCAAGAAGAAGCCCTTTCACTTGATTCATGAATTGAATGACACAACCAACCAATTGTTCTTAATAGAGGAATCCTTAGGGAGGATTAGGACTCAAATCTTTTGATATTTTTAGTCCTTGTAAAGTGATTTTGGCTGTACAAGTTACTCACTTATAATTTTTCTTTATATGTAAGCCATGTACTTGCACATTTTGCTCAATATGTCTCTCAGATTGGTGGTTCTTTTCTTTTGTTTTACCTTACCGAAGGACCATGAGGTTGATCCTCTAGGCACTGATTTTGAAACTGAGCCCACAGCTTTGGGAATCTATACTTAAGGACTTCCTTGTCAAAATCCTAAATTGATGGCACATATTTCTTTAAGAACCTACCATTGATGGCCCTTGGGTGAGTCCTTCCATCAAGGTCTTGGAGTAAATAGGAATTACCTCCGAATACCTCTACGACTCTAAATGGGTCCTTCTAGTTTGGGGACAATTTCCCAAAGACTCAATCCTTCTAGCTAATGGGTAAAAGCACTTTCCAAACGAGATCCACTAAGTCAAAAGACCTAGATTCGACCTTTTTGTTGTAAGCTTTGGCAAACCTCTTCTTTTGAGTTTCCAATTTATGAAGAGCATCAAGCCTCACTTGGTCCAAAATAGTAAGCTCGTCCATCATGGACAACTTATGTTCAAGTTTAGAAAACCTCCCTCGATGAGCTAGTCTAATAGACTGAACTGTTACTTCCATTAGGAGCACAATATCATGGCCATACGTCAAATAGAAGGAATTTGTCAAAGTTACATCTCGTTAAGATGGCCTGTAAGCCCAAAGGGCATCTAGTAGCAACTCATGCCACTTCCCTCGTTTATCCTCAATCATCTTTTCAATGTTGGCCTTCAGAATCTTGTTGGTTTACTTTGCTTGGCCATTAGCCTGAGCATAGTGAGGTGGTGAGTTCAAGATTTCTATGTTGAAACTCTTGGTAAACTCCTTAACATGAACTCCATTAAACACTCTAGCCGGGTCCACTATGATGGTTCCTGGGATACCAAACCTACATAGGATGTACTCTTAATTGAACTCAATCATATCTTGCTGATTGATATTCCTATATGGTTTAGCTTCCACCCACTTTGTGAAGTAGTTAGTAGCCACCAGAATATAAGAGTGATGTTTATAAGAAGTAGGGTTAATCTCGCCTATGATGTCCATTGCCCAGCCCCTAAACGGCCATGGTTTGACAATAGCATACATCTCAGCTGCAGGGACTCTTGGCACAAGACCATGTCATTAGCATGCTCTGCATCCCTTGGCATACTTTATGCAATCATCCATCGTTGATGGCTAGTAGTAGCCATAATGCCTGATGAGCCGATGCATTTTGTTGCCAACTAGATGGGATCCACATATTCCCTCATGGGCTCCCACCATTACTAGCATTGCTTGGTCTAAGCCAAGACACTTGAGAAGCACTCCACTAGTGTCCCTTTTGAATAACTCTCCAGACTCATCATCAAGACAGAATCCGTGAGCTCTCATTTTCATTTTTCTATCCTTAATGTAATCTTAAGGGTTCTCGAAGTAATCCACCAAAGGTTTCCTCCAGTCCTCTTGTTGACTTAGGACATTTTGATTCGCCTCATAGTACTCCAAGTGTCTACTTGGCGTGTCTTTACTTATGAGGGTAGAGAACTCAATGTACTCAATGTCATGATCCGGAACCTTAGTCTTGATGACCATGGTTTCTTCACACCAAGTTTTAGGCAATTTGTACCTAGATGCCAGCTAAGCCAAGCCGTTGGCTACCTTATTTTGTTGCATTGGAATATGTTCAAATTGCACACCATCAAATTGACTCAATAGCTTTTACACTACTTCTAGGTATCGATTCGAGGTATCACACAAATATTGAAATTCCCCTTTTACTTGGCAAATTACCAACTGCAAATCCCCCTTAATGATAACATTAAGGACTTGCATTTCTAGAAGAGTTTGAAGGCCAATTATCAATACCACATACTTTGCCATGTTGCTGGAACATTTACGCACCAAGGTGGCAGTCAATTTAGTGATGATCCCATCGGGGGATTCTATCACGATCTCAACTCCAGCACTTGAATTGATCCTCAGACCATCAAAGAACAGTTTCTAAGGAACCAGTTCTACACTAGATGTTGTTATATATATATATATAATTAGTATCAAACCTAGCAAATGAGAGAGAAGCAAAACATTAGGCTGTAAAAGATCAAACAGCCATGTAAAGCAAAAAAAGGAATGAAGCCCAAACAAAGCAAATGCATAAGAGTACCTCAATTTTCACCCTTTAGCATCTTCTCCAAACATTAATGATATACATCAACTGAGAACTAGTATCAAACATTGATAGTTATAGAACCAAAAAGTACAATATAACATCATCAGGATACCGTTAGATTGAGAACCAACTATTATAATACGAACAACAATAGATTTATGAAAACTTGTTAAATAGAGAAAGGGTTTAGAAAAACATATCTTGAGCAGAGGTACACAAAAGCGCTATCCTTAGAAAGGAATTGCTCCTCTTGCACGAATATTATATTTAAGCTTGAATGCGCTCCTTTCCCAAGATTCAACAACCCGGTGGACCTTTATCAATATAGAATTAAAAGGTATCGAACTACAACCATCAAACTCACTATTTTTCAAAAGAGCATAATGAATTGAAAGAATAAAATATATCAAGGTGTATATATTTTCTTTCAAGCCTATATGCTCATATAGTTGCAAAATTTTAAACTCAGCATATAATTCAAATATTTTTTTTTTCCTCCTTTCACATGCAACTATCACATTGGTAAAGCAATACTCCATTTTCACATTCATTGTTGACACCAATGGCTTGAAACTGCTATGGAATTAGTACCATAACATCAATAGTTATAGAACCAGAAAATATAATATAACATCATTAGGGGACCATTAGATCAAGAACCGACGATTCTATTACAAACAACAATAGATATATGAAAACATGGTAAATACATAGAGGGTTTAAAAAAATATCCGTGGTTGTGGCATGCAAAAACGCTATCCTTATAACGGAAATGCCCTTCCAGCACAAGTTTATATTTAAGTTTAAATGCTCTCATTTTCAAGGAATCAACAACTTGAAAGACCTCTATTAGTGTAGTAATGAAAAGTCTCTGAACTACAACTACGAAAGTCACTATTTTTTAAAAGAGTATAGGAGATTTAAAAAATAAAATGTTTCAAGTTGTATATATTTTCTTTCAAGCCTATATGCTTATAAAGGTGGAAAATTATGTACTCAACATATATTTCATTTTTTTTTTCCCCTTTCACATGCAACTATCACATTGGTCAAAGCAACACTCAATTTTCACATTCATTATTGACACCAATGGCATGAAATGGCTATGTCATTGTTAATGCTTAAATGATGGCTTTAATACATTATTAAAATTTAGTTATAAATGCTATTTAAAAAATAAATAATATAAGAATAAATACTTTTTTAATTAATAAAATACATAATCTTTCTAGCAATCCCCCCACAAGATTTAAAAATTATAAAACCTTGTGAGTATTGTAATCCATTAATACATGTAGGTACCTTTCGAGTTTGAACCAATACTTAGTACAAATGAGTTTCAATTGAAGAAACCGTAGTAGCATATAAGCTTTGAACTAAGTCCTTGTGGCCAAGTCAAGATCTATCACACATACAAAATACTGGTAACTGCAAAGTTATATTGGTGAGGTGCATTACGGCCATGCGCACAGATCCTCTCTCTTGAGTGTCATTAGGGAATAGCTCATTTCCCACAATGGTGACCCATCATCATACTCACATAGGTGAGCCTTCCAAAAGTAATCCCTAATCATCACCCGCATATATTATGCCATCGGGTCCATTTATTGTTTAAAACTCTGCCTCAAATATCATAGTAAAGAGCATCTCACCTTAGGAATGGGACTTAGGAATACCCTCTATGAACAGAATAATTTGTGCTTTGTCAACCACCTATATCAGTTTTGTTTTTACCCATTGCACCTCATTCATGGGATCTCCATGCCTTTGAGGACAGGTTTCTACTGTGGTGACTAATTTATGGGCTTCAGTCTCACTCCCTTCGATGATTAAATATTTTAAAGGCATATTTGCCATTTTGTAAGTGAATCCGCAATGTTTCCTTTTTCTTTTGGTGATCATTATTGCTTGTTGTCTCTAACTCAATCAACTTTGACTTCACCATGGAGCAAGCTTATCATCTTCCTGCTTAATAGATTTCCACATTGTAACACATCTATTCGTGAATATAATCATCTTAATTCACCTGGATCAAAAACCAATTAGAATGCACGCCTTTTATAACATAATAAATACCAAGTATAAATCATTCATCATGTCTTTCAAATATTCAAACAATCCAAGGCAATTCATATAACATAACCATGTGAAGAATGACTTTAAGCAAAATTCACATAGTAATAGTAAATTGCTAGTTCTCAATGACATTTTGTCTTATTGGAATGCAAAACATTTCATCTTTGTGAGGCACTAACAAATTATATGTTTTCCCTTCTTTTTTCTACTTTTCATTTTCGTCCATTCTAAACTATCCATGTATTTTTGTAAGTAAATATTTTGAACAAAATTTAAACAGAGATATAATAAGTATTACTCAGAATTGGTCACACTAGTTTCTTTCAATATAAAACCGGGTTAAATTTACAATATTACCTCAATCATCACTCCATCAAGTTATTTCAATATATACCAAACAATATGGTTTGCATCGGCCTATGTAGGTACTTAGATATTGTCATTCTTGATAATAATTTCAATTATGTGGTAAAAGTTCTTAAATGAGGCGGATGAATTTATAGCAACATACAAAAGTTCATTCATTTTCAACTCACTGCAAATATTGCAGCTTGTGCAATCAACTTCATAGCTGCAATTTCAGCTGGCGAAGTTCCTTTGATAGTAGTTCAATTGCTACGAGTGAACCTCGTCATGGACTCTTCAGGTGTCTTGGCTTTAGCAACCAATCGCCTGACCAATGAGCTATTGGTTTGCTGGTAAAATTCATGCCTGCTTCAGAAAAATGGATTTTCACTTCCCTCGGATCAATATGCTAAAGGATAAAGACGTGGTACAATAGTACTGATCCACATTCATGTCATGTTAAAAGGTGAATGCCAAGAAATGCATAGACGTAATTATTAAGTCTTGTTGTTTTTATATATTTTTCATTTCTCCGTATATAGACATCTTGTGTAAATATTCTATTAATTTTGTTTGTTTTCTATAAAGCAAAACTGCTGTTCAACAAGCACCCGGAAATATTTCGCACACCAAATTTAAGTATACATTTGAATATTCAAGTAAAATCATAAATTTTGGAAAGAAAATATTCAAATAAATATCTTCATTTCATTTCCAGTATAAAACCCAATACTCAAAAGTGTGGAGGCATTGATAATCCAACAGACAATTATTTAAATATCTTCACTGCATGGCGTCGCAAGTACAATCCTTCCCCTGCATGCTTGCTTGCTTGTTTTGCTTGGGCGGCTATTGCCCCCATGAGTACATACTTAAATGCTTAAATGCGTAAATGTTTAAATGCTTAATGCTTACATGATTATCTTGCCTATTTTGCTTTATGAGTACATGCTTACATACATACATGCTTCGCATATTTTTATGCCTTTCATGCTACTTACATGCTCCTTACATGCTCTGTATTCGGGCACTTCATAACTAGCAACTATCAACTATCAGGTTGGGGGTCCTCGGAAACAGTCTCTCATCAGGGTCTCACCCTGATGGGGTAAAGCTGCGTATATCCTACCCCTCCCAGACCTTATACAAGCAGGAGCTCATAAGGCACTGGGAATGTTGATGTTGATGTTGATATTTGAATAAGTATATAAATTAAATATTTAAAATACTTTGTTATCTACAGATTAAAATCTTACCCATCAATGAAAATAAATGGGTGATGGTAAATTTAAGGCAATTTTTATTATTGGAGGGGCACTTCTACACTTAAATTTTTTAGTTAAAAATATCCTACCAATAACAAAAATTGCTTTGAATTTAACATCACCGAACAAATATTGTGTTGTCAGTTTTACAAATTTCTATGCTTTTTGGAAATAGATTGTATATCTTTTATTAAGTTCACATTTTGCTGATGTCTTGAATTCAAATTGTCTTCCAATTTTGGTAATAGATTCAACCACCACCCCTCTTTGTCATTCACTTTATCACACCAAGATTATGTTCAACCAAACCGAAACTTGAACCAAACTGATTTTTGCTTCAAATATCAAAATTGGTTTGTGGTTTGATATATACAGAAAATATAAACAATTTTTTAAAAACAATTGAGTCACAAAGGCAAGAAAGAACCTAACATGCAACATGAATCAATTGGCTTCTTTTTCCTTGCTAACAAAAGACTGAGTAGACAATATGGCAATATGAAAACTTACCCCAGACCAAGAATAAACAAAAGATTATGGTCTTGCTTAGTGCTCACAACATAATTTCTTTTCTTTTTCTTTCAAGAAGTAGGGTACCCCCACATTTTAGTATTCATATCGAGATTTACTTAAATACCATACTTTCTCTAACTATACTTTCAAGTACATATATATAATATACATGCTACTCAACATATATCTGTAAACGAATCATACTTCTCTTTTACGTAGTGCATAATATAAGTAATTTTAGACAATAATAGAAAACTACCAACTCATATCCTTCAAGCAAACCCATCAAATCGGGTGACATTAATTTTGTATTGCTTTTTAAGAATGTATTATTTTATTGAGCTAGATTTACAAGATAAACTATCAACTCCATAGAAACTTATACAAATTCAATATTTATGTAAAGTAATGATATAGAAACATTTCACTCCAACAACAAATGTAAGATATAAATTGTTAAACAATATTATATTTATATATCCAAAAACATGTAAATACTTTTTTCAAAGATAATGGCAATTTTTTTATCTCGACTGTAAGTGTATCCTTTTTCTTCTTATCTAAACACTGTAATTGTTTTTTGGAAGAGATATATACATATATATAATAACTTTAAACAATAAGAACGATATATTTATGTATATAGTTTTCCAACACTTATACCAACATTTCTCAACTCTTATCTTCTAGACTTGTATCTTTGAGGCTACAAAGACTAGTCTTAGAATTACAGTAACCTGAAACTAGTCATTCAGGTAAGATAGCTCTTGGATTACATAGTAGTTTCGCCGAAGTCTTTTCTTTTTCTAAAAACAAACTTTTGGAATTGACCCAACTTAACTTTTACACCATTTTTTGACATAATAAGCTTCTTTACAACATTTCTCCATAAGTTTTAAAATTACAACTTGGTTTGTTTTTTGATAATTAGCGACAAGGTCGTGATACAAAACAGGCCAATCGTCCAACACAAGGCCTAGGACACCCGTAAAGATACGGGGCCAGAAGAGGACCAGTAAAAATAATATGCCAAAAAACAAAAAATAGAAATGCAAACAAAATACAAACATAGCCAACAGGTGCTAGACGACTATAGACACCGAAATAAAATAGGGAATGACAGGTTCAGGCTAAGAAGAGAGAGCACAGCATCAAAGCTAGGGAGGGTGGTAGGAAATCTAGTCAAAAATAACCGTGGTCCATAATTGCAAAATGCTTGATCATAATAGAATAGTCACCATCAAAACTCAACCCGAGCTTCTTCCCAATCTCTCACGTATGCTCCTCCGCAAGAAGTTTCTTAGCCGCTATAATATTTTTGACCCTTCTTCCAGCCTTCCTCTTTCTTCTTTCATTACTTGAAGGCTCAAGTAACCTCTACGCACTGCTCCCAAGCGACATATCTTTAAGAAATTATTGTAGGTCATGCTTAGCTTGCTCTTTTTCCTTGCACTTTAGAGCTATGGCGGCCCTTTTTAGACAAGCCAACATTAGGGTCTTGATGACCTAATCCCACATTCCTCCTTCTCTCCCCTACCTTGCTAGATTCCTCCATAAACCCAAGTAGATTGCTATATAGTTACTTATATTGTGATTGCCCTTTCTTATCCCAAAAAAGAAAGGAAAAAGAAAGAAAATGATTGTCATTTCCACTTTCCTCCTATTTTTACTCAATTTGATAAAGTAAAAGTCACAATCCCCATATTTAGCTCAAGCCAAACTCATATCAATCTAAGGCAAACATGGAAAAAATATATAGAAATGTGGCTAATCGATGCACGTGTGAGCATTTGTGTAATAAAGCACATATATTTTCAAAATACAATTATACTTCTCTTTGTATACAGGAGCACATATACATGCATAACCATAACTATGATAATTCAAAATTTTTTTTTTTTTTTTTTTCTGTTTCAAATAAGGCGCACTTAAACAATTTTTAATTGAATACAACCACATTTCAAACTCAAAATCCACCTGCATTATTTTGCTAAATGTCAAAACCTCATTTAAGCAAATATTTTTCATCCTTGAGAATCTTGATGTGTGTGTATTAAATTAGTATCAAACAGTCATGATTCAAGATGAATCATGAATCATAACCTAAGATAAGTGTTGAATTAGAGTAAAGAAGAAAAGAGAATTAGAGATTTAAGATGAGAATTAGAGAAGCAAGATGAGAGAGCAAAGTAGAGAGAATTAGGGTTTGAAGAATAAGAAAGAAATCAATATCATTCATCAATATGGATTGCAAGGGAGATCATCTACTTATACTAAGAGCTAATACATGGCACTTGGACACACAAACTAACCCACTTATACTAGAGCCGCCACTTTGACTAATACTAACTAACCTATTGACCAATACTAACCGACATCGCCAAGTACTAAGCCATACAAGACCATTATTGATGACTTATTACTACTTAGCATTTCCCATATCCTAGAATCATGATAATATTCCCCCCTTTAGAGATTCTTGTCCTCAAGTATCTTATTAGAGAGCATAGACTTGAAGAACTTTTTATTGTTGCTGAAAACTTTTGAATTTGCAGCTGGAAATGAACTATTTAGGCAAACTTCCTGTTAGTGCTGAAACTTTAACTGTGGCAGCTGGACATGAGCACTTTCATGCAGGCTCCCCGTTATTGAAGCAATAAGTTGCAGCAGGGGGAGCACAATGACCCTTGACATCTATTGGAGAACCATTGCGCTACTGGAATCGATGTCTAAACCTCCAAACTTTCCCCCGCTTGATTGTCTTGCTCTAAATCTTCCCCATGAACCTCTTCAATCTCATTTCTGATCACTGCCATGAGATGTATATTCCAAGGATTCAAGTGGTCTAACATTGGCTTCTATTATAGGAAGATGTCGTTTACTCTTAGCTTGACCAACATAAGCATCTAACTCGTGACCCAACCTTTTTGCTAATTCAACGTGAGGAACCTTCTGAATCAGCTTTTTTCCCAGCTGAACTTGAGCAATTGGAAGCACTGTCGTAATGTCAGTTTGCTTCTTTGCTAGAATTGATCGAACTGTAGTACTAACATTCTCAGTAATAGACTGATCGGCTCCAATTCCATCCTTAGAGGAGACTAAGCTTGCAACATTGAGCTCATCAAATGCTTCCCAACAAGAAACATGTGACTTCACTTTACTTTGCTTGATGTTAACATTCTGCTTTGCCGATGTTACTGATGCTACATCAACCTCTGCTGCTACGTCAACCTCATCTTCAATTTTTTGGTCATGTTGCTGCTTTACCAATTCTACTTGATCTAATGAGTGCAATGTTGCATCATCCATCTGTTGTATTGCTGCAGCTTCCCGTTTCAAGCTGATTCCGGCACAATCAGTCACATCTTGCTCAATTTGATCTTGCCGTGCTTGAAGTCTTTATTCAAATGCCAACAATAAGTCTTGCATTTGCTGATGTAGTTGCCGTTGTGATTGTTGGTGTAGCCTTGTCATGTGCTCAAGAAGATCAGCCATATATCCTTTGACATTAGCAACAGGATTCGGTGTGTTTCCAGCAGCCACACTAGGCTAAGATGCCGCTTGGGATCAAGTAGTGTCACCCCCTGCCATTCTTGTTGTTTGCTTCTCTTTTTGGCCAGATCGTAAGACAATGCAATTGCTAACAACTAAGTTCAATCGTGCTTAAGAGTTACAGTAATGGAGTGTAATTTCAGCAGAGGAAATCGAGCTCTACTTCACAGTAGTTCATAAGCGCAGTAGCTCAAGTCAAGTTTAAGTGTTTAGACTTGATGATGCACTTCAATAACTGGATGTGAGCTGGATATTTTCTTATCTGAATGAAGCAAATCACAAGTCCAACTGCAAGTTACCTTAATCGCAACTTATGAACTGAATTTCTTGATCAACTTCAATCAGACCAACCGAACTTAAGTCCCATGCAGCACTATCTTGTTCAATGTGAACTCTCGCCAAAGTGTAACGTGTGTGTGTGTACTATAGCTGATCAGCTACAAAATTGCAATACAATCGCAGCCATTAAATCAGCATTTTAGTTTGATTGAAATAATGAAGCTAATTGAGGTTAATTCAGCAACATCTATATAATTTCATCAGATTTGAGTGTAATTCCAGCTGGATCGATGAATCAATAGCACAAATCACAAGAATTAGCTACTATATCACCTTAACAGCAGGCTATTGAACTAAGTCGTGAGCAAATGCAACCAGAACAACAGATCTGGAGAATACTTCAGCACGGTCTAAAGAATCTGACCAATTCAGCATAATATCTGGATCAAATACAATCTGACCTCGTGTTTGATATCAATAAACCTAATACAGAGCTTTTACAATCAAATCGAGCTTAATTCAACTTAATTAGAAGCAAATTCACAAGCTCTGATACCAATTGTCATGATTCAAGATGAATCAAAAATCATAACCTAGGATAAATGTTAAATTAGAGTAAAGAAGAGAAGAGAATTAGAGATTTAAGATGAGAGTTAGAGAAGCAAGATGAGAATTAGAGAAATTAGAGAGCAAAGTAGGGAGAATTAGGGTTCGAAGAAGAAGATAGAAATCAATATCATTCATCAATATGGATTACAAGAGAGATCACCTACTTATACTAAGAGCTAATCCATTGCACTAGGACACACAAACTAACCGACTTATACTAGAGCCACCACTCTTGACTAATACTAACTAACATATTGACCAATACTGACCGACATTGTCGAGTACTAAGCCATACAAGACCATTATTGAGGACTTATTATGAGTTGTTGACATTCATAAAAACTTGAATCATGATGTGTAATTACAATGCCTACTAAATCAAACACTTAGAATTTTAGCATATTAGCAAATTAGCCAATGCATGCAACTTTTCTTTCCAACTTTTCAAATTGTCCGGTAATGTTTCAATGACAACTAATTATATTATATTTGTAGGCTGCGGTTTCCCATGAGAAAAAGTCACCTTGGTTTCTTTTTTATTTTAGTCCCAAATCTCTTGAATAAATAAGCATCCAAGAACGAGAATAGAAAAATTCATGAAAATTTCTATTATTAACCTAATTTATAATAGCTAGGCTCACATAAATATTTTCTTTAGTCACAACTACATAGGATATCATATATATTTCTTATTTCTATTTCTAATGATCTAATTCTACGACAAACTCTTAAACAAAATTGATCTATCAACTTTGCCTCACTATTGCTAATGTAATATCTAATCATATATAATTATATTTAACATCTAAAAGATTTAATAATTCAAGCAATTTAGTAAGGCAAGTTTTTCTTTCTAAGACTATTGGAAATATTTTGTAACAATCATCAAATAATACGCTAATAACATAAAAAATATATAATGATATATATCAACTGAGAACTAGTATCAAAACATCGATACTTACAGAGCCAGAAAATACAATATAACATCATTATGATACTGTCAAATTGAGAACCAACTATTATAATACATTTTTTTTTTGGTTTGATAGGTGAAAGCTATTATAATACAAACAACAATAGATATGAGAAAACATGTTAAATATAGATATGTTAAAAAAAAATATGACCTTTGGATAAATTTAAAAGAAAAAATTGATCCAAAAAAAAAAAAAACTATGATTCTTCCATGTGCTTGCAATAAATAGATTCACTAGTGGCTGCAAGATTTTAAATCTGTAAGCGAGTACAACTCCGCAATATTTAGATTTACCCCCAACTAAAACTGTGTGGGGGAAAAATTACTGATGGAGATATATTAAAAAGAAATTTCTCCACTTTTATGCCTCAAATATGCTCCAACAGCATCAATATCAAGAAAAGAGTTTTAAACAGTACTCGGAGTTAATATCATACCTCCTTATCGTTGAATAAAATAATGAACTGTTGATGAAAGATGATCAGTCACGACCAACTCAATAAAAGGCATTCCTTAAAGTGAATGCTACTACATATGACCATCGGGAACATGGTCAAGGTCACAAACATGGACATGGTTGTCGATGTGGCAGTGGTCGAAGTTAAAGTCACGGTCAAAATAAGTAGAACCATGGTACCTAAATTGGACCAAAGTTCAAGAAATCCATATATTACAAGGACAAGAATAGAAAGGGAAAATCACCCAACAAAATTTGTCAAAGGGTCTAAAAACAAATTGCTATATATGCGGTATAAAAGGTCATTGGACACGTGCCTGTCGTATGGCGGATCACCTTGTGGACTGTTACCAAGTTTCATTAAAACGTAAAGGGAAACTTGCAGAAACAAATTTTGTTGAAGATTATTCTCCACTCAATGAAACACATATTAGATGTGTTCATGTTTTTTAAAGACGTTGATGGGAGATATGATCATTTGATCAAAAAGGGAAATGTTCAAATGGAGTAAAATATGTATTTACAAGTCTATTATGTACTATATTATTTTCAATTTTAACAAAATAATGTTGTTTTACTGTGAAAAACTAGTGTAATAGTACTTATTTTATCTTGATATATTTAGTTAAATGTTAAATAAATACATACTTTTACTATGCATTTTAGAGAAACAAAAATTACAATTTTATTGTGTCATAGTACATCCCAACAATATAAAAAAAAAATAGCAATAAGATTTTCTAACTCAACATATAATTAGCCCCCATAGCTATAAGACAGAAGAGAAGGACATAAAATCACCAAAACCTATAGAAATAATCTCCCTCTATAGTACCATCCAAAGTTGGTAAACCCCCAAACATAAAAAGAAACTTTATACAATAATAACAAAAAGTTAATAAATGAAAGTTAAGACACATTAACATAGCAGAGATTGAGGAATGAGCGATGAAAATTTTTGAGTGGTTTAATTTATAATGTGGTAAAATATATTTATAGAAGTAATTTATTGTTCATGACCATCAAAACTAGCCATTTTTAGCTGTTCGATTAGTGTTTATGACAATTAAAATTTAGTCATCTTCAGAGCTTAAAATGTAGTCGTTTTATACTTATTGGAAGGATAATTTTTTGATTATCTTTGAACGAAATAATAAAATCATCATATATACACAATATTTTAACTAGATTATGTATATACATAAAAGTTTACTATACTTTGCAATGATACACACATATAAGTTTATATTTCTA
Source organism: Simmondsia chinensis (assembly GCA_018398585.1). NCBI lineage: Eukaryota > Viridiplantae > Streptophyta > Magnoliopsida > Caryophyllales > Simmondsiaceae > Simmondsia > Simmondsia chinensis. The sequence goes on along the minus strand of JAGTTD010000010.1, from coordinate 30,216,987 downwards.
GTTATATAATATGCAATTCTAGCTATATCAAAACTCACCAGGGCCTTACCTCAGTGATAGGAGGCAAGTGGAGGAATAGAGCATTGCTTTAAGCCAGATGGTTTGGTGTTCGATCCCCCCCTTGAACCTTTTCCTAAAGAATCCTTCACTTAACTAGCTTTTATGGTGTGGGGCTTGCCGCATGGGTTGGGGTTTACTGAATAACCGGGTTCCTCATTAGCAAACATTCTAGTTATCCAAAAAGGAACATAAAATGTGACCATAAAAGTTCAAATATAATGATAAAGTTGAGTTTAAAGCATACTATTATATATTATATTATGATATTTTATGATGATGCTCATAATTTTGTTAACACTTACATGTATTTATACTTGAAGAAATATGGATTCTGTTAAAGTCAATGGTGGAGATTTGCATTTGACAAACAGTGCAATCATACACTCCATCCTTAAAAGCAAAATATATTTTTCTCAGCTATAACTAACTTAAGCAAACCTTAATACAATATCGAGTGTTTCAAATTTAATTGAAGGCTCTGCAAGAGCACATAATGTATCCAAAACTAAGCATAAGCGATGCTCTGTTATCTAGTAGATCATGGAGAAACCTTATCAGTTTTTGAGATATCTTTCGCAATGCTTATCATATTGAAACTGTAAATGAGAGTGACAATGAAAACCTTTACATTATATTGACTTATCTCAGGAAAGAAGCATATAGTGAAAAAATTGTCACTTGTATAAATCCAATTGAATCTAATACAGTGGTTAACAAGAAGTTAATAGACCCAAGTAATTTTATTTTATGGCATGACCACTGGGGTCATCCGGGTGTAATTATGATGAAAAGGATCATCAAAAATTCTCATGGACATTTGTTAAAGAACCAAAAGATTCTTTTTTACCAAACAAAATTTCATGTGCTGTGTGTGGTCAAGGCAATACGATTATTGGGTCATCCCCAACTAAAATTGGGATTGAATCTTCTACACTATAGAATGAATACAAAGAAATATATGTGAGCTCAGTGTTCCATCATGTGGATTATTTCAATAATTTATGCAACTAATAGATGCCTCAACACGTTGGCCACATGTTTGTATATCATACACTCATAATGTGGCATTTGCGATAATTTTTGCACAAATAATCTGATTACGAGTCCAGTATCAAGATTATGTGACCAAGAAAAATTGTCTTGATAATGCTGGAGAGTTTGCATCACAAACATTTAATGATTATTGTATATCAATTGGAATTAGGGTAGAACATCCTGTGACCCACGTACACACACAAAGTTGCCTTGCAGAATCTCCAATTAAATGCTTGCAGCGTATTGCTAGACCACTACTCATGAAAACATGGGGGCAATGCTATATTACATGTCACTGGAAAAGAACCAGATATATCACACCTATGAGTTCTTGGTTGTTCGGTGTATGTTCCAATTACTCCACCTCAACATACAACGATAGGTCCGCAAAAGATCCTTAGAAATTATGTTGGATTTAAATCCCTATTAATTATAAAATAGCTCGAACCACTTGATTGAAAACATTTTTACAGCATGGTTTACTGATTGTAAGTTTGATGAAGCAATGTTTCAGAACTAGGGGGAGAAAAGCAAAAGTTGAAAAGTGTGAAATTTTGTGGAATGTATCATCAATATTTCATCTTGATCCCAGTTCAAATCAATGTGAATTGGAAGTTTAGAAAATCATTCAATTAGAAAAGACTGCAAACCAACTGCTAGATGCATTTATTGATACAAAGAGAGTAACTAAGTCACATGTTCCAGCTATGAATGTCTCTGCTGGGATTAATATTCCAAGTGAGCAAGCTTCTAAGGCATTGAAAAATACATATATTGCACACCAAAAGCGTGGTAGGCCTATTGGTTCGGTAGATAAGAATCCAAAAAGAAAATGGAGCAAAATAAGCAAGTTGATCCATCTATCAATCGCGACCCTCCTGATGAGGTAATAGTACAAATAAAGGATACGAAGGACGCAATGGCTCCTCAAAAATGCTAGCTTCCTAGAAGGAGTTGAATTGATGAAAAAAATCAAAAATGGAGAAATCTCAATAAATTGTGTTAATACTAGAAAGTGATGGAATCAAAATAACAGTTATTGATAAGATATTTCCATATACAGTTGCGATTGATTTAATCAATGAAAAGGACAATCTTGGACCTAAGTCTATTCAAGAGTGTCAGCAAAGGAGCTATTGGCCAAATGTAAAGATGCAATGCAAGAAGAACTAGATTTGGTAGCAAGACTTGCAATGTTTGGGCCTATAGCACAAACACATAAAAAAACAAAACCCGTAGGATACAAGTGAGTATTCGTGCAGAAAAGAAGTGAAAAGAAAAAGGTGGTCAGATACAAAGCACAACTTGTAGCCCAAGGTTTCTCACAGAGACCAAGAATTGATTATGAATACTTTCCAGTAATGGATGCAATTACATTTAGATTCTTAATAAGTATGGTAGCCTTTGAAAGACTTCACATGCATCTTATAGATTTGTTGTAACAGTTTATCCTTATGGATCACTTGATAATGACATCTAAATGAAAGTTCTTGAATTGATTAAAAATACCAAACATATTTAGCTCAAAACATCAAGAACTATATTCAATAAAATTACATGGATTAAAATAGTCCAGGCGAATGTAGTCTAATCATTTTTATACGTATCTTCAAAGGGAGAGGTATGTTAACAATCCTATTAACTTATGTGTTTTTATTAGGAAATCAAATTCTGAATTTGCTATCATTGTAGTCTACGTTGATGATTTAAGCATCATATGAACCCCTGAAGAGCTAGAAGAAACTGTTTCATTTCTAAGCAAAGAATTTGAGATGAAAGATCTCTGAAAGACAAAATTTGTCTTGGACTAGAGATCAATCACCCGCCTGATGGAATTTTTATTTACCTGTCCACTTACACAGAGAAAGTGCTTAAATGGCTCCATATAGATAGGGTAAATCCACATAGTGCCCTAATGATTGTTCGATCCCTTGATGTAAATGAATATTCCTTTCTCCTTTGAGAAGATAACGAAGCAGTTCTTGGTCCTGAAGTACCACATTTGAGTGCAATCGGCGCACTGAAGTATCTTGCTAATTGCACGAGACCAAATATAGCCTTTTTTGTTAACTTATTAGCAAGATACATTTCCACACCAACTCAAAGACACTTAAATGGAATTAAGCATATATTTCGGTATCTTTGTGGGACCACTGATATGGGATTATTATACTTGAAACAATCTCACCTGCAATTAATTGGATATGTTGATGCTGGCTACTTGTTTGATCCACACAAAGGTTGCTCACGGACATGACGTTTATTTACCTATGGTGATACTACTATATCATGGCGATCCACAAAGCAAACAAAAATAACAACTTCTTCAAATCATGCTGAGATTCTTGCACTTCATGAGGCAAGTAGGAAATGTGCATGGTTGAGATAATTGGTTCAATAGAGTCAAGAAGTATGTGATCTTCCAACAATCAAGGAGAATTTGACAATGCTATATGAAGACAAAGCTACATGTATTGTACAAATTAAAGGGCGGGTACAATAAAGGTGATATAACAAAATACATCTCGCTAAAGTTCTTTTTAATGCACGAGCTTTAAAAGAGTGGTGAAATATATGTTCAGCAAAATCGCTCAAGTAAGACCCTCGCAAATTCATTCACGAAAGCGTTACTGACAGCACATTTTCGAGAAATTTGCTCACAGGATTGGCATGCATGACTCAAAAAAGTCCTTTGTTGATATGCTTATGTCAGGGTGAATCATATATGCATTGTACTCGTTTTCTCTTCACTATGTTTTTTCCCATTGGATTTTCCCGACAAGGTTTTTAATGAGGTTGTTTTAAAGGCATATATATATGACATTATACTCTTTCAGAGTTTTTGTCTCGAAGTGCTTTTAAGGTGTATGTTAAAAAGGGAACTATGAATATTGTGCTCTTTTTTCCTAACTAAGTTTATATCCAACTGGTTTGTTTTAGCAAGGTTTTTAATGAGCCATATATGTAGTATATGGTCAACCAACAGGAAGTGCTGCAAATATTAAAATATTTTGTGATTGACCAATATGCCCTTAACATATTCATTGCATATGTGATTGCTAACAATTTTTACCTACTAGTTGAAGGAATAGTGATGAAATAATAATCATAGGACCCACTAATTTTTTGTTGTATTGTGGGACCCACCATTGAATTTGCCAACACAAAATGCCGTAATGATGTGAAAAGTGCTTTTTGCTTTTGCCTATAAATTCATGCAATTGTAAGTTATGTTTGCATACAAGAAATATATGAACGAGAAGAAAAAATTTCAATTTTACTTTCTTTTACATAGTCATTACTTTTGACATCTTCCATTTTATTTTATAACAATACTCAATATATATATATATATATATTTTTTTTCCCCCTTTTCACATGCAAACTATCAAATTGGTCACAGCAAAACTCAATTTTCACATTTATGGTTGACACCAACGGCTTGAAACGGCTATGGCATTGTTAATGCTTAAATGATTATTTTAATACCTTAATAAAATTGAGTTATAAATACTTTCATAAAAAATAAATAATTTTTGAATTAATAAAATAGCTTTTGTACTTTAGTAATTTAGAATTCAACTTGGGTGTTTCGTCCCCACCGAAAAAAAAAAAAAAAAAAAAAAAAAGCCCTTTTAAATAGTAGTTAAATCTTAATGCGTTTCGGCCTGACTAACAAAGCCCCGACCGAAATCACGATCTAGGCCCAACTACAGAAACCGCCCAAAAAGCAGGGCTCCACGAGGCTCCAACAATTATAGGTGGGCCGTGTAACTCTCTGGCCCAAATTCCTTCCACACATGCATAAACAGTGAATTGATAACATGGGCCTTCTGGTCTTTCTAGCTTCATGGGCCGCGTGCAAATCTGAGGCCCAAAACAAACCATTTTCATCCAGGAACGAAATGGAGGCACAAAGCCAGTTTTTTTGGTCTTTCGGTTTGATCATTTACATTGTTCTTTTTAAGTTTTTTTTGTCAAGAACTTGATTGAATTAATTTCCCATTTATTATTATTAGCTTGAGCAACAAAATTTAAGGAATGCTGTTGAATCTTTCCCTTTTCCATTATAATAATTCGGTGATTCACATCAAATATTTTTAAAGAACATAGAAACTTGCTCTTTTTTTATAGTAGAATCAACTGTAGCATTAGCAATATTAAGATAGAGATTTCAATACACGTAATTTAAAAAAAAAATTACTCAAAAAAAAAAATTACTTGAAAGAAATGACTTGTAACCATGGTTATTAAACTACTAATCCAGATCTTAGAATCTTACGATTCTACGATCCCACAATCGTCGATCGATTTGGATCCTAAGTAGAATCTTAATTTTGTAGAATCTTACGATCCATTGATGTTAAACAAAACTAGCGGATAGGATCATAATACAATTTTATGATTCTATCGATCCTACTTCGATCCTAACATGCATACATAAAAGTTAAAAAGCAAATATTTCATGCATATATTATGAATGAACGGACTTTTTTAACGTGAAGTAAAAGAAAGATAAATCAAATGTTTATATATTCTCAAGAAATTTAAATTAAGCTTATTTTTAAGTTATAAACTTATATATTGTGCTTAAATTATTTAATATTGAAAGTGGAGCTTATTAATATTTGAACTCGTCACCTTTGGGCCAATAAGACTCTAATACTACGTCAAAGAACCAACTTTTCAAAAAGGTTAAACTGATGGGTGAAGGTTCAATATTCATTTTATGCCTTAAAAGTAGAATCTTATAATTTTTGATTCGATCCTACGATTCCGGTTATATAAACCCCTTATAACCCTAAGTAGAATCTCGATTCTAACAACCTTACTTGTAACTAAAGCAATAACTTTACAATATGCTGAAACATTCGCTAAGTTGTGACCTTTTTTGAGGAGGGTCTTTTTATCCTGCTTTAACATTTGTGTAATGTATTATCCTTTATGAATTTGAAATTGTTAAATACCACGCAAATTTCTATCGTACGCTTAATTTAATGTGATTTTAATATATAACGATGATTTAGATTATATTAAAATAAATGAATTATAGTGAAACATAAAGTATTGTCACATTCAAGTCAAAGGGGCAAGTGAAAAATTAAACAAAGGATGTTAGTATATTCCAATCGCGATGGTAGCTTTCCAATGCCAAAGAATTTGAAGGATATTTGTAAATATAGTTGATCGCATGTATAACTTAAGACAAAACACTGTTATTTCTTTGAAGCTTGATATTATTCTGATGTGACTATAAAATTTGGACTCTAAAAGTAATAACAAATAACAATTCAAACTCTAGGGGGAGGATTAACAACAGGTGGAGGGTTAAGGAGTGGCAAAGGATTAAAAGGGTTACAGAATGGTGGCGTGTTAACGTTTCCATTGCCACCACCACACTGACCCCTAAGGAAGGGACCGACAAAAGGGTCTAAAGGGAACAACATTGACCAACAATTGTTAGTAATGGTCTTGATTGCCTTACAACAGCTGGGCCCGATTACCCCGAATTGTAACCTTCCAAGGGAGGAGAAGATCTCCATAAAACATCCTGGCACATTGTTGATGGACTGCCAACAACTTTGGATGTCTTTCTCTGACCAGATAGGTGGGAGGCTCGATGAAGTTGTGGGAGAGAGTTGAGCTGAGCTTGACGAAATCAAGGGAGAAAACATTTAGGTCGAAGATATTAAGAGGAGCATCAATGATGATGATTTTGCCATTGTATAAAAGGATATTTTCCAAGCTGATTTGTTGTGTAATATTGTGGATTAGAAAAGACATTAGAGGGTTTATAGGCAAGAACAAAGGAAATATAAAAAAATAATAATTATTATATTAATTAATCCATATTTTTGTACCTCTTGCTATTAATTTAGAATTAGTAACTTAATTTATATATTTCTAACATTTTGTAATTTCTGCATAAAAACTAGCTAGCCTAATTTAACCTCAAGTTACAAATATTTTGTTGACGTCAGTGAAGAGGCATAGAGAATGTAGTAAAAAGGATGTTACAAACAAGTAATTTTAAGCTAATTAATGAATGGTTTCTTTATCATCTTACGTGGAAAAAATTGCACATGGCTTAGCAACAATGTGTTAATTGGAACCTAAATAGTATATGGGATTCAATTCAATTGGTCGTGTAATGTTCGTATTACTTTCAATAAATAAATATTACAGACGATTGACTTTATTGAGTCATATCAAGTTTAAAACACCTTGATAACTATTAAACCACCTAAAATTTTTGAGTTTTGAGAAAATGATTTGCTACAAATATGTTAACCAAGAGAAATATTGGATTAAAAACAAGCAAAAAAAGACCCTTTTTAGATCTAGGCCTAGTTGATCCGGATGGCCTTTTCCTCCTATTTCATTTGTAATCAACTAAGAATCACCCAATTATAACTCATGGATCACATCTCGCATTAATTTATCTTGACCATTTGGTCGTTTGCATCTAACACTTCCCCAAGGCATATTAAATAACACAAGATTGTTTATATATAGCATAACTCATATGAGGGTGAAAGATTAGAGAGTGAATCATAGGCCACACATTTCGTTGAAAAGGGAAAGGTGGATGAGGTCAGTTCGATGGAAGATGATTTTAGTGACCAAAGGAGTGGCCCAGACTCTCGGATGCTACATAAGCCAAAAATGGTGATTGACAAATAGGATTTTACGAGCAACTTACCTTCTAAGGAATAAAAAAGTTATTTCAGTGCGTAGAATTTCCCTATAAATGAAATTGTTATTTTTTCTTTTGGCACTTTGAATATAAGTAAATTGAACCTAATCTAATCTCATTAAGCTTGAGGCTTGGCACCAACGTTTTCTCTAGTTCCAACTTGACTACAGACACTCCAAGTGCTAAACTTATAGCTTAAGCTCTACTTAGCTCGGATGATTGGATCCTAATATCGTGAGCTACAAGTTGAATGCACCTTATTTTAGCTTATTCTTATGCTCAGTATAAGCTCATTTTTGGTTTGATTATGGTCGAAGGTGGCGCATAGGGCGCATGTAGGCTCATTGTGTACTTGAGAATTTTATTATTATTTTTTTTTTAACCGGAACTTGAGATGTTTCACTGAGGCTAATTTAGGCTTGCAAGCATCTAGCTCGAGCTTGACCAGACTTAGTCATCTTTTGAACTAAATAATCGCTAGACAGCAATCTTGACCCCTTTACACCCTTAACATTTGTTAGGAAACGCAACGACTAAACAACGAAAATTCAATGAGAAATAAATAACAAACACACAGGTTTATGTGGTTAGGCCAAAATTGCCCACTTTCAAGGAATTCCAGGGAGAATTTTATTTCTTGGAATCGTTATAGAGAGTTTTTTTTAAAATTTCGTTCTACACTCTAAAACCCTAGAACTTGGTATGTGTAGGTGCACCACATGAAACCTAGATATTCAACTGAACCACCAATCAAGGGTCTGAACCTCCCCCAAGGCCCAAACCGAGGCCCAAAACATTTTTCTGTGTGATTTGGCCCCTTGCAATTTGAAACTAGGCTCCACACAAAGTAACCTAACAAATCTCCCACTTGGAGACTAGTTTACTATGCATCTAAACTTTACAACTCCAAAACACAGACAATTCCTTTCATTCCCTCAAACTCAACCACAATCTTCAAGCTTGAAGACCCACTGAAGCTGCAAACAGCTCCAATTTTTCAAGTGTCGCCATTTTTATTGACATGTTTGCTGAGTACTTGTTTCCACATATCTTTTCAAGCTTCAAGTCCCATTCTTTAAGGTGGTCATGAATGTAGTGATATCTTCTCTTAATATGCTTCGTTCTATACTAGAATGCTGGATTTCTGGCTAGGAAGATTGCACCTTGACTATCCTTATAGAGAGCACCCTTCTCCCCTTTCTTCCCTAGTTCTTCTAAGAAAATGTGCAGCTAGACTATTTCTTTTGCAGCTTTTGACATGGAAATATACTTAGATTCAGTGGTGGACAAGGCTATCACTTTCTCCAAACTCGAACACCAAGGCACAGCTATACCACCTATGGTGTACACATGCCCAGTCATACTTTTCCATTATCTGCATCTCCATCCAAATCAGCATCTACAAACCTTGCTAGTTCAGAACCTCCTGAAGTAAAACACAAACATGTATCTGAAGTCCCTCTCAAGTATCTCATGATCCACTTCATAGCCTCCTAATGTTGCTTCCCTAGATTGCTCATATATCTGCTCACAAGTACCACTGCATGAGCTATGTCTGGCCTAGTGCAAACCACAACATATACTAGTGAGCCAATAGATGGAGCATAAGGAGTCTTGCTCATGAGATCGCACTCCTCTTCCGTCTTTGGTGACTGATTCTTACTCAATTTGAAGTGACTTCCCAAAGGTGTGCCCACAGGTTTTGCTTTATCCATACTAAACTAGCTAAGTACCTTCTTCACATATTTAGCTTGTGACGGCTTAAAATTTCTCTTGGCTCTGTCTCTAACAATTCTCATTCTAAGGATTTGTTTTGTAGCTCCCAAATCGTTCATTGCAAACTATTCTGATAGCTACTTCTTCAACCTGTTAATTTCCTCAATGCTAGATTCCTACAACGAACATATCATCCACATATAGCAAAAAGATGATATGAGAGTTGTCAAACTACTTGATATAGCAACAATGATCTGCATGGCATCTCAAGTACCCAGCATTGCCCATAAAGCTATCAAACTTCTTGCACCACTGTCTTGGAGCTTATTTTAGACCATACAAGCTCCTCTTTGGCTTGCAAACAAGATTTTCCTTTCCTTGCACTGAAAATCCCTATGACTGATGCATATTCTATTCAAGATGCAAGTTCTCTGTAGCCACCAATCCCAATACCTATCTAATTATTGTAAGCTTTACTACTAGAGGGAAGATCTCAATGTAGTCAATGCCTTTCTTCTATTGATAACCTTTCACAACAAGTCTCACCGTGTACCTCTAGTTGCCATCGCACTCATTTTTGATCCCATACACGCACTAATTACAAAGCTCTCTTTCCAAGTGGCTCAATTAACTCCTAATTTTGATTCCCAAATAGAGAATCCATCTCGTCTTTCATAGCTGACTCCAACTTGATTGAATTCTCCTCTTCCAAGCTTTCTTTGTAGCTTTGTGGCTCACCAACATCAATCAAGAGAATATAATTCAAGGTCGGTGAATAGCGATGTGGGGGTCTAATTGACCTGGAAGACCTGTGAAGGGCAACTGGAGTAGTAACAAGTTCTACATCTTCCCCAAGAGCAACGGCAACGAGTGCACTTGGCTGGTCCTGCTCTTCACTTCCCGTATCACAAGGTTCTATACTCTGTACACTATTTCCAAGAAAGACATCTAGATCAACAACCTCAGATTTCTATGAGACTATGCTTGCATTTTTTACGGCACTTGATATGTCCTTATACATGACTTTCTCATTGAAGATCACATTTCTACTTCTGATCATCTTCCGATTTTGATCATCCCAAAACCAATAGCCAAACTGTTCATCTCCATAGCCAATGAACAAACATCTCTTGGACTTAGCATCAAGCTTGCTACGATCACTAGAGTTAATGTGAACATAAGAAAGACAACTGAAGACCTGAGATGAAAAAATTTCACCTCAATTCCACACCAAACCTCTTCTGGAAATATGTGCTCCAATGGGACTGAAGGCCCATGGTTGAACAAGTACACTTCAAGTGTTAACAACATCTGCCCAGAATGTTTTTGATAACCCAGCATGCGGTCTCATACTTCTAGCTTGCACAATTATTATCTTGTTCATGCATGCTACTCCACTATGCTCTTGGGTCTTCTGAACAGTTTTTTCCATTTTGATTCCTTGAACGGTACAGTACTCCATGAATACTCCATCAAAGTACTCACCACCATTTTTAAATCTAAGACATTTTAGCTTTAAACCTATCTTGTTCTCAACCATGGCTTTCCATTTTTGAAAACATCAAATACGTCAAATTTATTTCTTAGAAAATAAACTCATATCTTTCTACTATGGTCATCAATGAAAGAGACATAGTAGCGGGAACCCCCAAGAGATGCTACTGGAGAAGGCCCCCATACCTCACTATGTACGAGTTCTAGCTTGCTTGACCTCAACGCTCTACCGGTTGTCAAGAAACTAACCTTTTTATGCTTCATAGTAATGCAACTCTCGCACATGTCTATATCTATTGATCTTAACATCGACAACTTCCCTTTCGACAGAAGCACCTTCATACCTTTCTGACTCATGTGTCCAAGCCTGTAATGGAATAGATTTGCCCCCGTTTTTGCTTCAGCAACAACAGCTATTTTGCTTGATCCCGATGTCATATAGAGAGTACCCGAATTCTTACCACGAGCCAGCACCATAGACTACTTTTTTCTTTTCCAAGTTGAACCCGAAAAGACACCGAATGGCCACTATCATCAAGCTGCCCCACGTAACACGGAAATCAAGTTCTTCTTTAGTTATGGAACATGTCGAACCTTTTGCAAGGGGCACATGGAACCTTTCAACAACTTGATTGTCACATCTCCTATTCAAAGCCTCTCCATCTGCTAAATACACCTTTCCAAAATCACCAGCTACATAATTGTCTGTAATTTCACGATGTAAATTAGTGTGGAACGAGGCACTTGAATCTAAGACACAATCATCAACCTTGCTGTACATTGCCAGCAATAGCGCATTGTGAATCTCTTCTACAACAGCATTAGCTGAACTACTTTCGGTCGTTTTCATATGTTTGCAATCCTTTCTCAGATGACCGGCCTTACCACAATTCTAGCAAGTAGCCCCAAATCAAGACTTACTTTTACCCCTATTTCTGGATTTTAACCTACTTCTATTCGAATTTCTATCATTCTCTCTACCATGATTATCAATATTTAGGGCACAATTCGTACCTAGGATTTCATCAGAATGTATACTAGGCACCTCCTCAACCAGAATTAAATCACGAATATCATCGTATTTTAATTTTGTTTTTCCAGTAGAATTACTAACAGCTATCCTCATAGCCTACCAACTATTAGGTAACAAGGCTAAAAATATCAATGCTCGAATCTCCTCATCAAAATCAATCTCAACCAAAGTTAAACTGATTAAAAATGATATTAAAATTATTCAAGTGTTGAGTAACTGAAGTGCCTTCTGCCATCTTTAGATTAAAAAGCTTCTTCATGAAATACACCTTGTTATTCGCTGACAGTTTCTCACACATCCTAGAAAGGACAGCCATCAGTTGCGTTGTAGTCCTTTCCTTCATAACATTTTGTGCAACTGATCTTGACAAGGTCAATAGGATCTGACCTAAAACTTAACGATCTAGAAGTTTCCAATCTAGTTCTGACATATCTGCTGGCTTTTGTCCCGTTAATGGAAGATGGAGATTCTTCTCGTAGAGATAATCCTTGATCTGGATCTTCCAATGTCCAAATTCCATGCCATCAAACCTCTCGACTCTAGAAATATTCGCTTCTTCCTTAGTCATCGCTCCTATTCCAGCCATTGAACAAAGCTCTTATACCAGTTATTAAGAAACACAATGACTAAACAACAAAAATTGAACGAGAAAAATAAATAACAAACATATAGATTTAGGTGGTTTGGCCAAAATTTCCTACTTCCACGGAGTTGTAGGGAAAATTTTATTTCTTGGAATTGTTACAGAGAGTTTTCTTCAATTTCGCTCTACTCTCTCAAACCCTAGAACCGGGAATGTATAGGAGCACCACATGAAACCCTTGATATTCAACTGAACCACCAATCACGGGCTCCATACAAAGTAACCCAACAACTTTACATCTAAATTGTTTCTACAAAGGTAAAAGGGGATAGCTCTACCTTACTCATCAACACACATATTAGAATTTAATTTAATAATTTCAAGACATCTACTCTAATACTCATGTATGACATAAGAATATCACAAACATATGAATAATACATAGAAGAGTAAAAAATAAAGAAAACTTACGTGAAACAAAAAACAGCACCTGCTTGTAACTCTTAAGACTGCAAAAGCGTTCGTTGCAATCTCGTCTTAACTCTTTTATGATATGAAGATCAGGAATTTGCAGAAAAATTTAATATTAAACATTTAATATTAAACATAACTTTCAAGACCTCTAACTATAATAGAGTTTTGGGTCAAAATTTTCTAATTATTTGATGTGGGGCACTAAAACACAAAACCTAGGGTTTTTAAGATGTTGATGTATTTCAAATGTTAACAGTACTGACATTAAGCTTGCATCAGACACAGACCCCACCCAAATTAAAGCGAGCGCTTGTCCCCTATGAAAGAGGTTGGCAAGTTGAGGTAGACATGCTAGCTCTCGCCTACATGGGCAACGTCATGGTCACGCATTATTGTGGATGGGTCGCAAGCACTGGTGGAGCTACATAGGAGCTCAGGTGGGCTCAAGCCCTCCCTGGATTTATGATATTAAGGTGTACAAAATTAGTACATATGCCTAATCTAAATATATAATTATATAATTAAATATATTACTTTATTAGGATCACAAAGAGATGTAAATATATACAAATTTAGTGTAATTTACAGAAGTTATTATTGTGAGGTTAATAATTGTCAGTGGCAGAGCTATGGCAAGATTTATAAAAAAATAATAGCTGCAAACTTACTCTCAAAATAGAAGTACGTCCCTGACAATAAATTATGTGAAATGATTGGCTAGAACTTGCCTACATTGCTTTTGACTGTCAACGCAATCATATTTATTGTTATAAACTTATAAATAATAGCCCGATAGTCACATCTTTGTTATGACTCCATTGTATGTAATTTGTTAATTCTTGTTCAGTCTAGTTCTATTATTTAACTTTTAAACAAGTTAAATGCTGTTTATATGTCTACTTGAATACTAGCCAAATTTGATTTAGAAAGTTCTACTTTTTAAAACACGTGCTTTCTGATAACTTGTTTTTTCAAATATAATTGTTAAAATTAAATCCAAATGTACGAGTGGAATAAAATATATTTGTGCAACATTCACTACCAAAAAAAATAAAATTGATAGAAAACATATCAAAAAATCTATGTATAACTGAAGCCCCCTCTCAACTGATATGCTCAATTCGTCGTTGGTCGCAAGTGCAGTCTATTGAAAATTTTTATTTATTTATTATTTTATTTAATTTTTTTCGCTTGCGTTTTCTCCCTTTTTATATTTTCCCACTTGCATTTATTTATATCATGAATATTTCTTAGCATAAAATTTATTGATCACACGGAACCTCAACCAAGTCAAGATAAGCTTTTCTAAATAGTGAATAATGTTAATCTTAATACTAACATCCCACAAAATTGACAAACAACAAGCTTAACAAGTTATTACTAACCCAAGTCTTGAAGCCAAATTAACCATGTACTATGATCGTTGCTTAGTCTCCATAAGGAATATCACCCGAGGCCCAAATTGCGGATTGAGCTTGGTTAGCGTTCTAACCTTCAGGGTCTGCCCAGCCCCTAACAATTCCAACACATAATACTCATGGCGGTTGTTTAGGGACAACCTCCTCAAACCCGTAAGGACTAGAAACCTGCTCACTTAATTCAACCCCATCATTATACTGAAAGATTGGAGACGTAGATCCCTCTATAATGGTAGACGGATCCTTAGTAACCGTCGCTTCTCAATCTCCATTTTTGCTTTTCTTGCTTTCTTCAAATATGCAAATGATCTCCTCCTACCCCCATTTATCGGGTTGAAACCCATCACCAGACTTTATTCTAAAATCACTTGAATATCTCTATAGATGGACTCAATCGCTTCATTAACATCCTCAGACTAGGAGGTACACATATACCAATTTTGAAAACTATCCTTCCTCACAACTGAACTAAAAATGTCCTTCCCACAACTCATCCTCATCCGAAGGAACAACTGGAAGCATATGCCGGTTAGGACCCACCAGCGAAGGGCCTTTCTGTGACAGCATTGTTCCTTGGCAGAGCTCAAACATTCATAATTCAAATTGGATGATTTAGTTGGCATTGTTTTCCAATTATAATCAAATTTTACATTTTTCATTTTCATTCTAAATATATTTCTGGGACTTTATATTTTATTTGAATATCCAGATTGTCCACATTGGTTAATGTTCGATTTATTTACTTAGCTGTTCGTTTCCCCTATGATTATTAATTGAGCCATTTGAGCTACCCGTTTTTCTCGGGGATTACTTCAAGTAGAACTTGTTGAGTAAAATAGCAACCAATCAAACACAGCAACGAAAATGACTAAATGATTAAGTGAGGAAAGATCTTACAAATTGAGTACCGCACCATGGTATAAGCCATTGTCCTAAAAGACTATTTCGCTGCTGCTATAGGGCATACAGTTCAACCGGCGGCCGACCTCTAGGATTAATGCGATCCAACCTTTAACGTGCACTCATTAGAAGCCGAGTGAGATGCTAAGTAAACTTGCCCAAATTTAGAAAGAGTTTTTGAAAAGAAGATAGGAGAGAGCTTAGAGAAAGAGGAGGAGAAGTTATTCTAGTTTTTGGATGATAGAAAATGGCTGATAAGATATGGTATTTATAGTTGTAATGGTGGCTGTTAGGAGCAGCTATGACCTTCCAACGGTCAGCCTTGAAGGGTTGCATCCCTTGAGGAAAAACAAGTAATAATGGAGGTCCAATTATCAGCTTTGAAGGAGTGCGTCTCTAAGCAGTAATGGAGGTTCTTCTTGGGAGAGATGGGTGCGTTTTTACGAGGCGCATTGATGGCCGACTACGATATTTCCGATAAAATAAAAATACTCGTAATAAAAAGGACACCCACACCCACACTCGAGCACGGCACAACACGCGTGTAGTGCGTGTGCGTGTGTGGTTCCCACTATTCTCTCACCCATTACTTAGTTCAAGTACTCCTTGTTACAAGGTCATATATAAATTTACCCCCCACCCACCCTCACTAAATAATCCATGTGGGATGTGGGTTTTAGCTTAGGACTTCAATATTTAATTTGGCTAATCTTTGTTACATTTCCAATAATCCCCCACAAATGTCACAAAGCTAAAGAAAGGAGATTAGTCTGGGCAAAAGGACGAGCTTAATTTTCAATGTCGATGTCTCGTGACTTGAATCGACACTTAGTATATTACAAGTTTAAGACCAACAGCTTGTCAAGTAACTTTCGTTTTGAACTTCACTAGAGGTTGTATAGTCTTTCACCTGAGCACATACCAAGCTCAAAAAATCTTAGCAAATCCCGTAGTTTGACGCCTTTATTGGCCATGCGTTTGTCCTGGATTCTCATAGGTGCTCTAGAAGGCAAGTCTCTAACCTTCAAAGGGTGTAGCCACACCCCCACACCTACATAGGAGGATCCGATTAAGTGTGTGTTACTTCGCACCACCAAATAATGGCTATGGGTCCATTAAGAGCCAAGGCTCATCCTTATCACCTTAGTAACAATTACTGGGTTCCATCAAGGGTGACTCAACTCACACTACCAAACTATGGCTATGGATTGTCTAACACGGTCAACATCATAGGGAGGGCCAATATTTTATTACATTGTACATTCAAACTGAACTATAACTTACTCATTGAACCATGTATAAGCCAGGTCGAGACACATCAAAGTCAATTCACATTACAGACTTTAATCCCATCCCCCTTGATGTTTCTAATACAATTTTCTGACAAAGGCTTTTCGTTAATGGATCTGCGAGGTTCTTTTCCAACCTCACATAGTCTTGTGATATCACCTCACTTTCAAAAAGATGTTATGCAATTTTATGTTTGAGACGAATGTGCCTCCTCTTGCCATTATACACTTTGTTCTTTGCAACCGAAATGGCTGCCTGACGGCCATAGTGCAATGCAACTGATGGAGCTAGATGTCCCCACAATGGCACATCTACAAGTAAGCTCCTCAACCATTCTGCTTCATATCGTGCTAACTCAAGAGCAATAAATTCTGATTCCATTGTAGATTTGGCAGTACAAGATTGCTTAAATGACTTCCAGGATATAGCACCTCCCCCTAGTGGAATTAATTTCATCGTTATCACATACCCAGTTAGTATCACTATATCCTTCTAGTACAGTAGGAAATTTTGTATAGTGAAGTGTTAGGAATAGTGTCATGAAATCCAGATTTATTCTAGATATATTATTTTAATGAATAAATAAAATTAAAGTTCCAGTCGTTTCCTAGTTAAATTTGTGTATGTGTGCATTTATACTGCATGTGATTTTCTTTTAGGAGACATCCATGAGATGGGTGTAGTCCTCAGACTGCAATTTATATGTTTATTTTAAGTGGTTTATGAGACTAAGCCATAGATAGACTTGAAACAATTGGTATGGATTATTATTTGTAAGACTCGTAGTCGAAGACAAGTTTGGACTACTTGTATGTTAAGACTATAACGTGACACTTTAGATGACTTATCTTGGTCATGTGGATGGAGATCCAAAAGTGTTAGGTTAGTTTGCTTAATAAGATTGACACACTAAGTTGGACCATGTGGGTTACTTATTTCTAGACTACTGTCGAATATGAGTAATTCACGTTGTACTGTTTGAACGACGACTCTAAATCCTGAGGGTATTCTGGACTTGTGCATGGAGCATTAGTTACTTTGGTGTACTATAAGTAAAGTCTAAACGAATGGCTGAAATCCCAAGTACACTGGGTAGTGGCGTGAAATGTGACAGGGATCAGGTATTCAATAGGGAATCTACAATCTCTTATGAGATACAGATGTCCCCTTAGGTGATTCGCAAATATTTGAATAGTTCGGAAACTTTGGCCAAAGTATTCCAAGTGTTTGACATTTGAAATTTATACTGTGAATGTGTTCAAGTATAAATGAATTATTCAGTGAAGGGCAAGTCGGTAACTAATGACGAAGCTGTGAGAAGGATAATGGTAGTGGTTATATTTATCCTTTGTCATAGACATCTAGTGAAGAGGTTGTTGTTATCATTACAGTCTATTAGGAAAATATTAAATAAATAATTTAAGTCTGGAGTGCAGTGAGATTTATTTAGTGGATTTAAGTCTCATTAAGTGGTAATTAAATTATTTCATGAGATGATTAATTTAACCCATTTGGAGCGAGATTTAAATTGTACCTGAGGTTCCTGCGCAACCCTCTGTATTTATTGCCATCAAAAAAATATTAAAGAATTCATGAGATAAATTATTTATCTATAAGATGAGTAAATTAATTTTGCCAAATATTATTCATAAGATGAATAAGAATTCAAAATTATAAATAAAATAATTTTGGAAAATTAAAAATTCATCATGAATTTTTACATGTTGGAAACATAGACAAAAAAAAAAAACCACACAGGGATCGCGATCGGTGGCTAACGTTGGCAGCCAATCAGCGTGCGACACGTGTCACGCGCTGAGCTGCCCAGGGGAGGAATATGCGTGCCACGCATTGGACGAATAGCCGTGCAACACGTGGCACCCTTTTTGAATTAAAAAATATGCAGTTTTGAACAGTGTTTGAAACGCAGCATTTGAATTGTTTTCTAAAAGATATGATGCGTTTTGTATTAAAGCTGGAATTATTTTGTACGCATCCCACTTCGAAAATTTTTTTTTTTTCGCTCC
Organism: Simmondsia chinensis; assembly: GCA_018398585.1. Classification (NCBI taxonomy): domain Eukaryota; kingdom Viridiplantae; phylum Streptophyta; class Magnoliopsida; order Caryophyllales; family Simmondsiaceae; genus Simmondsia; species Simmondsia chinensis. The sequence goes on along the minus strand of JAGTTD010000010.1, from coordinate 30,198,260 downwards.
TGTATACTCCTATAAATAGAGGTACCTATTCCAAAGCTTTGGCATTCAATCAAAACAAAAATTTTTGGGTTTCTGAAATTGTTTCAGAGATCTAATTGGAGAGAGAAATTTCTGTTGAAATTTTTCTTTCCTCCGTTTAATATTTTTTGGAGCCTACGCTCCCCGCAGTTCGAGGTCATTGTGTAGAAGGTTTTGGGATCTCAATTTTGAAGAATATTATTGTCTTTCTAGTTTTTCTTTTATTAGAGCAATTCTAGGTATGTTTTTTCTTTCCTTCTTCTTTTAGTTTCGCTTTTCTATTTATTTATAGTATTCATTATTATACATGTATAACTTTATGTATTGTTGTGAATGTATTAGAGTAAAAAGCCCACAGATCTAAATTAAGAATTTAGATTTGTTGATTTAAATTATGAATTGAAGTCAGTAGATTTAAAATTAAGAATTTTAAATCGACACTAGGTCTAGAGTTATGAATTCTAAACCTATTCCGCTGCGTAAACTATAGGAATAATTTTTGAAATTCATCCCAACAACCGGTATTAGGGCAAAGGGTTTATAGAGATAAACCTATTCCCGGGAAGTCTCGTACGTGAGGTGTCACGAAGCGTGACTCTCCAACTGGGGGTTTAGGTAGTGAGAAGAGTCCTACTCTAAGTGCTCTAATAGGTGCCTATTGTTGTGACCATAGTTGAGAACTGTGGACTCAATAGTCAGCATCAGAGTTTATTTTCCGACAAAATTCATATCTTTTCCCAACATGAAGTCCATGGTTCTTTTTAAATATTTAAGCAATCTTTTCAAAGCATTCCAATGTTCTTTATTTGGACTATAAATGTATCTACTAAATCTGCTTGCCGCATATGCTATCTCATGCTTGATGTAGTTCATTAAGAACATGACACTTCCAATTATCTTAGCATATTCAGACTGGCACATTGCAACATCTTTATGTTTAGTCAAGTGTTTCCTAGGATCATAAAGTATTTTTACTGGATTGACATCAAACATGTTGAACCTTCTAAGAATTTTTTCAACATAGTGAGACTGATTAAGGCTGATGCCTTTAGGAGTCCTCATAATTTTAACTCCAAATATTACGTCTGCCTCACTTAGGTCCTTCATATCAAATTTTGAGCTTAGAAAGTTCTTAGTCTCGGTGACAATGCTTAGAGTTGTGCCAAAAATCAACATATCATCAACATATAAGCAATTAATAACACACCCATTACTATCAGATTAGAGTATACACAAGAGTCTGCATCATTCACGCGAAAGTTGTTAGCAACCAAGGTGCTATTAAATTTTTCATGCCGCAGCTTTGGTGCTTGTTTTATGCTATATAGAGATTTGATTAATTTACATATTTTCTTTTCTGGGCTTGAAACAACAAATCTCTCTAATTGTTCTATATAAATTTCTTCATCTAAGTCACCATTCAGAAAAGCAGTTTTAACATCCATTTGATGGACAAATAAATTATGAATAGAAGCACTAGCAATTAAGGCCCTGATAGTGACTATTTTAGTGACGGGTGAATATGTATCAAAATAATCAACTCTATTTCTTTGTGTAAATTCCTTAGCCACTAGTCTAGCCTTAAATTTATCGATTGACCCATCAGCCTTTAGTTTCTTTTTAAATACCCACTTACAGCCAGTTGATTTGCATCCTCTAGAGATGTCTACCAGTTCCCAAATATAGTTATTCAAAATTTACTCTAATTCGTTGTTAGCAGCTTCTTTCCAAAATGTGGAGTCAACAGATTTCATGGCTTTATCATACGTTTTTGGATCTTCTTCAAGCATATAAGCACACACAATTTCCTCATTTATCTCATTTTGTTCAGTTATGAAGGTGATAAAGTCTGGTCCAAAACTATTTTTTTTTCTAGCTCTTTTACTCCTTTTTATTTCGGATGTGACAGTTTCATCAGCATTCTCAATGCTGGAGGGCGTAGGGCTAGGAATTATAGACTGAGTTATGCGCCTCAGATTTACGCATCTTTTAATTGTTATTTTAATTATTTTGCACCTATTTAATTAAAATTCTACACTCATTTTGGTAATTTTTACGTTTAACAGGTTTGAAATTAAAGTTCCGGAAAGTATCAAATTTTGGTGCAAATGAGACAAATTTGATGCGTAAACAATTAAATCAAGTCAAGTCAAAATTCGAGACAAGAACGTATAAGCCCGACCCGCACCTGCACTATTCATCATCTTCAACCCAAAACCTCAACCCTACGCCCCTGTTCGGCCCACCTCCAGCTCCGTCCCACCAACAGCACCACACTATCTTCTCCAGCCCAGGCCCACAGCACACCGTAATCATCAACCCCGACACTGGCAGACGCAGCAGCCTAGCCCATCAACGGCAACCCACCATCGTTCCAGCCCAATACCTCATCCCACGTCATCACCGGCCAGCACCATGTCAAGCCCAGCTGACCACAGTCAGAGTTCGGCCCACCAGCACGAAATCGAGCCCAGCTTAATCGAGGGTTTTGAGGAGCGTTTAAATTGGAAGGGGGGTTCTGTTTTTCAAGAGTTTGGATCACCGCCCCTGTTTTCTCTCTTCTCTCAGCTTTCTCTCTCTCTCTCTTAGAATTTTATTTTTCTTTTTTTTGTTAAATTGGAACGAGAGCGAAATTAGCGTGGAGATTAACATGAGTTTGATCAACTTCTTCTTCACTGGATCATCCTTGATGGAGAGCTAACTTGTTCTCTGGGGTTAGATGAAATCTTAGCCTTTACTTTTGTTTACTTTTAATTCAGGTTAATTTGATTGTTTGCATGAATTGCTTGGTTGAGATAAATACTTTAAAGTAGTATAATTTTATTGTTTATTCAATTGATATGATTATTGAGTTTGTAACCTTTAATTATTGATATTGATATTTATAAATTAATTCTTTGTACTTGTAGCCTTAGGATTAATTAATCAAGCAATAGTATTAACTGAATTGTTAATTAAAGCTTATCTTCCCTATGCTTTAGTTAGATAGGGTCAATACGTAATAATTAACAACACGTTAGGTAGAGCCTATTTACCTTATGCTTTAGTTAGATAGGGTCAATACGCAATACTAACAGCATTATCCTAGTAGGTTGAAGCTTGTAGCCTAAACCACTACCCGTGTGACAATCAATAATCCCAATTTAAGAGTTAAAGCAAAAATAATTGGCTAATGATGGATTCGAAACCCTAGGTTCGAATTTAATACATTTTTCCGATTAGAAGCAGATTACTTTAGTTTAATTGACATTTTCTAGATTAATTAACACAAAGATATCACTTTTCCTTTAATCAATTTAGGTCATAAATTAAATTCACGCACTCTTAGTCCCTATGGTTCGATACCCTCTCGCCCTACACTTCAATTTTGGTGTGCTTAATAGATAGTATTTTATATTAAATTTTTATAGACGTAGAAAAACACATCAAGATTTTGGCGCCGTTGCCCGGGACTAGGCACCATTCATGATTTTATTTTTGTGATTTTCTTTGATTTTTAACTTTCTATTTCTTCTTTAATTTTAAATTAATTTATTTTATTTTTTAACCCAGGATTTAAAATCTTAATTTGAATTTTAATTTAGAATTTTTAATTTTTAATTCTCTTTAATTGTTATTGTCTCTTTTGTAAAAAAGAGTTTTTTTATTTTCTTTTTATTAACATTATTTTTCTTGTGATTTTGGTGCATAAGTAGATTTTAGGGTATCTTGTTATTTGTCCTTTTTTTTTTTAGTATTTGTTTTGTCTATTTTATTTGTTTTGCTTATTTAACTTTTAATTTACTTGCTTCGTGTGGTTAATTGTTCATGCATGGTCGTCGCTCTTTGTCTCTGGACCTTACCATATTCGACCCTGAAATTGAAAAAACTTTAAGAGACCTTAGAGCCCAACATCGAGCAAAATCCGCTAGTGCTAACTCTGATTTAGTAATGGCTGATGAACAACAACCACGTGCACTCATGGAGTACTTTACTCCCACTACATACGCCTCACCATCTTGCATAAGGTTGCCACCCGTAGCCCATCAGTTTGAGCTTAAGCCGCATACTATACATATGCTTCCTTCGTTCCATCGCTTAAACAATGAGAACTCGTACACACACTTGGACAGCTTCATGGAGGTTTCCTTAACCTTCAGGATTTCTAACATTAGTGATGACGCCATCTTACTTCGTTTTTTTCCTTTCTCTTTGAAGGAAAAGGCTAAGTATTGGTTAGGCACCTTACATAGTGGGACGATTAGTACTTGGACTCAAATGCAACAAGAATTTCTTAAGAAATTCTATCCCATTAGTAAAACTAACAATACTAGGAGAGCCATTAATCCATTTGCCCAACTTCCTACTAAGGAAATTCACGAGAGTTAGGATAGGTTTAGGGAACTCTTACGTGCTTGTCCATATCATGCTATCCCTAAATGTCAACTAGTCCAAAAGTTTTATTATGGGTTGAATGAAAAGGGTCAACAAACTTTTGATGCCTCATGTGGTGGTCAATTCCTTAGGAAGAATGAGGATGAGGCATGGGAATTATTCGAACTTTTGAATAAGAATTCACAACAATCTGCCACACATGCACGTCTTAATGCTATTAGGTTAAATAGTGGAGTGAATAAGATTGCTCACACCTCCATCTTAGATAAGAAAGTAGACTCTCTTACCTCTTCCGTAGAGCAGTTAACTTCCCTATTTAAGATGACATTGGCCCCCTCTATTATTCCTAATATGTCTTATGTTTCAAATGTGCATAATGCTTGCTCTTTATGCTCTAGTGTCTCTCATTCTATACATGACTGCCCCTCTACTTCGCCTTATGTGGAGTGGTCAGAGGAACAAGTCAATGCAACCGAAGGATTCTCATGAAACGACCCATACTCTAACACGTACTATCAGGGCTGGAGAAACCACCCTAACTTTTCCTAGAGGCAAGGAGGAGAAGGATAGTTTATGCCACAACAACATAACCCATGACCTCAACAATCTGGTATGCCCCAGCCTGTCGGTTTTCAACCGCAAGGGTATGCTTTCAACTACTCTCAACTTCCTAATTTAAGCTCTAATTCAAAATTTGAATTTAAGGTTTTGAGTGCGCTGAAAGGTTTAGAAGTTAATTCTCAACTCCTCCACTCTCATACACAATCGATTGCAAAGCTAGAAACCCAAATAGGCCAACTAACTAACACTCTGAGTAGGAGAGATGAGGGACGACTCCCTAGCCAGGCTGTAGAGAGCCCTAGGAACTGTGTAAAACAAGACAACTAACCTTCCCAGCAAGAACAAGCAAAATCCATTAAAGTGTTGAGAAATGGGAAGGAGGTTGACAATGGTGTGAGTGCTAAAAGTAAAGTACCCATGAGTGGTGAGAAAGAGGAGAAGAGCAAGGAGAGAGAAAAGGAGACTGATGAAGTCACGCACCCTTCTTCCACTCCTAAAGCCTCTGATCTTCCCTGATCATATGAACCTAGAGTACCCTTCCCCCAAGCTTTAGTTGCACTGCATCCAAATGGGAAGGACAAGAAGTGGGAAGACATTTTGGAGATGTTTAGGCAAGCAAAGATAAATATTCCCCTTCTTGATGCGATTAAACAGATCCCAGCCTATGCGAAGTTCATTAAGGATCCACTGAACCAAAAGAGGCGATCTAGAGCACATCTTTCTAAAAAAGTGTTTTTAGACGAGCAAGTGAGCTTTATTCTAAAGTGTGACACTCCAGTTAAGTACAAAGACCCTGGTGTCCCTACCATCTCTTGTTCACTTGGAGACTACCCAATCGATAAAGCCTTACTGGACTTAGGAGCGAGTGTCAACATTATTCCTTACTCGGTTTATGAGAAGTTAGTCCTGGGAGAGCTGCAACCCATCACGGTGACCTTGCAATTAGCAGATAGATCAACTAGGATTCCCCGTGGTGAGCTGATTAACGTGCTAGTGAGAGTAGACAAAGCCTTGTTTACTGTTGATTTCCTCGTGCTTGATATGGAACCTTCTAGTCATTCGAAAAACCATGTCCCTATCATTCTAGGTTGGCCTTTCTTAGCGATGGCCAATGCTACCATCAATTGTAGATCTGGGGTAATGGATGTTAGCTTTGCCAATATTTCTATTAGATTGAATATTTTTAAGGCTTCGTTGTCGCCCACTAGTGAGGATGAGTCGGAGTGTTTCTGGGTGGATATTATTGATGATTTGATAGACTACACACTCCCTTCTATCTTAGTTAGTGATTCCCTTGAGCGAGCACTAGTATACGATTGTTCTGATGATTTTGAGATTGAAAATGACGTTAGAGAGATGAATGATTTGCTTGAGTTGTGTGCCCCTTTAGAGACTCGTCATTGATTGTCAAAAGTAGAAGTTTTACCTATGCTTTTGGATTCCCCGGCCTTTCCTTCCATAGTTTCACCACCCAAACTTGAACTTAAGTCGTTGCCATCTACTCTTAAGTAGGCTTTCTTAGGACCCGATGAGACTTTACCTGTGATTATCTCTTCTCAGTTGTCTAGGGAATAGGAGGATGCATTGATAATAGTGCTTAGCGATCATAAGAGTTCCATTGGGTGGTCTGTGGCTTATTTAAAGGGTATAGACCCTTCCATTTGTATGCTTAGGGTTTTTCTCTATGAGAATGCTAGACCCACTAGAGAGATGCAAAGGAGGTTGAACCCTAACATAAAGGAAGTGGTAAAGAAAGAGATTGAGAAATTGCTTGATGCGGGTATCATTTACCCAATTTCTTATAGTAGGTGGGTTAGCCCTATTCATGTAGTCTCAAAGAAGTCAGGCGTTACAGTGGTTAGGAGTAGTGATAGAGAGCTAGTGCCTACTAGAGAGACCACAGGCTAGAGAGTATGTATTGACTATAGGAAGCTTAACTCTGCCACTACAATGGACCATTTTCCTCTACCTTTTCATTGACCAGATTTTGGAGAAGTTAGCTGGTCAGAGCTTTTACTGTTTTCTTGATGGATATTCAGGATATAACCAGGTAGCAATCTACCTAGAGGATCAGCAGAAAATGACCTTTACGTGCCCTTCGGCACGTTTGCCTATCATAGAATGCCATTTGGTTTATGTAATGCACCCGCTTCATTTCAAAGATGCATGATGTCTATCTTTTCTGACATGGTAAACAAATTTCTTGAGGTTTTTATGCATGATTTCTCTGTTTTTGGACTTTCGTTTGATGAATGTTTGCATAATTTAAGGCTTGTGATAAAAAGATGTGAAGAGACCAATCTTGTTTTGAGTTGGAAAAAGAGTTACTTTATGGTTCAAGAGGGCATTGTATTGGGTCATAGAGTGTCCAAGAAGGGTATTGAGGTTGATAAGGCTAAGGTAGATCTGATTGCAAACTTACCCCCTCCCTCAAACGTGAAGCAAGTTAGGTCCTTTCTAGGTCATGCAGGTTTCTATAGGAGATTCATCAAGGACTTTGGAAACTGGCCAGACCATTAACTAGCTTGTTAGCTAAGGAGACATCATTTGAGTTTGATGAGTCTTGCCTAGAAGCTTTTCAAAAACTATGGTCAATACTTGTCTTGGCCCCCATTATGAAGCCCCCAGATTACTCTCTTCCTTTTGAAATTATGTGTGACGCTTCTGATTTTGCTATAGGTGCTATCCTAGGTCAAAGAGTAAACAAAGTGCCTCATGTCATTTCAATGCCAGTAAAACTCTTAATGATTCACAACGCCATTACTCCACTACTGAAAAGGAGTTGCTAGCTGTCGTGTTTGCTCTAGACAAGTTTCGTTCTTATCTTTTGAGGTCAAAAGTCATTATCTATTCTGACCATGCTGCATTGAAATATTTGCTCTCTAAGTAAGAAATGAAACCTAGGCTCATTAGGTGGATTCTTTTACTTCAAGAGTTTGACATTGAGATTAGAAATAAGAAAGGTGCAGAGAATGTGGTCGCTGACCATCTCTCTAAGATTTTCTTTGAGCATCATGATCCATCTATTTCAATGCATGACTCTTTTCCTGATGAGCAACTTTTTGTTGTCTCCCATTCACGTGGCCCTTGGTTTGCAAATATTATTAACTTCCTCGCTACAGGTACGATTCCATCTACTTGGTCTAAGCAAGAAAAGGATAGGTTTCACTCTTAAGTAAAGCACTTTTACTGTTATGACCTTGACTTGTTTAAACATTGTGCGGACCAAGTAATTCGTAAATGTGTTCCATAGTGTGAGTATCATAGCATTTTATCTTTTAGTCATTCATATGCATGTGGAGGACACTTTCGAGGTCGTAGGACTGCCGCAAAAGTTCTACAGTGTGGTTTTTATTGACCTACTCTGTTCAAGGATGCTCACAAGTTTTGTCTTGCGTGTGAGCGTTGTCAGCGCACAGGCACAATGAGACATCAAGACATGGTGCCTTTGAACCCCATTTTAATTGTTGAAATATTTGATGTTTGGGGTATTGACTTTATGGGACCATTTCCCCCATCTTTTAGGTTTGTTTACATACTTTTAGAGGTCGACTATGTATCTAAATGGGTTGAGGCTATACCTACTAGTACCAATGACCACAAAGTGGTCATGCAATTTGTTAAGGACCACATTTTTAACCACATTGGTACCCCTAGAGCACTTATTAGTGATGGTGGTAGGCATTTCATTCATAGGTCATTCGAGGCACTTCTTAGGAAGTACTCAGTGCATCATAAGATTGCCGCCCCCTATCATCCCCCAACTAGTGGTCAAGTAGAGCTTTCAAACCATGAGATCAAGTCTATACTTGAGAAAATGGTTCGTTCTGATAGGAAAGATTGGTCCCTTAGGTTGAATGATGCTCTTTGGGCATACCGCACCGCCTATAAGACCCCACTTGGTATGTCACCCTATAGGTTGGTCTTTGGTAAAGCATGTCATTTACCAGTTAAGCTAGAACACCGTGCTTATTGGGCCACTAGAGCCTTGAATTTTGACTTAGACCAAGCTGGTGCTAACCGAAAGCTTCAATTGAGTGAGCTGGAAGAACTAAGGAATGAAGCTTATGAGAATGCAAAGATTTATAAAGCTAAAATCAAGGCTTTTCATGATAAACGTATTATGAGAAAAACATTTGCTCCTGATCAAAAGGTTTGGCTTTTTAATTCTAAATTGTGTCTTTTTCCTGGTAAGTTAAGGTATAGGTGGGATGGTCCTTTTATGGTTAAGTAGGTATACCCCTCGGGTGCTATTGAGATATACCACCATAAAGATGGTCGTGCATTCACTGTAAATGGTCAAAGGCTTAAATCGGTAGTTGAGTTGGATGGCATTGCCGATGGACAGCTTATTGAAGTTGTCTCTTTGATGGACACCATGACTGATACTTGATCTCTGCTTTATTCACTGCACCTGGCTGAATGCGTAAAATTTAGCACTCCGAGAAGGCAACCTAGGTTTGTTATTTCTTGTTTATAATTTTGTTTTTGAACTAATTAGTTGTTTCAAGGTTTGTTTTCTCTCTTTTCAGATTCTTGTGTTGGGTCGAAAGATTCCTATATACATGTCCACACTGTCTCGTCAGGTTGTATTGCTCCATCTCACCTATCTCTTGTGCTTTAATGATTAATGTTGTTGCATTGAGGACAATGCATGACTTAGGTGTGGGAGTGAGGCTCATTTGTATGTGCTCATTTTTTTTTTTTGGTCAAAATTTTAAAATTTTGGCATCTTTTGTGCATTTTGAGCGTGCATTCTAACTGTTTAACCAAGTGTTCCCTGATCGACGCGTATGTTATGATGACAGTGGGATTAGTTGTTTATTTCGTTCTCTTAATTCCATGAAGTTAAATGATTCTACTTCATACTTGTTAATGAGTATTGTTGATATTAATGGGTTCTACTCATGCCGCTCACATATTCACAAACCACATGACTTTCGTGTTGCAGAAAATCTGAAGAATTTGAGTAAACAACCTTATATATCTTGAGTTTTGCAAGCCTACCCTATTGACTTATCCTAATCCTTGCCCTTGATGTTATTTAAAGTTATGATTGGTCAATGTTAATTGTAATGATGAAGTACGTGTTATATATTTTAAAAAAAAGTCCAAAAATGGATAGAAACGGAAGAGGAAACAAAAAGAAAAAAAAAAGTTTCCTCCAAAAAAGAAAAAAAAGGGGGCAAAAGAAGAAGAAAAATTAAAAATTGATGTATGTTCATGGTAAAGTTTCTTTTGTGCTATATCAAGGTCAAAATATTGTAAAGTGGTTACTCATATGCCACTTAAAATTTCTCTATGTATAGGCATGGGTTTAGGTGATTCAATGGTGCGGGTGCACAAAACCTTTATATATTTGGTTGGAAGCGAGAATTTGAGGAGATTCTGTGGCATGAAATCCTATTCACTTTCACTTGTGCGTTGCTTGAGTAATCCCTATTAGTTGATACAAGGTTAATGAAATTCTATGACGAGTTTTGAAGTTTAATCACCTAAATTCATGGAATTGGAGAATGCTTTAGATGATTAATCTTGTATTGAATTGTAACATAGGTGTTAATCTCGGAAAACTTTGTAAAGGTTGGGATAGTTGGGGTAGTTGGTCATTATAGTTTTTATGTTAAATCATATGCTTTGCTCGAGGACTAGCAAAGGTTAATTGAGGGGGTCTTGATGTGCCTCAGATTTGCGCATCTTTTAATTGTTATTTTAACTATTTTGCACCTATTTAATTATAGTTTTACACTCATTTTGGAAATTTTTTTGTTTAACAGGTTTGAAATTAAAGTTCCAAAAATTGTAAAATTTTGGTGCAAATAAGACAAATTCGACGCGTAAACAATTAAATCAAGTTAAATTGAAATTCGAGACAAGAACATATAAGCCCAAACCGCACCTGCACTATTCATAATCTTCAACCCCAAACCTCAACCCTGCACCCCTGTTCGGCCCACCTCAAGCTCCGGCCCACCAATAGCACGACACTGTCATCTCCAGCCCGGGCCCACAACACACCACAATCATCAACCTCGACACCAGCAGAGGCAGCAGCCCAACCCGCCAACCCACCATTGTTCCAGCCCAATACTTCATCCCACATCATCATCGGCTAGCACCCTATCAAGCCTAGCTGACCACCGTCATAGTCCGGCCCACCAACACAAAATCGAGCCCGACTTAGTAGAGGGTTTTGAGGAGCGTTTAAATTGGAAGGGGGGTCTCTGTTTTTCGGGAGTTCGGATCACCGCCCCTGTTTTCTCTCTTCTCTCAGCTTTCTCTCTCTCTCTCTCTCTCTCTTAGAATTTTATTTTTCTTTTTTTTTTGTTAAATTGGAACGAGAGCAAAATTAGCGTGGAGATCAACATGAGTTTGTTCAACTTCTTCTTCACTGGATCATCCTTGATAGAGAGCTAATTTGCTCTCTAGGGTTAAATAAAATCTTAGCTTTTACTTTTGTTTACTTTTAATTCGGGTTAATTTGTTTGTTTACACGAATTGCTTGGTTGAGATAAATACTTTGAAGCAGTATATTTTTATTGTTTATTCAATTGATATGATTATTGAGTTTGTAACCTTTAATTGTTGATATTGATATTTATAAATTAATTCTTTGTGCTTGTAGCCTTAAGATTAATTAATCAAGTAATAGTATTAACTAAATTGTTAATTAAAGCCTATCTTCTCTATGTTTTAGTTAGATAGGATCAATACGTAATAATTAACAACACGTTAGGTAGAGCCTATTTTCCTTATGCTTTAGTTAGATAGGGTCAATACGCAATACTAACAACATTATTTTAGTAGATTGAAGCTTGTAGCCTAAACCATTCCCCGTGCGACAATCAATAATCCCAATTTAAGAATTAACTCAAAAATAATTGGCTAATGATGGATTCGAAACCCTAGGTTCGAATTTAATACAGTTTTTCGATTAGAAGTAGATTACTTTAGTTTAATTGTCATTTTCTAGATTAATTAACACAAAGATATCACTTTTCCTTTAATCAATTTAGGTCATAGATTAAATTCACGCACTTTTAGTCCCTGTAGTTCGACACCCTCTCGCCCTATACTTCAATTTAGGTGTGTTTAATAGATAGGGTTTTATATTAAATTTTAATAGACGTAAGAAAAACACATCACTGAGCATTAGATTTCATGGGAAATATGCGTTCAAAGAACTCGGCATCTCCAGACTTCATTATACTACCACATGCAAAAGAGCCGTTTTCTTGTTTTATTAAAAATCCATATGCAGCACTATGGTATGCATATCTAATAAAGATGGAATCAATAGTTTTAGGTCCAATTTTGCTTCTTTTAAGGTTGAGCAGTCTAACTTTGGCCAGACACCCCTAAACTTTAAGGTATTTTAAATTAGGAGCATAGCGTTTCCATAATTTATAAAGTGTTTTATTAAGTTTCTTATGAGGTACACAGTTTAGTATATGACAAGCAGATAAAATTGCCTGCCCCCACACATTATCAGGAAGTCCAGCACTTATTAGCATAGCGTTCATCATATTTTTCAAGATTCTGTTTTTCCTTTCTGCAATGCCATTTGACTCTGGACAGTAAGGGAGTGTTCTTTCATGTATTATTCCCCTCTCTTCATAATGCTTCTCTAGGGAAGTAGGGTCATATTCCCCTCCTGTATCAGACCTTAGTCTTTTCATTATTCTTCCAAGTTTGTTTTCAACCTCGGCTTTATGCTTTAAGAACAAGCTTCATCTTTAGTCTTTAAAAGGTGCACCATGGTATATCTAGACTAGTCATCTACGAAGGTTATGTAGTATCTTTTACCGCCCTTACACATTGTTCTTTTAAACTCCCCTAAGTCGCTATGGACCAATTCTAGTAGTTTTGTGTGTCTTTCAACAGATTTAAATGGTTTTTTCGCGTATTTAGCTTCAACTCATAATTCACATTTAGAGAAATCCATATTATTAAAGTCAGGGATTAAATTCATTTTCTTTAAACGTTTGATAGAGTTAACATTCACATGTCTTAAATGAGCATGCCATAAATCAAGGGATTCGGTCATATAAGCGGAAGAAGTACTAGCATTCACTTCATTAACACAGTTCGCATCAAGAATAAATAGACCCCTGTTACAGTAATCCTTCCCCACAAATTCACCATTTCTAGTGAGCACGACCCTATTAGAATCAAATGCTAATTTTAAACCGACTTTAATGAGAAGGCTATCTGATATCAGGTTTCTACGCAAATCTGCCACATGCAGCGCATTAGTTAATGTGAGCATTTTACCAGAGTTGAGTTTTAAAGAAATCTTCCCCTTTTCAAGGATTGCTATGGCTGCTGAATTTCCCATGTAGACAACATCGCCATCATTCACCTTCTGGTACTCTTTAGAAATGTTCCGATGTGCACAGATGTGTCTAGCAACGCTAGTATCCACTATCCATTCTGTCACGTTGTTCACCAACTTCATTTCCGAGACCACAGCTATAATGTTGTCAGTTTCTACTAGATTGGCCTTGTTCTTGTTGTCTTTGGGTTGGTTCTTCTTGTTTCTGTAGTCCTTTGCTTTGTTTCCATGTTTCCCACAGAAGTAGCATTCTCCTTGGAATTTGGCCTTCGTTTTGTGAATCTTTCCCCCGAGTTTGAGGTGGGAGTGGTACCTTTTGTCTTTTCCATTAAATTTGTCAGAGGAAGCGGCTTTTATTTTGACAATGTTAGCTTTAGAATAGTCAGAGTGTGAGTTTGCCTTATCCTTAAGCCTATTTTCTTCTTCGATTTTTAGATGACCCATAAATTCTTCTAAAGATAGATCTTTTTTCTTATGCATGAGTAGATTTCTATAGTCTTTCCATGAGGGCCGGAGCTTTTTGATAAGGACATAGGCTTGAGTGATTTCACATATTTTCAGACCTTCTGACAGTAGAGTAGCTACAATGTTTTTATAGTCGTGTATTTGGTCAATGATTGGTTTGTCGTGAACTACTTTATAATCCAACCATTTGCTAACAGCGTATTTTCTAGTACCCGCATCGTCGCTCCTATATTTTTTAAGAAGTGTGTCCCATATTTCCTTAGCGATGTCCATTTTAACATATATATCGAATAAACTAATGTAATGCAACAGTGTTCCCCTGCTACTTTTATTTTTTGCAGTGAATTTTTCCTTAAAAATATTTTTACTAGTTTCTTCTTCAGGGACGTTCTTTTCATAGAGAACATAGTCAATATTAAGTTGTTCCAGGTATAGCAATAGCTTAAGAGACCAGTGTTTGTAGTTCTTCTCGTCTAGTGATTCAAGTTTAGATATATCGGGAAGAGGGAGTTTCGTTGCCATGATTGACGTAAATTGTCTTTTAGATTGTTCAGTAAAAACGGTGAGTAGAACAGCAACCAATCAAACACAGCAATGAAAACGTCTAAACGATTAAGTGAGGAAAGATCTTACAAATTGAGTAACCGTACCGTGGCATAAGCCACTATCTTTAAAGACGATTTCGCCACTGCTAGGTTGCATATAGTTCAACCAGTGGCCGTCCTCCAGGATTAACGCTACCCAACCTTTAACGTGCACTTGTTAGAAACTGGGTGGGATGCTATATGAACTTGCCCAGACTTAGAAAGAGTTTTAGAGAAGAAGGTAGGAGAGAGCTTAGAGAAAGAGGAGGAGAAGTTGTTCTGGTTTTGGGATGATAGAAAATGGCTGACAAGAGTGGCATTTGTGGTTGTAATGGTTGCTGTTGGGAGCAGCTATGACGTCCTAATGGCCAGTCTTGAAGGATTGCATCCCTTGGGAAAAAAACAAGTAATAATGGAGGTCCAATTGCCAACTTTGAAGTGGGTGCGTCCCTAAGCAGTAATGAAGGTTCTTTTTGGGAGAGGTGGGTGCGTTTTAACAAGGTGCATTGATGGCCGACTAAGATATTTCCTATAAAATATAAATACCTGTAATAAAAAGGACACCCACACCCACACCCTTACCCGAGCACGGCACGGCACTGTGGGAGGGCGATGCGCACGTGTGGTTCCCACCATTCTCTCACCCATTACTTGGTTCAAGTACTCCTTGTTACAAGGTCATATATAAGCTACCCCTCCCTTCACTAAATTATCCATGTCGGATGTGGGTTTTAGCTTAAGACTTCAACATTCAATTTGGCTAATCTTTATTGCATTTCCAACATAACTTTTGGAATTCACCGATTTAACACATTTCAAGGGTCAACTGAACCGAGGCACCGAAACCTTTTTCACAAGAGCTTCACCCAAGAGGGAAAGTCGACTATAGCAAGAACAACCCCTTCTATGCCGCCTAATTCCCTCGGTCTTTTCTTGCCTAGTGGTGGTGTTTTGGAAAGTTGGCGAAAGATTTGGTTTCGAACCAAACTATTGCATTCCTTGCCCTGTCAGACCAGACTCTTCTTTAAACCCGGCTGCAATATAAATACGCTACATTTTTTAAAAATTATTTTTTTTTCTTATTTTTAAATGGATTTGAGAATAGGAAGCACCTCTTTAGAATATTAGGATTTGAGTTGTGCTTACATTTTAGAGGGAATGAGACTTATAATTTAAAGATATGATAGAAGATAGATC
Organism: Simmondsia chinensis; assembly: GCA_018398585.1. Classification (NCBI taxonomy): domain Eukaryota; kingdom Viridiplantae; phylum Streptophyta; class Magnoliopsida; order Caryophyllales; family Simmondsiaceae; genus Simmondsia; species Simmondsia chinensis. The sequence continues at coordinate 30,182,726 of JAGTTD010000010.1, read as the reverse complement.
ATAGGTCTATGGGAAAACACAAACAAAGTACCAAATTTTGAAGACACGATCAAGACACAACATAGGGATGCCCTTTAAAAAGATTTTCAATGCACATCTTGGTATTACGTATGTGTTATGATCCATAGCAATCAACCAACGAACCAATCAATCGAATCTTCAAATCAAAGGTAGTATATTGTATAAATTGCAGACTATGGGAATAATTACATATTAAAACTATAATATAAGAGAAGGCAGGGGAAGAGATAAACTAAAGATAAAAGGGGATGAAGACTTAGAAAGAGAGAGGGGAGAGAGATAGAACTCAATCAATATTCATCTATCATATGTCCCTTCTTACTAAAATCTGTATATATAGAATTATAGAAGGGATATAATTGAAATATAGGACGTAGCCTTTTTATTTATACCTATAGTACTCCTCACTTAAATATTATATTTTTGGATTATATCAATACCTTCCCCTTTTAAAGATATTTGTCCTTAAGAGTCAAGGTATTGACACCCCAATCAGTAACCCTCCAGGGCTAAACACTATAATTACAAATTTTAGCCATTTAAAAAGTCTAAAATTGACATTGGAAGCTATATTTTTGTCCCTTAAAATATTTAGGTAACTAATTTTGGAATTATAAAAAATTTCGAGGGTAAAATTGTAATTTCTCAAATAAAAATTTAACCTCAAATTCTGTTGGTGCATCATCATCTTCCTCATGCCACCAAGTATGAAACCCTAACCCTGCCCTAAGGAAGGCAGTGCTTGATACAAAACATGAACTAGGAGCCGCATCTCTGTGCAATGCATAACGCCTGCCATTGTGTTTCCCGCCAACCTCATGTCTACTTCTACTTGTCGCTATTATGTTCTCTGCTTTAGCATTTCAGGCAGTTGGCCTTGCCACATCTGCTCAAGATATTTTCTCATCTTTTATATAAATAGGGAGAGTTAGTTGTTTAAAGGTTTTGTGTGATGAATTGTGTGAACTTTCCTCTCTCTCCCTTAGGCTCTCATCTATGTCTTCTGCCCATTCTCCATGTAAATCCTCCATTAAAGGAGCTCAAACCTTACTTTTATAGCAAATATATACAACGGGGCAGCCCCATTACAGCCCCATAGCCCCAATTACGCATTGATTGAGTCTTAATTTCATTGTTTCCATTAAATTTAAGCTAGATTGGTATCAATTGGTATCGAAGTAGCTCAATCCTTGGCACTGCGTGTCATCCTCATCGTCATCATCGAGCTATTCATCACCATCGATCACAGCACATCTCATCGTCGCCAATTGCATAAAATAGAGTACCTTCATTTTCATCATCATCTTCATTGATCATCCTTAGCTACCATGGCTGAGGGTACCCAATCCCAGGTGGTGATGAGGGAAAGGGAAGAAACAAATGAGCAACACTTTTTAGATCTTGAGCGTATAGTGGCACGCATCAATGGAACTCTGGATGCTCCGTCAATCCAATACACAAGACTGGCCCAGATGGTCACCCACCCACCACCGGCTCCTGACGTGGCTCATCCTAAGTAACCACCTCCCCATGCTGCGACCCCTAACCTGCAGGTGCCAGCAATGTTTCAAGGTAACTACCAAGCTCCTACTCGTTTTACTAAGATTGAATTTTCAAGGTTTAGTGGGAACGCGTTGATGGTTGGTTACAACGTTGTGAGAGATACTTTGTGCTTAAGGGGACCCCGAATGTGGTCAAATTAGTGTTAGCTAGTATACATTGGAAGATGATCCACAAGAGTGGTACAACCCTTTTGAGAAATCGTGGCCTATTGGTGTTTATATTCCATGGGAGGTTTACGCTTCGCGAATCCGATCTCGGTTCATGGAAACTGCCAGTGACCCATTGACTGAGTTAATGCGACTTTGGCAAGAGGGTAGTGTTAATGAGTTTTTAAGTGAGTTCGAAGCACTTGTGAATAGATATGCCTTAAGTGAGGAACGAAAGGTTAACATTCTGGTGGGTGGTTTCTGGGAGGAGATTTCATATCATACTCTTATTTTTAGACCCCAATCCCTACATGATGTTGTTATGCTTGCTAAGCGGCAAGAACATAATTGTGCTTATATGGATCATATAATCAGTAAGGCTTCGATGAAGACAGCACCATTGCTTCCTTCACCAATCCCACCAGCAATAACACCTACATTCCTGCCCCCTCAACCGCCCGCCTAGTTATTACTGGCACTCGGGAACCCGCCAAGACCCCCTCCTCATTGACAATTAAGCATGACACTGGCCGAATTGGATGATCTTCAAGCTTGTAACTTATGTTTTTACTGCCGAAAATGCTTGACTTCGGGTCATCAGTGCACCATGGGCAATTGCGCCCATCGGTTTTGGCTTGAGGTGAAAGAAGAGGACTCTGATGTTGCCAACACCATCCCACCAGATCCTAATCCAGATCCGATTACTGACCTACATATTTCCACCCATGTTTTGGAAGGAGTCCCGCATTGGCAAACTATGTGTGCTCAAGGCCACTTTCAGCGCCGTCCTTTGAGTATCTGATGTGTTTTTCTACATCTGTCAAAATTTAATATGAAACCCGATCTTCTAAACACATCTAAATTGAAGTTTAGGGTGAGAAAGCGTCGAACCACAGAGACTAAGAGTGCGTGAATTTATTCTATGACCTAAATTGATTTTAGGAATGTATGAAATTTGGTGTCAATTAATCTAAAGAAACAAAAATTAAACTAAGATATTCTATTTCTAAGTGGAAAAGTGTATCAAATTGGAACCTAGAGTTTCGAATCCATCATTAGCCAATTACTTTTGCGTTAACTTTTGAAATGGGATTATTGATTGCCACACGATTAGTGGTTTAGGCTACAAGCTTCAACCTGCTAAGGTGATGTTGTTCGCATCGCGTATTGACCCTATCTAACTAAAGCATAGGGAAGATAGGCTCTACCTAACGTATCGTTAACTATCACCTATTGACCCTATCTAACTAAAGCATAGGGAAGATAGGCTTCAAATTACAATTCGATGAATACTATTGTTTGATTAATTAATCCTAAGGCTATAAGCATAAAGAATTAATTTATAAATATCAACATCAACAATTAAATGTTACAAACTCAATAACCATCTCAATTGCATAAACAATAAAAACATAATACTTCAAAGTATTTATCTTAGTCAAACAATTTATATAAACAATCAAATTAACCCAAACTAAAAGTAATACAAAAGTAAAAAGGTTAAGATCTTGTCTAACCCTAGAGAGTAAGTTAGCTTCCCATCAAGGATGAACTAGTGAATGAGGAGATGAACAAACCTATGACAGTCTTCACGCTAATTTCGATCTCGTTCCAATTTAACGAAAACCCAAATTCAAAAGAAAACAAGAGAGAGAGAATTTGAGAATAAAGAGAGGCGGTGCTCTCTAGAACCCAAAAATTGCAAAAACCAGAGAATAGAAGTCCCCTATTCCATGATCATCCCCTTCCTCTTATACTCGACCGAAAACCTTGCGAACTAGGCTGTGCTGATGCTGCGGCGATGGGCCGGAGATGGGCTGAGGTAGGTGACCTGTGTCAGTGATGAGCTGCGGGCTAGTGTCCGACGGGCCTAATGGTAAGCTGGGCTGAGGAGGATGACGATGGCTTAGAGAGGATGGTCTTGTGCATGTGTTGGGCTAGAGGTTGATGTGGTGAAATTAGGCCATGAGTTGATGTGTTGATAATGGTGATGACGACAGGGGTGTTGGGCCAGTGATGTTTTAGCCAGTTTGGCAGGTCAGAGCGAGTTGGGTCAGGCTTGGCTTGCATTACCTCATTCTGATCTCCAATCGACTTGATTTAATTGTTTACGCATTGAATTTGTCTTATTTGCACCAAAGTTGACAATTTTAGGAACTTTAATCTTCGAACCTATAAAACATAATAATTGCAAAAATGAATATATAACTATAATTAAACAAGTGTAAAATGACTAAAATAACAACTAAAAAATGCGTAAATAAGAAACACATCAACACCCCCACACCTAATCTTTGCTAATCCTCTAGCAAAGCATAGGATAGACACAACAACTCAAGCAATCAGCTACCCCAACCTTCACCAAGTTTTTTGATATTAATACTTACATTAGAATTCAGAACAAGATTTAATCATTTAGAGCATTATCCAATTTTATGAATTCAGATGATTAAACTTCAACAGTCATCATAGAATTTCGTTAACCTTGTTTCAACTAATAGAAACTACTCGAGCAAGCACACAAGTGAATATGAATGGGATCTCATACCATAGAATCTCTTCAAAGTCTCACATCCAACAAAATATACCAAGGTTTTGTACACCCACACCATTGAATCACCTAAACACACGCCCATATATAGAGAATTTTACGTGGCATATGAGTGACCAATTTACAATATTTTGACATTGATATAACACAAAAGAAGAACAACTTTATTATAAATGTACATCAATTGCTACTTTCTTCGTTTTCTTTTGCCTTTTTTTTAAAAACTTTGGAGGAAACTTTTTTTCTTTTTTTCATTTCTTCTTTCTTTTCTGTTCATTTTTTGGACTTTTTGGATAACAAGTACTTCAACATTACAATTGATATTGATCAACAAGTACTTCACATAAAATCAAAAGACAAGGAATAGGATAAACCAATAGAGTAAGCCTGCAAAACTCAAGATATAAGAAATTGTTTACTCAAATTTTTTTGATTTTCCACAACACGAAAGTCCTGTGCATAGTGAATATGTGAGCAGCATGAGTAGAAACCATTAATATCAATAATGATCGACAATACTTACTAATGAGTATGGAGTAGAATCATTTAATTTCATGGAATTAAGAGAACAAAATAAACAACTAATCCTACTATTATCCTAACATATACGTCGATCAAGGAAAACTTGGCTAAACGGTTATAATGCACAATCAAAATGCACAAAAGATGTTCCAAATTTTAAAACTTGGACCAAAAAATGAGCACATGCAAATGAGCCTTACCCCACACCTAAATGATGTATTATCCTCAATGCGACAACATTAATCATTAAAGCACAAGAAATAGGTGAGATGGAGCGATACAACCTAACAAGGTGAGGTGAACATTTATATATGACTCCTTCAACCTGGGACAAGAACCTGAAAAGAGAGAAAATAAGTATCAAAGAAACTAATTAGTTCAAAAACTACACTAAAAACAAGAATTAGCAAAACCTAGGCTGCCTCCTAGGAGCGCTAAGTTTTATGCCTTTAGCCATGCACAATAGATCTAGCGAAGATCAAGTAATGATATCAATCAAAGAAGCAACTTCACCAAGCTCACCTAAGACAACATCTACAGCTCAATCAAGAGTGTCATACATGATTTCAGGAGGGAGAGAGCAGTCGGGTGGATGCCTAATGGGGGCAGCAACAAATGTAGATCGAAGCTTATGAACAACTTCTAACCAAGGCTCATTAAGCTCAACTGATGTGTGCTCAGTTTGGGCAAACTAGTCAATGGTCTAACTAACTTCCCACAGTCCTTAAGGAATCCTTTATGGAAACTCGCATGACCTAGAAAGTCTCCAACTTGCTTCACATTTTTTTGGGGTGGGGGGTGGTTGGCATTCAAACCTATCTTAGCTTTATTAACCTCAATACTCTCCATAGACAACCTACAACATAGTAGAATTTCCTTTTGAATCGTAACGTCATGACTCTTCTCCCAATCCAAAACTTCTTTCATGTCAGCGTTAAATCTTTGTTGCATTTTTTTAGAAAGTTTTGCATTCTCATCACAAGAGTCACTAACTACGGTAGATGGCAGTGTTTGTCCACCGAATCATCAGAAACATCCACACAGAAACACTCCAACTCAACCACACTAGTGGGTGACGATGAAACCTTAAGAATATTCAACCTAATAGTCATGTTTGCAAAACTAACATCCATTACCCCAGATCTACAATTAATGGTAGCATTGGTAGTAGTTAAGAAAGGCCGACCTAAAATGATAGGGATATGGTTTTGTCGAATGACTAGAAGGTTTCATATCAAGTACAAGAAAATCTGCAAAAAATATGGCTTTGTCTACCTTCACCGGTACGTTAGTAAGTTCACCACGTGGGATCCTAGTTGATCTATCCACTAACTGCAAGGTCATTGTGGTGGGTTGCAACTCTCCTAATCCTAAGTCCTCATAAACCGAGTAAGAAATAATGTTGACACTCGCTCCTAAGTCCAGTAAAGCTTTATCAATCGGGTAGTCTCTAAGTGAACAAGAGATGGTGGGGACACTAGGGTCTTTGTACTTAATTGGAGTGTCACACTTCAGAATAGAGCTCACTTGCTTGGCTAAAAACACTTTTTTAGGCAGATGTGCTCTAGATCGCCTCTTTTGGTTCAGTAAGTTCTTAATAAACTTTGCATAGGCTGGGATCTATTTAATGGCATCAAGAAGGGGAATGTTTATCTTTACTTGCCTAAATGTCTCCAGAATCTCTTCCCACTTCTTGTCCTTTCCATTTGGATGTGGTTCAACTAAAGCTTAGGGGAAGGACACTATAGATACATATGAGGAAGGAAGATCAGGGGGTCTTAAGAATGAGAGAAGGGTGCATGACCTCATTGGTCGCCTTCTTTCTTTCCTTGCTCTTTTCTTTCCCTTACCACTTATGGGTACTTCACTCTCAGCACTCACCCCATTGTTAACCTCCTTCCCACTTCTTAACACTGTAATGGACTTTGCTTGTTCTTGATGGGGAGGATAGTTGTCTTGCCTCATACAGTTCGTAAGGTGCTCTATAGTTTGGTTAGGGAGTCTTCCATCATCTCTCCTACTCAAAGTGTTAGCTATTGACTTATTTGGGGTTCTAGCTTTGAGATTGATTATGTATGGGAGTGGAGGAGTTGGGAATTGGCTTTTAAAACTTTCAGTGCACTCAAGACCTTCTCTTCAAAATTCAAATTAGAGCTTAAATTAGAAGGTTGAGAGTAGTTAGAAGCATATCCTTGCAGTTGAAAACCGAGAGGTCGTGGCATACCAGATTATTGAGGTCGTGGATTCTGTTGCTAGGGCACGAATTATCCTTCTCCTCCTTGACTCGAGGAGAAGCTTGGATGGTTTTCCAGCCCGGATTGTATGTGTTCGAGTACGGATCATTTCTCGAGAATCCTTTGGCTGCATTAACCTATTCCTCCGATCACTCAACAAAAGGTGAAGTAGAGGAGCAATCAAGTGTAGAATGAGAGACTCTAGAACATGAAGAACAAGCATTATGCATATTTTGGACATTAAACACATTAGGTATAGTAGGGGGAGTGAATGTCATCTTAAATAAGGAAGTAAGTTGCTCCACAGAAGAGAGTCTACTTTCTTATTTAAGATAGAGAAGTGAGCAATTTCCTGTACTCCTCCTCTATTTAACTTCGCAGCATTTAAACGTGCATGTGCGGCATTCTGTTATGAGTTCTCATTCAAATGTTCAAATAGTTCCCGCACTTCATCCTCATTCTTCCTAAGGAACTGACCACCATAAGAGGCGTCAACAGTTTGTTCACCCTTTTCATTCAACCCATAATAAAAGTTCTGTGAAACCTATCCCAACTCTCATGAAATTCTTCACTTAGAAGTTGGCCAAAGGTGTTAATGGCTCTCCTAGCAATGTTGGACTTACTAATAGGATAGAATTTCTTAAGAAATTCTTATCGCATTTGAGCCCAAGTACTAATCGTTCCATTAAATAAGGTGTCTAACCAATACTTAGCCTTATCCTTCAAAGTGAAAGGAAAAAAGGTGAAGTAAGATGGCATCATCACTCATGTTAGGAATCATGAAGGTTGAGCAAACGTCCATAAAACTGCCCAAGTGCGTATGGGTTCTCATTACTTAAGCCCTGGAATGAAGGGAGCATCTGTATGGTATGTGGCTTAAGCTCGAACTGATGGGCTACAGGTGGCAACCTAATGCATGAAAGTGAGGTGTAATTGGTGGGAGTAAAATACTCCATAAGTGGATGTGGTTGTTGTTCATTAGCCATTACAGTTTGTTCTCAGTGTTGGGCTCTAAATTCTCTTAAGGTCCTTTCAATTTTAAGGTCAAATCTAGTAAGGTCAACAGAAAAAGAACGATGACCGTCTATGAAAAAACAACCACGAGAAGCAAGTCCAACTAAAAATAAAAACTAGCAAAGTAAAAGAAAAAAAATTATATTAATAATAAACTATTCTATAATCTATCTATGCACGAAAATCACAAGATAAATAATGCTACGAAAATAAAAACAAAAAAAGAAAAGAAAATAACCCCTTTTTTGAAGAAAATAAAATATTTATATTTTTTTCCTTTTTTTTTAAAAAAAAGAGACAATAAAAATTTTAAAAAATAATAATAAATAGAAATCCTAAGTTAAAAATCAAAGAAAATCACAAAAATAAAATCACGAATATTGCCTAGTCCCCGGCAACTGCGCCAAAATCTTGATGTGTTTTTCTGTGTCTATCAAAATTTAATATTAAACCTTATCCATTAAACATATATAAATTGAAGTTTAGGGTGAGAGGGTGTCGAACCATAAAGACTAAGAGTGCGTAAATTTATTCTATGGCCTAAATTGATTTAAGGAAAGTATGAAATTTTGTGTCAATTAATCTAAAGGAACAAAAATTAAACTAAGGTATTCTACTTCTAAGAGGAAACGTGTATCAAATTGGAACCTAGGGTCTCGAATTTATCATTAGCCAATTACTTTTGTGTTAACTTTTAAATTGGAATTATTGATTGTCACACGAGTAGTGGCTTTGGCTACAAGCTTCAACCTACTAAGGTGATGTTGTTAGGATCGCGTATTAACCCTATCTAACTAAAGCATAGGGAAGATAGGCTCTACCTAACATATCGTTAACGCTAACGTGTTGACCCTATCTAACTAAGCATAGGGAAGATAGGCTTTAATTAACAATTTGATGAATACTATTGTTTGATTAATTAATCCTAAGGCTACAAGCACAAAGAATTAATTTATAAATATCAACATCGACGATCATTTGTGACAAACTCAATAATTGTTTCAATTGAATAAACGATAAAAACATAATACTTCAAAGTATTTATCTCAATCAAACAATTTATGTAACTAATCAAATTAACCCAAACTAAAAGCAATATAAAGGTAAAAAGGCTAAGATTTCATCTAACCCTAAAGAGCAAGTTAGTTCTCCATCAAGGATGAACTAGTGAAGGAGGAGATGAACAAACCTATGTCAGTCTTCAAGCTAATTTTGCTCTCGTTCCAATTTAACGAAAAACCAAGTTCAAAATAAAACAAGAAAGAGAGAGAATTTGAGAATAAAGAGAGGTAGTGCTCTCCAGAACCTAAGAACCCCAAAAACAAAAGAATAGAAGTCCCCTCTTCCATGATCCTCTCCTTCCTCTTATACTCGACCAAAGATCTAGTGAACTGGGTTGTGCTGATGCTACAGCAATGAGCCAGCGATGGGCTGAGGTAGGTGACCTATGTCAGTGATGAGCTGCGGACCGGTGGCTGATGGGCCTGATGATGAGCTGGGCTGAGGAGGATGACGATGGCCTAGAGAGGACGGGCCTGTGCGTGTGTTGGACTGGAGGTTGATATGGTGAAATTAGGCCAGGAGTTGATGCGTTTATAACGGAGATTACGACAGGGGGGTTGGGCCCGTGATGATTGGGCCCAGTCGGCAGGTCGGAGCGAGTCGAGTCAGGCTTGGCTTGTATTATCTCATTCTGATCTCCAATGAACTTCATTTAATTGTTTAAGCATTGAATTTGTCTTTTTTGCACCGAATTTGACAATTTTAGGAACTTTAATCTTCGAACCTTTAAAACATAAAAATTGCCATATATATATACATATAGACAAAAATAACAAACAAAAGATGCATAAATATGAAACACATCAGTATCCTCAGAGAAAGCAGCAGCACTCATAACTTCCTAGATGCCGACTTTGCAAGGCATATTGACTGTTCTATCAATGCCGCCAGCCGACCTTCAGTCACTGTTGCGGACGGCACGCTAATAATCTGTATGGGCATTTGTCGCAAATTTTTTTTGGCACTTACAGGAAACCATCTTTCAGTCTGATATGTTACTTATTCCATTCTTAGGCTGTGATATGGTTCTGGGCATCCAGTGGCTCCGTACTTTAGGCGACATGCTATGGAACTTTTCAGGTCTCCGCATGTCTTTTCCCTTACACGGCCATCGCTACACTCTTCAGGGGACCCACCCACCTCATTTAAAAGCCATCACTGAGAGAACGATGTCTTCGCTTCTAACATCGCTCTCTTCATTTTTTGCTATATCAGTGACACCGCCAGCCAGCTCTCTTCTGTGCTTATTCGTCACTACTACTCAGCCACCGGAGGGAACTCCGCCTGACCTACAGGCCCTACTTACTGAGTTTGATGATATCTTCACCACTTCTCCTGGACTCCCTTCATTGCGCCAGTTTTTCGATCATTAAATTCCACTTAAGGAAGGCAGTAACCCTGTCAACATCAGACCATACCGGTATCCCCTTTTTCAGAAAGATATCATTGACTCTCTGATCAAGGAAATGTTACTCGCTAGGGTCATTGAAAATAGCAATTCTCCTTTCGCTTCTCCGGTATTCTTGTGAAGAAAAAAGACGATTCATGGTGCTTGTGTGTAGATTACTGGGCTCTCAATAAGATGATCGTTAAAGACAATTTCCCGACACCCATCATTGAGGAGCTCTCGGATGAGATGGGTGGAGCTGCTTTCTTTTCCAAGACAGACCTTAAGTCTGGTTATTGGCAAATCCAGGTGTCCACTGATGATATTCCAAAGACTGCTTTCTGTACCCATTGTGGTGGTTATGAGCTTACCATGACGCCATTTGGGTTGTCAAACACGTCTTCAACTTTTTAGAGTCACATGAACGATTTATTTCAGCATTTTCTTTGCCAATTCGTCCTCTTCTTCTTCGACAACATACTTATCTAAGGTAGAACTTGGCCCGCTTATTTGGACTATATCCGTTTGGTCTTTGGCATCCTGCGCCACAATCATCTCATCGCGAATTGTGCCAAGTGCACGTTTGGTGCCTCTCGCATTGAGTATTTAGGCCACTTCATTTCTAAGGATGGCATTGTTAAGATCAAGATTAAATCTTGATCTTAACCTAAGATTAAGAGAGCATGGGATGAGAAAGAAGTAAAAGGAGATGAGAAAATAGAGAGAGAATAAGATGAGAAGAGAAGTTGATCTCAAAGAGATTGGTAATTTTCATTGAATGAAATGCAATTACACAAGATCACCCTACTTATATGAACTACATACATTGAACCAATGCTTAACCGACTTAAAATAGCCACCAAACTTGACTAGTTGCATCTAACGGCCAAAACCAACTTTTGCGCCAAAAACTGAATTCAAAACATTACAACTAAAATCGACTTATTACATCAAAACATACAAGAAACATAACAATCCCCTTCCCTTAAATCATTATTGTCCTCAAGAATGAAAAGAAGGGAATTGACTCAACAAAAAACGCTTTTCCTCCCATGTGGTAAATGATTCATCCAAGTTGCTCCACATCACTCGAACTTTCTGATTTCTAGAACCTGCTTCTTACACCTGTGCTTCCTGCTCCTGTTCGACCACCGCAGCTGGCTGTAAGACCAAAGAGCCATTGGAACCTACTTCCGGAGGACTGGAAGAAGAGCCATGACCCTCTTTAACCTGTTTTTTAAGAAGCGAAGCATGAAAGACAGGGTGAATATAAGAGTCGGGAGGGAGCTCCAACTTATAAGCCACCTTGCCAATTCTCTCTACAACTTTATAAGGCCCAAAGAACCGAGCATAAAGCTTGACATTTTTCCTCACTGCTGCTGTGGATTGTCTATAAGGCTGCAATTTCAGATATACCATGTCTCCCACCTCGAAATTTCGACTAACTCTTTTCTTGTCTGCATAACATTTCATCCGAGCCTGTGATTGATTGAGATTGTGCTTCAGTTGCTACAATACCAGCTTCCTCTGCTGTAACATTTCAGCCACCTCAACCACAGCTGTCCCAACTCCTTGTAACCCAAAAGGAGAGGGTGGATCATACCCAAACAAAGCTTTGAAGGGAGTCGTGCCTAATGAAGCATGAAAGTGGGTATTATACCAAAATTCAGCCAACGAGAGCCATCTTCCCCACACCTTGGGATGACTAAACACCATGCTTCTAAGGTATTGCTCAATGCATTGGTTGACCCTCTCTGTCTGACCGTCAGTTTGAGGGTGGTAGGAAGAACTAAGTGCCAAGGTCGTTCCCAAAAGTCCAAACAACTCCTTCCAAAACCGACTTGTGAAGAGCTTGTCCCTATCCAAAATTATGGATTGGGGCAGTCCATGGAGCTTGTAGATGTTATCTAGAAACACACGAGCTAACTTCTCAGCAGTCACAGGTTGAGCCAACGCAATGAAGTGCCCGAATTCGGTGAATCTGTCAACTACTACCCAGATCACCTCTTTCCCTTCTGACTCAGGCAATCCTTCAAAGAAATCCATGCTTATGTGTTGCCAAATACCCTCTGGAATAGACAAGGGTTGGAGAAGTCCTTGGTATCTATGGTCACCGAGTTTAGTTTGCTGGCAAACCTCACAACTTTGCACAAAGTTGTTCACTTCTTTCTTCATTCCCAGCCAACTAAAATGAACTTTCAACGTCTGATATGTGCCCTCCATGCCTGAATGTCCACCCCATGAAGAATCATGAGCAGCACTGATAACTTGTTGCCTAAGATCAGTTGAGGTGCCAACATATAATTTTCCCTGAATTCTGATAGTGCCTCGGGTCACAGATATTTCTGCACCAGCAGCCAAATTGCACTCTTTACCCACAATTTAGCGGCTTTACATTCTTGCACAAATCAATCATTCTCATAGGACTGATGTAACTCTTCCATCCAGGCAGGAGAAATCATAGAAACAGCCCCAAGAGAGCCCTGTGCATCTGCAGCTAAGTTCTCCTTCCCTTTCTTGCATTCAATGTTGTAATCCAGCCCCAACATCTTCATCAGCCCTTTTCTTTGTATCCTTGTGACAATCTTCTGTTCTAACAAGTGCTTGAGACTTTGGTGATCAGTCTTAATGAGGAAATGATGCCCCTCCAAGTAGTGCCTCCACTTATCTACCGCGAGCAAGATGTCAAGGTACTCCTTCTCATATGTAGGAAGAGCTTGGTGCTTTGCACTCAATGCTTGGCTGAGGTACGCTATGGGTCTTCCACCTTGAGATAACACTGCCCCTATACCACTGCCACTTGCATCAATCTCTAAAACAAAGCTTGAAGAGAAATCGGGTATTGCCAAAACTGGTGCTCTGCACATTTCAGCTTTGAGAGCATCAAAAGCCTTTTGAGCTTGATCCGACCACCTGAAAGAGTCTTTCTTTAACAGATCTGTTAGTGGCTTGGCTAAGGTTCCATGATTAGCCACAAATTTGCAGTAATAGCCGGTTAATCCCAAAAATCCTCTTAATTGTTTCAAGGTAACCGGAGCAGACCATTCCTTCATGGCTTGGACTTTTGATGGATCGGTGGCAACTCCTTCACAAGAGATCACATGGCCAAGATATTCCAAGTGAGTTTGAGCAAAGAACACTTGACCAACTTATGCCTTATCATGACCAAAAATACCTCCCTCAAATGCTTCAAATGCTCCTCAAACGATGCACTGTAAATCAGGATGTCATCAAAGAAAACCAACACAAAGCTCCTAAGAAATTTTTTGAAGACATCATTCATAAGAGCCTGAAATGTTGCTGGGGCATTTGTCAAGCCAAATGGCATGACCACGAACTCAAAATGTCCATGATGTGTTCGGAATGCAGTCTTGTACACATCTTGCTCTCCCACTCTAATTTGATGATATCCTTGCCGTAGATCCAGCTTGGAAAAAACTTGAGCTTCATACAACTCATCTAGCAAATCATCTATAACTGGTATAGGAAACTTGTCCTTAACAGTCATAGAGTTGAGTTGCCTATAATAAATACACATGCGAGCCGTGCCATCCTTTTTCTTGACAAGAATAACCGGAGAGGCAAAAGGGCTATGGCTGGCTTGTATGAAATTTGTCTTAAGCAATTCATCGATTTGCTTCTCAATCTGTGACTTCTGAGCATGAGGGTGTCTGTAAGGCCTAATCTTCACCGGTTCTGCACCCACTTTGAGGGGAATTACATGATCTAAACTCCTCTTAGGAGGTAAGGACTTAGGCACCTCGAACACATCCTCAAACTCTGTGATCAATGCCTGCACTTCTAGTTCAGTAATATCGATCATTTCAGTGGAAGAAATAGCAAACAGCTGGCCAACCCACTCATATGCACAACTCTGAATGCCCTTCTTCTACTTACTTCCCTTCATTACTTGTAATTGAGCTTGTTCTGACACTCTTTGCAATGTGACCTTAGAGCCTTGTACATCAAAAGAAACCATGAGATTTGCATAATCAAACAATACCGGGCTATAAGTTCTCATCCAATTGACCCCAAGCACCATATCACACCCTCCTAAGGGAAGGATTCTAAAGTCATAGCTGAACTTGCGGTCTTTCATCAGCCAAGAGAACCCTTGGCACTTGTTCTGAGTAGGTACTGATTTCCCATCAGCCACGGTAACTGCAAGAGGATGTGTTTTTATCACTTCATGGCCTACTTTCTTGACCACTTTGGGATCAACAAAGCTATGAGTACTCCCACTATCAATGAGAATGATAATGGACCTTTTGCCAGCCTTCCCTTTGATCCGGATCGTGCTATGAGCCCCATTACCTGTCAAAGCCTTAACTGAAATCTCTACTGCAGCATCGTCTAAACTTTCCTCACTTCCCTGATCTGATTCAATTCCTTCCTCTGCAATTTCCCCTTCATCATTAAGTTCTCCAGCATTAGTTCCTTCAACACTCATGAGAAAGTTGGGATTACACTTATGGCCAAATTGGAAAGGTTGATTGCATCGATAACATAATTTCTGTTGTCTGCCATCTATTCTATTGGATCTCATTTTGCCTTGCTGAAATTGGGAGCTGCTTACACAAGATCTAGAAGTATCACCTGATGCTAGACCCGTTGCTTCATAAAGCTTAGCTTTAGCAAAAGCCACAGACAAATTAGTAGGATCAACAGCTTTAACCAAGTTTTTCAACTTAGGCTTCAACCCGCTTATAAAAGGTGATACGTAATAAGACTCGAAGGCCTCAATTTTAGTTACAATGCTAGCATGAAGATTCTCAAATCTGGTCATGTAATCCTTCACAGTCGTCTCTTGCTTAACTTTATTGAATTTATCCACAATATCAATAACATCCTCATCACTATACCGAGCACACAAGGCCTTTGCAATCTCATTCCATGTAATGGAAGGTTTACATCTTAACAAGCTATAGAAGCATACCTCATGATCACCAAGCAAATACACAGCTGCAATTTGCACTTTCTCTGACTCATCAATGTGATAAAAATGGAAGTAACGTTCACACCTTCTTAGCCAAGAGTGAGGTTGTTTTCCCTCAAAAGCATCAATCGGCACCCGAGGTTGTCTGTGGTTATGGTTCCTACTATTGGATGACTCCTCATTGCTGCCTGAGAGCTGCTGAGGCCAAGGATCAGGCGGTCTATCCATGTCAGTGGCTCGTATACCAGGTCCTGCATTCCAATTTGAAGGTCGTGACAGCATTTGCTCACTGTGGCCTTGCTTATCAGCGGTAATCTTAGCCTCATGAATTCGATCTAAAGTTAATTCATTAACACCAGCATTAACTGCTGGAGTGTGATCATTCTGCCTCACTTCATCAAAGGACCTCACCGGATGTTTTGCTTTTAGCAAACTGGTAGGTAATAATGGATTAGGAACAACAGGAGGATCTGGCCTCTTCAACTGCTCCCTATCCTTAGTTAACTTCAGTTCCATCTGCTCAAATCGTTGGTTAAACATTCCTTCCAAATCCTAAGATTGTCGTGCGATCTGATCTATAATTTTGACCTCTACCTGCTGAATTTTAGCCTCCACCTGCTAAGCTTGTTGATCAGCCTTCGCATCGATCTGCTGATTCAATTTCTGTATTACATCAGCATTAGATTTTTGAATCAGCTCAAACATTGCATTGATCCGACTCTCAAACTGTGCCATTGACACCATCTCCTGTCCTGTTGTCCCACTGTTGCCAACCGCATCAGCATAGGTAGCATGAGCTATTGCTTTGGCTGCTGCTGATCTGGTGACAACTCCACCAGTCAATGCCATTGCGTTTGGATCCATAGTAGTTACTAAGATTCAATTGTATATGTACTAATTTTTTTGATATTTTCAATTTGTAAGATCAATTCAACAACCGTGAGATAACATTTGCAATGATCTCAGAATATTTGATGTCAGTTTTGTTTGAATTGGAAGTCAATTGAAGCTATAATACCAATTGTTAAGATCGAGATTAAATCCTGATCTTAACCTAAGATTAAGAGAGTATGGGATGAGAAAATAGAGAGAGAATAAGATGAGAAGAGAAGCTGATCTCAAAGAGATTGGTAATTTTCATTGAATGAAATGCAATTACGCAAGAACACCCTACTTATATGAACTAGATACATTGAACCAATGCATAACCGACTTAAAACAGCGGCCAAACTTGACTAGTTTTCATCTAACAGCCAAAACCAACTTTGGCGCCAAAAACTGAATTCAAAACATTACAACTAAAATCGGCTTATTACATCAAAACATAAACGAAACATAACAGGCATCTCAGCCGATCCAAATAAACTTGAGGCCTTTGCCAATTGGCCTCGCCCTCAGTCTTTAAAACAACTCCGCAAATTTTTGGGATTTTCAGGGTACTACCGCCGCTTTATCACTCGATATGGTGCCATTGCTCGGCCTTTGACTATCCTCCTCAAGAAAGACAAATTCTTCTAGATGCTAGAGGTCGAACTTGCCTTTGATCGCTTGAAGTACGCACTTATGTCAGCACTTGTGCTCGCTCTTCCCGAATTTTCTCAACCTTTTATCATTGAGACTGATGCATCTGAGACTGAGATTGGCGCTGTCCTCATGCAAGGTGGTAGGCCGATAGCCTATATCAGCCACACTCTTGCACCTCACCATCAAGGACTTTCGGTTTATGAACATGAATTGCTTGATGTTGTCTTCGCTGTCGAGAAATGGGAGCAATATATTATGGGCTGACACTTTAAAATTTGAACCGATCAGTAAAGACTCAAATTCCTTTTGGAACAAAGGTTATCCACCTCCCTGCAGCATTTACAGCTCTCCTGATTGGCCTCGATTATGATATTGTGTACAAGAAAGGTTCTGAGAATCGATCCATTGATGCTCTCTCCCGCCTTTCCAACTCTGACGTCCTTTGCATGGCTCTCTCTTCAATCTCTTCCGGCTTTTTCAACCGATTGAAGGTGTCTTGGTCTTCTAACCCTGTGTTGGTGGGTATTGTCACCGATAAATTGGCAGAACCTTTATCCCATCCTCGTTAATCTTGGCGCCAGGGTCAACTTGGCTACAATGGTTGCCTCATTGTTAGTGACGACACCAGCCTTTGCCAAGATTTCCTTTTATGGCTTCATGACTCCGCCTACGGTGGGCATTCTGGCGTCGATGCCACTTACCGCCATATCAATCCATTCTTCTACTGGAAGGGCCTCTATCAGGTTATCTGGGCTTACATATGACAATGTCTCATTTGTTAATGCCACAAATATGATACCTCCACTCCAGTTGGACTCCTCCAGCCTCTTCCGATCCCTACTTCAGTGTGGAGCAGTATTTCCTCAGACTTCATCGAAGGTCTACCTCCATCGAAGGGTCGTTCAGTCATTCTTATTATTGTGGATTGTCTCACAAAGTACGCCCACTTCCTATCTCTTACTCAACCATACACCGCAGTTGGCATCACAAACCTCTTCTTGGATCACATATACCGTCTTCACGGTCTCCCCGAAATGATCATACATGATTGTGATCCTGTCTTCATCAGCATTTTTTGGAGCGAACTATTTTCCCTGTTGGACACTCACCTCAACCTTTCGTCATCATACCACCCACAACATGTTGGATACAAAACCGCTATTTGGAAACCCACTTACACTGCATGATCAGTGAACAACCCTGGCTTTGGATGAATAGTCGTACAATACTACCTTGCAATCTTCTGCCCAATCCACACCCTATGGGCTCCTCTATGGCCAACCTCTGCCTATTCACCTTCCTTACTTACCCGGTGAGTCACCCGTTGATGCCGTTAATCGCACTGTATCTGCTCGGGAGGACACTATAGCTCGCCTTCGTCACCACTTGTTTCGTGCTCAAAACCACATGAAATAACAAGCTGGCCGCCATCTGGTGGAACGCGAATTCCAAATTGGCGAGTACATCTGGCTCAAGCTCCAATCCTACCGGCAGAATAGTGTTGAAGTTTGGGTTTCCACAAGCTTGCACCTAGGTTTTATGGACCTTTCCCGATCCTGGATAGAGTTGGGCCTATTGCTTACCGCCTTGACTAACTGGCTCATGCCTCCGTTCACCATATAGTGCATGCTTCACTCTTAAAGAAGTGCTTCTCTATTCCTGCCTCCATCACTCCCTTAATAGATGTTCAGCCCCCGGTTGCGGCTCCTGCCCAGGCTCTCACCATCTTGGACCGAAGGCTTGTCAATCGCTATCGGATTGCCACCACCCAAGTCTTAGTCCAGTGGGTAGGCCAATCCCAAGAAGATGCAACTTGGGAGTTCCTTCATGACTTCTAGCTGCATTTTCCATTTTTGATCCTCGAGGACAAGGATCTTGTCATGGGGGGCAGCAGTGATACAAACATGATCCAAGTGCCGCTATCTCCGTGCAATGCATAACGCCTTCCACTGTGTTTCCCGCCAACCTCATGTCTACTTCTGCTTGCCGCCATTCTGTTCTCCACTTCAGCATTTCAGGTAGTTAGCCTTGCCACATCAGCTCAAGATATTTTGCTAGAAATTTTCTCATCTTTTCTATAAAGAGGGGAAGTTAGTCATTTTAAGGTTTTATGTGATGAATTGTGTTAGTCATTTTAAGGTTTTATATGATGAATTGTGTGAACTTTTCTCTATCTCCCTCAAGCTGTCATCTATGTCTGCTCCCCCCTTCTCCATGTAAATCCTCTATTAAAGGAGCCCAAACCTTACTTTTATAGCAAATATATACAACAGGGCATCCCCATTCCAATTATGCAATGATTGAGTGTTAACTTTGTTGTTTTCGTAAATTTTGAGCTAGATTGGTATCAACGCCACACCGCCACGAGTGGTGGCGCGAAGCCATGACAGCAAAGGAGGAGACGAAGGCTCATCAATGTCCTTGTTAGTCGCCTAAACCACCTCGCTCTCCACCTTCAAATGTAAAAGTTCGTCATCTTCTTCATAAGATCCTCCGACTACGGCTCCTACTCGATCTTCTCATCGGAAACCTCTCTGTCACAGACCTCCGCTGCCTAGTTGTCACCGAAATTCTTCTCGATCGGTGCCAGAGGTACCGGCACCTCTGAGGCTTCCAAATCGATGATCTAGTTTCCGGTGTCAGTGATCCCAATCTCTTTAATCTCGGTCACTAGTGGTGGAGCCAATGCTCCGGTTGTGGCTAGATCTATTGCTTCTAACTTTTCCTCTTTTAGATCTTCAACAATCTCTGATTTGTACAGATAATTGACACTTTTCATGTAATCATCGATTGTTGCTTTTAGGTTACCAGATTTTGCTAACAAGTATGATTTAACCTCCATTGATAAGTTTCTTGGGACTTCTATTGATGAATGCCAAGAAGAGCTGCGTTGATAGCAGTTGTTATGATCCATACCAATGAACCAATCAATTGATCAATTAATCTTCAAATCAAAAGTAGTATATTGTATAAATTGTAGACTATAGGAGGATTTATATCGTAGTACTATAGTATAAAAGAAAGCAGGGGACAAATAGACTAAAGAGAGAAGGGAAGGGAGACTTAGAAAGAGAGAGCACATAGATAGGACTCAATCAATATTCATATACCTCTCTTCTAACTAAAATACTTATATCTATATATAGAGAGAGAGAGAGGGAGAGAGAGAGAGAGAAGGGTATAGGTGAAATATAGGACTTAAGCTATTTATTTATACCTAAAGTATCCCTCACTTAACTACTACATTTTTAGATTGTATCAGTATATTGCATACATATGATCATATGTCTAACATATACATACAACCATTAGCAACAACAACAAGCTCAGTGTCACAAGGGCTCCCATCAAAGAGGGGTCGGGGAAGGGGGGTGAGATTAACGCAGCATTAGCCCTTTAGGGTGTTACTCTTGAGGGAAGCTGTGCTTGAGGGCTCCCTACCCTAAAAGCATACGCGAAAAAGAAAAAAGCAAAGACGAAACAATAAAGCAACAATACACCAGTAATAGATCAACAATAAAACATGCAAGCAACAAACAATTCTAAGTTAGTAGCCTTTGCAAGCATGTATCGTATAGGGTTTTGCTAGTCTAATTAACATTAGACAGGAAAAAAAAAAAGAAAATAAAATAAAATGCAGTAGCATATTTCTAGTCAACTGTAATTATGCAATTTAATGTAACACTTGCATTTTTGTCACGTTGTGGCCGTGTTGAATTGAATGGCCCCGCTAGAAAATCACCTAATCTCATGTTATTGATTTAGAGCAAAAATTAATTGTTTCTAAATCTATGCCTACTTGGTATTATTTTTTGTTTATAATTTTTGTTCTTTTAGGAATAAAAAGTAGGTTTTAAGGGAAAAACATTTATGATTTTTAATTTTATATTTTCAGTTTTTGATAATTTGCATGAAAACCAAAAATAGAAAACAAAACAAGAAAAAAAAAACTTTAAAACCTATTTTTAATTTTTCGTAATCTAAAAATTACAAATAAAAAATAATATCAAACAAACTCTAAAATTTTCTATTTTTAAAAAATCAAAAATTAAAATAAAAAAGATTATGAAATAAGGCTCATAAAGAGTTTGAATGACAGATAATAAAAGCCGTCCAATTCTAAGTATTGAGTGGATCCAAAATGTAAAACATTTTTGCTCAACCGTCACTGAAAATTGGGTGGTTGTTGAATGGAATGTGATGGGTTTGGTTTGCAAAAAATGGTAGAAGGGGTTGTTCGCAAACTAAAGCCTCGTTTGGCATGTAGGAAGTAAAAATTTATAAAAAATACATATTTTGGCTGTGAGAAAGTTGGCAAAATGCACAAAGTAGAAATTGCTTAACAATTTCTAATTCCTCCAAAATATATGAGGTAACTTACCTAACCTTTTATATAAGTTCTACTTCCTTTATTTTTAACTAGCCTCCTCAAATAAGCTCTATTTCTCATCCTAACAACCAAACTCTTTTTACCTAATTTTTTAGAAGTTGATACAGGAATTGAATTCCCGAAAAATACAACTTTCTATAGGAATTCAATTCATGTGACAATCAAATGAAGGCTATGTAGTAACACGAGAATTTGGAATTTATGGGAAGTGATTGTTTGCCTTCTTTTTTAAAGACGAGAAAATTCATAGAACATTCTAATTCTTGGAAAGTTTTATATAGGAATTCACTTACCTCAAGAGCCAAGCGAGTTTTGTCTCATGATAAGTTTTATTTTTTATTTTCTATTTTCAATTTTCTATTTTCTAATTTTTGGAAAGTTGACATAAAAATTAAATTCTTGGAAATTGATAACTTCCCATGAGAATTTAATTATGTATTAACCTGTTTTTTTTGGACAAAAATTATGTGTTAACCAAAAAAGTTCTAAGATAGGAGGAAATAATTGATGCATTATGGTAGCAATCGTAGTAGTAGTAGTAAGAACAACAACAACAACAATAACAACACTATTAATAATAAAAATACTAATAATAATATTAATAATAATAATATTAATATTAATAGTAATATTATTATTATTATTATTATTATTATTATTATAACTATTTTAGTAATCTATACGTATAAAAAATAAGACTTATAATTATATTTTAAATCATTTCATCCACTATGAGATGCGCTGACGTTGCAAGGATTCTAATTGGCACTTGCCACACAACATGTAATCACCAGATTGTCCAGGTTCAACACAGTGAGGGAACCTGTTTGATCTTCGTTAAAGAAGGAAGCTCTGCATTGACGCCAGACTACTCTCCCAGCATTGTGTACAGAGCCATATCTGCTAAATTAGCTAGGGAACAGGCCTATTCCCCATCACATTTCCCCCTAGGAAATGAATGCACGACCGTGGTAAGACATTCTTCACATGTTCAACCTTCTATGAATCTGGAACCAGTACGCTCGATCATTAGTGAAGAGATTAAAATTCCTATCCCGCGGTTGACAAATGAAGGGATGGGAGTTGCTTGGCAGCCATCTGGACATGTTTCCCTCCACCTCAACTGCCAAACATTAGGAGATGGCCTTGCAGCAATCGCTCCTGCATGCCATGCCTTACGCTTCACAGTAGGTGGCACATCCACATTTACTACTGCCATGGGTTGAGAATGGTGAAGCTCCAGTTGATCAATATCATGCTCAGATAACCACACCTGATACCGATACTCAGGGAAGTAACATTAATAATGAGTCAACAACATCTGGGCCTGAATTCCCTCTAGGATTCGAGCCCAAAATAGCAATCGGTAACTCTCAAGCTGAGGATAGTTTGCTACAAAGTTAGCAAGTATCAGCTCCATCCATGGAAGGGCCTAGCACAGACTTGAGGAAAAAGGAAACTTCCGCACAACAAAAAGAGAGAGAAAAGCGATCAAGCGCAAGATGAAGGAAAGACAGAAGTGGGAGCTGCAAGACTTCCTGAGGATATGTCTCCTAGAAGTAATGCTGTAAAATCGTCTAAGACAGCCAGAAAGAGGAAAAAACGAAATAGGGGAAATCGAAACCAGAAGACCACGGAAGAAGAGTATGATGAAAGTATCCTAAAAGCGGAGCAGGTAATAGAGATAAGAGAAAAGGTGGGTTTCAACTTTGATGGTTTTGACCGGTTATGGTGGCAGACATTCTTGCTCAATGATATGGTTTGGGTGTTGGGTTGTGGCTTCAGCCCTATTCTTGGTTCCTGTGCTGACCTTCCGGTTCTTCTTCAGCTAGGATCCCTAGTTGTGATTGTTGCGCTATTGTTTCATGTTCCCGTGCCTTTTCTGGTCTTGTACTGGTTTTTGATGTGTTGTGTTTCGAGGCAAGCATTTTGTTCCTGTTTTCTTGTTTTGTATTGGTTGTTTTTGGTCCCTGTGATGTTGCGGCCAGACTTAGGCCTCGCCTTGCAAGTGGCCAGCTTTTTAACGATTTTGTCAAAATTTATCAAAAAAAATATTCTAATAAATTAGAAAATAACTAAACTATAATTATAAAGCTACGACACAATCAAACCCAAACAAAAAAATGTTCAATTGAATCCTAATAAATCATAGTGTATATTAAAATCTTGATAAATTTATATATTTAATAGAGTAAATTACATAAAATCTCTTATATTTTGCTTGAATAATAAAAACTTCCTCACAAATAAAACAACTTACTTAATCCCGCACTTTTAAAAAATTCATCACTTTAGCACAAGTCAACTTTTTATAACCATTTTGCCCCTTAAAAGTGAGCGATTAGTGTTTGATTTTATTTTTAAAATGAGATTTTATGTTTTTAGGCAAAATTTGGGAGTTCTTATAGTTTACTACAAAAAAAGGGGGTTTTCTATATTTGCACCAAAGTAATTATTTTAATTAATTGTAATTTAACATTATGGGCATGGGTTTGTACCCGTTGGGTGGGTATGGTTACCCTCTTCAACCTCATAGTGGATGTAAGTATGGATACGGATGACGATTACAAGTAATCAAGAGGCACCCCTTGTATCCACCCCGCCCCATTGCCATCCCAATCAATACATCATGCTTAGGAGGTAAGTAACCTAAATATTATACTAAACCTATATATTATTTAACTTGACAGTGCTTGACATGAATGTAAATGTGAAGCAAATGAGTCTTCAATGTATGAAAGATGAATACAGGGGACCATATATAGGCCTAGTAATACAAACACAAGACATAAATACTCTTGCACTTTATAAGAGGCAAGAGGTACAATAGTAATAGACTTATACCCTAGGCTAGACTAAGAACATTCTAGAATGCTTCTAATATGCCCCCTCAATCTGAGCGGGGTGAAGCACCCAAAGATTGGTCTTATATTGGAAAAAGCGGTCGACAGGGAGACCCTTAGTGAAGATGTTGGCCACTTGTTTATTTATAGGAGTGTAGCGAACCTGAAGATCACCCTTGAGCACCTTTTCGTGAACGTAGTGGAAATCTGCATCAATGTGTCGACTTCTATTATTTGAGACTTGGTTGGCAGCGAGGTAGGATGCAGAGACATTGTCATAGCAAACGATGATGGGTCCTGGATGTCACAGGCCTAGGTCCCTCATGAGATAACAGATCCAGTCACTCTCAACAATGGATTAGGCAACAACTCGGTACTCAAATTCAGTAGTGGACTTAGAGACAGTGATTTGTTTCTTTGCACACTAGGAGATTAGGTTAAGACCAAAATAGAAGGCATATCTCGTGGTGGAGCGACGGGTGTCAGGGCAGCCACCCTAGTCAACATCAGCGAAGCTAGTAACTGTGGGTGTGCGAGCCGGAGTAATGGAGAGGCCATGCTCAGGGGTTGATTTGAGATACTTGAGGATAGGTTTGACGGCTTGCCAGTGAGGAGTCTATGGGGCATGCATGAATTGCTGGACAAGATTAACAGTGTAGCAAATGTCAGGGCGAGCCATGATCAGGTATTTTAGGGCTCCCACTATGCTTCTATACTCAGTAGGATCCTCTGGAAGGTCCCTGTCAATCAAGGAAAGGTATGCTCGTGTAGGAAGTGGGGTCTTGATGGGTTTGGCCTCATGGAGGTCATGTTTGGTAAGTAGGTTTATGGTGTACTTGTGTTGTGAGAGAAAAAGGTGATGTGGTTCGCAATGGGCTTCAATGCCAAGAAAGAAATGAAGTGGGCTAAGGTCTTTCATTGCAAATTGGGTGGATAGAGAGTCAACTAAGGTGGTGGGGTGGCCTAGGTTAGTGCCTGTGAGGATGATGTTATCAACATATAGGAGTAAGCAGGTGAGGTGGGTCTTGGATTTATGAATGAATAGGGAGGGATTAGCACGGCAACAGATAAAGCCAAGACTAAGAAAAAATGCACTAAACCATTGGAACATGCCCTTGGTGCCTGTTTGAGACCATAAAACACTTTTCGCAGGCGACATACATGGTTTTGAAATTTTGGATGTATGAAGCCTTGAGGCTGTTTCACATAAACTTCCTCCTTAAGGTAGCCATGCAGGAAGGCATTTTTGATATCCATTTGGCGGATTGGCTAGTTGTATGTTACTGCAAGAGAAAGTATGAAGCATATGGTTGTGGGTTTGACAGCGAGGCTAAACGTTTCTTTGTAGTTAAGGCCCTCATGTTGGTGAAACACTTAAGCCATAAGTCGAGCTATTAGCCATTTAACCGAGCCATCCACTTAACTTTATATTTCCATATACTTCCCACAAAGTTTTTGGTGGTGTCATATGGTACTAAGTCCCAAGTGTTGTAAAGTATTAGGGCATTAAATTCATCTGCTATGGCTTTCTACCACTGGGGATCTTTCGCAGCCTGTGAGTAACATGTGGGTTCCTGCATAACGGTTATGGAGGAGAGAGAAGGGGGATACTTGGTTTTTCGGATACCTACCTTCAGTTTAGTTTGCATGGAATGAGTGTAAAGACTAGGTGCAGTCTGTCCTTGGTCACAATGAGGGCTTGAGATATGGGTGACAACCGATCCTAGGTTAGGGTTGGTGAGATCGTGAGCCACGGGAGTGGGGCTGGGTAGCTGCGGCACCATGGGGGTTCGAGCTCAGGACTGCCCGAAGGCGAGGCAGCCACAGGAGATGCTGGGGGGGTCTAGAGGATCGTGTCCTGCAGCAGCACGCAGGTCAGGGGCACGCAGTTCAGGCTCAGTGTTAAGAGTATCCACGGTGTGGGATTCCCGAACAGCATGTGTGTGGCCACTAGTGGAGTGGGGGTTGAGTTCTAGTTAGAGAAGGGTGTTAATCAGAAGGGGAGGGGGGGTTAGAAGTTGTGACATCAGAGCTAACACATTTGAGACGACTAGTTCTTTATAGGGGAATTGAGATTCATCAAATACCACATGCCTATTTATATACATGCATTTATGTTTTGGGTCAAAGCACCTATACCCTTTATAATGGGCAGCATAACCTAAGAAAATGCAAGGGGTGGAGCGAGGGGCAAGTTTATGAGGGACACAAGATGTGATGTTAAGATAGCATGCACATCTAAAGACATGAAATCGATTATAATCCGGTTCAAATTGAAAAAGTTTTTGAAAAGGAGAGTGATTCAAAACGTTTGGCGTTTGGAGACAGTTAGTTGTAAAACATGCAGTAGAAAAGGCGTCATCCCAAAATTCATAAGGTAATTTTGCATGAATTAGAAGCGCCCATGCCATTTCAGATAAATGTTGATGCTTGCATTTCGCCACCCCATTTTGTTTTGAGGTATCAGGATAAGATAAGAGAAAGTGAATTCCAGCATCCCGACAAAGTGCGTTCATGCACCGATGGCCGAATTCACCTCTGCCATCACTTTGGAAAATTTTAATTTTCGTGTTAAATTGATATTTCAACAAGATTTTTGAATGTGACCAATATTTCATAAACATCATATTTACGCTGCATCGGGTAGAGTTATATGAATCGTGAAAAATCATCAATAAAAGGGACATAATATTTATAATTTGAAGTAAATGAAACAAGTGATTGCCAAACATTAGAATGTATTAAGTGAAGAGGCATAGTAGTATTATGTATTACACAGTCGAAGGGAAGTTTCCTATATTTGCCTAAGCAACAAGAGGAACATTTATTCATTAACTTAACACGAGGAAAAAAAGATGTTTCTTACATAATGCATCGAGAACTGCACTACCTAAGTGACCTAATCTTTGATGCCACAATTCGC
Source organism: Simmondsia chinensis (assembly GCA_018398585.1). Taxonomy (NCBI): domain Eukaryota; kingdom Viridiplantae; phylum Streptophyta; class Magnoliopsida; order Caryophyllales; family Simmondsiaceae; genus Simmondsia; species Simmondsia chinensis. The sequence continues at coordinate 30,155,610 of JAGTTD010000010.1, read as the reverse complement.
CATTCCTTACTCGAGCTATGAGGCCAATATCATGAGGTGAAAAACTATAGAGTGACCCATCATTGGGTACTCGTAGAAACAGTGTCCCCGTAGCCTTGTCCTTGACACAAAAAAATGTAGAGTCAAATTCAACCTTACAATTATTGTCACGACATAGTTGTTTAATGAAGAGGGGATTATGTGTAAGGTTCGGCACAAGCATGACGTTAGGGAGTTTTAGCAGGGTTGGTGAGGTACGTAGGGTAGAAGAACCCACATGTGTTGATGTTAAATTGCTCACGCCAGGGGGGAAAGTCTGTTGTTGATTCAAGTTTAATTGTCACAATACTTATAATATTAGAAAGGGGAATAATAACAGGAGAGGGGAGAGGATTATAGTTATTAGGATTTTGCACATTAGGTTTTATTAAATTAGGGTTAAATGATGGTATAGAGGTAGCAACCCCTCCACCGTAGCTAGAAAGCGTGGGTTGGTGGTGCCGGTGAATCCGTTCGTAATGGAGGGAAGAGAAAATAGAGAGGGAAGGAAATAGTGGATGCCCAAACTAGGTGCCGGGTTCACTGTAGACTTCCCAATTGGTGGTGGAGTACCAGAGATGGCGACACTAGCATTGATGGACTGAGGAAGCACAACCCCAGAGATGGTGGGACTGACATCGGGAGAGTTGGGCACCACATATGGGGCGACACCGCTGAGCGTGGCTGGTGGGGCACCGGTATGACGTGAGCCAGGCTCCACAAGGGCCACCGAGGCGTGGGGGTGAGAAGAAGGGGAAGGGGAAAGGGCACTTGCGTAGGATCAACTTGGGTTAGTTGCCATTGACAAATTAAGATTAAATTAAATAAAACAATAATTAAGAATAGAAAAGAAAGAAATTCAACACAAAGCGTAAAGAAAAGAAAGAGAGAAGCGGAAGAAAAAAAAATCACCAGAGTGAGCTCTAATACCATGTGAATGAGAAGCAAATGAGTCTTCAATGTATGAAAGATGAATACAAGGGGCCATATATATATGCCTAGCAATACAAGCACAAGACAAAAATACCCTTAGACTTTATAAGGTACAATAGTAATAGACTTAAACCCTAGGCTAGACTAAAAACAATCTAGAATACTTTTAATAATGAAAATAAAATATGCATAATTAATTGGAAATTGGGTTCCATACTCAATTGTTGTGTATTCCCGATTCATACAGGCTATTTGCCTCACTTACAACTGTATCGGCTCCAAATAAAGCGTATATCGCAAATAATAGATTTACCCACCTATTATCATTCCGGAGACAAAATTGAATTTCACTACTAAACTATATCCTATTTCTCTCTCCTTAATAGGTTATAATTCAGTAGTGATGTTCAATTAATCCTTCATCCTGAGAAAGTTCCCTTTTTTAATCAAAGATATGTGGCCAAATTTCTTCATAAAGAGTGGCTCACAAAAAAGGACAAAAACTCCAAATTGTTCACTTCTCAGTTTCGTAAAGAGGAAACATATGAATATTTTGGAGCTAAAAAATGAGTTAGGATTTATGATAACGGAGACGGAAGGCATTGGGGATCAATTTATCCATGAATATAAGAAGAGATTTCAATATCAGGGTTGTTAGGATCCCTTAAGGTTGGTGGCAAGTTTGAAGTCTAGACTCTCATATAGTGACAATGTTGAACTTATTAAAGAATTTATAATTGAAGATATAAAACAAGTTGTTTTTTATATGAACCCCTATAAAGCCCCTGGTTGATGTGTTTCCAACATTATTTTTTCAAACTTACAAGGACACCATTGGATCAGACATGTGTAATGCTATAAGGACATGCCTCTGAGGAGGGCACTTGCTTCGGGAGATTAACCGCACCTTCATCACTCTCATTCCACGGTGGATTGTCCTCAAACTGTTTATCAATTTAGGCCTATCAGTTTACGCAATGTTGTATATAAGATTATTGCTAAGACTCTAGCCAACATGCTTAAACTGTTAATAAATAAGCTAATTAGTTAGTGGCAAGGTGCTTTTATCCCGTGAAAATGAATTCAAGATAATATCCTTGTGGCTCATGAAATCATGATGGCCTTCAAGAGGAAGCAGGGGAAATTTGGTTGGGCCGCTTTAAAGCTTGATATGGAAAAAGCATACAACAGACTGTAATGGGGCTTCCTTGAACAATTTTTGAAGGGTCTTGGATTCCACCCGAAATGGATAGGTTAGATTATGGAATGTGTAACTACAACTTCTGTTTTTATTCTGGTTGATGATACTCATATGGGCTGATTAACTCCAGGAATAAAAGACATTAATATGGCTTATAAAGAATTAGAGATCACCTTGGTCTCCCAATGTCTTGAAACCCAGGCAAATATCTGGGTTGTTCCTTTGGCTCGGGTAGATTCAACACAGACGTGGCAACAAAGGTTATTGGAAAAATGTCAAGGGAAATTGCTAAATGAAAAGCTGGGCTTCTCTCCAAGGAAGGAAGGATGATTTAGATTAAGTATTTTCTAGAGTCTATGTTTAGTCATATTATGCAGTGTTAGAAGTCCTTAAGAAAGTGTGTAATGAAGGGGATGGTTTGTGAAGGCGATTTCTTTGGAAGTCTAAAAATAAGGATGGTATGAACATGAATTCCTGGAGAAAAATCTATAGGAATAAAAGTGCTAAGGGTTTAGGATGTCAAAGATTAGAAGCCATTAATTTGGCTTTCCTTTGCAAATTGGGATGAAAAGTTTTAATGGAGAATGATAACCTTTGGATGAAGGTCGTGAAAGGTAAGTACCTGAATGATGTGGATTTCATTCGATATGAAGGGGAAAAAAATGTGATTCTCTTGCTAGGAAGGGAATCCAAGCAGCTAGATCGATTCTTTGTACAAGATTGAGGTGGAAGATAAGGGAATGCGAAGAAAGTTAATTTTTGGCTCGATCGATAGGTCTCAAATAGTTCCCATGACTGGGGCGTGGATACTTCCCTAAGAATAGTAGATTTTATTGAGAATGGAGAGTGGAACTTGGAAAAGTTTAGGCGGGAGGTTCTTAATTTGCTCCACAAAAGTGTTTTAGGGGTCTCAGTCGCGAAATTAAAAACGGACGATAAGCTTTTTTTGGGACTACACAAGTATTGGAATTTTATTATCAAATCAGCCACTTGATTGGGCCATAATCATAATTGGCCTGATAGAAACGCATGAGAGTTCTGGTGGATTTGGGTTTTGATGTGCCTCTAAGGCTAAAATCTTCCTGTTACAAGCCTTAAATGATTGTCTCGCAACAGGTGCCCAAATTCACAAGCATATTTAAGAATGGTAATTGGACCTTAACCTTTTGGATACCCATCCAAACCGCTTATGCTAGATTTTGATGTAAAAAGTGGGTTTTAAATGAATTCGAATTTGGATATTGACAAATGGATTCTAGATCGGGTTGGATTTGGATGACATCAAACTCAACCCAAACCCGACCCAACTCTGATACGAAATTATGTTTAGTGTAGGAAAAAAAATTTTGAAAATTCTAAAACTCGAGTTTTTAACATTTCAAACCAAATTTTGATTTTTTTTTTATGTGCCAACATTGTAGAGATTTTATAACACTATAGTATTCTTTGTAAAAACCATGATGTAACAAATATATTTATAGAGGTTACTAATAAAAAAGTTTTCAGACAGTTGTCTAAAATTGTATCATTACTATATTGAACATATTAAATGGAAAAAGGAAAAATATATACAGATTTGTCCAAATATTTGCTGTTAAATTACTATTGTCACAATATTAGTATTACATATATTACTATTAGATGTTAATATTATAATTTTGTTTTAGAATTCAAATGGATTATGGATTTGGGTTGGATATCTGTTTCACCCGATAGATTTGGATTTAGATTCAATTTTTTTGGTATAAATATGTTTTTTCGAATTTGGGCTGGGTCGGGATTTTTTTTTCTGGGTTGAATTTGGATGAAGGCAAACTCAACCCAAATCCGACCCATTGCCATCCCCAAGCGTATTCCTTCACAAGGAAACTCCTTTGTTTGGTGTGTGTCTGAGAATGAGGATTTAGATCATATCTTGTTGTCTTGCTGTCGAGCAATAGATATTTGGGAAGTAGCTAAGGATTTGCATTGGCAAATTTCCATTGTCCAAGGGCCCACTTTAGTAGACGAGTTGAGAATCCACAAATGGTACATGAATCTCTCTAAGTTTGTCTTTGTGTGCTAGCAAATATGGAAAGACAAGAACAAGCCCTATTTTGAGGTATGAAATCATGCCCACTTAGACCGGTTATCCTAGCAAGGCATATGTTTGGGAATGGAATTTCAAGAGCAGAATGGAAAATGCGAGTAATATGAGGGACACTAAAAGAAGGACAAATAAGTGTAAAACTAGGTTGGTATCCGAGACTCCTCCCAGCCAGGGATGGGTAAAGGTAAATTTTGATGGTTCAAATCGGGTATGGCAACAATAGGCTTTATTGCTCGTGATAATCAAAGGGAAATAATGTTTGCTGGGGCCAAAAAGCTTGAAAGCGTGCCAATTATTGTAGCCAAAGTGGTTGCCAAAGAGATGCCCTGCCTTCTACAGTCAGTTTGAGGTCTAAAGGTTTATTCTTGAAAATAATAATGAAACTATTATTGAGGCTCTTATTCCACCCTACTGTGATCACCATTATTGTAGAAGACATTGGTAAATCAATTCCTCGATTGACCACACATCTTTCAACACGTTTTCGGAGAAGCAAATCAGTCAGCTAGCTGGCTAGAAAATGCAGATCATGAGAGCATTTGGGATCAGGCTTCCTCTTGCGCCCTCATCTCCATCTCTCGGCCTGAAGCCTTGGGATTTCCTCTCTTGAGACGATGTATGTAAGTAGGGGTGTTCATTACCGGCTAACCGTACTATTTAGCACATCGGTTTGATAAACAGTTTAAACAAATTGTAAAAATTCAAAAATTATTACCACCCGTTTAAAATAAGTACTTAAAATTTTGGTTATTAGTTAGCTCAGTTCGCTTAATTAGTTAACCATTTACGGAAAAAGAAATTCACATGTATTTTTTCAACAACGTGAGCATTGAAAAACAACATAATAAATAAAATATCTAATATCTAAAGTATTAAAGGTGCTTCTAACTCGCCCTCGGGGCTTTCCAATGGTTTTTTTTTAAAAAAGGGCTTCAAACTTGTCTTTAGGGGTGGCAAATGTGTTATGTCGTATTGTGCCCGTGTTCGTGTTATGCGAAATGTCTTAGAAATGAAGTCAACCCGAACCAGAACTATTTATTTTACGGGTTGGGAACTCTCAATCTTGACCCAGCCCGATTATTAAACGGGTAACCCACGGGTTACCCATTTAATTATGTCGGTGATTTTTTTTTTCTAAGAACTGCTTGTTTCTAACTTACAAATATATAAATAATACACCTAATGGTTGATACTAACAATAAATTCTCGACGTATTCATAATGAAATGTCAAATTAACATTACTTTATATATTGAAATGATCTCATGTGGAATAGATTGCCCAAAATCTATATATAATAATAAAAATAATAGACCATTAAAATACCTAATATAATTATATAAGCAGGTCAAGCGGGTTAAAAACATGTTAAATGGGTTAAATTCAAATTCAACCCAAATATTTAATTGGATTAAACAGATTGACTCAAATTCAATCTGACTTCAAAAATTTTAATCCAAACTTGGTATTTTTCTGTCGTATTTTCGCGTTATGATAGATTTTTGTTGCCGGGTCTACTTGTCTTTGCCTATTCTTCAAAAAAAAAAATTTCTCTCTCCCTAATGAAAAAAAAAAAAAAAAAAAAAAATCTCTCCACATGTGTACATATACATATGAGCTCGAGCTGGAATTCCCTACCAAAAAAGTCAAATAAACACCATCGCCCCCTCGCATCCCACCTCCACCATGTTCTCTCTCTCTTCCCCCTCGCCCGCCACCGCCTCCGCCTCCGCCTCCGCCTCCGCCAACGCCAAATCCACAGCACGGCCACCGCCACCCTCTCTCTCTCTTCACTCCTCCCTCTCCTTCTTTCTCCACCGCCACCCCCACCGCCACCGCCACCGCCGCCGCCGCCGCATCCCCCTCAGCATCCGCAGCATCGACGCCGCCCAACCCTACGATTACGAAACCAAACTTTCCATCTTTCGTCACCGTATCACAAATTCTTACCCCAAGCTCAAAATTGCCGTCATTGGGTTCGGCAATTTCGGCCAATTCCTCGCCAAAACCCTAGCCAAACAGGGCCATAAAGTACTCGCTTATTCCCGCACTGATTACTGTAAAGTCGCTGATAATATGGGCGTTTCTTTCTTTTCTGACCCACATGATCTCTGTGAAGAACACCCAGAAGTTATTCTTCTGTGTACTTCAATTATCTCCACTGAGCCAGTTCTCCGCGCGCTGCCATTGCAGCGGCTCAAAAGATCCACCCTATTTGTTGATGTGTTGTCTGTTAAGGAGTTTCCTCGCTCATTGTTTCTTCAGGTTCTTCCTTGTGATTTTGACATCCTTTGTACGCACCCGATGTTTGGGCCCGAATCGGGGAAGAATGGGTGGAGTGGGTTGCCGTTTGTTTATGATAAGGTTAGGATTGGGAAGGATGAGTCGCGTGTAAAGAGGTGTGAGAATTTTCTTGATGTGTTTAGAAGAGAAGGGTGTAGGATGGTGGAGATGAGTTGTGCTGAGCATGATAGGTTTGCTGCTGGGACCCAGTTTATAACTCATATGGTGGGTAGGGTTTTGGGGAAGTTGGAATTGGAGGATACTCCGATTAACACAAAGGGTTATGAAAGTTTGTTGAATTTGGTGGATAATACTTCAAAGGATAGTTTTGAGTTGTTTTATGGGTTATTTTTGTACAATAAGAATGCAATGGAGCAGCTTGAGAGGATGGATGTTGCGTTCGAGATGGTTAAGCAACAGTTGTTTGGGCATTTACATGGGTTGTTGAGGAAACAGTTGTTTGGGGGGACTGAAATGGATGTTGATGATTCAGATGCCAAAAAGGACACTAAATTGTTGTCAGGTTCCTCGCAGAACGGGTCTGTGTCAAGTCCTGAGAGTGTGAAGTTGGAATCGGAGGAATCAGATGATTCTGATTCGGATAAGGAGACGAAGTTGCTGTCAGATTCGTCGCAGAATGGGTCTGTAATGAGCCCTGAAGGCTCAATGTTGGAGAGAAATTGAGGAATTCCTCTGCTTGTTGTAAGTGGCTGCTATATTTTCTCTCTGACTGTAACTTATACGCTGGATTTGGTTATTTGGTGGGCTTCTTGAACATGTAGTCAGTAGTTGCTAGTTTGCAAGAGACTGCATCGGAACGATTTCTTGTCGATGGCGGCGGGTAAAGTTTTGATTGTTGTCCAGATCTTGGTGAACAATGGGCTAGTAATTTGAATCAATTACATCCCGATATTATTGTTCTGGGGCTAACTTGTATTTGGGATGGGTTTGAGGGAGGATCTCAAATTGTTGGGATGCTGCATTTCTTCTTGGCAAATTGGAATTTCTTTCAGAGCCTGTTATGAATGCCATTTGCAGATCAGCCCTTTATGCTGTACTTGGGATGGGTTTGTTTTTATATTTTGGCTAGTGTTTGATGTACAATACCATAGCGGCTTTTGCTGTCGGTTCTATGTTTCATTATGAATAAAATGAGAAGCTGCTTCTGCTGTTTGAATGTGCTAAAATTTATGTTTTGCCTTCTAAGGTTAACATTGTAGTTCTAGGTTTATCATGGGTATAGATGTATTCTGAGATTAAAGAAACCATAAATGGCTGTTAAGCTCTAGTATCTTTCATTTGAGCATAGGAAGGGCCCAACCACTTGAATGTCAAATTTTGACACAAATCGGCCTAATTGATAAAATTTTCCAATGAAATGGTCATTGTCAAATTCTTGTTCTACTCTAGCATTTTCTAGTACAAATCTTTCAATTTTTAGCAAAAAAAAAATATTTGATTGATAAAATTGTAAAACTTCACGGTGTCTAAGTGGGAAAATTTTTGAACCTTAAAGTACATCATTGTATAATTTTCGAATGTGGGGTACCTAGGTGATAAATGATCAAATTTAGGATACTTGAGTGATAACTCCCCTAACAAACAATCACTTGATTATGAGAGGCAAAACCTTGAATGAAAATGTTGTTTGTCATGGATTTATTTTGCTTTTGTGTGAAAAAATATGGTAGGGGATGGAATCAAGTAAAGACACTTAAGTAACTTCTAATAAATTTTAAAGCAATCACTATGCGATTGGCGTTACACGACAACATTTATATTTTAGACTCCTTGATGCATCATGTATCACATTTATTGTCAGAAACATTCTTATAAATGTATTTATACGGTAAAGTTGATGGACTGGTAAAATGCTACCTAAGTCGAGCCATATGACGAAAAGTTTGAGGTTCGAATTGCCCTAACCACAAAAGAGTATTTTTACTTAATAAAAATTATCAAGAAAGATTATGACGTTAATAATTCTACTTCTTTAAAGTCATCATAACAAAAGGTTTAAAACCAACTTATGTTGCCTAACTTGATCACTGCGACTCGTTACCATCACATTTACAATGCATTACAGAATAGCCAATAGTGATCTAATCTCATGTAGAGGTTGAATTTACTTAATTTTGTTGATAAGCTACTCTGAAGGTTGAATTTTATTCTCTGGGTCTAATATACTCTGAAAGATGACTTCACTCACTATCCGTATTAAGGACTTCACATATTAGTCTAGTAAGAATTTCACATAGGACTTGTGAGAGAGAGGAGATCGATATATAAGCTTACTGGGCTACTCCATCTAATGCCAATTGGTTTTAAGATTAAATTCCACTTGGGTCTACACATGAACCTCGTATGTACCAACTTTATCGATTGGGCATAAAGCCTGGCGAATTTTCACAATCTGCAGGTAACAATTCAGCATTTGCAGCCGGTTATTTGGGCATATGTCTTGTACGAGGTGCTTATCTCTGTTGTTTTTTCTTTTGACATTATGATGCTATTGAATCTGTGACTGTATTCAAGGTATGAATTTAGTTAAACTAGTTTCGTATCAATTGATTTTTTTGTCTTTGTTATTACTACTCTGAACTATTGGCTGTTGTTAAGTAACCTTAAAATACTGATGGGACTTATAGTTAACTAGCCGCAAGATTTTACAAAGGTGGTCTGATATTAACAATTTTACCCTGATAATAATATTACCCTTTTAACGAGGCATAAAACTCCAGAAAACAGGTATCATTGCAACTCGGAACTGCAAATCATCATCAAGGAATTGAAAGATCTCTACTTTGTCCTGCAAGACTACTGTAATTGCTGGTCCATCTCCTGAAATATCGAAGCAATTTTCCATTTCTCTTGAAGATGAATTCCGGTACTGCTTTTAAATTCAAAGGAAGTATTTTTGTAAACTTTATCTGTTAGTTTCTGCTACAAGATGAACAAGTACCTAAAGTTTTCACTGATTTGTCTGTGAAATTTCTGCTGAAGAAGCAGTAAAAATGTCTTAAAAGGATATTATGATCGAGAAAATAACAAAAATATGATCGAGAAAATAACAAAAAGGCACAATAATTACTGTATACACCAGAAGGATATAACATTTTTAAAAAAAATAATAGCAAGGAAATGTGTTTTAGAAAAGGAACAACATGGGCATGGGCGTCAATATAGGTGAATGAATGATCATTTGACGATTGAAAAGATATTATAACATACAAAAAAATGATATGATCGATGATCCGATAATTGTGAAAATGACATAACCAATGATGTAGAGATAAACATGAATTCAAGCCCTTGTTTTCTTTCTCCAAAGTATGTTGTACTATATATATATATAACTTATTACCTCCCTGTACATATATATAAACATGAATTCAAGCCCTAGTTTTTTTTTCTCCAAAATATGTTGTCCTTTATATATATGTACATATGTACTTAATACAAAACCCTAATTTCTTTTCCTCTTTCGGTGGATTCCATATCATTTTTTTTATTTTTTTACGTGTTTAAATCGATTTAATGTTTTCGTTCCCTATAACTTGAGGTGAAATTGAGATGGATAAAATAAGACCATATGACGTTTGAAATGAGGCCTGAGGAACATTGTAAACAACAATGACTTCTTCCTTGGAAAAAAAAAAAAAAAAAAAGCCAATATTTCTCATATGGAGTGACAACTTTTCTCTTCAAATCATTTTTACTTTCTACTCATATGAAAAGATACTAAAAAGTATATAGAAGATGACATTTTCTAGCCGAACGAAGCCCAAGTTTGGAATAGGGGTAAACATTGGTCCAACGTAGGACCAAATCGGATTGGTTTGGATTAAAGACCAAACTATATATCTCAAATCATAAGACTATGAATGAAACCTATTAAAATCGAGTTACTTCAATCCAAGACCGGTTAAAAACTGGATTGGATTAATTTGAATAGGTTTCCTAGCTAGCAAGCGCAATTAAAAAAAAAAAAAATGGTTTCCAAACATAAAATATAAACTTAGAAGTAGTGATAATGGTATAATATGCATAATATATATATAATTTAATGATAATCTTAATAAATATAAATTTTTTTGATACATATTATACATATTTATATTAAAATTATGTACCAGAATATTTAATGCAAAATTAGGCATATCATCTTTGGTCTAATTTTTGGGCTTTCCAATATCAGACCAAACTAGAGCAAAGACTAATTAGGCTCAAATGCTATAATCGAAGACTTGACCGATATATAGTCAGTCCAATTAGATTCTTAACTGAAATGGCATACGTTGATATATGTGACACTCAACATTAAGTATATATATGCATTAAGAATTTTTTTAGTGTGTATACCACTATTAATTACATTTATAAGATTTTTTCGCGATGGTTATAATAAGATAAAAAGCAAAACAAAGAAACATAAAAACCCATATCCAAAGTCATTATATAAAACCAGAAACAAAAGAACCAGAGTTGCATGAATCATTGTCACTTCGAATCAAAACATATTAAGGTAACCCTTTTAATAAACAAAGAAATAACGATGATTTAACGGAGGATTTTCTTGTTGAGCTTCGTTATCACTTGTAGGGGACGATTCATGTGGTGTACTTTGCTGCTCCTCCTCCGTGACTTGACCGTCCCTGTGTCCTCTTCTAAGCATTCTATGAATCGTATAAGACAAAACGCCGAGGAATAGAACCGCTGCTACAACAAGACCGGTCATGACCATTATCCTATTGGTCCAACCGTTGCTTGACTCAATAGGCACCGGAGGAGGAGGGAACAGAGTTGTCTGCCATGGGGGTGTTGTTGGAAATGGATATGGTGGCTCCATTGGCAGTGTCGGGAACACATTTGGCGGTGATGGTGGTGTCGTTGGAAAAGGAAATGGCAGCGACAACGGTGGTGGTGGCGGCGGTGACGGTGGCATATCCATTGATGACATTGTAACACCAGGGTAATTTTAATGTAATTGGCCCGTTGATGAATGAATGATGCTTATTTTATTTGTGAGGTATTATATAGGGCACATTGCACAAAATGTAATGAGTTAATAAACGAAAGATTACCATAAAATTTTACTATATTTACTTTTCCTATTTCTTGCATGATTCATTTAGGGTATTTTTGATATTATATTCTGTTTATATTATTTGGTTTTATGACAAAAAGGAAAATCGGGTTTCATAAATAAATTATTACCTTTTTAATTTTTTTTTTTTGTTAGTTTTAAATCCAAATAAGGAGAAAATTTAAAAAAACTAAAATAAAGAAAACTAATGTTTAAAATTTGATTTTTAGCTTTTGTAAAAAAAAAAAATAAAAATCAAAGCACAAATAATACTCGAGAGCTATTATTATCCGTACAAAAATTGTTATTGCAAGAGGAATAATGTAACTGACAAATAATAAGAGCCACAAAAATTCAATGAAACTACAATTTTGCTTTGATAATAACAATTTTGCCGTTTCAATAACATTACCCTAATACTAAATATGCTCTTAGGGATATCAATTAATAGGTTTTGAGTGTACGCTTAGACCTCGTTCTTGTGGATGCGTCTGCTTTGTACTATAGCTTTTGTCGCTAAGTATTGGAAGAAAAGGATATCAATTAATGATTTGGATACTAGAGATGCTCCTCGCATGGCTCTAGTAATAGAGAAGACTTCAAAGAAGATTTTGTTTACTAAATAAACCCATTTAATTAGGGCATGCTTGTAAGATCAATGGCATAAAGATTTACCTACGCTTCATTTTGTTTTGGAGAAAATTTTTATTACCTTACATGTTAAGGGTAAATTACACCTTAGTATAGTGAGATTTCGTATATTAATTTTTTAGTGAACAAACTTTGTAAAATTTTAGTGCAAAAGCTATATGTAATTAATAGAATAGGCCAAATGAAAGTTGGCAAGGGTGTAAAACAGACATCTTATTGAACTTTTCTTAATTAGCAGTATCAAAGCATTACAGTTCACATGCGGGAAGAGGCGAATAGTAGTGGTAGTTTTATTAACAAATGATGACAAATTTTTCACTATACCAAACCATCAATCGGACAATTTACCAAATATATGTATCATTTCGACCAAAAAATTATTTCACAAAATTTGTTAATTAAAAAATTAATATGTCAAACTTAGGGTACTAATATGTAACTTAATTTTATTTTTATCACTTTTTTCATAAGTTTATTGCAATAACTACTTATTAGGAAAAAATTTCTCCTGCATTGAGAAGAAATGAACTTCCCTCAAAAACAAAACAGAAAACATTTTCCTTACTGAGGGAAAAAATTCTCCGATGTAAATTCATGTCATATGTCTCAGTTTAATCTTAGTTTGCTCAAACGTGAACATATACAAATTTATAAGATGAAATTATTTAGTTTATCTAGGAAAATATAAAATTCTAATGAAAGATATTTTTGTTTGATATACTTGGTGCAGCCTGTAGATGAAAAATTATGGAATGAGAAGGTTCACCAGTCTTCCCTTACTTCTTATTATGAAAATAATAAAGAACAAAATGAAAACAAAATCTATTCTAATTCTTACACCCGAGAATAAAAAGAACTAACAACTAATGAAAAATAATCTAGAAAATTGAATGAATAAAATCCTAGCTAGCCATCTCTTTAAATAGAGAAGCTTTTCTCATTAGACTAAAAGTCATAATCTAGAGATAAACGGTTGAGATTGCAATCCGTGTTATCTCCCTAAAATAAATGACTAGAGATAAAGAGATAAATACAAAGATAAATATTAAAAATATACTCATCTAATACTAAACTTTTCCAATTAAAGTAAAACTCCATCAACGCCCAACTTCCTGCTGCGTCGCCTCCCTTCTCACCAATTCGCGCATCTCACCAAGGTGGATCTGCTAAGAAACCCTGCCAATTGTGAAAGGCGGGCTGCATTAAAACTTATTATTATATCACTTAGCATATAAGTGCAAAGAAATTTCTAAGTATTGTTAGAAAAACAACGAACTTGCAGCTAATAGCAATGAAAATACAGTGAAAATTGCTGAGAGAATATTGAAATACTGTAGTAAAAAATACCGAAATACTGCAACAAAAAAATTTCTTGGAAAAATACAGAAAATTTAGAAATAATTATCTAAACATAGCAATCAAATAATTGTTAGAAAATTGACTAATTTTCAAGCATAGCAACGAAGGAGAGAACAATTAGAAATATTTTACAAAACGATGATACCGCGCCGTAGTAAAGACCACTGTCCTAAAAGATGATTTCACCGCTGCTCCGGTGCACACAGTATAACCGGCAGCCATCCTCCAGGATTGACACTATCCGACTCTTAACATGCACTCGTTAATTGCCAAGTAGGAGTACCTTGAACTTTGTCCAAATTTGAGGAGGGATGGAGTGACTGAGAATGAGGTGAGAGAGAGCATAACTGAGTATATATTGAGAGAGAGAGGAGGGGGGGCCTCTTTGATGAATTTCTCCACTCACTTTCTCTCTCTTTATACCTAATATTTGCCGCTGGATGGTTTTTTTTTAGTGAATAAATAAAGCACAATATTATATCCTAAAAAGAGAAGAGAGAGAAAGAGAGTGGTTGGTTTGTTAGGCGAACTGAAAATTGGTATAAAGTGTAATTTTATGAAGGGATTTAATTAGTTATAAATACTAACGGTCATAACAGACGTAATAAATTGTAACGGTTATATTGTTTAATTGCTTATGAATCTCCAACAGTCATATTTTATGACATTAAGCAGCTACGGGTAAGCGGTTAGTAACAAGTCTTGAAAAATATTCTCCGAAAAATAAATATACCTATTAAGAAAAGAATCACTCACATTATTTTTTCAATGTGGGATACAACTCCCTCATAAAGCTAAGAGTTAGCTTGTATCATTTTTCCAACAATCCCCCACAAAAGATACAAGCGGAAAAGAATAAAGAAGAATAAATTGGACAACGGGAATTCAGTTTTTTAATGCCAATGTCTCGCGACTTGAATCGTCACTTAGTGTAACCTAAGTTTAGGACCAACAGCTTGCGAGGTGACTTTCGTCTTGAACCTCATAAGGGGTTGTATAGTATGCCACTCGGACACATACTAAACTCCAGATCTTGGCAACTCCAGCGGTTTGGCGCGTTTTATCGGCCGTGCCCTCATCCCGGATATTCATAGGCGCTCTAGAAGGCAAGTCTTAAACCTTCATAGGAAGCGGCCATGCTCCCACACCTACATAGGTGGATCCCATTAAGTGTGTACTACCGCACACCACTAAACATATGGCTGTGGGTCTATTAAGAGGTAAAGCTCAACCTCACCCCTTGGTAACATAACGACAGTGTCAATTAAGTGCAAGCCTCGCTTACACCACTAAACATGTGGCTATGAACTCGTCTCCACACTGTCACATCATAGGGAGAGATAACATAAAATACAGTACACTCCTTGAATAAAACTATGACTTTTCACAGTGAACCTGTTAAAACCAAGTTGGATACATCATAGCTCATTCATACATAGACTTTAGTCCCATCCCCCTCGATGTTTCCACAACCATTTTTCGACATAATGTCTTTATCAATGGATCCACAAGGTTCTTTTCAGACTTTACACAATTTAGTAATATTACTTTCTTTCGAGTAGATCGTTTATGATCTTAAGCCTGAGACAAATATGTCTCTGTTACGAATTAATAAATTTTACTTGTAATGTATTTTTATTCTTAGTATTACTTTTGATTAGAGTTTATATGACGTAACTACAATTAAAATTGCACTAGTTTAAATGGCTTAAGGCTACTCTTCAGCACGTGACAGGCGCGTGACAGCCCTGTGCAAATTCAGTTAGAGTTTGTTACATTGCAGGGATTTTTTGCGGCTGTTGCATTCAGCTAGGGTTGTTGATTTGAATCCTTGTATAAATGGAGAGCTTATAATGTAATTTTGATTTATCCAATGAAATGAAAACCTATTCCTAAGGGAATTCTCTATTTCTCATCTCCTTTCTCCATTTTCTCATCCCTTTCCTTTCTTTTCTCATCTCAAACTCTCTTCTACAAGGTTAGTTTTCCAAATTAATTTTGGGAAGCTAACAATTGGTATCAGAGTTGGTTTTATCAATCATCAACATTGATTGAGCTATTTAAAAAAAAAAAAAATTTGAAGCAAAAAAATGGCGGATGGAGTTCGGACAAGAACAGGGGCTGGAGGTACCGGTTCGATTATGGACACTTCAAATGAGCTACGTGATCAAATCAAGAACATGGAAGCCAAGTTTGATCAATAATTTGCTGAAAATTGAAGCCAAACCGATGGGATTCAGCAAATCCTGAAGATGTTGGTGGAAAAAGATGAAAAAAGAGATGATCGGTTGCAGAAATTGGAAGAACGACTCGAGGTTTTGCAAGATTAGATGAACAAGCAAAGAGAATCAATTGTTGAAGCCATCCTTAAACCAGCAAGCCAAATTCATCAAGCTGTTGAAGTTGATCAGCAGCACGCAAGTGCTGAATCGCAGCAAGTCAGCCCGAATCGATCACAAGATGGAATGCACACCCGAGGTAAATCCCCTATGTTACAACCTGGTGTAGGACCATCCATTAACATTAGATCAGCTGCAAATCAACCTATTCGACCTGAAATTAATATAGAAAATCAAGAACGAATGTCTGGACCTGTTAATTACCGAACAAATGCAGAAAATTCAGATCAGGACAATCGGCCATATATTTCTGTTATGCACCAAAATGCTGCACCCAACGTGTTTGATCATATGGATAGACCACCGGATCAATTATATCAGCATAGAAATGTGTCAAATGACAACACATCTGGGGGTAGGAGTGGCTCTTATAGGCAGCCAAGGGTCGAAATCGATCCATTTGATGGAAAACAACTGGAATCTTGGCTTAGGAGGTGTGATCGATACTTTTTATATTATAATATACCTGAGGAGGAGAAGCTCTAGCTAGCCGCATTCCATCTTCATGGTGATCATGAGGTTTGGTACTATAGTTTGTTGAAAAGCAAACCACATCTTTCTTGGGGCCTTTTCGTAGAAGAGATGTGTGAATGGTATGGTGAAGGAGAATCAACGGATGTTGTGGATAACTTCAACAAGTTGGTCCAAACATCAAGTGTGAGAGAATACATGCTTAGATTTGAGAATTTGAGAGCAAATTTGATGTCAGTTTTTGCCATTGCTCCCGAGGATGCCGAATCATACTACGTTTCTTGCTTTGTGAGTGGCCTTAAGCCTAGGATCAAAAACATGGTGAAAGCCATTGGTCCTAAGACTTTGTCAAGCGCTTACAACAAAGCAAAATTGATTGAAGCAACTCAAGTCCCTTCATATGACAAAGGAAAGTCTCATTCCAGTAGCAAACCGAGACCTGTGCAGCAGAGCATGAGTTTCGGCAGTAAAAACAGTGACAGATTTTCAGCCAGACTTTGTTTTCGATGCAACCAACCGTATCAACCCGGGCATAGGTGCAAAACACAAGCACTTATGTATGCAAGAGGGAGCCGAATCCCTGCTGAAAATGAAGCTGACAGTACCGAGTCAGATGCTGAACTAGAAGAGACTGAATGCAATTTACAAGGCAACTCAAGTGATGACGAGGTCGAAATCTCCATGAAGGCTCTAAACGGAAGTGGGGCTCATAACACAATCAAAATCAAGGGACGGGCTGGAAAACACTCCATTATTATCCTCATTGATAGTGGAAGCACTCATAGTTTCGTTGACCCGAAGTTGATTAAGAAGGTCAAGCACGAAGTGATGAAAACTCATCCTTTGGCAATCATGGTAGTTGATGGGAACTCCTTGACAACACAAAACAAGTGCATAGCCTTCCCTTGGACTATGCAAGGCCATCATTTCACCTTCAATTTCCGAGTGATTCCTTTGGGTGGTTGCGACGTGGTGCTCGGAGTAGATTGGATGAGGTCCTTCAACCCGGTTGTATTTGATTTCAATAAAATGATCGTGGCTTTTGAAGTTCAAGGCACCAAGGTTTCTTTGCAAGGCATGTCCGAGGAAGCTCAGCTCAAATTAATCGAGGAAAAGGATGTGCAAGGTGGAATTAAGAAGAAGGCGATACAATGGATCGGTCACTTATTCATGGTGAGCCCGGTTATGCAGCAACCGATTCATCCTCCTGTTGTTCAGACCTTAACTGACGAGTTCGGGGACATCTTTGAAGAGCCTAAGAGCCTCCCTCCTCAAAGGAGTGTGGACCACGACATACCTTTACGAGGAAATGCCGACCCGTTCAAAATTAGGCCATATCGGTATCCCCATGGCCAAAAAGCCGAGATAGAGAGGCAAGTGGAGGAATTGCTTCGGTTGAGCTTCATTAGACCAAGCGAAGTCCTTTTGCTTCACCCTTGATCCTTGTAAAGAAGAAGGATGGGACAGCCCGTATGTGCATCGAATACC
The DNA here is from genome assembly GCA_018398585.1 of Simmondsia chinensis. Lineage (NCBI taxonomy): Eukaryota > Viridiplantae > Streptophyta > Magnoliopsida > Caryophyllales > Simmondsiaceae > Simmondsia > Simmondsia chinensis. The sequence continues at coordinate 30,137,633 of JAGTTD010000010.1, read as the reverse complement.
GCCGTTTGAATACACTAACAGTGAAAGACAAATTCCCGATACCGGTCATAGATGACTTGCTTGTTGAGCTTCATGGGGCGTGCTTCTTTTTCAAGTTGGACTTAAGGCAAGGATATCATCAAATCCGAGTTCTCGAATCAGATATTTACAAGACTGCTTTTCAAACTCATCATGGCCATTTCGAGTTCATCGTTATGCCTTTCGGTCTAACAAATGCTCTGGCCACATTCCAAGCTGCTATGAATGACGTCTTCAAGCCTTATTTAAGGAAGCCAGTGCTGGTATTCTTCGACGACATACTGATCTACAGTCCCACATATGAAGCTCACCTCACACACCTTCGACAAGTATTCATCTTGATGCGACAACACCGGTTTTTTCGCAAAATTGTCCAAGTGCTCGTTTGCTCAAAAGAAGCTTGAATATTTGGGCCATATCATCTCATCATAGGGCATAGCTACTGATCCTAACAAGATCCGAGCAATGCAAGAATGGTCAACCCCGATTACCTTGAAGCAATTGAGAGGATTCTTGGGATTGACCTGATATTATCGAAAATTCATTAAAGGTTGTGGTTCCATTGCCAAACCTTTAACGGAGCTCTTGAAGAAGGATGCTTTTGGGTGGAACAAGAAGTCTCAGGCCACTTTTGAAGCTCTCAAAGCCGCTACGTGTGCAACACCGATTTTGGCAATGCCGAATTTCACCGAAGGCTTCGTTTTAGAGACGGATGCAAGTGGTACAGGTATTGGGGCTGTTCTCTCTCAAAGAGGAAGGCCCATCGCATATCTAAGCCAAGCTCTAAGCCCCAAACATCAGGCGATGTCGACTTACGAGAAGGAGTACCTCGCCATTCTCTTAGCCGTGGAGAAATGGAGGCATTATTTGGAAGGTCATTAATTCACCATTCAGACGGATCACCAAAGCCTCAAATATCTCCTTGGATAGAAGATCATGTCAAGGATTCAAAAGAAAGGCTTAATGAAAATGTTAGGCCTTCATTACGATATCGAGTATAGAAGTGGCAAAGAAAACGCAGCTGCAAATGCACTGTCAAGGCGTTTTGAGGACACTGTTTCAGGCACATGCTCAGCCATTTCGGTGGTAATTCCTTCTTGGGTCGAAGAGCTACACAAGTCCTACGAAGGGGATCCATTTGCTCATGAAAAGGTGGCTGCTGCAGTGCTCCAGACCGACCCGAAAGTTGCTGCAGAACACAGTGAACCGACAGTGTAGAATGGCCAATTGCGTGTTCAGGGCAAACTGTACGTTGGTGCTGCTACCGACTTGAGAAAACAGGTCATCCGAGCCTCACACGACACTGCTTGGGGAGGTCACGAGGGTATGGAAGGCACCTATCAACGAATTAAAGCTTATTTCATGTGGCCGAGCACGAAAAAGGATGTAAGCGACTATGTGAAATCTTGTGATGTTTGCCAACAAACAAAATTGGGAGATCTGCGATACAAAGGACTTCTTCAACCTCTTCCCATTCCGGACGGTGCTTGGGTTCACATTAGTATGGATTTCATTGAGGGGCTACCGAAATCCGAAGGCATGGAGGTCATATGGGTCGTGGTGGATCGCTTCACCAAATATAGTCATTTTCTTGCTCTTACCCGACCTGTTACTGCGAAGAAGTTGGCAAAGCTCTTCCTCGACAACATCTACAAGCTACATGGATTGCCCCAATCCATCGTGTCGGACCGGGACAAAATCTTCACAAGCAACTTTTGGAGGGAATTGTTCAAGCTGATGGGAACCACGTTGGCTAGTTCTTCCTACCATCCTCAAACGGATGGGCAAACCGAAAGAGTCAACCAATGTGTGGAGCAATATCTCCGTAGCATGGTCTTCTCGAAGCCCAAGGAGTGGAACCGTTGGCTTTCCTTAGCCGAATTTTGGTTCAACAAACATTTTCACACAACCATTGGCACTACACCCTTCCGAGCATTGTATGGATACTCTCTACCTTCTCCTATGCTGATCCAACAGCCCAAACTCACCGATTCAGCAGCAACACAGCTTGTGCAGCAGAGGAGACAGATCTTGCAATCGCTTAAGGACAATCTCCAACAAGCTCAAGCCCGTATGAAGCATTATGCGGATAAGAGGAGGGTAGACAAGAACTATGACGTCGGGGACATGGTCTACCTCAAACTACAACCCTATAGACAATCAACTATGGCTGTTCGACGCAACGTCAAGTTGTGTGCTCGTTACTTCGGTCCTTACAAAATTCTGGAAAAAATTGGCAATGTGGCATACAAACTCGACTTACCCTCACATTCTTACATTCACCCCGTGTTTCATGTGTCCCTCCTTAAAAAACAGGTTAAGAGAAATGCCGATACGAGCCAAAACCCGCCCATAGCTGAAGCAAATGGCGTTTTAATGCAGCAACCCAGATCTGTCAAATCTGAACGAGTGATGCAGCTGAACAACCGGAAGATTCACAAAGTCCAAGTCACTTGGAGCAACTTGAATGAGCACTTTACAACATGGGAGGACTACAACTTCTTGAAGAGCCTTTTTCCGGGCTTTACTTCTTGAGGACAATAAGCTTTTCAAGATGGAGGGATTGTTACGAATTAATAAATTTTACTTGTAATGCATTTTTATTCTTAGTATTACTTTTGATTAGAGTTTATATGATGTAACTACAATTAAAATTGCACTAGTTTAAATGGCTTAAGGCTACTCTCCAGCACGTGACAGCCGCGTGACAGCCCTGTGCAAATTCAGTTAGAATTTGTACATTGCAGGGATTTTTTGCGGCTGTTGCATTCAACTAGGGTTGTTGATTTGAATCCTTGTATAAATGGAGAGCTTATAGTGTAATTTTGATCTATCCAATGAAATGAAAACCTATTCCTAAGGGAATTCTCTATTTCTCATCTCCTTTCTCTATTTTCTCATCCCCTTCCCTTCTTTTCTCATCTCAAACTCTCTTCTACAAGGTTAGTTTTTCAAATTAATTTTGGGAAGCTAACAGTCTCCTCTTGCCAAATCTATCAAGCGTGCAGTGTTCATGCCATCCGTTACGAACTATGGGTTAGGTTAAAGCATCAAGTTCAACCATCATCAACGGCATTTCAACACTGTATTGGAATAAAGCGGTACTTGAGAGTTGACCACTGCCAACATCAATCACAAGTTGCTCTTACTCCCATATTGAGGTATCTGCAACAAGCTGTTAAACAACTAGCTCTATTGCCGTCTAACTTCAATAGGAGTCAGTATAACACAATAGTGGAGCAAATATCATATCAATAAAATCATATTTCCACCCCAGGTACTCAAATAGTACACATATCATACGTATATCTTATATATTTGGCACGAAAACCATATACCACAAATTTGTCAATTTTACATATCATCACAATTGTGAAACATTATCATCTTAAGCCAATTGTATCGCCACCAGTTTAGGTCACAGAGGACCATATACCCATTCTTGTAGTACTTAGAGTACATGCATTATCACTATTAAGGGTAGTCCATGTACTGCCAATGTTATATCAGATTTTGGTGATATCAAGAGAAAGAGGTACAGAGGACCATAATTTTCAAGATGCTTTTTACAATTCAACTTAAGGCAACCCAAGCCTCTATAAGGCTCTCGAGCCCAAGTGCTAGCATCATCAAGCTATTCACACTAACTTTGGACAGTTACCAAAATAATATTTCCACCATAATCAATTTTCATAGGCTAGCTATAATTAGCAAACATCGGCAAAAATACAATAATCAGAAAAGATTATGATCAGACAACATATCTTATAGGCTCTCAAGTGCTCTAACAACCCCCACAATAAAATATTTCACACTATATTCCTAAGCCATTTAATTTTTTCTACTTGCCAACTCAATCTTTAAGGACAACTAAAAAATGCAAGTTTCAGAGGGGTGTCACAAAATATAGCTCACTAACGAGCCTAAATACAATGTCATTAGTAGAGTATCTCTCATCGATATCAGACACCCAACACAACAAGGAATATATTACAACGTAAACCCCATTCATAGCATTCAATAATTTAATTAGAGCACTTCAATATTCATCATTTGGATAAATGCATACGGACTAGATCTACCATTGACATATGATATAATAGGACGAATGTTGTGTTTATCATCAAACCATAATGCTATCAATCACTTTAGCGTATTTAGCTTGTGATGTGATGCCACGTTTTCTACTCATCAAGTGAACACTAGGGTCATCTAGTATGTCATCCAAATGACCAGAGCATACAACATATGTCAATAACCCAACTAAGGTATCTAGACAAAAACTAAATACCAAGCCTATGATCATTCAAGGTTCTCATATGACCTGCACCTTACTATTTTCCCAAAAACTAGAAAGAAGGCCTAAAACAATGATCTTAAGGGCATAATAGTCTCCAAAGACAAAACCAAGTCCATATATGATTCAAACATATCATGTTTTCCCCCACTTTTGGCTAAATTTCAGCAAAGCAACTTGAGATCATACCAGAATTCCACAAATTCAGCAGCTAATAGTCCTAAAAAATTGCAGCAAAATTAGTATGGATAGCACTTAAGATACATACCAGCTTGAACAGTCCAAAAACTAGCATGAAGCAGCAGCTAACAACCCATAATTTGTATATAGGCACTATGGGCAACAACATACAACATCTAACAGCCCAAACCAAGATGTAGCCGCAAATTCAGTTTGCAAAAGACATGTTTCAACACTTAAAAACAACATACTTTTCATCATTTCAAGCAACATGTGATAACATATGTTCAACTTGCTTCAAACATAGCCATGGGAAATACATGACACATCAACATGGAGAATAATACATTAAATCACACACGGATTTTCACAAGATCTCACAACTCCTATTAGCCCTTTACAAGAATCAACTATTTAACATAGGTCCCTCCAAATATAAAAGAAAAATAACTCTCACATACAAGGTTAATATCATGGTTAAAACTCAAACATACCATGCTCTACCCACACAAGGGATTCAAGATTGTGCAACTAGACATGCCTAACCTAAAAGTTGCCAGCTCTAGGTTCAAGACTTCATTCTAACAAGCTCATAATCAACCTCAAGCATTAAACACATATTAAACACAACAATCCCATAGGAAATTTAAAAAAAAAAAACACAATCCGAACCAAGAACTCTCCTCCGACCTCCGACCACCAACAGGGTCAAGCTTGAGCAATTTAACTCAGAAATTGCTCCACTAAAATGAGAATCTATGCCAAATTCTCAACTAACCATACATGAGGCCGAACAAATGATTAACACCAAGCCTCTCCAATGATCAAATGTACCTAGAGCATTCTCACTTCAAGACGTACCGTTAGTCTCAAGCATAAACATCTTTTCTAAAAAGAGGAAACAAAATGATGTTCAGAAAACAATGAGAAACCACGCTACTTAGGTCACCTAATTGAGTGCCCAAAAACCAAGATACTTAAACTCTTCTCAACCACCACGTAGGAGACAAATTAGGGCTTTAGACGCAGTCCAACACTTAAACAGCAATGACCCACCTCCGAAATTAGTCCAACCTGACTAGTGACAACCAAGGACTTCAAAAAGGTCCTAATCAATTAGACACTTCTAAGGTTCCAAAAGAAAACCAAGTTTTCACAACCATTTAGGGATATCCAAAACCGTAATAGTTATCCTTCAACCATCCTTGAAGAAAACATCTATCCCAAGCACCCCACCACATATTTAAATCCAAAATAGGTAGTAAAGTCCTCAATCCAGGTCAAAACAAAGCATCCAACACCCAAAACCAGCCCCTAGTTTTATTTGGGAAGCCAAACCTAAATTTTTGATTTTTCATTTCAGTCATGTCTTCTACCTCTGCACCACTTACAATGCAACAATCGACAACATCACGCTATATATGACGATCCGCCTGTCTCTCTCGTCTTCACTCTGTGGTATGCAACTACCAACTAGATGTAGGACAAACTAGCATCTGAAGTTCAAATTCATATTAACAGAGTCACATCAATTTATAGATCTAAGCATATGAATCCTTATTATTTACTTTGATGTATACAGAACTTCAAATCTAGACCAAATACCATTTGAAAATTAAGTTTACTGTCAAAATAGTTGTACATGATACAAAAGGACAGCTCTAAGCAAATCGACAGTTCCAAGTGCCAATGACTCACACATCAGAGATAAATGCAAGATCTAAATCCCAAGATTTCAAATTTTGACAGATATAGGAAAAACTTGGGATCTCACATTCCTAGATGTCTTATTTTTACAAAGGGTTAATTATTTTAATCTAGAATGTAAGTTACATAATCCATATTGCATTAGCTAAAGTGCCCTTAATTTGAACAGCTACACCTCAAAAGTTGCAAAATTTTCAATTACCGGCATGTTCCAATCGACTGCGAGATTCTTTACAAGCCTACAACTCGCTTAAATCTAGCTTTCATGAACCCTTTTTCTCTTTCTTTTTAATGATATGAAAAACTTTAAGTAAAAGGCAGAAAGTTATAATATTTCTCTAACAATTGACTGTGAGAAAAATTAACTAATAGTTTGTCAATTAAATAATTAATTAGACTAGTTTAAGTGGCTGATTTTGTAAATCATCTTTTAGAATGTTAGAAAAATAGAAAACTTGTAGCTAATAGCAATGAAAATATAGTGAAAATTGCTGCAAGAATACCAAAATAATGCAGAAAAAAATACCGAAATATTGTAGTGAAAGAATGTTGGGAAATACGCAGAAAATTCAGAAATAACTATCTAAACATAGCAAGCAAATAATTGTTAGAAAATTGACTAATTTTTAAGCACAGCAACGAAGGAAAGAACAATTAGAAAGATTTTACAAAACGAAGATACCGCACCATGGTAAAGGCTATTGTCCTAAAAGACGATTTCGCCGCTGCTCTGGTGGACACAGTATAACCGACGGTCTTCCTCCAGGATTAATGCAATCTGACTCTTGACGTGCACTCGTTAATTGCCGGGTAAGAGTACCTTGAACTTTGCCCAAATTTGAGGAGGGATGGAGTGACCAAGAATGAGGTGAGAGACAGCATGACTGAGTATATATTGAGAGACAGGGGGAGTCTCTTCCTTGATGAATTTCTCCACTCACGTTTTCTCTCTCTATACCTAATATTCGCTGTTGGATGGTTTTTTTTTCCAATGAATCAATAAAGAGAAGAGAGAAAGAGAGTGATGGGTTTGTTAGGCGAACTGAAAATTGGAATAAGGTGTAATTTTATAGAGGAATTCAATTAGTTATTAATTACTTATGAATCTTCAACAGTCGTATTTTATGACATAAAATGGCTACGGGTAAGCGGCTAGTAATGGGTCTTGAAAAATATTCTCCGAAAAATAAATATACCCATTAAGAATAGAATCACCTACACTATTTTTTCAACGTGCGATACGACTCCCCCACAAAACTAAAGGTTAGCTTGTATAATTTTTTCAGCAAGTATTACTGTGTGAATCATGGGAATTTAAAGATGGTGTGCTAGGTGTTTGCTTACCAGATTTTCAATTGGGCCAAACTGCAAAATGAATATTACTGCGATTAGGACGTAAATAAGGTTAAAATCGCATGTGATTGATCCTGATCAATCATCTGTTGTATCTTTAGTGTTTTTTTGGATTATTTGACTGCGTTTCGCAATTAATGTGAATTCTATTAATATTCCAATTTATGAGACTTCCGCAATCATATAATATTTAATAGAAATAAAGGATATTGACCCAACTCAAATGAAAATTGGGGTGGAGCAATGTGAAGCACACATAGATACCTTTCTTCAAACGTTGAAAAGTTGAGAAGTAGGATGGAGATAGACTTGAGCATTTGGTAGTCTATCTTGAGTTTGATTCAGTTAGGTATAAGACCTAGCAATCTTGACTAAAGATGGCTTAATCAAATTCAAACATAACAAGATTGAAGTAGAGTGGACTAATTTGGTTTGCTAATTCACATCAACTCAATCAAGCTCGAGGCTCGATAATCAATGCTTTAGACCGGTGACACAAGTTAAATTCACTATTGGAGCAAATGCAGGAAACAATGGAAGAAAGCATGCCAATATATTTTCTCAAATACTATCAGCAACACTTTGTGCATTAACAAAGCAATGTTGAACTATAGTATGACTACTCCTACGAGAATAGGAAAGCAAGGCACCAGTGTACTTTGAAATATAGAAGAAATTCTGATTTGGTTGTGCCCCTTAAGTTCTTGGTTCCCATATTTATAGATCCAAAAACTGACCACTTCTCTGTCCACAAGAAGGCTTAATTTCTTCAAGGGTTTGAGGTCTTCATGTTATGTTGCATTTCCACCAAAGACAAAGTTGGCAGAGGGCAACATCTTTCTTCTATATATCTCCATCTTCTTCTCGTCATCCTCGAGGCCCACCTTTATTGTAGCATTAAGCCCTTATCTCATTGAGTAGAGGTTGTCCTGGAGTGTTCGTGTCCCTTAAATCTCTTGTTCAATCAAGCATCAAGCACATGCATCTTTCACTGAAATATCATAGTTTCCCAGCCTATTATTTTACGGGGTAAATAGGTGTCCCTTTTTAATCTATTGGGATAAATTTAAAAGGCACAATATACAAAACTATTTGACTTTCAATGATAAGGACTCTCAAGGAGGTGCAATGATGATGGAATTCCATCTCTCTTTGAAGATTTTCTATTTACACCATGCCCATTCGAAGATAACTTTTTAGTGATTCACTCGTCATCTCTTTTGAACTTCAGTTGCTCCATATTTCCTTTCTCGAAACCTTAGCTTTCATCGTTCTTGCTTTCTCAATTTCTGTCTTGATGCTTTTGAGTAAAAAATCCTCAATCTTCAGTGGTTCAAATTTCTCTTTTGAGGGGAATGGTGTAATTGGGACATTCAAGTGTTTGATCTAGACTAACTCCACCATGATCATCGATCAACTCGAGGTCACGGTAGACATTTTCTCCCTCTAGGAACCTCTTCCTTCATTTGAGGAAGGAGATTCTTCCTTGCACTCTTGAATTCTCACGAAAATCCCTCTTTTAATCCCAATTTGAGTTTGGGAGAAGAGCTCTCCCAATTTTCGAGGGCGTCACAAATAATCTGAAAGCACCATTTATTCGGTCCTTTCCTCAGGTAAGAGAGGGTTGAATTGGGCTTGGATCTATGAATATTCTCAGACGTTTAGAAGTTAGATGTACAGTATGCCAAGTGTTTTAACACGCTAGAGCCTGAACGTAGTAGAAAGTGGAGGATACTTTGTATCTATGAAGTCATCATGGTTTCCATGTACCTTAAAAGGTCTAATTATGCAGTGATGACTACTCTTGCTTTTGAAACTATTGTTACAATGCTTGGATGCTCCTTGAAGGGTTTCTAAGTTTAACCTTGGAAGACATAACGACTCTAGTAAGGCCACTCTTCCTTCGATCTCAAACTTCCTTTGTCCTTCTAGTCAAAAAAAGTAAGTGACTATTAATACTTAGTTCCTTAGCAATCTAGTTATTTATTGTTTGTCAAGTTCTACTTAAATGAATGCAACATTAAATCACCAGATTTTAAGGGTGAGGAAATATCATTTTGATTTACTTTGGTTAAACAATTATTTATTTTTTTATTTTATATAACTCATCTAACACCAATTTGCACTATAAAAAGGTTGGGTTGGTTATTAAAATGGCCTTTAGGGCCTTAGCTCATTATTTTTGGGGTCAAGTATATAGGTGTCTTCATGCCGCAATTGCTTTAAATTAAAGCAATCATATTTGGGGCCTTTTCTAGTTCATCCAACTATAGGAATACACATATTTCCCACATCATGTCACAAGGGGAGCCTAACGACTCGACCTAGGTAGCCTCTTGTTGTTAAGTGAAACTCTTCGCTTGAGAGGCTGTCAACATATCTCAAATATGGGATTTCAAAAAATATTTTGATTCACTAATTGATGTTACCTTCCACAGAAAGGAATCTTGCTAACTTCCTTTCACAAAGGGATATCGGGGGCTTCGTAGTCTAAAGACATAAACATGGACCGAGACATCTCAAGAGACATTAGTTTAACCATTTGGCAAACAATCATGAGATCTCAAGGCCTGTTCATTTTCTGCTACAAGTTTGTGGTTGAGATATACTATCCCACCATATTTACGATACAATTTGGAATAGTTCAGGCTTTTTCCCCTTTATTTGGATCCCAAAACCTTCCTTAGACATAGAGGGCCAGGTGCACGTCAACCCAGTTTATGGAGACCTTCAAGACCAAATTAGCTATTAGGAGGTTCTATGGCGATCCTATCGCTTATAGTTACGTGCTGTTTCGGGTAACAGTAATAGGGGTTCTTTGATGGAGGGCAATAATACATGCGCTTTATCTTTTATTAAGTTTTATTATTAATTAATGGTTTTATTACAGGAATTTTTAAAGGGCTACAAGAAAATGTAAGAAAAAACAAGGGGTTCCCGCTACTCTTGGGGTCCTACGGCTGAGTCCCGGGGGGAGACTCGTGAGGACGCCCAAGAGTAAGGGTGAGTATGAAGGTGAGTGAGTCTTCTTTAGAGGGCAGAGGGGCCGGCACCTGTCTTGACCTGCGAGACGAGCGAACTGGTCAGAAGGACCCACGGGCTGCGCCCGTGGGTGACCCCTCCGATGCTTAAGTCAGCATATGTTCGAGAAGTGACGATAACAGATAGGAAATAAGTAAATGTTACGGCAGGGTCCCCACGGGCGATGCTTAAGTCGGGGTTTATCCCAAAAAATGTGAGAATAAAAAATAAATATAACAACATACCTTGCTTGAGTTGAGTATGATACCTGGTGTAACAAAGGGTGAGCTAAGACGGCAAAAAAGAGAAAGAATATACCGTGTAGAGAGGGAAAGTCGGGCCACGGGGCCATTGCATGCGATGATCTCAGAGGTGGCCTGCCGCTCAAGGTGGTGGCGACTGTGTTGACACGAGCTTGGTCGAGTCCCGGTATCCTGAGGCGTCTTGGCTTCAGCCTTCACGGGGCGTGTCTCGGGTAGAGAGAGAGAGAGAGAGAGAGAGAGAGAGAGAGAGAGAACCGTGAGAGGGGTGAGGAGAGAGAGTGCAGGTGTGTGAGTGGTTGGATGAGTGGAGTTGGATAGATGGGTTGAGTTGGGTTAGGTTGTGGATTGGATGATAGAAAATGCGGGGGGTTAGGCCCCTATTTATAATAAAACTGGGCTTCGGAGAACGGGCTTCCGGAGAGGTGTGCGGTGGGTCCTCGGAGGTCTGGCGAACCAAAAAGCTCCTCTGAGGTCTAGGAAGGCGTTTTCGGAGGGGTGTCCGGAGGAACAAGGTCTGATGATGTGTCCGGGGCTGCACTTGGAGCCTTTGCCGTCATGTCCGTTGAGGCGTCCGGAGGAAACCGTGTCTGAAGAGGTGTTCGGAGCTGTATCTGGCGCCATTAGGCGTGTCCGTCGAGGTGTCCAGAGAAAACTGTGTCCGAAGAGGTGTCCGGAGTTGTATCCGGTGCCTCTAGCGGTGACCGGGGCCATGTCCTGAGAAAACCGTGTCCAAAGATGTGTCTGGAGCTATATCCAGAGACTTTGCGGTCATGTCCGTTGGGGTGTCCGAAGGAAACCGTGTTCGAAGAGGTGTCCGGAGCTGTATTCGGTGCCTCTAGCTGTGTCCGAGGCTATGTCCAGAGAAAACCGTGTCCGAAGACGTGTCTGGAGCTGTTTTCGAAGCTTGGGCGGCATGTCCGGAGAGATGCCTAGAGGAAACCGCGTCCGAAGATGTGTCAGGGGCCGCTTTCGAAGACTCTAGGCGTGTCTGTTGAGGTGTCCAGAGAAAATCGTATCCGAAGATGTGTCCGGAGCTATATCCAGAGCCGTTAGGCGTTTCCTGTGAGGTGTCCGGAGGAAACTGTATCCAAAGAGGTGTCCGGAGCTGTATCCGGAGCCGTTAGGTGTGTCCGGTAAGGTGTCCGGAAGCAACTGTATTGAAGAGGTGTTTGGTGAGGTGTCGGGAGGAAGCCATGTCCGAAGATGTGTCCGAAGCTGTATCCGGAGCCGTTAGGCGTGTCCGATGAGGTGTCCGGAGGAAGCCGTGTCCGAAGAGGTGTCCAAAGCTGTATTCGGAGCTGTTAGACGTGTCCGATGAGGTGTCCGGAGGAAGCCATGTCCGAAGATGAGTCTGGAGCTGTATCCTGAGCCGTTAGGCGTGTCAGGAGCCTTTGGAAAGGCACTCTTCCCCAAGAGCTATATCCGGAGCCTTCGGAAAGGGCACTCCTCGGCAAGAGCTATGTCCAAAGCCTTCAGAAAGGGCATTCCTCAGCAAGGGCCATGTCCGGAGCCTTCGGAAAGGGCACTCCTCGGCAAGGGCTATGTCCGGAGCCTTCAGAAAGGGCACCGTTCAGCATGGGACATGTCCGGAACCTCGGAAAAGGCACTGTTCCGCATGGGACATGTCCGGAACCCTCGAAAAAGGCACTGTTCCGCATGGGACATGTCAGGAACCCTCGGAAAAGGCACCGTTCGACATGGGACATGTCCGGAACCCTCGGAAAAGGGACTGTTCGACATGGGTCATGCCCGGAACCCTCGGAAAGGGTACTACTTGACATGGGTCATGCCCGGGACCCTCGGAAAGGGTACTACTCGACATGGATCACGCCCAGGACCCTCGGAAAGGGTACTACTCGACATGGATCACGCCCAGGACCCTCGGAAAGGGTACTACTCGACATGGGTCACACTCGGGACCCTCAGAAGGGGTACTTCTCGACATGGGTCACGCCCGGGACCCTCGAAAAGGGTACTACTTGACATGGGTCATGCCCGGGACCCTAGGAAAGGCCCTGTTAGTCATGGGTCCTTCAGGTTCTGAGCGTCGAGTCGTCGTCCACCTGAGTTGTGATGCCGTGTAGTCGTTTATCGCTTGGTTGGCTTTTGGAGGGGGCCTCTAAGGGTGAGACGCGTGCAGTGCCTAGGAGCCATGCGTCACTCTGTCATTGCAATACATGTCATCCCTTCATTGCAGCTCTTAGGGCCACGCGTCGATTTTTTTCAGGTGCAATTTTTGGTCTCAACACGTGCCTAGAGCTACTAGGTCATTTTCCGCTTGGTACGCAAACTTATTGAAACTTCCTCAAGTCTATAAGTGTCAAACAATATTGTATAAGTTCCTATTCAAGCTCAAGCTACCGGGGAATCAAGCTCTAGGAGGCCTTCAAAAATTCCTCATTGAGGTAGGGCTCCCCAACTTTTGCTCATTTCACTAGTATTAGAGTTTGATGTACTCGACTATGAAGGAAATGTATGCCCTTTAGAGCCAATCTCATAACTATTGCAAGCTTTAAAGACTAAATAAACATGTACATCTCATACATCATTTTAAATAACATATATCAACATGTGTAATAAAAAGAAAATAAAGGCAATAATTTAATTATAAAACAATATTTAATAAATAAAGCCCAAAACAATTTGGTTGTATACTTGCAAATTGGAACCCTAACATGAATAACCACAAACTGAATTTCATTCAAGTTCTACTCCTTAAAAAAACAACTTTATTCCAATTATTAATATCAAATTTTATTTTTAGGGTAAATCATCATTTAATAAAAAAAAATATATGTTTTATGTGGAAGTTTCAGGTTATGGTATGGTCCATGCCCATGATCCGGGGCCAAATAGGGTGGCATTTGTGCCATAACTAGCTGCGGCAGCTTAGCATCGATCAGTTGTGGAAGCATGTGCACCGGCTGTTGCCGTTGGAAGCACCCTTAGTGGTCGGTGGTGGCTGTTTTGAAGCACCACCGACGCGGCCAAGAGAACAAGGCAGCGACTGGACAGGGAATTTCAGCAGTTGTTTAGCCCTCTCTCTTACTTTTCCAACTACAAGAAAAGTCTCCAAATGCTTTTGAATAAATTCTATCACTTGTCCCATTAGTTTTGCACCATAAAGTTGAGAAATAACAAGGAGATTTTTTTTGATAAGGAGGGATTGGATTGTCCCAACTAACTCCGGCTCATGAGAATAGCCCACAAGCCCCCATAAGCAAGTAAGTCATGAGTATATCCTCAGCGAGAATCGAACTCCTGACCCCTGGGCGATGACCGCATGGGTAGGAGATGCCACCAACTGAAACATCCCCATAATGGGCAACAACTAGGAAATGATCATATTCATATTCAAAATGTGAGCACAACAACTTGTATTAAAGTTTTTCAGTCGAAATAACAATTATTTATATACAATTCAGTAACTATTTACGAGAGTTCTCGGAAATAGCCTCTCTTTAGGGTAACACCTGAATGGGGAAGGCTGCGTATATCCATCCCCTCCAAATTTTACTTAGACGGGAGCCATTGGGGCATTGTAAATGTTGCTTTTTGCTTCTTTTTTTTTCAGTAACTATTTACAAAACTTAGATGTTTTTGACAATTATAACAACAAGATCACAAATTAAATTAATCAACATGCTAGATCTACCCGTGAATATAAATCCGATTACAATTGAAGGGAGTGGATAAGAGTTTTGAATAAATTTAAAAACAAAACACATAGGGAAAAAAAAAAAAAAGATTTCGCTCCTTATTATATCAATTCATGTATAAAAATTTGGTAAAATGTAGACCTAGATAGTTGCCTTGCATCTCGAACTAAAGAACGTCGAAGCTAGTTTTGAAAGTATGAAGCCTCTGCGACGAATGCACTAATGCACCGCAAAACCGATTTAATCAATTTTAAATAATTAATCTCATTAGTAATTTAAATCTTATTAAATTTTCTTAAACCAACTATTTCTTAATGTAATTAGTAAAAACACTATATTATTTCGATTCCTTATAATTGTCAATGTTCCAAAATTGTCTTTATGCCTTCATAAACCATATTTCAACAGATTGCTCAATGACATTAGAAGTCATGAACATCGATTAATTGAAGTTGTGAAAGAATGAGAAGCACACATAATTCAGTCGCCCTCTTGTATATTTATAGATTTACAAATGGGCTTACATCATATACATGAAAGGCCCATTGGGCTCAGTAACATACAATAATAAGGCTTATACAATATAGTCTAACATCCTCCTTCAACCAAAGCAGGGGGTAGCCAAATGCGAAGGTTGGACTTAAAAGTCAGGAAAGAGAGCGTGGAAGACTCTTTGTGAAGATATCGGCAATCTGCTATGAGGAAGGAATATGAAGAACTCGAACAAGACCCATTTGAACACGCTCGTGAACAAAATGGATGTCAATATCGATATGTTTCATGCGAATATGCTTGACGGGGGTGGTGGACAGGTACATGGCAGAAACATTGTCACAATAGACTAAAGTGGCCTATGGAAGAAGAAGACTGACCTCACTAAGGAGAGAGCGAAGCCAGCAACATTCGGAGACGGCGTTGGAGACTGCATGATACTCGGCCTCAGCACTAGAACGAGAGACAATGGGTTGTCGCTTGGAGGACCAGGAGATAACGTTCCCGCCGAGAAAAACACAGAAACCAGATGTAGAACGACGAGTGTAAGGACATCCAGCCCAATCAACATCCGAGTAAGCCACAAGTTGGTCCAAATGAGTTGGGGAGATAGTAAAACCATGATCAGTAGTGCCCTTAATATACCGAAGGATGCCCTTAACAGCCATCCAAAGCGACGTGCGTGGAGTATGCATAAAAAGACAGACCTGCTGAATTGCATAAGAAATGTCAGGACGAGCGAAAGTGAGATATTGAAGAGCACCAACAGTGGACCTGTATAAGGTGGGATCAGTCATGGGGTCACCGTCTTCCAAAGAAAGCTTGGACTTGGAATCTGTAGGTGTGGCAACAGGCTTGTAAGAGAGCATGTTGGTCTGATCAAGGAGATCATGTGCATACTTAGATTGAGACAAGAATAGCCCTATAGACAAGTGAGATACTGAGATGCCGAGAAAGTAATTGAGGCACCCCAAGTCGGTCATGTTAAACTCAGATTGAAGAGAATGAAGTATATTGTGAAGCTGCGCATGAGAAGAGGCAGTGAGAACTATATCATCAACATATACCAGCAATATAGCCATGTCATGTCCACGAGGTCAGATAAATAAAGAAGAATCAGACTTACTGTTATGGAAGCCCAACCTTTGTAAAAAGGTAGCAAAACCAGTGTACCAAGCACGAGGAGCCTGCTTGAGACCATAAATGGACTTGTTAAGCTTACAGACATGATCAGGATATTATGAGCTGATGAAACCCGGCGGTTGCTTCATGTAGACCTCATCATTAAGTGTGCCATTAAGAAATGCATTTTTAACATCGAGTTGATGATAGGCCAATGTCGACAAGTAGTAATAGTTAAGACCGTACAAACAGTAGCAGATTTAACAACAGGACTGAAAGTTTCACCGTAGTCTATGCCATACCTCTGTGTAAACCCCTGAGCAACTAACCGAGCTTTATACCTTTCAACCTGACCTGTAGATGTTTGTTTTATGCGAAAAGCCCACTTGGAACCAACAATGTTACTATGAGGGGGCGGAGGTACAAGAACCCATGTCTTATTGCGAATGAGGGCATTAAATTCATCGAGCATTGCTGTCTTCTAATTTTCATTAGTGAGAGCCCGTTTATAAGAAAATAGTACCTCAGGTAATGTGTTATGAGCAACCATAGAAGGTTTGAGAAGAGGTTTAACAATACAAGCCCGAGCACAAGTCACCATGGGATGTATAGAGGAAGCAGAAGGAACCAGAGGCCGATCAAGAGGAGGTGCCAACGCCTCGGGTGGCACTGGAGGAACCATCGCAGTAGGGACGGTGGTGGCAGGGGCGGCGCTGCTGGTGTAGCGGCAGGCATTGCGGTTGTCGGCGGCATTAGTGGTAGTGCACCAACAAATGGAGATGTCATAAGTGGCGGGCAAAAGACTTGGTGAGGTCAGCTCATTGTGGTTTGAGAAAAATTGCCCAAACGTGCAAAAGTGAAATTTGCTTCATTAAAAATAATATGCCTCAAAATAATGATTTTGTTAGTAAAAAGGTCCAAACATTTATAACCTTTGTGACTCGGTGAATAGCCCAGGAAAACACATAAAGTGGAGCTCGGCGCTAGCTTGTGGGATGTAGTTGCACTCAAATTCAGATAGCATGCACAATCAAAAACTCGAAGGTGACCATAATCAACTTTCTTTTTATACAAACGTTGAAAGGGAATTTTTTTTCTTAATAGAAGTGGATGGTAGGAGGTTGATAATATGTACTTGTGCTGCAACAGAAACTAATTCGACCCAAAATTCCAAAGGCATACAAGCTTGGAACAAGAGGGAACGCATCATGTTACCAATAGTACGATGCATGCGTTCAACTGTCCTATTTTGTTGGGAGGTATGAGGGCAAGATACCCTACTGAGAATGTCCCTTTACAGAAAAAGACCATTAAAATCACGGTTTGATATATTCAGTACTATTATCACATTGAAAGTGCTTAATTTCCATACCAAATTGATTCAACACAAGATTGCAAAACTAAACGAACAGGTCAAAAACTTCAGCTTTGGTACGCATAGGGTATATCCACACAAAATGAGAATAATCATCCAAAAATAACAAATAATACTTAAAACCACTGAAACTAGTAACAAGGGATGTCCATACATCAGAATGAACAATATCAAAAGGACGCGTAGTATTGGTAACAAACTTTTGAAAAGGTAAATGACTATGCTTACCTAGTTGGCAAGCATGACACAGACTGGACTCTGAAGATTTAGAACAGGAAATAAATTTTTGCTTAACTAAAGAAGATAAAATTGGTTCTCCTGGATGACCCAAGTGACGGTGCCAAAGAGAAGAGGAGACTTGAGACGCAACAAATGATATATGGATGGAGGAGGATCCTGGTACTATAAAGAGAGGCCCCGGACTGACACAACGGATGACGGTAGACTTTGATTTAGGATCCTTGACAGAAAAACCAAAATAGTCAAATTCAAGAAGACAATTATTGTTAGAACAAAATTAACGAACATAAAGTAAATTTTTGGAGAGACCAGGAATGAATAGTACTTTATTTAAAATAAAACGACCTGCTAGAGTAGAGAGAAAACATGACCCAATGCCCACAATAGGAAGAGATGCACAATGACCCACTAAAATTTTGTCAGAACCATTATATGGAGACAGAATGTTAGGATACCTGGGTTATTTGTCATGTGAGATGAAGCCCCGCTATCCATGATCCGGCAGGAGTCAAGAATAGGGGTGGAATAAAACTGTGGGGAAAACTGACTTGCATGGAAACTTGGGTAAAAGGCATAACCAGTGGTATAAGCATTATTTGCAGGATGAAAATGTGGATAAGAAGGTACATTACCACCCTGAGGAGCAGAACTAGTATGAGGCAGTAGATATGGCATGTAAAAAGGAGGCATGGGCCACTACATCCCCCTGTAATGTTGACCCCATGTGTTCTGCATCCATGAATTACAATAACCACGACCATTACGACCACGACCTCAGCCATTACATGGGCCCCCACGACCACGGCCATTTCCATGACCATTACCAAACTGATTTCCATAACCAGGCGCATATGAAGTCTGATGAGCTGGAAGCGCAGCGGCCTGCTCCGAGGCAGCCACCTGCGGCTGCGGCTGCTGCTGCGGTTGGGTTACGGCTTGCCTTGTTGGCGGAGGCTGGGCCACCTCGGTGGTCCCAATAGCCAAGAGAAGGGCAAGGGTACTTGTGATAGCATTCTTAAGATGAGATTCTTCGTTCATTAACATAGACCTGGTCTCAATAAACGATGGGAAAGGGGCTCTAGATGTAATAGAGGTACAAACAGCATGAAAATCTTTATCATCAGAGGGACCATCTACAGCACCTAAAACCATATCAACATCGAAGACAGAGGCATGTACAGATATGAGATTATCAGCTAGGGACTTAATTTTTGTGAGAAATGCTAGCATGGAAAGATTGCCCCTCTTAATATTAGTTAATTCACGCTTATATTGCAATTGGCATGATTGGGCAAAATCAATAAAAAGCTTAGAGATGGAATTCCACAGAGATGCAGCAGTTAAATCATCATCATCACCATACACAACACTAGCAAGATCAGAAGAGATAGTACCAAGTATCCAAGAGATAAGAAGATTGTCAACCTGTCTCCAGTAGCGGTAGGTTGGGTCAGAAACAATAGGTGGAAGGGATGAACCATGAAGATGATCATCAATAGCATAACCCGACAAGCAGAGATAAAGGAACGGCGCCATAATAAATAGGTTGATGGGTCATTTAAATCAAGTGTAGTTGATATGTGCTGTCGGATATTAGAGACGCTGAATGGGTGGGAAGAGACAATCCCCCACCAATCGATGGTCGTCCTACGGGCGGCATGGCTGGAGCGCCGGTGGCCGGAGAAATAGAGGAAGAGATGGCATCGCCCATAGGAATGGAAGGGCAACACCACGGAGACGACAGGAGTGCGGCGGCAGCGGTGAGGAGAGTCGTGATGAAGAAAGGCGGTAGGGAGGTAGGGATGCGACGGCTAGGGCTGTAGCAGGGAGAGAAGGTTGTGGTGGCTAGGGTTTCGACGGCTAGGGTTAGCCTTTTTTTTTTTTTTTTGAAAAAGAAAGGCTAAGGTTTGCCTTTACCAGAGGGCTCGGGAGAGCTCTAATACCATGAAAGAATGAGAAGCACACATAATTCATTGGCCCCCTCGTATATTTATAGATTTACAAATGGGCTTACATCATATACAAGAAAGGCCCATTGGGCTCAGTAACATACAATAATAAGGCCTATACAATATAGTCTAACAAGTTGGCGTATAACAAGGAATCTCGATGAACACATGCCATGAATGAACTAGTGCCCTTATAAGAACCTTTTGGATAACAATTACCATGTAAGATCGTATTCTATCAAAACATGCTTCAGGTAACTCTAAGGTATGGATTCTTTTCAAAGCCCTAATAAGTTATCACTATGAATCATACCATCATACCTCCTCTCCAAATACCAATTAAGAGGCTATTAGTTATTATCCATTTGCCTTGGCCAAGGTCTTTGAGAGTTTGCACGAATGTTGATTTATAGAACATCTCTCCTACCATCTAGAGTGATAGATTCATCAAGCTTCACCCACTATTGTCAAATTACTTGACTATATGCAGCCTCAGTTTTGCAAGCCCTCAGAGAGCAAGAAGTCCAAAGTCATAATATAGTGGGCTACTTACAAGTCACTGTGGTGAACTTAGGTCTAAGAAACATGCTTGCAAAATTGCCACCACGACAACTACCTATAGACAATTTGGTTTGGTGATTCCATGTAGGTTTTATCAAGTGGATTTGTTTAGTGAACATATCTTCCATATGCACCTTCACTCGTGCCTTGGTGTCTCCACATGAGCAATCATGAGATCAATTGTTGTTTATAATATAGCGCATGTCACATTGTGCGTTGGTATTCCCGGATTTGCATATGCTCATTCTCAGGGATCCTATGACCAAAAGAATTTAAGGACGGTGCTATATTCGGGTATTGAATCTTATTATTATGACTAATTTCTCACTGCCAACCCTATTGCACAATTCATATGAATTTGATCATGTTAATGCAAGTAGGAAACAAGAATAAAGTAAACTTATTAAGTACAATATCATGACAAAAACATACATTAAATCCAACTGTGTAAGTCCAACACAAAATACAATTCTTATTCCCAAGACCTGCTCTAAAGGGCATACATTTCCTTCATTTTTTCTCTGTTATTGAGAAAGGACTTCCATGTAAATTTTTATGTGTTGATTTCATGTTATTTAAGCTTCTGTTGTGTGTTTGTGTGATTTTTCCAACAACTCTGTGTACAACAAGGGAGCAATATTCTTGTAAACACAAAGGACAATATATTCTAGAAGAAAGATGAGAAGTGCATTAATTGCATCACCGGTTTACCACATTATTTTTTTGATTGCCGCATCGTAGATTGCAGTATCTTTTTTGTTGCCACATCATTATTTTGATCATCTGTAATGAAAATGTTAACATTTTTTCCTATATTTTAAATGCTTGCTCCTTCTATTCATTTTACTATACATGATACACTTGTATGATACTTTTACCATATTTCTATTGCTCAACTTTATCTTAGTCCACTGTAACGATTTAGTATTTGGTCCTTTAATTGAAGTGTCAATTTAGTCTATATACAATCTACAATGTGGCAATTCAATCCAAAATTAAAATTGACGTTAAATTGACAGAATCTATAATGGTTCATCATAAGTGGGTTTAAATTGAACCAACAAGTTTGTACTGGATTCCTTGCATTTCTTATGACCGAGTCATTAAAATTTTCAACATTAACTTAATTATAATTTCACACAGGACTAAATCAACACAATAAATTATACATGGGCTAAACTAATACTATTAAAAGTACCATAACTAAAAATAAAGAGTGATAAAAGTACACAATATGTTTTACATTACTAAGAAGAGTACAATATCTTTCCTAAGGAGGGAAATCAACACCTGAGGAAGGGAGGGTGATGAATTTTGAACCAGGACTTCTCACTAAGAAAAACTTAAACCACTACACTAATGTCATTAACTCAATAAAAGTAAAATATATGGCATAAATAAACTTGTTTTTCTTTTACCATAAAAGAGGCTAAATTTTGAGGGTTTCAAGGGTTCTTAGTCCAAGAGGGTAATTGTGGAGGAAGAGCTGGCCGTATTTCTTGACGGTCAAGTTCTGATATAATGGGCGCCCATGGGCCTGGAGGAGTTCATTAATGGGCCCAATCTCCTTATCAATTTTTGTGTTGCAAAAGACAGCCACAGACACCCTGTCCCTCTCTGAATTTGTCATTACCCTATGCACCGTTGCCTTGAATATACCGTTGGTCATCACCTGTTAACGTAAATAGATGCATGAACGAACAGAATTTTCACTAAAGTAGTTTGTTTGAAGTTGATTAGGACTTGTTTGTGTTTGTTTTAGAGGCTTGATAGCTTATGAAGTTGAGTTTGAGTAATCTTAATAAGCTTAATGCGATAAGTTCGAACATGGGTACTTGTCTTGTTATCAGTCACAAATAGTTGATTAGAGCTCATTAAGGGCCTATTAACAACTGATTATTGGCTTGTTAGTAACTTAGTTGATCGATGACGACTCGAATAGCTTGCCCAAGTAGGAATTGGCTCAAACGGTTGAGCTGGTTAGTGAGTTTGACTAGACATGAGCTCCACTTAGCTCAATAGAATAACAAGCTGTGTGGAATTGGGTATCAAGTATAGTGATATTTTATCGATCCAAGGTCAAATAGAAGTTCAAAAATCTGGATAACGACTTACCTTGAACTTGAGCTCATTATGGATTATTGAGATGGAGATTAAGTAATGAAGGTGTTCAGCTAGGAACAACTTGTTTACCTCTAATTGCAACATAATATATGTTAAAGAACACTTTTTTTGGGAAATTGAGTACAAGCCCAAAGATAGATGCCAAGCACAAGGGCCAAAGTACCATAAAATAATATACACAATAAGAAGTTAACATCACAATCACCACCAACACACCAATCTAAAATGATAAAAGAAAATAAATCAGTTTGACCACCTAAGGATGGACTCAATGTTCCTAGCCACTTCATCCGGTTTATAAGGAAGGTCGTGGCACCAAGTTGAATGAAATACGCCAGAACAATTCCTCCTCATTCCATTTGTCATTATGGAAGATTATATTATTTCTTTTTGCTCCATGACACCCACACTGTTATAAAGAAAAAGTAAAATCCATATCTTATTTTGAAACCTACCACATTTCTCCATGGAAGTCCATTGGTCAAATAGCTCTCTTAGCGATGCAGGTAGTATAAGTTGTAAGCCCCACCACTTCAGCAACCTACACCAGACTTTCCAAACTCAGGAGCAATTAACAAATACGTGGTTTAGGTCCTCGGGGTATGCCAAATAGAATGAGCAGTTTAAATCTTGGTCCTGAATAAACCCCATTTTAAATAGCGGTCTTTCGTACTCAATCTTCCCAATAGTGCAAGCCAAACAAGAAGCTCAACTTTCGTACTCAATCTATCGACAGTCAAAAGATGCGTACGTTTGGACAAAACCTTGTCCATGAGCGACTTAACAGTGAATGACCCGCTTTTCTCAAGGGACCAAAGGTGCTTGTCCATCGCTATAGGTTGCGGTTGCATCGAGCAGAGGAGATTAAAAAATTCTATTACTTGCTTCAATTCTTTCGGTTGGAAGTTACGCTTCCATTTAAAGGTCCATTTCCACAAGCTCCCATCCCAAATACCCAATTCAGCCACCATATGCTTCTTTTGGAGAGATAACGCATATAGTCGTTGAAATTTAACTTTAAGCGCCGAGTCCATTTTCCACTTACTGTGCAAAAATTTAGTATTCTCCTCGAAACCCAGCTTAACCCATCTACCTTCATCAAAAATCTGGAAAATTTCAGCCTCTGCGCATCTGGCTTTCAAAATATTACCCCATATTCCGGTCATGGGGCGTTCACTGTTAATATTCTCGGGCAAGCATTGGTCCCCTTGGATTGAAGAAATTATTTTCTTCCAAAGTGAGCTCAATTCCACCAAATATCTCCACCACCATTTGAAGACCAGGGCTGCATTTTTTTTAATAACGGGTCACCAACACCGAGTCTGCCCAGATGCTTCGATTTTTGAATGATTTCCCATTTTACAAGGGGAATACCAGACCTGCTTTGTTACCTTTCCTGAAACATTTTCTCTGTATCATAATGATCTTCTTAGCGATTGTTTTTGGCATTTTAAAAATGGAGAGGTAGTAGGTAGGAGGTAGCTTATTCAAAACTGCTTTTATAAGAACCAAATGGCTAGCCCTCGAGAGGGTAGTGCTTTCCATCGCGCTAGACGCGCTTTAATTATATCAATCATTGGCTTTTAAGTCTTAACTCAATTTGGGTTTGCCCCAAGAGGTATCCTCAAATAGACAGTTGGTAGTCTAGCAAAACAACACCTGAATGTTTGCGCAGCAAACGATGCCCACTGGTCTGACATTCCAACCTAAAGTTGGTTAGGCAAAATAGTAATGTATCATCTATGAAATGAAGGTGAGATAACTTGATTTCCTTCTTACCAATACACAGTCCACTAGCCAATCCCAAAAAGGCAGCTTCAGAGACAAGGCGGTTAAGTGGTTACACCACTAGAAGGAAAAGAAGCGGCTACAGTGGATCCCCCTGTCTTAGCCCACGAACATAGGGATGGGAGGTGTTGGAGATCCATTTATGAGGATAGAAACTGAGGCTGAGGAGATACACTGAGAAATCCAACCCCTCCACTTCACCCCAAATCCCGCCTTGCCCATAATCTCATTGATGAAGGACAAACTCACAGTATCATATCCCTTTTGGAAGTCAAGTTTCAAGAGAATGCCCTTTGTTTGCTATTAAAGCATCGTCTAGTGTTTCTCAACCCACGACAAAGGCCGATTGTGTCTCTCCAGTTAGACTCGAGATCACGCTTGCCAGTCGCTTACTTAACAACTTTGCAATGATTTTGTGGAGACATCCAGCCATACCAATTGGCTTGAAGTCCCTCATTTCACACGCGTTATTAGTTTTCAGGATTAACGTCACCCACGTATTGTTTATTCTTTTCGAGAAGTAGTTGATCTCACTGAAGTCTTTAACCAGGCAATAGATGTCTTGACCCACCATGTCCCATATACCCTTGATAAATCAGAAATTAAATCCATCATATCCCGGTGCTTTACTTGAGTCGCATGCCCACACTGCTTGTTCGACTTCTTCAATCGTGGGGATAATTTCCAAGCTCTTAGCGACTATGGTATCTAGCAATGGTAATGTCAAGTCCCTTAGTTCAAGCTTGGAAGCAGGATCCCTTTTGCACATGTTAAGGAAGTAGTTCATAATGCATTCTTTGATTCTTCTTGGCTGGAGAATAACTTCATCACCAACTTTCACTATGGAGATCCTTTTTGTCCCTCTGTTAATAGAGGCAAGCGTATGGAAGGTTGTGGTATTTTTGTCCCCCTCTTTAATATATTTACATCTACACATTTGCTTCTTGTATTGAGCTTGCGTTCTATACCAATTCCAGCTTTAAGAGGTGAGGGCAGTGAGCCTAGCCACTTCAGTTTCATTAAGTGGGATTGATTCAGCTTTCAATTTCCAAGTCTCAATCTCTCTACCCAAATTACTAATTCTGACTTCCACCCAGCCAAATGAGTGCTCGTTCTAGTGTACAATCGGCTTTTTTAAAAGTTTCAACTTTAGATCAGGTCTCAGAAGACCATAGTTTGCCCACTCCTTTGTGATAGACACATGTCCATACAACAGAACGGTTTTGGGCCTCAATCTTCCTTTGCTAAATGTATAATAAGAGGGTAGTGATCTAACACTACGTTGTTACCGGCCTTAAGCTTCAGGTCTGCGAATTATGTCAGCTAAGTTGGATCAACAAATACCCGATCGATCGAGCTCATTGATTAATTTCTTACCCAAGTGTACTTTCTGCCAATAAGTGGAAGCTCTACCACCCCCATGAAATTAATACATTGTCTGAATTCCTTCATTCCCCTTGAAACCCCGGTGCACCCCTTTCTATCTACCACTTCTTGTACAATATCCTTGAGATCAGAAAGTTCGTTCCATAACACCATTATGTCCACACAGTTACAAGGACCATAAACTAGGCATATTGCACATCTGAAACTATTGGACTTCCAGATACCAGACGCACAAATCCATCTTTCCGACTTTAGAGCATTAAGGGCTTGGAATTCATCACTATCCTAAGAGAGTAGAAGTCCTTCTGACCCCTGAATAATACCACTTGACACCATTCTATTTTTATTTTTCCCCAGATTCTTCAAATAAAGTGTCCCTTAACAGATGAGCATTTTGCTTCCACTAGACCAATCATAGAAAAATTCTTAGTTTTTATCACCCCTCTTACTGCAAGGCCTTTCTCTTCGGAGCCCAACCCCCTAATATTCTAGGTCCCAAAAGAAGGCATTTTACATCACAAACCTAGATTTGGGTAGTTCTTTGGTCTTGTAGAGAAATTTCGAGCTTTTGAAGAAACCTTATGGATCCTCAGATACTGATTAGGTTAAGCCTTTAGGGATTTTATAGATTTGATTGAATGGGTTAAACAGGAGGTAGGTAATATGGGACCATGGGCCAAATTAAAAGGCCCAAAAAGGATTGGGCCATCAATGAAATGGGCCAATGGATCTTTAGGGGGGGGGGGGGGGAGCTTGCATCTGGGCTATTAAATTCTTCCCCAACACAAACTCTTTCGACTCTTGGGCTTCATCAATGGTTGCCGCCACAAAATTTGGGGAAGAGCCTCCTCGGAAATCGGAGCCGACATCACCAACATCCTCCTGACTGACTGACAACCCAATACCATTTTCCATTAGAGCTTCCTTACACGTGTCATCACATGATACGCTCCATCTTTTACTATGGTCACTATCAACCTCTTTTTGCACGGGTGTATCGTAGTGGTGGCAGGCCGGGGACAGTGTTGCTGCCGGTTGGAGAGCATCGTCTGAAATGTCAAGAATATTATCATGAGCTTTAATCCTTTACATGGATGGGTAAGTTACGATCATCAATGGACAACAAGCAATCATGTTTAATCTTCTACATTTGGGCTGTAACCGTACGGACCCTTCCAATAGCCATGGTTGCACCTTTTAGTGTGGCATTTTCCACACTAATGGCACCACCCCTCTAAGTTGCCATTAACTGAAAGTTATCCCTGCACCATCCATGAGCTGGCATTCCTAGTATCTCGATCCAAGTTCGTTTTGATTCGAATACCTCCTCTTTCGACCGTTTTTCTACCACATTCTTTAAACCATTCATCCTCCTCTCTCATCATTCTTTCAGGTTCTTTAATTGAGTCGAAAGCTAGTAAAAACTTCTATTGGCCCATCTCTGTCACGTTTACATCATATTTCCCTTTAAGAAGGTGAATGGTTTTGCTATGGTTGACCTCAAGGGGTTTATCCGATAAGCAAACCAATGATCTCTGGAGCCATTCGATGTTTTCTTCTTCATTCGTTCCCTTTATGATATTCAAGGTGAAGGGTTTTTGCTATGGTTGACCTCAAGGGCATTAGCTCTGTTTCCATTCTTTTCACACCGAGCGCAATCTATGGAAATTCTTCCCCCAAGAACATGCGTATTATTTAACTGTTTGATTGCTAAGTACCCATCTTTCCACCATCGAAACCTTACAAATGCAAAGCACGAGTTTTTGGACGGTCTTTTCGTCCTCGATACATATATATCTGAAACTTTACCAAACCGTAGAAAGGTTCTCCATGGATCACCCTTCACACTCTACGGCAGGTTTTCAAAAAACAATGTATGATCGGGCCTGGCGTGCCGAACTCTGGTTCCAAAAGGTCTTCGAGCATAACTTTGACGAACACCCTGGGCTTGCCCTATGTGCTCTTATTGAGCCTTCCCTTGCTTAACTCGCTATTGGTATACCTACTTATTCCAATCCCGGTGGTATT
Source organism: Simmondsia chinensis (assembly GCA_018398585.1). Taxonomy (NCBI): domain Eukaryota; kingdom Viridiplantae; phylum Streptophyta; class Magnoliopsida; order Caryophyllales; family Simmondsiaceae; genus Simmondsia; species Simmondsia chinensis. The sequence goes on along the minus strand of JAGTTD010000010.1, from coordinate 30,110,070 downwards.
CTTTGTGGTTGCTCCGGCGACGATGTTAATTGGTTGCTCTTGACATGCGCTCTCTTTTTCATATGTTAAAGAACTCCGTATACAAATTATGAATCATACTGATCCTATACTTTATAATTATGTATGAATCGGGTAATACATTTAAGGAACAAAAAAAGGCATTGATGTGATAGCTAGCATCCTCGAAATTGATGGGGATGTGACAAACTAACATGTGTGTTAAAGCATGCATACCATATGTTAGATATTGTAAGCAACTTCTTAGTTTTTCGAACATGCATTTTCCTTTTCAGTAATTGCTTTTTACATAATTGTCCAGTTTATTTGTTTATCAAATAATTTTTTTAGGTAAGTGGGGATGGAAATTACAACCGCTAACTTGTTGTAGAGTTTAAACATTAATTGTGTTATGCAACTATGCCAACATCTCGCTGGATTATTTATTAGGTATCCTAATGTTCTTGTTCATTTTTCTTAATATAAGGCTATGTACAAAATTGTAAGCATGTATATACCTCAGCAAGATCACCAAGGTTGAGGAACAGGGCCCCAGGTATGATCGGAACCTTGAACCACTGGTCATCCTTTTGTACTTGAAGTGCTTCCACCTGGTTGTCTGGCAATAAGAAGGTTATGGTAGATCCATCCGAGTGAGGTTTGAACCCCATGACTTGATCAGGGCTCAAGCATCGTGGAACTAAGTTAAACCTTGCAACCATTGATTGATGTCTCCCAAAGAGGTCTAAGAAGCGGTCCTCATCTACCAAGTCCAAGGACCGTGCCATTGCCTTTAGCACCACCTCAAGTATCATTGTTAACTTCTTGGCGTACTTATCTGAAAGTTCCCTGCAAATAAACTTCAATTTGTAACACCTTGAATTTTGTGATGACAAGCACTTTTTGTCCATATTTAGTGTGTCTGTGCTGCTAAATATGTAACTTTTTTTTTTTTTTAATTGAAAGTGTTTGTGTATTCGCATTCCTTTATATCATTCAATTCGAACTGTAAATTCATTGTGAAAATCTATTGGTCCTAAGCCTAGTGTCACGGATCGCTTAGTTCCGTAATAATTTTGTATAATTTTATTATGTATCGATGTACGGTGGGAATGTTCCAGAAGGCCATAGTTCGCTCTAGGCTCTTCTAGAATATTCTTACAGATATATTTATGTACGTAGTCCAATTTTGTAAGGACGCAAACCTTTGGTGAAGTGCTCGGCACAAATCCGTATAGGGGCGTGTCCATAGGACGTTATGTAAAATACGTGTAAATATCGTATCGGGTAGAATTAGGTAAAAATAAAATAAAAGTGTAGGATGTGCACTTAGGGGAGCAATAGGGACGGCCAAGACAAAGAAAAGAAGGGCAAGGAGTTTTCCCTCCAAAACCCAACACTTGTAAAAGAAGTGTAGGAAAAGTAGAGACAAAAAAGGTAAGCCTAGGACAAAAAGGACAATAGGGTGGTTGGCTAGGCAAGGACAAGAGAGACAAGAGTACAATGCTTTTGCTTTATTGTCCCATGTAAATTTGTTTATAAATACAAGTGTAAATACCAAGGGAAGAAGCAATTCCCCATTTCACAAAAACTCTTCCATCTTCTCTCTCTCTCTCTAAAACCGTGACTCTCTCTCTCTATGTGTATGTGTGGTTCTATTTCTTTTCCTTCCCAAATTATATTATTCCGCTGCGTAACTTAACGCTCTCACATTTTCGGGGTTAGCCTGACTTAGCGAGGTACTTTCGGAGTGAAGCTAAGTGGCATCACGGGTCTTAACGAGGGACCTTAGGGGTGAAGTTAAGGGCATTGGGAGGCCGTGACACTGGTGAAAGTGTCATCCCGTGACAGCGTGGTATCAGAGCAAAGGTTGCTCGTAGCCGGGAGTGAAACCGAGAAGGAAAGGAGTTCGGGCACATCACAAAAGGAGGAGAATCGAGAGGAGAAACCGAGAGGAGAGTTGGAGATCCAACCGTGTGGGCCTAAGTCAAGCAAGGGTAAGGACCGGTTCATCATAAAAGGTACGCTTACTAGTCTTGACATGGACGGTGTCAACATGGGGTTGGTGCCGGGTGAAAATCTTGAAGTCCACACAACCGTGAGCACTTCGGGTAGAAGTACTTTTGGTTGTGGGGGCAAGCGACCTAGGCGTCATAACTGTTTCTTGTGTGGTGAGCCTCACTACGCACGTGAATGTCCAAAAAGACAAGCACTAGTGGAGCGGGTGGCTGCACTTGAACAAGAAATGGGGTTGGATGATGAGGGTGCTTGCTGCGGACAAAAAGGGGACAGCACGCAGGGTGGGGGAGACCTGCGTGCCGCTGAGCAGGTTGCTGTCCAGGACCGGACCCAGACATGTCAGGCAGTGTCGGAAGCACAGCAGGCAGTGTCAGGCGGACAGGTCCCAGGAACCAGCCAGGACAGGACCCAGGACCGTGCCCAGGCACAACTGACAGTGTCGGGTGCACAGGTCCCAGGGCCCAACAGAGACGGAGACCAGGACAGTGCCCAGGGACGACGGACAGGACCTGGTGCACAGGTCGCAGAGTCGGACGAGACACGGGCTGCTGCGTTGGTTCAGACGCAGGCCCATGTCAGGGCCGAGATAGAGGGTGCTGCGAGTGTCATGGCATAGGCCCAGGGTGCTGCGACGCAGGCCCGGGGTGCTGCGTGTGACAGCAAGCAGGCCCGGACCGAGGAGAGTGCACGGGGGTGCACGAATGCCAGGACACATGCCGATGGGACTGCGCATGGGCCTGAGCTGAGGGCACAGGAGTGCCTAACAAACCAGACACGAGCCGATGGGACCGAGCTAGGGTCTGGGATGGTGGTGCGTGAGTTTGCCTTGGGTGCACACATTGTGCATGCCTTGGGGGCTCATGGGGCTGAGACACTTGAGAGTGTGGAGGTCCAAAATAATTTGGGTGATGTTGCATTTGGGTCAGCCACGGGTGTGCCCAAGACACAGGCCAAGGGGATCCGAGGAACTATGACACGGGGGTGTGTTGAGGTCCGATATGATGCATGTTGGGGCGTGCATGGATCAGCCGCGGGTGTGCATGGGGCGCAGGCCAAGGGGACTCAAGAGACCAAAACGAGTGTGTTCGTGGAGGTCGAGCAAGGTGCACAACAGGGTGCACAAAGGACAACCGAGGCACATGGGTGTGCCAAGGACCAAGGGCATGCGTGGGTAATGCAGGCCCAGGATGCTGTCAGAACCAAGACCCAGGAGCAGGTCGAGGTTCAGGAACATGATGCTGGAACCGTTGCACAGGTGGTGCACGGGGCTTCCAAGAGTGAGGCCTACGTTGGGCTTGGTAGGCACATGGCTTCCGAGAGTAAGGCCTACGTCGGGCTTGGTAGGCACAGGGCTGTGCAGGTCAGTGCACAGGTCCTGGGCCAGGCCCAGCCAAAGGCACTGGAATTGGAAGGCACTGGCGACGACAGAAGCAGGACACGGGTTGATGCCCAGGATCGGGCACTGGCCCATGTCGGGACACAGGCGCAGGGGGCTGCGCTGGTCTGGGATCAGGCCTGGGTTGCTGCGCTGGTTCAGGCGCAGGCCCAGGTGACACAGGAGCTGGCCAGGGGTGCTGCACTGGTTCAGGTGCAGGCCCAGGCTACACCGATAGAGGCCCAGGGTGCTGTGTTTGCGGAAACGCAGGCCCAGGATCAGAGGACCGAGGTGTAGGCACGCACCAAGGTTCCGGACGTGGTGACGCTGACTTTGGCACAAGGGTGCGCCGGGGTCCGAGGAGGCGCGCACTTAGGTGGGCGTGACTCACCGAGGACAAGGCACTCAAAAATGGGATACGGGGGTGTCAACACAGGGGTGCTTGTCACTGTTGAGACCAAGGCACTTTGTTACATGGGTGCCAAACAAAAATCCGGTTCGAGGCAAGGATCGGAGGGGCTCGGATGGAGCCTTGACAAGGGGGTGAGATGGATGAAGAGAGGGGTATCTTCATCTAGGCTCATCTATGATAGGGGACGTGTAGTGTCAACTTGCATTAAGGGTTGGCACGACACACCGGGTTTGACGATGGTCCTAGAGGGTGACTTCAAGACGATGTTGGGGACGAGTTTCTCCAATGTCCTAAAATCACTTTTACTTCCGAGGAATGATGTTATTAAGATGACTCAAACCAAGGAGGCACCGAGTGAACTTGAAGACACAAGGCCACCTTACAAACCGAAGCAAACACCTTTGGGGGCAAGGGTGGAGTTCAGGACCGTGGACCGAGCAAGAGGCACACGTGAGCTGTTTTGGAGTGCGCAGGTGCTGCGCATAACAGGGCACATAGTGGGCGTGAGAGTGCTTGGCCTAGGCATGGCAAGGCATGACTTGGGACCGGAGGCACGAAGCTTGGGACTCGGGGCGCTGAGCTTGACATTGGGTGCACATGGGGTGCGCCCTCATTCATTTAGAGTGCCAATTGAGGCACAACACTTGGGACGGGGTGTGCATGGGATGCACATCCTAAAACGAGACACTTCTTCAAAAATTTCGAAGTCCGATGCAAAGGAGGCCGAGGCCTACACGCAAAGGACAGGGGCAGAGGAGAAGTGTGACCAGGTGGGACTTCCTTGGGAGGAGGTTCACGACAGTGACAGGTTGGGGCCTGGGACAGGGTCCCCGACCACGCAGAGGGTTGACCAGGACCGGGCCAGAGCAGCGCACAGGGGGCGCTGGACTGCGCCTGGGCTGGATAGTGACAGAGCTGGGCGTGACATGCCCAGGACCGCACTGGCAGTGCCCAGGATCGAACTGGGTGTGTCCAGGGCCGAACTGGGGGTGCCCAGGGAGGCGCATGTGGTGCATTTGATAGTGCACTGGATGCTGAACGTGACGCAAGGGGTGCTCACTGCAGGGCACAACTTGTATTGTGGAGGGCATTGTCGAGACTCAAGATCGGATGTGCAAGACTTGGGCCTTGACGTGCCTAATAGGGACTTGAGTGTACACGACCTTTTCGGGTGTGTGCACGATGTGGGCTGGAGTGCACAGGGGCTGTGCACAAAGGCTCACGACTTGGGCTTGAGTGTGCATGGGTTGCACACGAGGGCTCGTCACTTGGACATGAGTGCGCATGGGTTGCGCACGGCTAGGCGTAACTTGTGCTTGACAAGGCATGGGTTGCATTGGTGTGCACTTGACTTACAATTGGGTGCACAAGGCTTGCCCGTGGTTGGGCATGGGAGGTGCAAGGGTGCGCCTCACTTTTCAGCGCAGGGGCTGTTGAAAACAGACGCCAAAATCAGAATGCGGGGGTTTGGGACAAGCTGTGGGGAAGCACAGACCGTGAACAGCGAGATCGATACTCGAGTGGACAAAGCACGGGTGCCCGAACCTTTGCCCTTGACAACCAAACAAAACCTAAAACACTCGGGGTGCGAAAGCGCTCCAAACAGGGCGACGCTGCGGGACAACAGTTCTGTGGCACAACCGGCAGTGAAGCATCACGTGGAGCTGCCAAAAGAGATGAAGGAACCTGTGGAACGAGGCTTGGGACGCAGGGACCGAACTAAGTACTTCTTGTACTTGGTTAAATGGAGGGCCATCCGGACTCGAAGGCATGAAGACCAGAGGAAGGCTCAAATAAAGAGGAACGGCGTCTAAAAACTCAAGGCCGTCTAACATTGACGAGGACGTCAATAGCTTAGGTGGGGGAGAGTGTCACGGATCGCTTAGTTCCGTAATAATTTTGTATAATTTTATTATGTATCGATGTACGGTGGGAATGTTCCAAAAGGCCATAGTTCGCTCTAGGCTCTTCTAGAATATTCTTACGGATATATTTATGTACGTAGTCTAATTTTGTAAGGACGCAAACCTTTGGTGAAGTGCTCGGCACAAATCCGTATAGGGCCGTGTCCATAGGACGTTATGTAAAATACGTGTAAATATCGTATCGGGTAGAATTAGGTAAAAATAAAATAAAAGTGTAGGATATGCACTTAGGGGAGCAATAGGGACGGCCAAGACAAAGAAAAGAAGGGCAAGGAGTTTTCCCTCCAAAACCCAACACTTGTAAAAGAAGTGTAGGAAAAGTAGAGACAAAAAAGGTAAGTCTAGGACAAAAAGGACAATAGGGTGGTTGGCTAGGCAAGGACAAGAGAGACAAGAGTACAATGCTTTTGCTTTATTGTCCCATGTAAATTTGTTTATAAATACAAGTGTAAATACCAAGGGAAGAAGCAATTCCCCATTTCACAAAAACTCTTCCATCTTCTCTCTCTCTCTCTCTAAAACCGTGACTCTCTCTCTCTATGTGTATGTGTGGTTCTATTTCTTTTCCTTCCCAAATTATATTATTCCGCTGCGTAACTTAACACTCTCACATTTTCGGGGTTAGCCTGACTTAGCGAGGTACTTTCGGAGTGAAGCTAAGTGGCATCACGGGTCTTAACGAGGGACCTTAGGGGTGAAGTTAAGGGCATTGGGAGGCCGTGACACTGGTGAAAGTGTCATCCCGTGACACTAGTCAGTGAAAATGTTTATAAGCAGGACTGGCTCCTGGACTTTCACTGCTCTTCCACAATCATGAGTCTTTTCTATTAAGAACAAAACGAGAAAAATTAGAATGAACAACCTAAATGTCACAGTTGCAAACCTATCATATTTATGGAGAGTAAAAAACTATAATACAGTATTAGCAAATGGATTATTAGAGTGAAAAGGACCAGCAATGGAGTTTTAATATGCTAATGTACGCTCTCATTTAAAGTGGGGGAAACCAATGAAAGTTTCCTCAAATATAGGTGAATTGAGAAGGGGATGGACCCTTCCTGGAGATGTCATGCAACTATTAAACTGTGGGCAAAAGACAGAAATTTGCTCACAAAACCATCAACGGTGGATCCCTCTATCTAAATAATATCAAGCTCCTGACAAAGCTACATTTGTTTGGCAAAAGAATTGGTCTAGGTAGCATTTCTCTAGGGTCTTCATTGATTAGAGCTTAATTTTGTTGCGGGTCATGAGGTTTATGGGTGGTGGAATGGCAACGCTGCTGATGGAAAACAAAGAGCTAACTGGCAGCTAAAAAGAGGGGATGAAGGGCAAGCAGGCCGCGACCAATGGTGGTTACTAGACCGCAACGCCAACTTGGGATAGACCAAGGTAAAAGGAAAGGAAGAAGGAGCAACGGCCGACACAAGGTTGGCGGCTGAAACACTAGAAGACCTTTGCTTGGGGTTCTGGGAAGAGGTAGGGTTTTCATATGCTCTAATACCATGTTAAATTAAAAAGAGAGAAATCAAAATATGCATCATAAATATCAAAGTTATCAACTTCTCATATATATATATATATATATATATATGTAGAGAGAGAGAGAAAGAGAGAGAGAGAGAGTGTGTGTGTGTGTGTGTGCTTGGTAAATTTTTTACCTTTGAATTAATTGTACATATAAAATAAAAATTGAGAAAAAGGAAAATAGAAAAAGAAAAGAAAAGACTCGAAAATGTTACATAAAAATGGAATTTGTGAAAAAGAGAAAGAAAGAAGCTTGATATTTTGCCAAAAATAAGTTGAGTTTGAAATTTGACTTTGAGTTGAGTTTTTTATAAGTAGGGTGTGTTCTAGAGAGAAAGGGTTAAGGAGAAAATAGAGAAACGTAGAGAGTGAGTGGGGTTTGTAAAGGGATAGTTGGGGGGGACTTGGTGAGGGGAGATAGTGAAGAAAATAAATGTGACAGTGCTCTCTTCGTGAGGTTTTGTTTTTGATGTTGAGCGGGATTCACCCAAGCATGAAGGGAGTCATTCATAGGTGCCTTGTCGGAGAGATGTAAGAGTTTTTGTAACTTTCTCTATCCAAAGCTGTGTTGTAGGAGGGCCAGTGGCTTGCCGTGCAAAGCTACATTGTGTGAGGGCTGGTGGCTTGCTGTTCAAGGATGCCCTTTATGAAGGCTAGTGGTTTGCCGTTCAAAACTACGTTGTGGAAGAGTTGGTAACTTACTGTGCAATAGTCACATTTGAGAGGTTGAAATTGTAATATCGATTTTTTTTTTGGGGGGGGGGGGGGGGGGGGGGGGGCGGGGGGCTTTATTAATTAGAGATTGTAATTCCTTAAATTTTATACTGGATAAGGCATCTGTTTGTGTCATGTGGCTTTTCCCCTCTAGTTGAGAGAGGATTTCCATGTAATTATTGGTGTTGATCTTCTCATTAGTTTTGTTGATCTTTTCGCTTCCGCTTGTACTTTATGTACAAGATTAGTAAAGTAGAGTCCTAGAAGGACAAATACTGCTAATAGAGTTTTAATATGCCAATATTTTTAACTTATGCTTGCATTGATGTAAACATAATTTCATAGTTATATTTACCATATGATGAAGTAATAAAGATTTTTAAAATATAAAATAGCAGTTAGAAATGAAAATCAAATTGAATCACATAATTCTGTTTAAGATCGGACCCGACTGATCATTATTTGTTTAATCCATGTAAAACATTGTTATCTCTAGTGATCTATGATCCCATCTTATTCATTTCGGTATGATTCATATTATGATCGATATATACTGGAAAACTTCTTAAATCACTTAGAATAGTGACTTCCCTTCTTTTACAGAGGAAGGCATTTTCCACCAATTGAGAGGAAAAACTTTTACTTTGAAAAATGTTTTGCATCAAAAAATGGGCGCCAAACAGCAAAAAGAAGAAACATCATTTCTGAGAATCTATTTTTTATTTTTTTTCTTCCGAAACAAATGGAGCCTAAATATCCAATTAGCTCGGGCAGAGTACTTTCCTACATGTTTATCTTTTATATACAAATCTTTTTGGTAAGGAGTACAGCAAATAACTTTCCTTAAAATTTCGGACTACTCCCGAAACTAGCCTAGAGATCCTGATTATTGTTGGATGCAATATGTCTTAGTTGTATAGTTATTTTCGATGGCGCTCGTAAACTGCAAACCTTGTTCATATTTCCAATGACCTACTTTGCAGTGGATGCACAATGAAGAAGACGACGATGACGATAGTAGTCTAGTGTCTCAAAGAGGCTCCCGCCAAGGCAAGGTTGCAAAGGATAAGATATACGCACCCTTGTATCAATAGGATGCTATCCTATAGAGAGACTGTTTCTAAAGGGCTGCAATGGATGTTGAATAGTTATAAGGAAAAAAAAAATACCTGAGTTTAGAGGGATGTAGGGGCCCAAGGTGGAGCATGCGTTTTTCTTCAGGGTAAAGAATAACATAGAGTCGATCATTCCAACCCAAGGTCTGATTCCCTGCCAGACCTGAGTCACTCCCATACCCTTGAAATATTTGGCCTACAAACAAAAATGTAAAAGGATTAAGAGTTTCATGAATCATATTGTGTTTGAAATCAATTACTGCTCATTCATATTAGTTTGGGGTCTCAATGAGTGAATGAACTGAGATTAAGTAGTCAGAAATACTTCAAAATTCCCAATTAAGATGCCAAGTTGAACTTGCTTGATTACATTAATATGCTAGGTTGAGCTGAGTGCTAAACACATTGAGTATCTTACAAAACCAATCCCCAATAGAGCTATACAAACCTGTTTAAAGCTTGAATTGAACTCGAACTCGCTAAGATTATATATCAAGCTTCATGTTCAATCAAAAAGGGGTGCGTTTGACTCGAACAAATTAAGAGCTATCGAGTATCGAGTTTGAACAAGAGCGTGCTCAAATTGGAACAGAACTCAAGTTCAAACTCTAACATGTTGAGATATATTGAGCTTAGAATTTAAAAGAGGCTGTGCTCAACACGACCTGGTTTGCTTACACATACCCGGGGACGAATACTTTTGCCTCTCCTCAAATGGCAGTGCAAAGAATTGCCTTGTGACTTCTAGCAACTCCTCTAGGAACGAGTTTGTCATTCCATGATTTACTACCTGATAACATCAAATATAAATAGAGATCTTGACATGAAAAATAAATAGAGACTTTATATATGCACCATTATGAAAATAACGGAAGTTTTCATTTATTGTATTAAGCAACGTGTGATGCGTCAGTTTGGCGGAATCTTTTGTTGATAGTGTGGCGGCCATAATTGAGATCCTCAACAGAGCAGAAAATCATAATAGAAGGTTTAGGTTAAAGGAGATTTCATCTTCGTTAAAAACAAAATTGGTTTTGCAAATGGAGATGTTAAGTAGCCTTCAACGAGTGATACAGACTTGCAAAGATGTTAAGTATCCTCGATCAAATTGGTATTTCTTATGCCTCTCTACCCATGTGGGATTCCACTTTTTAGACCAATATTTTTGGCTATATCAAACCATCCGCTTTGAAATCGTTATCCTTGACAACTTCACTATGAGTAGGTAGCCCTTCTCTCTTGTAGACGGCTCCACTCTACTCCAGACAACCCTTTGGGCCTGTTACAGGTGGCTTGTCCAGCACGGCCCGTCGCACACCAGACCGAGCAAGACTCCAGAGCAGGGTCCCTCCCATAAAAAACCGATCTCTTTTAGAATTGATCAGAGGAACGATGACTTTGATACCATTGTTACATACCAAAGCAGATTCCATCCCAAAACCAATTGGCAATGGGTGAATTAGATCCTTAAGTATATAAGTTGGTATTTCTTATGCCTCCCCACGAACGTGGGAATCAACTTTTTAGCCTCATATTTTTGCCTGTATCAGGACAGTACATAAAGAGAGTTTGACAATGAAGAATTTTGCAATGTCTGATAAGTTGTAGTCTGGAGGAGGAGGTGGAAGAGCATGCCGAAGGCATTAGAGCCATTACAGAATATTACATGATATCATCTGAGAATATATTATGGTACTCCATAAATTGTATAAAATATTTATGATCTCACGTAATTCGTCTTTCTAGGTTGCCTATATACAAGTACTTTTGTATTAGATTCGTCCATCACATGATAGCACTTTTCCTTCACTTTATTATACATGATATCAGAGCATTGTTAAGTATTCCTTTACCCTCTCTTCTTTTTAATTTTTTTCAAAAGATTAGTAAGTTTTCTGCTCTAAACTTTGAACTTTAATCAAGCAATGTAAACAAACCCTAATCGATCCAACGCTAGTGGCACCCTCTCCTCTAACTAGCGTCGCGATATGCCCAGTGGAGACTCGTCAATCCCATACTGATACTCTGACAAGTTACCAGCCGACAGCCAACAACCAGGTGGTGGTCGACCTACCCAATGTCGATCCCATCACCTTGGGTTCCGCTCTCCATATGACATTGGATACCGGTGTCGCTGTCTCCAATACTCCAACGCCACTCCAGAGGCCAACAGTGAATCCCACACTTGTCTCAGACATCTCTTCGCCCTTCCCCTCGCTCCGCCTATGGCGCTCCCCACCATGGCCAGTTTGGCTGCACCAGTCTTTAGATCTGGCATTACGATGACCGGACCGCCCCTTAAGCCGTAGCCAATGCCTCCCTCATCCCTTGGAACAATAAACCTAATTTCTAAACATGAATCAATTGAATCACACCCCCAGGTTCCCTCCCTCTTTTTACTCCATCTCTGTAGTATCTATAATATAGTTACAATAAAATTAGAAACAACGATTGACTGTCCTGCATAGCATGAACAATTTTTCATGCTTCTAATTGCCCATCTACTCCTATATTATATTGATGGTAGCTATCCCAGTCCTCCTTTGCACATCACAAATTCAGATTTATCGACTTACCCTGACCTTGAAAATAAAATGTGGGTGCATACTGATCAAAGTCTTAGAACTTGTATCGCTGCCACTCTCTCTCTCACTCTCATAAATAATATTTTTTGATACCCGCTTCCAAAGCCACGTGGGATGCCCGGACCAAGCATTTTCGGGATCACTTAATGACCAAAGAGTTTGACTTATGAACTCAACTTACCACTCACTGCAAAGATGACAAAGCAATGGATACCTGCTTAACTAAAATCCATCACGGACAATCTTGCGACCATTGACTCCCCGGTTTTGAACAGATAACTCAGTCACTTTGCTTTGTTTGCTCTTCCTCAAGAATACATTGCTTTTGCTACATTCATTCCACATTACTCTCGAGTATATATGTTTAATGAATTAAATATAGCTCTTTTAAAAGAAGAACCTACTTCAAATTGTTATACAGAGTGCTTTGCTCCTAGAAAAAAATCATGCTACATGTCAAAGCCACATGGGACCCCAACAAGGCCGCAGCCGAGGCCGAGGTCACCATCACAATCGGAGTGGAGGTCAGGCGGCTAAACTTGGCCGCCTCTGGGACAACCGTGGCTACAGACCTCAGGAGGTCCGAGTCCGTATTAGCATGGTGGTGCCTCCCAATGCTTCAGCTCGATAAGAACTGCTGGTAACCCACCCTTCAATCACACAGCTAGTATGCTCAGGCGAGGTACTCCATACTGTCAGATTTGCTGGCATACTGGCCATTCAACTCTCTCATGTCCTTATCGGTTCAATAGTAACTATTTTCGTGTCCTGCAGAGTCTTTTGCTGCTATGTGGAGATCCATATGACTACTAGTATCCTGACTCCGGTGTATCAAACTATATGATGCCAAACTCTGGTGTACTTCGTAAATAGTTTCCTTTAAGGGTCACGAAAGTGTTCTTGTTGGTGATGGGGCTTTACAGTTTGTCACACATGCGGGCCCACCTCTCTCTCTACACAACCACGACCACTTACACTGCTTAATGTCATGCTTGTTTCCAAACTTACAAACTTTTAGCCATTAAGCAATTGTGTTAGGATAATATATAACTGTACCTCTGAATTTGACTCTAATCTTTTTTTGTCAAGGACAAAGCTATGGGGATGCTGCTTCTTGGAGTGCTTAGTAATGGTCCACTCTATTACTTTTCAACCCACTCAGTAGTCTCACATCGCCCAAGTTAGATCTGGAGAAGTATGGCACCACCAATTGTGACATCTAAGTAGTAATGTTCAAGGTACTTTATGTAAGAGACATTTAATTTGTCGTGTTAAATTTTTGAACACTTCTCAATCATGTTGTTTTGGAGAATCGCATTGATTAACATTTTGAACAAGTGTTACATACCTCTACTACTCCATTACAACTCATACACTCTGATGTATGGCAATCTTCTATTTTCTCACTTATATCCACAAATATTATGTTTTATTTATTGATGATTTCTTCCTATTTACCTGACTTTACCCGATGCAGTATAATTAATAAATTTTCAAAATTTTCACAATGTCCAAAAGCTTAGTAGACAATCAATTTAGCATAAAAATAAATATTTTCCAAAGCAATAGTGGAGGCCAATTCGAGGCATGAATTTTTTGTGTCTGGAATACAGTATTTATTTTTGCTTATCAACGTGTATTTGAAATGACACAGACGCATTTAATTCAATCTCCAATTCCTTACAAACTCTAGAATGACGCTTTTTGTATTACCTGTTTTACCACCAATTGACTCTCTACCCCGATTTAAATATCTCCCCTTTTGAAAACCTGTTTGGGAAAATATATGACTACAACAGTTTTCACTTCTTTTGGGATGCGTGTAACCTAAACCTCACTCCCTGCCCCTCGGTCCAAACCATGTGCATTTCTTAGTTATGCCGCACATTATAGGGGTATCGATGCTTAGATTAGTAGACATGTCCAATTTTATGGGTCTAGGTTCCCTTGCACCAAACTCACAGCATAATCCTTGTACACACAAGCCTTCATCAATGTGTCAGCCCCCCTTCTCACACCCAATCCCCAATACATGACCAACCTGGTGAGATACACCAGAACCTCAGCCCTTCCCCTCACCCACGACACCGCCGGACTGGTCACTGCCACCAGTCCACCGCTCTTCACCTTACCCAAAACATGGGTGTTGAAAGCCCGGCACTGCCGCTCATCAATGATCCCCTACTCAGCCTAAACCCCAACTCGGCCTCCAACAACTGTGCGACACCATGCCCAAGTCCCCTGACACCAACCTCTAAGAATCCCCGGTGCTTGCTGCGCCAACGGCCCAACCTGGTAGCTCCCAACCACTGTCAATAGCTCCCCGACACTAAGGGCACCCAATTGTGGTGACTATGACAGCGGGTCACCCAAACCCCACTTTGACATTGATAAGTAGAACTCCACTCGACCATTAGTCAATGTCCATCATATGCAAACACAAGTTAAGGAGGGTACCCAAAAACCCTGATGCCTCCTATCCCTATCCTTAATCACAGTCATTCAAGAGCCCACATGTTACTTCAAGTAGTGAAAAACCCTTAGTGGCAAGACGCCATGAATGAAGAGTTTAATGCCCTCATTTAAAACCAAACTTGGTACCTAGACCCCTATGACTCTAGTAAAAATCTAGTCGGAAGCACTTGGAAATTTGAACTGAAGTATAAAGCAAACGAGTTTGTCGCATGCTCCAAAGCATGCCTTGTAGCCCAAGGTTTTGATCAACATGAGGATATTGACTACACGGAAATTCCTCCACAACTAGCCCATCCGCCAACTCGGTGTTGAAAATACTTTCCTACCCGGTTATTTACAAGATGAAGTTTACATAGATTTTTGTAACTTATGGAAGGCATTATATGGACTAAAACGAGTACCACAAGCATGGTTCCATTGTTGTAGCTCAGTTCTCATTACTTTGGACTTCATATGCTGTCGCGCACCTTACTCTGTTTATCCAGCACCCCCATAGCCACCTCATGTGTCTTTTACTATATGAAGATGATATTATCCTCATAGGCACATACCATACCCAATAAAACAATTGCACCAACTTCCTCTCAATACAATTCGCCATGAAAGACCTTAGCCCACTACATTAATTTCTTAGTATTGAGGCTAAGCGTGACTCTTCGGGTCTTTTTCTTTCACAATAAAAGTACATCATTGATGTTCTCACCAAACATAAACTACATGATTCCAAACCGGTGAAGACCCTCCTGTCTGCTCGAGCACAACTATCCTTAGGTGTAGGAGAACTTCTTATAGATCCCACTAAATATAAAAGTGCTGTAGGTGCCCTCCAGTATCTCACCATGATGCAGCACGACTTGGTTATGTGGTTAACCTGGTTTCTCAGTTTAAGCATATTTCCCGAACTAACTATTGGCAGGTTGTGAAAGGGATCCTTTGGTACCTCAAAAGCACGCCCAACCATGGTCTCTCAATCCTCTTGAGATCGCTTGCAGCTGTAATTGCCTTTGCCAATGCTGACTGGGGTGCTTGCCAAGAAACAATCAACGGTTGCAAAATCCACCTCCAATTCTAAATATAGAGAAGTTCCCAAGCCGTCGCCCAAGCCGTTGCTGAACGTGAATGGAGTTGGATCTGATACTTGATGCATGACCTAGGCCTCTACCACCCCAATCCAATCATCGTCTATTGTGACAATGTCTCTGCATCCTACGTTGCACCATACTCTATCTCCAATTATCGAAGCAAGCACATAGATGTCGAATTCCACTTTGTTTTGGAAAAAGTAAAGAAAGGTCATGTCCATGTTTGATATACACTCACCACAAAGCAACTTGATGAAATATTCATGAAAGAACTATCTGCTGACAGATTTCTACTCTATAAATCTAATCTTCATGTGACACCACCCCACTGGGGACGCCTATTAGAGAATATTTCATGATATTATATAAGAGGGTATTAAGGTATAACATGAATCACATAGAATATTCATGATCTCATATAAATTAGTCTTTCTAGCTTACCTATATATGAACACAATTGTATCACATTATACTTTTCCTTTACTTGTGTAGTAGCCACTGTGGAAATACCAAATGTATGGTTGAAAATTGTTTAAGCTTCATAGTTTTCCACCAAGGTTCTAGACTAAATGAAAGTCATAGGGATAGGTTTCTTCAAGACTGAACATTGGCAACAACCTAGCCAACTAGGTCATTGAAGCTTTTGCCATCAAAGATAGCATGCGGACTTCCCATGTTTCACAAATGGCAATCGAACAATGCTATCATGTCTTGGTTTACCTAACCTCTCTTTGGGTTGCACATAGTATCTCTTCCCCTTCTACTTCAAATTTCAGTTCGCATTTGCAAGTTTGACTATTCCAGGTACACACTGAGTCTTCATCTCTTACATCTTATAGTACTCTTTATGTCCCCTCTAGACACATCCTAATGGAAGAGAACGCTGGCGGCCCTCCCCCAACGACTTTACCAATGTAGAAAAAATCATTAGTATCTCCTACTTGAATATCACTACCTTATCTTTTTTTTTTTTTTTTTTGTTTTGTTTTGTTTTGTTTCATCTGAAATGAAGCGTACCACTTGCAATGAGGTCGTTCATCCTTCTTCTTGGGGCCAAGCAATGCAAATCAACTTCAAAGCTCCTATTCGTAATAAGATATAGTTCCTTGTTTCCCCCCTTTTGAATAAAAGACATATTGGGTACAAGTTGGTGGACAAAATTAAAGAACTTTCTCATGGGTTTTGTTGAGAAATATAAAGGTTGTGCTGGCTAAAGGTTTTACCCAGACAAATTTCCTCAAATGGCTATGTAGTGATTTACATGAAAGGTTGTATATGATGTTGCTCCTAGGGTTTGGGTAGAGGGAGCACAAGGTTCACTGGTTTGCAAGTGGCAAAAAAGTCCTTACGGTCTTCCAAACTCTATCATGCACTACTTCAAATGGGTATTATTCAGCATGATATGTTACAACTTGCTTACTCTACTTCTTTTGTCCATCTTCTAGCCTATTTTGATGATATTATAGGTTATAGAAACAACCATAATGCAGCCAATTCTCTCAAAGTTACCCTAAATAACTGATTTCACCAAAATGATGTTGGTCCCTCACGAAACTTCTTAGAGCTTATGGTTGTCGCAGTGCTTATTCTCTTCTAGAATCATATGTGTTGTATCCTAATTGGTACCCATATATCTATGCCACTCCTTAATATAGATTAGGGGTTAAATATGAGCATAGATAAATGATAGTATATTATTACCATACCAAAAACTCATCACTTAGTATTAAAAAGGAACAAAAAATGCTGTGTTACATTAATATGTGTAATGGAGTGGCAATGTTGTTAATATATGCAATATTAGGGGCAAAACTATTCTGATTTTGAAATTCAGGCTCGTTAGGTCATTGACCATACTACCCTTGCCCGTTTGTACTATTTACTGCCCATGCCACTACCCCCGCTGCCCTGCTATATATACCTACTTTCCGTTTGAAATTTGACGTGTGTCATCCATACAACCTTGATCTGATTTAAGGCGGTGCATTATCATCCGTCAAATTTGTGTTTCTTTTCTAAGATTTAGGCCATCCGTGTTGGTTTTATGAACAGCTGTGGTTGGTTTCTGGGGGCAGCACACTGATGAGGGGGTGGAGGTATATAAGGCTTTGAAATTAGGGTTTGAGTGAACTTGCTTCATTCTTTAGCATTTCTCCCCTTTTCCCTTCCTCCACATCTCTTCTGTGTATGAATTCCTGACCCTAACTCCTTCTCTGAGCATTTCCATGGTAGTTCCGAGATTGAGACCCTAAATCCATGGCGGTTTCATACTACTGGTGACAAGGCATTGCTGATTTAGGGTTAGATTTGTAAGTTTCTATCATAGAAACCGTGTATTGAGTCTGTATATGAGTTCTTGTGTTGTATTTGGTATGTAAAGTTATAATAATTAACGATATAGTGGTGATCTCTCTGAAAAATAGGGAGCTAAGGACTATGACCATCTTTTTAGGGTCTGAACCTCGTAAAAATCCTAGTGTTCTTTGTTTCGTTGCTTTAGGTTTGAGATCTCCTATCTGTATTCTATTCTTTTTGCTTTTCGCAACTTTAACAGTTTAACATAAGCTAACTCGCATATTAGGACAAACACATGGTATCAGAGGCATTGTTTATGTTAAAGATCCGTGCAATGGCTTCCGCTAAACACGACATAGAAAAGTTTAACGGAAGGAGTGACTTTGAGTTGTGGAAAGTCAAAGTTAGAGCATTGTTGATGTCGCTCGGGGCTAGTTCAGCACTCCTACCAGAAAAGGACAAGTTGGTGGGGCTAATCGACATGAAGAAGGTAAACATCATGACAATAGAGTATTGTGACCTCTTACTCTGTTTACATAACTCTGTTCTTTCTAAAGTTCGTGGTGAAACTAGTTGTGCTGTTGTGTGGGCAAAGTTAGAAGAACTTTATGCCATAAAATCATTAGCTAATAGAGTATTATAAATGGAATGATTCTGTACATTTAAAATGGATGAAAATAAACTCTGAGAGAATAACCTTGATGACTTTCATAGGGTTTTATGATCTAACTAGCCTAAAATTCGAAGTACTTAATGAAGTTTAGGCAATCATTCTTTCAGATTCTTTACCTAAATTCTTGAGATCATTAAAGGACAACCTTATGTATGGAAGAAAGACCATATCACTAAGTAAAGTTGAAGATGCTCTAAGGTCCGAAATCATAGAACTTAAAACGGATGGTAAATACTCTAGAAGTAACAATAATAATGGGGAAGGACTAATAGCTAGAGGCAGGACTAAAACTAGAGATAACCAAAACAGCAAGAAAAGAGGGGGAAAAAAAAGTAAAAATAGATCACAGTCTAGAGGTAGGAAAGACCTGTCAAACATAAAATGTTATTAGTGTGGTAAAATGGGTCATATTGAGCACAACTATCCTGATAAAACCAAGAACCAAACTTCTGCTAATAACACTACATCTGAAGATTATGAACATGGTGAAGTTCTTATTGCATCTTCTAACATTACAACGCATGAATGGATGTTAGACTCTAGATGTAGCTTTTACATGACTTCTTATAGATCTTACTTTGTTGAATATAAGACTATTAATGGGGAAGGTTAAGTTGGGGAATAACTATGCTTGTAAGGTAGTGGGTATGGTTCAGTCAGGGTCAGGTTAACTGATGGTACTAACTTTGTCTTAAAGGGTGTTAGGCATGTCCAAGAACTAATAAGAAATCTTATATCGTTAGGACAACTTGATCTAAGTTGGTTTACCCTAAAGGCATGTAATGGAGAGATCAAAATCTTGAGAGGAGCCCTAGTTGTCCTCAAGGGGGTGGTTAAGAATGGTTTATATGTCATGAAGGGGGAGATAGTGTCTTATGAAGGGAACATTGCCAAGAAAGACATTAAAGATACCACTAACATATGGCATCGAGGCTTGGACGCATATTAGAAAGGGGACTATTAGAGTTGAATAAACAAGGTGTTTTCGGGTTAGATTTTGTGTCTAAATTTGATTTTTCTGATTATTGCATTTTTGGGAAGTATCATAGGCTTGCATTTAGCATTGGTTCACATAATACTGAAGGCATTGTTGATTATATATATTATGATATGTGGGGACACTCTAGGGTACCCACAATGGGTGGAGCATACTATTTTTTATTTGTAGTGGATGATTTCTCAAGTACAGTATGGGTTTTCTTGATGAAAATAAGAATGATGCATGTGAAACCTCTGTTAATCGGAAGACTTTAACTAAGAACTAAACAGGTAGAAAGATTAAGGGCTTGTTCGATAACAGAAAATTTTCCAATTTTTCACGAAAATTTTCTTGAAAAACTGAAAAACTGGAAAAAGTGTTCAATAGTCCGTTCTCTAATTGGAGAAATTGGAAAACAGCCTTCCAGTTTTGCATATTCTTTCACAAATTTGTAAAATAGTTTTCAACAATTTTTCAAAATTTCTTCACAAAATAGGGACTTTGTTTTCCAATTTTTGCCCACCCCCTTTTTCCATTTTCACACTACTCACCTACTTTAATATATTTTTCTATATACCCCTATCTTTTCCTCCTTTTATGTAAATAACTTTGAAGTACTTAAGGCTAAGTTTCCAATTTTAAAAGCAATAAATAATTTACAAGGCAGAGGATAAATAAGAGGATCATGCGAGTTATTTAATTATGGACACTCATATTTACAAAATGTAATAGAGTGGCTTTAGGGGTACTTAAGGCTAGGTTCCTTTTTTTGAAGTGATACCGAACTATCCGCTAAGGTAAGGGTATAAACGAATCGAACGTTCGATGAACTAGTTGTGTTCGAAATCGATTAGAGCTCGTTCATGCTCATCATAAGGGCTCGATAGCTTATTGAGCCAAGTTCGAGCAGACTTGTTAAGCCGGGTGCTCTATTTGTTAATATTCACGAACAATTTGATAAGAGCTCACTGAGGGGCACATTAAGGGCTCAGTAAGAGTTTGTTAATATTTGATATTGGCTAGAAAATGGTTTGATAATAGTTTGATAGTAACTTGAAAAGCATTGGTAGCGAGCTCGACTCGATAACAAGCTCCGCTCGGTTTTTAAGCTCGATCGGGCTCGATAATAGCTTAACTCTGCTCGATAACAAGCTCGGCTCAATCAATAAGCCTAATGAGCTGAGCCGAGCTAAGGCAAGTATTGAGCACACTAAAATCTTATCGAATTAAGCTCAAACAAGGATTGGAAAAGCTCAATAAGAGCTCGACTCAAACTTGAGCTCAATAAGCCTTATCAAGCTCGAGTTTGAACAAGGGGGCTCTTGGCTGACCTCGGCTGACTTACCCCCCATGTTAAGGTGAAAAAGGTTCGGTCCTATATCCTACTGTACATTATTTTTTTATCATTCTCAATTTTTAAAAAATTGAAAAATAGGGATTACTTGAACGCATTTTCCAGTTTTCTATGTTGCAAAACTGGAAAAAGATAACCGGAGATGAAAAGAAAAATGGAGATGGAAAGAAAAATTATTTTCTACTATGAAATAGGCCCTGTGGTGCTTAGAATAGACAATGGCCTAGAATTTGATGCATTATTTAATGAACATAGTATTAAAAGGTACAACACAATTATGAAAATCCCCCAATAGAATGGTGTGGTTGAAAGGATGAATAGAAGTTTACTTAATCGTATGAGATGCATGCTATTTTCATTTGGTTTGAACAAACAGTTTTAGAGTGAAGCTGTAAATATAGTAGCCTACTTAATAAACAGATCTCTAGATCTTGCTTTAAAGCATCCGTGGACTGGAAAACTTGTAAACTATGATAATTTATGCATTCTTGGTTGTTCGGCCTTTACACACCTAAATGAGGGAAAACTGGAACCTAGGGTTGTTAAAGGCATTTTCTTAGGTTTTCCCTTAGGGGTTAAGTGCTATAGATTAGAAATCAAAGATGGAAACAAGACTATAACTATTGTTAGTAGGGATGTCTCCTTTAATTAAGATCAAATGCCTTACTTAAAAGAACAATTAAGTAATAGTCCAATAACTGTTAGGACCTTTGACCCTGATTTGTATGAGTTTGAGGCTAACCCACCTAACGCAATCAACCTTAGGATTGAAACAACGGAAACCTAGATGAAAATGACCAAAATGACACTAACTTAGATCAAAAGAGACCTAAAAATGTACAAAACAGACATGGTAGGACCAACCCGAACCAAACAGAGGCATTATAAAACCTAAAAAACTATCAGTTGGCTACAGATAGGGTCGGCAGGGAGATTAGGGACCCACATAGGTTTGGTTATGCAATTTGTATAGCTTATGCCCTAAATATTGCTATAGAGTATGTAGAGTCCGAACCAATGATTTATAGTGAAGCCATTAGCAATAGACATTCAGCAGAATGGCTGAATGCCTTGGCTACAAAGATGGAAAGCTTAAGAAAGAATTAGACTTAGAGTTTAGTTCTAGGCCAAAAGCTATAAAGTTAATAGGTTCTAAGTGGGTCTTTAAGGTCAAAGGCTTGAAATCCCTAAAGGAAAGCCTAGGTATAAGGCCAGATTAGTGGTTAAGGGTTTCACCGAAAAAAGGGGGCAGACTACACTAAGAACTTTTTCCTTGTTGTGAAACATACAACCATTCGTTTGTTGATGTACTTAACTGCCAAGTATGATATGCATGTTGAGCAAATGGATGTAACTATAGTTTTCTAGCATGGTTAGCGGGAGGAAGAGATCTTCATGGCTCAACATGAAGGGTTTGTGGAACCTAACTTTGTTGATTCTGTTTGTTTGCTGAAAAAGTCATTATATGGCGTAAGACAGTCGCCAAGACAATTGTACAGGCAATTTAATGCATTTATGCTTGATAATGGTTCTACTAGATCAATTCATGATACATGTTCTATTTCAAATATGTTGATTATGATGATGTTATATACTAATCTATGTTTATGATATGCTCTTAGCAAAGAGGTCTAAGAAATAAATCTTAGACTTCAAAATGAGGTTAAATAGCTCTTTTGACATAAAAGACTTTGGAGAGGCTAAGAGGATCTTGCGAAAGGACATAATAAGGAACAGAACCTTAAAAATAGTCCATCTTCACAGAACCATTATCTTATCGAAGTGTTAAAATGATTTAACATATTTGATTCAAAAGTTGTAAAACTGCACATGGCATCACAGTATAAGTTTTCAGCAACACAATGACCAGAAACATAATAGGAAATACTTAGAATGTCTATTATTCTTTATGCTAATTCAATTGGGTAATTGATGTATGCAATGACTTGTACTAAACAAGACCTAGCATACTCTATGAGTTTATTATCTAGGTTTATGGCCAATCTAGGCAAAGTTCACTGGGATGGGGTTAAATGGTTGGTAAGATATGTAAAGGGAACCTTAGATTTAGGCCTAACTTTTGGTAGGGACCAAAGTGACCTAAAACTTGTAAACTATGTAAATGCAGACTTTGCTGGTGACTTAGATAGGAGAAGGTCAACTTCAGCCTATATATTTACTGTAACTGGTGGAGCCATTAGTTGGAGGTCAAAATTACAGTCTTTAACTGCACTTTCAACCACTAAATTAGAATTTATAGCTGTATGCAATGCTATTAAGGAGGGGATTTGGCTTAGAGGTTTACTGCCTAAGATCAACCTAAACATAGGACCACCAAAGATTTATTATGATAGTCAGTCTGCCCTTGCACTATTCAGAAACCCAATATACCATGATAGGACCAAACACTTATCTATTGGGAGGTATTTTATCATGAGCTAGTTAGAGGCAAGCCAAGTTGAGTTTCTGAAAATCGATACTGATGAGAACCCGGTAGACTTGGGTACGAAATCAGTTCCTTTGGAGAAGTTTATAAAGTTTATCCAAATAGAATGAAATTCGGGATAAACGATTTGCAGAAATGCTCCTTATTATTAGAGAAAAATAGTGGATATTACATATGATTACGAGTGGAGATTGTTGTATCCTAATTGGTACCTATATATCCTATACGATGCCTTAATACATATTTAGAGCTAAAAATGAGCTTATAATGAGTTTAGATAAATAACAGGATTATAACAATACCAAAAAGCACATCACTTATAGAAAAAAGGAACTCAAAATGTTGTGTTTTGTTAATTTGTGTAATGGAGTGGCAATGTTGTAAATACATGCAATATTAGGGGAAAAACTATTCTAATTTTGAAATTCAAGCTCTTTTGGTAATTGAACATTCTAACCCTACTCGTTTGTTCTAATTACTGCCATTGCCCCTTCCCCCACTACTCTATTGTTCCTACTTTCTGATTGAAATGTGACGTGGGTCATCCATCTAGCCTTGATCAAATTTAAGGCAGTGCATTATCATCTATTGGATTTGGGTTTCTTTTGTAAGATCTGGGCCGTTTGTGTTGGTTTTATCAACAGGCTTCTGAGGGCAGCACATGGATGAGGGGATGGAGGTGTATAATGCTTTGAGTGAACTTACTTCATTTTCTGGTGTTTCTCCCCTTTCCCCTCTTCCTTTTCCCTTCCTCTATAGCTCCTTGTGTGTGAAACCCTTACCCTAACTCCTTCTCTGAGTATTTTCATGGCGATTCCAAGCTTGAGAGCCTAAATCCATAGCTTTTTCATGCTACTGGTGAGAAGATGTTGCTAATTTAGGGTTAGATTTGGAGGCTTCTGTCTTAGAAGTTGCGTATTGAGTTTGTATATTAGTTCTTGTGTTGTATTTGGTCTGTAAAGTTGCAATAATTAATGATATAGTGGAGATCTCTCTAAAAATAGGGAGCCGAGGACTAGGGCCATCTTTTTAGGGTTTGAACCTCATAAAAATCCTTGTGTTCTTTATTTTGTTGCTTTAGTTTTGAGATCTCATGTCTGTATTAGATTCTTCTTGCTTCTTGTAACTTGTAACAGTTTAACATAAGCTAACTCATATATTAGCACCAACACTATTGGCTTTCTTTGGGCCAACATTGTTTATGTGCTTATGGATCCTCACGAGCACATCAGTCGAATGATGGTGACCTTTTTCTAATCCCATTTTTTATCATAGTCCCAATAGGAAATGCTATACCTTAACTATCCTAATATTTCTTTTTTAGTCCATAAACAAACCATTTTGTTGTGAAGACTCCCCATAAAATTCATCTTTAGGCTGCTTTTGGCATTCTTAAATACAATAAAGGTTCCTCAAGCCAAGGCTTGCTTTGTTTTACTTCTTCTAATTTACATCTTATCATCTACATTGACATTTATTGGTATAGTTGTTCTAATTCCAACAGTCAATCACTAATTTTGGTGTTATTCTAAGGTCTTCTACGTTTCTGAAAAACTAAGAAATGAAAGCACATTTTGAAAGCCGAATATCAAAGCATTGACGCTATTATTTATGAGACTATTTGGCTAAAAGGTCAGCTATCTTATTATCCTACCACTTAGCATTGCCTTGAATTGCTCTTTTGTTATAATCTAATTGTTACTTACCAAAATTCTGTATTTCTTGAACATAAGAAGTATGTTAAGATTGATCTCTATTTGTTCGGGATAAAAATCAAGAGGGTGTCAAGGTTCTACCTATAGGTGCTTTCCAACCGCCGATGGATTGTCTTACCAAGGCTCTTCTTGCTTCTTCCTTGATACCCTTTGCCACAAACTGTCTATGAAGTCTGACCATAATTTATTTAGTTAGTTTTATTTGAGTCAATTTATTTATCCTAGTCTTTATTAGCCTAGTTATTAGAAGTAATTTGAATTTTGATTTAGAGTGTATTTTCATATTTGGGAGCATTTTTCCATGTTAGGGAAACAAAATAGGGTTTCGTCTAATTACCTTTTTACCTCTTTACTTTTAATATAGTTGTTGGATCCTAATTGGTACTCATAAGGCCTATGTCATGCCTAAATTTAACATTTAGGATTCAAAAGAGCTAAAACTAAACTTAGCTATAAATAGGTGTATTTCAACAATTAAACGCATCACTTTGTGTTAATACTGAACTTAAATCACAGCGTTTCAATATCTTGTCAAATGAATGTCATAAGTTGTAATGAAGTACAAAAGTAAGGGCTAAACCAATTTGAATTTGAAGTTTTGCACGTTTTTGCCATTGTCAAGAATGCCCTTACTCATTTGTACTAATTACTGCCCATGCCCCTACCCATGCTAGCCAACCGTACCTTCTTTCCGTTGATTCTGTGACTTGTGTCTTCCCTGGCTCACCCGATGAAACAAGGCGGTGCGTTCTTAAAACATTGGATCCATGTTTCTTTAGATCAATCTGGATTGTTGGACGAGATTTAAAGTATGGTTGTAATGAGGAGATGAGGCTAGCACGTAGATTAAGGGTAGGGGGTTTATAAGCTAAGTACATTAGGGTTAGAAGTCAGTTGCTTCATTTGCTTCTATTATTTCGTCCCAATTTTCTCTGGTTTTATTACTCTATCTTGGTTCTTTTTTGAAACCCTAACTCTAAAATGCTTCTCTTAGCTCTTTCATGGTGATTCGAAACCCGTGAGTCAAGATCCATGGAGGTTGACTACTACTGGTGGGAAGACATTCAAGATTTAGGCTTTTTTGTTCTTTTTTTTTTGAACACCAAGATTTAGGGTTTGATTGTTAGGTTTATGTCTTAAAAGCCAAGATTAAGTCTGCATTTGACCTCTTGCTTTGTAATTTTCCGTAATTCATTTGTAATTTGTCAGTAACTTGCAATAATCACCTATATAGTGGAAATCGCTCTAAAAATAAGGAGCCAAGGACTAAGACCATCCTTTTTTGGGGTCAGAACCTTGTAAAAATTCTGGTGTTCATCGTTGTGTCTACCTTAATTTGGTGATCTTGTGTATGTAATTTGTTCTTTGTTTTTCGCGACTTGTAAAAGGTTTAACATAAGCTATCTCACCTAAAATTGTTAACTATAGCTCTTGGGTAATTTTAGTCATTATTTTTAGCGTGTTTTTTTTTTTTTTTTTTTTTTGAAATGGTGAAAAAGACACTAAGAGGCTCATTAATAGATAGACCAACTTAGTGCTTCATCATGGGTAATCTTAATAAAATCAGCATTTAATTGCTCAATATTTCCTGAGTTCATATACTCCTAAAGAACTTTGACTGCTACCCTATCTGCTGCTCTGTTACCTTCTCTGAATTTATGGGAAACTTTCCATTCTTCACAAGTATTCAATAAAGACCAAATACCCTTCATAATCGATCTTAATTGCGACGGGCGTGAATACTCCTTCTAATGATTTTAACTACTACCATATTGTCACCCTTCACATAAATACGCCCAAAGCCCTGACCAATACAACTTCTTATGCCATCACGGGCACCTATGGCCTCAGCAACTAATATAAAGGCATCTCCCAAATACTTACTTTTGTAATGCAAAACCGGCCCCTCATTATTTCTTATAACAAAGCCACACGCCGCCTTGTCTCTATTTTTCACACCATCAAAGTCAACTTTGGCCCAGTCTTTATCAGGTCTCATCCATCGAACCCCTCTACAACAATAACAACAAATCCAGTGCCTCCAAGAAATCCCGCCTAAGCAGGGTCTCGGGGGGGGGGGGGGGGGGGGGGGAATAGATGTACGCAGCCTTCCCCCTTCAAGGGGCTACCCTGAAGAGAGGCAGTTTTCGAGGACCATCCATCGAACCCCTCTCCTCTCAACATATTGCAATGTCCTATTTTGCACTTGTCTACTATTATCCACCCGACACCATACTCTCCATTCAAACATTTTCGGTTCTGAGAAAGAGATAACCTTCCATGGGGTATACATCACACCTCTAAAGATCCTATCATTTCGACGCTTCCATAAAGTCCACAGGACATGAGCCCATCGCACCATACTCTCTTTCCAATCTTTCCTTTTCCTTACCCATAGATTTTGAATCTCCTCAATTAAATTAGTATCACAAAAAGGGCTCTAGGCCAGCCCTTGAGCTTTGGCTATAAACCAGCAATGTCTAGGAAAAAGAACATGAAAGGAACATGTGACTTATGTTTTCCTCCTCGGAATTACACCATGTACACTTCCTTCCCACTAGAATATGACGTCTACTTAATTCTCTCCCTGTAGGCAGTGAGTTATGAAGAAGTTGCCAAAGAAAAAAATTTTGATCCTAGGGGCGATATTAAGATCCCATATCCATTTGTAAGGCCAATTCTTCCTATGTTTCCCATCAAGACAATGCGCTAACCAAGTTGCTGTTTCAACACTGAAGTTGCCATCTGCCCAAAAACCCCAGCAGAAGCTATCGTTTCTTTGGCACAAAGGAATTGGGACGGCCAAAATCAAAGGAATAAATCTTTCTGGAATCACCAAAGATAGTCGAGGAATATCCTAGCTCCCATATGATATAAAATATGCAACTTTTGTTTGAAGAAGGTCAAGAGGAATACAAGCAAGATCAAGAGTTCAAGACTCGATGACAAGTACATATGTTATGTACTACGTATATTTGTATATCAATTTGTTAAAGAAAAAAAAATGAATACATCAAAATTTTTTATATTAATATTTTTATAATAATTGTAAATTTGTTATAAAAACACACGCACTCTCTCTGTTCCACCAACTGCTTCTGATCCTTTCCCTTAGAAGATAGGCTCAGGCCTAAAATATAAATAGCCACAAGTATTTCTTCTTGTGCCAAAAAAAAGAAATACTATATGTATTTAATTAGTATAATATAATAATTTGTTATTAAATAATAAAAAATTTATTTAATTAATCAATTTTTAGGATTTTTTTATAGAAAAATAACTTTTAAAGTATAGTCATTATTTACTTAACCATTATACATTATCAATTTTTCAAAAAACTATCTTAAAAATTAAACATTTTCCACCTATATTAACATCATTAGTATTCCATTTGGAAAACACTTGTAATTTTGCCTTAGTTGTATATAAAATTAAAAAAATATAACATATGTTAGTTTTAGCTCCGTTGGTATTACATTGCTAGGGTGGCTCCATAAACAAGTTTGAATCTTGGTTCACACAAGCATATAGGATTCATACATGCACATAAGCACTATTTAATGGTATATTATTTACTAAGTGCAGAAACACTAATGTGAATATATCTGCCTATTTTATAAGAAAATGTAAAACTACACGTGTAGGCTTTCAACAGAAACTAATAGCATTAATATAGATGGTTGATCGAAAAAATTTAGACCTTTTAAAATGGTTTTCTAAAAAGTAAAATTTGTAGTAATTAAGTAAAAAATGACAACTTTTAATGCAAATCAATTTATAATTTAGTAGCTAGTTTTGTGAGAATTACGGTGTATTTTGAGAAAATGAAGGGAAATAAATTAATGGTTAAACTACATATTACTTCCTTGATGTTTGATGTAATAATATTTTATTCCACAGTTTTTATGGAATAATTTTTGAGTTCAAAAAGTTTCATGTGTTTAATAAAACAAAATGACGGTGCGAAAGGGAATAAAACTTGCCATTTCTTGTTAGTAAACTCACTAATTACTCACTATTTCTCTCATCCCATCCGAATCACTATATTATGACACTACTAAAAAAGAAGAGTTCGATAGGAAGTCTACTTTAAACTCTTATACACCGCTATTTGAATTTTTTTATTAAATATATGTAATTTTCAGGTTAAAATATCATTTCACAATTTATGAAATAAAAAGTTAATTCACTAAACTTAAAGGTACTAAAGTCTAATTTATGCAAAATTGAATTACCAGGAAGCAACCCCATTCAGAGAGCGCTGACCGGAACTTAGCCAGCTCTGCCGCAGCCTCTTCGGATTCTGATGAGAGGAGAGACAAATCAATCATAAGCTTCTCCTTCCACACCTCTTCACCACCTTCAGTTACTTTCGGAATTCTATTCTTATGAACATACCTCTCCGGCACTGCCCCGCCACTGGCGCCACCTTGAGCTATCTCTTGGACTAGCTTAGACCGTAAATCTCCGGCCACCGGATCCGCCATTTTCGGGTGAGAGAAGAAAGTTAATCAAGTCCAAATGAATCTAAGTGTGGAGAAGTCAACGGTTCAATGTTTACGCTATAGAAAGCTATGATCGGTGATCGGTGAGTTGTAATGCTGACTGGCCAACCTATATAATATTTATAAAACATTATGGGTCATTTAATGTTATGTGATATTTTTATGGTTAATGTTATTTACTGAGTAATTTTTGTTAATATTAGAATAATTGTAAAATTTTTTAGAAATTGTCCTATGTTAATAAAAATTATATGATAATAACACTACTCGTTTTAAGTTATATCAATTAGCTATTATAACATTACTGTAATTTAAAGTTAAGTTATATTTGTTAATGTATCGATTTAGTCAATATATATATTATATAATTATTATAATATTATCAAGTTATAATATATTGATTTTTCATTTTTTAATTTGAATGTCGCCTTATTTTAGACTCAGGCACTTATAAAACTAGGCCAAATTATACTTTAAAACTAGAGGTTTTAAAAAAATTATTTTTATCTAATAATTTGTGGCTTTTAATCCATTATGATGTTGAAGTAATATTTCAATCAGATGCAGCCTCATAGTTGGCGAATGGATCTTGGTAGCTTAATCAACTTGGCAAACACCCAAACTTGGTGAGCTAAGGATGGACACACATGAAGATATAGCTTAAGGCATTTATTTAGGAGTAAGGCACTAATATTAGACTAGGAGATAATTACTTGTTCCTTTAGATAACTAAGAGTTGTTCTTATATTTATCTTTTAATTTTTAAGTCTTTTAATTTAGATGAATTAGCTCCTCTATTTAAGTAAGTGGAAGACTTATGATTTTAATTCATTCAATTGCTTAGAGATTTTTATCATTGTTTATGTGTATTTTTCCTCTATTCTCGAGGTGTGAGAATTAGGTTAAACTATTTTCCTCTTTATTTCTTATTGTTTTAGCAATAGAAATTGGGGGAAGGCCGTTTAACCTTCACGTTTCTCGTTAATTTTCATCTACGCACTGCATTAATTGGTATCATAGCTCAGAACAATTACTGATATGACCCGTGGGCGATAGAGATACGCCTCCATCAGCCGTTTTCGAGTG
The DNA here is from genome assembly GCA_018398585.1 of Simmondsia chinensis. Taxonomy (NCBI): domain Eukaryota; kingdom Viridiplantae; phylum Streptophyta; class Magnoliopsida; order Caryophyllales; family Simmondsiaceae; genus Simmondsia; species Simmondsia chinensis. Next base: position 30,079,791 of record JAGTTD010000010.1, on the reverse strand, counting down.
TGATGTTCAATGATAGAATGAGAGGAGATTCGAGGATTTGGAAGAAAAATTCCAACAAATTGAGCTGTATTAGATCCAATTGGGGGTGAATCCCAATCAAACACCCAGAGCTCAGCCTCAGAACCCGTTAGTAGGGGGTCGTGAGGATGACACGGACGAGAGCTTCGACAATCCATTCCTGGAAATTGACGTTCCAGATCAGAGAGTGAGAAGAAATTGGTCAAATACCGGAGGCACAGACTATGTTGATGATCGAAGCTGGAAATCCGGGTTTCGGATCGGAATACCGGAGTTTAATGGTGAAGGACAAAGAGTATGGGATTGGCTCCCTACGATAGAGGAAGTGCTCGAGTTTAAGGAGGTTCCGGAGCACAAACAGATGCCGTTGGTGGCTGTGTGGTTATGGGGTCGAGCCACCGCCTAGTGGCAGTAGCTGAAGCATAACCAATCACGTGGTCAGGCCTTCCCCTTAAGCGGGGTAAGGGGATGACAGAGATGTGGGAGAAGATGAAGAAACACATGCGGAGTGCCTTCTTGTCCCACAATCACATGAAGGTAATGTATCAACATCTACAGAGCCTACGTCAGTGTTCTTGGATCGCGGAGAAGTGCGCGGCATAATTTTACTCCTTAGTCACCAGGAATGACTAGGAGGAATTGGAGGAGCAATTGACATATAGGTATGTTAGCCGATTGAAGGAGTCGATACAGGAAGTGTTAAACATGTTCGACATCTTTTCAGTCTCAGAAGCAAGTCAGAGGGCAATGAACATAGAGAAGCAACAGAGGCACCATCAAATTGGTGATACTTGGAGCACCCAAGATAATTGACATGACCAGGTATGATTACCAACCAGTTCGGATGTGCAAGGGAAGTTGTTCACTGCCAACTATGGAAAGGCAAATAGCCAAGAGTTGGCGAGTAACTCAAGGACCCATTGTTTCAAGTGCAAAGAGATGGGACACCGTATCGCTGAGTATTGGAAGAGTGATCGACTAGGAAAAGGGTTGTACTTCTAAGGTCTCCATGCTGAAGTTGGTGTGGTAGCTGAGGAGGAGGCTCTATTATAATTCAAGATTAGTATTGAATCATAACCAAAGATAGAGGAGGAAATTGAGAAGAGAAGTAGAAGAAGGAAATGAGAAATAGAGAGAATGAAGGTGTTAGCTTCCAAAATTTAATTTGGAAGTCTAACCTTGTAGAAGAGAGTTTGAGATGAGAAAAGAAGGGAAGGGGATGAGAAATTAGAGAAAGGGGATGAGAATTAGAGAATTTCCCTTAGGAATCAGATTTCATTTAATTGGATGATCCAAATACACCTTTAAGCTCCAAATATATACACAATGGAAAGCAAAGCAAATTGATTTAACAACCAGCAAGAACTCCCGCCAAAAACCCTCACTTGTAACCGATTTTCCCGCCAAGTGCAGATCAGGTGCTGCACATGAATACTGTGGGAAAATCTGCATTTTTGGGGCACTCTTAAGTTGTTATTACATCATATAAAACTCTAATTAAAGGTAATACTAAAAGATTAAAATGCATTATAAGTAAAATTTATTAATTCGTAACATTCCCTCCCCCTTGAGAAACTTCTTGTCCTCAAGAAGTGAAGCCCGAAAATTGACTCTTCAAGAAATTGTAGTCCTCCCAAGTTGTAAAGTCCTCTTTTAAGTTGCTCCAAGTGACCAGTACCTCTTGAATTTTCTTGTCATTGAGCTGCAGCATCCTCCTTGATCTGACAGAGCGCGGTTGCTGTAGTATTACTCCATTAGCTTCAGCAACAGGCGACTTCTGGGTTGTATCAGCGTTCCTTTTGATTTGTTTTTTAAGGAGGGACACATGAAACACGGGGTGAATGTAAGAATGTGATGGTAAGTCAAGCTTATATGCCACGTTGCCAATTTTCTCCAGAATTGTTTAAGGACCGAAGTAACGAGCACACAACTTGACATAGCGTTTGACAGCCACGGATGATTGTCTATATGGTTGTAGTTTGAGGTAGACCATGTCCCCAACATCATAGTTTTTGTCTACCCTCTTCTTGTCTGCATAATACTTCATTCGAGCCCGAGCTCGTTGGAGATTGTCCTTACCCGTTTGCATGATCTGTCTCCTCTGCTGCACAATTTCGGTTGCTGCAAAATCAGCAGCCATCGGGTGTTGTAACATCATAGGAGAAGGTGGAGAGTAGCCATACAATGCTTGGAAGGGTGGAGTGCCAATGGATGTGTGGAAATGTGTATTGAACCAAAATTCGGCTAAAGAAAGCCAACGGTTCCACTCTTTGGGCCTTAAGAAGACCGTACTCCGAAGATATTGCTCCACACATTGGTTGACTCGTTCGGTTTGACCATCCGTTTGAGGATGCAAGGAAGAACTAAGAGCCAACGTGGTTCCCATGAGCTTGAACAATTCCCTCCAAAAGGTGCTTGTGAAGATTTTGTCTCGGTCCGACACGATGGATTGAGGCAACCCGTGTAACTTGTAAATGTTGTCAAGAAAGAGCCTTGCCAACTTTTCAGCAGTAACGGGTCAAGCAAGTGCAATAAAATGACTATATTTGGTGAAGCGATCCACCACGACCCATATGACCTCTTTGCCTTCGGACTTTGGTAGTCCCTCAATGAAATCCATGCTAATGTGGACCCAAGCTCCTTCCGGAATGGGAAGAGGTTGAAGAAGTCCCTTGTATCGAGGATCTCCCAGCTTTCTTTGTTGGCATACTTCACAAGACTTCACATAGTCGCTCACATCTCTTTTCATACTCGGCCATGTAAAATATGCTTTAATGCATTGGTAGGTGCCTTCCACACCCTCGTGACCTCCCCCAAGCAGCGTCATGTGAGGCTTGGATGACCTGTTTTGTCAAGTCCATAGCAGATCCCACATAAAGTTTGCTTTGGATCCGGATCAGGCCCCCCTGCACTGTCAGTTCGCTGTTTCCTACAGCAATGTTTGCGTCGAGTACAATCACAGCAGCAGCCAGCTTATCACGAGCAAAAGGATCTCCCTCGTAGGACTTGTGTAGCTCTTTAACGCAAGAAGGAATTACCACGGAAATGGCTGAGCATGAGCCCGGAACAACGTCCTCAAAACACCTTGACAGTGCATCTGCAGCTGCGTTTTCTTTGTCACTTCTATACTCGATGTCGTAATCAAGGCCTAACATTTTCATCAAGCCTTTCTTTTGAATTCTCAACACGATCTTCTGCTCAAGGAGATTTTTTAGGCTTTGGTGATCTGTCCGAATGGTGAACTTGTGACCATCCAAGTAATGCCTCCATTTCTCTACGGCTAAAAGAATCGCAAGGTACTCCTTTTCATAAGTCGACATTGCCTGATGTTTGGGACTTAGAACTTGACTTAGATATGCAATAGGCCTTCCTCCTTGAGAGAGAACAACCCCAATACCAGTACCACTTGCATCGGTCTCCAAAACGAAGCTTTCGGTGAAGTTCGGCATTGTCAAGACCGGTGCTGCACACATAGCGGCTTTGAGGGCTTCAAAAGCGGCTTGAAACTTCTCGTTCCACCCAAAAGCATCCTTCTTCAAGAGCTCCGTTAAAGGTTTGGCAATGGAACCATAACCTTTAATAAATTTCCGGTAATATCCGGTCAACCCCAAGAAACCACGCAATTGCTTCAAAGCGATCGGGATTGACCATTCTTGCATTGCTCGGATCTTGTTAGGATCAGTAGCTACGCCCTCTAATGAGATGATATGGCCCAAATATTCGAGCCTCCTTTGAGCAAACGAGCGCTTGGACAATTTTGCAAAAAACCGGTGTTGTTGCATCAAGACGAACACTTGCTGGATGTGTGTGAGGTGAGCTTCATATGTGGGACTGTAAATTAGTATGTCATCAAAGAACACCAGCACCGAATTCCTCAGATAAGGCTTGAAGACGTCATTCATAGCCGCTCGGAAGGTGGCCGGAGCATTTGTTAAACCGAACGGCATAACAACAAACTTGAAATGGCCATGATGAGTTTGAAAAGCGGTTTTGTAAATATCTTATTCGAAGACTCGGATCTGATGATATCCTTGCCTTAAGTCCAGCTTGGAAAAGAAACACGCCCCATGAAGCTCGTCAAGCAAGTCATCTATGACCGGAATTGAAAACTTGTCTTTTATGGTTAAAGCATTCAAATGGCGGTAATCGATGCACATTCGGGCCGTCCCATCCTTCTTCTTAACAAGGATTATGGGAGAGGCAAAAGGACTTCATCTCGGTCTAATGAAGCTCAAATGAAGAAGCTCCTCCACTTGTCTTTCTATTTTGGCCTTTTGGCCATGAGGATACCGATATGGCCTAATTTTGAATGGATCGGCATCTCCTCGTAAGGGTATAGCATTATCCACACTCCTTTGGGGCGGAAGACTCTTTGGCTCCTCAAAGATGTCCCCAAAGTCGTTGATCAAGGACTGTACATCAGGAAGTAGGTCCTGCTGCACCATAACCGAACTAATCATGAACAATTGCCCAATCCATTGGATCGCCTTCTTTTTAATTCCACTTTGCACTCCCTTAGCTTCAATCAATCTGAGCTGAGCTTCCTTGGACATGCCTTGCAAGGATACTTTGACACCATGAACCTTGAATGCCACGGTCATTTTGTCAAAATCAAATACAACCGGGTTGAATGTTCTCATCCAATCGACCCCGAGCACCATATCGCAACCACCCAAAGGAATAACTCTAAAGTCAAAAGTGAATTGATGGTTTTGCATAGACCATGGGAATGCAATGCACTTATTTTGAGTTGTTAAGGAGTTACCATCAGCCACCATTACCGCCAAAGGGTGTGTTTTTGTCACTTCGTGCTTGACCTTCTTAATCAACTTCGGGTCAACGAAACTGCGAGTGCTTCCACTATCAACGAGAATAATAATGGAGTGTTTTCCAGCCCGTCCCTTGATTTTGATTGTGTTATGAGCTCCACTTCTGGTTAGAGCTTTCATAGAAATCTCGACCTCATCTTCGCTTGAGTTTCCTTGAGAAATGCACTCGGTTTCATCTGCATCTACATCTGAATTGGTACTGTCATTTTCAGCAAGGACTCGGACTCCTTTTGTAAACATAAGGGCTTGTGATTTGCACCTATGTCCGGGCTGGTAAGGCTGGTTGCAATGAAAACAAAGCCTCAATGAACTTTTGTCGCTGTTCTGCTTGCTGCCGGTTGTTTTGTTCTGCTGCAGGAACTTCGGTCTGCTGCCATACTGCTTACCCTTGTCGTTTGAAGGGACTAGAGTTGCTTCTATCAACTTTGCCTTATTATAAGCGCTTGACAAAGTCTTAGGACCAATGGCTTTCACCATATTCTTGATCCTAGGCTGGAGTCCACTCATAAAACAAGAGACATAATAGGATTCAGCATCTTCGGGAGCAATGGCCAGAACTGACATCAAATTAGCTCTCAAATTCTCAAATCTGAGCATGTATTCTCTCACACTTGATGTTTGGACCAACTTGTTGAAGTTATCCATAACATTCGTTGATTCTCCTTCTCCATACCATTCACACATCTCTTCTACGAATTGGCCCAAACAAAGATGTGGTTTGGTTTTCAACAAATTATAGTACCAAACCTCATGATCACCATGAAGATGGACTGCGGCCAGCTGAAGTTTTTCCTCCTCAGGAATGTTGTAATATAAGAAGTATCGATCACACCTCCTAAGCCACGATTCTGGTTGCTTTCCATCAAACGGATCGATTTCTACCCTTGGCTGCCTGTAAGAGCCACTCCTACCCCCATTTGTATTGTCATTAGTCACGGTTCTATGCTGAAATTGATGATCAGGTGGTCTATCCCAGTGTTCGAAATCATCGGCAGCAACATTTTGATGCACAACAGAAATGTGCGGCCTGTTGTAATGATCTGAATTTTCAGTGTATGATCTGTAATTTACAGGTCCAAAAGCACGATCTAGATTTTTTATATTAATTTCAGGTCGAATGGGTTGTTTTTCAGCTGATCTAATGTCAATTGATGATCCAACAACAGGTTGCATCATAGGAGATTTACCTCGAGTTCGCATTCTTTCATCAGACCTGTCTGCACCAGCTTGCTGCTGATCTGCTTCAGCTGATCGGTGTATCTGACTCGCAGGCTTAAGGATGGATTCGACACTTGATTCCCCTTGCTTGTTAACTTAATCTTGCAAGTGCTCAATTTTTTCTTCAATCTGCTGCAATCGGTTTTGAACTTTTGCATCTTTATCTAACAACAATGCCAGAATTTGATCCATCTTGTGATTAAAACCTTGCTGTAACTCGTGAAGGTCTTCTTTAGTTGCATTTTGAGGTCCGATCATTGCATTTCCAATAACAGCAGCTATGAAATCCAAATTTTGGCCGGTTGTATTTGCTCCACCAGCGCCAGACCTGGTTCTTACACCATCAGCCATAAATTTTTTTTTTCTGATTTTTGCTAGCTTAATCAATTAAGCGATTGTTAAACCAGCTCTGATGCCAATTATTAGCTTCCAAAATTTAATTTGGAAGTCTAACCTTGTAGAAGAGAGTTTGAGATGAGAAAAGAAGGGAAGGGGATGAGAAATTAGAGAAAGGGGATGAGAATTAGAGAATTTCCCTTAGGAATCAGATTTCATTTAATTGGATGATCCAAATACACCTTTAAGCTCCAAATATATACACAATGGAAAGCAAAGCAAATTGATCTAACAACCAGCAAGAACTCCCGCCAAAAACCCTCACTTGTAACCGATTTTCCCGCCAAGTGCAGATCAGGTGCTGCACATGAATACCGTGGGAAAATCTGCATTTTTGGGGTACTCTTAAGTTGTTATTACATCATATAAGACTCTAATTAAAACTAATACTAAAAGATTAAAATGCATTGCAAGTAAAATTTATTAATTCGTAACAGAAGGTTGAGAGAGAGAGATCAAGATATTTTTCATTCATGAATGTAATTAATGTGAAAGCTCAATTCTTATGCTAAAAAATATCTAACTAAACATTACATCGAGACTCATGCTTAAACCGACTTAATTTGCAAGAAGAAGAAATACAAGAATCACGCGCCAAACAACCCCTAAATAATCTAACCGTAGTTGCCACCAAACTCCCCTTCATTTCCAATTACAATTTTTCAGCCAAAACACAACTTGAAATGCTAAAGCACAGCCCAATCATGACAATGCTTCCCTCTTGAAAGCATTCCTGCCTCAAGAATAAATAGAAGGGAGCTGACTTTGAATGAGCTTCAATTCTTCCCAAGTTGAGTCTTCTTGGGCTAAGTTCGCCCATTGCACCAATACCTCATCAATCTTCTTTCCTTGCTGCTGCGTCGCCCCAGACTCCAAAATTATAGCTGGGGCTTGTAGAATTTCTCCATTGTTACCTGCATCAAGAGGAGTAAGAGAACAAGATTTGCCCTCTGCTACATGCTTCTTCAGTAGTGACACATGAAAAACTAGATGACCAAATGAATTAGGAGGTAGCTCCAGCTTGTAAGCAACCTTTCACAGTTTCTTAAGCACTCTGTAGGGTCCAAAATATCGTGCACTTAACTTAATACTCTTATGCACTGCCACTGTGGCCTGCCTGTAAAGTTGAAGCTTCAAATAAACCAAATATCCCACTTCAAAAGATTTATCAGAACGCTTCCTATCAGTAAGGAACTTCATCCTTACCTGAGCCAATTGAAAATTGTCCTTGAGAAGCTACATCAACTGTTTCCTCTGAAATAAAAGCTCATTAACCTCTGTCATAGAAGCTGTTACCCTTTGCAGCACCATAGGCGAAGGAGGACCATACCCTTGAAAGGAGTGGTTCCCAAGGCTGAATGAGCATGTGTGTTGTACCAAAACTCAGCCAAGGATAACCACCTGTACCAATTCTTGGGATGACTGTTTGTCATGCTTCTCAAGTACTGCTCGATGCACTGATTCACTCTCTCTGTTTGTCCATCTGTTTGTGGATGATAAGATGAACTTAAGGCAAGAGAGGGTCCCAACAACAAGAACAACTCACGCCAAAAGTGATTGGTGAGTAGCCTGTCCCGGTCTGAAATGATGGAGTGAGGCGATCCATGGTGCTTGTAAATATTATCTAAGAAGATCCTAGCAAGTTTCTTAGCCAAAATAGGATTGTTCAAGGTAATGAAGTGACCAAACTTAGTAAATCAATCCATAGCCATCCAAATAATCTCCTTCCCTTTAAACTTCGACAACTCCTCAATGAAATCCATGCCTATGTGTTGCCATGCTCGATTTGGTATTGGCAAGGGCTAGAGCAATCCTTGAAACTGTCTATGATCAGATTTAGTTCGCTGACACACATCATAAGTTTGCACAAATTCTTCTACATCCCTTTTCATGCCAGGCCATTGGAAGAAACTCTTAAGCCTCTGGTATGTTCCTTCTATCCCTGAATGTCCTCCCTAAGCTGAATCATGGGAAGCAACATCAATCTGCCTCCTCAAATCTATTATAGATCCAATGTACAATCTTCCATTCACTTTTATTATTCCATTTGTTACCTTGATCTCAGACTTCTCTGTAGAAGGAGTGCTTTTGATACTTGATTCAGTAACACATTCTTGAGCAAAGCTGTCCTCATCATTGGACTTATGCACCTCTTCCATCCAAGTAGGCAAAACCACTGATACTGCACAGCATGAACCTGAATCCACCTCTTCTTTCCTGTGAGATAGTGCATCTGCTGCATTATTCTCCTTTCCTTTAAGGTACTTAATTGAATAATCTAGCCCAAGCATTTCATTAAGCCTTTGCACTGCACTCTTGTAGTAATTTTATGCTCAAGCAAATACTTAAGACTCTGGTGGTCAGTTCTGATGACGCAGTGATGTCCCTCTAGATAATGCCTCCACTTCTTAATAGCCATGAGGATAGCAAGATACTCTTTTTCATAGATGGACAACTCCAAATGCTTGGGACTAAAAGCCTGCCTAAGATACACCACCGGTCTTCTTTTCTGAGATAAGACAGCTCCAACACCCTTCCCACAAGCATCTGTCTCAAGAACAAACCCCTCTCTAAAATCAAGCATTGCCAATACAGGAGCTGTGCACATAGCTGCCTTCAAAGCTTTTAAGGCCCTTTGAGCTGCAATAGGCCATAGAAATGCATCCTTCTTAAGAAGATTGGTTAGTGGCTTGTCAATTACACCATATCCAACCACAGACTTCCTGTAACATCCAGTCAAACCCAAGAATCCCATCAATTGCTTGAGTGTAGAAGGTGTAGGCCATTCCTTCATTGCTTGAATTTTAGATGGATTAGTAGATACTCCCTTGCAAGAAATGAGATGACCCAAATACTCCACTTGGGTTTGAGCAAAAGAACACTTAGAAAGTTTAGCATATAGCTTATGACTACACATGATGCTAAATACCTACCTCAAATGAATCACATGGTCCCCTAATGTAGGATTGTATACCAGAATATCATCGAAGAAAACCAGGACAAATTTCCTCAGGAATGCCTTGAACACATCATTCATCAAAGCCTGAAATGTTGCTGGGGCATTGGTCAAGCCAAATGACACCACCTCAAATTCATAATGCACGTGATGAGTTCTGAAGGCAGTCTTGTGTATATCCTGCTGCAGCACTCGTATCTTTTAATACCCATGCCTTAAATCCAACTTCATGAATTAATGAGACCCATGAAGCTCATTCAAAAGGTCATCATTGATCGGAATTGGAAACTTATCTTTAACTGTAAGTGAATTGAGCTGCCTGTAATCTATACACATTCTAAAAGTCCCATCCTTCTTCTTGACTAGTATTATTGGTGAGGCAAAAGTGATATGGCTATATCGAACAAAATCAATCTTTAGAAGGTCATCCACTTACCTCTCTATCTCACTCTTTTGTGAATGAGGATACTTGTAGGTCTCAAACTAACAGGGTCTGAATTTGCTTTCAAAGGTATAGCATGATCTAAGGACCTTTTTGGTGGAAGGGAGGTTGGCTGCTCAAACAAATCTTTATACTCCTGAATTTATGGGCTGATTGCAGGACTAGAGTTCACCTGGGCAAACATCTTGTGGGGCAGAAATGGAACAATTGTCCAATCCACTAATAAGTTCCCTTCTGGATCAATTTCTTTAGCCCTTTGCCTTTCATCATTTGAAGCTGAGCTTGTACAATACCTTACAATTTGATAGTGCTTCCATTCATCTCAAAGAAAATTGGTAGCTGAGTGAAATCAAACACCGAAGGGTTAAATGTCTTCATCCAGTCCACCCTGAGCAACATATCACAGCCACCTAACTACAGTATTCTGAAATCATACACAAATTGGTGGCACTGCATCTGCCAATTGAATCCTTGGCACTTGGTCTGAGTAAGAATCAAATTCCCATAAGCCACTGTCACTGCAAAAGGACTTGTTCTGATTACTTCATGTCCCACTCTCTTGACAACTTTGGGATCAATAAAACTATGAGTACTCCCACTATCAATCAATATCAAAAGAGGCCTGTGACCTGCTTCCGCTTTGATTCTTATGGTGTTATGAGATCCATTCCCTGTCAAGGCCTTAAAATAAATTTCCATTTCATCCTCCTCAAATTCATCCTGCAGTTCTTCAGCTTGATCATTTAACCCTGCCTCCACCTCCAGATCTTCTTTGCCTTCCCCAGTTTCAGCTCCTGTCGCTGACATAAGAAGCTTTGGGTTGCACTTATGCCTAAAGAAATACCTTTGATTGCATTTAAAACACAACTTTTGAGCCCTCTTTTCTGCCCAACTAAATGGTTTAGGCTTCATAGTCAAACTTAGATGTTGAGAAGAGGTGGCTTGGCCACTCTCACTTCTCTGTCAATCAGAAGCAGCAAGCACTGTGGATTCAAACAATTTGGCCTTTGCATAGGCTTTAGACAAGGTTGATGGATTCAAAGCCCTGACAAGGTTCTTAATTTTTGGCTTAAGGCCACTTATGAAGCCAGAAACATAATAAGCTTCGCTAGCACCCAGGTCAACAGTCATCATTCTTGCTCTTAAGTTCTCAAACCGTTTTATGTATTCCCTAATAGAAGTGATCTGAGCTACCTTGTTGAAATTATTAACCACATTTGCAGGATCCTCATCACCGTATCTCTCACAAATTTCCTCAACAAATTCAGGCCAAGTGAGTGTTGGATTGCTAAGGATCAAACTATGAAACCACACTTCTTGATCTCCTTGCAATTGAATTGATGCTAACTCAACCTTTTCAGCATCTATTACATGATAAAATTGAAAGTACCTCTCACACCTTTTGATCCACGATTGAGGATTAAATCTATCAAATGTGTCGATATCCACCTGAGGCTATCATAATCTAGTGCTCCTAACCACAACCACACCTTTCGAACTCTCCTCAGATGCTTGAGGAAATAAAGGATCAGGAGGTCTTTCGTGTTGGCTTCCAGAAGATAGTATGCTAGCTCTAGGAGGCATAGCTTGACGTGAGACTTGTTCTTTTAATCCAATCAATTGTTGCTGCACTTGTTGCTATGATTGAGTCACGTCTCCAACCTTTTGATTCATTGATCCAACCGCTAACACCAAATCATGAATATGTTTCTGCAGCTAAGCAATCTTGTCAAATTGATTTGCATCCTCAGCTACTGCTCCAGCATTAGTCGCAGCATTAGCTGTAGTAGTCACTCCACCAACCATTGCAGCTACCTTCTTGCTTTTAGCCAAAACGTGTACACTTTAAACCGCAAGCCTCAGGATCTCATCAATACAAGCTGATCAGATGATCTTAAAGCAATTCAAGCTTGATTGAAGGTTTGAAGCAATTGCACAAGCTCTGATACCAATTATTATAATTCAAGATCAATCTTAAATCATAACCTAAGATAAAGGAGAAAATTGAGTTGAGAACTAGAAGAAGGAGATAAGAAATAGAGAGAATTAAGGTTAAGAGAGAGGGATCAAGATGTTTTTCATTCATGAATGTAATTACAAGTGAAAGCTCAATTCTTATGCTAGAGCAAAATATCTAACTAAATATTGCATCTAGACTCAAGTTTAAACCTACTTAATTTGCAAGAAGAAGAAATAGAAGAATCACGCACCAAAGACCAAAATAGCCTCTAACTAATTTAACCGCAGTTGTCGCCAAACTCCCCTTTATTTCTAATTACAATTTCTCAGCCAAAACACAACTTGAAATGCTCAAAACGCAGCCTAATCATAACAGGCTCATGATGAATTGGTGCCACATGGCAAAGAAGAAGTTGCAAGTGGCGAGGGCCATATACTTGTGGTGAGGCGACTCTATTTTGTGCATAAAGAAGAAGTGGGAGACAACTAGCTGAGGAGTAATATCTTCTAGATGACTTCCACTATTGGCGAGAGGGTGTGCCACTTAGTGATTGATTCGGTAAGATGTGAGAACGTCATCTCCGAAGAAGTTGTTCAAAAGCTTGGGTTAAAGATGGAGGATCATCCAAACCCATACAACTTGTCTTGCTCAAGAAAAGAAACCAATTAACCATCTCTAAGTGTTATTTGGTTAACTGTTTGATTGGAATGAAATATCGGGAAGGAGTGTGGTAATGTTGCTATCATGGACGTGTGTCATCTGCTACTGGGACAACCTTGGCAATTCCATAGAGGCGCTATCCACGATGGATGACAGAATACATATAGCTTCATGTTTGAGGGCAGAAGGATAGTCTTGTTGCCTAAGAAGGATGAAGTTCCACGACTGGAAAAAATCGAGGATCTAAAGTCCTCGGTTAGAACCTTTCTCGCCAAGGAAGTTGGCGAGGACAAGATGGTAGTCATACCGATAGGAGAGGAAAGCAAGACGGTACAGGGAGAAAAGCTAGAGGAGGTATAGAGTACTACGTTGCCAGTGAGAAACAGCCCATATGGGATAGAACAAGTGCTGGAAGGCGGCTTACCAAATTAGCTTCATTACCGAGTGATTCTTGTGAAGCTTGAGGATCCCAAACATTAAGTGTTGATAGTTCTCTTGATGCCAAAGAAGGACGAGACTTAGCGGGAGAATGATGGCGAATGGACAACCAACTAGGTCACCGGATGTTATGGGCTTTCTGCATCATTGGCGGATGGTCTACCATAAATGGCGAGAAGAATTTTGGGTGTCCTTATTGAACGTTTTAGAACTGAGCATGTCAAAAGGTGGGAGTGGAGAATGCCGTGTCCATGAGAGAAGGCAATACAATTCACTTCCAACAATCAGGATGGAGATGAGTAGATTTGAGTCATTTCTTAAAGGTCGCTCCAAGCACAAGAAGGGCCGAGTAAGGATTTACAACATGTTCTTCACATTGGCGAAAGTGGATCAGACAAGCACTTGGCCGAATAAGTAAAAATAAACGAACAATGAAAAATAAAATAGAAAAATAAACTAATGAAAAATAAGTTATTAAAATTAAAATTAAGAAAATAAAAATAGTAAAATAAAATAACTAAGAATAAACGAGCAAAAAAAAAAAGAAAAAAAGTAAAGTAAATTTTTTTATTTATTTATATTTTTTTCTTAAACAAAAAAAAAAATTGTAAATTTCAAAATCAACTTAGCTTATCAATTCCCCAGCAACGGCGCCAAAAACTTGATGTGTTTTAAAAGACTGTTTTAAAATCGTGTACTCGCAAGCGTATGAGATCGTCGTAGCTAAATTGGGTGTACGGGTCGTATCTACAGGGAATCGGAGTTAAGTCGGATTTATTTATTAATGAGCTGTTGAAATTGGGGTTTTGATTGTTTGAATGATTTGTTAACAAAAATAGTAAAACTAAATATAAATTAAAGTTGCCAATTCAATTAAGGTTAGCTCCGGGAATGAATTCAGGGTAGCTTGACTTGTATCACGTCATTATATTCTACTATGACAATGATTTAGGAGGCTTAGGCTTTAATATTTAAACCAAGGCTTAGGGTAATGAACTAGTCTAAAGGCATAACTTATCACATCACCTTACGTGTAGCATAGGTTATCACATTAGTAGTACTTAATTCGTTTCTTGCTCTTAGTCCAATATTAAACCCATATTAATACTTAAGTTAGGGTTTAGGATAATGAACTAGTCTAAGGGTATAACCCATCATATCACTCTAGGTGTAGCATGGATTATCTCAATTGCACCAACAAATTCATTTCTTACTCCTAATTAAGTATTAATTTATATAAAAGATAGTGTTTAGGGTTGGGTACAACCTCAACCCTAGCTATGCGTGAAAACAGTTATGTTATGGTCTAGGCTCTAAGCTCATAGACTACTGCTAATAATTTGGAGATCTCACCGTATCGACAAGGTCACACGAAGAAACACCAAACATAATCATAAATTCCCCATAGAGGTGCATATATAACATAAAATAAATCCATTGTCAGAAGCATAATATAAATCCGGGATACGGGCGGCTACCTATCCTTCATCCCTAAACCATAAGTCTACTTCTCCATAAGAGTTTTACACATCATTCAAATCTAAAAAAGAAAACAATAATGAAAAAAAAATAAGTATTTGAAGACTTTCCTAATTAATGTTGACGTTGATCTTTGCTTTGAATCCCCAGTATTCCGACCACCCGCGCTTTAGTGTTTGAGAAACCCTTGGATCTCGTAGCGGCTTTGGGAAGGCAAGGAGGAGAGAATGCGTGGCAAAAGATACCCAAAAATAATTAGGTTTTCGGTATTTAAACTAGAATTGCGGCTGGAGCGGCATGCAGCCTTCCATTTCCCCCTCTCTGTTCATATATATATATTAGCTATCCACGAGACCCATTTGAGCTACTGAGTTACAACCCGATTGGTCCTTCTTTTCCACATGTGGTCGGGTTTTGCAAAGTAGTTTTCAATTATGCCTCGTTTATACTTGATTCTGCTACTTTTCAACATTTGTTTGCTCCTTTGCACTCCAAGCCTAAATGTGCCTAGATTATAAAAAAATATACATGTAAAAGCCAAATATATTGCGGGAATGAAGAATAAAATATGTAAATGTTAGGCACATCAATGACCTTTTGGATTTTTTGAAGGAATTGGTTCAGAATGCAAATTTTCTTAAACCCTTTAATGATGCTAGAAACAGGGTTAGGGATTTGGGTCTTGATTACAAATAGATACATGCATGCCTAAATGATTGTATGTTGTATTGGAATGAGTATGAAGAGACAATATCATGTCATGTTTGTGGTTCTTCTAAGTAGATACTAGATGAAAAGTATGTTGGGAAACACCCCAATAATCCTGCAGAACCTTGTAAGGTTCCTGCAAAGGTGTTGTGGCACTTTCCATTGAAACCTAGGCTTCCAAGATTATTTCTATGTTCCGAAATAGCCAAGTCCATGAGATGGCATCACACTGACTGCCTTAAGGATGGGATCTTGAGGCATCCGGCTGATGGCCAAGCATGGAAGGACTTTGATGAATTGCATCCAAACTTTGCACGTGATCCTCAAAATGTCAGGTTAGGGTTAGCTAGTGATGGATTTAATCCATATCGGACTATTAGCATTAATCATAGCACATGGCCTGTGATGCTCGTGAACTATACTTTGCCCCCTTGGATGTGCATGAATGACGAATTTTTCATGCTCTCTTTGTTGATTTAAGGTCCAAAATCTCCTGGAAATGATATTGATGTATGCTTGCAACCATTAATTGAAGAACTGAAAGATTTACGGGAAGTTGGTTTGGAGACGTATGATGCTTTTGGAAAATAATCCTTTCATATGCGTGCAGCTTTAATGTGGTCGATCAATGACTTTCCTGCACATGCAATGTTGTCGGGATGGTCCACAAAGGGGTACTTGGCATGCCCTTGTTGCAATTATCAGACTTCTTCCAAATGGTTGCCTCATAGCAGAAAGGTGTGCTTTCAAGGGCATAGGAAATTTTTGGACAGTAACCATCCTTGGAGGCTGAATTTAACTTCTTTTAATGGCAAAACAAAGCACGCAGTTGCTCCTAGCGCATTGAAGGGAAGTGAAATTTTGGAAGAGGTGTCTTCATTGGATCATGTATTTGGAAAAAAGAACAGAGTAGAGAAGAAAAATCATAGAAATAGTAAAAAGAAGAGAAAAAGAAGAAGCAAAAGAAGCAACAACAATCGATTATGTCTGGCCCTTGGAAGAAAAGATCAATTTTTTTTTATTTGCCTTATTGGAAACATAATTCCCTTTGTCATAACTTGGATGTGATGCAAATTGAGAAAAATATATGCGACAGTATACTTGACACCTTGTTAGATATTTCAGGTAATACAAAGGATCATCTTAAGGCTCGTTTGAACCTCAAAGAGATGGGGATAAAAAGTGACTTGCATCCGAAGATAAGTTTAGATGGTCAACGTGCTAAGTTCAATCCAACTTGCTTCTCAATGAACAAAGAGGAGAAAGATAATTTCTGTCAAGTGTTGAAATACGCGAAGTTGCCTTATGGTTATGCATTAGATATCGAGCGATGTGTACATATTGATGAGAGGAAGATTGCGGCTTACAAAAGTCATGATGCTCATGTGATCTTGCAAGACTTGCTCTCTACAGCAATTATAAAGTCATTACATAAGCCTGTTGCAGTTGCATTGATTAGATTGGCTGCTTTCTTTAGAGGTATATGTAGTAAAGTTGTGAAGCCCGAAGAGCTTGATCATTGGCAAAATGAGATCAAAGAGATATTGTGTCAACTTGAAATATTTTGTTTGCTAGCATTCTTTGACAAAATGGTGCATTTACCCTTGCATTTGGTGGATGAATTAAGACTTGGTGGACCTTTTTTTGTCGATATATGTTCGGTATGGAGATAAAACTTTGCAAATTGAAGTCATATGTGCGTAATAGGAGTTGACCAGAAGGCTCTATTGCAGAGGGTTATTTGTCAGAGGAGTGCTTGAATTTCTGCAAAAGATACATGAAGACAACATTTAAGAAGAAATCAGATGAGAGAAAAAGTATTGATGGAAGTTCAGCGCCCATTTTTCCAATGATAGGCTATCCTGTAGGAGGATAGAAGAAATTTAAAGGTAAAGTGGTTGTTTTAGAAGCTCGTATTAAAAGCACGGCACATAACTGTGCTCTATTCAACTCCAGCAATGACATAGTAGAGTAGTACATTAGGTAAAGTTATATAAACACCAATTTAAAGATTTTTGTATAGATATTGTTGTAATATTACGCTAAAATGATGTAAATTATCCCTTTTTTCTCTTTTACCAGCGAGCACAAGAACTTGTTAAAGAGTTACCCCAAGAGGGGTAGAGGCAAAAACATGAAATGGAATCAAGCTCAAAGTAATAGTAAGGAATTCGAAGCATGGTTTAAACATAAGATAAATGTTGATGTGGTGCCAAACTATATTTGTTGGCTAGCTAAGGGTCCAAATCCGATAGCAAAGGCATATACAAGAAATTTTATCAATGGGTATATGTTCCACATTGTGGGGCATGATGTAAGATGCAGAACACAAAATAGTGGAGTCAGTCTCATTGCTGTAACCTCAAGTTTTGTAAGCTCTAAATATTGTAATCCTATTGATGATAGTGTGACCTATTATGGAATAATACAAGATATCATCGAAATTGATTATTATGCTTAATTTAGCATTGTATTATTTAGGTGTGACTGGTTTCATACAAAAAATGATGAATACGGGCTTATTCTTGTCAATTCTAAGAGGTTGTGATGTAGAGATGAGCCTTTTGTTCTTGCATCTCATGTAAATCAAGTTTACTACGTGGAGGACCCGATTGAAGAAGATTTCCATTATGTCATTAGAAGGGTTTCTAGAGAAATTGATATGGAGCAAGAAGCGAACACAAATATTCATATGTTGGATGATACTCTTGAATGTGATTTAGACGATTTTAATTTTGTAACAATTGAATATTGTGATGTTAGTTGGCCTGCAGCCATCATTGAGATAACATCCAATATTTTAGACAACGGACACAATGAAGGTGGGAAAGTCAAGGAAGATGTGGAAGAGGATGAGGATGACTCATATTACAGTGATTCTGATTATGAATCAAATTATGATGACACTGATTGGGACTATGTTTAATGCTTCCATCTACTCTAATTGGTGTGTTAATTGCATTTTCAATATTTTTTGTAAATTGAAATTTTTGAAAGTTTTAATTTTTGATTTTACATGATGTCATCTTCTCTTTCTCCTCGTGCTTGACATAAATTTGCAAGTTGAAATTCTAACATTTTCGATGCATTGTACTTGAATTTTCAAGTTAGATATAATGGAAGGAAAAAAACACACTCAATGGAGAAGAAACAGACCCCAAAGATGAAACAAAAAAGAGAAGCCATGTTTGCTGGGACTATAGTCACACTACTGAGGAAAAAGCAACAAGAACAAAGGTTAATGAGACGAAAAAGAAATGAACAGCTTAAAGCTTTAGAAATGGTCGAAGTTGAGGATGATTTTGCTGTTGAAAATGAAGAGCACAATGATGAAAATGATGATTTTAGTGCTGAAAATGATGATTTTAGTGCTGAAAATGATGATTTTAATTCTAAAAATGATTTTTATGGTCATGGAAATAATGATTTTCGTTGTGAAAATGAAGAAACAAATCTTAAAGCACAAGAGCTTCAATCAACAGTGAGGAGGAATCTTTTTACTGATGTTCAAGCTAGCAAAAGTTCCCAACGCCAAGTGTCTGAATGAAAATCAAAAGGAACTCATCAGAGTCAAAGATCACATGAAGCTGGAAATCAACCAAGCCAAGCCTCTCCACATCAAGAACAAAGATCTCATTGCAGTAAAAGATCCCAAGAATTTGAAAATCAGCTAAGTTAAGATTCTGAATGACAAGACCAAAGATCCCAGCAGAACCAACGAAATTTGTCTTTTGAGGGTAGCGAAGGCATTCCTTAAAATAGCAAAGGTGCATCTTTTGAATGGATATAACCAAGTTGTCGGTCCTTCGGATAAAATTGCAGTTGAATTTAGTAGCTTCTTGGGAACATTGGGTCAATCCTAGTATTTGCCCGTTGAATCATACCCATTGGAGTAAAGTAACCAAGCAACCTATATTGGACTATGTAAAGGTCTAACTTTTAATTGTTTACTATCTTAATTTACTAATACTTGTCTTGACTCACCATATTAATTTTGCAGAAAAAGTATGAGATTCAACCACAGGGTCGCAAGTGGTTGTTACACTCAGTGAATTCTGCACGGAGGTCATACAAACACGACCTGAAGCAAGATCATTTTGACAAGTATGAGGACGATACAACCTAGTGGGCTAACCGTAATAGAGGAGTTGTCCCTGATTATCAAATGAGAGCTCTCTTTAGGCGATGCAATACCCAGGCAGGCCAGGTATTTATAATAGATTAAAAGAATATATTTTCACTATATACTTATTGTAATTGTATTTATGACATGCTTTCTCATATGTGTTTTATAGAATGTGGCTACAATCAAGAGCTGTAATTAGCTTAGTCAGAAATATAAGCACACGACTGGGAGAAAAAGCTTCTCACATATAAGTTATGGATTGATAAAAGAGCTCTCTAAGTGTTATATCCCTCTTTGGCAACTCTTAGAATTACAAAAAGACCAAAATTTTATTTACACTTCTTTGGTGTTACTTGTAGCAACAAGTTGATCCAGATAAGCAACCTCCTTCACGAGCAGAAATGTTTGTCCTGAAGCACAAAAGAAGACGCGGTAAAGTATACAAAGACGATGGAGGGAGCACGGTTACTAAAATTGTAAGTTGATTTATTAATAAGTTAACGACTGATATCTTACTTTGTTTGACTCTTCATTGATTGGTACACTTATGTAGGGTGAAGTTCAATCACAACAAGACAAGATTAATGCTGAGGATGGTGCAAATGCCAAGAATAGGGATTCGTTCGCTGAGGTTATGCCTGATGAACATCCTGGTCGACTGCGTCTTTATAGAAGGGGTGTTTGTCTGAAAAATGTGAAAGGAAAAGCAAAAATGGGTGACATACAAGTTCCATCTAACGTTATGGAATGAAAGTAGAACTCAAATTTGATGTTACAAAAGAAGTTTTGAAGGAACTTATATCATAGTTTGGAGCCATTATCCCAGGCTTAAGTAATCTTGGACTTGAAGCGCTATAAAGATTAGTTGAGCCACCTGGCGATTGTGGTAGTGCTCCTTATCAAAATGGTGCTTCTTCATCTGGTGCAAGAAGTCCTCGACAAAATCAAGTGTTCTTCTTCACTTTATGTTTCTGCTTCTCCCCCTCTTAAGGTCATGTGGCTTGAGATTTTGTGATATTTTTTTATGATACAGTAACTCTGCGTTTACCTGTGGTTACAAGCCACGAGAATAAATTTGTTGCTAGATGTCGAAGAGTATACGCTCATGCTCATTATTATCATATTAACTCTATTTCAGATAATAGGTAAATTGTAATATTTAAGTATGTTCTTATTTATTGGTTACTGTTACTGAATTAATTTCTGTGGCATTTAACATTTGACTTATGTATGCCATGCTGCGTATCCATTCTAGCATGGTGAGGTGATACCAAAGATGAATACTACTTACTAATGCATTTGCCCAGAACATTCCACTTTTTCTGAAAAATAAAAACGCCAACAATTCCTAATAGTAATCCAATATCTGTGTATTAAATAAAACAGTTGACTGCTTGATAGTATCCTTGAGTTCTTTGTCCTTCGTACCAGTGAGAGTTACAGTAGAATTCTAAGGATGAACCATGAGCACTGAGTGGGGTTGAAAATGAGATAATACATTTACAGGAGAACTTAAAGCTTGTATTTTTTGGTGAGTGTGTAGAAAAGACCAAATAATTGGTCATTGAAGTTAAGGAAAGAGCGTGTCTATGCCATAAATTCTAAAGCATACTCTTCTATGGCATATTATTGAGCAATAGTTGTTTGCATATATGCTTACCATCGTAATTTTGAGTAATCCATGCTTGCCCCCACCATGTAAAGGACAAGTAAATGGAGATAAGAGGCTATTCTGGTCATGCTATTAATTGTAGTTTCTTTTTTTTTTCATTGTGCCTTACGCAAAACGTTTGCTGTCGTACCGTCCACCGCCTATTGCTACTTCTTGCTTGCTTTATGCTTCTTTTAGGTCGCTATTCTTGCTCTTTTTCTTATTGCTTTTGCTCTATGCTCTTATGCTTTTATTCTTCAATACTTTATGCTTCATGCTTGTATGCCTATTTGCCTCTTTTTCTCTCAGGTTGGGGACCCTCTAAAACATTTGTTAGTCAACGCTTTGATGTGAGGGGAGGGGAGGGGAGTCAACTTTGTATACATTTGTTACTTTTTGAACTACCTTTTGCGTTTGGTTTCCTTTTTATTGCATGCGTTAAAGGTCTCATGGTATTCTTGGGCATTAATGTGAAGGGAGGGGACTTAGGGTTGGTAATACCAGTTTTTGGACTATGTAAAGGTACAATTTTTAATTGTTTACTGTCTTAATTTACTAATACTCGTCCTTACTCACCAAATTAATTTTGCAGAAAAAGTATGCGATTCCACCACAGGGTCGCAAGTGGGTGTTACACTTAGTGAATTCTGCATGGAGGTCTTACAAACATGACCTGAAGCAAGATCATTTTGACAAGTATGAGGACGATACAACCTGGTGGGCTAACCTCAATAGAGGAGTTGTCCCTGATTATCAAATGAGAGCTCTCTTTAAGTGATGGAATACCCAGGCAGCCTAGGAGTTTAAAATAGATTTAAAGCATATATTTTCACTCTATATTTATTGTAATTGCATTTATGTCATGCTTTCCCATATGTGTTTTATAGAATGTGGCTGCAATCAACAACAGTAATTAGCTTAGTTAGAAATATAGGCACATAGCTGGGAGAAAAAGCTTCGCACGTATGAGTTATGGATTGGTAAAAGAGCTCTCTAAGTGTTATATCCCTCTTTGGCCACTCTTAGAATTGCAAAAGACTAAGATTTTATTTACACTTCTTTGTTGTTACTTGTAGCAACAAGTTGATCCAGATAAGCAACCTCCTTCACGAGCAGAAATGTTCGTCTTGATGCGCAAATGAAGACCCGGTAAAGTATGTAAAGACAATGGAGGGAGCACGGTCACTAAAATTGTAAGTTGATTTATTAATAAGTTAACGACTAATATCTTACTTTGTTTGACTGTTCATTGATTTGTACACTTATGTAGGTTCAGTCATAACAAGACAAGATTAATGCGGAGGATGGTGCAAACGCCAATAATAGGGATGCCTTCGCTGAGGTTATGCCTGATGAACATCCTAGTCTATTGCGTCTTTATGGGAGGGGTGTTTGTCTGAAGGATGTGAAAGGAAAAGCTAAAATGGATGACATACAAGTTCCATCTAACGTTATGGATGCTATGAAAGCAGAACTCAAATCTGATGTTACAAAAGAAGTTTTGAAGGAACTTACATCAAAGCTTGGAGCCATTGTCCCAGGCTTAAGTAATCTTGGACCTGAAGTGCTATAAAGATTAGTTGAGTCACTTGGTGATGCTGGTAGTGCTCCTTATGAAAATGGTGCTTCTTCATCTGGTGCCAGGAGTCCTCGACAAAATCAAGTGTACTTCTTCACTATATGTTTCTGCTTCTCCCCCTCTTAGGGTCATGAGGCTTGAGATTTTCTGATTTTTTTATGATATAGTAACTCTGCATTTACCTGTGGTTACAAGCCACGAGAATAAATTTGTTGCTAGATGTCGAAGGGTATACGCTGATGCTCATGATTATCATATTAACTCTATTTCAGATAACAAGGGAATTGTAATATTTAAGTATGTTCTTATTTATTGGTTACTATTACTGAATTAATTTCTGTAGCATTTAACATTTGACTTATGTATGCCACGCTACGTATCCATTCTAGCATGGTAAGGTGATACCAAAGATGAATACTACTTACTAATGCATCTGCTTAGAACATTCCACTTTTTTCTGAAAAAGAAAAATGCCATCAATTCCTGACAGTAATCCAATATGTATGCAATAAATAGACCAGTTGACTGCTTGATTGTGTCCTTGAGTTCTTTGTCCTTCGTACCAGTGAGAGTTACTGTAGAATTCTAACAATCAACCATGAGAATTGAGTGAGGTTGAAAATGAGATAATACATTTACAGGAGAACTTAAAGCTTGTATTTTGGGGGAGTGTGTAGAAAAGACCAGATAATTGGTCATTGAAGTCAAGGAAAGAGGGGGCCTATGCCACAAATTCTGAAAGCATACTCTTCTATAGCATATTATTGAGCAATAGTTGTTTGCATATATTCTTCCCATCGTAATTTTGAGTAATCCATGCTTGCCCCCACTAGGTAAAGGACAAGTAAATGGAGGTATGAGGCTATTCTGGTTATGCCATTAATTGTGGTTTCTTTTTTCTTTTTTTTTTTCATTGTGCCTTACGCAAAACATTTGCTGTCGTACCGCCCATTGCCTATTGCTGCTTCTTGCTTACTTTATGCTTCTTTTAGGCCGCTATTCTTACCCTTGTTCTTACTGCTTTTGCTCTTATGCTCTTATGCTTTTATGCTTTAATACTTTATGCTTCATGCTTGTATGCCTATTTGCCTCTTTTCCTCTCAGATTGGGGACCCTCTAAAACATTTGTTAGTAAACGCTTTGATGTGAGGGAAGGGGAGGGGAGTTAACTTTGTAAACATTTGTTATATTTTGAACTGCCTTTTGCGTTTGGTTTCCTCTTTATTGCATGCGTTGAAGGTCTCATGGCATTTTTGGGCATTAATGTGAAGGGTGGGGAGTTATGGTTGGTAATAGCAGTTTTTGGTCAATGAATTGTCAGTGATAGCAATTGCATTGGCGGTTGAGGTGACAAAGTGTTGTGGGTTTGGTAGTAAACACTTGGGGCCCCCATATTTTATGTGGTGTATACATTTTCTGATGAAAATTGAATTTTGTATGATGTTATGATTTGCCTTGGTGGATAATAGTGTTTTTTAAATTGGGTTTTGTGTTGGACTTTATTGGTAAATATTATCTTGTTGTCAATGCAAAGACAGAATGTGTCATTTACTAAATGTTGCTCTTAACTTTGTGCTTATGATTTATGTTTTTTCATGGCAGGTAGATGATGATGATGTTGAAGGTGATGATGACGATGATGTTTTCTGACTATTGTGTAGTTAACCTCAAAAATTAGGTCGTTAGTACTTTTGTAAGTAACAATGGAGTGTGTTGGGCTATTTTTTGCTTTGCTAGGTTGTCGTGTTGAACTAATTGGCTTTATGTTGGACTTGATGGATTGTCAATGAATGAAGTAGGATATTTCTTATTTGGAAAATCAAGCTTGCCATATTCGCCGTTTGAAACAGATGTACTATACCATGAATTTTATTGCAATGCAAGATTATAAATGTATATCAAATGGTTCTTATAGGTAATAAACTATTGCAATAGGTTTCCCAAATCGTTAGCTTATTTGCTGAGAAACCGTTGCTATAGGGAAAAAAATTATTGTAATAGATTTCTCAAACTATTGTGTTTAGTAGTTAAAAACCGTTGCCATAGGGGAAAAAACTATTGTAAAAGATATCCAAAACCACTATAGTCTATGAGAAAACTGTTGCAATGAATACAACTAACCATAACAATTGTTGCTATTATAGAAAAACTGCTACAATAGGTACCTATAAACTGATGTTATTTCATAAAAAACCATTGCTATAGGCATTTCAATTAAAAAAAAAAAAAAAAACCCGTTGCCTTAAATAAATGTAACCGTTGTCATATGGAAGTCAAAAACCGTTGCTATTGATAGCTATACTGTAACGGTTCGTATTCTGTTGTCGTTGTCCTAAAAACTGTCGTCATAGGCTACAACAATGGCGGCATATTAAATGGTTCAAAAACCGTTGCCGGAGACCTAAAACAACAGTTTTCAGTCTATATTAACAGTTTTGAACCATTGCCATAGCCCTATTATGTAGTAGTAATATTGACGTTGGAAGTCCTCATTCCACTTGGCAGTTGTAGACGTTATCCATTATCATTGACTTTCTTAATGACATGCAATGATCCAATCTGCCGTGCAGTCAATTTGTTGTACTCCCATGGTGGAAACCGCTCTCTTGTCAAATTCACCCATACTTGATTGCCAACTTCCAGTTGCACTGCTCAACGTCGCTTGTCACTCGTCATCCTGTACTTGGTGCTTGCCTCAAGCAATCATGCTCAAGTCTGCTCATGTATCTCTTCAAGGATTGAGATGAAGTCTTAAGCCTTTCCATGTGGATAGATAAGAACAGGCATTGGTGCTAGGTTTATTGGTGAACAAGGGACAAAGCCGTAGACAATCTGGGCTGGTGGAAACCTCATACTCTGACTTACCACACTGTTAGAAACGAACTCAGCCTGATACAGCTTCTGAACCCATCCTTTGATGTTTTCGGAAAAGCGACACCGAAGAAGGTTTACCAACGACCTATTTGTCACTTTCGCCTGATCGTCCATCCATGGGTGATGAACAGTGCTAAAGGTGAGAGAGGTGTTTTGCATCCTCTGCAAAGTCTTCCAGAAGTGGTTCACAAAGCGTAGACCTCTATCCGAGACAATGCTGGCCGATAATCCAAGAAGTCCATAGACTTCCCGAAAATACAACTGTGCCACATACATGGCATTAGCAGCTTTCTTGCATCCTAGGAAATGCGCCATCTTAGAGAAACGATTAACAACCATGAAGACCGAATCATCTCCCCTCTGTGTTTTTGGTAATCCAAGCAGAAGGTCCTTACTAATGTTTGCTATGGTTGACTAGGAATCGGTGGTGGTAGATACAAACTGGCATTAGTGATACCTCCCTTTGAAACCTGGCAATCCAGCACCTTTCAAAAAACCGCCGATAAAAAGGTACTTGATCGTGGAAGCTACGTATGTTGGAAGCGTATTTCAAAATTTTTTCCCTAAAAGGCAAGGGCGTGCCTAGCATAAAAGCAACTTGAAATTCTCAATTTAAAATCTAATACCCTGATCTAATTAAACTATTTAATTAAACCTAGATCTTACTCTAATACGCCCATAATATGACAAATAAAAACGTCTTATAAACCAAGATTAAATATGGTATGCAGAATAAACGAAATAAAGGAAAGTAAATTAAATATCAAATGCTTAATTTAAACAAATATGAAGCGCAAATCAAAACTCTGATTTGAAGATCTGAAATTGGTAGAAGATTTTTTGACACCCTAAGATCTTCCTCGTAATGACCTCTTTTAGCACTGAAGGTGTAGGCTCCAAAGATATTTAAGTAGGAAAAAAATTGAACAAAATTCATCCTTTTAATCTTTTCCGAAAAATAGTTTTTCAAAAAAATAATGTTAAATATTAATTTAGAAAACACCTAATACAATTTCAGGGTTTTCGTCGTGGGAGAAAAGTGGGTTCCAAAACTTAAAAACATAATGTTAAAAACCACGGCATAATACCGCGCTTATATAAAAAAGTGCATGCCACGTGTCAAAACATTATTCGCCAACAGCACCACACGCATATTACTGAATGGGTGGCCCCGGCATGCAACACGTGTTGCATGCTAGTGGCCAGTAACACGACACACGGATAACGTCACTGCTGATCACCGCACAACATGTGTCGCACCGTGATTGGCTATGTCGCAAAGACATGGATAGCGATTGCTATACACGTGCGCTGCTTTTTTTTATTTTTAAATTCCCACATGTATAAAATTCTTCTCATGAATTTCATTTGGTAAAATAAATTTAATCATCTTATGAATAAAGAATTCATCTCATGAATTATGTTAAGCAAAATTAATTTATTCATCTTATGAATAAATAATTCATTCTATGAATTTAATTTAAATATTTTCTAACGATACTTTAAGTTAAGGCTTACAAAGGGACATTAGGGACAATCTAACTCTAGCTCCAAATGGGTCAAATATGATTATCAACTCATGATAACAATTGATTGCCATTTAGTAAAACTTAATTCCACTAAATAAGTTTTACTACACTCTAGAATTAAATATATTCACTTAAGAATTCCCCAAATAACTTTTGTTGCGGCAATTAACCCCTCTATTAGATATCCATGAGTGAAAACAACTTTAACTACTATCATTATTTTTCTCACATCTATCGTTGTAGTTACCAACTCACCCTTTTTGATCAGTTCTTAATACAGAAACAATTTATGTATTAATTCCAAGTGTTAAGCATATGGAATACTTTGGCCAAAGATTTTAGAAACTGTTCGTATATTTTGAATCAACTAAAGGGATATCTTACATTATAGATTCCTGATAAAATCTCCGTTCCTACCACACTTCATGCAATTGCCTAACGAAAGTAAGATCCTAGTTATACTCAATAACTTCATCATTTTTGTGCATCAAAGCAATTAACATTCCATATAGACTATTTCCTGGATTTAGAGTTATCGTCTTACATAATTAATTATTTTTAATAGTAGTTAAACAAACAAGTAATTCGGGTGGTTCTACTTAGTGTTCCAATCTTATTAAAAATACCAACGTAATACTCTTGGATCCCTATCTACATGACCAAAACAAGTCATCAAAATTATCATATTATAGTCTTATCAGACAAGCTGCGAAAATTTATCACCGACTATGAACATACTTTGACAACATTTCACTAGTTTAATCTAAGCCTTTCTATGGTTCAATCTTATGGACCACTTAAACCAAATCTGATATGTCATCTTGGACAACGTTCATCTCATGGAACGTTTTAGAAAAATAATCACACGCATGTTTGACTCCTAAAGCATAATCAGGCAATAAATAAATAAAATAATTTCCTTTATTTAGTATATAAAACTAACTAATTAGGTTTTTCTAGGACACCTATCCCAACAGTCTCCCACTTATCCTTACATCCAAATAGCCCTGCATTGCATTATTATCCCCTAGGGGTGTGTCAACAATTTAACTATAAATTTGAACCAACATTTATCTGTCAATGTCTCATTCCTTTGCTCATATGCTTTTATCTATAAGGAATTTTCTGAGTCAACTAGTCTACTTAACAACTCCATAGCTACCAAGTACCTGACTTCTATAGTGAAATAAGTAGTATAACGCTGCTTCACTCTTCACCATCTTATGAATCCCACTAGAAAATGTAAAAAGAATTTTGATGTCAAACATCTAAACTCCCTTTTACAACAAACGACCCACGATAAATCCAACATATTTTCTTTGAATCTCGCTAAAGTTTGATACTCATAACATTGTTGCCTCATTTAGGTCTTTCGCTTTTAATTTATTAGATAATTAAACCTTAATAACACCATTCTTAATGAGTAGAATGTCATCTATATACAACATTTAGAAAGTCTCTACTCCTTGTTATGTTCACTCGTACATTGATGGTTCACTAACTATTGACTCAAGTCCCTAAGACTTGATTAAACATTATTGAATCTACTATTCAATGAACAAGATGTTTAGTTAAGTCTATAAATAGACTTTCACAATTTGCATACTATATGCTCCTAACTCTTGTTAACAATCTAGTCTGGTTGTATCATATACATAAGCTTATCAAGATGAACATTCAGCGGATGTTATCTTGATTTCCACTTCCCATACCTCATCACAATGAGACACAATGGATAAGAGAATCTTTTTGGACTTAAGCATAACATCTTGCCAAAAGGTCTCATCAAAGATGATTGTTTCATATATTGTATAACCTACTGCCATCAATCTAGCCTTGAAGGTCTCGAGCTTCTCGTCCACTCAATTCTTTGTTCTTATAGATCCATTCAGATCCAATCTAATGGACTTACTGCTTTTCGACGCCTGTAATAGTTCCAAAACATAGTTAAAATACAATTAGTTTAACTTAACTTTTATTTCCCAGACCCATCGGTTTGCATCTTTATACCTAAGATTTTCTTCATAATATACGTGATCATATTCACTATCATGCTTATCCATTAAGATTGAAGACATGAATCAATCAGGTGAAGTTGACCATCCTCCCACTATACCAAAACTCTCATGTACTTAATGTGACAATAACCTGGTTGAATATATATCTAATACATCATCTATACTATAAGTTGTATTATATTGTTAAGACACACTATCTCATACCGTCAATCCATTCAACATAAGCTAATTCTTGCGCTTTTAGAAAACTTTCTAAAACTTCTTACGTGACAAATCTTTTGATATGTAAATGTGACTCATCACATGAATCTTACCATATTCAATAACACATTATTGAACCTTTCTACAACTCTTTGTAATAAGGAAAAATAAGAATTCCCCTGACACCACTACTTTGATCAAATCAAAGTGACTTGATATAATTATCTAACTGATTCTAACTTAATTTTTTAATTCTTTGAACTTTTCAAAGGATTTAAGACTTATTTCTTACAAGTATATCCTTACATCTATTAATTTAGTAGTCATTCATAAATATTTTATAAAATACTCATTGCTTCTGCTCGCTTGAACTTTTATAGTCCATAAACATTTTATGAACAAGTTCTAACAACTTAGTGGTTCTACTATCTTTACTCTTAAAGGTCTTTCAGTTACCATTAATTATAACATGATTCACATACCGGTTATCCATTTAATACTGAATAATCACGTAAGGCATATCAAACCAGTTTTGAATCATTTTAGATCAATGTGACCTAATATTAGGTACCACTTAAAAGCTATATGGTTTCTGAAAATTCTTCTTTTATATGGTTATAAAGCATAGCATGTATTAGACTAATAAGTCACCGTTAATGTAGTTTTGATTAAAAATAGTCAATTATCCACTAATATACCTATTTAAATAAATGTTTTATTTTTATAACTATCAATCTATTTTTCAAAAAAATAAATGAAAGACCATTTCAAAAATAGTGAATAGAAATCAAATTTCTAAAGTACATCAAAATAGTTAATCAAGTACAAAACTATATTCCTTGACTTAAACTACTATCGGTTGATGCCCTTACTTAAAACCTATTCACCAGGACACTAGTGAACTACCTACTTGTCACAACTAGAGGAGATAAGATATCAAACATCATGCTATGCTGGCTTTTTGACTTGGCAGCAATAGTATCTAAGTACCTTGGTAATTCCTTTTTAAAGTCCAATGCTTTTATAAAAGAGACAAAACTATTTTGACTCGTGTTTTATTTTACCCTCTCGAGGTTCGTAATTCCCGATTAGATGCTTAAACTAAGTGGACTCTTCCCTCAGTTCTCATGACACCTTTTCTCTCTAATTGTACTTTCATCAGTTCAGACAATGAGCCATATCTATTACTCCTTGTATCCAGCACAAACCATTTGAAAGACCTTGATAGGCAAGTGAAGATCATATTCTTTTGAGATTGGCTGTGAATATTTGCATTAAGAACTCCAGTTCAATTAAATAAGCCATCATCATATGACACGCTCTTGAGCTGAACTTTCTTAACACAATCTAGTGACAATCAACTTTCTCATAAATTATTCTTATGCTACCAGTTCTCTAACCAAACACTTCTCTTAAGTATCTGATCATCTTTACTATAGTTGAATTTTCAAGTATCTAATACTCGAAAACTTGCGACATCTAATGTCCGAATCTTGCACCCAACTAACTCATTAGTCCAGTTTTAACATTCCTAACGTCGTTTCATTCTAAGTATTTCCTAGTGCTCCATTTGTACTAAAACATATTATATCACAGTGAATAAAACAGAATAAACAAGTAAGACATACCAGTATTAATCACAATGTAAAATCTAACAGTCATTCTGAAAACAAAAAACTACAAAACAAGTCATAAAAGGCAGATGATTACTTTTCTTACTTTTAGAAAACATTCAAAGTTTGGAATTCACATTCTAACACCTACATGTATGCCATGGAGACTCAACCGAACCATCCAAAACTCCCCGTCGGCGAGGTCGAATTGAGAGATAAGAAAGGCAAGAACATTTCTCAATAAATATATTTTCTTGTAAACTCTTTACTAAATATATTTAACACACCACATTTTCCTCAGCCTCTGAGGCCCTACAACACAGCTCCTCGGGGAGGCTAATGTAGATCTTAGTCAAGTGTACACCATTACCTGAATATCCGTACTAGGTCTCGATATACTCCACGTCGGCATGGCCGCACTAGATTGCTTTGACTTTAGTTCATCCTAAGAGATCTAACTAGTATTATGCAAATGAACACTCTCCTTGGGAAGTTGCACCCACCTACTATATACTACTAGACCAGTAATGAAAGTGATGAGCATTCACTTAGAAGCTCGTTCCCACTTGAGATTTTGAGTCTTGTAAACCTTTTAATAATTTCAGAAAACAAATAATGCATGGAGTCCACCTAATCATTCTCCGTATGTGTGCAACTATGAGCTAACTATTCTACTTATTACTCCATGGGAAAGAGGCGTAACAAGTTATTAGTGAAGTGAGAACTATTCTCAGTTAATATGTTTCCTAAATATATTTGACTCACCACTTCTTCCTTAGTCACTAAGGCAGTATCATAACACTCCCTAGCATACTATAATACTATTCTAGTCAAGTGTATACCATTAGTTCATGTAAATAAGATATTCCACGTCAGTGTGGCTGCACTCGTTTTTCCCTTACCACCATCTATCATTAAGAAGTCTAACCCTATATCCTCCGAACAAATTCCCTCCTCAGGGAGTAGCGCATATCCACTATACTCTTAGACTGGCAATGGAGACTGTAAGAAATCAACTCTTGATCCTCGCTTCCACTTGAAATTTACAATGGTAGATCTTTGTTTTAAATTTGATTATTGCATAATCAATATTAGAATCTCAATCTAAATTTTACTTAATAATTAAATAAAATCCTAATCCAGCTAAATTCCTTTAATTATCCAATTTATGTAATCTAATCCCATTAGATACAATATGAGAATTTTCTTTTCAAATAATTTAACTTTTGAATTATCTAATCTAATTAGATCTATTTGAAAAAAAAACAAATATTTTCTCACACAAGAAGAAATCAAATATTTCATGAAAGTTACATGGCCTTATAACTTTATTCAAATAAATAAATAATAAAATCCGATCTTAATTTCATTAAATTGTAAACTAAACATCTAATTCAGTCAGATATTCTAGATGATGTTGTATTATCTAAATTATTCAACTACTTGAATAGCTAATCTCATTAGATTATTCAGAAATATGCTCCCACTACTTTAATTATAATTCATCCTGATTTAAACAATTTAAATTTGATGAATAGTAATCTCATTATTAAACTCTGTAATAACACAATCTGGTATTATTTATTTCGGATTATTACAAAATATTCAACAATTGAATATTTCATACCTAGGTTCAAAAGTTGCTCTAACTAGATTAATAACATAAATCGTTCAACTCTTTAAATATCTAACCTCTTTAAACATCTAATCTCCTTAGATCCGATTTAGAGGTTCTCTTTTTGTTTATGGTGTTTTTGGTTGGGTCCTTTGGGATAGCACCAAGCTCAAGTTCTTTATCTATTTATTAGGCTCCTTCCCCGATTTATAGGGAAAATGTGTGTGCTTATCAAGTAACCGTGAAAGTTACCGTCTGACTCCTCTAAGGGATTAAGGCGTTGGTGCTCTCCCTAGGTGTGCCATCACCGGGACGAGCTTATAGGAGGGGCGGTAACAGCCCCTGGGCTTCGTACTGCCAAGGATTGCCAGACGAGGTGGCGGTAGTGGCCCCTGGGCCCGTTACCGTCCCAGGGCAGTCATATGGGTAGGCAGTAGTTGCTCCTGGGCCCGTTACAGTCCCCGGGTAATCATGTGGGGAGGCGGTAGTGGATACTGGGCTTTCACCGTCCCAGGGTAGTCATGTGGGGAGGCAGTAGTGGCTCCTGGGCCCGTTACTGTCCTCGGGTAGCCATGTGGGGAGGCGGTAGTGGCTCCTGGGCTCTTTACCGTCCCAGGGTAGTCATGTGGGGAGGCAGTAGTGGCTCCTAGGCTCGTTATTGTCCTAGGGCAGTCATGTGGGGAGGCGGTAGTAGCTCCTGGGCTTGTTACTGTCCCAGGGTAGTCATGTGGGGAGGCTGTAGTAGCTCTTGGGCTCGTTACCGTCCCAGGGTAGTCATGCGGGGAGGCAGTAGTAGCTCCTGGGCTCGTTACCGCCTAGGTGTAACTTTTATATCAACCAGTTAGCCCCCCACTTTGAGGTTAAAGTTTCTTTGCCCTCAAAGTGTATAAATACCCCTCTACTAATTTCATTTGGGATACCCCTTTCTTTCTAATCTCTTGTTAATATTCTAACCATGGAAGATGTCACTCGTGAAATGTTAGCTTGACTTCCCGCTAAGTCACTTTTGAGGTTTTCGTGTGCGTCCTCATGGTTTTATAGTTTGCTTATCGATCATGAGTTTGTAAAAAAACAATCCTTTCATACGCTTAACAGTGATGCTGATGGGGTTTTGTTGCAACCGAAAGGCGAGTTTTCCCGTGACAGTTTAGGAGAGTTTTCATTTACCGGGGATTTTTTTCCAGTCGTGCAGCCAGAGATACTGGAAGTGCTGACGGACAACATTAGGGTTCTCGGTGTTCAGGGTGGTTTAGTACTATACCAAGATTACAATCTTTCAAAGCTATTTGTATGTAATCCTGCCTTGGACGTTCATCAGCCGGTACTGCTGCCCGAGGGCATCTTGATGAATTGCTTAGACGTTCCCTTAAACTTAGTGTTTGGGTGTTTTGACTCTACCCAGCAGTTCGGCTTTTATCTTTTCCTTATGGTAATGGACTTATCTTACCCATGCTACGGCTTTGGCCTAATGAGTACCAAGTCTATTTTTGGCGGGGTGACTGGAACCTGTTGAGAGGCCTCAACGTGGGTCCTCGGACCGTTTACCTTATGGATCATGTCTGTCTGCGCGGGGAGCTTTTCTTCTTGTCCGACTGGGGCCACCATATTGACGGCACTAATAATCGTCCTTATATAGTCCGTTGGAATACCGAGACGGGGGCCTCTCATCATTTGACCCTTCCCGATGTAATTTGGGACAACTTGTCCACTTATGGGGAGGCCAAAATTGCTAAATGGTGGGGAGTGACAACGGGACCCCCTGTTCTGTGCCTGGTTGCACTTCGAAGCTCGGTTTTTACCATCTGGATGTTAACCAACGCGGGGGATCTTTCCTCTTGGGTAAGGTGGGATCAATTATTCATCCGACTACCATGCTCTGGGGGCAGATGGGACCCGACTATCACAAGCTTCGCCATGTCAAAGGAACATATCACATTTACGGCGCATAACTTGGTGTTTCAATGTGCGCTCCAAGGCGAACATCGTGGTCGTGCCGTCTTCTTGGGACATTACTGGGGGAGTTCCACACCCAGCTATTCCCCTATGTGGGCTCTTTGTTTCGTTGCGGGTATGACCCCCTGGTGCCGTATGTACCGTTCCGGTAGGCCGTAGTAAGTGCGGGAGGATATTTTTACTGTTCGTTACTCTAGGTGGCGTAGTTGCATTGTTATCAACGTGTTGTAATGGAATTTTGCTGTAACATACTTATATGAATATTGTCGTTGCGCATACGTATATATATATATTAATGCTTTATTTGCCTTTTTGCTCCCCCCCTGTTACTTTGTTATGCTTGTTCATGTCTGTATAAGTATGATACCTGCACTATGTTGGTTGAGGTGGGGCGAACCGCCATGGTGTCAGACGGGGCACCACCAACCGCCCTTGTGTTAGGTGGGGCAAACAAGCACGGGCTCTCAAACCGGTGAGAGTTTACCGCCAGTCCCAGATGTTAGACGGGACACAACCGATCGCCCCTATGCTAGATGGGGCACACAACCACGGGCTCTCAAACCAATGAGAGATTACCGCCAGTCCCAGATGTTAGACGGGACACAACCAACCGTCCCTATGTTAGGTGAGGCATACAAGCGCGGGCTCTAAAACCGGCGAGAGTTTACCGCCAGTCCCAGATGTTAGATGGAACACAACCGACCGCCCCTATGTTAGGTGGGGCACACCACCGCGGGCTCTCAAACAGGTGAGAGATTACTGCCCGTCCCGATGTTAGGTGGGAAACAAACAACCGCCCTGGTGTTAGATCGGGCACACAACAGCAGACTTTGGGGTTAGGCAAAAGCTAACCGCCTGCGAACCCTCCAATTAGGTGAAGGTTAATCGCTCGCAATTCATTGAACCGAAGTCTTTCACATTAGGTGAAAGCTAAACGCTTGCGGGCCTTCGCGTTAGGTGAAGGATAATCGCCCAATCACTTCTTGCTCCTTTGCCTTAACCTGAGCAAGAAGAACCAAGCCCCCATTGTTCAAGGGACTTAGACAACCGTGGTTTTTCACTTTAGGTGAAAGCCAACTGCCTGCGTGTCCTTCACATTAGGTGAAGGACAACCATCTAACTTCTCCTTGCTCCTTTACTTTAACTTGAGCAAGAAGAAACCAAGCCCCCATTGTTCAAGGGACTTAGACAAACGTGGTCTTTCACTTTAGGTGAAAGCCAACTGCCTACGTGTCCTTCGCATTAGGTGAAGGACAACCGTCTAACTTGTCCTTGCTCCTTTGCTTTATCTTGAGCAAGAATGACCAAGCCCCCATTGTTAAAGGGACTTAGACAACTATGGTCTTTCATTTTAGGTGAAAGCCAACCGACTGTGTGTCCTTCACATTAGGTGAAGGACAACCATCTAACTTCTCCTTGCTCCTTTGCTTTAACTAGAGCAAGAAGGACCAAGCCTCCATTGTTCAAGGGACTTAGACAACCGTGGTCTTTCACATTAGGAGAAAGCTAACCGCCTGTGTGTCCTTCACATTAGGTGAAGGACAACCGTCTAACTTCTCCTTGCTCCTTACTTTAACTTGAGCAAGAAGAAACCAAGCCCCCATTGTTCAAGTGACTTAAACAACCGTGGTCTTTCACTTTAGGTGAAAGCCAACCGCCTGCGGGTCCTTCACGGTAGGTGAAGGATGACCCCCCAAACTCTCCATACCCTTTTGTTTTAACTTGGGCAAGAAGGACGAAGCCCCCATTGTTTAAGGGACTTAGAAAACCATGGCCTTCCACTTTAGGTGAAAGCCAACCGCCTGCGGGTCATTCACGGTAGGTGGAGGAGGACCGCCGAATCTCTCCTTACCCTTTTGTTTTAACTTGGGCAAGAAGGACTAAGCTTCCATTGTTTAAGGGACTTAGAAAACCATGGCCTTCCACTTTAGGTGAAAGCCAACCACCTGCGGGTCCTTCACGGTAGGTGGAGGATGACCGCCCAATCTCTCCTTGCCCTTTTGTTTTAACTTGGGCAAGAAGGACCAAGCTCCCATTGTTTAAGGGACTTAGAAAACGATGGCATTTCACTTTAGGTGAAACCCAACCGCCCGCGTGTGCTTCCCATTAGGTTAAGGACAACCGTCTAACCTCTCCTTGCTCCTTTACTTTAACTTGAGCAAAAAGGACCAAGCCACCATTTTTCAAGGGACTTAGACAACCGTGGTCTTTCACTGTAGGTGAAAGCCATCCGCCTGCGTGTCCTTCACATTAAGTGAAGGACAACCATCTAACCTCTCCTTGCTCCGTTGCTTTAACTTGAGCAAAAAGGACCAAGCCCCCATTGTTCAAGGGACTTAGACAACGGTGATCTTTCACTTTAGGTGAAAGCCAACCGCCTGTGGGTCCTTCATGGTAGGTGAAGGATGACCGCCCAACCCCTCCTTGCCCTTTTGTTTTAACTTGGGCTGGAAGGACCAAGCCCCCACTGTTTAAGGGACTTAGAAAACCATGGCCTTTCCCTTTTGGTTAAAGCCAACCACCTGCGGGTCCACCACGGTAGGTGGAGGATGACCGCCCAATCTCTCCTTGCCCTTTTGTTTTAACTTAGGCAAGAAGGATCAAGCCCCCATACTGCAAGGGACTTAGACAACCGTGGTCTTTGACTTTAGGTGAAAGCCAACCGCCCACGTGTCCTTCACATTAGGTTAAGGACAACCCTCTAACCTCTCCTTGCTCCTTTACATTAACTTGAGCATGAAGGACCAAGCCCCCATTGTTCAAGGGACTTAGACAACCGTGGTCTTTCACTTTAGGAGAAAGCCGACAGGCTGCGTGTCCTTCACATTAGGTGAAGGACAACCGTCTAACCTCTCCTTGCTTCTTTTCTTTGACTTGAGCAAGAAGGACCACGCCCCAATTGTTCAAGGGACTTAGACAACCGTGGTCTTTCACTTTAGGTTAAAGCCAACCGCCTGTGTGTCCTTCACATTAGGTGAAGAACAACCGTCTAACTTCTCCTCTCTCCTTTGCTTTAACTTGAGCAACAAGGACCAAGCCCCCATTGTTCAAGGTACTTAGACAACCGTGGTCTTTCACTTTAGGTGAAAGCCAACCGCCTGCGTGTCCTTCACATTAAGTGAAGGACAACCGTCTAACCTCTCCTTGCTCCATTGCTTTAAATTGAGCAAGAAGGACCAAGCCCCCATTGTTCAAGGGACTTAGACAATCGTGATCTTTCACTTTAGGTGAAATCCAGCCGCCAGCAGGTCCTTCATGGTAGGTGAAGGATAACCGCCCAACCTCACCTTGCCCTTTTGTTTTAAGTTGGGCAAGAAGGACCAAGCCCCCATTGTTTAACGGACTTTGAAAACCATGGCCTTTCAGTTTAGGTGAAAGCCAACCGCCTGCGGGTCCTTCACGGTAGGTGGAGGATGATCGCCCAATCTCTCCTTGCCCTTTTGTTTTAACTTGGGCAAGTAGGACCAAGCCCCATTGTTTAAGGGACTTAGACAACCGTGGTATTTTACTTTATGTGAAAGCCAACCGCCGGCGTGTCTTTCACATTAAGTGAAGGACAACCGTCTAACCTCTCCTTGCTCCGTTGCTTTAACTTGAGCAAGAAGGACCAAGCCCCCATTATTCAAGGGACTTAGACAACTGTGATCTTTCAATTTAGGTGAAAGCGAACCGCCTGCGGGTCCTTCATGGTAGGTGAAGGATGACCGCCCAACCTCTCCTTGCCCTTTTGTTTTAACTTGGGCTAGAAGGACCAAGCCCCCATTGTTTAAGGGACTTAGAAAACCATTGCCTTTCACTTTTGGTGAAAGCCAACCGCCTGTGGGTCCATCACGGCAGGTGGAGGATGACCGCCCAATCTCCCCTTGCCCTTTTGTTTTAACTTAGGCAAGAAGGATCAAGCCCCCATTGTTCAACGGACTTAGACAACCGTGGTCTTTCACTTTAGGAGAAAGCCAACCGCCTGCGTGTCCTTCACATTAGGTGAAGGACAACCGTCTAACCTCTCCTTGCTTCTTTTCTTTGATTTGAGCAAGAAGGACCACGCCCCAATTGTTCAAGGGACTTAGACAACCGTGGTCTT
Source organism: Simmondsia chinensis (assembly GCA_018398585.1). Taxonomy (NCBI): domain Eukaryota; kingdom Viridiplantae; phylum Streptophyta; class Magnoliopsida; order Caryophyllales; family Simmondsiaceae; genus Simmondsia; species Simmondsia chinensis. The sequence continues at coordinate 30,041,447 of JAGTTD010000010.1, read as the reverse complement.
TCACTTTAGGTTAAAGCCAACCGCCTGTGTGTCCTTCACATTAGGTGAAGGACAACCGTTTAACTTCTCCTCTCTCCTTTGCTTTAACTTGAGCAAGAAGGACCAAGCCCCCATTGTTCAAGGGACTTAGACAACCGTGGTCTTTCACTTTAGGTGAAAGCCAGCCGCCAGCGGGTCCTTCATGGTAGGTGAAGGATGACCGCCCAACCTCACCAGGCCCTTTTGTTTTAAGTTGGGTAAGAAGGACCAAGCCCCCATTGTTTATGGGACTTTGAAAACCATAGCCTTTCAGTTTAGGTGAAAGCCAACCGCCTGCGGGTCCTTCACGGTAGGTGGAGGATGACCGCCCAACCCCTCCTTGCCCTTTTGTTTTAACTTGGGCAAGGGGGACCAAGCCCCCATTGTTTAAGGGCCTTAGAAAACCGTGGCCTTTTACTTTTGGTGAAAGCCAACCGCCTGCGGGTCGATTACGGCAGGTGGAGGATGACCGCCCAATCTCTCCTTGCCCTTTTGTTTTAACTTAGGCAAGAAGGATCAAGCCCTCATTGTTCACGGGACTTAGACAACCGTGGTCTTTCACTTTAGGAGAAAGCCAACCGCCTGCTTGTCCTTCACATTAGGTGAAGGACAACCGTCTAACCTCTCCTTGCTTCTTTTCTTTGACTTGAGCAAGAAGGACCACGCCCCAATTGTTCAAGGGACTTAGACAACCGTGGTCTTTCACTTTAGGTGAAAGCCAACCGCTTGCGTGTCCTTCACGGTAGGTGAAGGATAATCGCCCAACCTCTCCTCGCCTTTTTTTTTTAACTTGGGCAAGATGGACCAAGCCCCCATTATTCAAGGGACTTGGACAACCGTGGTCTTTCACATTAGGTGAAAGCCAACCGCCTGCGTGTCCTTCACATTAGGTGAAGGACAACCGTCTGCCTTCTCCTTGCTCCTTTGCTTTAACTTGAGCAAGAAGGACCAAGCCCCCATTGTTCAAGGCACTTAGAAAACCATGGTCTTTCACTTGAGGTGAAAGCCAACCGCCAGTGGGTCCTTCACAGTTGGTGAAGGATGACCGTCCAACCTCTCCTTGCCCTTTTGTTTTAACTTGGGCAAGAAGGACCAAGCCCCCATTGTTTAAGGGACTTAGAAAACCATGGCCTTTCACTTTAGGTGAAAACCAACCGCCTGCGGGTCCTTCACGGTGGGTGGAGGATGATCGCCCAATCTCTCCTTGCCCTTTTGTTTTAACTTGGGCCAGAAGGACCAAGCCCCCATTGTTCAAGGGACTTAGACAACCGTGGTCTTTCACTTTAGCTGAAAGCCAACCGCCTGGGTGTCCTTCCCATTAGGTGAAGGACAACCGTCTAACCTCTCCTTGCTCCTTTGCTTTAACTTGAGCAAGAAGAAACCAAGCCCCCATTGTTCAAGGGGCTTAGACAACCGTGGCCTTTCACTTTAGGTGAAAGCCAACCGCCTGCGGGTCCTTCACGGCAGGTGGAGGATGACCGCCCAATCTCTCCTTGCCCTTTTGTTTTAACTTGGGCAAGAAGGACCAATCCCCCATTGTTCAAGGGACTTAGACAACCGTGGTCTTTCACTTTAGGTGAAAGCCAACCGCCTGCGTGTCCTTCACATTAGGTGAAGGACAACCGTCTAACCTCTCCTTGCTCCTTTGCTTTAACTTGAGCAAGAAGAACCAAGCCCCCATTGTTCAAGAGACTTAGACAACCGTGGTCTTTCACTTTAGGTGAAAGCCAACCGCCTGCGGGTCCTTCACTGTAGGTGAAGGATGACCGCCCGACCTCTCCTTGTCCTTTTATTTTAACTTGGGCAAGAAGGACCAAGCCCCCATTGTTTAAGGGACTTATAAAACCACAGACTTTCACTTTAGGTGAAAGCCAACCGCCTGCGGGCCCTTCGCGGTAGGTGGAGGATGATCGCCCAATCTCTCCTTGCCCTTTTGTTTTAAATTGGGCAAGAAGGACCAAGCCCCCATATTTTAAGGGACTTAGAAAACCTTGGTCTTTCACTTTTGGTGAAAGCCAACTGTCTCACATTCTGTACTTATGAGAGGTACGTGACGCTTTCCCTCCTTTTCCTGTTCATTTTTCCCCCCTTTTTCTCTATAAAGCCCTAATACTCGCCTTCTCCATTTTTACTTTGCCAGTCCCGACTCTGTTTCTGCATTTCTTCCTCAAATTCTCATGAGCCTTTCACTTTAACTCATTTTCGTGACGATTAAAAGGTACTTTGCTCGTTTTTCTTAGTTTTTCGAAACGCTTTCTGGGATCTTTCCCTCTCCTTTCTCCTTTTTTTTTAAGTTGGTGGGGATTCCTCTGGTCGGGCGTCCGTGGCGGATCCTGGGGCTCCCATGGTGGAACTTGAGGTTCCCCTGGAGGAACCAGACGAGAGCATCGACCTTGACCCCCAGTTTGTAGCCGACCTTGCCGCCTTTCTTGTCGGTGTTCCTACCATTGGACCTGGGGAGGCGGGGGTGTTTGACGATCAGGGCTTTTCCCCTTTCGTGTGCTTGACTGGTTCTCAGACGGTATTGTCTCCACCTTACACCAGTGCCCCCGCCTCACCAACGGAAAATTCTGGTGGGATTTCTTCTCTTTCCCAGGGTAAGACCTCTTCTAATTTTTGTCTCTTTATTTCGATGAACTAGTTAAATGGCTCCAAAACGCGTGCAGAAGGAAAGCGGGAGTTCAGACCGTGTTGGAGAAGCATCTTCTGGTGAGGGGATGATGGTGGAGCCGTTATCTCAACTGGCTCCGTCATCGCCAACGTCTCCTGAGGAAATGGCCGTGCGTACTCAGTATCCCGATACAGCCGCAGCTCTTCCCCTAAGAAACCTTGTATCCTTGCTAACCACGGTAGAGGGGATAAAAACGTTCCGTGAAAAGTATTTTTTTTCCCAATGATTATGATGTCGTTGGCCCTCGGGAGAGCGACAACATTTTATACCCTCATTCTCCCGAATTTTTTGCCGTTTGTGTGGACTCCTTGGAGGCCGGCCTTTGGTTTTCCTTGCTGTCTATCCTGGAATGGGTTCTTAGGCAATACTCCATGTGCCCCAGCCAAGTCAGTCCTAACTGCTTCCACAATATTTGCGGTTACCTCCTTACCTGCTTTGTGGTTGGGTTAACTCCCTCCACTCGTAGTTTTGATTTTTTATTGAGGGACAAGTAGTTAAAAGGTGTGGTAACCTTTGAGGGGAAGAGCGGGATTAGGTTCATGGAGGCTAACCCTTCCAAAGTAAATTTCTGGCAAAACAAATTCGTTTGGGTAAGGCCTCCGCTCCCCCTCGGTTTCCCATACTACTGGACCCCCCTGAATAAATGTAGTGTGCCCTCAGCGGACGAACTATCTAACTTAGATAGGGAGGTAGTTCACTATTTTGAGAGGGATTCAAGCACGCGGTACCTGGCTACCAAAGAGGTGCTGTGCCAGGAGAAAGTTTTGATTCGTGCAAGTCTATGCTCTTGGCCGGTCAGCGGTGAGTAAATTCCTGAGGATGATAGAATTCTTCTTTTTTAGTTCTCGCTTTCTCTCATTAATGCTACCCTGGCTCCTTAATGGTTTTATTGACAGGACCTGAAGCTGATGTAGACATTGTATCTCTCACGAAAGCATACCGTGGAGAGAAAGGTAGGAGGGAACCAAGGGGTGAAGAAGAGGGCAGGAAAACAGCCAGAAGGGCAAAGAGGCGGTTACCGAGGGTGCAGGAGGGGATGGTGTTGGTAAGAAGCTGGTACGGAGAAGTAAGAGGGCGGCTACTGAAGAGGGCGGGGGTCCTCCCCCCAAGAAGGTTACGCGATCTAAGAAACCACATGGAGAGGTCCTTTCTTCTAGCCGTGGGTTGGCGGTATCCGCCCCTCATGAAGGTACCCCCGAGGCTCCCATAGTTCAAGCCTCACCTGCTCTGGAGAGGCCCTCTCAGGCTGCAATTGATCAAGAAGTCCCTACCGCCGCGCCTTGCCCTGAAGTTGTCCCAGGACCTGCAGTGGAGGAAGCAGCCAGTGCTGCGCCAGCTGTTGTAGTTACCTTGTCAGAGGTGACCGCGGCTGAACTTCCCCCAACCCTAGCTACACTGGCAGGTGGCCCAACCGCCAAGGCTGCTGGGGTAAGCGTAGGTATAGGCCCACAGCCAGAAGGAGAGGGAGAAGGTGGGGAGTTTTTAAGGGTGCCAGTAGAGGTGCCAAAACCATCCTTGACAGAGGCGGCAGGATCAATGCCCATGCCTCAGGAAGAGGGATCTTCTGTCCAAGCCTCCCCTTTACCACCAGAATCGCCTTACGTGGCCGTGACGGCGGATGTGAGGCCTTACGTGCAGGTAGATGATGACATTCTTCCCATGTTCCATATAGACTTGTCCGCCCCTCATGGTTTTACACACGCCCCTCCCTAATTCCAAAGGGAAGCTCCCAGGGGTGAGGATGCTACTACTACTGAAGGCCCTCAGTCTGAGGGTCCTACTGGCCTTTCTTCTAGTCAAAGTGTTGGCACTATCCAACGTGCTGCCCTGGCAGTCCTTCCACCTGAGGAACCTCAAGTGACGACCAGGGACACGGTAGCCGCCTGTGTTGCTAAGGTAAATGTCGCTTACCCTAACTTTACTTTGTTATCATGTTGATCGCATGTTGTGATATTCTGTGTTTCAAGTTAGCTCTCTATCAGCGGCCATGGCCCTAGGGTGGTTCCGTGAACAAGAAGCCGCTAGCCAAGAACTGTCCCGGTTACGGGAGGAAAACAAGAAGGTGGTTGAGGCGGTACGGAGGGCCGAATTGGAGAAAGAAGAACAGGCCTGAGCTATGGGGAGAGAAAGAGACATGCTGGCTGCTAAGCTGCAGAGTTTGCAAGACAGGGTTGACAAGTTGCACGGGGAAAAAGCGGCAATGGCCGTTGAAGCTCAAGGACTGAGGGAAGAGCTGTCTTCCCAACGAGCACGGTCAGAGAGTCTCGTTATCGAAGCTCAGCGTGCCCAAACCGAGGCTGTAGAGGCGGTTTCACGTTTTAAAGAAAGTCCTGAGTTTCGTTCGTCCACGAGCACATATTACTGGGAGGGATTTTCCTCAGGCCTGTCCTCCTTTGCACGATGTCTAGCCCAGAGCCACCCTCAGCTTAGCCGCGAGTCTCTTCAACAAGCAGCAGATCGGCTCCGCCAGGACATTATCCGCTCTCAAGGGGGTGCTAGCAGCCGTTAGGTGTAGTCCCTAGGCTTAACTTTTGCTATTATCCCCTCCTCCCCCTTTTGTAGCTGTATAGAGAATATGAGGGGGTGCCCCTTTTTGCAGTATCCCCCTATTTTTGCATTGTACATGCATTTGCGCTCGATATGTTTAAGGGCCCAAGTCCCCCTGCTCCCTTATCTAATGTACATTTTATTGAAGCTAGTGATATTTCATCGTACGTTTTTGTTATTTTTCTGCAAATCATGACTTTGATGGCCTCGGCCCTTTTTAAGCTATGCTAACGCAACCTTTGGAAGTGTGCCGTTTATTTATGCAGATGGGTACCGCCCCATTTTTCTTGAGATACAGCTCATACGGCCTCTAGTTAAGTTTAATATTTTACACAATCTTTTTATAACTGGCAAAGCTATGCATAGTACCTTTTCAGATTCTTAATGTTCCACACCCGAGGTACCTGGGAACCGTCCATGTGTTCCAGCTTATAGCTTCCTTCTCCTACCTTCTGGATCACACGGTAGGGTCCTTCCCAGTTGGCGGCTACCTTGCCAGCACCTATCCCATGGGCCACGGTAGTTAACCATCATAGAGCAAGGACTTCTACTTCTAAACTCCTCGTCCGTAGGTGCTTGTTATAATAATGTGACAGGCGTTGCTTTTGAGCTACTGTTCGAAGGAGGGCGTCCTCCCTAACTTCATCTACTAAGTCCAAAGCATATCTTCGCTGATCTTCGTTGCGTAGATAATTGTAGTGTAGTATGCAGTAGCTAGGCTCCCCCACTTCTACCGGAATTATCGCCTCCACCCCGTGAGTTAACATGAACGGAGTTTCACCTGTAGCCACACGGTAAATCGTTCGGTGTGCCCCATAGCACACTAGGAAACTCTTCCGTCCATCTCCCCTTAGCCTCGTCTAACCTTTTTTGAAGTCCATTGAGTATTTGTTTGTTCTCGGCCTTGGCCTCTCCGTTGCTCTGAGGGTAGGCGATGGCTATGAAATGTAGAGCGATGCTCATGCGCTGGCAGTATGCCCAAAATCGTGGCCAGAAGAACTGTGTTCCATTGTCAGTAATAATGGCCCTAGTGATCTCGAAACGCTTAATAATGTTTTTCCATAAGAACTGTCGCGTTACGTTGTCCGTAATCCGAGCTACCGCCTCAGCCTCCACCCACTTACTAAAGTAATCCACAGCTGCTATTAGGAATTTTCTCTGCCAGCGAGCCAAAGGGAAGGGCCCCAAAATGTCCATTCCCCACTGGTCAAAGGGTATAGGATCCACAATAGGTTGCAATGGCACGGCGGGAGCATGGATGAACGGTGCGAACCTCTAGCATTTATCACATTTCTGCACAAGGGTGCCAGCATCCTTTCTCATAGTGGGCCACAAATATCCGGCCCTTAGCGCCATCCCTGCTAGGGCTCGTTTTCCAATGTGAACTTCGCAGATGCCTTCATGGATTTCCCTTAGAACATAATCTCCTTCTTCTTGCGTCAGGCATTTTAACAAGGGGTGTGTGAACGATCCCTTATAGAGCTGTTGATCGATCATCGAGAAATGTACCGCACCCCTCCTCAGTCTTTGTGCTTCAACCTTATTCTCAGGCAGCTTACCGTGCGCGATAAAGTCCAAGATTGGACGCATCCAATTACTCTCATGTTGAACTTTCATTACGTTCATAGCTGCGACCTTATACACGTATTCAACGTTAGACTCTTGGATGTGGACTCGTCCGTTTGGATCTTGCCTTTTGTGCTGGCCAGACGGCTTAGTTCGTCAGCACGGTAATTACTTTCTTGGGAAATGCTCCGTATGCTGAAGCCCTGAAACTCTGAGACTTTGGTTTGAACCAGCTCCAGGTATCGAAACAGATGAGGCTCTTTTACTCCATAACTACCTGTAACTTGGTTTACTACCAACTCCGAGTCGCTGTGGGCTTCCACGTGAACCGCTCCAGCAGCCTTGGCGAGGTCCATACCGAGAAGTAGCGCTTCATATTCTGTTTCATTATGTGTCACTTCGAAGTGCAATCTTACCGCGTGCTCAGCTCGTTCCCCTTCAGGGTTGATCAATACTACGCCTGCGCCTCGACCTTCTGAATTTACCGAGCCATCCATGAAGATTTTCCAAACGAGCATCTCTTCTAGAGCTTCTTTCTGCCCAAGCGCCCCTATTTCAAAATCACAGTCTACCAGAAAATAGGCCAGAGCCTGAGCCTTGATTGCCTTCCGAGGTTGGTAATATATGTCGTATTCCGAGAGCTCAACCGCCCACTTAAGCATCCGTCCTGAGCAATCCAACTTGGAAAGCAGCTTCTTGGGCGGTAGATTGGTAAGGACAATGACTTCATGGGACTGAAAGTACGGTCTTAACTTGCGTGCTGCAGTGATCAGGGCGAGGGTGATTTTCTCTATGGTGGGATACCTTTTCTCCAGATCTTTGAGAGTTTGGCTTATGAAGTACACCGGTAGCTGTCGCCCTTACCGGTCGGTTATCAGGACCGCACTTGTAGCATTTTTTGAGACGGCCATGTAGAGCCCTAGTTTCTCGTTGGATTCAGGTGAGGTGACTACCGGGAGGTGTGCCAAGTGCTGTTTTAGCTGATGAAAGGTGCCTACACACTCCTCGTCCCAAAAGAAGGGTTGCTTCCCACGTAGCACTTTGAAGAACGGCAAAGCCTTTTCGGCGGCCCGACTAATGAAGCGGCTGAGTGAAGCCATGCAGCCAGCCAATTTTTGCACGTCTTTAGGGCAATGAGGAGGCTTTAAATTGAGTATGGCCTGCACCTTTTTAGGGTTGGCTTCAATTCCTCTAGAATTTACGATGAAGCCCAAGAATTTTCCTTCTGGTACGGCGAACGAGCACTTTGCTGGGTTTAGCTTCATGCGGTATCCTCAAAGTGCTTCCAAAGCTTCTTTTAGGTCGGAGAAGTGATCGAACGTACATTTTAACTTGACTATCATATCGTTGACGTAGACCTCCATGTTGCGTCCTATCTGCGGCGCAAAAACTTTATTGACCAGCCATTGGTAGGTGGCTCCCGCATTCTTAATTCCAAACGGCATTGCCTTGTAACAGTATGTTCCTTCGGCCATGATGAAGGCCGTTTTCTCCTCGTCGGTCGGGTTCATTTGAATCTGATGATACCCTGAGAAGGCGTCCATGAAACTGAACAGCTCACAGCCCGCTGTGGAGTCTACTAGCCAGTCAATTTTGGGCAGGGGGTAAGAGTCCTTGGGGCAGGCTTCATTGAGGTCTGTAAAGTCAACGGACATCCTCTAGTTCCCATTAGACTTTTTTACTAACACTATGTTGTCCAGCCACTCAGGGTATAACACTTCCCATATAAACTCGGCCTGGGACAACTTCTGTACCTCAGCCTTGATGGCGTCATTAAATTCTGTGCAGAAGATACGCCTCCGTTGTTTAACCGGGGCCTTGTTGTCTCGAACATTAAGTTGGTGCGTGATCACCTCGGGTGGTATTCCAGGCATTTCCTTGGCGGTAAAGGCGAAAACGTCTCGGTATTGCCTCAAGAGTCCACCAATTTCCTCGAGCAGATGTCGAGGGTGGGAAGTGCCAAGATAAGTGTAACACCCAGGCTCCAGTTCGTACCTTTCTAGAGGTAGTGGAGAAGGATGCATTTTTGGCGGTGAACTCGATTCAAGGGGTTCAGCGGCCATTACCGCCAAGTTGGAGAAAGTGTGATAGTATTCTGAGAGCGGCCGTGCCTGCCTCGTATTGTCATAACGCTCCCTGTATCTGCTTCAAATTTCATTGCCAGGTGATACGTAGATACTACAGCCCTTAGCCGATTTAGGGAGGGTCTCCCAAAGATGACGTTATAGGAGGAGGGAGTGCTTATAACGAGGAACTCTATCTTAACCGTTCGTTGATCATTCTCATTCCGGAAGATTGTGGGCAGCGTTATCTTGCCCTGCAGAAGAACGGGCACCCCCGTGAAGCCCACAACGGGATACGGAGCTGGTGAGAGCGCAGTAAGCGGTATACTCATCTTGTTGTAGCATTTCAAAAACAAGATGTCTGCGGAACTTCCTTGATCAATCAAGATTCTGTGTACCGTGTGCTTACAGATGTCAGCAGTAACCACGAGGGGATCTTCTTGCCGTGCGTCCACTCCTTGGGCGTCCGCTTTAGTGAAACTGATACACCTGGGCGTACTCCTGGCCGCGTCCATCGCCCTTTTTGTGACCTTCGCTTCCCTTCTTGATAAGGGGGAAGCAAACTTTGGGGTGATGGTAGCGATGGCCTTAGCCGCCGTGTCCTCAGGGCGTTTTTCACTTTCGTTGTCGGTCTGGGCTTTACCAGCCCTCATCCTTTTCAATGTTGTATATTCCTCCCGCTAGCCGGTGCGCTCGGCCTCCTTGAGACAAAATTCTAAGACTCGACAATTGACAGTGTCATGAGTTGAGACCTGGTGATACGAACACCAGATTGACTTACTGTCACCCAAGGGGGTGGGTTTCCGGTCTTTAGGTAGCCCCTTGGGCTCCTTCGTTTTTACCTCTAAGAGTTGACGAGGTGCAGGATGCTGGTTCGAAGTCTTAAAAATGGGTGCATACATTCTGGCAGGCTGGACGTTATCCCGGGGTGGCCGGGGGCGGTCCTTTGATCCTAATGATGCCTGAACAATTTCAGCCTTGGGCGTTACCTGCATGACATCCTCTGCTAGGATGTATTTGTTGGTCTTCCTCCATAGCTCATCAATGGTTGAAGGTGGTCCCTTTGCCAATGCAAACTTGAAGTTAGAATTCTGTAATCCATTGGCGAAAGCAGTGATTGCCGTTTCATCAGATAAGGTGGCGACATCAATCATGGCTTGCGTAAATCGTTTCACATAGCTTGTCAATGGTTCGGCATCATGCTGTTGTAGTTTGAGAAGGTGCGCTGCCGTCCTCCGTCTCCACTTATTACTGACGAAATGCCAAGCGAATCTCTTTGAGAGATCCGTAAAGCTATCCACGGATGAATTTGGAAGGGCGGCGAACCAACTTTGCGCGACTCCTTTCAAGGTAGCCGGAAAACATTTGCACCAAGCGTCTTCCACCACATCCTATAGATACATCCGTGCCATGAAGCTGGCCAAATGATCTTCCGGGTCTTAAGCTCCGTCGAACAAATTGATGTTTGGGATTTTCACTTCCCCCACTAGTGCTGGCAGAATTCGAGGTGTGAATGGAAAGTGGGTTCCCGGTATGATGTGGGTTGTGGCCGGTTTGGAAATCCTCCGGGAGTCCCTCTTGGGGTGGTTTAGATAGGCGCTTGGCATTGAGGCAGTTGCTCCTTTCGAGCTTAGAGTTTGGGTATGTGGGGATGTGGTTATAGATTGGCCGGGCTCCGGGGTGTATTCTATGTTATTAGTGGGCATGTGTGAGAAAAGTTGATGTATTTGTTGTTGAAGTTGCTCAAACTGACCTTGGGTTACGTAATTGAGGTTGCGGCGCTCCCCATGGGGGGAGGAGCGGCTTGTGCTTGACATGAGAAGAGTTTTTAATGCCCTTCCCACAGACGGCGCCTATTTGTTTATGGTGTTTTTGGTTGGGTCTTTGGGGGTAGAACCAAGCTCAAGTTCCTTATCTATTTATTAGGCTCCTTCCCCTATTTATAGGGAAAATATGCGTGCTTATCAAGTAACCGTGAAAGTTACCGTCTGACTCCTCTGAGGAATTAAGGCGTTGGTGTTCTCCCTAGGCGTGCCATCACCGGGGCGGGCTTATTGGAGGGGCGGTAACAGCCCCTGGGCTTCGTACCTCCAAGGGTTACTAGACGTGGTGGCGATAGTGGCCCCTGGGCCCGTTACCGTCCCTGGGTAGTCATATGGGGAGGCGGTAGTGGCTCCTGGGCTTGTCACCGTCCTAGGGTAGTCATGTGGGGAGGCGGTAGTGGCTCCTGGGCCCCTTTACTATCCCCGCGTAGCCATGTGGGGAGGCGGTAGTGGCTCCTGGGCTCGTTACCGTCCCAGGGTAGTCATGTGAGGAGGCGGTAGTGGCTCCTGCGCTCGTTACCGTCCCAGGGTAGTCATGTGGGGAGACGGTAGTAGCTCCTAGGCTCGTTACCGTCCAAGGGTAGTTATGTGGGGAGGCGGTAGTAGCTCCTGGGCTCGTTACCGCCTAGGTGTAACTTTTATATCAACCACTTTTTGATTGAATCATGACTCATATTAAATTTTAAACAATTTAAAATTTTAATGAACCTTCAATCTTGTTGTTAAACTCTTTAAAAATAGTCTTCTGGTATACCTTTTTCCTTTAATGAAACTCTCAATTTCATATTTTTGTAATTACCCACACTTCAGTTCTACCAAACTTGATATTCTTAATGTCAATCATAAATGTATTCAGAGTTGGCACTGATACTAATTGTTGGGAACGTATTCAAAATTTTTCCCTGAGTGACTAGAGCAGGCGTAGCAGAAAACCAATTTAAAATTCTGAATTTTACATGCAATTCCCTGATCTAATTAAACTATTTAATTAGATATAGATCTTACTCTATTATGCTCATTATGATTAAAGAAAAACATCAAATAAAACAAGCATAAACATGGTATGTAGAATAAATGAAATAAAGGTAAGCAAATTAAATATCAAATACTTAATTAAACATACCCGAAGTGCAAATCTAAAACTCCAATTTGAAGATTTGAAATTGGTAAAAGCTTTCTTGGCAACTCAAGGTCTTCTTTGCAATGATCTCTTTTAGCACTGGAGCGTGGGCTCCCAAAATATTTAATTTAGGAAAAAATTATGAACAAAATTTTTCCTTTTAATCTTTTTTTGAAAAATAGTTTTTCAAAAAAATTGTGCTAAACAATTTTAGTGTTTTCATCGTGGGAGAAAACTACGATCCAAAACCTAAAACATAATGTTAAAAACAACGGCATAATGCCGCCCTTATATAAACAAAATACGTGCCACATATCAAAACGTTATTCGCCAGCAGCACCTCATGGGGATTATTGAATGGGAGGCCAACGTGTGACACGTGTCGTGCGCTGGTTGGCCAATGGCACAGCACGTGTATAATGTCCTGCCAGTCACTGTGCCACATGTGTCACACCGCGATTGGCTACGTCGTGAAGGCACAGATAGAGACGCATGTACACACGTGCTCCTATTTTTTGTTTTTTAAATTCCGACATGTATAAAATTTACCTCATGAATATTATTTGGTAAAATAAACTTATTTATATTATGCACAAATAATTAATCTCGTTAAATATTTTTAGCAAAATTAATTTATTCATTATGTGAATAAATAATCCGTCCTATGAATCTAATTTAAATATTTTCAAAGAGTGCTTTGAGTTGATGCTTACGGAGGGACCTTAGGGACAATCTAACTATAGCTCCAAATGGTTCAAATCTGAATATAATCTCATGATAACAATTGATTGCCATTTAGTAAAACATAATTATACTAAATGATTTTTACTACACTCTAGGATTAAATATATTCACTCGAAAATTTCCCAAATAACTATTATTGCGACAACAAACCCCCTCTATTAGATATCCGTGAGAAAAAATAACTTTTACTACTATCGTTATTTTTCTCACATCTATTGCTATAATTACCGATTCGCCTTTGTCAATCAATTCACAATAAAGAAACAATTTTTGTATTAATTCCAAATGTCAAGCATATGGAATACTATGGCCAAAAATTCTAGAATATGTTTATATATTTCTGAATCAACTAAGGGGACATCTTACATTGTAGATTCCTAGTGAAATATCCGTTCCCATAGCACTTCATGCAATTGCCTAACGAACGTAAGATCCTGGTTATACTCAATAACCTCATCATTTTAGTGCATCAAAGTAATTAACATTTCATGCATGAGTCTGGAATATATTCTCGGATTTGAAATTATCGTCTTACAGAATTAATTATTTATGATATTAGTTAAACAAATAAGTAATTCAGGTGGTCCTGTTCAGTGTTCCAGTCCTATGCAAAACACCAACATAATACTCTTAGATCCCTTTCCACATGACCAAGACAGTCATCAAAAATATCATATTACAGTCTTATTAAACAAGTTGTCCAAACTTATCATCATCTACGAACATACTTTGAAAATATGTCACCAGTTTGATCTAAGTTTTTACATGGCTCAATCTTGGGGACCACTTGAGCCAAACTTGACATGTCATCTTGGAGAACGCCCATATCGTGGAACTTTTTAGGAAAACAATCACACGCATATGTTTGACAGTAAAATATAATCAGACAATAAATAAATAAACTAATTTAATTATTTAATATTTGAAACTAATTAATTGGGTTTTTCTAGGACATCTATTCTAACAACGTACCTCAATTGTCAACTTTTGTTGGGGCCAATTCCGAATTGCTTCTATCATGCCTTTGTCTACCGCAATCCCATCCCTAGATGCTACAAGCCCCAGGAAAGTCACTCTGTCTTTCATGGAGCCACACATCTTTAAGGCAGCAAACAAGTGTTGCTCTCTTAGGGTTTCCCAAAACCTCTCTAAGGTGGTATAAGTGCACCTCCCAATTTAGATCAAGATATCATCGAAGTCAACTACTACGAATGTTCCATTAAAGGGTTGTAGTCCCTAATTCATGAATCTCATAAACATACTAGGTGCATTAGAAAGCTCAAACGGCATCACCGGCCACTCGTTTAACCCTTGTTAGGTTTTGAAGGCGGTCTTCCAATCATCACCTGGCAAGATAGAAATGTGAAGGTATCCGCTCTTCATGTCCAACATGGTAATTACCTTCAAATTCTGCAGCTGATCCACTAAGTCATCCTATCATGAAATAGGTAATCGATAACATACCATGATTTTATTGATGGCGCTACTGTCAATGCACATTCGCCAAGTACCATCTTTCTTTGGAGTCAAAAGAGCCGGAACTATACATGGACTCAAACTCACCCCGAATAAAGCCATTGGCGAGTAACTCTCAACTTTGCGCCTAGCTTCTCATGTTCTGTAGGATTCATTCAGTAATGTGGCCTATTCAGTAAGGTAGCTCTCGGCATTAGATCTATCTGGTGTTGAATGCCCTTAATGGTGGTGAGGCATTTGACAACTCCTTCAAGAAAACATTAGGAAACTCCCTCAACAACTCCTCTACTTCTTTTGGTACCTTTCCTTTTTTCGCCTGGCACTCCTTGCCAATCAACACAAACACTACCTTTGCTGTTGTCGACCTCTTTGGTGAACATGGCCCGGTTTGGAGATTTAGATTCTTAGCTAACACCGAATGTGGTGCTTTGTCTTTCTTGGGCAGCAAGGCTTTCATTGTGCCATCAAACAAAAAGCTATAGGTGTTCCATCTTCCATCATGGGTGGCGCCTCTGTCGAATTGCCATGGTTGTTCAAGCAATAAGTGGCATGCATCCATTGTAACCACAGCACACCATACCCTTTCTCGATAATTTGCCCTAATTGAAAAGTTAACTAGACATTGCTTAGACATGGTTACCTGATTTCCTTTGTTGAGCCAAGACAACTTGTATGGGTTCGGATAATCCTCCATCTTCAACCCCAACTTCCTGATTACTTCCTCAAAGATAACGTTTTCACGACTCCCAGAATCAATGACTAGGTGGCATTCTTTCCAGCCAATGGTGCAGGTCGTTTGGAAGATGTCATTCTTAAGCCAATCATCCCCTTTTGCTTCCTTAGACGTGAAGCAAACTTGCTTGACTAGTAATAGATAGCCTTCATCATCTGTAACTTCCTCTTTGCCACTTGTCATCAACCTGTCCTGAGTCTTCTCCTCAAATAACTCGCCATCCTCAATGTGAAGACCCTCGATGTACAACCCCTTACTAGGTCTGTCACCCTTCAGACACCCAGTGGCTCAGTGGCCCATCTTGCCACACTTGAAGCAACGGGTCTTTGAGCTACCTACCATATCTTGGTTATTTGGTCTACCAAGATTGGGGCCAATAGGTCTCTGTACTTGTACCTGTACGCTTAAGTTGGCTGGAGGTCATACTTGACCACGCCATTGTTTTGGGTGTTCCAAGTATCGCCAATCTGACTTCATTTCTGTTGCTTCTCAACATGCAAAGCCCTCTAACTTGCCTCTGAGACAAAAAAGATGTCAAACATGTTCAACACTCTTGGATTGACTCCCTCAATCCGCTAACATACCTATCCAACAACTGCTCTGAAGGCGTTGGTACATAACCCGAGCGTGAATAGGTGGAAGGATGGCATTACGCATGTGCTTCTTCATCTTCTACCACCCTGCCTAAGCCAGGTATGTTTGAATTGTTGCCAAGTGGCAGCGGCTGTACCCCTTAACTGAGTAGCCACCAAAGGGCTCAGGTTGTTTTGAATTCAATCACCTCTTTTACTGAAGCAAGCCAATCCCAGAATAGCTCAAGCTGTCTTGCACCGGCAAACTCTAGAGTCTCGATTCCAAGCCTAGATTCCCATTGCCAATCTTCTGAGTAATCAAAAATGCCAGAATTCGGTTGATCTCTCCTGATATTCCATTCTTTGTTTTTTAGCCCTCTCAAATGGGTTATTAAAGCTCCCATCTATATTGTTCTCAACTCCCATGTTTGGTGGTCCATTTGGTTGGGCGTCGTACCCAATTACTCCAAACTCAACTCGATACACTGGAATCTCTCCTCGATCTCCTTGAATCTCCTATCTATTTGACGTTGATGGTCTCTCTCATATACGACTTCGACAGTGGTGTACCTCTGTCACCCGTGGGACATCACAAGAAACATTATGAGCTCTTATACCAATTGATGGAAAAGATGAAAATTGGGGACCAGAAGGATTCAATAGCGCCTTTCGTTAAATTTCTATTACTAAAGCAAATACGAAACAAAGGGAAAAGTTTAATCTTAATTCTCACAACTAGAGAAATAAGAAATACAAAAATAAGTGCATTAAAAAACTAGAAATTAAATGACTAAACCTAATCAACCCTCTTCGAAGGTGATAAACTTACAATAATTCGTACTGTGAATACCAGTGACCCTAGTAAATTAGAGTCGGAATTACGGACATTTGGGATATGCTGCAGGCCTTGGTGGGCATAGGGTCTCTCATGTTTTTCGTGAAGGAAACGAAGCGATAGGTAGGGTGGCTGCGTTAAGTTCGACTTGGCGAAGTGCAAGGGTCTCTGAGGAGGCGTGTACTACTTTAACGGGTTATTCCACATGAATCACTAGACTTTCCTAACTTTTTGTAGGAAGTCTAGCGTTCTCCTTACCACTCTAAAAAAAAATTAAAAAAAATCAGCCTTCTTCCTTAAATAGAGGAGCTTTTCTATCTAAAACTAAGGACTACAGATAAAATTGATAAATAAAAGGATAAATGATCCTATCTTCAAATCCATATTAAGCCTTCCTTCTCAACTTTAAATCCTTACCCTGGTCATGTCCGTACTTGCCTATCCTCCATCTCGCCAAGCAGGCCAACACGTGGGCTATTGTCCCAACGGCAATATGCGGGTTGCTACCCTACTTGCCAAGACATGGGTTGCATCATGATGTCATGCACTTGAAAAGTGATATTATATATTGAAAGGTGATCTATACACCCGATTTTACACGGAAGAATGGTGAAAAAGAAACTAAACTAGCCCTTTATGAATTTTTTTAGCACTGTATCTGTGAAATTATAAAGAAAGATATTGTAGTGTTAATGAATTTTTTTGGCACTGAATTAGGAATGAGCTAATTTTTTAAGTACTTGTGATGGGGTTTGAAATCCAGTTGCCACCTTTGCAAGTGTGAAAGAAATGAGCCCATTTTAATATATAAATAATTAATAGAACACAAAACTATCCTTATGCAAAAATTTTTAGCTCTATACTTTCAAAAGTACTCGTGTTGCACACCTTAGGTTGGGAATTCTCAAAAACAAGCTGTGTACATTCACCCCCTCAGACCCTGCTTAGGCGGGAGCCCATAGAGCACTGGGAATTGCTTTACTTTCAAAGCAAAAAAAGATATTATACTAGTCAAAATAAATTTTTTCAACGTTACATTAGATATAAAGTAATTTTTTAAAAACAATATGTGGTATCTAGCACTTGCCCATATCTTTGATTGGTACTCTTCTCCTAACGTTTGAGCGGCATGACATAAAAGAATGATTTTTAGATGTATTCTCATGTGTTGTTATATTTTATCTTTCATGTTAATATCTGACTTGTTGATTCAACTCAATGGGTCTGATGTTTTAAGTACGGGGACTTTATAATATTAGTATGCTTTATTTGGCAATTGGGTCAAGGGGGGTAAAGAGGGGTAAAGGAGAGGGTACAGAGGGTCAAAAAAGGGGAAGGTAAGGTAATATCCTACCCTTATTTGGATATATCAAATTAAGAGAGGTAAATAAGTTACCCTTGCTTGGAAATTAGGTAAAAGGGTAAGGGTGAAAAGAGATAGTTAAAATAAGGGTTAAAATGTCCAAAGATTTTAAAAATTACCCCGTACCCCACTTTATTCTCCAATTTAGGGGTTAAAGAAATTGTGGATAAATAGGGCTAATGGGGGGTAAAGGAGTCAAACAATTTGCTAAACAGGGGTAAAAAATTACCTCCTTTACTCCTCTATACCCCGTTGCCAAACAATGGGTTAAGGTCTGATGATTTATATCTAAGTACCTGTATATCTTATTATATCAATAAAGTACCTTGCAGTTTCAATTTTTTTTAATATTTAGGTATATTAAATTTTTATAGAAGTAAGATGAATTTTAATAAAAAATGCTAATGGGGCATAAATTACCATAATTTATATTTGCCATGTTTTTTTAAAAATCTAACAGACTTTATAATGAAATTGCTAATGTGCCACAAATAAATTGTCATATATATTTTCCATATTAGCATTTCGCTACAAAATTTGCTGAATTCCATTAAAAATGCAATGGATTAGAGAAAAATGTACCTATATGTTGTCGAAATTATTTTCCGTATTAGTATTTTTTGAGTGAAAATACATCGGATTACCACAAAGGATACCCATACACATTATTGATTCTTTTTTGGGTCCAAAAGTATGTTGCAGAGTGAAAAAGGGGAGGGAAACATAAAACTTTACGTTACCATAACCATTGACAGCTACAATACTCAATGACAGTACATATCCATGTCGTGGAAGTCACAACTATCTATGGAATGTAAGCATATGAGCGAGTGCTGGACACCATACTGTTTTAGAAAAGAAGTAGTTTATGTCTGATGTAACACCCAAAAAATTTATTACGGCTACTATAATATCCCTCTTTTTTTTTAGTTTTGTAAATATAGTGCTAAAAAAATTTCTACAACGATAGTTTCGTATTTTATTAGTTATTTTTTATATATTAAAATGTGCTTATAATTTTTTTCCTATTTCTTTGCAAAGGTGGCAAGTGAATTTTATGCCCCATGAGTGCTAAATAAATCAGCTCAGTTCTTGTTCATTGCAAAAAAATGTCATTAACACTGCTACAATACATTTCTTTTTATTTTCACAAGTAAAATGCTCAAAATATTCATATAGGTCTATTTTAGCGTTTTCATCATTCTTCCATTTTAGATTAAAAAATTATCTTACTCATTTATTGTGCAGACTAAGATCTTCTATATATTATTGCTAAGTTCTCCCCACTCCCAAAAGTCTTTAAACCCCAATCCAAGTAATTCTAAAAGGGTGTTACCAAAAACCTCCAAACTCAATATAAGTAATTCTATGAGAGTCTCATTTAATATTCGAGGTTATAGGAAAGAAAAAAAATCAATATATTTACTATGTAATTTTGTAAAGTATATAATGTTGTATCTTTTATAAAATTTAATAAAATTTTAATGTGCTTATATATAAATTATATTAAAAAATATAAACATTCTCCGTGTATCGCACGGGATGACACTAGTATTAATTAAACAAATTTTGGCATACTGAAGTATAACTAACCCTAATAAATTTTCTCAAATTATGGTTATGCAGTTAAAATGGTGCAATTTGTTTTGCAAAATTTGGGGAGGGGTTATAATAAGAAAATAAATATACATTTGGACAAAATTATAACCTTTAAAATTGTACAAAGAATTAAAATATATTAATTTTAAATATTATTGTTAAAATAATGGACTTGATAAAATGTATAAAGCTACTACATAAATAACCAAAAAAATTAATGTTTTCTAGTTGTCAAAAAATGTCTAAATAATTTTTCAACATGGCCCTAATAAATGGCGAAATTTACTATGTGAATATATAGTATTGTTTAAATAGCTAAATTTACTATATGAAAATATAGTATTGTTTTTTTTTTTTTTTGGCAATTATGAATATACAGTATTTTATTCGACGAAAATGTCTAATAATTGGGCTGTGGAAAATATTTTATACTAATAAAAAAATATTGTTATAAATATTGTATACTTTTTGGGTATAATCTTATAGTTGGGTTAGGATATTATTAAATATCATAAAACTTAGAAATTATGTAAAATACATTTATATATTTATATACATAAATATTAATATAATATATATATATCCATTTAGTAGATAAGTTCCACCGCCCGCTCTCCCCTATATACATATACTACTAACGAAGCAGCGCTGAGCAACACATAAAATGATAAAAAAAGAGGGAGAGAATGAAAATGGATTGAGAGTGAAGTTTTGAATATTATAATAAAATATTGAGAGAATTGTTTTTGGGTTCTCTAGTTCTTATATAAAATACTTTCTTCAAGCTTATTTGGGTTTCTCTTTTTATTTTCTTTCTATAGAGTATTATACCTTTATAGTTTTATAACACGCTATCAGCACGAGTCTCTAGCCAGACAAGGATTATCATAAGTTTGAGGTAAAATTTTTTTTTTCTAGCCTTTTTAATTTCTAATGGCTAATTTAACTAAGTTTGAGTTTACTGCTCTTCGTATAAGTGGCAAGACTTATTTGCCCTAGACCCTCGATGCTGAGACTCATCTTGATGCTATGAATTTCAGAGATATAATTAAAAGGGGTAATAGCCCATCCCTGCAGGATCGCGCAAAAGCAATTATATTTCTCAAGCATCATATCCACGAAGGATTGAAAGCCAAGTATCTTACTTTAAAGGACCCGTTTGTCTTTTGGATTAATTTAAAGGAGGTGATTGATCACCAGAAATATGTGATCCTCCCTCAAGTTCGCTATGAATGGATTCATCTGCGGCTATAGGATTTTAAAATTGTCAGCGAGTATAACTCTACAGTGTTTAGTATTACCTCCTGGCTGCAATTATGTGGTGAAAATATTACTAAGGAGGATATGTTAGAGAAAGAATTCTTTACTTTTCATGTCTCGAACATGCTCCTACAGCAGCAATATCGAGAAAGAAATTTTAAAAAATTCTCAGAGTTAATTCAATGTCTTCTTGTTGCTGAAGAAAACCATGAATTGTTGATGAAAAATCATTTGTTACTACCAACTGGGTCAGAGCCATTCCCTGAAGTGAATGCTGCATCCCATGAAAATAATACATATAACCGTGGCCATGGTCATGGTCGCGGAAGTGGCCGTAGTCGTGGAAGCGGTCGTGGTCGTGGTCATAGACGAGGTAATCACAATGGATCAAAATTTAAGGGGTTCGGCAACAATAAAGAGAAAAATAAAAGGGAGAAAACCCATCAGCCAAATTCTTCGAAAGACGCTGAAATGAGTTGTTACGTACAAAAGGTCACTGGTTGCATACGTGTTGTATATTTCACCATCTGGTGAAACTATATCAAGCATCATTGAAAGGAAAAGAAAAGCTTCCAGAAACAAATTTCGCTGAAGATCATTCTCCACTTGATGTGACGCATCTTGACGTTTTTGATTTTTTTGAGGATACCAATGGGAGAATTGATCATCTGATAGGCGATGAAAATGTTATACTAGACTGAAGTTTTTATGTTTTTCAGTCATATCTTTTGCACTAAAGTTTTTCTTATTTTTGATGTAATAATGTAGTTTGGTGTGTGTGTAATACAATATTATGTTTTCGGTACTTAATCTTAATGGATTATTTCTAGGTTTGATCAATAAAATACAAAAATATTATTATATTCAAGTTATTTTGAAATGCTTTATTCGTTACATTTTTGAAATTTTAAATAAAATCCCACTACTATATATGTATTTTTTATTTGAAGAAACATTAATTTGATCAAAAATTGGAGATTTATATCTAGTAGACAGTTCAACGACACACACTATTCTCAAAAGCAAAATATATTTTTTTCTACTACGATTAGCATAATCATATGTTAATGCAATATCGGGTGTTTCAAATTTTGTTGAAGGCTCCGGAAGCGCACATGTTATGTTCCCCGAAGGAACAAAACTAAACATAAGCGATACTCTATTTTCCAGCAGATCACAGAGAAACTTGATCAATTTTCAAGATATTCGTCGCAATGGTTATCACATTGAGACAATAAATGAGGGTGATAAAGAGTATCTTAATATTACATCGCTTACCTCAGGAAGAAAGAAAACAGTGAAAAAATTGTCAGCACATTCTTCTGGGTTATATTATACTCATATTGACCCGATTGAATCAAATACAGTGGTTAACTAGAAGCTAACTGATCACAAAATGTTCACCCTGTGGCATGACCATTTGGGCCATCCAGGTGTAATAATGATGAGAAAAATTATTGAAAGTTTTTATGGGCACTCATTAAAGAACCAGAAGATCCTTTCACCTGATGAGATTTTATGTGCTGCCTGTGCTTAAGGAAAAATAATTACTAGGCCATCCCCAACTAAAATTGGGATTGAATCTCCTACATTTTTAGAAAGAATATAAGGAGATATATGTGGGCCTATTATTCCATCATGTGGACTATTTCGATATCTTATGGCATTGATAGATGCCTTAACACTTTAGTCACATGTTTGGCTATTATCTACTCGCAATGTGTCATTTGAGAGAAACCTTGCACAAATAATCCGACCACGGGCTCAATTTTCGGATTATGTGATTTAGAAGATCCGTCTTAATAATGCAGGAGAATTCACATCATAAGCTTTTAATGACTATTGTATGTCAATTGGAATTGCAGTTGAGCACTCTGTGGCTCACCAGCATATACAAAATGGTCTTACAGAATCTTTGATTAAACGTCTGCAGCTAATTGCTGGGCCATTACTCATGAAAACAAAGTTGCCCAGTTCTGCATGAAGATACGCTATATTGCATGCTGCAACACTTATTCATGCTAGGCTAGCTGCTTATCATTAATACTCTACATTGCTCCTTGTTTCAGGTCAAGAACCAGATATATCCCATCTACGAATTTTTAGTTGCGCGGTGTATGTTCCAATCGCTCCACCCCAGCACACAAAGATGGGTCCACAAAGGAGACTGGGAATTTATGTCGGGTTTGAATCCCTGTCAATTATAAAATATCTTGAAACACTGACCGGAGATATTTTTACTTCACGGTTTGCAGATTGTAAATTTGACGAAACAATATTCCCAGATTTAGGGGGAGAAAAATTAAAGTTGGAAAATCGTGAAATTGTGTGGAATGCATCATATATATCACATTTTTATCCACATATAAATCAATGTGAAATGAAAGTCCAGAAGATCATCCATTTACAAAATATTGCAAATAAATTACCAGATGCATTCGTTGATACGAAACGAGTGACCAAGTCATATGCCCCAGCTATGAATGCCCCCGTTCGAATTGATATTCCAAACGAACAATCTTCTAAGATATTGGCAAGTACATCTAGTACACGCCAGAAGCATGGTAGACCTATTGATTCTAAATATAAGAATCCAAGAAAAAAAAAAAGAGAGTAATAAATAGGTTGGCTCCTTTATTAAAACTTCTGAAGAGAAAAACCATGATGAGGTACAAATGCAAATCCAAGAAAAAAAAAAAATAGAGGGCGAGATGGCTGCTCGAGGGTATCAAATACCCGAGAATTGTGAAAATGATGAAAATGTCGAGAATGAAGAAATCTTGATAAACTATGCTATTACGGGCATACGGTGGAATCGAAATGAAACGATTCTTGATCAAGTATTCGCATACAATGTGGCCGCTAATTTGACCACAGAAAGTGAAGATTTTTGAACCTAAATCTCATCAAGAATGTCAAAGAAGAATTTTTTGGACAAAACAGAAAGAAGCAATAGAGGCGGAGTTAAACTCACTTGCAAAACGTGCAGTTTTTGGACCTATAGTCCAAACACCTGAAAATACGAAACCCGTAGGCTACAAGTGGGTTTTTTTGCAAAAAAGAAATGAAAAGAATGAAGTCGTAAGATATAAAGCTCGACTTGTAACTCAAGGCTTTTTACAAAGGCCAGGAATTGATTATGAAGAGACAAATTCACCTGTAATGGACGCAATTACAATTAGATTCTTAATAAGCATGGCAGTTTCTGAAAGACTCCAAATGCGTCTTATGGACATGGTAACGGCTTATCTGTATGGATCACTTTATAATGATATCTATATGAAAGTTCCGGAAGAGCTACAAATGCCAGAAGCATATAGCTCAAAACCTCGAGAACTCTGTTCAATAAAATTACAGAAATCTCTGTATGGATTGAAATAATCAGGGCAAATATGGTACAATCGTCTTAGTACGTACCTTCTAGAAGAAGGATATGTTAACAATCCTATTAGCCCATGTGTTTTTGTTAAGAAATCAAATTTTGGATTTGCTATCATTGCAGGATATGTTGAGGCTTTAAACATTGTAGGAACGCCTGAAGTGATTAAACAAGCTGTTGCATATCTAAATAAAGAGTTTGAGACGAAAGATCTCGGAAAGACCAAATATTGTCTTAGCTTGCAAATAGAGCACTTAATTGATGGAATTTTAGTCAATTAATCTACTTATACAGAAAAAGTGCTCAAACGCTTTTACATGGATAAGGCACATCCGTTGAGCACTCCAATGGTCATCCAATCACTTGATGTGAATAAGGGCCCTTTTCAACCTTGAGGGGATGACGAAGAAATACTTGGCCTTGAAGTGCCATATCGGAGTCCAATAGGTGCATTGATGTATCTTGCTAACCATACCAGGCCAGATATATCCATCTCGGCTAATTTATTTGCAAGGTATAGCTCAACGCCTGCCCAAAGATATTGGAACGGAATTAAACATACCTTTCAGTATCTCCGTGGCACATCTGATATGGGATTATACTATCAGAAACAATCAAATCCGAGATTGGTTGGACATGCAAATGCTGGATATTTGTCTAATATAAAGGCCATTTACTGACAGGATATTTATTCACTTATGATGACATAGCTATATCTTCGCGATCCACAAAACAAACAACCGCAGCAACTTCTTCAAAACATGTTGAGATACTTGCACTTCATGAAGCAAGTAGGAAATGTTTATGGTTGAGATTCCTTATTCAACATGTACAAGAAGATTGCAGTCTTCCAACAATCAAGGGGAGTCCAACAATACTACATGAAGACAATGCTGCATGTATTACTCAGATCAAAGGTGGATACATTAAAGGCGACAGAACTAAACATATTTCACGAAAATTCTTCTTTACTCACGAGATTCAGAAGATGGCTGAAATAGATGTTCAACAAGTTCGTTCAAGTGAGAACCTGGAAGATTTGTTCATGAAGGCATTGCCAACAACAACATTTGAGAAACTAGTTCATAAGATTGGTATGCGTCGACTCAGGAACGCCCCTTATTAATATGTTCACATGAGGGGGAGTTAAATAAGAGCTATACTCTTTTTCCCTTCACTATGGTTTTTCCCACTGGGTTTTCCTAGCAAGGTTTCTAACGAGGCAGGCGTATTTATCTTGGACACTATGTCCCATTACAACGAAAAATATCCAAAGGAGGAGTGTTGTAAATATTGGATATCTTTGGGTACAATTTTGTAGTCGAATCTAGATATTATTAAATATCATAGAAAATTAAAAATTATGTAAAATACCTTTGTATACATATATACATATATATTATAATATATATATATATATATATATATATATATATATTCCATTTAGTGGATAAGTTCCACCGCTTGCTCTCCCCTATATATACATATACACTCAGCGAAGCGATGCTGAGCAACACATAAAATGATAAAGAGAGAGAGAGAGAGAATGAAAATGGATTGAGAGTGAGGTTTTGAGTATTATAATAAAATATTGAGAGAATTATTTTCGGGTTCTTTAGTTCTTATACAAAATACTTTCTTCAAGCTTATTTGGGTTTTTCTTTTTATTCTCTTTCTATAGTGTATTATATCTCTATAGTTTTATAACAAATATTAACATATTTCTATTTTTGAACAGGTGCACAAATAAACCATGTATACCATAAAATTGTTTTGGTTCAACTTATTTTTTTTCAACTTATCTGTTTTAATAACATCTCCTCCTACCCTGCTTCGGCAGGAGCCTCTCAGGCACTGGGTTGTTACTATTATTGTGCTTTAATGACAACTATCCATTTAAGATTTGTATCTTTTTACAATAAAGTGTTTGGATGTGTAATGCAAAAAGATCTTTCAAACAAAATAAGGGTTTGGATACAAGTTTAAAAAAGCGATCTTACCTATTATAATTTCAAAAATGGCCTAATAATATAAATCAATAAATAATAGTAGGTAGGATATAACTATGATAATAGTTAGTTATGGTATTGAAGATGGGTTAGTGTATTAACCCATGAGTGTAAAAGGGGAGGTGGTAGGTAAAGATAGTGATAACAAGTAAAAGTAAGTCATGGTGGTCAAAATTTAATATTAATATAATTGTGGGTTATTAACACCAAAGGTTGTATCAATTTAGTTCTCGTACTTTTAATTATGTCAAATTAGTGCCTATACGATTGGATTTGTGCCAATTTGGTCTTCAGAATAAAATTTATGTTACGTTTTTAATAAAAATTTTAATAGTTCGGCCATTAATTAGGTTAAATTGAGTAAATTGATGAATTTGCAGTGGGTTACTTGCATCGAATATGATTATGCCGTTAAAAATTTACAGTGGCTTGCTTGCATCTTATATGATTATGCCGTTAAAAATTTGTAGTGGATTACTTGCATCTAATATGACTATGCTGTTCATAATTATGTCAATAACTTATCTATCACTATCCTTACCTACCACCTCCCCCATCACTATCACTATCCTTACCTATCACCTTTTTCCAAAATAAGCTGCGAAAAAAAATCCAGTTTTGCGTCTATTTCTACTTAGTTATAAAATATTTTTTTTCATCTTTCTATATAAGCTATGAAAAGGATGTAAACAAATCTTTTCTTTCAACCAAACACAAGCCTTACAATCAACTGGAGCTTTTTCCACAATTTTAAGCTATTATAAAGCAGAATAAAACACAATCTAACATGATGTTCAAGCTTGTTAGTGTTATTTGAGAGTTAGCCTTAGTTAAGCGCGATACAAGTCTTGAAAAAAATTATGAATTACAGACATCAGATCTCAAGAATTAACTCAAGAATCAATGAAGAACACCAATATTTACAAAGGTTAAAACCAAAAAAATGGTCCTACGTCCTCTACTCCCTAATCTTAGAGAGACGTCCACTGTTAACAATGCTTATTACAAGCTATAGGCTGATTACAACACGAATTGAACAAATATAATTTAAGAACTCAAATGACAAACTCATTATTAGCTTCCAACATATAGAAACCTAAAGATCTAATCCTAAAACATCGAGAACACCTCACCATTAGCTTCGATCCTACATGAATCTTGACTCATAAGCTCCGAATCTTCATGAACAAGGCTCCAAGGTGAAGAATTAGGGTTAGGGTTTCATGTTTGGATGCAAGGAATAGAAAAACAGATGAAAATTGGGGGAAGACAAAGTGAAAAAATGAACACTACCTTACAATTCCTAAATTCCTCGACTTAAATACCCCCTTGGCTCTTATCCGTGTGCTTTCATCGAACCTCATCATAGCCATTGATCTCACCTCATCAAACGGCTCAGATTTATCAAAACAAACACATATATAGCTGTTGATATTGCACCACCTTACATTAATCCTAGGGACCAGATGAAGCCACTTATCAACTCATGAAATGAAAGGAGTATGGCTAGTGTCACAGTTATTTTATGAGCTAAGTACCCGGTGAGGTTTGCTCACCCGAACACGAACAACAACCAAGAAATGAACACAATAGAAATTCAAAGGGAAATGTAAGACACAATTTTTCACACAAAGGGGAGAGGCTTTTCTTATTAATATTTCAGAGATTACAAGATATGCAAAATGAATGCCCATTACATCTATTTATAGCCGTGGTCAACCCCATGAACAAGGGGTAACCGTTCCCGCCTTTTTTCCTCTTTCTTCAAGCCGTGCCCCACTCTCCCTTGCATGCCTTGGCGGTTACAAGTCAAGCTGGTCAAAGCACATGTTATATTTATTTAGGCGCCTGATTTGAACTGGCGGTTATTTCCACCTCAGCCCACTCTTTCATTTTCCCGCACTTTTCCTCGTTTGAACTAGTCAATGCTCATTCCCGCTTCTTTTCCTTTGGTAACCGTCACCAATATGTGTCACGTGCTCTTTATTACCATTTTACAAGGTCGGGCTTCATTGGGCCTCATTGGGCCTACTTGGGCCTGGGCCGGGCCAGTGCCCTGCACTGGGCCTGTGCCTATCGCTACTCGTCTTCGCCCTTGGGCCGGTCCAGTGTCGTGCCCTGGGCCTTGTCATGACACTGTCTAGGTCGCGCCCTACCTATGTCCTGACATTGTCAAGGACCGAGCCAGGTCCTTGTCAAGACATTGCCTGGGGCGGAGCCGGGACCTTGTCATGACATTGTCTTGGGTCGTGCCAGACCCTTGTCACGACATTGTCCTGGGCCGTGTCTGGCCCTTGTCATGACACTGTCTTGGGTCGTGTCAGACCCTTGTCACGACACTGTCCTGGGCCGTGCCTGGCCCTTGTCATGACACAGTCTTGGGTCGTGTCAGACCCTTGTCACGACACTGTCCTGGGCCGTGTCTGGCCCTTGTCATGACACTGTCTTGGGTCGTGTCAGACCCTTGTCACGACACTGTCCTGGGCCGTGTCCTGGCCCTTGTCATGACACAGTCTTGGGTCGTGTCAGACCCTTGTCATGACACTGTCTTGGGACCTGTCTTGCCGTCCGTCTCGGTTCCCACTTCGTCCGTCACTTAGGCCTAGGTCCGTGGAGGCCTAATGCACTCTTAACTGAGTGCGCACCTTGTCCACACAATGCCAATCATTGGCGGTCCATCTGACACGGCACAGGCGCAAGGCACACACCTGTGCCCGATCCTTGGTGTCACGGGTCTTACAAACCTCCCCCACCAGAAAGACCTGACGTCCTCGGAAGGGTATTAAGGTACTCCGCAACTTTGTCCTCAAATAGCCACAAAGTTCCGTCACGTTCCCACGTAGCCTCCGTTAAAGGAGTGCCTTTCCAAAGAACCAAGAAGTCTCGTCTCTTGTTCCAAACACCCTATGGTCAAGGAGTGCCATATGGCGCCTAGGTGAAGGTCCATTGTCACGCTAGCATAGCGCATCCGCACTTGCGCTTGGAGTCAGCTTTTCGTGCCTCGTCCTTGCTTGTGCACCTAATGCTCCTGACCCGCGCGCCTTGGTTCAGGGCCGTGCAACAAGCGCATGGCCCTCAATCCGTTGATGCCATGCTCAGGCTCATCTCTGTTAGGCCCGGTTTATCCTTACAAAGGATACGCATTGCGTATATACTTGTGCCTTATTGATGTCCGTCTCATTTTGTCACAACGCATGCGTTTGCACTTAGTCATGGGTCCATCCTTAACTAGTGCGGCACAACTAACGTGTGCCCACTTGAGCGTAATTGTGCTCTTGACTGGTGGTCCTTTACTATGTCAATGCACTGCTTCAAGCGTGCATGCCCTCCCCGGGTCATGTTTGGGTCAAGATCCGTTATGTCCCCTGTCGCAGCCAAGACATAGGCGCTAACATCCCTTCAAACACTAGAGGTTTGTGCGTCAGGTACCTAGGTCGGAGCACTGATTGAGTCATGATATGCTTAACGTCAGGCATCAGCCTATGCGTGGTATCCCAATGTCAAGGGTCTTACGAACCTTCCTACCAGACGAACTTACATTCTCGGCAGAAAGAGTAAGTACCCTAAGAACTAACTTAGGCCATCCAGTTCCTTTAGTCGTTCATGGGTGCCAGCAACATCTCGTTCTCATCATGCTTCGCAATAGGCCACGGTTTGCACACACCAACTAGGCTTGGCAAAATTTCTTATGCGCACAAGTCCGTTAGTGTTTTGACATCGTTTCATCCAAACTAATGCCCACCAATCCTTAATGCACTCAAGTCCTTTAGGTGCTTTGAACATTGTTTAACTCATCCTTGTTAACACATAGGTCACCTTCCGTTAGTTGTATCATTCATCATTCATTCTTTTCAAGGCTCAATCTTGTTAATAAGGTGCGTTCAAGTCCCATTAGACGCCTCACATTCGATAATCCATCATGCATGTATAATTAACATATATAGGTATGGCACACAATACCATGATAAACGATCATCGAAACAACATAAATGAAAGCCATCGAAATAAAATGAAAATTACATCCAAAAACCTCCAAAACAACGGAGCCCACAACAAAACATATGACCATAGAAACATGCATAAATCATAGGCGTAAACAGCAGCCCACGAGTCTACCTGGATGACCAGCCACTTGCGCATCATCCGAAACCTGTTTTTTTTTTGTCCATCAGCTTTAATTAACTCATCCTTACGTGAGATGGAGATGGCTCAAGATCCACATCCTCATCATCGTCCTGCTGAACTACAGCACTTAAGGATTGTTTGTTAGGACAATTCCTTGCAAAGTGAGGACCATCACATATGAAACAAGCAATAGACTTAGGACCCATTCCTTTGTTATTCCCATCATTTTTGAATGAGACTTTAATGTTGTTGGGTTCAGTGGCATGACCCTTCTCCTTTTTAAAGGACTTAAAGCCATGTTTCTTTCCCTTCTTAAAGTGATCTTTATTAAAGTCATGTCCAACATTAAAGTCCATTATTGATTCAGCCGCAACCAAAGCAGAGGTAAGGTCATGGACCTTTTGGCGCCTCAACTCTAGTTGAGCCCATGGTTTAAGACCCGAAATAAAGTTAAAGAGTTTGTCCTCATCCGACATATCTTTAATTTCTAAAATGACGGAACTAAAAGCATTTACATACTCATGAACCGAACCACTTTGTTTGAGATCCTTCAGGGCCTCCCGGGCCAACCAAGAAGCATTGGTTGGGAAGAATTGTTCACGAAGGTCTTTCTTCAAGGCCTCCCATGAGCCAGTTCCAGCACGACCAGCAGCATGGTCCTCGGACGCATGAGTTCTCCACCACAACTTTGCTTCGCCCATCAAGTGCATAGATGCCATGACAACCTTGTCTTCCTCACGGACATGGGCAACCATAAAGTATTGTTCCATGTCCCAAAGGAAGTTCTCCAAGGTTTTGGCATCACGTTCACCCCAAAAGGCTTTCAGAGTAGGAACTTTAATGTTACTCTCGTTAAGTCCAAACGTACCTGCATCAATTGTCTTACGCAGTACCAAAATTTCTTTTTGTAAGCTTTCCACCGTAGGAATGGAGGTCTCACCGACATGAGGTACATTTGGGGAACTATTGCCCACCCCATTAGGGTCCAACCTACGAAATACATTAGGAGGAGTAGGGGCTGGAGATGGAGTTCTTTGGGCAGCAATTAGAGATTTGATCATTTCTTTAAGGGACCCAATTTCACTAGACAAAGAATTCATGGCACCCAACACAGTTCCCGTGGGAAGGTCATCGACATTATACTCGGAACCTAAGATTTCTTCAATCCGGTCCAAGCGCTCGTTAGTCTTAGGACGTTTTCCATGTTCTTGATGATTTTGGGTCATGGTGACCACAAATACAACAATTCAATTAACCAACGAAAAGCAGTCACACAAGGCCAAAGTCACGCAGCCCAACCAATTTTTAGTATAAGGAGGTTCAAAATTAACCCAATCCCACACAATAACCAGCACACACAAGTTCTCACACAATCCACACCCAGGTCACATGTGCTTAGTCCAACAAAGCTTAGAACAAGCGAGAGGGACAAGGTCCACCCGCCAAGCAATGCCCCAACCGATACTACGACAAGCCCACAAGTACCAGCCAAAGAGAAAATTCGAAAATTATATCTTGACTAGAATTCCGAAATCGAAATTCGAAAACTATAGGCAAACCTGATTTTAGACTCAGTCACAAAGCCAACTACAAGCACGCAGGTACCGGGCAGCACATACGCAAGTTCTGGGCAGCAAGTAAGCGGCGTCTGGACACACGGTTCAAGCGAACCTGGCTCGAAAATGGTTCCAGGGGGAGGGTTATCACCGTCTTCACCTTCGGTTCCAACGATCTCCTCAAGTCTGGCTATGCGTTCGCTAGCCTTGAGTTTCTTCAATGGTTCATTTTTGATCTCCAGCCATCGTTCACGTAACCTGGCTCTGATACCACAATTGTCACAGTTATTTTATGAGCTAAGTACCCGGTGAGGTTTGCTCACCCGAACACGAACAACAACCAAGAAATGAACACAATAGAAATTCAAAGGGAAATGTAAGACACAATTTTTCACACAAAGGGGAGAGGCTTTTCTTATTAATATTTCAGAGATTACAAGATATGCAAAATGAATGCCCATTACATCTATTTATAGCCGTGGTCAACCCCATGAACAAGGGGTAACCGTTCCCGCCTTTTTTCCTCTTTCTTCAAGCCGTGCCCCACTCTCCCTTGCATGCCTTGGCGGTTACAAGTCAAGCTGGTCAAAGCACATGTTATATTTATTTAGGCGCCTGATTTGAACTGGCGGTTATTTCCACCTCAGCCCACTCTTTCATTTTCCCGCACTTTTCCTCGTTTGAACTAGTCAATGCTCATTCCCGCTTCTTTTCCTTTGGTAACCGTCACCAATATGTGTCACGTGCTCTTTATTACCATTTTACAAGGTCGGGCTTCATTGGGCCTCATTGGGCCTACTTGGGCCTGGGCCGGGCCAGTGCCCTGCACTGGGCCTGTGCCTATCGCTACTCGTCTTCGCCCTTGGGCCGGCCCAGTGTCGTGCCCTGGGCCTTGTCATGACACTGTCTAGGTCGCGCCCTACCTATGTCCTGACATTGTCAAGGACCGAGCCAGGTCCTTGTCAAGACATTGCCTGGGGCGGAGCCGGGACCTTGTCATGACATTGTCTTGGGTCGTGCCAGACCCTTGTCACGACACTGTCCTGGGCCGTGTCTGGCCCTTGTCATGACACTGTCTTGGGTCGTGTCAGACCCTTGTCACGACACTGTCCTGGGCCGTGCCTGGCCCTTGTCATGACACAGTCTTGGGTCGTGTCAGACCCTTGTCACGACACTGTCCTGGGCCGTGTCTGGCCCTTGTCATGACACTGTCTTGGGTCGTGTCAGACCCTTGTCACGACACTGTCCTGGGCCGTGCCTGGCCCTTGTCATGACACAGTCTTGGGTCGTGTCAGACCCTTGTCATGACACTGTCTTGGGACCGCGTCCGTCTCGGTTCCCACTTCGTCCGTCACTTAGGCCTAGGTCCGTGGAGGCCTAATGCACTCTTAACTGAGTGCGCACCTTGTCCACACAATGCCAATCATTGGCGGTCCATCTGACACGGCACAGGCGCAAGGCACACACCTGTGCCCGATCCTTGGTGTCACGGGTCTTACAGCTAGCCAGCTGAGTAGGGGCACATGCAGTGTTTTTTTTTTTTTTTTTTTTTTGATTAATAAAGAATAGTACATATGGACAGGCATAAAATAGATGATACCCAAATGTGCACATTTCAAATTTCATCCAATCAATGTGCTATGTTTTGAGTCGTATGGCAATACCTAGCGATGCATTTTATCGTGTAAGAATCACCTAATTGTAGCTAATCTCAGTTTAACTCCTTGTACCTAATATTATCATCATTAGGCATGGTTTAGGCCATATACTCACAAATACGGATCTTACAATCTCCACCTTAGTATTTATATGGACTAACCACTAGATCCTCTCTAACAATAGGGAGTAGTTTCACAAACCATTTTACCCTGGGTTCCAATCCATTTGGACAAGTTTAATAAAACGTATAAATTTCTCCAAAGAAAGGGACTTCTTACCCATGTCTGTGGGGTTATTCTCAGTATCAATTTTAAGCAAATCAACTTGGCTTTCATCTAACTGGCCCATTTTAAAATGCCTTCTAATAGCAACGTGTTTTCTTCTACAATGAAAACCTAGATTCCAACATAATGTAATTGCTGATTGACTATCATAGTATATCATAATGGCCTTATGTCAAGTTTGATTTCAGATAGTAAACCTCTAAACCATATTCCTTCTTTAATAGTTCAGAAATAGCCATCAATTCTGATTCTATGGTTAAAAGTGAAGTTAAAGACTGTAACATTGAACTCCAACTAATGGTTCCACCCATTAAAGTAAAAATATAGGCTGAAATTGATCTCCTTCTATCTAAATTTCCAGCAAAATTAGCATCTTCATATCCAACTAGCTTTAAATCTCCTTGGTCTCTACCAAAGGTTAAGGCAAGGTCTATGGTGCCTTTTACATATCTAAGAAACCATTTTACACCATCCCAGTGCACTTTACCACGATTGGCCATAAACCTTGATAATACACTAATTGGAAAGGTGAAATATGTCCTAGCATGTGTCGTAGCATATATTAACGATCCTATAGCATTTGCATACAGTATACTGCACATCTTAAAATTTTCTTATATTATTCCTGGGCATTAATCTGTTGAAAATTTATACTAAGATGCCTTGGGTAGTTTTACAAAGTTCAAATCATACATGTTAAACCTTTGTAACACTTTAATCAGATAATATTTTTGACTTAAATGAATAGTCTTAAGTGATCTGTTACTTATGATATCCATTCCCAATATTCTCTTAGCATTGCTCATATCTTTCAAGTTAAACAAATTATTTAACCACTTTTTCAGATCTAGAATCTAAACTTTGGATCTATTAGCTAAGAGTATGTCATCAACATCGATTAGTAGGAATATGAAAACATCACAATCAATGTCCTTAAAATAAAGACAAGTATCATGAACATATCTAACAAACCCATTATCAATCATAAAAGCGTCAAATCTTTTGTACCACTGTCTAGATGACTGTTTCAAGTCATATAGTGATTTTTTCAGCAAATAAACAGAATCAACATGGTTAAGTTCAATAGAACCCTCAGGTTGAGCCATGAGGATCTCTTCGTAAAGCTCACCATGGAAAAAAGCAGTAGTTACATCCATTTGATCCAAGCACATGTGAAATTTGGGAGTTAAATACATAAATAGATGTATTGTAGTGTGTTTGACTATAGGAGAAAAACTTTCTGTATAATCTAGTCACTCTTTTTTGGTAAAAACCTTTGCTACTAACTTGGCCTTAAACCTAGGAAAAACCTTGGGAATTTTAGGCTCCTTTATCCTAACAATCCATTTCGAACCAATTAGTTTCTTAGCCTTTGGCCTATGGACTAAAACCCAAGTCTTATTCTTCCTTAAGCTCTCCATTTCAGCAGCCATGGCATTCAGCCTCTCTGCTGAATACCTGTTGTTAATGGCCTAACTGTAGGACAAAGGATCAGATTTAACATATTCTAAGGCCGTATTAAGAGCAAGGCAATACAGTCGGCAAAACCATACCTATCTGGAGCTCTAACCTCCCTTCTTACCATATCATTGACTAACTGATAATTATCTAAGTTATGTTCATCAGTTTCGAGTCTGATGGGTTCCACTACAAGTCTATTAGCTACAATTACATCATTATCCTCTAATTTAGTTCTTAGGTTAATTGGCTCCGGTGGATTTACTTCAAATTCGTAGAAATCAGGATAAAAAGTCCTAATTGTAGTAGGATTGTTACCTAATTGTTCTTTATTATAGGGCATCTGATCCTCATTGAAGGCGAAATCCCTACTAACAATTGTTCTAATCCTATTACTCTCCTTTATACCCAATCTATAGCCTTTAACCCCTGAAGGATAACCTAGAAAAATGCCCTTAACAGCTCTAGGTTCTAACTTACTCTTACTCTCGTGTGCAATGGCCGAACATCCAAACACTCTTAAGTTATTAAAAATCATTGTTCTCCTGTCCAAATACTCTCATGTGCTCTTATTTTTAAAGCTGAATTTGGGGACCTATTTATCAAATAAGTTGCAGTATTAACTGCCTCACCTCAAAACTGTTTTGGCAAACCAGATGAGAAAAGCATACATTTCACTCTAGCTAAAAGTGTTCTATTCATCCTTTCAACTACGTCATTTTGTTGGGGGAGTTTCTCTCACTATTATATGTTTTTTAATTCCATTCTCAGTACATAAAGTCTCAAATTCTTTATTCAAAAATTTTAGGCCATTATCTGTTCTAAGTACTTCAACTTTCCTTCGTGTGTGGTTCTCAACTAAAGTTTTCCATTTCACAAACGTTTCAAATGCATCATTGCTTTTTTTCAACAAGTAAACCCAAACTTCACGCGATAAATCATCCACAATAGATAGGAAATAACACACTCCACCCAATGTGGGTACCCTAGAGGGCCCCCACAAATCAAAATGTACGTAGTTAATAATGCCATCAGTCATATGTGAACCAATAGAGAATGCAATGACCACCAAAGTCAAGATGAGACACAATATTGGATCCAAACACACCTTGTTTTTATAGATCTAACAGCCCCTTTCTTATATATGTCCTAATCTCATATACCAAAGGTCAATAGTATCTTTAGGGTCTTTCTTGACCATATTTCCCTATGCAATTATAACTTCCCTTTTCAAGATATACAACCCATTCTTGACCACCCCATTTAACCCATCTACGGCTCCACTCAGGATTTTCATCTCTTACTTACAAGCATTTAGGGTAAATCCACTTAGGTTAAGCTATCTTAGGGACATGAGGTTCCTTTTCAATTCTGGGACTTGCCTAACCTCTCTAGGAAAAGCTAGTGCCATCAGATAGCGTAACTCTAATAGATCCAGTATGTACCACCTTACTGGCATAGTTATTTCCTAGTATCACCTTTCCCCCCCAACAAATGCATAATCAGTAAAATATGATTTGTCACAAGTCATACGGAAACTACAACCAGAGTCAATCACCCATTCATGATAAGCAATATCAGAAGAAGCAACAAGAACTTCACCATGTTCATAATCGTTCAAAACAGTGTTATCAACACTAGCTTGGTTCTTATTATGGCAGTAACGTCTAATCTAACGGATCATACCACACTCAAAGCACTTAGTGTTGGATAGGTCTTTATTGCCTCTAGATTGAGATATGTTCTTACTCTTTCCATGTTTATTGTTCTGATTATCCCTAGTCTTTGATCTACCTCTTGTTGTTTAACCCTCACCATTGTTGTTATTATTTTTACGGTTGCTAATAGTGTATTTGCCTTCTTTCTTAAGTTCTACAATCTTAGACCTAAGAGCATCCTCAACTTCTTTTAAGGATATTATTTTTCTTCCATATCTTATGTTATCTTTTAGTGACTTAAGGAATTTAGGAAATGACCGTAATGGTATTATAGTCTGTACTTCAACATATATTTCAACTTTTAAAGTTGTTAAGTCACCTAAAATCGTATGGATTTCATCTATGCTATCCTCAAGAAGTCTACTCTCATCCATTTGAAAAGTGTAGAATCTTTTCATGTAAAGTATCCTGTTAGCTAGTGATTTAGAAGCATACAACTCTTCTAACTTAGACCAAATAGCAAAGGCATTTTTCTCACCAGAAACCCTGGTAATAATAGAGCTAGCTTTCTCTTTGTCTGTTGGACCAGCTGACTTGTCCTTCTTCAATAATAATGCAAAACTTGCCCCTAGGGACATTAATAAGGCCTTTACCTTGACCTTCCATAGTTCAAAGTTGGTCCTACCATTGAACTTCTCTATATCGTTCTTCGCTGAAGCCATTTTATAAATCTTGGCTCAAAACCGTGGCTCGGATACCACTTGCTAGCATTATTTGTGTGTTAGCTTCAGTTAAGCATGGTACAAGTCGCGAAAAATAAAATATGAATTGCAGACATAAGATCTCAAGAACTAACCCAAGAATCCCCAAAGAACACCAAGATTTACCAAGGTTTAGACCTAAAAAATGGTCCTTTGTTCTCCATTTCTTAATCTAAGAGAGATCTCCACTATTAATGATGATTATTTTAGTTTGTTGACAAATTACAATACGAATCGAAAAAATACAACTCGAGAACTCAAATTACCAACTCATTCTTGGTTTCTAAGATACAAATCTAAAGATCTAACACTAAAACATTAAGAACACCAAACTAGTAGCTTCAATCTTGCATGAGTCTTGACTCATAAGTTCTAAATCTTCATGAATAAGGCACAGAGGTGTAGGGTTAGGGTTAGGGTTTCACGAATGGAAGCAAGGAAGAGAGAATCAGAGGAAAATTAAGGGAAGACAAAGTGAGAAAGTGATCACTACCTCACAAACCCTAAATTCCTCGGCTTAAATACCCCCTGGCCTCTATCCTTGTGCTTCCCTTAAAGCCTCATCATAGCCATTGATCTCACCTCATCTAATGGCCTAGATCTGTAAAACAAACGTAGACCTAGCCGCTAATATTGCACCACCTCACATTAATCCAAGGGACTAGATGAAGCCATGTGCTAGCTCAAAAACAATAAGAGTACAATTGGGCAGCTAGGCAGGGGCATGGGCAAGAATAGTACAATTGGACAAGCATAAAACAGACAATACCCAATAGCTAATCAGTGTGCCGAGTTTTGAGTCGTATAATAATACCAAACGATGCAATTTGTCATGTAATAATCATGTAATTGTACC
This sequence comes from Simmondsia chinensis, assembly GCA_018398585.1. Lineage (NCBI taxonomy): Eukaryota > Viridiplantae > Streptophyta > Magnoliopsida > Caryophyllales > Simmondsiaceae > Simmondsia > Simmondsia chinensis. Next base: position 30,003,312 of record JAGTTD010000010.1, on the reverse strand, counting down.
TAATCTCATTTTAACTCATTTTACCCAATATATCGTCATTAGGCATGGTTTAGGCCATATACTTACCAATTAGGATCTTACAAAGCTATAACATGTAGATGTGGTTTTATTGGTGTTTCAAGTGGTGGTAAAAAAAAAAAAATGACACTGTACTAATGGAAACAATATGTTAAGCTATGAGTTAAAGTGTTGGTATAGTGGTTTGTCTTCTAACTCTTCAAGTTATAGGTCTTTGATTTATAGCTCATAATTCCCTCTCAAAGTGTTGGTGTTACTCTTCAGGAAATGATGTTTTATTTCTTATCAATGTAAAAAAACATGCTACGCTATTTTTGAGATATTTGTCTTCCAATACCCTAAGTTAGATGTCCTGGATTTAAAGCTTATAACTTTTCCTTTTTCTTTTTTTTTCCTTTTCCCTTTTATTTATTTTTTTATTTATTTATTTTTTTTTTTGTCTTTGTTTTCCTATTTCAGAAATGACGTTGATATTATTCTTTAAAAATAAGCTAGGGAGATGTTATTAAAACAAATAGTTCTAAACTTGCAAGAACAGCAACAATAACCCAGTGTAATAACTAACTAGATATTATAACTGGTGATTTGTTGTTGTTAATAACATCTCCCCCAAGTTCCTGCTGAGTTTAGTGCCTTTGGCCTTTGTAAGACCACCACATGTAGATGTAAGTTCGCCTAGAAATCTTCCAATGCTGGTGTCGTTTATGGAAGAGTCTAGCGAAGCATGACAGAGAATGAAAAAAAAATGATGGCGGGGCACCAGGGCCGTAATTTGGGGGCGTCAAAATGGGATAGGAGAGCCTTGAAGTGCAAGATGAAAGAGCGAGACCTAAAAGATTTTCTAAAAGATATGTCACCCAAGAGTATCATGAAGAGACCAACTAAAGCCTCTGCCAGACAAAAGAAGAGGAAATTTGTGAAATAGAGTGATATTATTACGGATGCTAGTAAGCTTCTCACCGCGGAGCGCTTATGGGAGATCGAAATAAGGCGTGGGCTGAAATTTGATGATGATGAATCGATTATAATTGAGCACATTACTTTCGCAGATTAGTACTTGACTGTTATCTCTTCATGTTTTCTTGTTTGTTCCTGCCTCCGATTCCTTTCCAGTGGTGGTTGAGGCTTTTAGCGTATGCTGGTTTTGCCTGTTTTTTGCTTTTAATCTTGTTTGCATTGTTTTCATTGCTTTTGTACCTCGTCTATATATGGGTTAACTCAGGGCCTGTTTATACCAATTACCTATTTTGTACTGCGACTTTGTTGCTAATTATCCAAAAAAAAAAAAAAAATCTCCCCCAAGTTAGAGGTATTGATGTTGATATTAAAATTAGCTATTTGCTGTTGTTATTGTTGTTGTAAGACTAGAAGCATCGATCGGTATTGTCTTAGATGTGCTCTGTTTGCATCATTTATTAGTGGAGACTAATAGCATTGGGGCACTTTGATAAATGTATACAGAATGTCACATATAATCTATTTATTTATATAAAAAAGTTAAATTTCCCCGATAACTTCTCAGCATTTGTCGGTCAATATCTTTGCCCCTATTTCTAAATTGATATAATAAAAATTTATGTAGAACATTATAATCTTGCAGAATTACATTATACAAGAGCTTAATACTGGATTAAGCTAGAGTCACACAATCTTAATAACATTCAAAACACAATCCTACATTTTTATACTATACACAATGGTTGTGTGCATATCTTAAAGATATATACTCCAAGATGTACCGTTGACTATACAACATAATAAACAATATGCAATAACATTGCATTTATAGTACTTGAATTATATAGTTGAAATTATTATGCAGACACTATCTCATTTTCTTGCACGTACCTATATTTTCGTTCGTGTATAGTGATGCTTATCTTAGGTTCCACCCATTACAAACATTGCTTTGAAATAAAATCCTAATTATAAAAAGACAAAAAATAAAAGAAAAAAGAAAAAGAAAATCAAGAGTATAATTACAAAGACAGTAAGCTTACTCCGTCCCTTTCAAATATATACAATTTATTGAAATTCTTTACATAATTTAAATATGTATGTATTACCATAATAAGTAATTTGATCATTCCTCTTCGAATCCCCACCGCCGTCCACCTCCATTGCCGGCCACCGCATCCAAACTCTTTGACTTACCCTCAAACTTCTCGACTCCACCACCACCACTACCATCTCCGGCCATTACAGAACCTGAAACTCTTTAATTTCCGCCCCCATGCTGGCCACCAAAACCCTCTCTCCGAACCTTCACTCTCTCAAATTCCACCCTCAACGCTCTCAATGTTCCCTCTCAACCTCTTATCTCTCAACCTTCTCACTCCCCTTAAAGTCCATCGACTCCCCTCACCTCTGCCCCAACCGCAAGCCAACGCCTGACGCTCACCCTCTAAACTATCTCTCTTTCTAAACCTTCGACTGCTGCCACCATAGCCGCCATCGCCGTCCACCCTCTCAACCTTCTCTCTCTCTCTCTAACACTTCAACCCCCCCCCCCCCCCCCCCCCCAACCACCCCCCATGACCACCGCATCCCCATACCACTGCGTCTTCCCTTCGCCTCCACCACCACCCCCCAGTTCGTTTCCATTTCAAAAGAGGTAGTGTTCATCTTCGTTGATGGCCTTCCAGACAGAATGACAAATTCATGGCTCAAAGTCATTTTTTGGGACTTTGAATCAATATACGATACTTTTGTTCCTGAGAAGAGAAGAGTGAGATCAAATTTGTCTTATGGCTTTGTCAAGTCTAGAGTTAGGAATGAAGCTGCATGGGAAATCGAAACCTTGAATGGAAGATGGGTCGCGGGTGTCAAGCTCAAAATTGAATGGGCTAGGCTGCACAAAAGGTCTACTTTTCAAGCTCATTGGGAGGGGTTCCCCAAAGACCTAGTGTTTAAGAGGATAACCATGATCCATTTAATGCAACCCCTAGGCCTCCCATAAGGGTTGCAGAGACTCAAAACTACCCAAAAATTGTGGTGTCAAATACCAACAAGTTTGTGGAGGCCTGACTAAACAGGTCAATAATTGCTCACTCGTTTGACGATGATACTCTTGATAATATCTTCACATTTATCATGGAGAATAATCTTCACAGCTTAGCCCCAGAAGTTTAAGCCCTACTACCTTTACCTTGGTTTGCGACTCAGTTGACACTTTGGAGTCCTATCTCAGTCCGCACAAACAACTTCTACTTTGTAGATTCAAAGAGGTGTATAAACAATCAGGCGAGACTCTTGGTTCTCTTAACAAAAGAGTATGGATTGAGATCCATGGATTGCTTGTTCGTTGCTGGTCTAAGGAATGTTTTACTAATCTTACTAAGATCTGGAGGGAAGTTCATCAAAGTGGATTCCAGAACTTCAACTATGAGATGTGTTAATGCAGCCGAGGTTTTTATTGACACTCGCTCCCCAGCATTTATTCATCAGATGGTCCAAATTCAGTTTAACGGGGGATCTCATATGGTACTTGTCCAAGAGGATAATTCAGAGGTGATCCCATACTACTCAGCTGGAGTCATTTCTCTTGCGGTCTCGGCCAAGTTATCTACGGAACATGCCTCATTTTCTTCTCATACACAATGAGACAGAGCTTGCACCACTTTGGTACCGCATACCTCATGGGTTCATCCTTTTCTAGAGAAGATGATAGCTGTCGTTGGTGATTGTTAGCACTCTAGAGCTTCCCGTTCAAGGTTAGTGAATAAAAGCATGACATCTGTCGGGCAACCTTTAGGACAAATTGCTATTCATGTCAATGGTCAGTGTATTGGGAGATAGGCCTAGGATTGTCACTGCCCGAGTGCATCTCTTCTTCCTCCCTTCCCTCAGCCTATTACTAAACTATGAATCCAAGAAGTTCGAGTAAACCAACACCTTCCCCCCCCCCCCCCCCCCCCCCCCCCCCCCCCCCAACCTTGGGTAAAGAAAGATATAGCTAAAACAATTCAGTGTCATGATCAAACATCGTCTCATGAGAACAAAGCCTGGGATGCCGTAAGTGATAATGACCCAGGGTCCTCCAGGCCAAGGTTTTCACCGAGTTTCGAGGCCCCTTCCTAGAAATATCCAGATGTCGGTGCGATTTATGGAGGAGTCTAACATAGTTAGGTAGAAAAGGGCACGCCAGATCCCTAAGTTTGGTATGACAAAAGGGGGTAGAAGAGTGTTGAAGCACACGATGAAAGTGTAAGCTAAGCAGGAGTTACAAGATTTCTTAAAGGACATGTCTCCCAAGAACAACAATAAAGATCAGCAAAGGCCTCTGGGGAAAAAAAAAAAAAAAAAAAGGAGGAATTAGGTCAAAAGGGGAGATAGTGTCAAAGATGCCAGTAAGATCCTTCCTTCTGAGTGCACATTGGAGATGGGGAAAAGACTGGGGCTGGGTTTGACGATTATGATCCAATTATGCTAAATGCTTTGCTTTGATATATTTCTAGAAGGGGGAAGGTTGCGTACATCCACCCTCCCGACCCTGCTTCGTGAGGGACCCCCAGTGGCACTGGGACTGTTGTTGTTGCTGTTGCTTTGCTTCGATAGATTTGGGGCTTGATTGTCTTATTTTCTTATCCTTTGGATTGTCATGTTCCCTAGTCCTGTTAGTGGTGTCTGAGGCTTTTAATGTTTGCCTGTTTTTACTTGTTTTCCTAGTTGTACCATTTTTGTTGTTTTGATCCTCGTCCTTATACGGGTTGACTTAGGGCTCGCTTATTCAAGTTGCCTGCGATGTATCACGACTTTGTCGATAATTATCGGGAAGAAAAAGTTATTTGATCACAACAATAACATTGCATATATTTTCATATTTTTTTTTGGTACTTGTGCATTTTCTTTTTTTTTTTTGATAATTAAGGAGACAATTCTCGATGCAAAATTGATGAACCCACCAAAGCGGACCTTAAGAAAGTCCACATACGTGTACATTTATTGTATATCATGTCAGTTTTCTTGAAACATAGAATAATTATTTTTGTAATGAATTTTTGATATATATACTAGACACTTATATTATGTACACACATAACATTATTCATTATAATTTGTATTTTGAATCCTTGGTATCACGGGGCTCCATGCTCTTGTCGGTTGCGCTAATTTATCTACACACCATTGCTTGTAAGATCCATGCAGATCGATTTTCACTAATATTCCCAAAACCAGATCCAAACTGGCCATCTTACATGTCCCTTAGCAAACATCTTAGGCTATCACTACAGCTGTAGACCAAGGGAAAAGCCAGACGCTTCTAAGTTTGACTTTAAACATGATGCACACCTAATTTAGGGGTGGTAATTTATTGTGTTTTCTCTTCTCTAGCTTTATTTTCTTTTCTACTTTGTTCTTATTTTTCTAAAGGTTCGTCTATTGTACTCTTCTGATTTCTCCTCATAATCAAGAAAAAAAAAAAAGAAATAATAATAATCGGATCCGTTTTGGGTAGCTCCACAACAGGTGGGGTTAAAGCCAACATGTATAATAATGAACCCATTTTTTTAACAAAAATTTGATCCTTAGTATAGATTAGGGCTAAAAAATGTGCTGTGTCATGTTGTGTCCATATTCATGTTATGTGAAAAATCATACAAGCAGAGTTAATCCAAACTCATCCCGCTTATTAAATTGGTTAAAAACTCTTAGCACTTACCCAACTCCAAGTATTAAACAGGTAACTTGATGCTTACCAATTTAATCATATGAGTGGTATTTTTTCATTAAATGCTAATTTGTCTACTTACTAACAAGTCAATAATACATCTTTCGGTTAATATTAGCGACAAATACATTACATATTTATAATATTTAAAAGTACGCTATAAATTAAGACTATAAAATATATAGTTTAATATATATATAGACACACATAGAGGGAGAAGGTGAATTGAGAATGAAAGTTCGGTAAGGAAATGAAAAAAATTAAAGCTATATTGTTACATCTTAAATAAGATTGTAACATAGGGACAAGATTTATTGGGCATTTAAAAAAAAAAAAAGAATTTTCCCTCCAATACCACTCTTTCCCTCCCCCATCAAATCACTGGTAGCCATGCTGCCATTGCCCCCTCCGCCTCGTCGTGCTGCCACCTTCTCTCTCTTTATCTCCACATTCCTCCTTCCCCGTATGCCCTTTCCTCTCTTTGATACAAACCAAGTAATCGACTTTTCTACTTGGGAATATCACATCATCGACACGCCACTGCCTTGTTAGCAATCCTTTTCACTCTAAGGATAATATAAATAAGTGGTAGAGAGATTAGAATTGGTGTGAAAACGGATTTTTAGTTCTCATCTCTCTCTCCCTTAGCTTCTTCTCTAATTCCCTCCCCCTTTCTTTTGTATTTTCCCTCTTTCCTTTATACTTTCCTTTATATTCTATGTTACTGCTTATACTTGTGGAGATTGTTCTCATAGAAGCACATATAATACTATCAATACAAAAACAGTTGAGGTTTTGTGTTCAATTGTGCATTAGATTGCATCAATTAATATCAAAGCGATGGTCTCTGGCACTCATCTATGGAGGTTCGCAGAAATTCATCAAGGGAGGTTGACGCATTCATATTGGATGGATTGACTAATGATTATTTGAGAATAGTCAACTACATGTACAAATAAGAGGTTGTTATTGAAGATCTGAAAATGGAGGAGAAGAACATCGATCTGGCCACCACCGGAGCCTCCATCCCCGCCACCATCATGGCTTCTGCTATCGCCCCACCTCCTCTTCACTTCGAATACAATGAAAAGGAATTCAAGGACCTCCCTACTGAAACCTTATTCTCACAAGTCGAGGATATTATCTTCCATGTTTCAATCATGGTCACAGCACCATGGTCCTCGCCACCAAAGTCAACACGGTTGTAGTCACCACCACTGTCATCGCCTTTGACACCTTCGCCCCACCGTCTCTAACCGAGATTGAAATGAAGATAACCAATCTGTCACTGGAACCTCCAACAAATAAAAACTTCGGCCACAAAGAAGTCATCGTCGACAACCACAACCTCCACCGGGACTTCACCTCGCAGGAGAAGAGAACGCTACCGCCACCGTCCTTAATGTCCAGTTAAAGTTTAGATATGTGAGGAGTAGCGTCCAAGCAGAGCCACCACCAAACGTTAGAGATCGAAGAGGACGCCGCTACTGCGAAATAGCTGCCACCACCGTCGCCGTGGTGTTGCCCCAGTCGCACTAGTGTACAGTAGGGTAGTTCTAAGAAGATGAAGCGTGAGTGAAAAAATTAGGTTTAGAAAACTTTGAACAAAATTAACCTTTTATTCTTATGATTTCTTATAATTACCTAGTCATCTTTTACTTAAAATCTTTTAGGAAAAAAGATTATTAATTTTTTTGTTAATTTTAAACAATTTAGGTGGCTAGACTTTGTAGTTATAGTGTTTGACCCCGGAAGGGTTACCAATTGGGGTATCAATACCTTGACCCTTGAGGACATGGGTCCTTAAAAGGGGAATGTATTGATACAAACCAAAATATATTGGTCAAGTGAAGGATAATTTATATATTAAATGCATAGGTTAAGTGCTTAATTATAATTATACCCCTCATCTAACTCTATTTATAGGGACTTGAGTATATAGGTGAGGCATGAATGATGAATTCATTGATAGCCTTTCTCCCTATCTTCTCTTATACTATGTAAATCCTAATAGATTATACCAAATTATATACAATATACTTGATCTATTTGCAGATTGTGTTTTGATTGAATATGAATCGTAGCAATTGGTATCAGAGCAAATGGCCATGGAAAATTAAGCGATCATTTAAAATTGGACTAAATTCTATATGCAAAGATGCTTGGTTTTGTTTGAAGGTGTTCAATGAGCTTTAGGATTTGATCGTCTATTGTCTGGTTGCTGCCCACGAGTTGTAAATTTAATTTTCAAGGTATGATTTGTATTTTTGAGGTCTGAATTTGGGGATTGGAATCTAAATTGTGTAACTTCAAGTATTAAATGGAAGGTATTTGACAAAATGTCACACTATGAAATTTCACATTTGTTCAACTAAAATTATGTTCAAGTCAAGTCTCGTAAAGATGCTACACTCTTGATCAAAGTTTTGAAGCTTCTTGACCCTATGGATGAGTATGTTCTTTTCGATGTATTTTGTCCTTATGGTGTTCTTAACAGAATAAAAGTGATCTCCTCTTCTATTCTTGAGGTGTGGCTTATGTTAACTTTTATACAATTGGGAGTGCCAATTTAGTCTTAATCATAAAAGATTCATATATGAACAATGTTGTGTCTTAGACATTCAACATCTCAAGACCCATGATGTTGCTGAGGTGGGACCAAAAGTCTTAATCCCTACTACTTTTAAGCACAAGGAGCTGAGTGATATGTAAATAAAGCAAGCTTCTATCATAAAGTACGGTACTTCGGAATTAGCAAACTCTGAAGAATCAAAGGATAAGGTAGTTATGGTGCTTAAGCCTGCAAATAGTGAGGTGCATTTACATGAAGACGCAAACCAACAATACTTTAGTCTATCCTTTGATTGTCATGTTGCAAAGCAAAAGTTAGTTAAGTTTCTAGAACCTCAATTGTCCCAACTAATGGAAGAGGATACTCTAGTTGAAGGGATAGAACATCATATCCTCCAAGAGATGTTGTCCATGCTACTGTTGGAAGACACTACAAGGGTTTTGTGGATGTTTTTGCTGAACCAGTTGGGCTCCCTTCTCACTAATTGGGTTGTGATCATGGAATTCCATTGTAAGGGATAGAAAGTAGTACCGCTGATGCCCTTTTTCATATCTCGAGTGCTGAGATTTTGCTTATGGTTTTATCTTCCACTTCGTTTGAGCTTCACGCCAAGTTATATCAGGCATGGCATTAAGACCCGGCTATGGGTCCAACCGTTGTGGTTCTATCTTTCTCTTTGTCTGAGTTTCAATCCAAGTGATATCAGGCATGGCATTCATACCTAGCTGTGGCTCATATCGTTGAGAACTTATTGGATGAATTATGGGGCGCATCATGTCTTTTGAAAATAGATCATCATTCGAGTTATTGGCAGCTCCATATGTTTGCTAATCATGTTCACAAGACTGCTTCTTATACACATTTCAACCCCCTCTGTATGTCTCAGTGTGGTGAATTACCTCATCCCTTGGCCCAGTTGTGCAAAAAGGATAATTTTTGGTCGAACTCTTATGCTGCGTCTGCTTTGATCGGCTGAACCACGTGTTGACGAGCTCAACCATTTTTTCCTTTGCCTAAATTCTCTAACACATTTGTCATCAAGATTCACACATCGGGGAATTTCTTTATGATCTTCAGCGTTGTGCTCCTTAGTTTGACCCTTGGGGACAAGGGTCAGGTCGCAGAGGGGGAATAGATATGAACCAAGTAATCGACTCTTCTACTCGAGAGTGCCACGTCATCGGCCATGTTATCAGCCACGCGTCTGTCTTGTCAGCAATCCTAATCACTCTTAGGCTAAAATAAATAAGTGGTAGAGATATTAGAGTTAGTCTCAAAATGGATGTTTGGTTCTCATCTTTCTCTTCTTTAGCTTCTTCTCCAATTCTCTCCCCCTTTCTTCTATGCTTTACTATATACTCTACGTTACTACTTATACTTATGGAGATTATTCTCAAGAAGCATATACAATTCATTCATTACAAAAGCAGTTGAGTTTATATGCTTAATCATGGATTCGTGCGTTTGAATTATCAATTGTTGTTGGACAAGTGGCTGGCTGCCAATGATGAGGTTTGCCAATGACGTAATGGGGAAGGGGGTGTGAGAGAGGGGGAGAGAAAGGGGTATACCAGGAAGGGGTATTGGAAAAGAGACAAAAGGTGGCGGCGGTACGGTTAGGCAGCGGCAGCGGAGGTACGGCGGTGCCGGCGATGGTGCGGCAATAGCACTGCTGCCAGTGACTTGGTGGGGGAGGGGGTATGCAGAGGAGAGAGAAAGAGGAGGTCTGGAAGGGAAAGTTTGCCCTCTTGTTAATTTGGCCTATAAAGTAAGTTATAATTGGAACCATTAATCAATCTTACTTAAGATCTAACGATGTAGCTTTAACTTTCTCATTTTGTCACCTTACTTCCATTCTCATTGCAGTAAACTGATTAACCCAAGTTCAGCCTGGCTTCAAAACCCTAACGCAAATTAACCCCCCATATTCGTATCCAGTTCATGATATACTATCATGTCTTGTAAACGTTTTCCTGCTATAATATCAAATAGGTGTAAGTAAGGGGATGCGATCAACTTCATAGTACGGACAGGAAGAGTGGAAGAGGCTGGCCAAAGAAGAGTTGATCGAAGATAATTTGATAGGACATCGCCTACCTCAACCTAAATGAAGAGATGGCCCTAGGTAGAGCTCAGTGGAGGATTAGTTATTGGGGTATACAGGTTTTAGGGATAACTGATTCAACAACAACCTCCGAGCACCCGTTAGCTAGTTTGTAGTAGCACGAGGATGCTTGTAGAATTGTTTGTACGTACGTAGTACGGGCGGTTGTGGTAGCTTAACACTACTAGGATTTGTTACTTTGTGGTGTAGAGTTAATTGTTGTTGATACTTTCTGCACTTTATACTCACTTTCTCATTTCACTCTTTCGCACCCTTTCTCTCCCTCTCATTCTCCCTAATTTGCTTTCTTTTCCTTTTTCTCTATTTACTGTCTCTCCCTCCCCCTCTATCCCTCTCTCTTGCTCTCTTTCTCTTTTTCTCTACTTTCTTGCTTGTACGATCTCTCCCCTATATGCTTATTTGCTCTTACCTTCTACTCGGGCTGCTTTGCCCCCACCAGTACATGCTTTTACACTTCCATGATTATTTTGCCTACTTCGATTATATGTTTTCATGCTTACATACATACATACTTCATATAATCTCATTGCCTTACATGCTCTGTATTCAGGTACTCATAACTTTCAAATATCAAGTTGGGGGTCCTCGAAAACAATCTCTCGTCAGAGTCTTCTCCTGATGGGGTAAGGCTGCGTACATGTTACCCCCCCAGACCTTGCACGAGCGGGAGTCCTTATGGCACTGGGAATGTTGTTGTTGTTGTTGTAATATCAAATAGGTGTAAGAAAAATGCATAACTTGCACAAAATCCTGCAAAGTAAATAAATAAATAAAAATATTTAAAATGGGGTGATAAGAAGAAAAAAGGGAAAATAAGGATGAAAAAAACCAGAACTCCGTAAGGAAAATATAGCAATATGCCCAATTAAGGCTCCGCTTGTTTAGGGGGGAAACTACATTCTAGGAAGCGGTTTTTTCCCTTTTCCGTTGTTTAGTGCACCTTTTGCTTACAAAAAACCTTTTCCCTCAAATGAGGGAAAATGACTTCCCTTTCAAAACGGGGGAAGTCATGATTTTAAGTGGCCCAAAAACATTTGCGGTAATCATCATGCAAATCTAGATCAAATCAAAATAAACCAGACTAGATTGTAGACATTTAACATCACAACATCGAACAAGAATTAGACCGAATAATTAAAAGTTGTTTGGATGTTACTTTGTTATTAGTTGCAACAAAATAATTTTAATCAAGTTGAATTGTTATATAATATTATACAATAAAATTATCTAGGTACCTTGATATTTTAACATTTATTACATATGTACTATGATATTTCAGTAATCTACAATAATATATCCTGAAGTTCAAAAATTTTCTCATGAATCAGGTATCTTTTGCCAAAATTTAGTAGATTTTAAATGAAAGCAATAGTTTATATATCCTCTATTATAATGTGATAATTTCTTTTGTCTAAAAATGCTAATATTTGTGGTATTTAGTAGGTGATTTGGAAGAAGCTAAAATTAAGCTACTTTAAGGATTATCAAGATCCTCTTCTTCCCCTTTTATTTTACTTACCTTGCTTTCCTTGTCACCATCTTCGTTTCTTTCATAGTGTTCATGTGGTGGAGCTTAGTTGTTATATGTGGTATGGGTGAGAGGACAAGTGTCTTTTCTTTCCTTGTAAGATAAGTTTTCTTTTGTTTGTCTTTATCTTTCTTTTGGTTGTATTTTAAAGGTATTGAAGTGGGTGAGTTGTGTTGTTTTATTCTTATCTAGATGAATTACATTAATTTTTTCCCTTACTGGGCGAATTGTGTTGGTTTTGCTCCTTATGGGGCGAATTGTGTTGATTTTACTCTTACTGGGCGAATTGTGTAGGTTTTGCTCCTACTGAGCGAATTGTGTTAATTTTACCTCTACTGGATGAATTATGTTGATTTTGCTTCTTACTGTGCAAATTATGTTAATTTTTCCCTTAATGGGTGAATTATGTTCATTTTACTCTTACTGGGCGAATTGTGTTTGTTTTGCACCTTATTGGGCGAATTCTGTTGATTTTACCCTTACTAGGCGAATTGTGTAGATTTTGTTCCTACTAAGCGAATTATGTTAATTTTACCCCTACTAGGTGAATTATGTTGATTTTACCCCTAATGGGTGAATTGTGCTAATTTTGCTCCTTACTGGACGTATTATGTCAATTTTACCCTTACTAGGTGAATTATGTTGATTTTACCCCTCACTGGGCGAATTGTGTTGATTTTTCTCTGTACTGGGCCAATTGTGTTGATTTTGCTCCTTACTAGGTGAATTATGTTGATTTTACCCTTATTGGGCCAATTGTGCTGATTTTATGTCTTACTAGGCGAATTATGCTCATTTTATCCTTACTAGGCAAATTATGTTGATTTTACCTTTACTGGGCGAATTGTGTTGATTTTTTGCTTTTTTTTTGAACTACAACCAGCTAACATCACACTCTTTTTTTGATAATATATAAGTAATTTTTGTTAGAATGTGGACAACCTTTTGATAATATTATCATAATTTATTAATTTTTTGGCAGAAATTAGCTGAAATTAATTGAAAATTTACCAGATTTTAACACAGTATATACACATGTGATAAAATTTTTGATCTCCAGGCCCCTCATTGTATATATTAAAATGACAGAATATATTTAGATGATAAATATTCAAATTTTAACATACATAAGGAACAACAACAACAGGCCCAGTGCCACAAGGGCTCCCGTGTGAGCAGGGTCTGGGAGGGGTAGGATGTACGCAACCTTATTCTATCAGGGGGATACCCTAATGAGAGGATATTTCCGAGGACCCCCATCCTAAAAAGTAAGAGGGCATAAAAAGCACGGAGAACATGGAGAGAATGATAAGCATGGAAGCATCTAAGCAAGAGCAAAACGCGAAAGCAACCCAGCATCTATGGAAGAGAGCCCACGTAACGACAACCTGCAAGCAAATAAATGGTGTAAGCAACAAGAAGAAAGGCAGAAATGCGTATAAATAGACAGACATGCGAGAAGCCTGGTGGCGCTAGTACTAGCATAGAAGTGCTCGACGTTCCTACCCCCTTATATCTGTTACCCCTATACTAATCCTTTACCGAACTTTATCTAGGGCCATTTCTTCATTGAGGTTGAGATAGGCAAGGTCCTATCGAATTGCTTCCACCCAACTCTTCTTTGGTCGGCCTCTTCGTCTCTTCTGGTCTATAATATGGAGTTGTTCGCATCTCCTGATAGGTGCAGTGCTCGGTCTCCTCCTAGCATACCCAACCACCTCAAACGTTGCTCCCGCAGCTTATTCTCGATTGAGGCCATGCCTAATTTACTTCTTATGACTTCATTCCTGATCTTGTCCTTCTTTGTGTGACCACACATCCATCTCAACATTCTCATTTATGCTACCTTCATCTTCTGTATGTGATGTTGCTTAACTGGCCAGCACTCTGCCCCTTAAGACATAGCTAGTCTCACTACCATCTTATAGTATTCCCCCTTTAACTTGAGCGGGAACTTCCTATCATACAGTACCGCCAAGGCCATCCTCCATTTATGCCAACCCACTGTAATCTTGATGTTAATATCTGCGTCCACTTAGCCGTCTTGTTGCACCATGGAACCCAAGTATTTAAAGCACGCTTTTTGTGGTATGCACTCCGATCTAATCTTGACATCTTCTGTACGGGGCATGGTAGATACACAGAACTTGAGTTCTTTATACTCGGTTTTAGATCTACTACGTCTTAGCCCTTTTGATTCTAATGCAAATCTCCAAAGTTCTAGCTTCTCATTCACCTCCTACCTCGACTCTCCCACCAGGATTATGTTGTTTACGAAAAGCATGCACCAAGGCACGTCTCCTTGGATGTGCCCAGTGAGCTCATCCATAATCAGAATGAACAAAAAGGGGCTTAAGGCTGATCCTTGGTGTAGCCCAACTGTAATGGGGAAAGCGTCTGTCTCCCCTTCCGTCGTGTGTACATTGGTTTGTGCGTCCTCATACATGTCCTTAATGGCTCATATATAGGGCTGGGGGATACCTTTTCTCTCTAAGACTCTCCATAGGACCTCTCTCAGTACTCTATCATATGCCTTCTCTAGGTCAATGAAAACCATATGGAGGTCCTTTTGTCTATCTCTGTAGTACTCTATTGACCTCCTTAGGAGGTGGATGGCTTCTATTGTTGACCTGCCATGCATAAATCCAAATTGATTCTCCAATACCCCTGTTCATTGTCCCAAAGCTTTAGAGTGTGGCTCATTAACTTGATTCCTCCATAATTGGCACAAATCTGGATGTCTCCTTTGTTCTTATAGACAGGAATTAATGTACAGTTCTGCCACTCGTCTGGCATCTTATTCCCTTGGAGAATTTGGTTGAATAAATTTGTCAACCATCGAATACCCATTTCTCCAGTGTATTTCCATGCTTCAATGGATATTCAACAATTTTCCTAATTTATATAGCTTTGCTAGTTTTTTTTTTTTTTTTTTTTTTTGGTTACTTCATATATGTTCTATTGTTATTTATGTTGTCCTATAATAAGATATAAAATAGTTGGTAAAAATATTTTTTTTAAAATATACAAGAAAACATCACAATGGAGAATTAAGTTTTCCTTTCAAACAAACAATGGAAAACCCCGCTCGAAATTTAGATTTCCTTGGAAATCCTTTTTCGAAGAAAAATCAATTTCTAGATTCTATTTTTCCATCAAAACAAACGGAACCTAACAAGATATTCATGTCAGCTATGTAATAATGAGACATATTTCTATTTATGAAAAAACAAAGATTTAAATTTTTATTTTAAATAAATTTCTAATTAAATTTGAATGATATTCATAGAGATTCCGGAGCTATTCCCCTCCCAATATTTAATTTCATCAAAGACATCCTAAACTATTGGTTAAAGTCAATGTAATCCCCTAAACTTCTAAATTATATCAAGGACATCTTCGAACTATTAAGAAAAATTAATTTGATCCTTAACTTTAAATTTTATCAAAGATATTTAAAACTATTAAAAAATAGAAAAAATTAGTTTAAACACACTGATGCTTGTAAATATATTTTATAGGTGCCCCAATGTTTTAAAATATTTTTAGAAATCCCAAACTTTCTTAACTTCCTTTTTCAATTTTTTTCTACATAACTTATTAGTATTCCGCTAAATTATACTGATATAATAAATATAATAAAAAAATCTCAAAAATGATTTAATTATTATTTATATTTAAAAAATTTTAAAATATAGAACTTCCTAAACTCATCAATAAATAATTTAAAAATAAACAAAAAAATATCATTGTTAAACAATATGACTTGAAGGTGGTAAAGAAGGGTTGGTTTGTGAGAGGGAGTTGTTAGTGTTTGACTGAGAACTGTTGCTTGTAGCCTTATCCTTTTATTAATAAATTTCTTATTTACTAAGCAGAAAAAAAAAAACCCATTAGTTATTTTCGAACCTTACTACATGGGGTCGAACTCTAAACCCTAAAGTGGGGGTTTGCCAACCCCATGAAGCAGTGCGAATAAAAGAAACCTAGAGATCAATAGTAGATATTAGCTATCTGTTTGCTCATCTTGCAATCCGAGTGATCATTCTAGAATAAAAGTTTAAAAAATGCAATAATAAAATTAACTAATCTAATTTAAGATAAAGTTTCCAAATTAATATAAAACTCTTAATTGCTCACGCTGCACATCTCGCCAACTCGCCAAGCTAGCAATCTTGCCTATTCCAACCCACCAAGCTTCCAATCATGCCAACGCCAACCCACCTAAACCCATCTAATCCATAAACCACCAAAAGCTAAAGTGTGGCTGCGTCATCCTCCCCTAGTTGGAGAGAATTCATCCTCGAATTCGCCAATGGACCATCTGGATCACTCCTGCTAAGTTATGTCTCTGTATGCCTGTCTCCTATCTCGCCAAGCTCCAACTTACCAAGCTTGTCCCGATGTAGACTATTGCCATGATGTGGGTTGTAACCTATCTTGCCAAAATGCAGGCTGCATCATTCTTCTTGGCTTGGAAAGAATTCGCCAACGAATTCACCATCGATTCGTTTGAATCACTCTCGTCAATATGAGGAACATTTTGTAAGTCCTTGTTCGAATGATCCTATATTTGATGCATATTTCAAGAGACAATCCTCAAACTTGCTCATGTCCCGCCTACTAGTTGGAGGTGAAGTCTTTCAACCCTCTCATGTGGACGAACAAGACCTGATATTGGCGCGAGGAGCAATGCCATTGATAATACTGAATGGCGGAGACCCTATGCTTCGATTCATCGAGCCATCATAAGTCAACTCGGCATGATGCAACTTATGTTCCCATCCTTTGACATTTTTGGGAACAAAATATCGGATAGTGATACCAACACTCTTCTTGCCACCGCTGCTTGACCATCTGCCTGCAAAATAGAAAACCTAAAACATACTATGATCCCATTGATGGCTCTGCTAACAATGCAGATCCGCCACGTTCCACCCATCTTTGGCATCAAGAAAACTAGAACCACCTGAGGAATTAAGTTCTCCTAAGTAGTACTCCGAGCAAATAACTTCGCAACTTGACGTTTAAGCTCTTCATGCTCCACAGGGCTCATTTGGTAGTGTAGTTTTCCAGGTAAGGGAGCTTCCATTGCCAAACCTATCCTACGTTAAGTCTCCTTCAATGGTGGTATATGACTAGGCTCTTCATCCAATATTCCTCCCTGTACCTCTTGGAACTCCTTGCTCCTCATTATGAATACCATCTTGTTCTCACCAACTTCCTTGGTGAGCATGGCTCTAGTCTAGGGGTTCTAGTTTTTGGCATTTTCTGGACGCGGCACTTCTTCCTTTCTTAGGAAACACAACTATCTTTGTGGGCTCAAACACGAAGTTGTAGGTATTTCTCCTTCAATCATGGATGGCGGCTCTGTTGAATTTCCATGGCCATCAAAGCAGCATGTGGCACGCGTCCATGGTAACCATATCACACCATACCCCACACTGGTACTTTGCCCCAACTGAGGAATTAACCAAACAATGTTTAGATATCATTACTTGATATCATTTCTTAAGCCATGACAAATTATAAGGGTTTGGGTGCTCCTCTATCTTTAACCCTAGTTTTTGGACTGCTTCCTCGGAGATGACGCTCTTGCTACTTCCAGAGTCAATGACTAGGCGGCACACCCTCTTGGCAAAGGTGCATGCCGTCTAGAAGATGTTATTTCCAAGCCAATCATCCACATCTGCCTCCTCAGGCATGAAGCCAACTCGCTTGACCATTAGTACGTGGCCCTCATCACCCGCAACTTCTTCTTTGCCATTTGGCCTCAACTCGTTGTGAGCCTCTCCCTCAACTACCACGCTATCCTTAGCATGGAGACCTTCGATGATGTATAACCCTTTGCCTGGTCTGTCACTCTTCCGACACTCAGTGGCAAAATGTCCCATCTCTCTACACTTGAAATAATGGGTCCTTGAGCTGCTCGACCTTCCAGGGTTGGCGACAATAGACTTCCCTTGCACATTTGAGTTCGTTGGTAGTTGTGCCTAGTCATGCCCACTCTGCTAGATATTCCAAGTACCGCCAACTTGATGTCCCCTCTGTTGCTTTTCAACTTTCATAGCCCTCCCACTTGTTCCAAGACCAAAAAGATGTCAAACATGGTTAACACCTCATGTATGGACTCCCTCAACTGGCCAACACACCTGTCTTCCAGCTGCTCCTCCGATTTCGCCAAGTCATTTCAGATGACTAGGGAGTAGAATTGCGCTGTGTGCTCCTCCACTGACCGAGAACCCTGACGCAAGCCCTAAAGGCCTTGATACTTCACCTTGGCGTGATTGTGGGGAAGAAAGGCGCTTCGCATGTGCTTCTTAATCTTTTCCCACATCTCAAACGTTGATTTACTTTGCCGTAGCCAAGAATGCTTCACCTGCTGCCACAAGATGGCAACCCTACCCTCAACAGAGTAAAAATAGTGCCTGTTTTTGTTCCTAAACCTCCTTGAACTCGAGCACTTCCTCCACTGCAGCTAGCCAATCCCAGATCTCCACTTGTTACCCCCACCAACAAACTCCGAAATTGCAGTCTAAAGCATAGACTCCCACCTCTGATTGTCTAAACAATCAGAAACTGTGGTAATTGGCCGAGCCCTTCTCACGTTCCGCTTGAAAACGGATTGCAGAAGCTCTCATCCGTTTCTTCCTCTCCACCCCCTATCGATGGGTTTTGAGGCTGAGCCATTGGTCCTTGGTTGGGATTTGCCCCCAATTGAACTATACATAGCTTGATTCATCGGAATTTCTCCTCGAAATCCTCGAATCTCCTCTTGACCTATCCTTGAAAATCTCGCCTCATAGACTTCTCCAACGGTGGCGTGTTAAGAATTTTGGACTTAATTGATTGGGTTAGCCTGAGATGATGATGATGAAAGCCCAGTTTTTTATTTTATAATAGGGCTATATGTAATTATGTGTTAAGCCCATTGACACATGGGCTTGGGATGGATTAGTGAGAGTCCATTTACAATATATGGGCCCATGATGGGTAGGCCCATACGTTTGTCTATATAAGGGACCTCCTCCCCACATGGATGAAAAACTTCATTTTCTCCTTTTAAAAACCAAGGAAATTGTTAGAGAGTTTACCATCTTCTCTCTTTTCCGGATTGGTGACTATTGTGGGTAAGTGGAAGTGCGTCTCAGGCATAATTGTTGGTAATACTTGGTACATAGCAAATATGGATGTGAATGGTATGTTCCAATTCACTTATACTTTTGTTAAATTTGGTGTTATAATCTCTATCATGTTTTAAATATTAATCTTACATGTGGTATCAGAGCAATCATGAATAGAGACTATGACCTTATTCTCTATAAATTATTAACTTGCATATACTTGAGATTGTAATGGTTCGAAATACATATATACAATCATGTGTCACTTTGTAACAATAAAAGTTGAAGCGGCCAAAGAGAAAAAAATTTATTTTGGATGGTTGTTGAAACCAAGCGCTGATCTGAAGGCGACCAAAATGAAAAATCCTCATTTGGTTGTTGAAACCAGACGCTGAAGTGATCAATATGAAAAATCCTTATTTTGGGTGGTTGTTGAAATCAGGTGCTAAGGCGATGCCAAAAAGGATTTGAGATAAAATAATCATTAATCCAAAATTGATGCGTATAATAAAATTAAACGATGTTTTAATTATTGCGAAATTAAACCATGTCTTAGTGTTAATATAATGAATAACAATGAAGAGACATTTTGCTCTTATGTATAAGAAAAAAAAAAGAAAGAAAGAAAGAAAGAAAGAAGGCGGTTAAAATTAAAATTAAACGAAAAAAAAAATTGTAAATTCACGCATTTAACCGGATTCAAACCTGTGCGCTTACATTCATGGGTTCATGCATTAACCACTTTGGATGGGAAGTTATCTTATCATCCCCACCATAATAAAACATTTTATCATGAATGTTTCATGGTTTATTTTCTAATGTCAAATGACGTGGGATTTTGTTTGGGCTTGAATCGGTCCAACATCTCCCACGTATATGATTTTTCTCCTAAACTGCTACTAGATGAGGAAGAACCATGTAATGTGGAAGAAACGTGTGGATTATCAATTGATAATCTTCGAGAATACAAGGAAAATAATTCGTGTAAATCTGCATTGACTTCCGTAATAAAAGATGCGTCATCAAAAGTTGGATTTAATTTTTCCTAAATAAATTTTGTAAACAATTGCAAACCTGTAAGTTTACAACGAGGATCTAAAATGGTGGCAAAACAATAAGTAGGAGGTAGTTCAAAATAATATTTAACAAATTTTACCTTCATTGCGGCAACTTAGGCCTCCAACACGGAGTTGGATTGGTTATCTGCCATTCAAGCAATAATATCTACCAATCTAGATATTGTTGCGGCATGGTATGATAATAACAACCCGAAAAAAAAAGTCGCAGCGTCTCTAAACATACTAAAAAATTTACATATTTCGCTAATTGTATTCCAATTTACTATGTCTAAATTAAAAGACCTAAGATCTGAACGATTATCCTGTACAAATTCATTTAATATATCTGTATTAGGTAGTAATCTTTCGAATATATCTACTGTTGATGACCACTTATTTTGTGTATCTAATTTAAATTGTTTATATTGAATACCATGTGTGTCAAAAAGATTTATAAATATTTTTCTTCTAGTTCTGGATGATTTGATCGCTATAGTAACTTCTTTTTAAACACTGAAGAGAAGTTTGTATTAGGCCCGAACCATCAGTTACAATTAAATGAAAAATATGGCATATGTAATGCAAGTGAAAATATTTCTCAACTAACATGGGTCTCATGTGCCTAATTAACTATTTTACGGATGCGTTGTTGTTTATAGCATTGTCAAAGGTAATGCTAAAAATTCTGCGATCTATACCCCACTCGCGGCATGCCTCCATAATGGCACCCATGATTATCTCTACAATATGGGGATAATCTAGATGACAAAAATGAATAATTTTTTTTCTTGCATGATGAAGGAAGAATGGATCCAAGGTGCCATTATGCACATGAAAGGCACATCGGGTTTCAACCTCCACATGTCGGACGTCAACGAGAATATGCTCGTATTCATCCTAAAAATGTCTACAAGCTCATTTTTCATTCTAAAAATTCTTTAAATGCGTCCCGCTTGAAAGTGTTCTGAGGAACCCTTACGGCGGAGGGGTTTGACCGTTTTGGCAATACCGGACGAATCTAGGGCCTTTGCCGGTGTTTAGTGGCTTTTCAGCCCTAATGACATATTTTACTAATATTTGTCTATTGTTTTCTTTTGAAAACCTAAAGCTAGCAAGCGTACCACTCATTTGTTGTACCAAATGTTGTTAGGATCTATTTGGATTAAGTTCGGGGTGGCTTCTCACTAGGTGTTCTTTTAACGTGCCTATCTCACCACCACGTGAATGACTAAAAACTTTAGAGGGGTCACATAATTTATAATAGACTTTATTAAGTGCCTAATCTAGTGTGAAGTGCTTCTATACATCACTAGTATTACGCCAACTACTAGTGGTGTTGTGGGTTTCAGTCTTGGTGCTGGTGGGTGTGGGTTCTTCTTCGAATTTTGAAGTTTGAACACCCTACGATTAAGGTAAATCCGGGTCGTGGTAGTATTGTTTTTGCTCCTCCCAATTTAAAGTGTCTGTGTAGGAGGAGAAGGACCAGGTTCTAAAAATGTTCGTTCCGGGTATTAAGTTCGACAACTCTACCCGTCCTAGGAATTTTAGGCGGTTGTGAAGTGCTTGACCTAGATTTACCTGAAATGAGGATGAATTGTGTGCCATGGTAGTATTGTTGATTATTAATTAAAAAATGCAACTAAGAATGCAAGTTCAATAAATAAAAATGACAAATAAATAAAATTTCGATACTAAATTTACAGAAGCAAAAACTGAAATTTGAACTTCTACGAGATTCTACAAGCAGAACAAGTTGCAACTTCCAGCTTCAGAAATTTAGAGCAAGAGAAGAGAGAATTGGATGGAGAGATTGTTTTGGTGAAATGAGAAATTTGGGTTAGTATTTATAAGAAAAAAAAGTATTTGTTTTTTTAAAATTTTGGGGGGGGGGGGGGGGGGGGGGAGCACGTCCCAAATGGGGTGGGCCGGGCCGGCCACTTACCACCTCTAGGTTCATTTATCTCCTCCTTCACCGGTTCATTCTTGATGGAGAGTTAACTTGCTCTCTAGGGTTAGATGAAGTCTTAGCCTTTACTTTTGTTTACTTTTAATTCGCGATTATTTACATAAATTGCTTAGTTTAGATAAATACTTTGAACTATTATGTTTTTATCATTTATTCAACTGATATAATTATTGAGTTTGTAACCTTGATCGTTGATGTTGATATTTATAAAGTAATTCTTTGTGCTTGTAGCCTTGAGATTAATTAATTATGCAATAATATTCACCGAATTGTTAATCTAAGCCTATCTTTCCTATACTAGTTAGATAGGGTCAATATGTGATAATAAACAATACGTTAGGTTGAGCCTATTTTTCACATGCTTTAGTTAGATAGGGTCAAAACGTAATACTAACAGCATCACATTAGTACGTTAAAGCTTGTAGCCTAAATAACTATTCATGTGACAACTAATAATCCCAATTTATGAGTTAACACAAGAATAATTGGCTAATTATGGACTCAAAACCCTAGGTTCCACTTTCACACACTTTTCCCTTTCGAAGTAGATTACCTTAGTTTAATTGTTATTTTTTAGATTAATTTCACAAAAATCTCTCAAATTTTCCTCAAATCAAGTTACATCATAGAATAAATTCACGTACTCTCAGTCCCTATGGTTCGACACTCTCTCGCCTTGAACTTCAATTTAGATGTGTCTAGTGGATAGGGTTTAATATTAAATCTTGATAGGCGTAGAAGAACACATCAAGATTTTGGCGTCGTTACCAGGGACTAGGATACGTTTGTGATTTTCTTTAATTTTTAACGTAGGATTTTGAATTATTTTTTTAATTGTTATTGTCTCTTTTCTTTAAAAAAAATAAAAAATGTTAAATCTTTTATTTTCTTTTTTATAAAAAAGGGGTTATTTTCTTTTTTACTTTCGAAGCATTAATTGTTTTGTGATTTTCGTGCATAAGTAGATTTTAGGATAACTTATTATTTGTTTTTCTTTTTAAGGGCTTGTTTT
Source organism: Simmondsia chinensis (assembly GCA_018398585.1). Lineage (NCBI taxonomy): Eukaryota > Viridiplantae > Streptophyta > Magnoliopsida > Caryophyllales > Simmondsiaceae > Simmondsia > Simmondsia chinensis. The sequence continues at coordinate 29,980,238 of JAGTTD010000010.1, read as the reverse complement.
GTTTGTTTTGCTAGTTTTAATTTTTAGTTTTACTTGCTTCTTGTGGTTGCTCATGCACATTCGTTGCACTTTGTCTCTTACCCTTACCATATTCAACCCTGAGATTGAAAGAACCTTAAAAGACCTTAGAGCCCAACACTGAGCACAAACAGCAACGGCTAACGAACAACAACCACGTCCACTTATGTAGTATTTTACTTCCACCACATACACCTCACCTTCATGCATTAGGCTGCCACCTGCAGCTCATCAGTTTAAGCTTAAGCCACATACCATATAGATACTTTCTCCATTCCATGGTTTAGGCAATAAGAACCCGTACTCACATTTGGACAGTTTCATGGAGGTTTGCTCAACCTTCAGGATTCCTAACGTCAGTGATAATGCCATCCTATTCGCCTTTTTTCTTTCTCTTTGAAGGATAAGGCTAAGTATTGGTTAGGCACCTTACCTAGAGGGACGATTAGTACTTGGACTCAAATGCGGCAAGAATTTCTTAAGAAATTCTATCCTATTAGTAAGACTAACACTGTTAGGAGAGCCATTAATACCTTCGTCCAACTTTCCAGTGACGAGTTTCATGAGAGTTAGGATAGGTTTAGGGAGCTTTTACGTTCTTGTCCACATCATGTTATCCCTAAATGGCAACTGGTCCAAAATTTTTGTTATGGATTGAATGAAAAGGGTCAATAGACTGTTGATGCCTCTTGTGATGGTCAGTTCTTTAGGAAGAATGAGGATGAGGCATAGGAACTTTTCAAACTTTTGAACAAGAATTCAAAACAATCTGTCGCACATGCATGTCAAAATATTGCTAGGTTAAATAGAGGAGGAGTGCATGAAATTGCTCACACCTCCATTTTAGATAAGAAAGTAGACTCAATTACTTCTTTTGTGAAGCGGCTAACTTCTTAATTTAAGATGACATTGACCCCCTCTACTATACCTAATGTGTTTCATATTTCAAACATGCATAGTGCTTGTTCTTCATGTTCTGGTGTCCCTCATTCTACACTTGATTGCCCCTCTACTTCACCTTTTGTTGAGTAGTTGGAGGAACATGTTAATGTAGCCCAAGGATTCTTAAGGAACGATCCATACTCGAACACGTATAATTCATGCTGGAGGAATCATCCAAACTTCTCCTGGAGGCAAGAAGAAGGACAATTCATGCCACAACAACCAAATCCACGACCTCAACCATCTGGTATGACACGACCTCTCGGTACCATAGGGGTGTGCTTCTAACTACTCTCAACCATGTAATTTGAGCTCCAATTTGAATTTTTAGGATAAGGTATTGAGTGCACTGAAGGTTTAAGATGTTAATTATCAACTCCTCCACCCCCATACACAATCGATCGCAAAGCTAGAAACCCAAATAGGTCAACTAGGTAACGCTTTGAGTAGGAGGGAAGAGGGAAGACTCCCTAGCCTAGTTGTAGAGAACCCTAGGAACTGTGTGAGGCAAGACGACTATCCTTCCCAGCAAGAGCAAGCAAAGTCTATTACAGTGTTGAGAAGTGGGAAGGAAGTTGACAATGTGGAGAGTTTTGAGAGTGAAGTATCCATGAGTGGTGAGGGAGAAGAGAAGAGCAAGGAAAGAGAGAAGGAGACCAATGAGGGCATGTACCCTTCTCCCATTCTTAAAGCCTCTAATATTCCTTCCTCATATGAACTTAGAGTACACTTCCCCTAGGCTTTAATTGCACCACATCCAAATGGGAAGGACAAGAAGTGGGAAGATATTTTGGACACATTGAGGAAAGTAAAGATAAACATTCCCCTTCTTGATGCGAATAAACATATCCCAACTTATGCAAAGTTCACTAAGGACCTGTTGAACTAAAAGAAAAGATCTAGGGAACATCTACCTAAGAAAGTGTTTTTAGCTAAGCAAGGGAGCTCCTTTTTGAAGTGTGACATTTTGATTAAGTACAAAGACCTTGGTGTCCCCACCATCTCTTGTTCACATGGAGACTACCCGATCCATATGGCTTTACTGGACTTATAAGCGAGTGTCAATATTATTCCTTTCTAGGTTTATGAGAAGTTAGGCTTGGGAGAGTTGCAACCCACCACGGTGACCTTGCAGTTAGAGGATAGATCAACTAGGATCCCCAATGGTGAGCTTACTAACGTACTGGTGAAGGTACACAAAGCCATATTTCCTGCTTATTTTCTTGTGCTTGATATGGAACCTTCTAGCCATTCGAAAAACCATATCCCTGTCATTTTAGGTCGGCCTTTCTTAAAGACTACTATTGCCACAATTAATTGTAGATCTCGAGTAATGGATGTAAGATTTGCAAACATGACTATTAGGTTGAATATTTTTAAGGCTTCGTCGTTACCCACCAGTGAGGATGAGTCGGAGTGTTTTTGTGTCGATGTTGCTGATCATTTGGTGGACCAAACACCCACCCTCTATCTTAGTTAGTGACCTCCTGGATAAGAATGCAAAACCTTCTAAAGAGATGTAAAAAAGGTTGAACCTGGACATGAAAGAAGTTTTGGGTTGGGAGAAGAATCATGTTATAGATGAAGAAGGAATTGTACCTGGTCATAGGTTGTTTAAGGAGGGCATTGAGGTTTATAAGGCTAATATAGATTTGATTGCTAACTCGCCCCCCCCTTCAAATGTGAAAGCGAGTTTCTATAGGGGATTCTTTAAGGACCGTGGGAAGTTACCCATGCCATTGACTAGTTTGCTATCTAAGGATGTATCAATTGTGCTCGATGTGTCTTTGTTTGAAGCTTTTCATAAGTTTCGGTCTATACTTGTTGACGTCCCTATTAGGAATCCACCCGACCATTCTATCCCTCCTAAAATCATGTTTGACACTTCTAATTTTGCGATAGATTTTGTCTTAGGTGAGCTCATTGAAGTGGCTTCTTTGGTTGATGTCATTACTTGATCTTTGCTGGACCAATTGCACCCGGCTGAAGGCGTAAAACTTAGTGCCACTAGGAGGCAGCCTAGGTCTGTTATTTCTTGTTTTTAGTTTTTGTTTTGAACTAATTAGTTGTTTGGAGTTTTATTTCTCTCTTTTCAGGATCTTATCCCGTGTTGAAGGAGTCATACACACTTGTTCACGATCATCGCTTTGTCAGGTTGTATCACTTTATCTCACCTCTTCCTTGTGCTTGAGTGCTTTATGTTGCCACATTGAGGACAATGCATCATTTAGGTATGGGGGTAAGGCTCATTTGAATGTGCTCATTTTTTGTCAATTTTTTAACTTTTTTGTGCATCTTGAGCCTGCATTATAACCTTTTAGCCAACTTTTTCCTTAATTGATGTATATATTGTGATGATGGTAGGATTAATTATCAATTTTGTTCCCTTGATTCCATGAAATTAAATGATTCTACTATATACTTGTTAGTGACTACTGTAGATTATTGTTGATATTAATGGCTTCTGCTTATGCCGCTCAAATATTCACTATGCATAGGAAACAATCTCCCTTTAGGGTAGCTCTGTAAAGGGGGAAGGCTGCGTACATCAACCCCCTGCCTTAGACCCTGCATAGGCGAGAGCACTTGTGGCACTGGGACTGTTGTTGTTGTTTATATTCACTATGCACAGGACTTTCGTGTTGTGAAAAATCTGAAAATTTTGAGTAAACGATCTTATATGTCTTGAGTTTTGTAGGCTTGCTCTATTAGCTTATCTTAATCCTTGCCTCTTGATGTTATGAAAAGTACTTGTTGATCAATGTCATTTGTAATATTAAGGTACTTGTTATACAAAAGTCTAAAAAAAAATGGACTGAAAAATAAGAGGAAGAAAACAAAAAGAAAGAGAAAAGTTTCCTCCAAAGGGAAAAAAGAAAAAGAAAAAGAAAGAAAATAAAAATTGATGTACATTCATGATAAAGTTTTTCTTTTTTTGTGCTATATTAAGGTCAAAATGTTGTAAAGTAGTCACTCATATGCCACTTGGAGTTCTCAATGTATGGGCATGTATTTAGGTGATTCGATAATGTGAATGTGCTAAACTTTGGTATATTTGGTTGAATGCGGGAATTTGAGGAGTTTCCATGGCATGAGATCCCATTCACTTTCACTTATGTGCTTAAATTGCTCAAGTAGTTTCTATTAGTTGATACATGGTTAATGAAACTCTATGATGAATTTTGAAGTTTAATCATTTGAATTCATGGAATTAGAGAATGCGCTAAATAATTGAATCTTGTGTATAATTTTAATCTATGCGTTAATCTTGGAAAATTGGGTGAAGTTTGGGGTAGTTGGTCACTTGAGTCATTGTGTCGATCCTATGCTTTGCTCAAGCTCTAGCAAAGATTAGGTGTGGGGGTGTTGATGCATCTCATATTTACCCATATTTTAATTGCTATTTTAATTACTTTGTACCTAATTAATTATAATTTTATACTCACTGTGGCAATTTTTATGTTTTATAGGTTCAAAATTAATGCTCCGAAAATTGCCAAATTTTGGTGCAATTGATAGAAATTCGATGCATAAGTAATTAAATCAAGTTAACCGGGATTCGGGACAAGAACGTTGTGGCACGCCTTAGCCCATCACACACCTGCGTCCTGTTTTCACAAAGCCCAAACGCCAGCCCACACCAGCACTAACCACCGACACCACAGTCCTACACAGTCACTACCAGACCGAGACCAAAAGCCCTACACCTGCACACAGTCCCCGACACCATAAGCCCATGGTTAACCTATCATCTTCAACCCGCACATACCCACACATGATCTATATTTCATCTTTCAAGCCCATCGTCATCCTCATCAGCCCAACTTTACAGGCCCACCAACACCGTGTGGCTCATCGTTCAGCATAGCTTTCCTAGGGTTCGTAGCAGTAGTATATATTCATGGAGGGGGTTCAATTTTTAGGGGAGTTGGGAATTATTCTCAGCTTTTGGGGATTTGTTTTTGCACCGCAGTAGCACAACATGACTTTGTCTCTCTTCAGATTTTCCTTTTTTTTTCATTAAATTGGAACGAGAGCGAAATTTTGCGTGAGATCGACTTGGGTTCATTCATCTCCTCCTTCATCGATTCAGCCTTAATGGAGAGCTAACTTGCTCTCTCGGGTTAGATAAAGTCTTAGCCTATACTTTTGTTTACTATTAAATCGCGTTAATTTGATTGGTTACATGAATTTCTTGGTCGAGATAAATACTTTGAAGGATTATGTTTTTATCCTTTATTCAATTGATATGTTTATTGAGTTTGTAACCTTGATCATTGATGTTGATATTTATGAATTAATTCTTTGTGCTTGTAGCTTTAGGATTAATTAATCAAGCAATTGTATTCACCGAATTGTTAATTTAAGCCTATCTTTCCTATGCTTTAGTAAGATAGGCTCAATACATGATAATTAAAAATATGTTAGGTTGAGCCCATTTTCCTTATGCTTTAATTAGATAGGGTCAATATGCGATACTTACAACATCACATTAGTAGGTTGTAGCTTGTAACCTAAACCACTACCCGTGTGACAATCAATAATCCCAGTTTAAGAGTTAATGCAAGAATAATTGGCTAATATTGGATTCAAAACCCTAGGTTCCAATTTCACACACTTTTCCCCTTAGAAGTAGATTACCTTAGTATAATTGTCATTTTCTAGATTAATTTCACAAAAAATCTCTCAAATTCTCCTCAAATCAATTTAGGTCATAGAATAAATTCATGTACTCTTAGTCCCTGTGGTTTGACACCCTCTCGCTCTAAACTTCAATTTAGATGTGTTTAGTGGATAGGGTTTAATATTAAATTTTGATAGACGTAGAAAAATACATCACCGCCTTTGAGGGGCATCCAACACCAGATTGATGTAATGCCGGAGCTTCCTTATCAAATAGGCCACATTACAGGATGAGTCCTGCTGAGCATGAAGAGTTGAGACACCGAGTGTAGATATTACTCACCAAAGGCTTTATCCGGGGGAGTTCAAGTCCTTGGGCGATTCCCGCTTTGTTGTCCCTAAAGAAAGACAGTAGCTGGCGGATGTGCATCGATGATAGAGAACAGAGCCATTAACAAGATCATAGTACGTTACCAATTTCCTATTCTACGATTGGGTGACTTACTTGATCAACTACAAAACTTCTAAGTGCTCAGCAAGCTAGACCTGAAGAGCGGGTACCATCAGATACGCATCTCACTAGGAGGTGAGTGGAAGATCTCCTTCAAGACACCAGAGGGATATATATAGCATGTTTATACGGTTTATGAATCAAAAACTATGTCATCGTCTACTTTGACAACATTTTGATGTATAGCCAGGACCGAATTGAGCACTTGGAGCACCTCCAGGAGGTGTTGAACACTTTAAGGGAGTAGCACTTTTTCGCTGCTTTGAAGAAGTGTGAATTCATGAGACTTTCCTTGGATTTGTCGCGTCCAAGGACGGAATAATGGCTTACGAGAGGAAGATAAAGGCAATCTGCAATTGGCCACAACCGAAGTCAATAAATGAGGTGCAAAGCTTCTGTGGCTTGGCTTCTTTCTATTGAAGGTTTGTGCCGAGGTTCAGCTCCATCATTGTGCCAATTACGGATTGCATAAAGGGGAGTACATTTACTTGGACTCCGGAGGTAGCAAGGGCCGTCGAAGAGGTAAAAAAAGGTTGACAACGGCACTAGTGTTAGCATTAGCAGATTTCCAAAGGACGTTCGAACTACAAATTGACATTTCAAAAGTGGGAATTAGCAGAGTGCTTACTCATCAGGGGTGACCTATAGCGTACTTCAATGAGAAGCTTGATGCAAGTAAGTTGAACTATTCAACTTTTGATGTCGAGTTCTATGTAGTGGTGAGGGCATTGAGGCATTGGAAGTCATACCGCACCAGCAAGAAGTTTGTGTTATGTTCGGATAATGTTGCACTAAAATACATCAATGGCCAAGACAAGCTCTCTGACCAACATGCAAAGTGAACTCTTTTACTTTGTGATCAGGCATAAAACTAGCACACTGAACAAGGTTGTTGATGCCTTGAGTAGGTGAACATTAATAGTGACTGACATTCGCACTTCGGTTCTCAAGTTTGACAACTGGCGGATCAATACAAGGATGACCCCGCCTTTGGAGAAATATGACAAGAAGTTCAAACTAGGTCGGCACTAGGTTATTCAATTCAAGATGATTTCTCTTCAAGGGAAATCAATTATGCATCCCTAACTCATGTTTACACCTTTAGATCATTCAAGAAAAGCACAATGAAAAACACATGGTAAAAGACAAGGCACGTAAGCTGGTGAGCCACCTACTATTGGCCTTTAATGCGGAGGGAGTTTGAGCAATTTCTGTAGCGGTGCCACATAAGTCAAATATCAAAGGGCGGTATATCTAACGCGGGTTTCTATCTACCACTACCAATTCTGAGTCAACTCTGGGCAGATATTAGTATGGATTTTGTGCTGGGGTTATTGAGGACACGAGGAGGTGTTGATTTGATCTTCGTTACTGTAGATCAATTTTTTAAAATGGCACACTTCATTGGATACAAGAAGGCCGCTGATGCAATACATGTGGCTTAATTGTAGTTTCGGGAAGTTTACAAACTTCACAGGTTGCCGGCTAGCATTGCCTCAAATATGGATGTGCGGTTTGTGAACTATTTCTAGAAGATGCTTTAGAAAATGGCGATCACATCTATTACCTTTAGCACAATCCATCACCCTCAAACGAACGGCCAAACCAAGGTAACAAACCAATCTCTTGGTAACTTACTTCGTTGCCTTGTAGCTAAGAACATCAAAGATTGGGATCAAAAGCTATACAAAGTTGAGTTCGGTACAATATTTCGGTTAAAAGAAGCATGAGCTTTTTTCGATTCAAAGTCATTTACGGCTTTGTTCCCCATTCTCCGATTGACCTTGCTCCTGTGCCGGATCTTACCCGTCCTCATGGCAAGGTAGAGGATTTTATCCCCTACCTCCAAGAGATCCACAAGCAAACTCGAGCAAGGTTACTAGAGGCAAGCACCAAGTACAAGTTAACAAGTGATAAGCAACGCAGGGCAGCCCAACTATAGGTTGGTGATCAAGTTTGGGCCATTTTGTTTTTTCTTTTTTTTTTTTTTTTTGGGAATGCAGCGAAATATATAGAAAAGAAAGAAATGTTTGCACAAGCTACAAGGGGAATACCCCAGGACATGGCCGAAGCCTACAAAGAATAAACAATGTCAAAATAGAGTCTAGACATAGTTCATACAGCAACCAAGAAATACAAGGAAACAAAAGAGAAAACTAAGGCTCAAAGCCCTACTGCCGAAGTAAGGAGGCATAGCGATGAGCTCCTCGGAACAAGGGAGCAGCAAGAAGGTGGCTCCTATCTAAACCCGTAATCTCCTCTCACACGACCGCAACTTATCTGAATTGAGAGCGCTGCATTCGAAGGTTGCGTTCGAACCAGATATACACAGTCATTGAAAGGCAGAAACGAGCAAAGATGGTGCCAATCTCTCGACCCCTGAGGTGCAGAGCAGCCCAAGTTACGAGATCATCCCAAGGAAGGGTAGGCCAAGCAATCGATGTAAGTGGTATGATGGAACTCCAGACTGATGCAGAAAAATCACAAGTGAAGAAAAGGTGCTCATGAGTCTCATCAGCTAGGCCACGGAGAACACAAACACCTTGGACTCCAAGTGCTCCAAAACAAAGAAGTCAGTCCCTTATCCAAAGGCGCTTCTGGGAAGTGATCCATAGAAGAAAATAGTGTCTCGAAATATGCATCTAAAACCATAGAAAGTAATGAATGGTGTCCTCCTCTCTCCTACTCTGTACAATCTCCCACATGGACTTGGGGGTGAATTTCCCCGAAGGGTCACCCATCCACCTAATGGTGTCCACTACACCAGCTCGAGGGCTGAAGTCAATCATGTCCCGAATGGGGCAGAGCTCCGAACAACCCTATGGAAGTCTCCACTGATCACCCTCTGTAACAGCTGAGACTCGAGAATCCCAAAGAAGTCCTAAAGAAGTGAGCAGTCGAGCAGGGAAGCGCTCCGAAAGACAGCCGCATGGTAGCCAAAAATTAGTCCATTGAGCAATGTCAAGGCCATCACCAATGAGGCGGAAGATCATACCCGAACAGAACTGACGAACTGAAAAAATCTAATGCCAGCACCACGAAGCAAATCTCGGAACACTGATCGTCCAGAAGCTCCATTCTCGGAGCCTTTTCCTATGGACTCAGCGCGGCCACAACGAGGTAGGGTCAAAAGAAGGAACCAGATTTGCTTCATAATCAAAGCCTGGTTCCTCTCGGCAAGACAACGGATCCCTAAACCTCCCTCCTTAAAAGGATAACACAAGTGTCTCCAAGCAACCTTAGCCCCCCCAGGGTCAGCGAAGAGCCACGCCAGAGAAAATCCGCTAATGTCGACTCAATCTTCATAATCATCGTCTTAAGAAGCATAAAGATCGAAGACCAGTAGACCTGAACGGCATAGATCTGATGAGCTAAAGTCGGCCAGCGTACGAAAGAGAACAAGAGGTCCAAAGCCGAATGCAAGAGAGGATACCATCCAGCAGGCACTTGCAATCAATATACCGAAGCCAAGAAGTGATGGCAGGCACTCCCAGACACCGAATAGGTAATTGCCCAAGACCGAAACCCAGCACGCCCAGAATATCCCTTTGAGTCATATCATCAACTCCAGCTAAGAAAACATAGCACTTTCCTGCGTTCGAGGAAAGGCTCGAAAGCATAGCAAATCGATCTAAGGCCTCACGGACCACAATAACACTACCCAAATCACCCCGGTAAAAGATCATCAGGTCATCCGTAAAACATAGATGTGCCAGACCAGTACATCCGCAGCATGGATGGTAGTGGAAACGGGAGTCATCAGTAGCCCGGCGAAGAAGACCTCGGAGACCCTCCGTAGCAATAACAAAGAGGTAAGGAGAGAGAGGGTCACCATGATGAACTCCTTGACTAGAGCAGAAGAATCCCTCAAGTTCACCATTGATGGCAATAGAAAAGTGAGCTGTGCAGAGGCACCCTCGAACCTATCCAACCATAGTCTCAGGGATCCCCATGCTCCTCATGCCGGCTACAATAAACTCCCTAAGAACTGCATCAAATGTGTTACGCTCGGGATTGGATCACAAGCGTAAACTAACTAAAATAGGGATAGATTGAGAGTATGAGATGAGAAAGAAAGGAATTTAGATGAGAAATTAGAGAATTAGGGATCAGAAGTAGAGAGAGAAGGTTTGATCTCAAATGAGATGTTTTTCAGATATTTTGATTGAATTCCTTTCTGAACATTACATCCATTTCTTATTTATAGTAATTCTAATACATGAACCTAGACTTATACCACTAACCAACTCAGCTAGGAAGTATCTAGAAATATAGCTAACTAAAATTTAAGTGGTATTTTGGCGCCAAAGCACTAACCTAACAGACCACATGCTAAAGACCTGCTGTTAACTGACACTGCAACAGCAACAGACTTGGCTAAAAGCTTATTAGATGACAACTAGCAGCTTATTACAATACCAGCAACTAAAGACAATAAAAAGCACATATAACACCATTTACTAAGCTAACCCACAACTAATAATAGCCCAAAGCAAATCTGCAGTAGAAAACAGAACAAACAGCCCAACAGCAGCACCCAACAGAACAAACAGCAACACAGCCCCAAACCTTGAATTCTCGGATCATAACAAAATGCTTTCCGAATATCTACTTTTAGGGCAAAGTGGGGCGAGATACGAAGATGATAATCGCACATCAACTTTTGTGTCAAAAGCATGGTATCAGAAATTCAACGACCGGGAACAAAAGCTGTCTAAGAATCATCAATCAAATTAGAGAGGACACCCTTCAACCTGTTTGCAAGGATCTTAGTGATGCACTTATAGATCATGTTGCAATAGGAGATAGGGCGAAAATCACCAAAAGTGGAAGGAGATTCCTCTTTAGGCACAAGGCAGATCCTAGTGGTATTCCGGGCATCCAACATGCGCCCTAAAATGAAGAAAGACTGCACAGCTCAAATAACTCGAGAGCGCTTCCTAACATGGGAATATAACAAGTTAACAACATAGAGATTGACCCTTTGCAGGTTATAAAGAAAGTAAACGACAACGCCTACCATCCATAATTGCTGAGTGATATGAGAACTTCAGATGTTTTCAATGTCAAGCATCTCATCCCTTACTTTGGTGAAACCACTGCAGCAGAACAGTTGGTGAATTTGAGGGTGAGTTCTCTCCAACCCGGAGAGGATGATGCAGCCCCGCCTTTAAAGTTGGCGGGATTCTTGGCGAGCATGGGTTGGCATGATGGGCTGGAAGGCAGCATGACTAGGTGCGCGGCTGGGGGATGAGATGAGATAGTGTTTTAGCATAATTAGGACCGGTCTTAAATAAAGTATAGTAGATATAGCAGGCTATCTTTTCCTTGGTGGCAGATGGGTATATATAAAAGTATGCTCTCTTGAGCTTTTAGTCTTTAATTATAATTTAATTAGCTCCTCTTTTGAAGGAAGAGGAAATCAAGGGTTTTAGTCATTCAATTTAGATTATTTTCAACACTTTTATTTGTTCTTTCTTGTTCTCGTATTGTGAGAATTAAGCTTAATAGTAATACTCGTGCAGGAGGGATGTTTCCTTTTGAAAGAAAGCATTCTCACGTGCCTCAGCCCAAAGATATTTTTTTCTAAACACTTTCTCTGTTTACTTGGTTTTTCGTATATACAATTGTTGTTTGTATTGAGTTGTCAATTCATGATCTTATGAAATTTTGATGATGCTATATTGTATTTTTTAATTCTACAATTATTGATGTATTTGTACTATTTCTTGGTTGATATAAATTAATATATATTTCATGTTAATAGTGTATTATTTGATAAATATTAAAAAAAATTTTCAACAGTCTTAGAAAGAAAAATTGCCTAACTATTAGAAATATTTGAAGTTTTCATATTGTCTATTACTGTGGCTTTCATCGTATGGAAAACCTTAGACAATAGTTTGGACTATACTATCATGTTTGTTAAAACGGTATCTATTCTACTGTTCTAACATATTTGATTTAATAGATTTGTTGCACTGTTTTATAATAATATTTTGTTGTCCCTTGAGATGTCAGAAGCATGAAAAGAAGAAAATGACAACTCTTTCTTCACAATAAGATAAAAAAGGATTAATAAATTTAAGTGAAATTATCACTAACAAAATTCTAGTTATTTCATTAATTTATTGTTGTGTGTTGTTTCTATATGAAAAATTTTGAAACATATAAATCTGTTATGTTGGTTCGTGTGAGTTAATTCAAAAGTGCATTGGTGATGTATGAGTTTTGTATGCGAAAATACTGGCCTTTTATTTTGTATCATTACTGATTCTGTGCTATTTGATTTATTATTCTTATATTGCATTGAGATTGAGGCATACTTGCCAAGAATGCTGTAGGGAAAAATTGATTTCAATTGGTGGGAAAATCATGGCATATAGATCCAAATTTCATTAAAAGATGGGGTGATATGTTTTATAAAAAATATTAAATTAATCTCAAAATGTGATACAATCTCTAAAGGGTCGTTTATTGTGATCATACAAAATTATAGGATAGGAAAATCCCGGTTACTTTATTGCTCTTAGTGAGAAGCAGAAGATGAGTTTGTTATGCTTTGTCTTGTTTATAAAACAAAGTAGTAAGTGATTTTAAAAAAAAAAAATGTGCTAAGATCTTGACCTATATGCATAAAATATTTCTACAAGGATTTGATAATAAAACTATTTGCTCAAAAATGAGGATTTAAATTTTATAATAGAATTTCATTCAACAAATTAGTGAAAATTAAAGTTGCACATGCAAATCTTGAAGGCATACCTAAACAAAATGGTGTTTTCAAATAGCAGTGAACATGAATTTGTTTGACTGTGCTGTTAGCAAATTAGCTTGCACTTTAGAGGGAAAAAATTCACATTTGGAATTATGCATATATGATGCTTGTCTATTGACAACCTTAAGGTTAATTGATTTGAAGAAGATTAAAGATGTGGAGTCAACTTAATCTAAGCATCAAGTTATCTTTGGTACTAGTACAATGTCGTTGAGAAACATAACAGATAAAAATGACTCAAGTTATATGTGCTCCCAAGTACCAAGTGAAGTATAATTGTATTCTGATGATATATGTAATTTATTTCTCAAATGCTCACATGTGCGTCAATTAGCCACATTTCTATATATTTTTCACATGTTTGCCTCAGACTTATATAAGTTTGACTTGAGTTATCCAAATTTGAGAGTTGTGGTTTTTGGACAACCGAATTGAGTAAAGGCAAAAGGAAGTAAAAATGTCAATCACAATATAAGCAGCCATAATGGCACTTCTTGGTATTAATGGATACATGAAAAATTATAACCAAGTACGTAGTTTGAAAAAGTAAGGAGAAATTTTGTAAAGAAGTTAATTACTTCAGGAGTTGGTCTAAGAGGCATGTTGTTTATTAATTAAACATACGTTTATAAAAACTTTCATGAAAAGGAAAAAAACAATTAAATGACGTTGTAAATGCTTATGTTTGGCTATCGGCTGAGGTTGAGTTAAAAGAATGTAGTTTGAGTATAAAAATAAAAGAGTATTATGTTATCCATTATGAAGAGTTTACTCAAAAAATATGAGATGGTGGTTTTCACTCATTCTGTATAAATTTATGTGTTGTGTACTACATAAAAAGAGGCACAATTGGTTAAGATACATTAAGGTGCATGTATATTATGTTTATGTATTTGTAAGTATAGTCAGAGCAAGTCTGATATTTATGTAAATCTTTACATAACTACAAAATGTGAGAGTAGTCTAAGAAAAAAATATATCATATCTTCTAATGATATCAAATTAAGAACCAACTATGACGTTGTGAAGAAAAGTAGTTTGGTTCAAATTTTGGTTCAGTTGAACAAAATCTTGGCCAATTCTTTATTTAGCATACAAACAATTTGTGGTTATATATTGAAGTTGCTTGATGGATTGATAACCGATATGTTGTGAACTCAAGTCTGCTTTATATTGATGAGAATTGATGTGGTCCACTTTGACTAATATTTGTTTGATGTCTTTATGAATTTTGTTTAAAATATTTACTCACAAAATGTATGGACAGTTTTGAAAGATGCATTGTTGAGTGACAATAGAAAGGAATAAGAGGAAGTAAAACACTTCATATGTTAGTGCTAAGCAAAAATTAAATACTCTGTATTACAGCAACAAAATGTCTTTGAAAAACGCAAATTGGTATTTCTTTAAAAGTTCTGCATAAAGTCATTCTTTATAAGGTTATGTAAATTGTCTTGGATTGTGTGAATATTTGAAAGGCAGTATGAATGACTTATACTTGGTGATTATTATGTTGAGAAAGGCATAACGTTCTAATTGATTTTTAATCCAGGTGAATTAAGAAGATTATATTCACCATTGGATGTGCTCTGCAATGGAATTCCACTGAGCAGAAAGATGAAAAGCTTGCTCCATTATAAAGTCAAGATTGATTGAGTTGGAAGCAACAAGCAACTATGATGAGTATCTAATATTAGAAGAATAAGAAAATAAAAAATTGTGGAGCCGCTTACAAAAGATAGACGTGCCTATGAGTTGTTTATCATCGAGGGGAGTGGGATTGAAGCCCATAAAATTAATCACCACGGTGGAAACCCGTCCTCAAAGGTATGGCGATCCCATGAATGAGGTTCAACGAGTAAAAACGAAACTGATAGGTGGTTGAAAGAGCACAAATTATTTTATTTCTAGCGGGGTATTCTTGGATCCCATTCCTAAGGTGAGATGCTCTTTACTGTGATGTTCAAGGCAGAGTTTTTTTAACTCTAAATAATTCTGAAGGCACATTATTAGTGGGGTGTTGATTACAGATCACCCTTGGAGGGTTCACCTACATGAGTGTGGTGGTGGGGTCACAACAGTAAGAAATAGGCTATTCCCTAATGACACTCATGAGACAGGATTTTGTGCGCATGATCGTAACACACCCCCACCGACAGAACTTTACAACTACTAGTATTCTGTGTGTGTGATGGGTCTAGACTTGGCTACAAGGGACCTAGTTCAAAGCTTTTATGCTACTATGGTTTCTTCAGGTTGGAGCTCATTTGCACTAAGTGTTCGTTCAAACTCGAAAGGTACCTACCTGTATTAACGGAATACAATGCTCACTAAATTTTATAATTTTTTAAATCATTTGGGGGATTGTTGGAAAAATTATTTATTTTATTGATTTAAAAATTATTTATTTCTAATATTTTCAAATAGTAATAATCTTTTACCAAAAATTCCTTTAATTAAATACTTAATTATCAAAATAAATCATAATAGATGCCCATTCAATATTTTAGTGACATGAATGCATAGGTTACATACCGTTGCATGCAAGACTTTGTTGGAGGTGTTAAAATTTGACCGGTTATGTTGGATGATAAATTAAAAATAAGTGTACAACATTTGTATATATGTAAGCATGAATATGATGGAAAAAAATAGATCTAACATGAAATATTTTACTCTTTCAATCCCTCTACTCTTGTAAAAAATAGTGAGTTTGGTAGATGTAGTTCGGGGATCTTTTATTGCTGCACTGATAGAGGTCCGACGGGTTGTTGAATCTTGGGGAAAGGAGCGCATTTAAACTTAATAGCAATACTCATGCAAGAGGGGCATTTCCTTTCTAAGGAGAGCGTTCTCACGTACCTCAACCCAAAGATATGTTTTTCTTTGTTTACTTTGTTTTCCGTATATATAATTGTTGTTTGTATTGAGTTGTCGATTCATGATCTTATAAATTTTGGTGATGCTATATTATGTTTTCTAGCTCTACAATTATTGATATATTGGTATTATTTCTCGGTTGATTTAAATTAATATATATTTCATGTTAATAGTGTATTATTTAGGAACATACCCAATGCCTCAAGGGCTCCCGCCTACACAGGATTTGGGGGGAGCGGATGTACGTAGCCTTCCCCTTTCAGGGTGTTAACCTGAAGAGAGGCTGTTTTTCAGTGCCCCCAACCTGAGGATGAGGACTTCCCAGGAGGTTATTTGACAATATTATAAAATATTTTTAACAATCAGTATTTCTAGTAATGGCAGCACTGGTTTCCCACGTCATTTTTTGACTGCAACATCATACATTATACCATCTTTTTTGTTGTCTCATTATTTGGATCACCTATGGTTAAACAAATATCCTCAAATCTTTGCTAAAACAAGTTGCAATTCTTGCCCATATTGCAAAATCTTGCTCCTTTTATTCCTTTTCATACACATCATTGTTTTGTATTTGGTTTATTTATATTTCATAAGTTATTGTACTTTATTTGTTGTATCATTTTAACACTTGTACCTTTAATTGGGTCAATTTAATCCATACATGACTCATATTGTGTCAGTTTAGTTCAAAAATAAAAATTGTTGTTAAGTTGACAACAAATTTAATTAGTTGTTCAAAGGTGGGTTCAAATTGAACCGAGTAAGTTTTATATTGGATTCCTTGCATTTTACATGATCGGGTATTTAAAATTTCATCATTAACTCATTTTTAATTTCACAGTACTAAACTAACACATTGTAAATTACACATGGGCTAAATGGATGCTATACATCAAGCAGTAATAAAATTACACAATATTTTTTACATTGTTAAGAAGAATACAATGTCTTTCCTAAACAGGAAAACCAACACTTTAGGGAGGAAAGGTGATGAGCTTTGAACCAATACATCTAGTTTAGGGGAGTAAACTACTATTCCAAGACCATTTACTTAATAAAAGTACAACATAAAGCATAAATAAACTTATTTTTCTTTTACCGTAAGAGACGCTAAATTTTGAGGGATTCAAGAGTTCTTAGCCCAAGAGGGTAGTTGTGGAGGAAGAGCTGGCCGTATTTCTTGATGGTCAAGTTCCGGTACAATGGGCGCCCATGGGCCTGGAGTAGTTCACTAATGGGCCCAATCTCGTTATCAATTTCAGGGTTGCAGAATACAGCCAAAGATACCCTGTCCCTCTCTGAATTTGTCATTACCCTATGCAGTGCTGCCTTGAATATGCCGTTGGTCATAACCTGTTAATGTAAATAGATACGTAAACAAGTTGAACGTTCAATTGAGTAGTTTGTTTGAAGTTGATTTGGACTTGTTTGTATTCGTTTAAAGGCTTGATAGTTTATTAAGATGAGTTCAAGTAAGTTTAGTAAGTTTACTGCAATGAGTTTGAACATGGGTGCTTGACTCATTATAATTCGCCAATAGTTTGTTAAGAAATCATTATAATTTGATAAGAACTCATTATAATTCGCCAATAGTTTTATAGAACTCATTAAAGACCGTAAACAACTGATTAATGGCTTGCTAACAACTTAGTTGATCGATGATGACTATAGCTTGCCTATGTAGTGAACTCAACTGGTTAGTGCGCTTGACTCAATAAAAAGCGCACTTTATAATGAGCTCAACTGGGTTCAATAGAATAGGAAAGCCGTGTGGAATTGGCTATCAAGCATATTGATATCTTATCAAATTGTGTTCAAGTAGAAACTCAAAACCTGGATAACAACTTTCCGCCAACTCAAGCTTACTTATGGATTATTGAGATGGAGATTTGACAATGGAGGTGCTGAGCTTGGAACAACTCTTTTACTTCTAATTGCAGCACAATTTATGCTAAAGAACTCCATATGAATAATAATTGTATTATACTTTACAAATATGTATAAATTGGGTAATACATTTAAACAACAAAAAAGGCATTGATGTGATAACTAGCTACATTGAAACTCATGGTGACATAAGAAACTAACATGTGTTGTAAAGCACGTATAACATGCTAGATATTGTAAGCAACTTCAGTTTTTCGACCATGCATTCACCTATTAAGCAGTTAGCTTTTACATTATTGTCCAGTTTATTTGTTTATCAAATATTTCTATCATAGATAAGTTAGGATAGAAATTCACCATTAACCTGTTGTAGAGTCTCAACATTAATTGTGCTTTGCAACTATGCCAACATCTTATAGGATAACTAGTTAAATATCGTAATATTCCTTTTCATTTTTCTCGACATAAGGCTACGTATGAACGAGTGAAGGTATATACCTCAGCAAGATCACCAAGGTTGAAGAATAGGGCACCAGGTATGATTGGAACCATGAACCATTGGTCATCCTTTTGTACTTGAAGCGCTTCCACCTTGTTGTCTGGCAATAGGAAGGTTAAGGTTGAGCCATCTGAGTGTGGCTTGAGCCCCATGACTTGATCAGGGCTCAAGCATTGTGGAACCAAGTTGAACCTTGCCATCATTGATCCCCGTCTCCCATGGAGATCTAAGAAGCAGTCCTTGTCCACCATGCCTAAGGACCGCGCCATTGCCTTCAGCACTACCTCAAGTATCACTGTTAACTTCTTGGTGTACTCATTCAAAAGTTCCCTATAAATAAATTTCAATAACTAATGCATTGAATTTTGGTGACGAGGAGCACTTTCATATTTAATGCGTCTGAATAATTGAATGTGTGACTTATTGTTGAAAGTATTTGTGTATTCGTATTCCTTGATATCATTCTTTGCGAACTATAAATTCATTGCGAAAATCTAGTAGTCCTTAGCCTTGTAAAAATCTGATCATATTTTCTACTAATTCTAAGACAGCACAACTCAAGCCAACTACCATAAAGTTTATTGGCCTGGAGCCCAATCAGTAATATTGGATTTACATATAAGGCTAAATAATGTTTTATGATTAAATATCCAATTAGCTTGAGAAGAGTATTTTCCTAGTTTTGCATGTTCATCTCTTATGTATCTTATTTTTTTTTCCCCCAAAGCGGTATAACAAACAACTTCCTCGAAGAGGGAAACAAACACTTGGGAAAAGGGGCTAACGAGGTTTGAACCCAATATCTGTTGCTTTGAAGATAAACTACTACACCAACACATTTATGTACCAAATTTACAAGCATGATTTTTGACAAAGGGTTTTGTTTGATGTACTTTTTTGTTTTTAGTTTTTGGTTCTTAAAAACAAAAAATGAGCTTTAGAAATGAAAATTTTCATGCTTTTGATTATTAATTTTAAAATTCTTTTCCAAAGCTTTTCAAAAAGCTGAAAACAGAAAAAAAAATCATGTGGTAAGGAATTTGGGCTGCTGTGCGTTATGAATCTTTAAGGTCTAAGGCTTAAATCTTGTCACTGAATGCAAATAATTCTTTGGGGCCCATCGCTGGATCTCTAACCCCAACTAACTCTTTTGCAAGTAGGAGAACCTCTTAATTGGTGGGACATGCAAGTTGGGACTAGTCATGATATGCTAAACTAGGCTAGATATCCCTTTTACCATTGGATGCAATCTATCTTTCTTACATCGTTATCTTCAATGGTGTAGATAGATTGCAAACCTTGTTCATATTTCTTATGACTTACTTTGCAATGGATACACAACAATAATAACGATTGCCTAGTACCACACAGAAGCTTCCACCAAGGGTGGGTCAGAAAAGATAAGATGTTTGCAGTCTTATCCCAATAGGTTACAAGAGAAAAGTACCTGAATTTAAGGGGGTGGAGGGGCCAAAGGTGGAGCATGCGTTGATCTTCAGGGTAAATAGTAAGATAGAGTCGATCACTCCAATTCAAGGTTTGACTCCCTAAAAGACCTGCATCACTCCCATACCCTTGGAATATTTGACCTACAAATAAAAATGTAAAGGTATTAAAAGTTCCATGAATCATATTATGTTTGAAATCCATTACTAATCATTCGTATTAGTTTCGAGTCTTGTCAAGTGAATGAGCTAAGTTCAAATTGTTAGAAATACTTTAAACTTCTTGATGCAGCACATGATGGAAATAAAGAGGTACGTGAAGGTTTGACGGCCTTCCCTTTTGAATTTTATTATAACTGAATAAAATTAACAAACGAGGCGATAAGCTCATTTCTCACTGGTCGAGAAATTGAGATTACAAAAGGAGAAAATAATTTTGTGGAATTAAAATTGGCTACCTAAACCAATTCATCTTCCCCTTCATATAGAATTTGAATTCAAATTTACAAGATTTTTAAAAAAAGTAAACAAATCAGCAAATAAAGGGAAAAAAAAACAAGCAAATCAGCAAATAAAGGGGAAAAAAAAAACAAATCAGCAAATAAAGGAAACAAATTAAACAAGTTAACCAAAAATCTCGCTGATTCTCGGCTGAATCTTGACCTCTTCAACGCTGGTGAAGTTGGCACTGCGGCAAGCCTCCAGTGGCACCAATTTGCTTACAAAAATCGCGGTGCCGCCTAGTCAAGCCCCAAATTCCCTCTGCGTTACGCCAAGCCCTTAACTCGCTGCATCATCCTCCCTGGGTCGGAGAGAATTCGTCCTCGAATTTGATTGGGGATCAATGCCGTCATTTTCGCCAAAGTAAGGGATAAGATGTTTGACATTAAAAACGTCAGAAGTTCGCATACTAGGCGGGAGCTGTAGACGGTAGGCGTTGTCGTTGATCTTTTCGAGAACCGCCAATGGACCTATCTTTCATGCTGAGAGCTTATTATATTCCCAACGCAGAAAGCGTTCTAGCATTAAGATTGCCCAAACTTTCTCGCCAACCTAGAACTGAATACCCTGTCGCCTACTATCACAGTCGTCTTTGTACTTGGCGTTAGCCTTCAACAATCGAGCTCGCATTTGTTCATGAGTGTCCTGAAGTGAGGATATGAAGTCTCCAGCCTTGCCATGAGGACGCGCTAAGTCTGGAACTGGCGCCAAGTCAATAGGAGCTCGTGGAACGGTTCACTGAGCAATTGTAAGCGAATTCAGCTTGGTGAAGCTTCATTGCCCAACTCTTGGGGTTCTCTGCAACCAAACATCGGAGTATGTTCCCCAAGGAACAGTTGGTGACCTCAGTTTGGCCATTGGTTTGCGGGTGATGGACAGTGCTGAAGGTGGTGTTCGCCAACTTCCAAAGGCTCCGCCAGATGTGATTGACGAACCGAACATCTCTATCAGACACAATGCTAGACAGCAGGCCATGGAGCTTGTAGACGTCTTTGTAGTAAAGACTTGCAACTTGGGTGGCGTCTGCGGCTTTCTTGCATGCAATGAAATGAGCCATTTTCGAAAACCGATCAACAACAACAACAAAAATGGAGTCAATCCCGCCAATTGTCCGAGGAAACCCCAATACCAAGTCTATGCTCATGTCTATCCACGGTTGATCCGGTACTGGTAACGGCAAGTAGAGACCCACATTCGTCATTCCACCCTTAGAGATCTGATAGGTGCAGCATCTCTTGACGAATCTTGCAACTTCCTTGCGGATTGTGGGCCAGAAGTAGGTGGCAGTAATAAGCTTTAGTGTCTTATCCCTGCCAACATGCCTAGAGTTGTGCCTTTCTACTATGATTTTCTGGTGCCAACTCGAATTTGGGACACACAATTGGTTCCCTTTGAACAAGAAACCATCATGGAGCGAGTAATTCCGTACTGGTCCTAGCTGGGCGTCTAGCCAAATGCTGCCGAAGGTGGGATCATCACGGTACATGTCTTTGAAGTGCTCGAACCCAGTAACCTCAGTCTTGCATTGCGTCAGGATCATGGTCCTTCTACTTAAGGCATCAGTCACCTTATTCATTGCCACCTGAAGTATGCTTGATCGAGAAATGGAAGAGTTGAAAGAAACCCGCCCACTTGACATGCCTCTCTGACAACTTCTCTTGACTATTGATAAATTTCTGGGCTATGTTGTCTATGTACAGAATAAACTCACAGTAAGACTTCCAATGTCGGAGTGCACTGACCAAAGCGTAAAACTTTAAGTCATATGTTGAATACCTCAACTTACTCCCATGAAGCTTCTCACTGAAGAAAGCAACCGGTCTTCCTTCTTGACTTAAGATGGCACCAATACCAACCTTTGAGGCATCGGTATGCAGGTCAAGGGTCTTCTGGAAATCTGGTAATGCTAACATCGGGCCTGTGATTAACTTCTCGTTGATGATGGCAAAAGCATATGCAGCTTCAGGCGTCCACACAAAAAAACCCTTCTTAAGGTAGTCTGTGATTGGCACCACGATGGAGCTAATTCCAAGAAAAAAGTGTCTGTAGAATGTTGCCAACCCATGGAAGCTTCGGACTTCGCTAATGGTCTTTGGTGGTGGCTAGCCGCGGATAGCTGCTATCTTACCTTTATTAGCGGATATACCATCCTTGGTAACAATGAAGCCAAGGAAGGTTACCTTCTTTCTCATAAACTCACACTTCTTCAATGTTGCGAACAAACGTTGAACTCTCAAAGTATGAAGAACTTCCCTCAAATGATTGATATGCTCACCATGGCTACAACTGTAAATTAAAATGTCGCCAAAATAGACGACGATGAACTTGCCAATAAACGGACGTAATAGGTACTAGGGGAGTTGGAGAGACCAAACGACATAAGCAACCACTCGTAGAGACCCTGGCTTGTCTTAAAGGCTATCTTTCATTCATCCCTAGGAGATATACGGATTTGATGGTAGCCACTCTTGAAGTTTAACTTTGTGAATTCTGTGGCGCGTTGCAACTGGTCTAACAGATCATCAAGTCTCGCAATGGGGAAACGGTATCATACTACTATTTTGTTCATGGCTCTGCTATCAACACATATACGCCAACTCCCATCTTTCCTTGGCATTAGCAAGGCTGGAACGGCGCAAAGGCTCAAGCTCTCCCTGAGGAAGCCTCTAGCAAGCAACTCTTTAACTTGGTGTCTGAGCTCTTCATGCTCAGAAGTACTCATGCAGTAATGAGGCTTGTTCGGTATAGACGCGCCAAGAACTAGATCAATCCTATGCTGGATGTCACGCAAAGGCGGTCAGGTGGATGGTAAATCCTCCGGGAATACATCAGTATATTCTTCCAGCAAAGCCACGACCTCACTCGGTAACTTTGGGGAACAGCTTCAGCTTCCTTCCCAATCAAAACGAACACGACCTTGGTGGCGCCAACTTCTTTGGCAAACATGGCGCGACCCTGCACGTAGGGGTGCTGAGCTCCAGAAGTCTTCGATTTCTCTTCCCTTTTTGGCAATAGTACTGTCTTAACCCCATCATATATGAAGCTATATGTGTTCCGCCTTCCATCATGCACAGCTCCTCAATCATACTGCCAAATGCGTCCCAAGAGTAGGTGGCATGCGTCCATGGTGACTACATCGCACCACACTGCCTCCTTGTACTTGGGTCCAATAGAGAAATTGACAAAGCACCGCTTGGAAACTGTTACCTGATTCACTTTCTTCAGCCAAGACAGACGGTATGGGTGAGGGTGAGCCTCAACCTTCAGTGCCAACTTGCTACAACTTCCTCGTAAATGACGTTCTCACAGCTTCCCGAATGCATAACCATACGGTAAACTTTATCACCAATAGTACACGTTGTCTGAAAAATATTATTCCTTAACCAACTGTCTCCCTGCTTGTTCCTTGGCGCCAAGTAGCCACACCTAACAACTAGGCATTGACCCTCATCTCCTTTAATGGGATCTTCTCCTGGTTCCGCCAAGTCCTCTTGACCATCTTCTTTAATGGTCCCGTCTTCTTCTTCAGTGGGCTCGTTAATGAGAAGAGCCTTGCCCGATCTGTCTTCCTTTAGGCATTCGGAGGCACGGTGACCCATTTCTCCACACTTGAAGCAATGTATTATTGACGAACCCGCTACCTCTTGATTGATTTGCTTTCCAATAACGACAGGCGGTAGTTTGTTTTGGGCATGTGTGGTTTGTGTTGGTAGTACAATGTTCACCTCCCTTCCACTAGCTTGAGTGTTCTAGGATCCGCCAGAAGGGCAACGCCTTTGTTGTCTTTCTACATTCATGGCCCTCTGAGATGCTTCAGCTACAGTGAATATGTCAAACATGTTAAGTACATCTTGTATTGACTCTCTCAATCCACTAATAAAGTGATCCACCAGCTTTTCCTCTGATTCTGCTAAGTCATTTCTGGTGACTAGGGAATTAAACTCAGTGGTGTAATCCTCCACGGATTTGGAGCCTTGGCGTAACTCTTGAAGGCGTTGGTACATGATCCGTGCATGGTTGTATGGCAAGAAGGTGCTACGAAGGTGTTTCTTCATCTTCTCCCATGTCTCAACCTTAGACTTCCCCTGCCGGAACTGGGTTTGCTTCAGCTGGTGCCACCAGGTGGTTGCTCTACCCATAAGGTAGGTAGCAATGAGCGGCGCGTGCTTCCTCTCAGGTATTTCCCTGAATTCAATGACATCTTCCATGGCTACGAGCCAATCTAAGAACTCGTCTGGACGTCCTCCTCCATTGAACTCGGGTATTCCAATCCGAAGTCCGGATTCCCACCTCCGATCCTCATGGTCATCGATATGGCGCTGATGGAGCCTGGGCCTTGGATCTGGTAAGTCCTCGTCAAAATGCTGGTTCAAAAAGGGATCATCCACATCTCCACCATTCACTCCAGACGAAGGTTAACATTGGGACCTAGCTCTACCCGATGGGTTGAGGTTGGCTCCGATTTGGATCAAGTGCTCCTCGATCCGTTGGAATCTCTCTTTCAATTCCTCCAATCTCCTCTTGTGCTGTTCGTGACGGTCTCGTTCAGTAATGTCCTTCACGGTGGCATTCCTCTGACATCTTCTAGGGGCCATCGTTTCAGGAAGCGAACTGCGCTCTGATACCAGATGATGCAGCGTGTGATGGAAATAAAGGGGTACAGGAAGGTTCAACGGCCTTTCATTTTGAATTTTATTATAACTGAATAAAATTAACAAAAGAGGCGATAAGCCCGTGTCTCACAGGTCGAGAAATCGAGATTACATAGAGGATGGCTAAAGAATTTGAATTCAAATTTACAAGATTTAAAAAAAGTAAACACATCAGCAAATAATGGAAAAAAAATAAACAAATCAGCAAATAAAGGGAAAAAAAAAATTTGTCAGCAAATAAAGGAAACAAATTAAACAAGTTAACCAAAAATCTCGCTGAATCTCTGCTGAATCTTGACCTCTTCAACGCTGGTGAAGTTGGCACTGCGCCAAGCCTCCAGTCGAGCCAATTTGCTGACAAAACTCGTGGTGCCGCCTAGTCAAGCCCAAAATTCCCTCTGCGTCGCGCCAAGCCCTTAGCTCGCTGCATCACTTCTTAAGATGCATTTTCTCGTCAAATATCTTTTAGTTGTTTCTCATATTCATACCTCTGTTCTATCAAAACATTATATGGTATTTATACTGCTAATGTTACAATATTATTCTACTGAATTCTTTGTCCTCTACATATACGCATTTTAGTAGGGAGGATAGTTTAGACGTTAAAAATACAATACCGTAAAAGTTGTATTATTTGTTAATATCCTGACCTTATTTGGAGTCGATTGTTGGATAGCTAGTATTTACTATAGTTGGGTAAATTTAGCTTCCTGGAATTGTTTTCCATGACGATTTGATTGCTATTGAACATTTAGATAAGTTTCCTTCTTTCTCGTTGATCTTACATTGTTGTTTTTTAAAATAAGTAAGGTTCATGAGTGGAGTTCAAACAAGAGGAATGCTTAAGTTGTTAAAATTCCTAAAAATGATCTCAAGAAGGGCTTGTTGAGCAATTTGTTGATTGCTTAGTAATGAATTTCTAGTAGCTTGAATAACTTGTTATGTATATTCTGATGATTTTGCATGTGTAAGTAGCAGCGGCGGATCTACATTGACATCAGGGTGGGCTCAAGCCCATCAAAGATTTCTTTTTTTGATTCACCTCTGGTGTTGAATACCTTATTCAAGAATTGTTTTTGATCCAATCCATAGGTGTTATGAAGAAGTAATAAACAACCTTAGATCATTGGCCAGGTGGTGAGTAGCACTATTTGGGAAATGCCAGACGTGGGTTCAATTCCTACATGAAACAACTTCTAATTCTAGAGCTCTTTTTTAATATTTTTGTATATAATATTAAATATTAGATATTTTAGCAAAAATTAAAGATAAATAATTTTTTATATGCAATTATTTCAAATTACAAATAAATTATTCATACACACTTTTCGAAATTTTTAGTTTGTATGAAATTAGTTCAATTTTTTTTTCTTTTTACTTTCTCAACTTTATACTTAAATCATACAAGTTGTATATTTGCACTTCTGTATTTATACATCGATTCTTGTTCAAGTTTATTCATAATATTTTATTTGTAGAAAAAAATACATAATATCTAACATATAAGTTGAAAACTAAATATAAAATTTCTTAAGTAATTCTAAAATTGTTTATTGAACCCTCATGAGCCACAAATTTGAATTACTGTTTCAAATTATCTTTCTTTCATTATGCCTATCAAAAAAGTATGTTATTCGGTGAGAAATTTTATAAAAATATTTTAAATGATGATGAGACTCCAAATTAAGTGCGAATTGAAGTTGAAAAGTTATTATGTTTTGCAATATGTTTTTTTGTATGTTGGATGTCTTAAATAAAACTATCTCAAAAATTTTCTTATATTTAAGAGTGGTTAGGAGTTAAATTTTGACTTCAAATGAAAATATAGAACAAATATTCTACTAATAAATTGAATAAAGTGAAAAGTTAAAATAATTTGTAATTCAAGCCCACCCTTGATCAAAATTCTAAATCCACCACTAGTAAGTAGCGTTGCATGGCCTTATTTCTTAATATATGAAAGCCCCTAAAACGATCATGAATGAGATTGAATACTATTACTTTGAATCCTTTTTTGAAGATATGTATAACATGTTGATAGGGCTAAAAATGAATCGAGTCAAGCCACAGCTTGCTCGGCTTGGCTCGTCAACTAAATGAGACTGGTTCGCTATTGATATCATTTATCTAATCAAGCCGCATATATGTGCTCGGCTCAGCTCGTTTACTAAATGAGACCAACTCGGTATCGGTATCATTTAGGCTTAATTATTTGGCAAGCTAGCTCTTTGAGCTTGTTCGGCTCACTGAGCTCATTTAACGGGCTCGTTAAACTCATTTATTAGGCTTGTTATGCTCATTAATTATTGTTACTTGGATTACTAGAAAACGGTAATAGAATAAATCATGCATGGAAATTGAAAATAAAAAACATACTAGTAGTTCAATTCCGCAATCTAGACATGTGAGCCAATAATCGAGCCGGCTTGTGAGCCCCTTTGCAGCCGAGTCAAAGCGACTCGCGAGCCGGCTAGGTTCATTTGCGGCCCTACATGTTGATATCCTTTAGTAGAGCTTTAACAGTTTGGTCGGACTCATTGGTTAATGAATAATATATTATTAACTTTGTCTGCAATTGAGTAATTAAGTGACCTATAATTGATAACAAGTTTGAACTTAGCATGATTATATAAATATTCTCGGTTGAGTTGAGTATCAAACATAACAAGTGCCTTACAAAAACCAAGTTTGAACAATGCTCTAGAAACCCGTTTAAAGCTTGTATTGAACTCAAACTCGTTAAGACTATATACCAAGCTTTATGTTCAATTAAGGAGGGGTGCGTTAGACTCAAACAGGTTATAGAGTTATCGAATATCGAGCTTAAACAAGAGTATCCTCGAATTTGAACACAATAAGATATTAAGACTTATCGAACTCAGTTCAAACAACAGGGTGCTTGAACTTGAACATATTAATGACTTATTGAACTTTGAGTTTGTACAAAAGGGTCCCCAAAACTTTAACATGTTAAGATATATTGAGCTCAGAATTTAAAATAGGCTGCGCTCAACGCAACCTGGTTTGCTTTCACGTACCTGGAGACGAATACTTTTGCCTCTCCTCAAATGGCTGGGCAAAGAATTGCCTTGTGACTTCTAGCAACTCCTCTAGGAACGGGTTTGTCATCCCATGATTTACTATCTGATTAAATCAAATATGAATACAAATCTTGACATGAAAAATAAACAAACACATTATATATACACTATTATGAAAATAAAAGAAAGTTTTTCATTAATAATGTAACATATTTTTACTAAAAACCGCCTAAATTTTAGGTGCAGTTTTAAAAATCCACCTAAATTTTTTAATTTTTCAAAGTCAAATCTAAATGCTCCAAAAATTTTCAATTTCACACTTTAATGTAACGCCGCTAACATCCATTAGTTTTTGCTGACGTTACATTTAAAAAATTTAATTTTTAAAATATTAAAGCTATCTTTCAAATATTTATAAACGCTTTAGATATGTAAAATATACTTTTTAAATATTTTAAACTATCATAATTATAAATTCGAATATTAAAAGAAATTTCAAAAGCCACGTTAGGAAAAAAACTAACGTATGTTAACCGTGTTAATATTAAGGTGTGATATTGAAAATTTTTTGAAAGTTTAGGTGTGACTTTAAAAAATTAAAAAATATAGGTGGTTTTTGAAACCACACCTAAATCTTAGATGGCTTTTAGTGAAAAAAAAAAAAAAAAAAAAAAAAAAAAATCCCCTTAATGTAATAAGTGATGCGTGCTGCATCAATGAGGTTTATTCTTGGGTCACTGATTTATGTGTTATTCTTGGGTCTTGTATGATTGTATAAACCAAAAAAAGAAAAATTCATTCGCGGAAGCCTAGTATAAAAGTATTGCCGCTGCTATTTGTGAGATTGTTTGTCTGAAAGGTCTTGTAATAATCTGATTGCTACTGACAAAAAATCAGTATTTCATGAATAGAGGAAGCATATTAAGATTGATCTCTATTTTGTTCAGTATAAAATTCTAGAGAGTGTTTTAAAGATTCTGCACATAGATGCTTGGCATCAGTTAGCAGATTGCTTTAGTCTTCTGTTATGAATGCGAGAATCCAAGGCATGTGCGGGGGGAGGTTGTGAGCTGTGTTCAGTTGCTGAGCAATGATGCTACTGTCAGTTGCTTCCAAAAGGCTTTAGAAGTTAGTTGTTTGATATTTTCTATATACTTTAGATATTTTTGTAAGTTGGTTGGTTGTGATGTCTAGATCCAAAGTATTGGCTCATATCATGTAAGTACTATAAGTAGGAGGTTCTAGTTTGTAATTCATAACTTCGATGAATGACAAATTGGTATCTTTTGATATCTCTCTACTTCTCATCCCCTTTCACTTCCTTCTCTCATCTAACTCTCTCTATTTTCTCATCTCTTTCACTTCTTCCTCATCTCCTATTCTCTTTATCTTAGCTTACGTTTGTGATTCGATCACAAATGTAACAATTGGTAGCAGAGCCTTGATTTGGCTTCCGAATCAAGCTCATATTTGAAAAAAAAAAAAATTACAAAATCTGATTGATTGCATTGCAATTAATCAATAAAAACAATTGTGATACAAATTAGTTCAGATTATGTTGATCAAAATTCAGTTCTGAAGTTTGAAATCAAAAGGTGGCGGTTACTGCATTAGTGACCTGCAAGTGCTTGGAAATTGCTTTCGGCTGGGATAAAATCGATTGAAATACATTGAGGAAAGGATAATTGATCAGTAGTTGTTGACTACATTCAACATTAGAGCTGATTCATAGTGAATTCAGTAGATTCGATCAAGCAATTGCTGCTAAAGTTGAGTGCTGAGCAAAGCATTAGTTGAAGATTGAGCTTAATTGTTCTTAATCAATCATTCATCTGATCGGTTGGAGAAGAAGTTAAAAGTGAGCTAATTGCTCCACATTGCACTTGATCATAATCAAAAGATCAGAAACAAACTGCATTGAGGTTAATTTTGATTCTACAATTCATAAGATGAGGTTGAGGTAAAGGTTTCTGAACTTCAGGTTGCAATTTGTTGAGAATTTGTGTTTGTTGCTGAATTGTGATGAAATTGTGTTGATAAGCATAGAAGTGGTGAGAATTCATCGAATGTGCCTTTGATTCTTAAGAATTATATGTTATTGTGTGGAGAATTGCTTGGGCGAAAATCTGACAGCGAAGAGCGAAATCTGACAGTGAACTTAGTAACGAAAGAGTTGGAATCTGATTTCGTTCGTGAAGATTGTTTGAGTATTGTGTTGAGAACTTGATTGCCAGTTAGAGTCGAACTTAATTCGGAAGTGTATGTCAAATTACTCAACTAACATTGCGGTTAGGGTTTGTTCGAGTTTCCTCTGTTCGAAGTTCGTCAGTTAGGGTTTGGAATCTGTGGTGATTCTCAAATCTGATCTTGAATTAACAATTTGTGCTGCTGTTAATTCGAAAATCATTCAGATTAATTCACAGTGTGAAGTTCAAGAGCGAATTATGGATGGTAGGGATGCAACAGGTCCGGATTGGCGTACGAATGCATATTGGGACAATAAGATGAAGACAATGCTTGAACAACTCAAGCAATCTAATGCTGAATTGATATAACAAATGAACCAGCAAATCAATTTGAAGATTGATCAGCAAGCTCAGCCGATTGAAGTGAAATTTATGCAGCAACTTGAAGTGAAATTCACTGAGATTCAAGAACAATTTAGAAGGCTAATTTCTCCTGCTGCGAATCTGCATTGTTCATCTCATCAGTTTGATGGTGCGGGGGTTCTTGATGCAAATGAGTTTCCGGAGCTAGTGGATAGCATTAAACAACACAAGTTCAATGTTCAGCAAAAAGAGAAAGTCGAATTTGTTGCCGTTGGGGATGAACTCATCCTCGAGAATGGCGAAATTGATGAAAACAAGCTAGAAGAACCTGAGTTTGAACAAGATGATCCTTATGAAGACTCGTGGTTAGAGTTGGAGTATCTTGTTGATGATGGGGCACAATATGACATGCATCCGGATTGGGAATATGATTTCCATGTCATATGAATGTTAA
Organism: Simmondsia chinensis; assembly: GCA_018398585.1. Classification (NCBI taxonomy): domain Eukaryota; kingdom Viridiplantae; phylum Streptophyta; class Magnoliopsida; order Caryophyllales; family Simmondsiaceae; genus Simmondsia; species Simmondsia chinensis. The sequence continues at coordinate 29,949,455 of JAGTTD010000010.1, read as the reverse complement.
AGAAAGCAAGGAGTAAAGCAAAGAGAAGCCAACTCAATGTCGCATTGAACGATTGTTGGGAAGCAAAGAAGATTACAAAGAAGAAGTTGAAGCGTGAGGTGGTGTTTTAGTCTAGGAGGCTTGATGATTAACAAGAACCAACTCAAGATGCTGCTCTTCCTGATGTCTATGCTGGTATACCAGGTTCAGATAGGTATGTTGGTATACATGGATTGGTTGCAGCAGAAATTTTGGTTCCTACTGAAAAACTAGATGCCATTGCCGAGACATCACTTAAAACATCTCCAAACCTATTAAGTATTATCCCATGGCAAGCTTATATGCAGAATCGAAGCACTTACCTTGCTGAGGGATGTCATTCTATCAGAAAATCAATTGTTGGTGCTGCAGTGTCATCAAATACAGAGCAAGGTGTGCCTCAGTTCACTTTTAGGCATGCTCGAGTGTTAACTCGGGACCAGAACAACATCATCTGGGATGCTTTGCAAGGCCTCTTGTGTTGGGTGAATGATAACGAATGTATAGTGGCTGAAATGCACTATCGGCATGCCGATCGGCAAGTTCGGAATGATCTATTTCTTCATTTGAGTAGAGTTGTGACTTATCCAACTGCAAGTTCTTATGATAAGTTGCCCCCTGATCCGGGAGAAGACTCTCAAGACTATATGAAGCTGAGAGGAGTCGAATTTTTGCTAAAAAGACGCACTCGAGCTGCAAGAGTGCACCTCAAGGTCCACAACAAACAAAGCTGGGTTCCTTTGCAAGCAATTGAGCTGAAGGTTGTGTACCAAGGTTGTAATGTGGGAAGACAGATCTCTGATCAGATCCACATTAGTACCATAGGTGCTTTAAATGATATAGTTGACGATGGCAAGTCCTTTCAACCGAGAGGGGATGAATCACAAGTGAATGGAGAAGCTTGGCAACAGGTGCTGCTGTGTGATGATGAAAAGTTCGGTGTCAGTGCAAGCGTTAGTGAAAAAATGGTAGAGGCTGTGGGTCATGATGAGGTTAACATCAAAGCAAGCTTTGAGGGAAAGCCTTATACATGTTACAGGCTACAAAATTTAGATCGTGACATTGAAGTCTCAATTGTTCCGAAATTGGTGTGGTTTCGGTTCAAACACAAGCATCTCCTTGAAGGGATGATAGTTGTTGTTCGTTGGTGGTTTGAGGATATGCTGGGCTCCTGGTATGACCACACAGCTGGGGAACAAAGCCTAGTAAAGACAAAGATGATGGCAAAGATGATGGCATTTGGAAATTGGAACACACATGGATTGAAACTTGCTGATCAGTTTCAGAATCTGAACATATTTGTTTGGATCTGCTGTGGTGGATTTGAATGGAAAAATCATATGAATAAGCTTCAATATTTCCTTAACCTTTGGATGGAAATGATCCATGCAAGATTGAGGAAAACTCCAGCTCAAATCAGAGTAAACATTAGCAGGGTAGTTAGAGACAGATCAGATCTAATTTTGATGCAGTTTACATCTGAGCAAGAGTTCTTTTGGTGCCTTCATTTGTTATATTTGTTACTAATGCTTGTGGTGGTTGACAAGGAAGCAAAGCTTGATCAATTGAGGCATGTTTGGTGGTTGGATGAGCATGGAATCCTTTCACTACAAGCTGCTGAAAATGCTGAGGAAATTCCAATCCTTTCACTGTCAGAAGTGAAAGAGTTGTTCAGAGTGAGAGTGGTTGGTGCTATTAAGGCTTTGGGAAGATGTAGTGACTTGTTTTCATAGAGAAGCTTCCATATGGCCAGAAATCGAGCTAAAATCTGGCAGTATGTGATGCGTCAGGGTAGCACTACTACAATGTCGAGTTCTGCAGCACATCAGGTTGAATCGGAAGGCAATCCAGAGTTTGTTAAGCTTGGTTTAAGATGGTTTAGTAAGTGGATGTTTAAGCAATACAAATTTTGGATAAGATCCAAGATGAAGGAGTTCCAGTTGCAATTTTATGGGATTTCAACTTGTGTTGTCACTAAGGTCATGATATGGGGTCGTTTGGGCTGTAATTAGGCACTTCTTCAAGTTGATATTGATCCTTGGATCTCTTGGTTTGAGTTGGGAAGGCCTCATGAGATGTTTAAGGACTTAATATGCAGTTTAATGGGTTTTAAACTTTCAAATTCGGTTATGCAGCATCTGTCAAGCAGAATTACCGAGCTGTTGCTGCTCTGCAGCAATGTCAGGCCTTGAGATGTATTATTTGCATCTGGAAGTGTTTTAGATGGGTTGTGAATGTTTGGTTTGATCAGTGCAGACCCCCTGAAGAGGGTTACACATTCAAGCACAAACATTTTGTCGTAACAAGAGACATACTCGTGAATCTACTGCAATTCGGAGTCAGTCCGCATGGGTTCGTTTCAGTTGCAATAGATTTCAGCGGTACCAGTTGCAGTACCTATTGGTCCTTGATTTACTTGGATTACATACTTGTTCTTGCTGTTGTTTGATAGTGCAGGGCAGTCAGCGCATTCAAGCTATCTTCTATTGCACAATAAGTGATTTTCAAGTTCAGATGGTGCTTCAGATATCCTTCAGCTGCTGATTTCAGCAAGGAGTCCAATACTTCAGCTATCTTTTGCATAAGTTGAGTGATCGGGATTATTCCAACTCTCTTCCATTCTTGAGGACAAGAATGTTTTCAAGGGGAAGGGATTGTTATGAATGCGAGAATCCAAGGCATGTGCAGGTGGAGGTTATGAGCTGTGTTCAGTTGCTGAGTAATGATGCTGCTGTCAGTTGCTTCCAAAAGGCTTTGGAAGTTAGTTGTTAGATATTTTCTATATGCCTTAGATATTTTTGTAAGTTGGTTGGTTGTGATGTCTAGATCCAATGTATTGGCTCATATCATGTAAGTAGTATAAGTAGGAGGTTCATCTAACTCTCTCTATTTTTTCATCTTCTTCACTTCTTCCTCATCTCATATTCTCTTTATCTTCGCTTACGTTTGTGATTCGATCACAAACGTAACAATCTGCTTCTTCCTTCATATCCTTCCTTCACAAGTTGAGAGTAACTAATATTTACACTCTAATTTAAAGCAACATACTACGATTTGTATATTTTCTACCTTGTATTTTATATTTTGCATTTATTTTATTTTTTATACTATATGTTTATTTTTTAAAGGGTCATGTTAGATAAGCTAGCCCACTTTAGTTTGTTTGATACTTTTTTGTTAGTGGGCTTGGGCCTTCGCAGTTAGGTTTAGACTTTGTATGTCAATGGCCACTAGCATTTCTTCTTGTGTGAAAGAGAAAATACTATAAGGATTTAATTGGTGTAATATAATAATAAGTTATAAGATATTAAAATATATCATTTAACTGATTTTTCTCTAACATAATAATTGGGTTTTTTTTTTAAAAACCGTATTGAAAAATTGTCATCTTCACTAAATCATCACAAGTTTTTAATTTTTCAAAAATTACCTCCAAAAGTACAAAATTTTTCTATCAACCATATTGATAAGTGAAATATTATGCAACTTTATTTTTTAGCGGAGCATGAGTTAAAACTATAGTGTGGCAATGCATTCACTTGAGCTTCTTTTCCACTTAGGTTTGATCTTGAAGAGAGAGAGGGAGAAAGAGGAGAGGGGGGGGGGGGGGGGGGGGGGGGGGGGGGGAATTTGGTTGATGCAAACTAATTACTTATTTATTAGTAGTGGGAGTTAGTTATATTAGGGCTGAGGTGGCGGTGAAGGGCCCTGGTGGGGATCTGGGTTGACGCGAAAGGAAGGGTATCATGTGGGCAAGGCCAATTCGTAAAAATACCACCCCTCCTCGGACTGGACCCTTGTCCACAAGGGTCGAATTGCGGGTAGCAGAGTTGGAGATCACAGAGGAACTCCTAGGTGGCGTCATCGCGAGATTGTCCTTCCCACTGAATTAGGACTTAAGTGGTAGCAAGGTGCCTGGCAGGAACAATAGTGCAGCGTTTGAGGAGAGAAACACGTATCGTGTGATGGATGGTGGCATGGGCAGGAAGATCTAGCTTGTAGGGTATTGTTGTTGGTAAGGTTGGAGTTTTAACCACACGTAATTACGAATTGGGAATCCTGGTCAGAGCGATGACGATTAGCCTATTGTTTGATACAGTTTTGGGCGCAGTGGAGGTGGTGCTTGAACCAATTGATAGTCTCTTCCCGAGCAGTGTGGGTACGATCGATTGTGTCAACTGCGGATTCACCTGTAAGGTATGGAAGGTGGACTAGTGAAGTTTGCCCATACCGAATCTCGTAAGGGCTTGCTTGGGTGGCGGAATGAAAAGTTGTGTGATACCAACATTCAGCTAATGGGAGCTATTTCCCTCCAATTACGTGGGCAATCGCTAACCATGCAATGTAAGTACGTTTCTAGGCACCTATAGAGCACCTCCATCTGACCATTGGATTGAGTATGGTAAGAAGAGGAAAGATTCAGCTGAGTACCGACGCATGAGAAGAGCTCCCGCCAAAACATGCTTATGAAGATGGGATCACAATCACTAATGATGGAATTCGGTAAGCCATGTAACCAATAAATCTAATCTAAGTAGATCTGAGCAACGACAGCAGCTGAGTATGGATGGCGGAGTTCGTGAAAATGGATGGATTTGCTTAAGCGATCAACAACCACCAAAATCACCGTTTAACCGAAAGAAGGCGAAAGACCGTCTATGAAGTCGAGGGAGATGCTACTCCAAACGGTAATTGGAATTGCTAAAGGTTGCAACAGTCCCAGTGCAGCTACCTTCTCGTATTTGTTTTGTTGGCGTATGACGCGATGACAGACATACTATTGGACATCTCGTTTAAGGCTGAGCCAATAAAAAAGCGTTTTCGCTCGCCTGTAGGTTTCCTCCATGCCGGAATGTCCCCCTTGCTGGGCATCATGCATTCAAAGCAAAATGGTCTTGCGTGGGAAAGGATTGGCACCAACAATGAGTCGCCCATGATGGCGGAGTTGATCTTGACACCAAGTGAAGCAGGGGTGTGATCGGGGTTCCGCCAATTTGTCAGCACTGATTTGGCGTAGAGCTGGATCTTCATGCCAAGAGGACTGCAAAGCCTAATAAAAGTCTGATGAGATAGCTGATACTGCCATGCACAAAACTTCTGAGCTCGAGAGGCAATATAGAGCATCAACAGCCCGATTTTCAACCCCCTTTTTATGAACAATATCACAATCGAAGCCAATCAGACTTGCAAGCCATAAGAATTGGAGAGAAGTTGAAAGAAGTTGCTCTAAGAGGAACTTCAGACTCTGCAGATCTATTCGAATGATGAAGTGGCGACCCGTGAGGTACTGTTGCCACTTTTTCACTGCAAAGACCACGGCAAGAAGCTCTCGTTCATATAATGACAAAGATTGATGCCGCTGGGACAATGTTCGACTGATGAACGAAATGGGATGGTCATCCTGCATCAGCACGACACCAATTCCAACCTCCGAGGCGTCTGTTTCAATCACAAATGTCTTGCCAAAATCCGGGAGTGCTAAAAACGAAGCCAAAGTGATAGCTTGTTTGAGGCATTCAAAGGCGTTTTCAGCTTCAAGATTCCATTCGAAATTATCCTTCTCGAGCAATTCAGTTAAAGGCTGACCAATGATCCCATATTGTGCAATAAATCACCTGTAGCAGCTAGAGAGGCCCAAGAAGCCTCGGAGTTGCTTTAATATCGGTGGGTGGGGCCATTGAGCTACTACCGCCAACTTCTCCTGATCCGCCGCGACCCTGTCTCCTGATACAAAATGACAAAGGTATTTGATTCTGCGGCAATCGAAAGTGCACTTTGCCCTGTTAGCTACAGGGCAATGTTGGCGGAGTATACCCTGAACATAATGAATATGCTCCAAGTGTTGAGACAACGTAGCACTGTAGATGGGTATATCGTCGAAGAAGACAAGTACATAGTAATGAAGGATAGGGCGGAAGATGTCATTCATAAGGCTCTGAAAAGTTGATGGCACATTGGATAAGACGAAAGGCATGACGGTAAACTCATAATGGCCTGAATGGGTCTGAAATGCCGTCTTGTAAATGTCATCAAGCACCATACAAATCTGCCAATAACCCGACTTGAGGTCTAGTTTAGTGAAGCATGAAGCCCCTCCAAGTTCATCAAGTAGCTCTTCCATAATCGGAATTAAAAACTTGTCTTTGATTGTCATTTTATTTAGAGCATGGTAATCAATACATAACCACCAGGATCCATCCTTCTTCTTCACCAGTACAACCGGTGAAGCAAAAGGCGAAGTATTGTGTGAATGACGCCTGCCACCAACATTTCTTGGATTAAGGAGTCGGTAATAAAATCCTTCTGGAATACCGGGTATCGATATGGCCAAATGTTATAGGGATTGCTGCCTTCTTTGAGTGGTATGTAATGGTCAAGGCCGGGTCGAGATGGCGGAGCTTTGGGACTCAATAGAAACACATCAACATACTCGTCTAGAAGAAACTGCAGGGCTAGGGGATCCTCAATCGAATCAAGGTTGGCGGTGTGCAGGTTGAGACGAGAGGGTAAACCAGGTTGGTCCATTGTTAAGGCGAAGAATGAAGCTGGCTGAGAGAGAAGCAACAAGATGGCATTTTTTGAGATTACCTTAAGACCCGTGTCATGAATTCCGTAGAGAGTATACTTCTGACTTGCCAAGCAGAATTTCATCATCAAAGCGTCGAAGTTCCAGCGTAATTCCCCCAAAGTACAAAGCCGTTGAATTCCTAAGACCATGCCGCAACTCGATAAAGGGATCAACAATACATCCCAAGAAAAATGGGCATTCTGAAGAGACCAGCAGAAACCATGGCACAAGCCCGCACACGAAATTTGTTTACCATCCACAACGGTAACAAACGGTTGGCCAGCGCTGTCAACCAAACAACCCAAAGTATGACCCAGCTGAATGTCAAGACAATTGTGGGCACTCCCACTATTAACTAGAATACTCAAGGGTCACTTGCTATAGTAGCCTTGTACCTGCATGGCCTAACATTGGGCCATCTCATGGATTGCATGTATGGATATATGGGGATATGGTACAGTTCTTGGTCGGGATCCAACAGTTCAAGACTCGGCCTGTATTCCGAAGCCTCGATCCAGAACATCTGCACTCGACACCACATGGGGCACACATGACTAGGCATGAAGGGTTTGCAGCAATAGAAGCACAGATTGTGGGCATGAAGATCATCGAGGTCAGCTGGTGATAATCCTCGCTTGAGATGGGGAGTTGGTGGGTTTTGAGTTGGTGATGTTGGCAATGCCAGCTTCCTAGTTGGCGGATTAACAATCACCGTAGTGGTATGACTCGAGAGAGGCAACAGTGGAGCCGTTTTAGCAGGATTTTTTCCCGTCACACATTCAATGTATTCATAGTTCTTTTCTTGTAACTGAGCTAGAGTCATGGCCTCTTGTAACGTGTTCGGCTTAAACAACTTCAACTAATCCGTCAAGTCCTCACATAGACTCCCCATGAATATCCCAACCCTCTGTTCTTGGTTAAGTCCACTACGACTAATCAGGGGTTTGAACGCAAGCAAGTATTCGTCAAGAGCTCCCGTTTGTTTGAGCTTGATAAGCCCGGTAAGGGGGTTTTGGGAAGCTTTGCAGAACCTTTTCCTGATCTCTGCCATGTACCCAACCAAAGAATGGTGACTCCCACTAGCCATGACTCTTAGTAGGCGTTATGCCAACCAAGGGCAGTGCCTTCCAGAGCTATGCTAGCGCTCATGGATTTCAAGTCCTCTGGCGTCTGATCGAGGATAAAATAACGCTTACACTGGTATATCCAGTTTACCACATCACTACTACCATTAAACCTAGGGAACTCAATCTTTGTAAGGTGAGTAGGAAAATGATAGTTACCTCGCCTTTGATGATGATCTGGACCTGGGGACAATGATCAATGCTCATAACTGAAGTCCTCACTACGTTGCAATGGTGAAGCTGGAGGAACTATGTTTGTTTGATGCATTCTAGCGACTGTCCTCATCTGCAATGACAATCCATTCATCATTTGTCTCATCTCTGTCATTGCCTCCACCAGATCTTCACAACGTTGATCAAGCTTTTCATCCAAGTATGTCATTGACATTTGTTGCCTGGTTCCCTCTGCCATCGATATCGACTATAATTATGAGGAAAGACCACTCTGATACAAATTGATAGGATCCAAGATGAGATCCTATCTAAGCTACCAAATCCACAACCCAATCTCATACAATACTCACAATCCAACACACAATCAATGGCAAATCACAAATCTAATCAAGTAACTCATAACCCAACACAAGATCGATACCAAGTCCTACGGGATAGCTAGATTGCTATCCCGTTTTGTATATATTTGGATAGTATAAAATAGATACAAGCATAGAATTGGGGGGTGGGGGGAGGTTGAAGAAGAAGAAAGGAAGAGAAAGAGAGAGAAATCGGGGGGGAGAGAGAAATTGGAATCACAATCATCAAGCATGCCTTTGACTTACGTATAATAGTGGGAGTTAATTATATTAGGGCCGAGGTGGCAGTAAAGGACCCGGGTGGGGGCATCCGAGTTGGCGCAAAGGAAGGGTATCGGGTGGACAAGGCCCATTCGTAACATAATCATAATTTCAGAAGCAGTGTTAGCAAATATCTCAAAAGAGCTAAATTCATTGTATTAACCTTTTTTGTTTTAATAGTTAAAGGTAGCTCTGGCAAAAATAAATATTGAGAGGTCACATTGATTTTTTTGAATGGAAAACGCACGAGGCCAAACTATTCATAACCATCATTCAAAAAAACATGTAAAACTCTCTGGTCACATTGATTTTGACAAATAGTTTGTAGGTGTCTTTGATGAAAATTAAAATTTGAGGTCACTTTGATTTTAATCAAAACTTGGGATGTGTGTTTTATTTATCTTAAAAAACATAAATAAATATGATAGTTTTGTTGTAAGTCCCTATGCATAATGTGCTCTATCAATTTAATTATTATATTTTTAATTGTGTCGGTTTAATTTTTGATAATTTATATTGGACAAATGTAGTTTAAATTATATAGGGATTGAATTGATAAAATTAAAAATACGACTATCCTAACAATAAGAATAGCACAAGGCCTTTTAACATAAATAAAGGTGACATACACAATTAATTAATTATTTAAAATCGGAGATCTAAATGTATAATATATAACATAGATATATTAATTAGAAGAGTGAGAGATTAAAAATCGGAGATGCCTTACGTTATTTGTGACGAAAGAGTAAAAGATTAATTGGAAATGAAAAATTTAAGAGAAGAACAAGAGAAAAGCTATGCCTCGGATTTGAACTAGTGACCAAAGCATAGGTTTAAGGAATGCCAACCATAAGAACGCTGTGGAGGGTTAATGCAAGGTCACAACTGTTGCAATATATTGAATATCAAATAATTCTGTACGCATATACATAGCTATTTAAAGCTCAGGTAATAAAGCTGCGGTATCCATGCACCCCGGTCTTTTCTACATAGATCCGCCACTGACAACCACCACCAACCCACTATGATCCACCAACTCCGTTTCACCCACTAACAAAAACGGATGATGAACCTCTTCATGACATTTTTCTCCACCAATCTTTGATGAGCCCATGTACGATGAGCTCATTTACGATGAGGAGAAATTTGAAGATGTTGAAATCTGAGACCCAATTGCACCATCGATAAACCCCCCCCCACTGACCTTACCCAACACCCATGAACCATCACTAATCCAATCGCAACCCATACCTCCACCGCGAACATCCTCCACCCCACCGGCATAACGAGTACCAATTTATATAATCCTGCCTCTGAGTGCTTTAACACATAAGTTGGGAGCCTTTGATTTTCCCTGTGGCCATCTTCATCCACCAACAAGACTAACGAGTTTAATTAGAGGACGAATTTTGTTCAGGTGGGGAACAATGATGCAAATGAGGATGGAAATAACCTGATTGGGACTAGAAAAGAAGGAAATGGAGTCCGATATTGGTTGGAGTCATGTTAGGGCTAAGAAAAAGGAGCTTTGGGTCGGCTTAAGCATGAAACTAGTGACATAATTAATTAAGGTTTTTAATATAGGTTTTAGGGTATTTGTTTAATTACATAGTCAAATATTAAGGTTTTAAGCCATCCTTGTTATTTATTTATTTCATTATTATTTTAAGGGTTTTTGAGTTGTGTTATGTTTAGTTTGGATTTTGGAATTATATTATAGTTAGTCTTTGTTTAGTTGCCTATAAATATGCCTTAGAGTATATTTGTTGAAAAAACTTTTTATTATTTGATATATTTGATGAATTGAAATTTTGAGTTTATTATTTTGAGTTTATCTTTGCAGTTTTATTTGGAAAACAAAATATTAAAAAGGTATTAAATCATACCTCAAACTTTTTTTTTTGGTATTTAACTGTTTAATGGTAAAAGAAAAACATTAAACACTAACATAGAAATTAATTTGAAATTGAACACTCATATAACAATTAATATGGAATCATACAATAAAAGGGAATAAATTTAGGACTCTAAATACATATAATCCACTTTTAAAAAACTTTCTATATTTTATGTATATTTAGGTCAGGTTTATTTACGTAAAATATTCTTGTACTTCGCCCGATGTGTCAAATTAGTTTTTTTTCTTTTAATTGTATCAATTAATCTTCATACGAATTAATAACATATTTTTTTTAATCATTCAATGACGTTTGATGCATGATCCAATGCAAACCAAACCTTTAGTGGTGTCAAATTACTCAATCAATACTCAATTAACATGACAATTGGGCCTATGGGACAGAAATTAGAGCCGTCCCGTTGTATTTGTATTGCTATAGTGTATGTATAAGCTCCTTCAATAGAGATTTACAAGAGAAGAAGGAAGAAAGACATAGAAGGGAGTAGAGAGAGAAAGAGAAGCCCATCAAGCATGAAACCCTAAGTAACTAACTCTCGTACTTTTAACAAGCAAATAGAAAATATCTTGAGCTGATGTGGCTAGCTCAAGGTTGGGGTTGAGATGTTGACAGCAAATTGGCGGCAAGCAGAGGATAAGATGGCCCGAGCAGTAGGCTCCAAGCCTGAGATTAGTCTATGTTCGAATCAATGTTGCCCCCTTCAGAAGATCCTTGTCCTCGAGGATCAATGAAGGGAAACGGAGCTATAAGTCATGAAGGAACTCCCATGTGGCATCTTCTGGAGATTTGCCTACCCATTGGACCAGGATTTGAGTAGCAGCTAGTCAATGGCGCTTGACGAGACTACGGTCAAGGATGGCCAAAGGCTCGGCCAGGCCAGCAACTAGGGGGCCAAACGTCAGGCAAAAGGGTGCTGGAAGTGGAAATTGAAAAACACTTCTTTGGGAGGGAAACATTGACTTTATGGTGGATGGAGGCGTGAGCCGGTAAGTTGAGATGGTAGGACACAGCGCCAACTCCATCAATGATTCGGAGCGGATCATAGAACTATGGAGCCAGCTTGTGGAAGCGGAGGGCCTCAACACTCTGTTAGTGGGTATAATTGGAACTTGAGCTAGATGTAGTCGCCAATTTGATACTCGCGGTCAACCCAATGATAGTCAGCCCGTTGTTTCATGTGGTTTGGAGCCTGGAACAAATGGTGGCGAAGGCGGGTTATAGTCTCTTCGCGAGCAGACAGAGTGCGATCCACAGAGTCAACAGGAGACTCGCCAGGTAAGTAAGGGAGATGAACCGGGGGTGTTTGGCTATAGAGGAGCTCAAAAGGAGTGGACTGGGTGGAAGATTGGAATGAAGTATTGTACCACCAATCTTCTAGACGAAACCACTGGGTCTAAAGCCGGGGCTGTTCACTGATCATGTAGTGTAAGTATGTTTCCAAACAGCAATTAAGGACCTCTGTTTGGCAATTAGAATGCGGGTGGTATGAAGAAGAAAGGTTGAGGCGAGTGCCTAACCGAGAGAAAAGTTCACGCCAAAAAAGGCTTGTGAAAATAGGGTCACGGTCACTGATGATGGTTTTGGGTAAACCATGAAGACGATAGATATGATCAAGGAAAACCTTTGCAACACTAGCGGTGATATACGGGTAAGTGAGTGACAGGAAATGAGCATACTTTGTTAAACGGTCCACCACGATGAGGATAACCGAGCGACCCTTCGAGGGCGGAAGACCGTCAATGAAGTCCAAGGAGATACTATTCCAAATGGAAGTCAAGATTGAAAGAAGTTGTAGGAGACGAGCAGGGGCGGATGTATCATATTTTTGGCATTGGCAAACGGAACACTGACGGATGTAAGATTGGATGTCCTGGAGGAGACCTTTCCAGTAGAATTGCAGGTGGATGTGATAGTAATTAGCATCAATGGCGGAATTCCCACCCTAAGCAGAGTCATGAAGCCATAAGAGAATATCTTGGCGAACGCTTATGTCCTTGCGATCAACGAGGCGCCCATTGTAGCATAATGGACCCTGGTGCCAAGAATAACGAGGGTGAGAAAGGGGTTTTGTCAGCTTATCATTGATGATACTCACTAGAACTTGGTCGGAGGACCAAGACGCCTTTAAGCGGATGAAGATGTCAGAAGAGATAGAGGAGAGAGCCATGTAGAGGACCTAGGATCCGGATAGGTGAGAAAGAGAATCGGCGGCTTGGTTTTCAGAACCCTTCTTGTAAATGATATCATAATCCAAGCCAATTAAGCGAGAAAGCTATAAATGCTGCAAAGAAGTAGATAACCATTGTTCGAGTAAGAATGTGAGGTCTTCTTATCAGTGCGAATGATAAACTGATATCCCGTGACATACTGTTCCCATTTCTCAACGGCGAAAACAACGGCAAGTAATTGGCATTCGTAAACCAAAAGGCCTTGATGGCAGGAGGCGAGAGTCTGGCTGCTATAAGCGATTGGCCTGCTGCCTTGCAAAAGGACAGCGCCGATACTGGTGCCAAAGGCATTGGTCTCAATGATAAAGGGCTAAGAAAAGTCGGGAAGGGCCAGAACTGGGGTGGATGTAGGGGTGTGCTTCAAACGGCTAAAAGCAAGCTCAGCGTCCAAATTTCTGAAGGAGTTATCTTTCTTCAATAATTTAGTCAAGGGTTTGGCGTTGGTGCCATAACGAGTAATGAAGCAGCGATAGTACCCTCAAAGACCCAAAAATCCGCAGTTTTGTTTCAAAGATTAAGGACGAGGCCAATTGGCGATGGTATCAAATTTTTTGGGATCAGTGGAGACGCCTTCCTTCAAGACAAAGTGCCCCAAATACTCAATTTGGTAGGTGCCAAATGTGCACTTGGTGCAATTAGTAGTGAGTCGATTGTGGCAGTGGACACCAAGAACCACACAGATGTGATCCAAGTGAGCTGCCCAAGTGCCACTATAAATCAAGTATGTCGTCAAAAATGACAAGGACGAACTGGCACAAAAAGGTCGAAACAAATCGCGCATTAGACGTTAAAAAGTGGATAGAGCATTTGATAACTCAAAGGGCATAACAATGAATTCATAAGGACCAAAGTGAGTTCGAAAAGCGATTTTTGGAATATCCTCGGTAGCCATCCGGATTTGCCAATAGCTAGATTTGAGATTGATCTTGGAGAAGAAAGCGGCACCGCCAAGTTCATTCAAGAGCTTCTCAACGATAGGTATCGGGAATTTATCTTTGATGGTCTCTTTGTTGAGTGCTTGGTAATCAACGCATAAGCGCCACGATCTGTCCTTCTTTTTGACAAGGACAATGAAAGAGGCGTAGGGAGAATTGCTATTCTGAATGACCCCAGCGAGCATCATTTCCTTACGGGCTAATGTTAACAAGGTTATTACCTTCCTTGAGGGGAATTCGATGATCAAACGATTGGCGTAACGGGGGAAGCCTAGGTGACATGGTCAAGACATTAGCTAATTCAGTGAGCATGGCACGAAGCTTTGATGAGTCATCATCAGTAGGCTGCCCAGTGTGAACTGAGAAACATGAGGAGGGTTCAGTTGGCGAAGCCACAGAAATAGCATTGAATGAAGAGGATGACGAGAGAAGTGAAGAAAGCATGCTTTTCGTTATAGCCTTTAGCGGGGATGGACGAATCCCCCAGAGAGTGTATCGTTGCCCATCTAAGCTGAAAGACATGCGAAGTTCTGAAAAAATCCAGAGGACGCCACCTAAGGTATGAAGCCACTGAATACCGAGGACCATATCAAAGCCGGAAAGTGAGATGTGTAACATGTCTGAGTGGAAGGCAGCATCCTAAAGACGCCAACAGAAATTGTGGCAAATACCTATGCAAACGAGGGGCTTTCCATTAGTGACGGTAATGGAGGGCCGATTGGGGGTATCAATGGAGCAACCCAGCAGCTTGGCAAACCCGGTATCTAAGAAGTAGTGGGTACTGCCACTATCAATAAGGATGCTCAAAGTGCAGCGATGATAGTGGCCCTGAACTCGCATCATCTGACAATGCGAGACCCCTTCAAGAGTATGGATTGAAATATGCAGATCAGAAACCGGATCAGGGTCTGGGTTTGGGGGATCAATGATGGCGGAAGGCCGATCCTCTTCATCCGCCTCAAGCCAAAACACACGAGCTCAATTGTGCATAGCTAACTGATGGCCCAGGGTGAAACGGTCCCGGCAATAAAAGCACAGATTACAGGCTCACGATCGTCCAACTTGGCGGGTGTTAAATTGAGTTGACCCAGAAGTGGGGGGCTTAGGCGTGGCACTTGGGGCAGGTAATAAACAGGCGGGTGGTCTTGGGTGTGGGAGGGCAGGTAACATACGAGATGGACCCGGGAATGGGAGCAACGGTGTAGATTTCAGTGGGTTTTTCCTAGTAATGCGATCCGTATAAGCACATTTATGCTCTTGTTGCTTAGCAAGCGTAATGACGTCATGGATAGACCGGGGTTTGAACATAAGTACTTGCCCCGCAATATCCTCTCTCAATCTTCCTAACAGGATGTGAATCATTTGGTCCTCATTCAACCCACAACAATTCACTAATGCGTCAAATTTACTTAGGAAGGCATCAACACTGCCCTCTTGCTGAAGTCTCATTAGCTCGGTTAAGCGATTGTTGGTGGATTCTGCGAAGCAAGATTGAATCCATGGGGCATAAGCTTCCCATGGAATGTAAACACTTGGGGCCCAAGATTTCTCAAAGGAGTTGTGCCACTCTTGGGCATCATCCTCCATTGAGACACTGGCTAGCATGACCTTTAACTCCTATGGAGTTCCATCTAGCAGAAAACACCTCTCACCTTTGTAACCACCCATCTACACCATTACCACTAAACTTCGGAAAATCAATTTCAGTAAACCGAGTGGGGGCCTGGTACTTACCTCGAGCAACCGTGGGAGCTGGGAAGTCAAGGGGTGCCTGACGTGGAGGGGGATGCTAAGGCACTGGGGGAGCTAGTTCAGGGGTTGGCATCTGGGGTGGTGGTGGGCGAGTGAACATCTGAGCCAAACCAGTGTCTTGGATTGAGAGCGCATCCAAGGTCCCACTGATTCTAGCCACAGTGCATTCCAGCTCAGTAAAATGTTGTTCATGAACCTCTTCCCTTTCTCTCATCGAGACCTGTGATCGGGTTCCCTCAGCCATGGCAATCGCGATTGGGTAGCTGGGAAGAATGAACAGCGGCAATGGGAGTGAAGAACTTGCTCCGGAAATGGTGAAAAAGGTCAAGAAAGGAGTGATATGATACCAATTGTTACCAAATTACTCAATTAATACTCAATTAACATGATAATCGGGCCTACGGGACAGAAATCAGAGCTTTCTCGTTGTATTTGTATTGCTATAGTGCGTGTATAAGCTCCTTCAATGGAGATTCACAAGAGAAGGAAGGAGAAAGACATAGAAGAGAATAGTGAGAGAGAGAGAAAGGGGTACACTCAACAAGCATGAAACCTTAAGTAACTAACTGTCCTATTTATAACATACAAGTAGAAAATATCTTAGTAAAATATCTTGAGCTGATGTGGCCAGCTCACGGTTGGGGTTGAGACGTTGACAGCAGATTGGCGGCAAGCAGATGATAAGATGGCATGAGCGAGGCGCCAAAATTAATCCCACTTCTGGCCCGATCATTAAAAAAATCCCACTTGGTCGTATCATTAAGCCTAATTAATCCCACTTGTGACCCGATCATTAAAAAACTCTTTCACCATCTTGACATTAATTTTATAGAAGGACAAAATTAAGTAGACTAAATTAATTTTTAATTAGAACCACGAATAAAATTAGGCTAAAATAAATTTAGCTGCACAAAATTAGCTTAATTAATTTGGTCCTACTGTAAAATTAATGTCAAGGTGGTGAAAAATTTTTAACGGTCAGGTCACGAGTGATTATAATTAGGCCAAGGGGTGGGTATGCCTTGGGTCTTGTGTGTAACATGATCAAAGAATGAAAAAGATATGTTATTAACTTGTATGAAGACTAAATTTATACAAATAAAAATAAAAAGACTGAATTAATACATTGGGCAAAGTGCAATAATATTTTACATAAATAACTCTAAATTAATACATATAATATATCATAAATATAGGTACTCTCTAAAAAAATAGATTATATGTATGGAGAATGCTAAATTTATTCCTTTTTGTTATGCAATTCAAAATCAATTCATATATGGGTGTTCATTTCCAAATTAATTTTCATATAGGTGTTTAATATCTTTCTTTTACTATTAAAAAGTTAAATATCAAAAAATTTTCTTGGGGCATAGTTCAATATTTTTTAATATTTTATCCTTTTATTTTAAAAGAGTTCAATAAGAATTGTATAGATGCTCTTTTATTATTGCTCTGGTATTTACAGAATTAAGGAGTTTTAATCGATCTCTCTTAATCCAGCATCATTGGGTACAATCAACGGGTTAACTCTATCCTGCTCACTACCCGTCTTCAAGGTTTGAGGTTGCAATGCGACCTTTAGGGGCTGCATCAGGTTTTAAAAAGACGTATTTGAACCTTGGTGAGAGGAGAGCCGAAAATGCTTTGCGAACTTAGATACCTTATGTCATACTTAATGAACACTCTAAATACTATTTGAAATAAACATTTGATGGTAATCATTTAAGGCACTTTATTGAAAACTAATAAACTTTTGAAGGCAATTCTATAAAAAAGTTAAAAAGTTATAATGTTTAAGTAAAAAATGACAATAAAATAAATTACCAAGAAGCAACCCCATTGAGAGAGAGCTGACCGGAACTTATCCATCTCCTTAGCCGCAGCTGCCGCAGATTCCGATGAGAGGAGAGAGAAATCAATCACGAGTTTCTCCTTCCACACATCTTCACCACCATCAGTTGCTTTCGGAATTCTCTTCTTATGAACATATCTCTCCGGCACGGCGTCAGCGCTGGAGTGAGCTATCTCTTGGACTAGCTTACACCGTAAATCTGCGGCCACCGGTTCCGCCATTTTCCGGTGAGAGAAGAAAGGTAAGGCGAAATAAATCTAAGCGTAGAGAAAGTCAACGGTTGAATCTTCACGTTGTGGACAGCTATCAGTATTGTGTTCGGTGATCGGTGTGAGTTGTGAGTTGTGATCCTTACTTGCCAACCTATATATAATAATATTAGTTAAAAAAAGAGTTATAATTATTGCAATGAATTTGAGTAATATTGCAACTAAAATAATAAAAAACAGCATTCAAATCTACGTAAAATGCAGTGAAATTTTCGGAAATCTTTCAGTAAAATATTGCAATAAATTTCAGTAATACTGCAACTAAAACAGCAGTAACAGTGAGCGAAAATTCCGGTGAAAAGCACAGTGAAATACCTAAACGCAACAATTAAATAATACCGAAAGAGAGAAAGTTGATTAGATTGATAAAATACTGAAGATACCGTGCCGTGGCAAATGACCGCCATCCTAAAAGACGATTTTGCCGCTGCTTCGGTGCAAACAGTACTACTGGAGGCCGTCCTCCAGGATTTACACGGTCCAACTGTTAACATGCACTCGTGAATCGTTGGGTAGGAGAGCCGAAGAACCTTGCCCAAGTATTTGGGGGGAAAAAAAAGAACAGAAAATAGAGGAAGAGGAAGAACGAAAAATAGAGGAAGAAGAAGTTGTTTCTTTTACTTTTCAACCCTGTGAAGCTTTAGTATTTATAATAATATGCAGCTTGTTATAATTCCAAAGGCTAGTTACGCTTGTGGTGGAGATAAATTACAGAATTAAGCATGCAACGTTCACAAGAGCAATAATATTAAACTGTAATGATCAAACGGTAGATGATGATTTTTTCAAAAACTAAATATACCCGTTTAGGAAAAAGATTACCCACACCCTTTTTCCTCTAGTATGGATATAAATTTTCCATAACACTTAAGTTTAGCTTATATCATTTTTTCCAACAATCTCCCACAAAGGATACAAGCGGAAGAGAAAAATAAGAATAGATTGGGCAAAGGGAGTTCAGTTTTTCAGTGCCGATGTTTTGCGACTTGAATTGTCACCTAGTGTAACTCAAGTTTAGGACCAACATTTTGCAAGGTGACTTTCGTCTTGAACCTCATAAGGGGTTGTATAGTCTTCCACTTGGACATATACCAAACTTCGGATCTTGACAACTCCTGCGATTTGGCGCGTTTTATCGGCCGTGCGCTTGTCCTGGATATTTATAGACGCTCTATAAGGCAAGTCTTAAATCCTTCATAGGGAGTGGCCAGACTCTCACACCTATATCAATGGATCCCATCAAGTGTGTTTTACTGCACACTACCAAACATATAGATATGGGTCCATTAAGAGCTAAAACTCAACCTCACCCCTTGGTAACATACAAACAGCGTCGTCAAGTGCGAGCCTTGCTTACACCACCAAACATATGGTTATGGAACCGTCTCTGCATTGTCACATCATAGGGAGGGACAATATAAAATACAGTACATTTCTCGAATGAAACTATGACGTTTCACATTGAACCTGTTTAGACCAAGTTGGATACATCACAGTTTATTCATGTACAGGCTTTAATCCCATTCCCTTCGATGTTTCTACAATCATTTTATGACAAAGGCCTTTTGTCAACAGATCCACAAGATTCTTTTTAGACTTTACATAGTCTAGTGATATCACTCCACTTTCTAGTGGATCTTTCACGATCTTATGCCTGAGACGAATGTGTCTACTCTTGCCATTACAAACCTTATTCTTATCTACAGCAATTGCAGCTTGACTGTCACAGTGAAGTGAAACTGATGGAGCTAGAAGCCTCCACGATGGTACGTCTCCCAATAGACTTCTTAGCCACTCGGCTTCATGACCTTCCAACTCATGAGCAATAAACTCAAACTGTATAGTAGACGTAGCAGTACAAGAATTCTTAGAGGATTTCCATGATATAGCACCTCCACCTAGTGTGAAATATATCCACTGGTGGAATTAATTTCATCGTTATTAGGCACCCAATTGCTGTCCAATATCCTTCTAAAACAGCGGGAAACTTTTCAAAGTGAAGTCCCCAATCCACAGTTCCTTTCAAATATTTAAGCAATCTTTTTAACGTGTTCCAATGCTCTTGATTAGGATTATATATTTATCTACTGAGTCTACTTACAGCATATGTAATGTAAGGTCTAGTATAGTTCATCAGAAACAGAACACTACCAATTATTTTGGCATACTCAGACTGGCACGTAGCAACACCTTTGTGCTTAGTTAGGTGTACACTGGGATCATAAGGTGTTCTTAAAGGATAGGTATTAACCATGTTAAACTTTCTAAGTATCTTCTCAACAAAGTGAGACTGGTCTAGGCTTATGCCTTCAGGAGTTCTTTCAATTTTAACTCATAGAATCACGTCTGCCTCAACCATATATTTCATATCAAATTTAGAGCATAGAAAGTTTTTCATTTCACTGACAATATTCAAGTTTGTGCCAAATATCAGCATATCATCAACTTATAGACAAACTATTACACATTCATTTAAATCAGATTTAGAATACACACAAGAATCACAGTTGTTTACAAGGAAATTATTAACTACTAGTGTGCTGTTAAATTTCTCATGCCACTGTTCAGGTACCTGTTTGAGACCGTATAGAGATTTTATAAGTTTACAAACTTTCTTTTCATTGCCCGGAACAACAAACCCTCAGGTAGTTCCATGTAAATCTCTTCGTCTAAGTCATTGTTAAGAAATGCTGTTTTAACATCCATTTGATGCACAACTAAATCATGAATAGACGCAAGGGTAATCAAGGTTCTAATCATCGCTATTTTAGAAACAGGTGAGTAAGTATTAAAATAGTCGATTCCCTTTTTTTGGTGTACCCCTTAGCCACTAATCTCGCCTTAAACTTGTCTATTGTCCCATCAGCCTTCATTTTTCTTCTAAAGACCCACTTACAACCTATTGGTTTACATCCTCTACGAAGATATACCAGTTCCCAAGTGTGGTTATTTAGGATTGACTCTAGTTCGGTATTAATGGCTTCTTTCGAAAAGGTTGAGTCAACTGATCTCACAGCCTTATCATAGGTTTTGGGGTCTTCTTCTAACATATAGACACTTACAATTTCTTCATCTATTGAGTTATATTTTGTTAGGAAAGTAGTAACGAAATCAGGTCCAAAGTTAGTTTCTTTCCTCGCTCGTTTACTCCAAATTTCAGGAGTGTCTATATTATTAGTATTATCATGATCAACAGTTACAGTACGAGAAGGCAAACTAGTAGATTGTGCATCAATAGATTTCAAAGAAAATATATGTTAAAAGAATTCATCATCTCTGGATTCTATAATGCTACCACATGCATATGAATCATTAGATCCTTTGATTAAAAAGCGATAAGCAGCACTATGATGAGCATACCCGATAAAAATAAAATCAACAGTCTTAGGTCCAACTTTACTTTGTTTAAAGCCAGGTAATCCGACCTTGGCTAGACACCCCCATACTTTCAAGTATTTTAAATTAGGCGCATAACCTTTCCACATTTTGTTTGGGGTTTTATCTAGTTTTTAATAAGGGACTGTATTTGGTACATGACAAGTAGATAATATCATCTCCTCCCACATGTTATCAGGTAGTCCAGAACTAATAAGTATAGAATTCATCATACTCTTTAAAGTCCTTTTTTTCCTTTCTACTGCACCATTAGATTGTCGACAGTAAGCAGGGCTTCGCTCATATATTATCCCTTTTTCCTCACAAAATTTTTCTAGAGAAGTTGGATCATATTCTGCTCCTCTGTTGACCTAACTCTTTTTATTTTTCTTCCTAGTTGATTTTCTACTTCAGCTTTCTATTTCAAAAACATTTCTACGTAGGAGATATACCATTGAGTATCTAGAGTGATCATCTACAAAGGTCATGTAATATCTTTTTTTACCTCCACTCATTAGGCTTTTAAAGTCTCCTAAATCGGTGTCAGCAAGCTCAAGGAGTTCAGATTGTCTCTCAATAGACTTAAAGGGTTTTTTAGCATATTTATCTTCTACACATACTTCACACTTATTAAAGTTGGTGTTACTGAAGTTAGAGATCAAGTTCATTTTCTTAAGTTATTTAATTGATTCAACAATTATATGTCCTAAGCGAGCATGCTACAATTCAAGAGATTGAACAATATAAGTAGAAGAGGTACTCGCATTGTTATTCATGCAAACAGATTAAGGACAAAAAGACCACCATTACAAATACCCTTGTCCACAAATTCCCCATTCCAAGTCAGAACTAATTTGTCTGAGTCAAAGGATAATTTCAACCCAGCTTTGATTAAAAGCCTACCCGAAATCAAATTTCTACGCATATTAGACACATGCAACACATTTGTTAAAGTAAGAAACTTTGTAGAAGTGAGTTTTAAAGAAACCTTCCCTTTTCCGAGGATAGGTGCTGCTGCAGAATTGCCCATGTAGACTACCTCTCTATGGGTTGCTATTTGGTACTCCCGGAACACGTTTCTGTTTGTTCAGATATGCCCGGTAACCTCGGTATACACTATCCACTTAGTCATGTTGTTTACTAGGTTCACCTCTGAAACAACAATTACAATATTCTCCGTTTCTACAAGGTGGGCTTTGTGCTTTGGGCCTTTAGGCGGGTTCCTTTTGCTTCTGCAGTCTTTTGCCCTATGTTCACGCTTTCCACAGTGATAGCAATATCCAAGGAATTTGCTATTTGACTTTTGGATTTTTCAACCAGGTTTGAAGTTCGAATGATGCTTTTTTCCTTTGTTCTTAAACCTATCATATACACTCGGCCTTACCTCTACGATATCAGCTTTTGAAAAATATGAATACGAGTGCCCCACTGTCCTTAAGCCTATTTTCCTCTTCGATCTACAGTGGTTAACTAACTCCTCTAATGTCAGGTCCTTCTTTTTATGCATAAGCAATTTCTATAGTCCTTCCAAGAAGGTGGAACCTTTTCGATTAAAACATAGGCCTGAGTTATATCGCAAAATTTAAGGCTTTCTGACAAAAGAGTAGTTACTATGTTTTCATATTTATGAACTTGGTCAATTATTGGTTTATTATCCACGAATTTAAAATCTAACCACTTACTAACCGCAGTAAATTTTGATGGGTCTAATTTTACATAAATGTCAAAGAGCCTATCACTCATATAATGCAGTAAATTTCCTCTACAGGCTCGGTCGTTTGCGGTGAATTTTTCTTCACAGGCCTTTTTCCCGTTTTCGCCCGCAGGTTCCTTTTTTCCATAGAGTATATAATCGATACAGACTTGTCATAGGAAAAACAAAATTTTTTGGAACCACCTCTTATAATTCTTCCCGTCAAGGGGCTCAACCTTAGACATGTCAGAAAGAGGTAATTTGGTTGCCATGTTTAAGTCTAGATATGCAAAACTTAAATTGTCTTTTATATTGTTAAAAATAACAATGCAAACATTAAAAATACAGCAAAAAAATACTGCAAAATGCTGCTGAAAATACTACAAAAATACAGCGAGAATACTGTTGAGAATACTGCAAAAATACAACAGAAAATAAAAAAAATTCCAAGCTATAATGTAGTGAAATTACAGGAAAATAATCTGTTAATTACTGTAAATTAAACTACAAAACTAAATCAAAAATTGCAGTAAAATAGTAAAAAAACAGCATTTAAATCTATGTAAAATGCAGTGAAATTTTTAGAAAAATTTCATTGAAATATTGCAATGAATTTCAATAATATTGCAACTAAAATAGCAGTAACAGTGATCGAAAATTCCAATAAAAAGTGCAGTGAAATACCTCAACATAGCAATAAAATAATATAGACAGAGAAAAAGTTGATTAGATTGATAAAATACCGAAGATACCATACCGTGGCAAATGACCACTATCCTAAAAGACGATTTCGCCACTACTTTGGTGCAAACAGTGTTACTGGCGGCCGTCCTCCAGGATTTATATGGTCCGACTGTTAATGTGCACTCATTAATTGTCGGGTAGGAAAGCCGAAGAACCTTGGCCAAGTACTTGTAAGTAAAAAGAAGAATAGAAAAATAGAGGAAGGGGAAGAATGAAAAGCAGAAGAAGAAAATGTTTCTTTGACTTTTCAACCCTGTGAAGCTTTAGTATTTATAATAATAATATGCAGCTTGTTATAATTCCAACGGCCAGTAACGCTTTGTGGTGGAGATAAATTACAGAATTAAGCATGCAATGTTCACAAGAGCAATAATATTTAACTGAAATGTTCAAACGGTAAATGATGATTTTTTCAGAAAATAAATATACCTGTTTAGGAAAAAGATTACCCACACCCTTTTTCCTCCAGTGTGGATGTAATTTTTTCATAACACTTAAGTTTAGCTTGTATTATTTTTTTCAACAAATATTAATAATGACATCATTATTTTCTTACAAGATAATATCTTTTATCTCCAACTGAAGTACATTATAAAAAGTCCCTCGTGTAACAACTGCTTCAGTCACTGGATAAAATATATAACCCTATAACATAATTAAGCCTTAAAGTTAGTTAAAAATATAGAAAACTATCTACATAAGCACGAAAAAAAAAAACTTTCTGTTTTTCCTTAATTTAGTTAAAAATATAGTTATCGACCAATATTGTTAGAATTTTATTGTAACATTAATAAAACAAAGTTGTCACATAAAATATAGGTATTGACGGATATTTTTGTAATTTTATTGTAACATTCATAAAACAAAGTTGCCAAGCTAGCTCTGTTGATAGAAAAGGACGTCATCACGTCAAGGAGGGGCCTCTTTTTAATATGGAAAAAACTATTGTTAGTATATGCCTCAAATTCCTTGCATTTATGAAGAAGGCCATAAGCAAGCCAATCGATCAATTGGGAAACAACGAAGAAGAACTTCAGCAAGTGACCTACCGATTGATCAGGACTCGTCTACGCGTGACCTAATTCGATCAGCATAAATATGAAGTAAGGGTTTCAGTTTTAGGGATCCAAAAAAGATCCAATCCCATTAAAGTGAGTGCGCCGCATGTACATTAGAGAAAGCGAGGAAGTGAATTGTAATTCTTCCATTATTCTCATTCAATAAAAGTTTTCCATCTCTGCCCGTGATTTTTCTTCCTCTCGATTGAAGAAGGGTTTCCATATAAATCATTGTGTCTTCTGTTTGTTCTCTTTTATCCTTGTTTTGCTTCTCATTTTGTTATAGTATTTGAATCAGATTTAGTTCTGGGTTATTTATTCTACACAATTGATATCAGAGCCCTATTTATTTGATTTGGTACTACGATGTTTACAGTTAAATCTGAATTTGAGAAATTTGGTGGTCAAGGGAGTTTCAGTTGGTGGTAGGTCCACGTTAAGGGTCTCTTGACACAGAATGATTTAAAGAAAGCCTTAGAAGGAAAAAAGAAGAAACTGAAGAGTTTATCAGAAGGACAATGGGAGGAGTTAGACGAAAGGGCTTTAACCGCTATTCAAATGTGTTTTACCAATGATGTTTTGACAGAAGTTTTGGAAGTGAAGACCGCTAAGGAGTTGTGGGAGAAATTGTAGGATATGTTATGTTTTAAGTCAGTCTCCAACAAACTTGCAGTTAAGCGTCGGTTGTTCACCTTTCGTATGTCAAAAGGTACGTCACTTAAGAATCATGTTAATGAGTTTAATTCCATTATTCAAGAATTAAAGGAGCTTGATGATGTTCCTACGGATGAAGATCAGGCTATGTTGTTGTTATGTTCACTCTCTACCTCTTGTAAAGGCTTCGTAAAAAGCATGATTTATGGTGATAGACAACCATCTCTGTTAATGAAGTTAAGAGAAACTTGCTGAATAAAGAAAGAGTAGATAAAAAGTTGTCTTATTTTGTACATAACTCAGGAAGTGGTCTATTTGTGGGAGGAAGAACTTAGAATAGAGGATTTGGGAATGATGGAAACTCATATAGGTCTACGTCTAGACATAAAGATTTATCCTGTAACTATTATCATACGAAAGGACACGTTAAGAGAGATTGTTATAAGCTTAAGAAGAAATTAAAAGCTGATAACATTAAGGACCAGAAAAGACCCGCAGAAACTAGTGTTGTTGAAGATGAATTTGATAATGGTGTTCTATTAATGATCGAATCTCAGTCTAGATCAAAAAATAATTGGATACTGGATTCATTTTGTTGTTATCATGTTTGTCTCAATAAAGACTGATTCGTTACATATAAGTCAATTCAGGGTGGAACCATTCTTATGGGTAATGATGCAGTATGCAAAGTTTTGGGTATAGGAACAATCCGGGTTAAGATGTTTGATGGCACTGTTGGAACTTTGAGTGATATTCATCATGTTCCTGATTTAAAGAGGAATCTCATCTCTTTAGATACCCTTGATTCTCTCGGGTACAAGTACACAGTTCAAGGTGGAGTTTTGAAGGTCAGTAAGGGTGCTCTAGTTATGATGAAAGGCAGAAGGGTTCGAACTCTGTATGAACTTGATGGTTTCACAGTGACAGGATCAGTGGCTGTTTCTGCAACATCCATCTCAGAGTCAGATGAACATAACATTTATGGGAAGTAGAAAACAGTTCGCTTCAAGTAATTCCTTACGAGTAGAGATGAGAGAGGAAGTTAATTGTAATTCTTCCATTATTCTCATTTAATAAAAGTTCTCCATCGCCGCCTGTAGTTTTTCCCCCTCTTGTTTGAAAAGGGGTTTTCACGTAATTATTGTATCTTCTGTTTGTTCTTTGTTATCGTTGTTTTGTTTCTCGTATTTCTTATAGTATTTGAGTCAGATCTAGTTCCGGGTTATTTATTCTGCACACCTATGAGTCTTTTTATTACTTTAAAAGAGTCAGTATCCTTTTTATTATTTTAAAAAACTATTAGGAGACTAAAATATAAATAACCTTCATTTTATTTTGATTAATATTTTTAAATTCAGTTGTCAAGAAATGTATAAAAGATCTTTTAACATAGACCTAGTAAAAACTACAATAATTAATCCAAAAATTACCCAACTATATGTCAATATATCAAAAAATAATTCAACTCTATTTTCTGAGAAAAAATTAATCCAACTCTAATTTTTCTACCAAAAATAACCCAACTCTATTTTTTTACCAAAAAATAACCCAACTTTTGTACCAAAAAATAATCTAACTCTGTTTTCTAACCAAAAAATAATTCAACTCTAACTTTTCTACAAAAAAAAATCCCAAACTCTAACTTTTCTCTCAAAAATATCCCAACTCTATTTTCTAACAAAAAAAAAAAAAAAAAAAACAATTCTAACTTTTCTACCAAAAGTAGCCAACCTCTAAAATTAATTAAAAAAATATTGAATTGATGGCTAGGCATGGCGAGGGGTATGATACTCCGAAAATATGTTTTTTCTTCTATGTATTTTTTGTTTGGCTTAATTTCTTTTCTCACCTAACTAGACTAAAAATACGTTTTTTGATAAATGAGTACAACCCCACAAAAACACCATATCCCAGGCTAAAGAACAAACAAAACAATTGAGGAATACAATCAGAGAACTAGGGATACAAATGAGCCAAGCCGAGCCGAGCCGAACCAGAGCTTGATCGGCCCGGCTCGGCTTGTTAACTAAATGAGACCTGCTCGCTATTGGTATTATTTATCTAACCGAGCAGCATATCTGTGCTCGCTCAGCTCGTTTAATAAATTAGACCGCCCACAGAGAACAAGCCAAACTAAAAAAACTTAGAAGAAAAATGTACTGTCGGAGCATCACAATTGAGTATTTTTTTAAACAAATTTTTTGGAGTTGAGTTATGTTTAGATTAGTTTTATAGTTTTATTATTTTCTGATAGAAAAGTTAAATTTGGGTTATTTTTTGGTAGAAAAGTTAGAGTTATGTTATTTTTTGGTTAAAAAATAAAATAAAATTATTTTTTAATATATTGACATATAGTGGAATTACTTTTAGATTACGTTTTGTAAAAAACTATGACTTTGTTACAAAAAAAAAAAAAAAAGAGTAAAGAAGTATTACGTAATCAACGTAGCCCTAATAAATGAATGAATTTTCATAATAATTCGTTGTTCGATGCAAATGTCTAATAATACTGTGGGAAGTATTTTATACTAATAAATAAAATACTAACTTATTTCTATTTTTTAAAACGTTTCCAGATAAACCAAGTGTTTTTTGATCAAGAGATAAACCATGTGTACTATAACATTACTTTATTAATACTAGAATATTAATTTATGCATGTATTGTTGGGAATTTATCTCAAATTAATATTAATTTGATATAGTTGAAATTTAGGTGAGATATAGTTTAATTATATTGAATTACCTAAATAAATTTGATTTGATTTAATTTAATACTTTGAATTAGATTATATTTAAATAACCCATTATAAATGATTTAGCCCCGCCTTCTGGAGTGGCGGGTTGCTTGGCTGGATGGAGGAGATATAGGCAGGTACCATGTTTGGCGAGTAGAAGACGAGGCTGGCAGGGAGAGTTTATATCTAGAAGGATATTAGCTGTTAGATTAGTAGATAATTTAGTATTTATTTATTTGTATTTATCTCTTTTACATTTTAGTCTTTATTTTAGTTAGATCACACGGATTGCTAGATAAAGCACACAGATTGTGATCTCAACCATTGATCTTAAATTAAGAGCTTGAGTCTAGTTAGGAAAGCTCTTCTATTTATAGAGAGGGCTAGCTAGGGGTTTGATAGTTCATTAGTTCTTCAGAATTTTCTTTCTATCAAGGGGTTTTCTCCTCTTCTCGGGTTGTGAGAACCAAGATTCAACTATTTTCCCCTTTTCTTTATTATTTTGGTTATAAGAAATTAAGGGAAAGCCGTTGAACCTTCATGTTCGTTGAACCTTCATGTTCCCAGTTTTCCACTTACATGCTGCATCAGTTGGTATTAAAGATCAGAAGACTTTTGAGATGGCCCATGGGCAACAGAGGTACATTGCCATTGGAGACGTTTATGAACGTGATGAACAGTGACAATGCAGGAGGAGAATCAAGGATTTGGAGGAGAAATTCCAGCGTATCGAATGGTGCTTGATCCAGTTGGGTGAGAATCCTGATCAAGAACCTGATGAACACCCTCAAAACCCACCGAAGAGGGGTGACGAGGTAGAGATAGACGAGAGCTTTCACAACCCGTTTCCAAATATCGACTCACCGGATCGGCGCTTTGGAGGATTCGGCTTAATTCTGGGAACACAGACGTGGAAGATCGAAGGTGGGAGTCCGGTCTCTAGATTGAGATTCCGGAGTTCAATGGAGGAGGATGCCTAGAGGGTTCTGAGACTGGCTAGTTGCGGTGGACGAGTTCTTTGAGTTTACGGAGGTCCCCGAGTAGGAGCACGCACTTTTGATAGCTACCCAGCTAAGGGGAAGAACCATTGCCTTGTGGCAGTAACTAAGACATACCCGGCTTAGGCAGGGCAAGGCGAAGATAGAGAAGTGGGAGAAGATGAAGAAACACATGAGAGGTGCCTTCCTGCCTCACAATTATGCAAAGGTGATGTATCAGCGCCTACAGAGCTTGCATTAGGGTTCCAGGACCGTGGAGGAGTACACGGTGGAATTCTACTCCTTAGTTTCAAGGAGTTACTTAGAGGAATCGGAGAAGCAGTTGGTGGATCAGTATGTTCGAGGGTTGAAGGAGTTGATACAGGAGGTGTTGAACATGTTTGGCATCTTTTTAGTCACAGAACTGAGTTAGAGGGAAACGAACGTCGAGTCAATAGAGGCATCGTCAAGTTGGAGATTCTGGGAGCACCCAAGATAGTGGGCATGACTAGGTACGAATACCAATCAACTCGGATACAAGAAAAGCCGATTGCCGCCAACCTTGGAAAGGAATTCGCTAGTAGCTCAAGAATCCGTTGTTTCAAGTATGGAGAGATGGGACACTGTCATGATTGTAATAGGAGGGATAAGTAGTAATAAGTCTTTAGTAGTAATCAAGTAAGAATCAAGTAGTTCATTTCAATTATAGCTGATTGTATTAGCTTTATTAGTCCTTTAATTGCACTAGCCATGTGTTGGGGAATTCTAAGTAAGCACTTGTTAGATATTTTTGAGGAAAATGTTGGTTAGTTAGTTAGGAATCTACGGTTAGGTAATTAGTTAGGAATCTAGATATTTCTTTAAGTTGTTGCTAGATATTTTGATTAGCTTTTGCCACTCTTTTCTGTAGTATAAATAGTTGTTCTTACCTTTTAATATTCATACTTGGAAATAGAAAATATCATCTTTCTCCCAATTCTCTCTACTTCTCTCATCTAATTCTCTGTAACCTTCACCTATTTCACTTCTTTTTCTCATCTAAAATTCTCTTATCCTTAGTTTATGATTCAAGTTTACCTTGAATCATGACAAATGGTATCAAAGCTTCAATTCTTGGTGCCAGAGCTTGCTGAAACATTGGAACTAACTGATTTTTGCATCTAATCATGGCAACAATGGCTGGAGATTCATACCATAAGTTGTTTCAGAGGATGCTGCAGGTAGCTCAAAACATCATGGCAACATTGCTAAGTACGCAACAATCAATGCAGCAATCACAAGGATCCAAGCTCAACCTATTGTGCATAAAAGACTGGTGTCACCGTTCATGGCAACAATGAAATCGAAGACTCGTATTGAAGTATGGAACCACAGGTTGTTCAGGTTGAAGCATTTAGCACAGCCAAACTTGGTGATCAAGTTGCATCCTAGTTGCAAGAAATGTGGTTCTAGCAAAAGAACTAAAGCAAGAACATGCTTGAGGCAGTCTAAGGTAATGATTGAACCTTCGAAAATGCAATATCAACTCCCTAAGCAAAATGTGATAGCATTAGAATCTGAAAAGAATGATACTGCAGTGCAACCGACAAGAAATGTGGTTCTAGCAAGGAACTAAAGCACGAACAAGCTTGAGGCAATCTAAGGTAATGATTGAGCCTTCAGAAATGCAAAATCAACTCCCTAAGCAAAATGTGACAGCATTACAATATGAAAAGAACGCTACTGCAGTACAATCGAAGATGAGGATTGAGTTTTCATACTCCAACAATCTCAAGAAAGGGTACAACAACATGTTGATTGGGCCAAGAACGATGCAAGAAATGAGTTACAGTGGGAGACCATCTAATCTTTGCTTTCTAAGTCTAGTGAAAGAGTTCTTGAAGGAAGAAACATTGTCAAAATTTCAAGACATAAGCAGGACAAGGTAGAGATCAAGGCAGAAGCTAATCAAAATATCTAGCAACAATTTAAACAAATATCTAGATTCTTAACTAACTAACTAACTAACCGTAGATTCTTAACTAACTAATCGACATTTTGCCCCAAAATGTCTTACAAGTGCTTACTTAGAATTCCCTAATACATGGCCAGTACAATTAAAGGACTAATAGAGCTAATACAATCTACTACAATTGAAATGAACTACTTGATTCTTACTTGATTACTACTAAAGACTTATTACTACTTATCCCTCCAATTATAATGATGATAGATACCATGCTGCTGATTGTCGAAGGAGTGACAGGCCAGCCAAGGGATTATACATTGAAGGTCTCCAAACTGGAGATGGCGTGGTAGTTGAGGAAGAGGCTAGAGACAAGTTGGCACCACAAGGCGAAGAAGCGGTTGCTGGTGACAAAGGTTGTCTACTTGTGATAAGATGAGTCTGCTTTACACCAACGTAAGAAGAGGGAGACAATTGGCTGAGGAGTAACATCTTCCAAATGACATGCACCGTTGGCGAGAGGATATGCCACCTAGTGGTTGACTTGGTAAGTTGTGAGAATGTCATCTCTGAGGAAGCTGTTCAAAAGCTTGGGTTGAAGATGGAGGCTCACTTGAACCCATATAAGTTGTCTTGGCTCAAGAAAAGAAACCAGATAACTATCTCTAAATGATGTCTGGTTATCTTTTCCATTGGGTCGAAGTATCATGAAAAAGTGTAGTGTGATGTGGTAGTCATGGATGCATGTGATCTCCTACTGGGGCGACCATGGCAATTCAATAGAGGCTATATCCATGATGGACGACGAAACACCTATAGCTTCATGTTTGTGGGCACAATGATAATCTTGTTTCCTAAAAAGGATGAAGCCACACAACCGAAGAAAACCATGGATTCTAAGTTCTCGTTTAGAGCCTTGCTTGCCAAAGATGTTGGTGGGAGCAAGGAAGCAGTTGTGCCGATAGAGAGAAGACCTAAAGCAAAATGGGTTGAAAAGCCAGAAGAGGTATCCGATACTGTGTTAACTATAGGGAAAAGTCTGGAAGGTTCAAACATCGAGGTGAATTATTTAATAGGATCCATTGCCGAGTGAAACTTGCAGAGCTGTGGGATTCCAGGCTTCAAATGTTCACAGTTGTCTTGTTGACTAAAGAGGAGGGGAGTTGGCAGAAAGATATTAGTGGTAGGTTCGTCAGTGGCACCGTCGCATATTGTTGGCCTTCTGCATCACTGGTGAATGTTCTGACAGAGGTGCTGAAAGGAATGTTAAGTATCCTAATCTGATGTTTTCTTTGTTAAACATGTCAGAAGTAGAAAGCAGAGGTTATGTTATGCCAAGTTGGCTTATGACGGCTCGAAGAATGGCAACACAGGGTTTATGCCATTCAAGATTGACAATGGCATTGTTCGTCTTTCACCAATAGACACCATGCCAATGTTACATCTTATTTTCCCACACGAGAGGATGTAAGACTTCATCTCCAAACAATAGGCAAGACTTGTGCATACTCGAAGATCGTTGCATGGAGTTTGCACCAGACACAGGACGGTGTGAATAAGGATTTCCGTCTTATTCCTCACAATGGAAAGGGCGGCTTGGACAAACCCATGGCGAATTCATGAAAACATTCTTTCAAATCTGGAAAGGACAATGCAGTCCCACCTTGGCAGGACAAGCAACTCCGCACATCATGGCAGAGTGGATCAACAATCCACACCCAAGCCAGCATGGCAAGATGGAGCTTGGTGAGATTGAAAGCTGGTGTGAGAGTACAAACCTTGGCAACAATAGCCAAGAGATCCATTGGCGAATTCGAGGATGAATTCTCTCCAACTCGAAGAGGATGGTGTAGCCCAGCCTTATGGATTGGCGGGTTGCTTGGTAGGATAGAGTAGAGCTTGGCAGGTACCATGGTTGGAGAGTGGAAGACGCAGGTGGCAGGGATAGTTTCCATCTAGAAGGACTTTAGTTATTAGATTAGTAGATAAATTACCATTTGTTTATTTGTGTTTATCTCTTTTATATTTTTGCCTTTATTTTAGTTAGATCACACGGATTGCTAGATAAACACACTAATTATGATCTCAATTGTTGATCTTAAATTAGGAGTTTGAGTTTAATTAGAAAAATTTCTCTATTTAAAGAGAGGGCTAGCTAGGGGTTTGATAGTTCATTAGCTCTTAAGAATTTTCTCTCTATTAAGGGTTTTCTCTTGTTCTCAGATTGTGAGAACCAAAATTGCACCTCCCACCCCCCCTTTTATTTATGATTTTCATAATAAGAAATTAAGGGAAGGCCTGTGAACCTTTCCGTCCATAATTTTCCACTTACGCATTGCATCAATAAATAAGGATTACAGGGTGATGCTTGAGTGATAGCAAAAATAGAGAAGAGAAAAAGTGAGAAAAGATATGAGTGTTTAAGGGTCTTGTAAAGGGGTGCTCCTGGGGCAATTAGGCAAGGGGAGAGTGAGAGGTGTTTGATTGAGAGGCATTGATGAGAGTTTTATAGCTTCCTTTTTCTAAAGTTATATTGTGAGAGTGTTGATGATTTGATGTGTTACATTGTGAAATGGTTGATTGTTTGCTATGCAAAAGCTACAATATGAGAGGGTTGGTAACCCACCATGCAGTAGTTATATTGTGAGAGGGTTCGTGACTTACCATGCAATAATCACATTGGTGATGATAATGATAATGATAATGACAATGGTGTTGATGACTGTATATGGGGTTTGGGGGGTTTCAATTAGATATTGTAATTCTTGAATTTCATAGTAGATGAGGCATCCGTTTGGGTCCCATGCTTTTTCCCTCTAGTTGTGAGAGAATTTCCACGTAAATATAAGTGTTATTGTTTCGATGGTTATGTTTGTTTTTCACTTCAGTTAGTGCTTAATTTGTGAATTTTCTCATTAAGTATGATGTAAATAAGTTTAGTGGAATGATATTTTTCACTTGGCGTGTGGTTTATAGCTGTAACTACAAGCAACACAATCAATATAAATACAATCGGAAATTGGATCGGGTTGGGTTGGGTTGGGTTGGGTGTCGGGCTAATGTCACATAGGATTTATCGCGGGTCGGGTAAAAATCGGGTTGGGTCAGGCTTGGGTTGAGTTACCCTTGGATTTGGATCAATCGAGGGTCGGGTCAGTCTCAGTTTGGGTCAACTTCGGGTGGGTTAACTTTAGATTAGATCATCCTTGGGTCAGGTCAGATTTCATACAGATTATTTTGATAATATATTTATTATATCTCGAAAATTATAACTAAAATTATAAAATAAATGACAATAATAATCCTATAATTTCGATTCTATGATAAGTTAGGTTTCATGTATGTTTCAAGTCTCGGGTAATCCCAGGTCGAGTCAAACTTCAGTCAGGTCTAATTCAGGTCCGGTCATTCCAGGTTTCGGGTGAGTTTGGGTTGGGTCAAGTTCAGGCTGGATCAAATTTGAGTCGGGTCAGGTGGCGGGTCAAATAGGTCGGGTCACATTTTGCTGGCTCTAAATATAGAGAAATAAATAGTAATGGTATGCACAAGTTCGTGTCAATAAGTGAAGTATATTTTTCAAAGTTAAATGAATTATGTGCATCGCATCAGAAAACTCGAAAGTTATTTATGTATTTTTAGTCAAACATCGTAAAAGAACTCTTTTGCTCCAAAAAGCTTGGCCAAAAAACTATTTTCTTTCTATTTCTATTTAAAATAAAAGAATAACATTTACTTTTATTTAGAGTGCTTTAGTTTTGTGCTTTGGCCAAACACCAAGAGAATTTTTATAAGTGTTTTTTAGTAAAAGGGCACTTTTTTATCCCAAAAAGTTAGGTCAAATAGGTGTTTAAGGTTGTTATTTTATTTGATTAAATTAATGAACTTTTAAATTTTTGAATCAACCATTGAATTTTTTTCCTTTTCTTTTTCTTAGTCTCTGGAAGATATATAGAGTTACATCTTAGATGAATACGATGTGGACGATTTTGGGAAGGGCGTACTCCATTGTAATACATAAAGAATATTAAGATGATGTTGACGTCTAAAACAAGTTGAGGTGTTTTGGTTTTATTGGTGTTTGATGTGGTGGAAAGAAAAGGAATAATGTGGTATTAATGGCAATAATATATTAAGCTATGAGTTAAAAGTGTTGGTACAGTAATTTATTTTCTAACCCTTTAAGTTAGAGGGCTTTGGTTTATAGCTCATCATTCCCTCTCCAGGTGTTGATGTCACTCTTTAGGAAATGATGATTTATTTCTTATCAATGCTAAAAACATTTTAAGCTATGTTTGAGTTTACAAAAATCAATTGATATTGCCTTAGATGTGCTCCATTTGAGGCACGTGTGATGCTAGTCTCAATCTATAATATGGTTTATTTTCTTGTCTAATAATTTTTATCTTTAGGTCTTGTTTTGCATATATAGTCTACTTTCAAATTGAATATTAATTATCAGAATAAGATAAAAATAAAAAATAAAATCAAGAGCATAATCACAAAGCCAATGAGTCGTTACTCCATCCCTTTCAAATAGACTTTCATAGTGAAATCCTTTACATAATTTAAACATGAACGTATTATCACAATAAGTTACTAGATAATGACAACAATGCTAGTCTCCGAAAAAAGAAAAAAAGAAAAAATGACAACAACATTGCACATAAATTAATATCTTATAAGGAGGAGAAACCATTGGGCAATTAGGGTTGCATAATTGATTTTTTCTTCAATGTTTGCTGCTTGCGCGTCCTTGTACTTTTTGAAACGGTGATAAGAAGATAGAGTTGTTGGGTTTCTGCTTGGTTTAACAGTTCTCATTACTCACACAATCGGATTGCATCCAACATTGATTGTTACCTATGAAGATCTAGTGTTATTAGGAGCAGCTTGAGCATCAAGCGACTCAAACCTTCATAGGTACTCTTGAATGGAATGTTGATAGGGCTTCCCTTGGTCAAATGGGTGTTCTAAGGCATGGGGGTGTGTTTGCATTCTTTTCAAGGATTTTTAGTTCAATTGTCTAATGTTATGTTTTTTTTATGTATGGAGTGCCAGGGCCCTTGCCTCACCTTGTAAAGTTATTTTTATAGAATATATGGATTTAATTATAAAAATAAAAAATAAAAAGATGAGGAACTAGGCTAAGGAAGGGGAAAAGAAAATTGGCAACACGCCTAATTAAATAGATATTCATGTTGCCCAAGTAAATGAACAATATTTCTACTTATGAAAAATGCCTTAAATTTCAATTTCAAATAAACTGCTAATTAATCTCGATCTATAAGAACAAAGGCTACATTTAGAGTTTCTAACCATTCGGGTATGATGTACCACACTCTGAAGCTGTGGGAGAGGGCTATAGAGAGGAGGTTATGACAGCAAAAAGAGGCGTCGAGAGCTAGTTCGAACTTATGCCCAATAGATCAACAATAGAAGCTGTCCATCTCTTAAGGCGAGCGATAGAGAACTACAGAGACAAAGAAAAGGATCTCCATATGCTTTTCATTGATTTGGAGAAGGCATATAATAGGGTGCCAAATAAGGTCCTTCGGGGGATTATGAAGAGGAAAGACATCCCTGGGCCCCATATCCAAGTCATTAGAGACATGTATGAGGACGTACAAACTAATGTACGTACAGCGGAAAGGTAGATGGACGCTTTCCCTATCACAGTGGGGGTGCACCAAGGATCTGCCTTGAGTTCCTTGCTGTTCATTCTGGTTATTAATGAGCTCACTAGACACATCCTCGAGGGAGGGGGGGGGGGGGTGACTTGGTGTATAATTTTCATATATGACATAGTTCTAGTAGGGGAGTCACGAGAAGAAGTAAATAAGAAGCTGGAATTTTGGAAAAAGGGCCTTAGAATCAAAAGGCTTATGGCTCAGTAGATCTTTGACTGAGTATATAGAACTTAAGTTTGGCAGCTCCACTGGGCCTACCATATAACACGTCAAGATTGGATCAGAGTCCATACCAAAAAGGGAGTGCTTTAGATATTAGTGTTCTATGGTACAATAGGACGGCGAAGTTGACGAGGATGTCAACAGGCACATTAAAATAGGCTGGCATAAATGGAGGTTGGCTTCTACTGTACTATGCAATAGAAAGTTCCCATTAAAGTAAAAAGAAAAATATTATAAGACGGTAGTGAGACCGGCTATGTCGTATGGCGCGAAGTGTTGCCTATTGAAACGCCTTCATACACAAAAGCGGTAGATATGTAGACACATAATGAAGGATATGATAAGGAATAATGTCATAAAAGGCAAATTGGACGTGATCCCGATCGAAGATAAATTGAGGGTGCAGCCTTTATGAAGGTTTGGCCATGTTAAGAGGAGACCAACCATTGTCCTTGTCTGGAGATACGAACTACTCAATGCTATGATCCGAAGGAGAGGGAGAGGCATGCCAAAGAAGAGATGGATGGAGATGATCCGATGCGACCTTATCCACCTAAACATAAAGGAGGAGATGACCTTAGATAGAGCTCAGTAGAGGGCTAGTATAGGGTTAGCCGATGTAGCGGGGTAGGATAGAAGAGCTTATTTTGGCGAGCGCTAATACCCTTAGGTTTATGTGTCTACCTGTTTGGCTTATGTGCTATATTTGGGAGCTGTTGTACGGCTTATCGCCTGTTGCTGCTTTATGCTTCCATTATGCTTGCTCTGTGCTACTATTCTTACTCTTCTTGCTCTTATTCTTACTCTTATACTTTTATGCTTTTACGCTTCATGCTTGTGTGCCTTTATGCCTCTCTTCTTCTAAATTTGGGGGTGCTCGGACAAAATCTCCCTTGAAGGTAACACCTAGAATGGGTAAGGCTGCATACATTCTCCCCCCCACCCTCCCAACCCTTCTTATGCGGGTGCCGTTGAGGCACTGGGTTAGTTGGTTGTTATTGTTGCCGCTGCTGCTAATTAAATTTTTTATAATCGACCTTTTCTAGCATTGATCATTTCATTGGTTAATATAGCCAATCAACTTAATCTTTATTACGATATTGTTGATTTTATTTAAGATTATTAACTTTATTTTATACAAATTTCACTCTTTTGAAATAACGACTTTGGAAATGGTAACAATTTTTTTATAATTAGAATTGAGATCTTGCATCAATACAAAGTGAGAGTAATTAATATAAGTAACATACATTTTTAAAAAGATTAAGCCTGCTCATATGGCTTCAACATAGAGTAGTTGTTACCTCTTAAGGATCACTCAAGATTATTTACGTATTGTTCTTTGAACTCAATCCATGCAAAGGAAGCCTATTGCTTTGGAAAGCTAAATAGCAATGATGAAGGTTTTCTCCAATAGGCTTCACGATCCTCATCGTCAATTTCACAAAATCGCACTTTCATACCGGTGGCTGGGGAATAGGATGACATGGACTCCAAGAATACTAGGCATTTTCAGAATGTCATCAATCAAGATGCCAATTTGGCTGTGGGCAGTTGTGTTAATATGGAGGAAGTAAAAGGAAGTCTTGAAAAAGCAGTAGTAAAAAAAGATGCTAGAGGTCCAGCAAACGAGTGAAGTTAGTGAACAGGATAAAGACTAGAGCAACCCTCCTAGCTTAGAACAGATCATCCCTATAAAAAAAAGTGCCTTTTGGCTTGTGCTTTGGAGGACGCTTGTCAACACCACATTGAAGAGCCTAATTTATCATCCACGAAACCTACCAGAGAAAAATCAAAGCTTATCTCTTCTCTTCACTTTTGAGAAACTCCACCTCTCTCTTTTAGAAAACTCAGCTGAACATGAGCGTTCAGGGAGCCCAGTCTCTATGAGCTAAGGGCTTGGGAGTTTGGTAAACAACTTGACTTGAAGCTTGATGGACCAAACTATGTGACAGAAAATTTGTTAGAAGAAATGCATTTTTGTGGAAAACCACTGAAGAAGCGGAAGAATAAATCTAAGAGAAGGTAGGGGGTTAGCTTCAGCACATGTTTGGGCCAAATTAGGGATTGTTGTATGCACAATCTCTAGAAACATGTCAGCTAACTATCTTAGGTTACCTACGAAAGATGTCAACGTCAATCAAATGGGATGGTGAGATGATGCAACATGGAGATGGATGCGAGAGGTTTGTCCTAGCAGTGATTATTAGATAACTTTTTTTTTTGGTGTTTTTTTTAGTGTTAGATGGAAAGCAGGTATGATCGGTGTTGCAAATGGCCTTCTTCTCTAGCGGTGCCTAATTTTGGTGGGGGTGTTTCTCATATTTTGAAATACTTTTATTTTACCTTTCTTTGTTCATCTCTTATGTTATATGCTTTTCATGTTTGCTCGAGCCTCGCTTTTGCAAATGTGCTTGATTTGTATTGCGAATTCTTTTTAATTATTGAAAAAGAATGTTCTTTCAAACTTCAGTTGTCAATGGAAACCCACACAGGAAAAAAAAAGTATATCATTGTCTATGACATCAATTTTTTACCACTACGGCTCCCTTTGTTTGGGGCGAAGTCCACATTCTAGGAAGTGGCTTTTCCCTTTTCCATTGTTTGACGCGTCTTTTATTTACGGAAAATGTTTCCTCCCTCAAATGAGGGAAAATAATTTCCCTTTCAAAATGAGGGAAGTCATGATTCTAAGTGGCCCAAAAATCTTTGCAGTAATCATTATGCAAATCCAGATCGATTCGAAATAAACCAGACTGGACTGTAAACATTTAGCGTCACAATATTGGACAAGAATTAGACTAAATAATTAAAAGAAACTTGGATATTACTTTGTTATAGTTGTAATAAAACAATTTTAAGCAACTTGAATTGTTATATAATATTTTACAAGAAAATTATCTAGGTAATATTTTAGCATTTATTACATAAGTACTATAATATTTTAGTAATATACAATGATGTACCCTAAAATTTAAATATTTTCTAATAAATCAGGTATCTTTTAGCCAAATTTTAGTATATTTTAAATGAAATAACAATCAATATGTATGCTATATTATAATGCGATAATTTCTTTTGTCCAAAAAGGCTAACATGACACATTTTTTTGAGAATATCTAAGTAATTTTTGTTAGAATGTGGACAATCTTTTGATAATATGATCATGGTTTATACCACATCAGTTTTCGGCAGACGTTAGCCGAATT
Source organism: Simmondsia chinensis (assembly GCA_018398585.1). Taxonomy (NCBI): domain Eukaryota; kingdom Viridiplantae; phylum Streptophyta; class Magnoliopsida; order Caryophyllales; family Simmondsiaceae; genus Simmondsia; species Simmondsia chinensis. The sequence goes on along the minus strand of JAGTTD010000010.1, from coordinate 29,909,689 downwards.
TTAATTAAAAGTCAAAAGATTTTAACACGGTATATACACAAGTGATAATTTTTTTTTATCTCAGGGCACCTTATTGTATATATTAAAATGACATGGTATTTAGATAATAAATGGTCAAATTTGTAGTTGTAAAATATAGAAAATCCCCTGACTTTTGCTTTAATAACAGAAAACCTCTGTCACAAGTAAAACCACTTACAGAACCCCCTCACTTTTAAAAATTTATCACTTTGCTCCCGAACAACTTTTTTTGGACTATTTTGCCCCTCAAAATAAAATGGTTAAATATTTGATTTTATTTTTAGGTAGGGCTTTTATATTTTGAAGAAAAATAAGGATTTTTTTTTTTAAATTTTTTAAAAGACAATTTTTTGTATTTATAAAAATTACTATTTTAATTAATTATAGTAATGATATTACAATGTTGACAAAAAAATATTATATTTTATCTCATAATATTTTTTATAAAAATTTTAAAAATACTTTTTATCTTTTTAACTTATAATATCAATGTTAAAATTAATTAAAATAATTATATTTTTATAAAATTAGAAAATCTCCTTAATTCTTTCGCTAAAAACGTAACATTTCTAATTTTTGTCTAATAATATAAAACCTCTTCTGAAAATAAAATTAAGCATTTAACCGCTTCACTTTTGAGGGGAAAAATAGTCAAAAAATAAGTTATATCGGGGTTAAGTGATAAATTTTAAAAAGTGAGGGAGTTTTGTGTGTGCTTTTATTTGCAAGGGGGGTTTTCTGTTTTAGAAGCAAAAAACAAGGGGGTTTTCTATAATTTATCCAATTTTTAAATACCTAAGAAACTATTTTCCTAATTTATACAGCTTTGATAGTTAACCTTTTTTTGTTACTTCATATATATTTTATTGTTACATATGTTGTCATATAACAAGATAAAAAATTAATTCCTAGATTATATTTCTCATAAAACAAATGGAGCCTAAATTGAAATTAAAAAATCTTCATATATTTTAAATTGTTAAAATTTACTTTGAAGGGACAGTGATAGGTTTATCATTAGACTTCGCAATTGGGGTTAGGTTGGGGTTTGGGTTGGATCAGGTCGGGTCAAAATCGAGTTGGGTCAAGCTCGGGTCAGGTAATCCTTAGGTTCGGGTCGACCTCGCGTTGGGTCAATCTCAAGTTGGGTCGATGTGGGTCGGGCCCACCTTATCTTGGTTAACCTCGGGTTGGATTATCCCTGGGTCAGTTAGGATTTCAGTTTGATTCATAAGGACATTTTTGATAATATATTTATTTGACCTTTAAAATTATAACTAAAATTATGACATAAATGACTACAATTAACCTATTGTTTAGATTCTATGATAAGTTGGACTTCTATTTGGGTCATTTTGGATTATAGAATAGGTTTGGTTTAGATCTTGGGTCAACAGGGGTCGAGTCAAACTCGGGTAAGGTCTAATGCAAGTCAGGTCATTTTGAGTTTTAGGTTAGCTCGGGGTTAGGTAAAGTTCAGGTGGGGTCATTTTTGGATTCGGGTCCCAATAAATTTAAAATTTTTGAAATAGGGTCAGATCAGATAACAGGTCAAATAGGTCGGATTATTAGGTTAGGTCACATTTTGCCAGCTCTATTTATCATGAAATGAAGTCCTAATTTGATTTCAGGTGTAGAGTGCAAAGTCCATATTTTACTTTTTTTATTTATTTAATTAAGAACAATATATTATACTAAATAGTCCATGCCGGACAAAAACTTCAAACTTTCAAGGTTGCTTTTTTCTTCTTTGTTACTAGTTAAGAAATTTAACTTGATTACTTTTGGCGTCATTTCTGAGGCTCCATTTGATTGGAAATAATACTATTTTTCTTTTGTAGATTATTTTACCTTATCAAAATTGTCCTTTGTCCCAATTAAGAAACCAAAATTTTACTATATAAATTACATAAGTTTTTTTCCAATGAAATTTTTTTTTTTTTTTTTTTTGCTTTTTTGTTGAGAGCTTGACATTCTCTTCTGTATCTTGAAAGAACATTTTGCAAGGTAAATTATTATTAGCAGTGTATTCTTTTTTCAATTTTATGACCCTCTACAATTCATATCATTACCATGACAATCATATTTCTTACTTTGACAATAACAGCGAACTTGCTCATGAATTATGTAAAAAAAATGTAAAATCATGTTGGAGAAATAGGATTATAATGAGCAGTCACAATATATACTCAGGATAAACAAAGAAACTCAAGATGCTTAAATTGAATTTAAGTGAGGAATATGTTGACATTTAGATAGATTCAATCTTGATATGAATAACTTTTATATCTTAGTATTCAATCTCAAACTTTAGCATAATTAAACTTATATTCAAAAGAATTAGACTTGAGATAAACAAAAAACGATCCTAGGTTGAGCATTATATGTCTCAAGCTTTGGTTGGCAAGTGAATATAGTAATTGACATAACTAAAAGAAGGTACTAAATAAGATGACAAGTAGAGTAGAGAATTGACCGAAGAATTGCCGAGGCGTGTGTGCATGTGTGTTGATCACAAAGCCCACTCTAGACCCCCCACAATAAGTACAATAATAAGGGAGTATATAAACTAGCCTTCTCTTCTCTAGAATTTCCACGTGAGATTAAAATATTTTCTCAAAACATTAAAATTAAAGCACACCACCCAAAATTCCAACAAATCACCATAAAAAAAAAGAGGCCCAAGAAACCAAATGGTGCCTCATTTCTTCCAATTTCAAAAGCATATCTTTTATGTGGAGTTTTGAAAATTACGTTGACACTTCTAGTACGACTTTCCCAACTTGGTTGTGACACTTTCAATAAAAACATTTCTTATTTGGGTAATGGCTAGTAAAATGTCACCGGTCACAATTGAAGGATAAACTATAGGGGTTCCCTTAATTGATAGAAATTGTCCTTTTTTGGGAAATATTTTTTAAGAATGCATTCTAGAAAAAATATAATCACTTACCAGAGTCTTGTCTTAGTGGTAGGAGGCAAGTGGAGGGTTAGAATGTTGCTTTAGACAAAAGATCAAGAGTTCGATTCCCCCCTTGAACTTCTCCCTGAAGAATCCTTGACTTAATTGGCTTATATGGTGTGTAGATCACCACATGATCCTGGGTTTATTGCGCAACCAAGTTCCTAGCAAAAAAAAAAAAAAAAATACAGTTTATAAATAGCCTATATTTTTGTGTTGAAGAAAACCTTACCTATATAGGATCCATTTGTTTAGGAGAAAAGTAGATTTTAGGAATTGCTTTTTTTTTTTTTTTTGTTATTTGTAATGCATTTGGTGGCGGAAAAGGTTTTCCGATGGAAAAAGTTCTTCAACTATTTGATGGAAAATGACTTCCTTTCAGAAATTGGGATGTCATAAATCTAAGTGGCACAAAAATTTCGTGATAATCATCATGCAATCTAGTTCGAATCGAAATGAACTAGACTGGACCGTGGACATTGTACGTCACAACATTGAACAAGAATTGAACGGAATAATTAAATGCAACTTGAATGTTCCTTTGTCATTGTTTAAACATAATAATTTTAATCAATTTGAATTGCTATACAATATTATACAGGGAAGTTATCAAGGTGCCCCAAGATTTTAGCATTTATTACATAGGTACCATAATGCTTTAACAATAAACAATGATGTACTCAGAAGTTTAAAAATTTCATCATCCAAGTATCATAAAGTTTAATATTTTTAGGAATCATGTATCTTTTGCCAAAATTTGGCATATTCTGAATGAAAAGTGTTAAGATGTATTTACACCCTAAATTCAAGAAATTTGGGACGATGCCGTTTTGGACAAAATGTCAAATGCTTATCACTTGTGATCCCCCTCAAGGGATGTCTAGCCTCTAGGTGCAGAGGTAGTTTTCAAGCTCGAGACAGTTATTTGGAGCACAATTTTGGATGCGTGGACAACGCGCTTATCCAAGAGAACGTGGGGCATCTAGAAGAAACTTCAACTAAAAAAGCGGACACGGGTTTCAAGAAATATGCTCATGTACACCAAATCAGGGGCGGGCTTGCTCACTGATCATCACTCGCTTAAGAAGCTTGATTGCCTGCTTGGGAAGAAAATGCCACGGAAATAGGGGTAACCGTTGTTTAGTTTTTCTATAAATAAGAGACACTGTTGAAGGTTATAAAGTGTCTAATACCACTCATAATTAACTTCTTTAAGTTTTCTTTACAGTACACTTGTGCTTTTTGGCTTGGAGTAGCAAAACTTCACTTGGCTTAGCATAGCATAGGTCTAGTTGTACTTGCTTCTTAAGGAATACAACGCTTCGGGCTTCAAGTATGAGCTTCTCATTTTAATGTATTCCCAAAATCAACAAGTTAAGAATTGAGGCTTTAGTTTAAAGCTTTGATGGCCAAGGCTTTACCTTGGCCATCAAAGCTTCATTGTCCTCAACCTTCTCATGGATTACTAGAACCTAATCTTAGACCATTAAGTAATGGTCAGGATGAAGAGGTCCAGCGTTCTTGAGCATGAGGAACTAGAGGACTTGGCCTTAATTGGGTCCCCACTAGAGCACCCACTTGAACAAAGCCCTATATCACGAGGGGATGAAACCAGTCACAATTGTGGTGGTGAAAGCAGTGATGATGAAGACATCTCAGAAGACGAGCGTATAGGGCTCGATTGCTACTCTAATAAGAGTTCTATGGCCATGCTCAGATGTCATTTAGAAGTTGTGGACCAAAGGGTTCAACAAACTATAAGTGAGGCTTTTGAGAAACAACATTGTTGGCCTTAAAAGCTATTTATATTATACTTTTGATGATAACAATCATTTAGCGAGTTATTATGTTTAAATTGTTCTAATCTTGTTCGAGAAAGGGCCAAAAGAAAGCTAGGAAAAATCCAGGCTAATCATATTGATATTGAGCTTTCTAAGACGATGGATCAAGAAGAAAAGATATCAAAGTTGAAGAGAAGATTCATCCAAAACGAAGAGAACAAGATCGGAGTCCAAGCGCTTTAAGTCATTTATTTTTATTTTCTAATACTTAGGATCGGGATATATCAATTGAGTCATATCTGTATATTGATATATGATGCTCTAACAAAAATTTTATTTTTGAAATTTAATTTCCATATATTATTTAAAAAAATATTCAAGTCAAATTTGAGCCAATCTAGTTTGTCAATAAAAATATTTTTCAAATTGGCATTATGAAAAGTATGCCCAAAAATTATAAGATCAAATTTTAATAAGGTAATATTTTAGCTTGATTAAATCAATCAACCTTTCAAATAATCAAGGCAAACATGAAAGTTAATTCAAAAAAATAAGCTAATATGGTAATCAATCAATCAGTCAATCTAGTTGAATGGTCAAAAATATTCAAAATCCACATAGGCATACTAAGTGTCGACACATCGACACAGAGACATATAGCTACCATTTGGAGCTTGTGTCTCGACACACGAGTCTGTGCATTGACAAACAACCCCTATGTGTCGACTCACAGCCCGAAAAAGGCTCCAAATAGCTACTTTTGATTTGACTTCTTTTCTATTATTTTTCCTAACATTTTGAACATTCCTTAGGCCATCATTTGTTTATAAATAGGGCTTAAATGCTTTGGTTTTAATTGTCCAATTCTTTATAAGTATTCTTAGATTAAAAGCTTTGATTCTCTTGTGCTTTAACGTTTTAATTTTGAGTTTATTTTAAAGTTTTCTTGGGCATCACTAGTTCTCTTTATTGTTGATTATTGAGCTTAATTGGCATATCCTTGGTTAAGTTTGGTTGATTGTCAATTCACTCTTAAAAGAGTGAAGAAATTCAGTGCTTTAATGCATAAGAAATCGATTACGGCTCATTCGTGTTCATTATGAGGGTTCGATATCGAGCAGGCTCGATAAGCTTAATGAGCTGAGTTCGAACAAGGGGGTGCCCAGCTTGCTAATGTTTACGAACAGTTTGATAAGGGCTTGATAAGAGCTCGTTAGGGGGCTTGATATGAGCTCATTAAGGGCTTGTTATGAGCTCGATAATAGTTGGTTCTGGTTCAAAAATGGTTCAATAATGGCTTGATAATAACTTAAAAAGCTCGGCTCATTAATGAGCTCGACTCTATTGCGAGCTTGGCTCGATTTTAAACTCAATTAGGCTTGATAATGAGCTTGACTCGACTTGATAATGAGCTCGACTCGGCTCGATAAGCCTAACGAGCTGAGCCAAGTCGAGTATCGAACACACTATATTCTTATCGAACCGAGTTCGAGGAAGGGATAGAAATGCTTAATAAGAGCTTGGCATGAATTCGAGCTTGATAAGCCTTATGAACATGAGTTCGAACAACAGGATGCTTGGTTCGGCTCGGCTCGGCTTGTTTACACCCCTAGTTGTAAAGGTTGGATCCTGAGCCTAGTTTTGAAAAGGATGATCAAGCTTAGTTAAAGGCTCAAATGATGAATAGTAGTCACTTAAGGAGTGAACTAGCTCCCGGATTGGAAGTGAACCACTATATAAATCATTGTGCATTGTTTTTCTTCTTGCCTTTATTTTTTACATTTCATATTTATTGTCTAACTTTCAATTTATTTTTAGTTATTAAAGTTTAAATTTTTATTTTATCTCAAAAGAACCTAATTCATCCCTCTCTTAGGTTGCTCTTTGGGCCTTCAATTGGCATTAGAGCTAGTACACTTTTCTTTTTTGGTCTAACATTCTTAGAGTGATCCTATGGCAACATTCGCTCCTATCTTGGCTCTGGGTCAATTAACGAACTCTTTTTTTTTTGATGGGAAAAAGTTCCCCTACTGAAAGCTTATGATGAGACTCTATATGATCCCCATTGATTTTGATTAATGGCTTATAACTAAAAATGGTGATTATGTACCTCCAAAGAAACAAGGAGTGAAAACTATTGAGAAAGAAGAAATTGAGTGTATGCAAGATGATGAAGAAAAACTTGCAAAATATACAAAGGCTCATTATCAATTCTTGTGTGCTATTGCCCAAACGTCTTTAATCATGTTTCAAGTTGTCAATCGGCAAAGAAAATTTGGGACAAGCTTTAAGTCACCTATGAAGATACAGATCAAGTAAAGTTGTCAAAGATTTACACGTTGGTAAGATTTTACGAACTTTCTAAAATGAAACCAGAGGAATCAATAAAAGAAATATACACTAGTTTTGTGACATTACAAACAAACTCCAAGCTCTTGGTAGAACATATTCAAATGAGAAGCAAGTTAGTACAATTCTTGGATGTCTTCCCATTTCATGGCAAGGAAAGGTTACCGCTACTTGAGAAGTGCATAACCTCTCCACTTATAAACTCGATCAATTAATTGGCAATTTTATGACCCATGAAATTGACATGGAAGAGCTTAAGAAAGAAGAAAAACTAAAGAAAAGCAATGACATAGCCTTAAAATCATCTCTAAGTGACTAAAGTGATGATGCAGTTGTTATGTTAGCAAAAATGTTTTACAAAAATCCTGAAAAGAAAAGGTTCAAGAAAAATTATAAAAAAGGTTCATCGTTCTCCAAAGATGAACCAACTTGTTACGAGTATGGAGAAATCGGGCATCCCAAAAGAGATTGTCCAAAGCCAAAACATAAGAAGTCCTTCAGCAAATTCAAAAAGAAGGAGAAGATGGAGAAAAGGAATAAAGCATTTGCGGCTTGGGGAGATAGCGATGATGACTCTGATGAAGAAAGTGAAGATGAAGTGGCCAACTTTTGTCTTATGGCCATTGATGATGATAGCATTGAAGAATATGAGGTCACTGATCTATCCTATGATGAACTTCTTGTTGGTTTTAAAGATTTGTATAGGTAATATAAAAAATTGAAAAAAAATGACACAACTCTTTCATAAAGGGCCTTGAAAAAATGCATTTAGAAAAGGAGTAAAAACAACATTTATTGCTCGAAATTGAAAATGAATCGCTAAAGAAAAGAAACAAGCCTTTGAACGATGAAATTACAAAACTAACCAATGAAAAACAATCATTGGAAGAAATGTTTCATTCATGTGAAAATGAACAAGGAAGGTGGTTCACTAATAAAAGAAAATGAGACTTTAAAAGAAAGAGTAGATGAACTCTCAAAAATCTCAAACAAATTTTTCAAATGACAAGAAACACTTGACAAAATTCTCTCATCTCAAAAGCTGGTTTATAACAAAGAAGGAATTAGTTACAATGGAAACATTCAAAAGAAAATTTTGAATGTTCTTATTGTCAAAGCCTCCTCACCTCCAACAAACTCTATAAGATATCACTATTATGGTGATCACGGGGCATATAGTGTACCAATATCCTTTTAAAAGGGATTTGAAAAAGCCAAAAATGGTTTGGATCCCAAAAGGATCTCGACCACCAAATGTCAAGGCTAACAACAAACGATCCAGGAGAGTTTGGGTACCCAAAAATGTTTGAATTGCGATAGGTATGTATTAAAATTGATAGTAAAAACCAAAAGTTGTACTTGGATAGTGGTTGCTTAAGAGACACGACCGGAGATAAATCCAAGTTCACTTCAATCATGTCAAGAAAAGGAAATGTCACCTTTGGCGACAATAAGATAGGAAAAATCATCGGCATTAATAATGTTGCTTCTAACTCTTTCCCTTGCATTGAAGATGTCTTACTTGTTGAAGGTTTTAAGTATAATCTATTAAGCATCAGTGAATTATGTGATAAAGGCTATTTTGTGAATTTTGAGTAATCTAGATGCATAGTTAAACATGCCAAAACAAATAAAATTTTGCTTGTTGGTCTAAGATGTGAAAATGTCTATATGATTGATCTTGATTGTGTGCATTTGTTAAAATGCTTTAGTATCTTGGATGAAAATCATTCTTGGATTTGGCATAGTAGATTTGGAAATGCTATTATGGACTTGATTTCAAAATTTCTAAAAAATGATCTTGATAGAGATTACCAAAACTAAAATTTGAAAAATATCAAATTTGTGATGCATGTCAATATGGCAAACAAACTAGATCTTTATTTAAACCCAAAATGTAGTTTCAATATCAAGGCATCTTGAACTCTTACATTTAAATCTATTTGGTCCTACTCGTCATTTAAGCCTTGGTGGAAAGCCATATGGACTCGTAATTGTTGATGACTACTCGCATTTTATTTAGTGCTTATTCTTTTCTCATAAGAGTGAAGCATTGATATATTTGAAAAGTTTTGTAAAAAGGTGTAAAATAAAAAAGATTTGAAAATCATTTCGGTTAGAGGTGATCACGGAAGAGAATTTGAAAATGACGATTTTGGAAATTATTGTGATTGCTTTGGAATCAACCATTATTTTTTAGTACCTAGAACTCCTTAACAAAATAGAGTGGTTGAAAGGAAAAACAGAACTCTTAAAGAGATGGCAAGAACCATGCTTTGTGAAAATAATTTTGCCCAAATCTTTTTGGGCCGAAGCCGTTGACACCGCATGCTACATCTTAATTCAAGCTTTTAATAAGGCCTATTTTAAAGAAAACACCCTATGAACTTTATAAAAGTAGACAACCAAATATTGCATATTCCAAATCTTTTGGGTATAAATGCTTCATTCATAACAATGACCCAAAAAAAAAAAAAAAAACTTTGTAAATTTGATCCACAAGTGGATGAATGTATTTTTATTTGATATTCGCTGATTAGCAGTGTATATAGAGCCTATAATAAAAAGTTGAAGGTTGTAGAAGAGTCTATACATGTTGTTTTTGATTAAACTAATGTCTTGTTCTCTATAATTTCTTGTGATGATGATGATATAGTAATCAAACCAATAAACATCACACCCTTATCCAAGAAGCAAGAAAAAGATAAACTCAAAGCTCCAATGGATGAACCGAAAGGAAATGACTGAAACGTAGAATCCAAAAAAGAAGACTTGCCACGACATTGGAAACTCTTAAAAGATCGCCCAACAAGTCAAATCATTAGTCATCCCTCTCATGGCGTAAGAACAAGGCATGCATTAAGCTAATATTGTCATCTAGGGGAGTTCACTCTCTTGAAGAGCCCAAGGACATAGAAGAAGCTCTTAATGATGCAAATTGGATCATGGTAATGGAGGAAGAGCTAAATCAATTCAAGAGAAATGATGTTTGGGAACTTGTGGATAGACCCCAAGATCATCAAGTCATAGGTACAAAGTGGTGTATCGCAATAAGAAAGATGAGGAACATAACGTGATAAGAAAAACAGCAAGGCTAGTATCTACAGGCTATAACCAAGATGAAGGTATAGACTATGAGTAAACCATTGTTCCCATTGCTAGATTAGAAGCTATTAGAGTCTTGTGTACATTTGCTTCATTTAAAAAATTTAAACTTTTTCAAATAGATGTAAAAAGTGCATTTTGATGTTTTATTGAAGAAGGTGATTATATTGAACAACCACCCAGATTTAAGGATGAATAATTTCTCAACCATGTTTTTGAACTCAAAAAGGCTCTCTATGGACTGAAAGAAGCTCCTACAGCTTGGTATAAGAGATTGAGCTTTTTTCTAATGCAAAATAGATTTTCAAGAGGAAAGGTTGACACAATACTTTATATGAAACACTGTAGAAATGATATTCTCATTGTGCAAATTTATGTTGATGATATAATGTTTGGAGCTACTAATCCATCTCTTTGTGAAGAATTTGCAAATCTTAGGAGTAGGGAATTTTAAATGAGTATAATGCGAGAACTCAACTATTTCCTTGGATTGCAAATCAAACAAGTCAAGGAAAGAATTTTCATCAACCAACCTGAGTACGTCAAGGAAATGCTTAATAAAATTGGCATGAAAAATTCCAAAGCAATAGCAATCGCAATGAGCTCAACACTCAAGCTAGACATGGATGAAAAAGTTAAAAATGTGGATCAAAAGCTATATAGAGGTGTGATTGGATCCTTTCTTTATCTTACCGCTAGTAGACTGTTATGATTTGCATAGTAGGGGGCATATGAAATAAAGTATAAATGTATTAAAGCGTGGAATGGAGCCTATTGAGTTGTAATAGCTAGTTGATATTGTAATTAGTAGCTTAAGCTTTGGTGAAGTCATGTAATAAGTGAAGTTCGGTCAATAGTGGCGGCTTAGTAGGCGGTTGATGATTATAGCATGAGTTAGATACAATGTAGTAGATCATATCATGTAAGTAGTATAAATAGTAAGGCTTAGGCTTGTAATCTCATAACTTTGATGAATGAATTGATATCTTTGATGTCCCCTCTACTTTCTCATCCCTTTCCCTTCTTTCTCTCATCTAAACTCTATATTCTTTCTCATCACATATTCTCTTATCCTAGCTTACATTTGTGAATTAACCACAAACGTAACATAGACCTGATATCTTGTTTAGTGTATGCTTATGTGCTAGATTCTAAGCATTGTCCTAAGGAATCCCATAAAACAAATGTTTCGATACCTAGTTGGTACTCCTACCCAAAACTTATTCTACCTTACATGTGATTTCTTTAATTTAGTTGGATATAGTGATATGGATTTTGCTAGATACAAAGTGGAATGGCAATCTACTAGTGGTTCTTGTCAATTTCTTGGCCATGCTTTGGTCTCATGGTTTAGCAAAAAGTAAAATTCTGTTGCTTTATCCACCGCTGAGGCTGAATATGTTGCATGTGGAAGTTGTTGTGCTCAAATATTGTGTTTAATACATCAATTGAATGACTATGGCATCATATTGACCATGCTCCCACAATGTGTGATAGCACTAAGCTATATGGTTAACCAAAAACCTGGCTTAACATTCTAGAACAAATCATATTGAGATTATACATCATTTCATTTGTGGTCATGCACTTAAAGGAAATGTCATTGTGAACTTTGTCCCAACTAATGATCAATTAGTGGACATTTTTACTAAACCTCTATGTGAAGATATCGTTTGTGACATTAGAACTAGAATTAGCATGTGCCATTTCACTACTTGAATTTGATTGCTCGTATCATTTATTTGCATTCAAACATTGAGCTTTAATTCTCAACATGAAAGAGCTTCACTAGACCAAATATTCATATCCAACTCATGAATATAGGAACTTAGACTATTTTTTCAAAAAAAAAGAAAGTATTTTCAATTAACAACAAAAAAACCCCCCCTCACAAACACACAAAAAACTGGAGTCATTGTCTTCTGTGTGTTGACACACAGGCTTACTGTTAGTGGCACTGCTTTGCTGTGTGTCGACATACTAAATCCAAACATCTCTTTCAACAAAGAACTTCAAAACACATCCAAAATCATCAAATTTTCTCAAATTTCTTTCAAATTTTCACTAAAAATCAAGTTTGTATCAAAATTTTAATATCAAAACCTTAAATTTGTCAAAAGTTCATCTTCTTCACAAAACCCTAACTCAAAATGAACCACCCAAGTATTTCTTAAATTTGGTTATTTTTCTTTACTTTTTTTCTTATTTTTTAAGTCAAAAAGTATCTACTTTTACAAACATTTCATTCTTTTGAACAATTTTTGGACAAATCTCAAAATTTCACCTTTTTATCTCAAACCCTAGCCCTAACCACGAAATTTCTTCAAACTTTAAGTCATGGGTCATACAAAAAGGTCAGAAGCTCCCTTAAAGAAGATGTTCGGAAACAATGAAGGTGCTTCTTCTTCTAGGGGTGCTAGCTCGGTAAATTCCTCTGACCCCTTCCTTAAAAAGAAGTATTATTGGGTAGATTTGTGATTGAGCTTGTGTTAGGAGAAAAAACTTGTTTGAATTGTTTGGAGGAGTAGGTTGGATTGAAATTTGTTGTATAAAGGAGCTGGTATACCTCGATTTAGTATGCGAAATTTACTTTAACCTTAAAATTTCTAGAACTGCTCCTCTAGAATTATCCTAAGAAAGTTTTAGGCCAAGTAATCAAAATTAATGCATCTTATATAAATGAATACTTGGTTTTGTTTTTTACGAAGAGGATAATTTCTATTTTCCCCAAGAACTCCTCCAATTCCCTCTCCCCAAATCTGACCATAACTCCTTACTTCGACAAGTTTGGGATGAAATAACACCTTCAAGCATAAAGAAGCCTAACTCAAATGATTTAGGAGTGGTGCTTAAATTGGCACTTAAATTGATTTGCATGAACATCACTCCAAGATTGGGTGGCTTTGACTCGGTCTCACTCTTACATCTATTTCTTTTATCTCGACTCCTAAATGGTCAAGAAATTAATCTTGGGGATTTAGTCTTAAAATTCATGTTTCATATCCATTCTCAAAAGACTAATTCTGCCTATGGCATGCTTGTTACCCGTGTTTTTCAATGTACTTTAAATATATCATCTTTTTCAAACCCATTCTGTATCAAGATAACTCTATAGAAACATCTTTGAAAAAGATGGGTTTCGAACTTAGACACAACGAATGGGTAAAGAAACAAAAAGGAGTTAGGAGAATAATAGAAACACATGAAGAAGGGATGAGGAAGAAGAAAATTTTGATGAATAAGATGATGAAAGTAATTAAGAAGAACCTTAACAAGGACCTCAGGAAAGAAGTGTAAGTGACCGACTTGCCTCTTTGGAAGAATAAGTGTCTTCCTTACACAATGAAGCCTCATGCTTACACTCAAATTTTGAAAGGTTCCACAATGAAACACGATCCACACTACAAAAGATTTTATAATTTCACTCATGTAGACAAAAGCCCCCAACTCCTTAGATTTTTCTTCTTTCAAAATTTGGAGCTACATTTTTCATTTATTGTACATCATTTTCCTTGAAGTGAATGAAATGTTATGACTGATTAAGAACGTGTGTCATTTCTTTGTGTTTATGTATGCTCTTATTGCTTTTAATAGGAGTTCTCACATTCTCTTTCCTTTTTCATTGTGCTTTTTGTTGCTGACAAAGGGGGAGAAAATTGGTGTGTAGTTGATTCACGATTCACGTTATGAAAATGATGTTGATGTTAACCTATTGAATGTGCAATTTTTACAACACAGGGGGGAGACAATTGAGTTTGAACTTTCAACATGTTATATATTACTCCACGACTTGATACAAAGTGAGAATTTATATGATTTGAGTAATCAATATTTTTATAGTAAATTCTATACTTCAATTTTCATATTTTTAAGATAAAATACCAAATGTTTGTCATCATCAAAAGAGGGAGATTGTTGTCCCTAAAAGCCATTTATATTATAATTTTAATGATAACAATTATTTAGTGAGTCATTATATTTAAATTGGTCTAATCTTGTTTGAAAGTGACTCATAAGAAAGCTAGAAAAAATCAAGGCTAATCATATTGATACCAAGTTTTCTAAGATGAGGGATCAAGAGGAAAAGAAATCAAGCTGAAAAAAAGATTCATCCAAAATGAAGAGAATGAGATCCGAGTTAAAGCGCTGATCCTCAAAAAGACGGGCCCGAAGAAGACCCAAGATATCCTCGTGAAGCGGCCCACTCGGCTCGGTCAACAACTGCTAAAATTATGAGACCCCAGCCTCTGAAATCTCCCCCTCATCATAGGTCCTCGTGCTGTCAGGACGAACAATAGAAGAAAGCTAGTTCCTAGCCTGACGATGGACGACAGACTTATGGAAGAGCCAAGTATCCTAATCCCCTAATGAAAGTGACTGGATACGAGACTTCTGATGGTAGAAAGCCTCCTCATCCCTATGAAGCCTCGAACACTCCATAGATAAGTGACGCTCCTCCGCTCGAAGGTCCATACACTTAGGATCGACATCTAAAGCCCTGTGGCTCGCCAGCACTCTAGCCGAGATATGACTATTATGTCTAGCATTGGGACTTTCAGCTCATTGTTCAGCTGCTTCAGCTTCTGAGTGAGCTGATGCATAGGCGTGCCACTAATGTTAGACTCCCACACCCTCCGGACCAGATGAAGAAACTCCTCATGATCAGCCCAAAATTTAAAGTACCTAAAAGGGAGCTGCAGACAAAAGTCACTACAAAAAAAGCGACCAATAGTAACAAACTAGAAAATTTTCTGTTACAATTGATTTACCAATGGCAACAAAAATTTTCTTTTGTTGCAAATGTAAAATCTCATATAAAGTTGACCCCTTTTTTAACAAAAAATCAGTCTGTTGGTATTTCATATGGCATTACCAACAGTACACTTGTGTTTGTTAGTAATGGCATTTCATTAGAAAATTTTTTATATGTCATAAGGTAAGAAACGAATTTTCACTTTTCTTCAATATTACGTTGTAAAAAAATTAAAAAATAATTTATCAAAGACATGTAGATAATTCAATTATATTAACTTTTTTATCCTCTAAATACATTACATAAATTTAATATTGGCAAGAATTTAAAATTTTATGTCAATTCACCAATTTTTGGGTAAAAAATTCCCGCCAAAGCCCAAATTTGGGCATTAGAAATTTTAATAATATTTTATAAAATAAAAAATAGTGCCCTAAATCACAACCCCTCTCCCTGTTCGCTTGCTTCACTCTCTCTCTGTTCGCCTGTAACTTTCTTCGCTCGCTTCACTCTCTCTCTCGCTTCTGTATGCTCTCTCTCTCTCTCTCGCTTGTCTCTATGCTCTCTCATTCACTCATCCCTTCACTTGGCTCTTCGCTTCTTTAATTTAGTTTTGTGTCCCTGTTGCAGGTCTGGTAGAGAGAAAGTGCAAGCTTGACTCTATTGTGAAGGTATCAATTTCGTGCTTCAATTTCGGTTGTGATATAGTTTAATTCGCAGTTTACTGTCCAATTATACTAGGTTTACATTGTCTAAAAGTATTATAAATCTCATCTTTAGGTCTTCACACTTTAGTTTCATCGTTTTGTTGTTTCAGGTACAAAATAGGGTTAATGTAAGATTCCTGTTAATTTGTTGAAGATTGAGTAGTTTAATGTAAGATTACAGTCAATTTTGTTGAGGACTGAATATTTTAATATATGATTATCTAATGTGTTATTGTTTGGTGTAGTGTTAGTTTTGATGCATGCTACAATGATTAGTTTGTTCGATTTATGCTTGATTATGAGGAAATATGAACTCAGCATATGGTGTTTTAAGATATTCCTTCTCTTAAAAATGTAGATTTCAATGAGTTCTAATGTATTAGATTATAATGTTTGATGCTTCATGATGATGAGTTCTGTTTTTGTCACATTTTTTAGCTTTTATTTGTTTCGGTGCTTGTGTAGTGAATTTGAGTTGTTGATTCAGATCATAGTTAGTAAAATACAAATTACATGCAATTTGAGTCTTGTAACAAATCTTACACTGTTCCTATGGTCAATAAGAGATTAATATATGTAATTAATGTACTTTTACTAATATTATATCCTATTTTGATGATATTTGTATATTCTAAGTGTAGGAATTGTCTATATGGATGTGTTTAAAAATAAAGCTTGGGTGACAAGCTCACAAGTTTCACCTAAATTTCACGCGGGTGTGGAAGCATTTGTTACTAGTGCCCTTGTTATTATGAGTCGGTACCTTGCCTATGTGAGACTTGTGCAAATTGATATGAGTTAGGCATAGATACAGTGAAATTGTAGGGGCAATGATTCACATACCTTTAGAAGAGGTTACCTTACTTGACGAAGATAATGAAGAGTACTTTTACTATAGTGATAGTGAAGAAGATGATACCCTATATGATTATGATTGATACTGAAGATTGAGGAGATATGTTATGAATATTTTTATATGGTTATGACAAACTTTTGGTATTTGAATGCTTAAAGAACTCCGACATTTTTTGTTTTCTTCTTACTCAAATTTCCTTATTGTCTGTTTGAATGTTGTGATATTTGGTTTAATTGTGTCATTGAACTTGATGTGTTGATATTTACCGTTGAATATATACTATTACGTTGCATCATTTTCTAGCCCTAAATTGTGAAGGACGCCATGGCCCCAACTGAGAGCAACAAGGGAAAGAGGAAAATGGTAATGGTAACTGATTTAAATGTGTGACTCATATTTTTAAAATATTTTTGTATTTGTTATTGTAACATTACTTATTGAAACCGAGTTGATGTCTTTATGTAGCGTCTTATGGAGTCAAAGAAGAACAAGCTCCAACAATCTTCTTCACAAATGCGCCGTAGTCCTAGATTAGTTTCTTCATCTTCACATAGGAACCAAAGTGGCATTGAGCCTCCCCAGAATTTACCACAATGTCGAAGTGATGTCGAGAACCTCCAGAATATACCGGTTACCCAAGCTCGACGTGCCCTATTTAAGACCTCTATTGTTAGAAGAATCCATACGAAACCACAACAGGTGCGTGAAGATATTAGGGAAGATTCAGGACGCCAAGTGACTCCAGATGGTGAGCGTATGCATTCTATTTGTTGGCTCTAATGATCTTCATCTATTTATATTTTAATCGTACTTTCTAACTACATTATAATGCTTCTCATCTTTAAGCTTCTGAATGCTGTGATACCATTTGTCCTCAAGGGGAGGGATATGTTGGGAGTTCCGAGGGAGCAAGTTCAGCAATCACATTTGTGTAGTTTCTTGTTCAGTATACATATTTTACAATTCAATTATTTTCTCTAATGATTACTGCTTTTCTCATATGAAAAGGATTTTGATCTGTTCTCATGATTTTATCATTTATATAAGTTCTGAAAGTCATGTTCCTACATCATCCCCGAGGAGAAACACAAGCAACCAATGACGGTCAAGATTCAGGTTATGTTACACAATTGTGTGGGAAATGAGTAATCTTATATTTGGGTTTAAAATTATTCTAAAATAACTACATTGAATTTGTAGGTTTACAACAATCTGCAAAGAGAAGGGGAAGAAACAAAATGCACACCCCAAAGGATCCAATTTTTATAGATGTTAATGACCATGGCCAGCCATGTTCAGATTCACAATGAAAAATGCCATCTTCAATAAGATTTATCGCACGTGATCCTAGAACATTGCCGATCAATGTTGAGGAATGGAGAAGTATGCAGGAATGGAGGATTACCCACGTATGGGATGTAGTGAAGGTAATGTATTTTATACTTATCATGTAAATTTGAAGGACTTAGCATCATCAGTCAGAATATATAATAATTATGGAATGAGAAAATACGCCAATAATGTTTAGATGCTAATAGATCTTTGTTTGCATATAGCAATCATATTACTTTCCTGAAGGAAAGGAGCCATATGAATGGGTGAAACCAAAGATGGATCAAGCGTGGAGAAGTAACAAATGTTCGTGGAGAAACAAACTCATTGAAGGAAAGACGAAAGATATAACTATAAAGAATAGGGCTTCTGGTACACCTATTACACAATGGAAGAATTTTGTCGAATTTTGCTTTTCTGTAAAAGGACAGATATACTAATATGTTTCCCTAAGCGTATTGTCGCAATATATTATGTTACGTATTATTCACCTCTCATGTTTTGAGTTTAAGAATACCACAGGAGGGGCATCAAAAACCAAAAAAAATCAAAACAGAAGCATTATTGTGGCACTAAGACACTTGCTAGAAGACACAATGAGAAGGTTGATTTAGTCGCTTAGTTTGCTTTGAATAATGAGGTCTGTTTTTTTGTAGAATTTTTATTGAAAAGTACAAGTCATATGTGTGCAGTTGATAACTGATGGGAAAGAACTGGATGAGCTCACAATGTTTCAGCCAACACATCAGCCAAAATCTTTATCTAAACTTGATGTTGGATCTGCCACTGCTCTAGTATGGTTTATCTTTAGTTATTTTGTATTTCAAAATTTTTCATGTCCCTTCTAAAAGTTAAGGTCATCATTTATTAATATAATATCAGGCTGAGATTGATAGAAGACCAGAAGAGCTTCCACAAGATCTTGAAGAGGCAACACAAGTTGAGGAACGCAAAACAATCTTTGTACAAGTTGTCGGAGAAGACAAGAATGGATACGCGAAGACATATGGGTTGGGTGTTAAAGTCCCTCGATCTAGTGTGAAACGCTCTCTCTTGGCTCAAGAACAACAGAAAAATAGGAAGTTGGAGGCTAAGCTCAAAGATGTAAAACAAAGCTTGAAATCTGTTTGTGAGCGGGCAGATTTTCTAATGGCAACTATGACGAAGAGGGGAAACAAGGTTAGTGTTCTTTTGCATTGCTTTGAAATTCCACATAATATAAATTTTAATTGCTTTGGATTGAATGTTGAAGTTTATTTATTTGGATTTTCTATCCATAGTTTTGTGGTGGCTTGGGTGGATGTAGCAGGGTTGGTCTCGAGTTGTAGTAATTTAGTTTTCATACTATGGATAGAAGAGCACCCGGATTTGAATTTTCTCTCTCCTGGGGTTCTTCTTCTTCATGGAATTCTTATGGGTTTTCTTATATTGTGGAGCAAATCTTGATATGTCCCCTATCTTTCACTGCTTCCTTGTTGTTTCCATAAATGATTGAGTGGTTCTTGAATCGTGTTTGGCTTGCCGTGCTTCGAATTCTCCACCCCTGTTCTTCAAGAAAATAGGGACTGGTTTTTTTGGACCTTGCTTGATCGGTTCTTGATCTGTTAGATTGAGTTTTATTGCCCCTATTATTTCTTGTTTGCTGCTGGTCTTTGTGTGGCTTTTTTCGTCGGCGGTGGTGGTGTGAGGTGGCTGTGCTGGTGCTGCGCGTGGTGTCTGCTGGTGCGGGTGGTGTGCTGGTGCGGGTGGTGGCCGTGTGGTTGAGGTGGTCCCCATCATCATCCTCATCATCCTTGTTTTGTTTGTTGCAATTTGTTAGAGATTCTTGATAGTTGTTACAAGTTGTTACACTTCTTGATTTTGTTTTTCCTTGTTTTTCTTTGGTCCCATGAATGATCCGGGTGACCCAAGGCGTTCTTGGGTTGCTGCGGCTGGTTCGTCACCATCGGGTGGTACACTACGCTTCATTCCCCCGAAATTGATGAATGAGGAAGTGGTTACTACTATAACTGATGATGATGTAGCTCCGGGTCTTGAGAAATGGGGTCGTTGCCTACTATAACTCTTTTTTATCCACGAGTTGTAGTAATTTAGTTTTACATCACTTGGCCAAGTCCCTCTTTTTTTATTGGATTTATACTACGCTAATATTTCGACATAACAAGTACTACTACTACTAGCAGAGTGTTAAAGATTGAATTGTTTTCATTTATCTAATCTGATCTCTTTACGGGGGGATGCTTCTGTATTAATTGTTTAGAGGGAAGAGAGAGGGAGAGAGAGAGATAATGGAGAGCAAGAATTAAATTCACACCCATATCTGTTGTTTCTTAAACTCTACAGTGCTGGGTTTTCTACCCAAATTCATATCCATATCTGTCTTTATTTATTTGGAATTTGAGGTGGTTGCTTATTTATTTAAGTTTACTTTTACCTTTGTTGTATTTTTATATAGTTGGTTGTCATATGATTCTTTCTCTTCTCTCATCCTCTCTCCTCTCCCCCTCAAGTTTACATGAAAACTGCAACTAAGAAACGATATCCAACCCGGGCCAAAAGAAATGTATGAATGTACTAGTTTTGGTCTTTGGTGAAACTAGTATTTTTGTTTATGTTCCAAGTAGTTATACAAATGGTGCTTGCGGGTTGTGATAATACTATTAAGATGATTATAGCTCTATAAGCTTGTGATTTTATATTATATATATTTGGTATCTAAATTAGATAACTAAGAAGATTGGGTTGTCTGTGATGAATTTGTGGACTACTTAATTAATTTAACCTTTTCTTTAGGCTCGTTTGGATATCGTTTCTTTAATTGATTTGGATTTGCATTGCTCTCTTTTAAAGTTGGCTTTGCTAGCGATTGCAACATGACTATTTTTTTACTTAAAACACTCTATTCACTTTTGACATGCGGCTACCTACTCTAAAGGCAAGTGATCTCCACCCTTACAAAAGTTTTGGTTTGTTTATCTTCGTTTTACAGGGAGCTAGTTCATCTCGTGATGATGAAGTTTATTATGAGGAACAAGATGGGGATCTTAGAAGATGAGGATGATGCAATGGAAGATGGGGAATGAAGTTTGTTATGTGTTTTTGCTAAACTTGCAAATGATGGGAAGAATTGTATTGAATGTTGTATTTTACTCAACTATGTGTTTTTTTTGTTTGGATTTATGGATGATTCTAGTTGTATGTAATGCATGACAAATTTTTCCGTTGGTATGATGATGATGTAGGGCTTTTGATTTTTTTATTTTCAATTATGTGTTCCAATTGGTTGAAAAATACGAAATTTAGAAACAGAAGTACAATGCTATTATTAATAGCAATAGTAAAAGAACTATAATGACGTTGGTGTAACGTTGTTGTTGCTGTAACCAATAGCAACAGAAGGCACTTTGTTGCTGTAACCAGTAGCAACAGTTGTCATGTTGTTGCAAAAGGCAATAGTAACAAATCTAGCAACAATGACCAGTTTGTTGCTATTAGGGTGCAACAGCAACAACTCGTATTTTCTGTTGCTATAACTTTTAGTGACAGCGGCAATAGCAACAACGTAGCAACAGACAAATTTCTGTTGCTAAAAGCTATAGTAACAAAAAAGTGGCCAATAGCAACAGAAACTGCTTTGTTGCTATTGGCCACTTTTTTTTGTAGTGAGTTAAAGGGCTTAAAAAGATGAAACTCTTCACGATGAGGCAAAAAAAGCATGAAGCCAGCCCTCACTCACCAAACACTAATCGAGACGCTTTAGAATGGGAGCATCTTCTTCCATCCTATTGGACCACGCACAGCATAGCCCAGTATACTGTAGAACAATAAGCTAGAACTGATAAACACAGTTTCAAAAGT
This sequence comes from Simmondsia chinensis, assembly GCA_018398585.1. Classification (NCBI taxonomy): domain Eukaryota; kingdom Viridiplantae; phylum Streptophyta; class Magnoliopsida; order Caryophyllales; family Simmondsiaceae; genus Simmondsia; species Simmondsia chinensis. Next base: position 29,887,965 of record JAGTTD010000010.1, on the reverse strand, counting down.
CGTCCATGCGGCCAAGCCAAGTTTCTCGACCACCACATCTATTACTAGGACTAAGGATACCATTACAGTCTCATAGGAGCATCTAAGGCTCCTCCTAAAGACCGACACTAACTCCTCGAATATACCTCCATAAATCCCGACAAATGTGGCTAGAAATCCCACATCCCGCGGAAGGTTATAAATTTTGTAGGTCAGAAACTGGTCCCTACCCTGCACTGTCTTGACATGATGATCCCAGAGCATAATGATGCACCACCAAGAGCTCCTCACTCCACTAAACATATCAGCTTTCCTAAACACATGTATAAAATTGCAATCTACAAGTCGCTACTCAAATACTCAATATCCTTGATGATCTTCTTCATTTTCCAAGGACAACGACATTCCCCTTTAAGAACTTTTATAACAACCTTATTAGCTCCTTCTACCACCATCTTCTTGAACCCTAACTCCTTAGCGTTATCAATTCCATCACTAATCACAATGGTTCCAGTCACCAGAATAGGAGAGCTTCCTAGTCTTCTGGTCCTTGCAATTCGTATGTTCCCTAAGCTATCTCCAATGATCAATGAACCTGCATCCTTCTTCCCAATTCTTGACCCATTACAATTGATTTTAACCATTCATGTTTTAGGTTTGTCCAAATTAACCCAACACTTCTTTCTCATAGCAGTGTTCTCGACCTCTATAATACCTTGATCACTCGCCTTCCTAAGAGGATATTTGTATCTCAAAAAGAACTATAGAGTCCAAATTGAATGTTTTGCTTCTGCTACACTTAATGCTATTACCCGATATATAAAAGAGTTTAGCCCCCTCAACGAGAGCTCGCTTCTGAGTATATCAAAGTGACATATACTACGTGCATGAGCCCAAGATAATCTTAGAATTTAGAATCACTATCTTGAGTAGCATGAATTATCTATTTTCGATAGCAGTTAAGAAACAAACATAAAGTGGTCCAACTTAGTGTTCCAGTCTCTTTTAAAAGTATCCGTATCATACTTCTAAAACTCTATCCACATGACCTAGACAAGCCATCTAAAATGTCATATTATAATCTTATCAGACAAGTTTTCAAAGCTTATCACCGACTATAAACATACTTTGACAACATATCCCAATTTGGATACAAGTCTATCCATGGCTTAATCTTATTGACCACTTAATCCAAAATTTGACATGATATCTTGGACTATGCCCATCTCATGGAATGTTTTAGAAAACAATCACATGTATGTTTATCTTTTAAAACAATATCATACTTCAAATAAATAAAACAATTTTATTTATCAATATTTGAAAACAAAATTATTGGGTTTTGAAGTCATTGTTCCCAATATCTATTAATTATGTTATTTGTCTATTACTTTGCATAATAGTTGAATACAAATTTAAAAAGACATACTTATGTAAACTAGATGTATTTGATGATTATACAATACAATTAATAACACATAATAAAATTATGTTTATCATAACTGAATAATATACTAAAAAGTGTTGCCGGAGTTATTATTAGTGTATGCCCCTAGTGAATAAATTTTCCTGATCTGCCATTAGCACGATATTTTTGTAGCGAAAGTAAATCAAACATGATATGTCCAAATAAAATTGACCTATATACAATTTAGCTTTTAAGCATCACATTGTCGCTAATGCTAGTGGATGGGTTAAGTTGTCGTTTGGGTGGGCTTGTGTTCCCTCACTATTTGCCTTATTTTGTTTGTAATTAAGTGTGACATGGTCGTCATAAAATGATAACAAAACAAACGTGCAAAAGGGACTCACCGCAACTAGGGAGGGAGCCTAAATTCGAACCGCACATCTTTGACCTCAAGCACTCGCCATTTTCGAAGAAAAGGTAGTGATACTTCGGTGTATCTTTCTTTGGTTATACTGTGAGTTTAGATTATGCTTCAATTAAGAGGACTTGGTTAAATATCTTTGTGGATTTTCTTAATGTATGTGTGTGTGTTGACAAAAAAAAAAAAGATATGGACCTTACTCAAGTGGCAGTTATAGGGACGAAGCAGGGCCCACAGACACCTTTTCTCTTACACTTAAAAGTCAGTGACTAAGGTGAAGACAAACTTAAGAGCTCAGTAGCCCACATAGAAACCTGAGTTAATCATTTTTTTTAAACTTGGCACTCTTGACTTATAATAACTCGAATGAGTTTAGGTCAGACAAGATTAAGACCGAGCAAATTGTACTCAAGTCACTGGATTAGGACTAATGCAATCGAGGTCAAAAGTTAGCCATTAGAGCCCTAATGAATGGTGTGAACCAAAGTTCACCTGACTTATCAAGCAGTCACAGTAGTGTTAAGACCAATGCAATCAAGGTTAAGCCATGGCCGTCAAAGTCTAAATCTAAAACCTCAATTCTCAACTCAACGAAATTTGGGAACAGATTAAAATAGAAAGTTAATACTCGAGACCCAAAAAACTGTATTACTAAATAAGCAAGTACAGCAAGTTGATCTACGCTAAGCTAAGCTATGCTAAGTTATGCTACTCTTAAGAAAAGAGCACAAGTGTGCTGCAAACAAAACTTGAAGAAGTTTTGTATTGTCCCTGGGTGTGTGTGTTGGACTACAACAGCGTTCTTTATTTATCAATAAACTAAACAATGGCTACCCCATAATTACATGGCATTTTCGCCCCACGTCAGGCCACCAACCTTCTTCTTGCACATTAAGGATCAACAAACATGCCCATGATTAAGTTTTGGAGGGAATTCCTTGAAGCCCACGTCCTAATTTCTTATTGAAGTCCGCTCTAGAAGCCAGATGTTCTCTTGGATTAAGCTTACTGCCCAAGTATCTGAAATTGCGCTCTGAGTAAGTATCTTGAGCTCGGAAACCACTTGTCTTGCAGCCTTCTTGTTAGCCCCTTGAGCTCGAGCTCCCTTTTACCCCTTAACCATCTCGAGCCTCGAATGGTTGATACCCACATTGGGGTAATGAACTTCCCAGGATACTAGGCTCGAGAAGCCATTATGTCAGCACCTAAAGGCCTAATTGTCTTCGGGGGAGGCCTCACGTGTTAAGCACATGGCATTCTCCTCAAAATGGCGTCATCACAGTCCCCTAGAATTTAGGGTATAAACAAATCCCCCCTTTAGCCGTTGGTAAATGCAAATTTACAACCGGTAAAAATCCTAATTTGACCCAAAACGGCTACAGGGAGCTTGAGATATCACTGTTTTGTCGTTTGCTTTTTTTTTGTGTCCCACGTGACTATAAGTATGACAGTTAGGGCTTGAGATCTTCACTTTTCTACTCTGTGCTCTCTTTCTTTGTTGTAATCAAGCACTCTATGAAACACTTGCTCTCTGCCACTCTTGAATCATCGATTCTTGATTCAATCTGCCTTCATCCCTTTGCATCTTCTTGGAACTGATCCTATAATGGCTCAAATTTCTTTTGCAGTCTGTACTCCTCTCCCCCAGGCTAACAGCCATATTAAGCAACTAACGCATTTGCTCCAAACTGATACTTCTATGGTCTTTAATGTGATTCAGAGTCCAATTGATCTTAACACCATTGATGTGGATCTATCTTAATAATCAAAGAATGACCCTTCGTCTTTTTTTGCATCATATGCCCTAGGATTAATTTTTGATCTGTTTCATGACGTTCCTAGCTGTCCAGGCCTATTTTCAGATATTGATGAGTCTTCTTGACTTCATATAGCCTATGTAAGACAATCTTAGGGGGGAAGACACATCTGCAAAGAAGTGGCACCCTTTAAAGGATGCACGTTTTTGACCAAGCGGTATTTCGAATGGGTTGACAAGCTACTGTTGACCCACGGAGAAATTTGGAAGAACCTTTGCATCTATGAAGCCATCAGCTTTCCACCATTGCCCTCAAGTATGATTATCCCATTATGATGGTGGTAACCTACTATTAGAACACTTGTTATATTTGTTTTGCCCTTCTGAAGGGTTTTCTTGGTATTACATTGGAGGATACAGCAGCCTTGATAGGTCTTTCAACAGAAGGAGAAGAATTGCCTCTTGATTCTTTTATTTCTTCAGAGGCTGAAGGCATTACCTCTTCTTTCTTTATCATTGATTTACCAGGTGGTTGTGAGTCCTTTGTCAAAATATTTGCTGCAGAGGCTCATTTTGTACATGGTTCTAGAGAAGACGAGGCATGCTTTCACCTATTCTGGCTACATAAGTTTTTCTGTGCAAACGCCTCCAACTCAGTTCTTATGTCTCTCAAGATAACCAAGTCTTTAGTATTGGTCCCTGGCCTTGGGACCCTTATTCTTTGCCGAAGTATATGGATGCCTTAAGGACTTTTTTCTCTGGTCCAGCTTTGGGCTCAAGGCTACTTCTTCGAGCTCTGCCCCAAAGGCCATTAGCCTCTCACAAGTGAGGGTATTTCTTATTTTGGGGAACAGTATGCTCACTGGGAGGTCCTCGTACCCCTAAGATGGTCCTTTGACCAATGCCATGAGAGATTAATCTCTCCTAGTGGAAGGAAGGGGACCAATGCCATGAGAGATTAATCTCTCCTAGTGGAAGGAAGGGGACTCAATGGACTCCCTTCAGAGAGAGAAACCTTAGTCCTCATTGGTTTAGAAAACTAGACCTTTATTATGATGTCTCTGTAGATATTAACTCAACGATCTGGCAGGCAATCTTGTACCCTTAAGATCTATTCTGCCATTTCCAGACTCATCCTAGTGTGGAGACTTCAGGCTTGGGTTGTTTGCCTGAAAATTTGGCATGGTCGAAGATGTTCCCTTTCCTAGTATAAGGACCAAAAGCCTTTGGTGGGCTAAGAGGATCTCTTTTCAACTCCCTCAACAAAAAGATGTTTATGAGTTGAATCAAGAAATCAAATCCTTTTATGGGTACCCCGTTGTCTAGAGGTACAGTCCATGTGCCACACCTTGTTTTGCAGCTTGGTTCCAAGCCTATTGGTCCTCTTTGGAGGGTAGAGGTGCCAAATGGTATAATACCTTCTTTTGAGGTAGTAGGTCCCAGCTCGAGAAGAAACCAGCTAGTCAGCATCAGGCTAACTCCATAAACTGCACCATAAGGTAAAGAACCACTCCTTATGTGTGCTTCAATTCTACTTTCGAGTGATTTTGAACAAAGACTGATCTTTGTCCTTTCTTTTTGCACCAACAGCTTTACAGGGGACTTTTAGGAGTGTCAAAACTAGGAGTTTCACCCATATGTTGGTAGAGGAGTCCCCACCAAGAACCTCTCCACCAGCGTTGGAGATCGGTGGCTTAAGGTAGAGAAAGCAGAAAGAGGTTCCCCCAACTCTCCCTGCTGGAGCCATTCAGGCGGCAAAAGCGGGAGAAGATGAAGAAGTACCCATCTCACAGCTAGTGAGAAATAGAAGACCCAAGCTTCTTGAACCAGAGGTATTGGCTTGTCATGATTGGTTTCTCATTCATCTTTGTCAATGCAGCTCCTAACTCGGCCTTTTTTATCCACAATAAGAGCCAGCTCTAGTTATTGTGGAGATACCAGATTTTACACCTCAAAAAATTGCATTAGGGCTCAATTAGAGTATTAAACCATTGCGCTTGAGTGCTTAAGAAGGAGGAGATGTGTCTACCTCTGCTGTGGAGCTAATAATCAGCTACCCTTCTTAAGAGGTTTCCTTCCCAGCTTCTTTGAACTAGGGCCTTATGCAGGTTCCACTCCTCCTCCCAAGAGGCTCAATCTTCATCGAGGAAATATTTGAAGCTAGATCATGTAACCTAGCTTCCCAACTCTTGATGTTCCAAACCATATTTGGTCTTCACTTGCAAGCGTTGTTCCATAGAGGCTCCCCTCGAGGAAGAAGTCCGTACGATTGAAAAGCCAGCATAATTTCTAATGGAAAAGATGCCAGTAGAAGTCCTTCTTTTGCCTCAAGCTGAGGTTTTAGATGTAATAAAAGTTCCCCTAACCTTGGGTATTTTCCAAAATTAAGATTTAATATAACTGCTTTTGATGTTCACCCTTTTATAGGCGACACACTATGAGCTATTCCTTCTCCATCACAAGGAACGGTGACCTCTCCCTTAGAGAAGCTAAAGGGAAAGTGGTTGGTCGGCCTTTTAGCAACCAGATCATGGGATACTAAGGGAAGTTCACATCTCCCCGTTTTTATGTTAGCTAAAAGGGCTAACTTCTAATAGGCTAGGGGTCTAGTGGAAGCCTTAAAGAAGGACCCCAAGTTCGCTCTTGCCATTGCTAGAGAACTCGAAATCCTACAAGAAGTGCTTGTGAAGGTGAACCATGAGGTCCCAACCCTCCATCAGTAGAAAGTGACGCTGCCAAGACGCCATAAGAAACTTATGGTGTTCATCTCACCTTAGTGGCCTGCAACTTTTGTTTGAATAAATTGAAGCAGCCAAAATGACTCAAAGCCAGCAAACTCCAAAGATCGGAGGCCTCGAGGATGAAATTCATTACTTGGAGGAGAGATTGGGTCATCTTAGGAGAGAACTACTTTCCCTGAGACAACAACATTCCTTTCAAGGCATTGCAGTTGGAAGGCTCGAGGAAGCTACAGCGAAGGCCCAAAGAAGCAGCCAAGTTGTCTAAGAAGAAGCCCTTTCCTTGGACCACGAGCTGAGCAACACAACTTGCCAATTGTCTTTTATGGAGGAAACTTTAGGCTTAGGACTCAACTCTATTAGTTTTCAATATATATTTTTTATTTATTTATTATTATTATTATTATTTATTATTATTATTTTTTTTGCAACGAGTCATTTTAGCCATACAAGTTACTTGCGTGTATATACTTTGTATTTAAGCCATATACTCTTTGATAATATTAACAAAATACGAATTTTGTTCAAACGCATCTCTCAGCATGGTGGTTCCTTCTCACTTGTTCTTTATTTCTTTATCTTAAGGATCACTGAGTTAATCCTCAAGACATTGATATTAAAATTGAGCCCATAATTCGGAGAATTTATGCTTAAGGACTTCTTTATTAGAATCCCAAATTAATGACACATATTTCTTAAAGAACCTTCCATTAATAGCCCTCAGGTAAGTCCTTTCATCTAGATCTTGGAGTAAATAAGCGTTGCCTCCAAATAGCTCGATGAGTCTAAACGGTCCCACCTAGTTTTGGGACCACCCAAAGATATGATTTTTCTGGACAATGAGTAGAACCACTTTCCAAACTATATCATGCAAGTCAAAAGCCCTATGTTTAACCTTTTTGTTAAGTGCATTGGCTGCCCTTGTCTTTTGATTTTCTAACTTGTGAAAGGTGTTAAGCCTAAATTGGTCTAATTTAGTTAGTTCGTCCACCATAGCCTGCTTATATTTCAGTTCAGAAAACATTCCTTGATGAGCCAACCCAATAGACTAAACTGTTACTTCTATTGGGAGCTTGACATCATGGCCATACGTCAAATGGAAGAGAGTGTCCTAGTTGCAACACGTTTGGACATTCTGTAAGCCTAAAGAGCATCCAGTAGCAAATCATGTCACTTCTTGGCGTTTTCTTCATTCATCTTTGCATTATTGGCCTTTAGAATCTTGTTTGTTGACTCTGCCTGGCCATTAGCTTGCGTGTAGTAAGGAGTTGAATTCAAGATTTCTATATTGAAACTCTTAGTGAATTCCTTAACCTCAGTCTCATTAGACATTGAAGCTTAGTCCCCAGATATGGCCTCAGGGATGCCAAACCTACACAGGATGTATTCTTTCATAAAGTCAATCACATCTTGCTGATTGATATTCATACATGGTTTGGCTTCCACCCATTTTGTGAAGTAGTTTGTGGCCACAAAGATGTAAGAGTGTTGCTTGCTATAAGGGGGTTAATATCCCCTATAATGTCCATTGTCCAACCTCTAATAGGCCACGGTTTGACAATAGCCTGCATCTTAGCTGCATGGACTCTCGGTACATGCCCATGTCTTTGGTATGCTCTACACTCCTTGGCGTATTTTATGTAATCATCCATCATTGATGGCCAGTAATCTCCATAATGTCTAATGAGCTAATGCATTTTGTTGCCAGTGAAATGGGATCCACAGATACACTCATTGGCCCCTACCATCATTAGCACAGCTTCATCCAAGTCAAGGCACCTGAGAAGTGCTCCACTAGTGTCCCTTTTATATAACTCTCCTGATCCATCATCTCGATTGAATTTATGAGGGCTCATTTTCATAAATTTTTTACTTAACGTAATTTTAAGGGCTCTTCAAGTAATCCATTAGAGGCTTCCTCCAATCCTCGTGTTGATTTAGAATAGTTTTATGGGTTCCAAAACAAGCCAAGTGTTCACTCAGCATATATTTGATTTCAAAAATGGAAGACTAAGAGATTCAATGACATGGTCAAAAATCTTAGTCCTAATGACCATGGTTTCTTCATGCCAATTCTTCAGCAACTTGTGCCTTGAAGCTAACTGAGCTAGGTCATTCGCTTCTTTGTTTTCCTCTCTAGCAATATGCTCAAATTGCACCCTATTGAACTTATTCAAAAGCTTTTACATTAGCGAAAAGTATTTGTTTGAGATGTTACTCAAACATTGAAATTTCCCTTCTATTTAGAAAATCCCCAACTGGGAATCCCCTTTAATAAGGACACTAAGGACTCGCATTTCCAAGAGTCTGTAGACCTATTATTAGAGCCTCATACTCTGCCATGTTGTTAGAGCATTTTCCAACTAAAGTAGCAGCTAATTTTGTGATGATCCTAGTGGGGGATTCTATCACAACTCTAAATACATCACTTCAATTGCTCCTTGATCCATCGACGTAGAGTTTCTAGGGGACCATTTTCACCTGAGGAGATGGTCTGGCTCGTAATCTAAGCTAGTATGAATGTTTGGGTGATCAGTAAAAAAGTCTACCAAGGCTTGACCCTTGACTGACTTTTATGACACATAGGCCAACTCAAATTGAAACAAAGCAATACTCCACTTGTTCAATCTTCACCTCATTAAGGGCCTATGTGGCATATACTTAAGGACATATATCTGAGCAACCATGTATATGGTAAATGCCAAGAAGTAATGTCTCAATTATTGATGCATAGAACAAAGATAGACACAGTTTCTCAATGTAGGAGTATTTTATTTCACATTCATTCAAGCAACGGCTAAGTTAGAACATAGCCTGTTCAAACCCTTGCCCATTGTCTTATACGAGCAAGTAACCAATGGATTCCTCAAAAGCAAAGACAAAAATTTTCAAAGGTTTGCCCTGCTTTGGTGGAATGAGAACTGGTGGCCTAATCATGTACTCCTTGATGGCCTCGAAAGCTGCTTGATATGGCTCCTCCCACTTGAAGTGCTTCTCATTCTCAAGCCTCAATAGTAAAGAGAAGACTTTAGTTTTTCTTGCGACATTTGATATGAAACATCTTAGGAAATTATCCTACCATAAGAAGCGTTTGCTTTTTGCTTGAAGGCGGTTTAGCCTGCTAAATGGCCTTGATCTTATTAATGTGCACCTCAATGCTCCTCTAGTGTACTAGAAAACTAACAAAGTTCCTAGCGCCTATGCCAAAGGCACATTTCAATGTATTCAGCTTGAGGTTGTGGGTCCTCATTCTAAGATCATCACCCCTCCTCGCCCCCAACCCCCAACCCCTCCCCGCCCCGCCCCGCCCCGGCCCCCAGTCTTCCAAGTGTTTGACTTGGGCCTTTGAATTAGCCACGATATCATCAATGTAGACTCCCATGGTCTTGCCAATGAGGTCATGAAAGATTATATTCATGGCTCTTTTGTTGGTGGTGCCAGCATTTTTCAGACCCAATAGCATAGCCACCCACTCGAAGGTTCCTATCGACCCAGGGCACCTGAATTATGTCTTATGGGTATCCTCCGAAGCAATCATAATTTGTTAGTACCCATAGTAGCCATCCATTAAAGACAAGGCCTTATGCCTCGAGGCTAAGTCAATGAGCCCAGTTAGCAATTGGCATTGGGTGTTTGTCTTTTGGGGTGGCTGCAATTAAATCTCTGAAGTTAATACATACCCTGATTTTGCCATTTATTTTAATGACAGGAACAGTGTTTGCCACCCATTCAACATACCTAGCAGTCCTGATAAATTTGGCCTTTAAGAGTCTTCTGATTTCCTCTTTAACCAAATCAATTCTTACTGAGACATTCTTATCTGGGCCTGAATGATGGGCCTCGAGCTTGGCTTGATGAGAAGCATATGCTCAATCACCTTTCTGTCTAGGCTAGGCATCTTGTGATAGGTCCCAAGCAAAGCAGTCCCTGAACTCACGAAGTAATGTCAAATACTGCTCTCTCTTCTCTGTAGAAAGCAGAGTGCTTAGGTAAGTAGGCCTTGGGTCTTCTGATAAGCCCAAGTTAACCTCGAGGACGGGGTTTTGAACTTCAGCTTAAATCCTCCATCTTGGCTGGTCCTGCTTTTAAGTCAAATAGTCCTAGCTCTTTTTCTTGCTTCATCTAGACCTCAAAGCCATTGAATGGCTATTCAACCCAAAGTTTATCCTCAGCATGCTATGCCACAAGCTTTGCTAGTGTAGAGGAAATGGCCTCTTGAGCCATTAGTGGGAGGTCTGAGCTCCCTCGAATAATAGTTCCACCGTGCCTTAGAGATCTCCTTCTTCAAGAAGGGCCCTCATGCATCCCCAAAAATTAGACTCTTTAGACTCGACCTCAATCTAACCAACTTCAGCCCCAGTAAGCGGGCTATCACAGATGGTCATTATGTCTTATTGTTGGGCAGCATGTGGAGTGGTCTTTTTGACATCAAGTAGTCCCACGCCATCTTCATGAAACTTTGCCTCCCTGTAGTTAGAGCAAGCCATAAATGGCATGTTATCTGCCATAACAATCTTATACTTATCATGGTTCTGCAAAATTTATCAACTGGTGCAATGAAGAGGGGATACAATAATTGGCATGTAACCAATCTCTCCCGAGCAAAGCATTGTAGCTTCATGTAGAATCCACTATAAAGAAAGCTATTAACTTGCTTAAGCTGCCATTAGTCAACTCAATTGGGATGACCCCATCAGACTTAATAGTAGCTTCGAAGAAGCCACAAATTGCAACATTTGAAGTAATTAGGTCATTTCGAGATTTTCCAATGACCCCCAACATATAAGAAGGCCACATGTTGATGGCCGCACCATTATCCACCAAGACCCTATTCAGAGAATGCCATCAAATTTGGCCTTGATGTATGAGGGCTTGATGTGCTTATTTGCAGTATTAGGCCCATCGAACTTCATCTTCATTATGTTAGGTGAATCATTAGGCGATTTGGGTCTTAGGGTATTAACTTTAAAAGAAAAAGGATCAGAGTTACTTTTGGTGGCTACTATTTCTACTATAAGTTGCATCTGGGGATCCACATGTGCAGCTATAACATCCCCTAAACGGCCTTCTTGAGTCCTAGTGGCCATGAACTCCAAAAGAAGGACCAGGGAAATTCTAACATCGTCCTTTTTTGGAAAGCGTTCTAAATTGTATCCGAAAGCCTTGATTCGTTTCCTTCTCATGGTTGCCATCCATGGGCACATCCTGATCATGATCTTGATGACAGCCATCAGCTAGCATGTCATGCACTAGAGGTTGATCTTCTAGATCAACTGCTAGGGCTTGAGACTCCTCCATGGGTTGGGAGAAGTCCTCTTCATTGAAGTCATTCTTGGCAAGCTGGATTAACATGGGCTAGAGATTCCACTATGTTGGATTAACGTGGGCTAGAGATTCCACTATGTTGATGCTGATGGGGGAATATTCTTGGCAAGCTGGTCCCACAAAGATTCTTGTTCTTCACAAGATGAGAGACTAGTCCACCTCTTAAGCTTCTTGTGTGTTGTCCTTTTTTCGTAGTAGCAGCAGGTTTGGACCCCGTTGTTAAGTCTTTAAGATCCATAGGCTCCATTTACTTGCCCTTATGGACCTTGGCCTCCTCTTGAGAGAGCCTAGTTAAGCAAGTATCAAGGAAAGTTCTTTGTTGAGCTACCTTTTTCCTTAGTTGCCTCCTCTTTGGGGTTTGAGTAAGACTAGAGGAACTAAACTCCTCTTGATTGAGGTGGATCCTTATCCATACATTACCGAGTCGAACCCCAGAAGGCTGGTGTCCTGACTGTCATGGTCCTTGGACGTGGACAAACATTACCGAATTGGACCTCCAAAGGCTGGTGTCCTAACTGTCGTGGTCCTCGACTAGTGTCCACATCCAATAGGTGGTATTTTGGATTTCTTCTTGGATGCCAAGTCCTTATAATGATCTGGGTCTTTGAAGTAAGACCTTAAGGAGGTTCCGTTAGTGATGTCTTTGTTGAGGGAGATGGATTTTTCTTAGGGTAAAGGCTCAGCTTCTTCATCTCAATTGCCAACTTGTGGCCAAAACCCTCACAAAGGTCACACGTAAGGCGCAAGAGCTTTCTTGATGCCTACTTCTTGAAAGGGAAGATTGTCTGCCAATGGATGTCAGTAAGAATTTCGATGGCTAACTATTTTTCTTTGTAGAGAAGAATCATTCCATCCTCTAATTGCTTTTTAAAGAATTTGGCAAACGTAACATAATTGCGTGTTAGATGTTCAGTGGTGATATGCCACTTGCAGTAATCTTCTAGAAGTGTTACTGAAGTTGTTGGGAACCTTAGTGTTCCTGACTCTAACAGCCTATCAAACAAAGCGTTGACTATAACCAGACTATGTTTGCATATAAGCATCTTGCATAGAGATTTTCCCTTAGTTTTTGCTATTATGAGAATCATAAGGCTTTGCCACCTTGATTATATTAACTTAAGTAGGACTAGGCAAGGGATATCCATCAACATCTACCTATCCTTATCTGGGGATGATCAATTCCCTTGCTTCTGTGGCATCCTGATTCACATTTCTAAAGATAAAATAGTTCTTCATTGAATGGATCAACGAAGCCTGCCATTTGCAGTATACCTTTCCCTTAGCAGAATTTGGGTAATATTTTCTATGTTTATCCATGATCTTGAGATTAAACAAGTATTTTCTCAAGTCTTGGGATTGATAAGAATTCCTAGCTTTGATATCCTTTTTGACCAAAGGATTGCAAACCATAGAAGGTCTCTTAACGTATTCAGCAACTCCAATCTCATACAGACGATCTTGACCCTCATCAATTAGATCATGTACATAAGTTCCATACAATTTATTTTTTTTCGGGCTTTCTTCTTTTAAGACAGACTCATATCTAGCCGCACATCATGCCAGCTGTAAGAGCGTCTGCAGTTATAGCCCTTGAATTTCTTCCTAAACTCAATATCCAAGCCATTCAATGCTAGAATGGCATATTCTACTTCAGGAAGGGCTACATTATACTTTGACCTGGCTCTCTTGAACCGGTTAATATACTCTTCCACTGATTCACTAAGCTTTTGTCTCATTCCAGCCAAGTTAGACATGGAAGCTTGTTGTTCCATTCTTGAACACTGAACCTGAATTTACCTTGCCATGTCATCCTCAAAGTAGATGGAATTAGGTGGCAGGCTAATGTACCACTGAAAAGCTGTCCCAGTTAAGGAGCTTGGAAGCAGCCTCATTTTGAGGTACTAATTATCAGCCTCTTCTCTACACTTGCAATTGAATCCTGCCAAGTGCTCAAGGGCGAACACAATCCCTTCTCCCGAGAAGATGGTACTCGGGGATTTTTTAAGCTCGAGGAAAAGGATAGTCCTTGTTTGTAGTCAGGGTAAGGTTTACTGTTCAAGGGTCTATTAACAATTCTGAGGCCTTGTCCATACATTTGCTCGTTGAGGGCAACCAGTTGGTCCTGGAGGGCTACGTTAGGTAAATGGTTATGTGCCTGCGGTTTTCTCAAGTGGGTAAGGATCTCGAGGGGGATCTGCAGGATACCCTTGAGCACCCATCAGATCAGTTGTGGGCATGGTTGTTGCCCCCCAAACCTGGGTTAACCCCCTGATCATTTTGGCCATGCACTTGGTTGGCCATGAAGTATGTCAGAGTAGGACCTGGGTTATGCGGCTTGCAATTCTAGTTCTAATACATGAAAAAAAATGATCCAAATTGTTATCCTAAAAAATATAATTAAACTAAAGAAAGTACATAACACCATCATACATAATATTAAACAAATTTTATTTTTATTAATTTTCTAAATAAACTAAGCAAAATCACGCTATAAATCACTAAATCACTTTCCTCATTTTCCCCTCATGCCTTTCCTTATTTTCCCTCCTCATGCATAATGATCCCACTAACTTCTAAATTTATCACAAACATTTTACCTATTAAATTAAGTTAAATTTACCGATATATATATATATATATATATAATTATTCAAAATCACGATTGAAAGGTATCAAATTATCATTTTTTATATACATTAACTGCTCTTAGATATATATTAAATACATAATTAAATATATTTCTTAACAGTCAATAATTTGATAAAAAAGCAAAATGGTTATCCTCTTTAAATTCTTTATGCTAATTAAAGGCAATATATAAAAATATCAATAAATTAATATCCAGGAAAGACTACAAAAACTCGACATCGCCTCAATCCATACTGGAAAGACTCCAAAATCCAGACACAAATTATATCCAGGTAATTTGAATAAAATTCCTATGTACTCCATTTTTAGCAAGAATATTCCTTCACTAAAATACTGTTTCGCTTAAATTTGGTTCCGTCAGTGAGTCAAATTCAAATACCCTGAGCAACAAATATTTGTAGGTTCTAGATGAGAGCAGAATTCAACCCTCACTTGAGAAAGCAGCTGCTGGCACGTTTAACCCTGGCTTCCCTACAAAATGAAGAAGGCCATCTGAGGGACCCATTGGTTTGCCGGCGGGGGACCCCTCTGATGCCTAAGTTAGTAGAAGCATGACAATAATATACGGTAATTAAATAGCGTAAAGTAAAAAATAATAAATACTTATCGTATATGGAAGAAATGGGGTCTTTGGCAGTCGGTGGCCGGCGTTGGGAGCTCGTGGGCCCGGCAGGAGAGGGGAGAGAGAGAGATTGTGGGAGACCAAGAGAGAAATGGTGAGAGAGAGACTCGAGGGGCGGGTGCTGGTGGGGTGGGCGGAGGTGTCCGGCGAGGCTGCCAGAGAGGGGCGCTACATCAGTGGTCGGAGTTGTACCCGGGACCGGCCGGAGTTAAAGGAGAGGGGGGAGGGGGTTGTTGCAAGTTGGAGAGAGAGAAAGTACTTGGTTGGGGCTTGGTTTAAACGGAGGAAGGGGGTTGGTATTTATAGATGGGAAAGGTGGACGGTAGAGGGGAGAGACGAGGTGGACGGTAATGGTCAGGCGGTAGTGGTACAGCGATGGTCGGGCAGTAGTGGTACAGAAGTGGTCAGGCGATAGGAGAGGTAGATGATGGTAGGGGTGAGGGTGAGGAAAGAGGAGAGAGAAAATAACAGGGGGTAGGAGAGAGAAAAGAGAGGAAGTGACGATAGGTGGGAGAAGAGAGAGGAGAGAGAAAAAAGGTGGGGGTGTCTTTTTTTCTTTTGTGGGTTTTATATTTAATTTTCGTTATTATTTTGTTATCCCATTGTAATGCTAACCTGGTTATTTTTATCCTTAACATTTAGCCCCCCACTCCATCGGTGAATGGGAACCTGTTCTCATTCAGCCGTGGAGTGTATAACATCCAAATGCTCTGCCAATACGTGCACTATCAAGATTTTGTTGATGAATGTTCTTAGTTATGAGGAATTCTATAGGCGTTAATTGTGAGGTCCTTTTAAGTGAACATTGTTTGGATTTATCGATATATGGCCCTTTTGTTGCGCTTTTATGTGGGTAACCGGTTCTATGCTTCTTTGTTGATGAAAGTTTTTAGCTTTTGGGATTTGTTTCAAAGCTTAGAGGGCTTAAGCCCTTTAAGGATCATGTTTGTTGGTTCTTTCCACAGTATGGCCTCTAGGAATTGTATTTCTGATTGGAGGCATTAGTCTTGGTCGAGCGACGGTTATTGATGACGTTGCTTCGCCTAATTTGTTAACTTTTGGTATGGCCTCTAGGAATTGTTAGTTTGAGGCTTTGTCAAGTTTTGGCTGTTGAGCAAGGCTATGAATAGCTGTGTATTTGGCATTTTGAACATAAATCATTTCGTGCTCCCTGTGTCGGTTGGAGTGTAAATCATGCTTTAATACAGGCTGAAGCAGAAATAGTTTCGTGCTCCCTGTATCGATTTGAGCGTAAACCGTGCCCCAATACTGTTCGGAGCAGAAATCGTTTTGTGCTCCCAGTGTAGGTCGTAGCGTAAACCGCGCCCCAATACTGGTTGGAATAGAAATCGTTTCATGCTCCCTGTGTCGGTCAGAGCGTTAACCGTGCCCCAATACTGGTTGGAACAGAAATTGTTTCGTGCTCCCTGTGTCGGTTGGAGCATAAACTATGCCACAATACTGGTTGGAGCGTAAATCGTTTCGTGCTCCCTGTGCTGATTGGAGCGTAAACCGTGCCCCAATACTGGTTGGAGCAGAAATCGTTTTGTACTCCCTCTATTCGTCTAAGCAGTAAGCCGTGCCCCAATACTGGTTGGAGTAGAAAACGTTTCGTGCTCCCTGTGACGGTTGGAGCATAAACCGTGTCCCAATACTGGTTGGAGCAGAAATTATTTCATGCTCCCTGTGTCGGTTGGAGCATAAACTGTGCCCCAATACTGGTTGGAGCAGAAATTATTTCGTGCTCCCCGTGTCGATTGGAGCGTAAATCGTGCCCCAATACTTGTTGGAGCATAAATCATTTCGTGCTCCCTCTGTCAGTCAAAGCGTAAGCCATGCCTTAATACTGGTTGGAGCGGAAATCGTTTCATGCTTCCTCTGTCAGTTGGAGCGTAAACCGTGCCCCTATACTGGTTGGGGTAGAAATCGTTTCGTGCTCCCTGTGTCAGTTGGAGCGTAAACCGTGCCCCAGTACTGGTTGGAGCATAAATAATTTCGTGCTCCCTGTGTCGGCAGGAGCTTAAACCATGCCCCAATGCTGGTTGGAGCAGAAATCGTTTTGAGCTCCCTTTGTCGATTGGAGCATAAACCATGCCCCAATACTGGTTGGAGTAGAAATCGTTTCGTTCTACCTGTGTCGGTCGAAGTGTAAACTATGCCCCAATACTGGTTGGACCAGAAATCATTTTGTGCTCCCTATTTCGGTTGGAGTGTCAACCATGCCCCAATACTGGTTGGAGCTGAAATCATCACGTGCTCCATGTGTCGGTTGGAGCATTAACCGTGCCTTAATACTTGTTGGAGCAGAAATCGGTTCGTGCTCCCTGCGTTGGTCAGAGTGTAAATCTTGCCCCAATACTGGTTCGACCAGAAATCATTTTGTGCTCCCTGTGCTGGTCTGAGCGTAAACCGTGCCTTAATACTGGTTAGAGCAGAAATTGTTTCGCGCTCTTTGTGTCTGTTTGAGTGTAAACCGTGCCCCAATACTGGTTGGAGAAGAACAACCGCAAGCCCTAATATTTGGTAGGGCACAAAAGATCATGAGCCGTCATGTTATGTGAGAGTTACCGTGCCCGAATACACCGTGCTCCCTTTTCAATTGGAACAAAAATGACCGCTGGCCCCCGATGTTAGGTGGGGCACAAATAACTGCGGGTTCTCAAGTTATATGAGAGTTACCGCGCCCGAATACACCGTGCTCTCATTTCAATTGGAGCAAAAATGACTGCCAGCCCCCGGTGTTGGGTGAGGCACAAATAACGGCGGGTTCTCACGTTATATGAGAGTTATCGTGCCCGAATACTCCGTGCTCCCATTTCAATTGGAGCAGAAATGACCGCCAGCCCCAGTGTTAGGTGGGGTACACATAACCGTGGGCTCTCACATTATATGAGAGTTACCGCGCCCCAATACTCCGTGCTCCAATTTCAATTGGAGCAGTAATGACCACCAGCCCCCGGTGTTAGGTGGGGCACAAATAACCACGGGCTCTCACATTAGGTGAGAGTTACTGCGCCCGAATATACCGTGCTCCCATTTCAATTGGAGAAAAAAACCGCAAGCCCCCTGTGTTAGGTAGGGCACAAATAACCATGGGTTCTAACGTTATGTGAATGCTTACCGCCTCACAACTTATAGAACGGCTGACTTTCACGTTAGGTGAAAGCTAACCACCTCACAACTTATAGAACTGTGGACTTTTAAGTTAGGTGAAAGCTAACTGGCCCACAACTTCGTGCTCCCTTTTTCACACGGAGCAAAACAATACAACGGCGGACTTCCATGTTAGGTGAAAGCTAACAGCGCATGACAATTTGAGCCCCTAGTCTCTAGTCTGGGGCTAAATTAACATAGATCACATAAGGAACGTCAATCGCGCAATTCACGTAAATCACGTATGTCACATAAAAGAGTTAAGTCCTCCAGCCCCCAATTTAGGGGCTGAGTCGATCGTAAATCACATAAAGAACATAAAAAATGTTAAGCCCCCAACCCCCAGTTGAGGGACTGGGCTAAACATAAATCACATAAGGAGCATGAAACACGTAAATCACATTAGGAATGCAATTCACATAAATCATATAAAAAGCGTTAAGCCTCCAGCCCCCAATTTAGGGACTAGGTTGTAATAAGGGCATGTAACATAATTATGTCACCAGTTGCCACATGTATACCATTGCCAATCTCCATTGATGAACAGTAAATTCCGTAGTTGCTAGGAGGCAACTCGAGTGGTCATCCTGTTCGGGTATATAAAACCATTAATAAGAATGCCATTATACATGTTTGTTGATAAGCATGCCTTACTGTTTGCACCTACTTCATTAAAGGTGGCAGACTTCGTTGGGCACAAGGAGGTGCCCGGTAAGTCTAAGAAATAACGTGCCGCTTGGATCTTAAAGGTAAGTGGTTTGAATCTAGAAGGTAGGGGGTCTTTTGAGGATTCATCCTTTGCTCCAAGAATATTTAGTCTCTTAGTTGGAGAATAAATGAGCGAAGACAAACATCTTGGAATGTCTACTGTCAACCTTATGGGCAGTAACGCCCTGGTAAAGGTGTTAGCGGTAATGCTAGGCCAAGTTTTTTGGCAGTACTGCTTAGCCGGGAGTGTTGGAGGCTGTTAAAAGCCGGACTCTATTGGCTACATTGCGTAGCTGTCTTGGTTGGCGGTGCGTATTCTACCGAACTAATTAATGGCAAGGTTTGGATAAACGCGCTGACGGTACCATTTTGTGAACCTGCTGTTACTTTTAAGGGATTATCACCGAGATTGTTGGCGGTGACCCTTTTTAAGTTACGTGGCCTTGCGTTACCCACTAAAGGGGTTGATGAGGCCATCCAGCCAAGTTCGTTGGCGGTGAGATCTAGCCAAGCTTGTTAGCGACAGTTTCTTAGTTAGTTTGTTTTAGCGTTGTTCGTTGATTACCCATGGTAGTCTGCAATACCATTGGTTGGTATTGGTTCGCCTAGTGGCAAATTTTTTTTTTAAACTTATAAATACCATTTCACTGTCCTCGAAAATAGCCTCCTTTCCACTCAGAAGGGGTAAGGCTGCGTACATCCACCCCTCCCAGGCTTTGCTTATGCGGGAGCAGCGAGGCACTGGGACTGTTATTGTTGTTGTTGTTGAAATACCATTTCACTGCCGTTTTCTTGCATGACGGCATCATAGGCATTACCACTAGGTGAGTAGTTGTTTTGTTCCATTAGTAATTAACTATAGATAGTTAATTTGCGGGTGAGATAGGTGGATGTAAATTCAATTGGTGTATGACGTTTATTAACTAATAGTTAGCCATGTTTAAACCCCCACTCTAGAGTTTTGGGTTGAATTTGCACATATAGATAGGTGGAAATTAACCCAAACGTTATAATCTACACCCAATTTTGGGGATTTCTCACGCGTTTATGTTAACTATACACCCATTGTTATCTTATTATCTTGTTATCATATAGTGTAAGGGTTTATATCTCACCATGTTGTGATTTTACAGTATGTGGAATATCTTACTATCCCCAATATTTTGTTCCTCTTCTGCATTTTTCTCATTCATTTTTAAATTGGTGGATATAGCTCATTAATGTATATAAAATTTTAAATGACACAAAATGTTATGCTCGTGATTGAATCACAAAGCGTAAACTAAGTAAATTGAAGATAGATGAGAGTATGAGATGAGAAAGAAGTGAATTAAAATGAGAAATTAGAGAAATAGGAA
This sequence comes from Simmondsia chinensis, assembly GCA_018398585.1. Classification (NCBI taxonomy): domain Eukaryota; kingdom Viridiplantae; phylum Streptophyta; class Magnoliopsida; order Caryophyllales; family Simmondsiaceae; genus Simmondsia; species Simmondsia chinensis. Next base: position 29,867,848 of record JAGTTD010000010.1, on the reverse strand, counting down.
TGAGAAGTAGAGAGAGTTAGATGAGAAAGAGAATGTTCGTCTCAAATTGAGAATGTTTGATTTTTGATTGAATGATCTTGTTACACTTGAGAACAACTACTTATAGCAATTTAATGCAAGCTAATACATTGAATCAAGACTACTACTTCTAGCCGACTTGGGCAAGGAAAATATCTAGATCAACTAAAAAATATCTAACTAACGAGTAATAACCTTTTTGGCACCAAACACTAACCAACTGCAACAACCATCAGCTAAAACAGTGCAGCCAACGCATCCTTTCAACAAATGACTTCATGCCTTATTCTAAACTACTAACCGCAACATAGCAACAACAAATCGAACATGACAGCAGCATATCAGCAACAGAAACAGCAACGAACCCCCCTAGATTCTCATCAAGCTTGGATCATAACATTCTCTTCCCCTTGAGAACATTCTTATCCTCAAGAATGCAAATTAGAGATCGTCCATGCCCCGCAATGTAACTCTAGATCCTCGACATTCAAAGGACACAACTTGCTTAACATAATCAAAGGACACCGGGTTAAAAGAATGCATCCAATCAACTCCAAGCACCATATTGCATCCACCCAAGGGAAGGAGTCTGAAATCGTATGTGGACTAATGCTCCTACATAGACCACTGAAAAGCTCGGCATTTGTCCGGAGTAAGGATAGAGTTTCCATCAACCACAGTCACTGCTAAGGGATGAGCCTTGATCATCTCATGTCCCACTTTCTTTACTATTTTAGGATCATTAAAACTGTGAGTGCTTCCATTATCTATCAAGATGACAACAGATCTCGTGCCTACTTTTCCTTTGACCTTGAACGTGTTATGAATTCCTTGCCCTGTCAGAGCCTTCAAGGAAATCTCCACTTCATCCTCAATAAAAAGTTTCGGATCAGAACCCTCATCTTCAAACTGGGCCTCATCGCTATCAGACTGCCCTTCAATGTTAACTCCCCTAACTGTCATGAGGAATTTAGGATTACATTCATGTCCAAATTCATAAGGCAGACATCACTTAAAACAGAGTCTTTGAGGCCTCTTCTCAAAAGTACTCTTCTCATGTGTGCGGTTCACTTTGGGTTCATCTACCCCCTTCTGATGTTGTTGGAAACTTTCTCCTCTATGCTATGGCCCATCATTGGATGTTAGAACCGTGGCCTCAAACAACTTTGCCTTTGCATAAGCTTTGGATAAAGAAGTAGGACTAATTGCCTTCACCAAGTTCTTGATTTTAGGCCTTAATCCACTGATGAAGCTTGAGACGTAAAATGACTCAGTGGCTTGAGGATAGACAGTTATCAAGCTTGCTCTAAGGTTTTCAAACCTTGTCATATACTCCTTCACGGTTGAGACTTGATTCACCTTGTTGAAGTTATCAACAATGTCACTAGAGTCTTCATCACTATATCGTTCACAAAGTTCAACCATAAATTCAGCCTAAGTAAGTGTAGAATTACTCTTCAATAGGCTATAGAGCCAAACGTCATGATCTCCTTGAAGGTCAACCGTAGCTAATTCCACCTTTTGTTCATCGGAAATGGAATAAAAGTGGAAGTAACATTCACATCTTCTTAACCAAGAATGTGGCTTCTTCCCATCAAAATTTTCAAGTTCAACTCTTGGTTGTCTAAAGCCATTGTCTTTACTACCACTTGTAACATCAGTGCCTCGAATGGGACCATTTCTAGAAGCATTGTGCCTAGGAAAATGCTGCTAAGCAGGGTCTGGTGGCCGAACAAAGTGTTCTGCATTCAGACAAGCAGGTCGCGCATGTGTTGAATCAAGAGATTGCTCAAGTTGTCCTACATTTAAGGTGTTCGACATGAGGTGTATTGAATGATCCTGGTGATGCACATTCTGTCCAAGATTCGAGTTATAACACTCAATTTGCTCCTAAACAATTGGTTTGAAATGCGGATTGGCAGTTATTTCAACATTTGGAGCAATATTCTAAGGTCTAGCATTAAGTCCAGCTTCTTCATTTTGTTCCGCAATTCTGATCTCAACAGCTTGCATGCGATCTTGAAGTCCAGTGGTGATGTTCTGCATTTGAGGATCAATCTCAACAAAAGGCCTCATCTGTGGTTGTGCAAACAATTGACTGGCAGGAAGAGAAGGTTCAGGAGCTGGCGATGCATTTTGCTTATTGAATTGCTCAGGCACTTCAGCCAATTTCTCCTCTAACCTCTGCATTTGTTGATTGACTCGATTTGCAATCCTTTCCTCCAATTCTTGAGATCTTTGATTAACTTGATTAGAAATGTTCTCTTTAAGTTCCTGCAATTGTTGATCAATTCGACTGTTATGCTTTTGTTCCAGATTTATCATTAGCTCGCTCTATGATTGTTGCATCTAAGCAAACATTGCCTTCATGTTAGCATTTAGCTGTCCAACCGTAACTTTTGGATCTTGTGCAGTATTGGCAGCAGCAACTTCAGCAAATGATGGATTCGCAACTGATTTTGCAGCTCCAGATCTTGTTGTGACTCCACTCGTCATTATTGAGTGATGAATGTTAATGCAGTTGTAAAAGGCAGATGCAACTCAATCTATAATGAATCGGCTCTAAATTGATTCGAAGGAGCTCGATCCTCGGCTTGATTCAACTTGTTCTGCTCTGAATCACAATGAACTTACAACAACACTTAGTTCTTCAACTAATTGAGCAGAATCTACAAGGCTTCGAACTGTTTTTACTGATCAGTTGTAGCTAGCATCAAAATTTGACACAATACCACTCTGATTTGAGTTGAATTTGATTCAACTAAATCAAATGCTAAGCATCTAAGGTCTCTTACGCAGCAACAACAATTTGATTTTGAACTTTTCTTGAATAAGAACTCAATTGGAAGCCAAACGAGGCTCTAATACCAATTGTTATGCTCGTGATTGAATCACAAAGCATAAACTAAGTAAATTGAAGATAGATGAGCGTATAAGATGAGAAAGAAGTTAATTAAGATGAGAAATTAGAGAAATAGGGATGAGAAGAAGACAGAGTTAGTTGAGAGAGAGAATGTTCGTCTCAAATTGAGAATGTTTGATTTTTTATTGAATAATTTTATTACACTTGAGAACAACTACTTATAGCAATTTAATACAGGCTAATACATTGAATAAAGACAACTACTTCTAACCGACTTGAGCAAGAAAAATATCTAGATCAACTAAAAAATATCTAACTAACAAGTAATAAGCCTTTTGGCACCAAACACTAACCAACTGCAACAATGATCAGCTAAAATAGTGCAGCCAACGCATCCTTTCAACAAATGACTTCGTGCCTTATTCTAAACTACCAACATCAACATAGCAACAGCAAAACGAACATAACAGCAACACATCAGCAACAGAAACAACAACCGAACCCCCCTAGATTCTCATTAAGCTTGGTCATAACACAAAATTAGTAAAATGAAAGATGTTCTTAAATAACCAACATGTGGCCCAAATTTAGGCTATATAAGTAACAAAAACTAAGAAATAACGTTCTAATTAATCGACTAAAAAATATTCGACAATAAATTGTGTTGTAATTCTAACAATAATTTTAGTCGATTAATTAGAAGGTTGACTAGGTATAGAACCCATTATTGTCTAAATAGTATTTTTTTTGCCTTCAACCTCTACAACTATTAACTAAAAATAAGCATGTTTTTGTAAACATTTAGTAAACAATTTTTGAAAAATAATTGATAAAGTAGTTCAAAGTGGAAAATTTGCTAGAATAGATTGTATAATTTTTGTAGAATTGTAGTAAAAATATTGTGCAGAATATCCACAGTATAATATAAAGCTCATGATATGCTACCGGAAAGTTTAAAACTGAAATCTGCTATCAATTTTGTACAAATTTCAAATCTAGACTTTTGTTTTAAATATATTAGAAAATGAACAGGAAAATTAGAGCCAAAACCAGAACTTATCTGATGTTTAAATGGGTACCGCATTCCGCAGCCTTGCGAGGGTCTTAGGTGATTTGCAAGGGATACCAGGTTAAACGCTAGCAAGCTGTCTTTCCCACAGACGGCGCCTTTATTTCGGTTAAATTTGGTTCAGCCAGTGAGTCAGAACCAAATGCCCCGAGCAACAAATATTTGTAGGTTCTAGATGAGAGCGGAACTCAACCCTCACTTGAGAAAGTAGCTGCTGGCGCGTTTATCCCGGGCTCCCCTGCAAAATGAAGAAGGCCGTTAGAGGGACCCACGGGTTTTCCTGCGGGGGACCCCTCAAATGCCTAAGTTAGTAGAGGCATGGTAATTATATATGTTAAGTAAATAGCGTAAAGTAAACATTAATAATACTTATCGTATATGGAGGAGATGGGGTCATCGGTGGTTGGTGGCCGGCGTGGGGGCCATGTGGGCCCGGCGGGGGAGGAGAGAGAGAGACTGTAGGAGACCGAGAGAGAAATGGTGACAGAGAGACTCGAGGGGCCAGTGCCGGTGGGGTCGCTGGAGCTGTCCGGAGAGGTTGCCAGAGAGGGGCGCGACACCGGTGGCCGAAGTTGTACCCGGGACCAGCCGGAGTGGAAGGAGAGAGAAGAGGGGTTGTTGCAAGTTGGAGAGAGAGAAAGTACTTGGTTAGGGCTAGGATTAAATGGAGAAAGGGGGTTGGTGTTTATAGATAGGGTAGGTGGACGGTAGAGGGGTTAGAGGAGGTGGATGGTAATGGTCAAGCGGTAGGGGTATAGTGGTGGTCAGGTGGTAATGGTTGAGCGGTAGTGGTACAGCAATGGTTAGGCAGTCGAAGAGGTAGAAGATGGTAGAGGCGCTAGTGGTGGTGAGGGTGATACCGAGGTGGTCGCACCGGCGAGGTAGAGGCACTAGTGGTGGTGAGGGTGGAAGGCGGTAGGAGAGGTAGATGATTGTAGGGGTGAGGGTGGCCGTGTGGTGGTGAGTGAGGGTGGTACGTGGCGGTAGATGATGGTAGGGGTGAGGGTGAGGAAAGAGGACAGAGAAAATAATAGAGGGTAGTAGAGAGAAAAGCGAGGAAGTGATGGTAGGTGAGAGAAGAGAGAAGAGAGAGGAGAGAGAAACAGGTGGGGGTGTCTTCTGTCCTTTTGTGGGTTTTATATTTAATTTTTAATATTATTTATTATTTTATTTTAATATTAACCTGATTATTTTTATTCTTAAGAAATATAAATCACTTCAACACGCAGCACTTGAATTCTATCCTACCTTAAGAATCATACACAATATATCCATTTGTATAATATGTTTTATTTAATAGTTACTTTGTCATTAATTTTTATTCTCAACTTTAATACTAAAATATATTTTGGTGAAAACTCTAATTTTGGAATCAGTTAAAAAAACAAATATCAATTAATTGTAATTTTTTTTCCTTCAAGTGCTAGGGGTATGTTATTGAAAATAAAATTGGAGGGTCAACTTGATTTTGACAAATAGTGTGTGAGTGTCTTTAGTGATAAAATTACATGTTTAGGTGATAAAACTAAGTTTTAGCTAATATTTTAATAGATGTTTTTGATAAAATTAAAAGTTGGTAGGGGTTCACATTGATTTTAACCAGTGGCTAGGGTTTATTTGATAAAATTAAAAATTTAGGGGCATTTTTAGTGTTTATCTTTTGGAACTTATAAAAGGATAATAATTGTACAAACATCGTATTGCAATAGTATACGATGAATACGCATTGGTCTCCAAATTAAAAAGGCCCCAAAGCTTAGGCCGTTCCTCACTGTTAAACGTATTGAATTCCTAAGACATTTCGTCCCGATGGCCAAAAGAGCAACCTAAGAGAGGGATGAATTAGGTTCTTTTGAGATAAAAAAAAACCATAAAAATAATAAATTGAAAGCTAAACAATAAATATGAAATGTAAAAGATAAAGGCAAGAATAAAAGTAAAACGTAAGGAATTTTATAGTGATTCACTTCCAATCCTGAAGCTACTCTACTCTTCAATTGACTACTCTTTGTCACTTGAGCCTTTAACTAAGCTTGGTGATTCTTTTTAAAACTAGGCTTAGGATTCAACCTTTACAACCGATCTTTTGGAATGTAGGTTTAAGACCTAACCTTTACAACCGACCCTTTTGTAACAGAAGGCTCAGAATCGAACCTTACAATTAATTAAAGCAATGAAAAAATTGAAACACTGAAATTCTTCACTCTTTCAAGAGTAAATTGACACTAGATCAAGCTTAGCCAAAGCTAAGGATATACCAATTAAGCTCAATGATTAACAATAAAGAGAAGTAGTTATGCTCAAGAAAACTTTAAAAGGAACTCGAAATTAAAATGTTAAAGCACAAGAGAACAAGAGCTTTATAATCAAAGAATGCTTAGAGAGAATTGGACTGATTAAACCAAAGCATTTAGACCTATTTATAGACAAATGAGTCCCTATGGGGCATTCAAAATGTTAGGGAAAAGATTAGAAAAGAAGTCAAATCAAAAGTAGCCGTTTGGAGCCTTTTCTAGTCTGTGTGCCGACACACAGCATCTCCCAGATGGCTACTGTTTGTCTGTGTATTAATACCTATATTCTTTTTGTCGACACTCAGCATGCCTGGATGGATTTGAACATTTTTTATCATTTATCTTGATTGATTGATTTACTATAGTAGCTTAATTATTTGAATTAACTTCCATATTTTCCTTGATCATTCGCAAGCATTCGCGACGTGTTTTCTATTTGCCAGCGGAGTCCTTCCATTGTATGGTGTTCCGTAGGGCTTGGCTTGTGCTTGTACTGCTCTAATTTTATTTTGCTCTCATGATTCCAGGTTTTAGGCTTCCCTAATGACACGTTTCTGAGGTTGGGGGTCCTCGAAAACTGCCTCCCTTCAGGGTAGCTCCCTAAAGGGGGAAGGCTGTGTACATCCACCCCCCTCCCCCAAGACCCTAAGTATGCGGGAGCCCTTATGGCACTGGGACCGTTGTTGTTGTTGTATTTTACTTGATCATTTGAATGGTTGATTGATTCAATCAAGCTAAAATATCGTTCTATTAAAATTTGATCGTGTTATTTTTAGGCGTGTTTTCAAAATGCGTTTTGAAAAATATTTGTAATGATTAACTAGATTGTCTTGAATTTGGCTTGAATATTTTTAAAATAACATTTGAAAATCAAATTTCAAAAAATTTTCAAAAATATTTTTTATAGAGCATCACATATCAATATTGAGATCTGACACAATTGATATATCTCAATCCTAAGTCCTAAAATATGAAAACAAATGACTTAAAGTGCATGAAGTCAGATCTCGTTCACTTCATTTCTGATAAATCTTCCCTTCAACTTTGATCTATTTTCCTCATGATCCATCATCTTAGAAAGCTTAGTATCAACATGATTAGCCTTGTTTTTTTTCTAACTTTCTTATGAGTCACGTTCAAACAAGATCAGAACAATGTAAATATAATGACTCACTAAATGATTGTTACCATCAAAATCATAATATAAATGGCCTTTAGGGCCAACAATCTCCCCTTTTTTGGTGATAATAAACATATAATGTTTTCTCTAAAAATATCACCTAAAATGTATTGATCAATCAAAGCATACAAATAACCAATTTGTAAGAAGTCATTGAGCAATATATAGCATGTTGAAAGTTCAAACTCTTCTGTTTAAAAAAAATAAAAAAAAGTTCAAACTCAATTGTCTTCCCTTATGTTGATGTGTTGTAAGAATCACACATTCAATAGCTCAACTTCAGCATCATTTTTACCAATTTGTAACAAGTCATTGAACAATATATAACATATTAAAAAAGTCAAACTGAATTTTCTCAATTAAACACAAACTTCACACCATGGTTGATGCACTTTAAGAGTTAAATAACGAATAAGTTACACCAAGCATCATTTTTATAATATGAATCAACTAATCATCAATCAACTAAACACCAATGTCTCTCCCCCTTTGTCATCAACAAAAAGCAATAACTCAATTTGATGCACTATTTTTGATATTTCTAGCCCCTTCATTCAATCATTAGTTTGCATGAAGGTATCTATTCCATAATATGGTCATATAACAATTCATAATAACGGTAATGTTCAAACTCGATGACTAATTATGAAACATTATCTCTCTGACTACTTAAGACAATTATCAAAAACTTGCATCATATGTAAGCAAACACCAACTTATCTCCACTTTGTCATCAACAAAAAGCAATAAGTAAGAAGATTTATAAATTTAAGGTCAAAACATTAAGGTAGCATTTGAAAATTTTTATTTTTTTATTTTAAAACAAAGCTAGTTTTTTTAAAAAAAAATTGCTTGAAGTTTTGTAATGCTCATGACACATTTACAACTTTGATAGAAATTATGAAAAAGAATGTGAGAGAACATTCAAGTTAAACAAACATTAGAGAGATTGAAGGTAACTCAATTTTAGTGTTTCCTTTAAAAATGGTTTACAAGCACTAATTTCTATTGGATTGGATAGGAATACTTTGAGAATTGTGCTCCATCATGTTAAAATTTAGAGAGTCATTTTCAATATAACCATGCATAAGAAATTAATGCACGCAAGTAATGATATATTTTACCATGTCAATCTTTCTTTTAGTGCCACCATATAGTTCCACATAGAGGCATGGTAAGAATGTCGAATTGTTGATCATTTGAGGGGACAAATTTTATAATGACATCTCCTTTAAGCGCATGATCACCTATGATATGATATCTACCTCTATATGACTGGTTCAAAAACATTGAGCCAAGGTTTTGGTTAAGCATATTGTACTACACATTATGGGACCACGATCAATAAGAATGTGTTAATCATCAAATTCATGCATTAACAAGACGTTTGAGCACAATGACTTGCACAAGCAATGTATTTGACCTTGAAGGTGGATGAGACAACATTCCATTTTTTTTTTCTCTCTTTTTAAACCATGACACTAAAGAAGACCAATAAATGGACGAGTTCTGCAATTCGATTTCTAGTCCACTTTGTAACTAGTAAAATCCACATTATTATATCAAGCTAGATCTAGGAAATCACACTTGGGATAGAACAAGTCTAAATGCAATTTTTAGGACATGATTGAAATCAACCACATACATGCACATTAAACAAGATATCGAGTATACTCATTGTAAGGTAAAGAAGGGAACCAATCATACCTCTATATAGCTTTTGATCCACCATTTTACCTTTGTCATTCATGTCTAGCTTGAGTGTTGAACTCATTGAAACTGCAATTGCCTTGGAGTTTTCCATGCCAAATTTCTAGAGTATCTTCTTGATGTACTTTACTTGGTTTATGAAAATTCCTTCTTTGTTTAGCATTTGAAGTCTAAGGAGGTAGTTGATTTCTTCCATTATACTCATTTCGAATTCCCTACTCATAGGGTTTACAAATTCTTCACAAATATATGGGTTAGTAGAACTAAACACTATATCATCAATCTATATTTTTGCTCAATGAAAATATCATTTCTAGAGTTTTTGACTGAAAGTGTGGTGCCAATCTTCCCTTTTAAAAAGCCATTTTACATCAAAAATGAACTCAATCTTTCGTATCAAGCTCTAGGAGGTTGTTTTGATCCATAAAGAGCCTTTTTGATTTTATAAACATGATTGAAAAATTTGTCATCCTCAAAATTGTGTAGTTGCTCAACATAAACTTCTTTTTCAATGAAATCATGCAAATATGCACTTTTCATATCCATTTGAAAAAGTTCAAAATTTTTGAATGAAGCAAAGGTAAACAAGAGTCTAATAGTTTCTCTTCTAACAACGGACACAAAGGTCTTTTCATGGTTTATCCCTTCTTCTCGGTTATAGTTTTTAACCACTAACCTTTCCTTTTTTTTTTTTTTTTTTACCATAATGAGAGGGATCCCCGATGATTTGACTTGTTGGGTGATCCTTCAAGAATTTCTAATCACATGTTGTTTGTCTTCCTCTTTTTTTTCTACGTTTCGACATTTCCTTTCGATTCATCCATTAGAGCTTTGAGTTGGGCCTTTTGTTACTCCTTGGATGAGGGTGCGATATTTATTGATTCGATCAATATATCATCATCACTGCAATAAACTCTATAAGACAAGTTGTTAGTTTCAACAAATACGACATATGTAGACTCTTTTACAACCCTCGACCTTTTTATTATAGCCTCTGTATATCATTTTCAAGTAAGAAAATATCCAACAACGAATATGCCTTCATCTATTCTTGGTTCAAATTTACCAAGATTAGCTTCATCATATTCGTGGATGAAGCATTTACACCCGAATAGTTTAAAATAAGCAATATTTAGTTTTCTTTCTTTGTAAAGTTCATAGGGTGTTCTCTTCAAAATTGGCCTTATCAAAGCCTTATTAGAAATGTAGGTGTTAACGGCTTCGGCCCAAAAAGAATTTTTGACAAATTGTTTTCACAAAGAATGGTTTTTGACATTTGTTCAAGAGTTCTAACTTTTTTTTCTTTTCAACCACTTTGTTTTGTTGAGGAATTATACGAGTCAAAAATTTGTGACAGATTCAAAACTAATCACAATATTTATAAAAATCGTCTTTTTCAAATATCCTTCCACAATCCCTTCTGGTTGAAACGGTTTTCAAATCACTTTCATTTCGCACTTGTTTGCAAAACTTTTCAAATTTGTCAAAGGCTTCACACTTATGAGAAAGGAATAAGCACCATGCAAAACGGGAGTAATAATCAATAATTGCAAGTCCATACATGTTTCACCAAGGCTCAAGTATATAGTAGGATCAAACAAATCTATTTGCAAAAGTTCAAGATGACTTGAGATAGAAACTATATTCGTGGCTTTGAATGAAGATCTTGTTTGTTTCCCATATTGATGTGCGTCACGAATATGATCTTTTTCAAATTAAGCTTTGGTAGTCGTCAAATAAGATCATTTTTCAAAGGTTTTGAAATTAAGTCTGTAGTAGCATGCTCAAATCTTCTATTTCAAATCCAAGGATTGTTTTCATTTGAGATACTCAAATATTTCACAAAGTTCATATGTTCAAGATCAACTGTATAGACATTATCACATCCTGAACAATCAAATGGTATTTCATTTATCTAAGCACGGACCACTTTACATTTAGATGACAAACAAATGCACACAATACCCTTATCATATAGTTGGCTTATGCTAAGAAAATTATGCATAAGACCATGAACAAGTAAACCATCGTATATGCAAGGAGAAGAGTAGGGACAACGTTACCGATACAAAGAGTTTTTCTTTTCTTGATGTCACCAAAAGTGAGAAATACTTTCCTCGGTTTGATTAAAGTAGACTTGAATTTATATTTGGTTTGAGAAACCACTATCTAAGCATCACTTTTTGATATTTATTCTCAATCTTCAAGCATACCTATGCAATTAAACGAAAATTTGGTGCCCAAATTTTCTTGGGTCCTTCATTGTTAGTCTTGACATTTGGAGACCATCTTGGTTTTTCTCAACTTCTTTTTAAATGAATATTGATGAGCAATACACCCATGATCGCCATAATAATGACATCTTGTAGAGTTTATCGATGGTGAGGAGGCTTTGACAAAAAGTACATCTAATTTTCTGATTAGAGCATTTCCACTATAGCCAATTCCTTCTTTATTGCAAGTGGATTTTTGAGAAGAAAGTATTTTTTTCAAGTGTTTCTTGACCCTTGAGAAACTTAATTGAAATTTTTGAGAGTTCAACTTGTTCTTTCAAAGACTTATTCTCTTTAAGCAATAATTCATCTTCTTTAGATTCTTCATTTCTATTTTTTATTTGAAAGGAACTTTTCTTTCAAGAATTTTTTTTCATTAATCAATGTTTTAACTTGATCATTTAATGACTCTATTTTTGCTTTCAAAGATTCGTTTACAAGTTTAAACACTAAACATTGTTTTCTCTTTTTGTGGCCCCTTTTTCTTAGAAGAGTATTTGGTTCTCAATTTTTCAAACACACCATATAACTCATGAAAACTGCCTATAAGCTCATTATAAGATAAATTATTTACCCCATCTTCTTCAAAATTTACCTCATCTTCTTCAAATTCTTCTTCTTCTTCTCCAAATCTCCTTTGCAGTCTTGCAACTTTTGACATGATTAAACACATTGGGAATAATAACTTATAATAATTGGAGGCGGGCTTTAACATTTTTCTCAAGCTTTTTCTTCTCATGTTGAATAATCTCATTTCCAAATTCATCAATAATTAAATTTCCTTTATTCATTGAAGGAACAAAATCACCATTTTTTGGGATCAGCCGCAAGTCAAAATGAATAGACTTAATAAAAAGTCTCATCCTAAGTTTCCAATAGAAAAAGCTTTTACCATCAAAAAGTGGAGGTTTCTCAGTTGATTGACCCTAAACCAAAATAGGTGCAAAGGTTGCCATAAGTATCACTCTACTGTTGCTAGACCAAAAAAATGGGTACTAGCTTTGATACCAATTGAAGGCCCTAAGTGCAACCTAAGAGGGGGTGAATTAAGTTCTTTCGAGATAAAATAAAATTTTAAACTTTAGCAACCAAAAAAAATAAATAAAATGAAAGCTAAACAATGAATATGAAATGTAAAAAATAAAGGCAAGAAGAAAAATGATGCACAAGGATTTTTATGGTGGTTTACTTCCAGCCTGTATGCTAGTCCATTTCTCAGTTGACTACTCTTTTTCACTTGAGCCTTTAACTATACTTTATGATCCTTTTTAAAACTAGGCTACGGATCTAGCCTTTACAATCGGTCTTTTTGTACATAGGCTCAAAACCCAACCTTTACAAACAACCCTTTTATAATAATAGGCTCAGGATTCAATCTTTAAAATGAATTAAAACAATGAAATAATTAATACACTAAAATTCTTCACTCTTTGAAGAGTGAATTGACACTAGATCAAGCTTCACCAAAGCTAAGGATAAGTCATTTAAGCTCAATGATCGACAATAAAGAGAAGTAGTGATTCTCAAGAAAACCTTAAAAGGAGCTTGAAATTAAAACATTAAAGCATAACAGAACAAGATCTTTTTAATCAAAAAAGGGTTTAGACAGAATTGGATTAATTAGACCAAAGCATTCAAGCCCTATTTGTAGGCAAATGAGGGCATAGGGGACATTCAAAATGTTAGGAAAGATCTTTTCTAGTCTCCTATGCATAGGGGACATTCAAATTTGGAGCCTTTTCTAGTCTCTGTGTCAACACACAGAAGCTCCGGATGGCTACTGTATGTTTGCGTGTCAACACATACCTTATGTGTGTCAACACTTAGCATGCCTAGGTGGATTTGAGCGTTTTTGATCATTTAACTTAATTGATTGATTTACCATATTAGTTTAATTTTTTGAATTAAAGTCCATATTTTCCTTTGATTATTTGAACGGTTGATTGATTCATTCAAGCTAAAATATCACCCTATTAAAATTTGATCTTGTTATTTTTAGGTATCTTTTTTCATAATATTAATTTGAAAATTATTTTTATTGACAAACTAGAAAGCAAGCAAGGACTCCCTCCTAAGCAGGGTTTGGGGGGTGGATGTGCTACCCTGAAGAGAGGCTGTTTCCGATAACCCCCAACTAGAGGGGTGCAACACGAGGACTTCCTAGGAGGTTACTCATCTTAGTACTACTCTTGCCCAAGCACGCTTAACTTCGGAGTTCTATTGGGATTCGGTGCTTGCATGTTGGTACCCTCTTAGGTTTCATTGACAAACTAGATTGGCTTAAATTTCACTTAAATATTTTTCAAATAACATTTGGAAAACGAATTTCAAAAATATTTTGGATAGGGCATCACATACCAATATTGAGATATGACTCAGTTGATATATCCCGATCCTAAGTCCTAAAATGTACAAATAAACAACTTAAAGCTCTTGGACTCGAATCTCATTCTCTTCATTTTATATGAATCTTCTCTTCAACTTTATCTCTTTTCCTCTTGATCCATCGTCCAAGAAAGTTTGGTATCAACATGATTAGCCTTGATTTTTTCTAGATTTTATGTGAGTCACTTTTAAATAAGATTAGAACAATTTAAATACAATGGCTTGAATGTTATCATCAAAATTGCAATATAAATGGACTTTGGGGCCGACAAATCCTCGTATCAATTCCAAGGAAGTAGTAATAACGTGCTTGGTTGCCGAGGTGAGAAATTAAACTTCCTTTGGGGGGGCCATTAAAAACAAAGAAATTAATGCTGCCTAGAGAGGCTAGATAAGTTACTTTCTGTGTTTTGAAGAAAATTAGAAATTGTTTAGCGATTTCGGCATTCCATATATTATCAACTTTTTGGCAATCAAACATAAGGAAAAATCTCTACTTCTTGTTGATGTATTTTTGAAAAAAGAATTATTAACGAAGTGTTTGAGATTTGTCCCAATGTTGTTTGAAGTGTTTTTTACTTGTATGGGATGTGTGTTGACACACAGGGCTCGTGTGTCGACACACACTCTTACAGAACCAAAATACAGAGCTGTGTGTTGACACACAGAGCCTGTGTGTCGACGCACAATCTTATAGAAATGCACAAAACAGAGCAGTGGTAGATCCAACATCAAGTTTGGATAAAGACCACATTGACCTCCACTGGTTGCGACTGTGAAAGGAAAGAGTTGGTCAACCTCTAAAACACTCATAATCCATGGCTTTCTAATGAAGAATGAAAAGCAAATAATTCTAAGTACTATCTAAAACAATTAATTTTTTGCATGTTCAAACATTAAAGAATGCAAGAACATTTACCTTCACTTCTCCACCAAGACGTGCTTCGGATGCCTGAAACCTGGCATCTACAATCTTCTTAAGATCCCTTTCGTAACCTCTTATGGAAGTCTTTGAACACTGTTGAACCTCCTGACAATACTATGTTCTGATATAAAATGCAAAACCAATCAACAAAGCAAAATGCTAACATTCAATCCTAGGCTAATCATTCAAATACAAAATTTTTTTTTATAAGCATATAAAAATGTTGATAACATATCTCCTCAAACTTTAATATGAATCAACAACTCAAATTCACTACACAAACACTGAAAAAAAATAAAAGCTAAAAAACGTGACAAAAACACAACTAATCATAATGAAGCATCAAACATTATAATCTAATGCACTAGACTCATTGGAATCTACATTTGAGAGAAAAAACAGCTTAAAACACCATATACTTAGTACATATTATCTCAAAATCAAGCGAAAATTGAGCAAACTAATCATGATAGCATACATAAAACTAACACTACACCAAACATTAATACATTAGGTAATCATATATTGAACTATTCGATCCTCAACAAATTGACAGTAATCTTATATTAAACTACTCAATTTTCAACAAATTGACAATAATCTTACATTAACCCTATTTTATTAAAAACTAACCCTATTTTGTACCTGAAACAAGAGAAGGATGAGAAGAAAAAGCAAAGACCTAAAGCTAATACTTTATCTTAGCCAAAAGGCCGAGAAAGCTATCCCAAAGATAATACTTTCAAACAGTCTAAACCTAGTATAATCACTCAATTAACTGCAATTAAACTTTATTACATTGGAAATTGAAACACGAAATTGATACCTTCGCACTAGAGTCAATCTCGTAGTGTCAATCCCTTTCTCTTTAGCAGACCTATGCCAGATGAGAGAGGATACCAGAAAAATAAGAGAGGGTACTAGAAAAATGAAATTTGAGATAAGTTTGAGCTTAAAAACATCGTGAATGTGGTAACGGAGGAGGAGAACATCGATCGGACCACCAGATTGGTATAGGACTACCACCAATCGAGAGGTACTCTGGCAATGAAGAGAAGAGAAAGAACGTGGAGAAGATCAGAGGTCTGGAGGAGGTTGATGATGTCTCAAAATCAAAGCCCACCACTGGAACCGAGATCGGGCACCACCACCTCCATCGTCACTGTGCTCCACCAAAGAAGAGAAGGACGCCTCTGTTGACCTGGGTGCAGTGGTCCAAGATGGAGAAGCAGCGGGAAAGACGAATGACCCTCGACCTCTGCATCACCGTCGCAACCACCTGCTTGTCGTTGCACCGTCGAGTCGCCGTCACCTGAGCCACCTTGGAGTTTCGCGGTAGGGAGCCATGGAGCGCCACAACCAATAGGGCTGAGCTAGGGTTTCGAGGGGTAGAGACCGAGAGAGAGAGCGAGACAGGACAACGAAAGCGAGCGAGCCAAGAGACGAGAGTGAAGAATAGAATTTTTTTTACTGAAAATTAAGTATTATAATAAATATAAATGAAATCTTTTGTACTCAAAATTGAGAGGTTCAGTGGGAATTTTCGCACTCAAAATTTTGTGAATTGACATAAATTTTTAAAGTTTGCCAATATTAAGTTTATGTTATGCGTTAAAATTAATATGATTGAATTATCTATGTGTCTTTGATAAATTGCTTTAGGTTGGGGATGTTCGAAAACAGCCTCTCTTCCACCTGGAAGGGGGAAAGCTGCGTACACACCCCCCAGACCCTGCTTATCGCGGAAGCCATTGTGACACTGGAACTGTTGTTGTTGTTTCTTTCATAAATTACTTTTTTTTTTAAACATAATATTGGAGAGAAGTGAAATATTTGTTTCTTAGCTCATGAGATATAAATTTTTTATTTATTTATTAAAATACCATTACCAACAAACAAAAAGTGTATTGTTGGTAATGATATATATAATAACAACAGATTGGTTTTTCTGTTATAAAAGGGGTCAACCCTATATGCCATGTGTATGAGATTTTGCATTTGAAATAAAAATATTTTTTTTTGCTATTGATATATCAATTGTAACAAAAAATTTTCTAGTTTGTTACTATTGGTCACTTTTTTTGTAGTGACTAGTGTATCAACACACAGCTCCTTGTGTTGACACACGGGGCGGGTTTTGGCAGTTTTAAAGCACCATTTTTCCCTTTTTTGCGCCCCCTTTTAGGGTGTTTTTAGGGGATGTTTCTCTTCATTCTAACATATATGTTTACCCCTTTGTTTAGATTTACAAGTGCTTGAATCAATTGATAACAAAAGAAAGAACTTTGTGAAAGATAACTTGTGAATCAAAGTGTTGAAAGTTTTGGGAAAACTGCATTCTCATTCATCTCTTCTATCTCTCCCTTTACACACTTTTACTTCATCGCTTTTGTTGTCGTTGTATCCCCGAGACTAATTCCTACACTGAAATAAATTTTAAGGAAAGTGATTACACGGCCTCGACACCTGAGATCTCTAGGATACCTGTTCTTGTGAGTTTTGCAAGTGTTTGCACCTACATTTCTCATAATTTGTACTTCTTTTACATATTTTTTGGCAACCAAATGAGGCCATACAATATATTTGGTTACGCTGTAATGCTATTGCATTTTAAGAATCATTATTTTAAAGTAACTTTTTAAACATTATTTCATAATTATTGTATTCACCATAGCTGTGATACTCTCTCTCTACTGCTCTCTCTTTCTCTACTGCTGCGTGCTACTGTACTCCTCAAGGTTAACCTGCCACACCACCGTCGGCAACCTCAACGACGCGGTAGGACACCATCGCCGACGACCTGAAGAGGACGGAGCCATCGCAGCACCGGAGCAGAGTCGCAAACCGTCCGGAGCCCCAGCCCCTCTCCCCCTTCGAAACCCAGACCCTCAGCCCCTAGACCCTCAACCAACACACCCCCCCCCCCCCCCCCCCCCCCCCCCCCCCCCCCCACCATCACTGGTGCTCGCCGAACCACGATAGAAGAAGACCCTACCCAGCCACTCGCTCAACCACTCAACCCACCCCTCCAGCCACTTGCTCAGCTACTCAACCAAACACCCCGCTGATTTTAAGCCAGGACCCACGAGAACCCAACCCCTGATGAGCCGTGACCCAGACCCTCCACTACTAGAACCCAACCCCTGACCAGCCATGACCCAAACTCTTCACGACTGGAACCCAACCCGACCGGACACAAGCACCCACCCCCCTCCCCCCCACCTTGGCCACCCAGACCACCACCCACCCACCTAGGCCTCCACCAGGAACCCCTGCCCATCTCTCACCCCTCCGCTCCCCCTGACACCCGACTAACCGTCACCCTTACCCCAGATCGACCACCACCGTCGCCACCCCACGACCACCCAACCCGGAGCACAACCGACCTCATAGCCCCGAACCACTAACAACAAGACCAAACCCCGCCCCCTATACCGAACAACCCGCCACCCCACGACCACCCAACCCGGAGCAACTGCCAGTCACCACCCCACGAAAGCACGCAGCTGACCGATCCAGGTAAGCAAAGATCGGTTGGCCCCAGGTATGTATCCTACTCTTTTCCTCTTGTATTTGCTTCCCTTTTTGTCGGAAAGTATTTAATTTCAGTGGGGTTTGCTATTTCATTTTCTTATTTCGACTAGTCACTACTTAACGTGTGTGGAATCTGTGCGCATTTGTGTGAGATTTCTTGCTAGTTTACATATTCATAGTGACAGAGGTGTATGAATGATACTAGTCATGGAACTCAAAACGTGAGGCCATCTTCAAAGGGGGTGGGAAGGCGGAGAGAGAAGCGACAGAGGGAGGAAAACCTAAGAATAGGGACACTAAATATCGGGACATTGGAATAGAAGAACCACGAGGTGGCCTAAATGATGATGAAAAGAAGGATCAACATTCTTTGTCTGCAGGAGACTAAATGGGTGGGCACGAAGGTAAGGGATGTGCCAGGATATAAATTGTGGTATTCGGGCAAAGCCAGAGGGAGGAATGGAGTTGGCATTATTGTCGATAACAGTCTTAAGGATAAAGTAGTCGAGGTATCCAGAACTGGTGATAGGATTATAGGCATCAAGATGATCCTAGATGGGGAGGTATTGAACGTCATCAGAGCCTCTGTACCTCAGATTGGACTGCCAGAGAATGAGAAGGCTACATTTTGGGAGAACATGGACAAAATGATGCAAGTCATACCACAAGCCGAACAAGTGGTGATTGGCGGGGATTTCA
This sequence comes from Simmondsia chinensis, assembly GCA_018398585.1. Taxonomy (NCBI): domain Eukaryota; kingdom Viridiplantae; phylum Streptophyta; class Magnoliopsida; order Caryophyllales; family Simmondsiaceae; genus Simmondsia; species Simmondsia chinensis. The sequence continues at coordinate 29,848,898 of JAGTTD010000010.1, read as the reverse complement.
ATGGACATGTTGGCACGACAGAGGATGGATATGCGTCGTACTATGGAGGATTTGGATTTGGAACTAGGAATGTAGAGGGAAAATCCCTCCTAGACTTTGCGGTCACTTATGGGCTAACAATTGCCAACACCTTCTTCAAAAAGCGTGACGAGCATATCATCACGTATCAAAGTAGGGGGACAAGGGCTCAGATTGATTACATACTACTCAGGAAGAGGGTACAAAGAGAATGCAAGGATTGCAAGGTCATCCGAGGGGAGGACCTTTCTAAACAACATAAGGTAATGTGCGCAGATGTAAAGGTCAATAAGAGGGCAAGAAGAAGCAGGAAATTCGTGCAGAGACATACCCGCTGGAGGGATTTGAAGGGGGAAGAGTATAGAGCCTATAAGGAAAAGGTGGAGTCAGAGCTCGATTGGGATGGGGAGGGAGATACTAATCGAATGTGGAATGAGATGGCCCAAAAGATTAGGGGACTGGCACGCGAAGTTCTGGGTGAGTCAAATGGTGGGGCAACTATCAACAGAGAGTCTTGGTGGTGGCTTGAGGAGGTACAATAGAGGATTAAGGCGAAACGAGACTTGTTTAAGGAGTGGAAGCATAGTGGAGAAGAGGAAAAGGGACGTCAATATCAGCAAGCCAAGAAGGAAGCAAAGAAGGCAGTCAGAGAGGCACAATTAAGAGCATATGAGGAGTTTACAAGAGGCTGGATGCCAAGGAGGGAGCCAGGGATATATACAAGATCTCTAGAGCAAGAGAAAGGAGGACGAGGGACTTGGAGCAAAGGAAATGCATAAAAGGAGAAGATGGACAGGTGCTAGTGGAAGGGCATCTAATTAGAGCTAGGTAGAAAGCTTACTTCCACGATCTGTTCAACAACTAAGGAAACACAGAGATAGTTATAGGTGATCTCCAGACACCAGGGGAGGATCAGAGCGACTGCTACTGTGAGTGAATTACCCCAGAGGAGATCAAGGAAGCTCTAAAACACATGGGTATGGGTAGAGCGGTTGGTCCAGATGGAATACCCATTGAGGTATGGAAATGCCTTGGACAGAGGGGCATCAGCTGGTTGACAAAATTCTTTAACCAAATCCTTTTGGGGAAGAAGATGCCTGACGAATGGCAGAAGAGCACACTGGTCCCAATCTACAAGAACAAAGGCGACATCCAAAGTTGCTTCAACTATCGGGGGATCAAACTAATGTGCCACACTCTCAAGCTGTGGGAGCGAGTCATAGAAAGGAGGCTACGGCAACAGACAGAGGTGACCGAAAGCCAGTTCGGGTTCATACTTGGGAGATCAACAATAGAAGCCATCCACCTTCTAAGACGGACGATAGAGCAGTATAGGGAGAGACAAAAGGATCTCCACATGGTCTTCATTGATTCGGAGAAGGCATATGATAGAGTGCCAAGAGAGGTACAATGGAGGGTGTTGAGTAGGAAAGGCATCCCCATGCCTTATATCTGGGCCATTAGGGACATGTATGAGAAGGCACATACCAATGTGCGCACAGGGGAAGGGGAGACAGACACTTTTCCTATTATAGTTGGGGTGCACCACGGTTCTACCTTGAGCCCCTTTCTGTTCATTCTAATGATGGATGAGCTCAGTAGACACATCCAAGGAGAGGTTCCTTGGTGTATGCTTTTTGCAGATGACATAGTTTTAGTAGGGGACTCCCGAGCGGACATAAATGAGAAGTTAGAATTGCGGAGGGTGCTTTGGAATCGAAGGGTTTACGGATTAGCAGATCTAAGACCAAGTACGTGGAATTCAAATTCGGTCATTCCACCATGACTAGTACGGAGGATGTCAAGATAGAATCGGAGTCCGTACCGAGAAAGAAGAGTTTCAAATATCTAGGATCCATGATACACTAGAATGGTGAGGTGGATGAGGATGTCAACAACAGGATTAAAGCAGCTTGGCAGAAGTGGAAGATGGCCTCTGGGTTGCTCTGTGATAGAAATTTCCTGCTAAAATTAAAGGGTAAATACTATAGGACAGTAGTGAGACCGGCTATGCTATATGGAGCAAAGTGTCGCCCAATGAAACAAAATCAAACATAGAGGATGAAGGTGGTAGAGATGAGGATGTTGCGCAGGATGTGTGGCCACACAAAGAAGGATAGAATCAGGAATGATGTAATAAGAGGTAAACTAGGTGTAGCCTCGATAGAGGATAAATTGAGGGAGCACCACCTGAGATGGTTTGGACATGTTAGCGGGAGACCGACCACAGCTCCGGTCAGGAGGTGCGAACAGCTACACAAAACACTAGGCAGAAGAGGGAGAGGCAGGCCAAAGAGGAGTTGGTTGGAGACGATTCGACATGACCTAACCCACCTAAACCTTAGAGAGGAGATGGCCTTAGATAGGGCACGATGGAGGGCAAGCATAAGGATAGCGGACATGGCAGCGTAGAATAGTGCGGCGAATGACTAATAGTTTAAGATTTCTAGGCAGTCATAACCCCAGATAGTGCACATATCTGCTATTTAGTTGTTTTCTGATTATTGGGCTATTATTGGCTATATACTATTAGCTTTTAGTAGTTTGACTAACACTTTTCAGGATGCCAGGATGCCATGCCTCCAGGACGACAAGATTCTCCAGGTTGGGGGTCCTCGGAAACAGCCTCTCTTCCACTCGAAAGGGGTAAGGCTGCGTACATCCACCCTCCCCAGACTCTGCTTTTGCGGGAGCCCTTGAGGCATTGGGAATATTGTTGTTGTTGTTGTTGTTGTTGTATTTTAAAGTAACTTTTTTGTTGTATTCTTAAGAGATCTTTTTGATGAGGACCAAATTAAAAAAGGGCATCACTTTCTTGTTCTTAAAAGATCTTTTCAATAAGGACAAAACGCCCAAGTTATACAAAAGCCGGCAAGACTTATTATTTAACAATATAATCTTCTATCTATTCTTTGTGGCCAAGTGCCCTCCTATAATATTAATTTTTCAAGGCTCCATTAAAAAATAAAAAGAAAAAAGTCAATTATTTCATGGTCTCTTTTAAATGGAAAGAGAAAGAAGAACAAATTATTTGAAAAAAAAATACTTCATTATTTGATGACCTCTCCAAAATGAAATAATCAATTTATATAGTTAATCCAAACAATGAAAAAAATACAAATACAAGAACTAGAAAATTGTAATCGAGACTCTTAAACTTCCCAAAATTCCAACAATTGTTCTGGTAGTGAGGTGCGCATATAATACACAATTTTGATATATATCCGTGCTTTCTCATTTAAAAAAGGCATTTACGTATCACTGCCATAATACAGTGAAATATATGTTTTCTTGATATTATCTATGTAATACACCTAGCTTTATTTTTTTCATTAAAAAATACAGATGCCCGAAGTAAAAAATTATATCTCAAAAACTCTTGAAATCTCAGAAATTACTCTAAATATTGTCAGTAAATTTTTTTTTTTTTTTTTTTGGGTAGGTGTTAGTAAAATTTGCTACATGTCCATGTAGTGTACAACAACAACAGCAACAACAAAAGTCCCAGTGCCACAAGAGCTCCCGCTTGGGTAGGGTCGGGGGGGGGGGGGGGGGGGGGGGGGGGGGGGGGGGGGAATGAATGTACGCAACCTTCCCCCCTTGAGGGTCCATGAACTGTATTGTACGCAAATATTGTTAGTAAAATTTGCGTACAATACACTTGATGAACATTTATACGTACTTTCCCCTTTAAAAAGGGCTTTTACATATTATTGCTTATAATAACGTAAAATACACATTTTCGTAATGCTATCCGTATGATACAGGTAATAGAAAATAAAAATAATCAATACCTACAGCTAAATTTAAAGACAAAATTCGATTTAGGTGTCTTCAGGTATGGTGTCTTCAGCTAAATTAACCTTCTAAACCAAGTAGAAAAAGAAATTGCTAAGAAGAGGAAGCACTTTCAAATTAAATATTTAGTTTCTCATTCCTATTTGTACAACTTCAATGTAATAATTACTATTAGATCGTGCTTGGTGTATGTAATTGAAGTTTATAATTCCAACTATGTTTGGTTCATTTGTTAAAATTAGGATTGAATTTTGGATAATAGTCATAAAGACATCTCAAATTATTGGTTAGAATTCAAGTGACTCCTCGAACTTTTAATTTCACTAAAGATATCATTGAACTATGGATCAAAATCAATGTGATCTCTCAACATCAAATTTGATCAAGGACACTCCTGAATTATTAACTAAAATCAATTTGATTCCCAACCTTAAAAATTTTATTAAAAACACCTAAGACTACAAAAAAATAATAATAATAAAAAAAGTAAAAAAAAAATAAAATAAATTGGTTCAAATATCTTGAGATTTAATAATATAGATTTCAGGTACCCTGAAATTTTAAAGTATTTTTTTAACATCTTTAACTTGGGTAACTTTTGTTTTAAAGTATCTTTTCCATCACTTTGTTAAGATTTCGTTAAAATTAGAATAATGTGATACTAAAACAAATTAAACTAAGGAAAAAATATTATTTATAATTAAAAAATTTTAATATTTAGAACAATTTATTAAAAAAAATTAAAATTTTTTGAGAAAATTTGGTGCTGGTGCCCTAAAGTTTGGTAATATATTTTTCAGGTACCCTAAGGTTTTGAGCTGTTTTTGAGGTACCCTAAACTTTAAAAAAATTTTTTTTTTTAAAGTCATACTAATAGAACCTTAACGGAGTTAAGCAAAGAGTACCTTAAAAAAGTAACCAAAGTTTAGAGTACCTCAAAATTGTTTTAAAACCCTAGGGTATCTAAAAAATATATTACCAAATTTTAGGGTACCCGAAATTTTCTCAAATTTAAACATACATATTCTATATTTTGTTAAATTTATCACTTTAGATCTCAAATTAATGTTTATACCAATTTATTTACTAGATGTTAATTTTTTATTACTGCTATTGCAATTAATATTAGGGTTATTTATGCCAAGTTCCCTCTACTTTGCCCGTTCTGTCAATTTAGTCCTCGGAAACAACGTCCTTTCCACTCAGAAGGGGTAAGGCTACGTACATCCACCCCTCCCAAACCCTGCTTATTGCGGGAGCCGCGAGGCACTGGGACTGTTGTTGTTGTTGTTGTTGTTAGTCCTGTACAACTTAAAATGTGTCAATTTGATCCTTAAAGAAAATTTTATATTAAGTTTTTAATAAAATTTTTAATGGTTTGGTCACAAATTGGGTCAAATTTCAGTAAACAGATAATTTTATAATAAGTTACTTACATCTGACATAATTTTTTCGTTCAAAATTACACCATTAATATAACTAAAATTTGACCAAAGGACTAAATTGACTGATTTTAAATTGTTTAGGGACTAAATTGATACAATTGAAAGTACAAGGACTAAATTGACACAATAGGCAAAATACGAGGATATTTGGCGTAAATAACCTTGTTGGTAAACTATAATTGAGCAGCTTGCTACTGTAGATCGGCAAGTAGGTTATCCCGGCAATTATTTAGACAGAATTTTAAAACAACGGAATTCGCCCAGTACTAGTAAAAGTCCACACAATTCATTTAGTATGGGAAAAATCGACACAATTCACCCAGTAGGGATAAAATCGACATAATTCACCCAGTAGAGATCAAAACCAGCATAATTCGCCCAGTACAGGTAAAATCAACACAATTCACCCAATAGGAGGGCAAAACCAACACAATTTGCCTAGTAGGGGTGGAACCAACGTAATTCACCCAGTACAGGTAAAAAAACGCAATTCGCCCAGTAGAGGTAAAAACCAACACAATTTGCGCAGCACAGGTAAAATTAATGCAATTTGGCCGGTACGGGTAAAATCAACGCAATTTGGCCGATACGGGTAAAATCAACATAATTTGCCCAGTAGAGGTAACAACCAACACAATTCACCCAGTACGAGCAAAACCAACGCAGTTCACCCATTACAGGTAAAATCAATGCAATTCGCCCTGTAGAGGTAAAATCAACATAGTTCGCCCCATAGAGATAAAAACCAGCTCAATTCGCCCAGTAGGGGGTGGAGCCAACTTAATTCACCTAGTACAGGTAAAACAAACCACCTAGTACACGTAAAACCAACATAATTTGCCCACTAGGTCCAATTCAATGTAATTCGCCCATTGTGCTCAATGCAACATAATTCGCCCACTGTCTTTAACTTATGGCACAAGTAACTAGAGGATAAAATTGAACATAGGAACATACCCAGTGCCTCAAGGGCTCCCGCCTACATAGGGTCTTGGGGGGGTGGCGAATGTACGCAGCCTTCCCCCTTCAGGGTGTCAACCTGAAGAGAGGCTGTTTCCCAATACCCCCAACTTGAGGGTGAGGACTTCCCAGGAGGTCACCCATCCTGATACTACTCTAACCCAAGAACACTTAACTTCGGAGTGCTAATGGGATCTAGTGACGGCATGTTTGTGCCCCTTTAGAGGATAACATTGAACATACTTATCCAAAAAGTCATACTCATCTACAAACACTCCTTCTGTCAGTAAACTATAATTGAGCAGCTTACTATTGTAGATAAGCAAATAGGTAACATAGACAATTATTTGGATAGGAATTTAAATCAACACAAATCGCCCAGTAGAGGCAAAATCAGTACAATTCGCATAGTAGAGGAAGAAGCAACACAATTCGCACAGTAGACGCAAAATTAACACAATTGGCCCAGTACAGGCAAAACACAATTCGCCTAGTAGAAATACAGCGCAATGTGCCCAGTAGTAACACAATGCAATTCGCCCAGTAGGTTAAGCTCAATGTAATTCGTCCACTTTAACCTACTTAACACACAAGTAAATAAAGGATATAATCAACCATGCTTAATCGAAAAGGGATACTTATCTAAAAAGAAATGCTCATCCAAAAACATCCTTCCTCTATAAAAAGGAGGGCTGCACGCCTCCTTCAAGGGCACCCATTCCTACGATCACCTCTTCGGAGCAACAATCGTCCAAACGCCTTACTCCCCTCAACCTAAGCATTTTATCTCTATTATTTATTACTTTTCCCTTATTTACTATTTCATAATATTGATACTAACATGAGCATCGAAGGGGTCCCCCTGGGTTGCTCCACGGGCCCCTCTAACCGTTCATTTGATCTTGTAGGGAACATCAAATCGGGCGTGTAGCTAGAGCTTTAGTTAAGCTCATCCTAATGAACCCCACCTCATACAGAACTCCAAAGTGATGAATAAGCATACTGACCAAATTCATCACAAACATATTGGCGCTATCTTTGGGAAGGATCATAAGCTCACACTTAGCTTGGCGTTTCTTATAAAATTCAAACATTTTTAATGTCATTTAAGGTAATTCACATCATTTTTTGGGCAAACAAGCTTATTTAAGAAAAGTAAGCTAAAAAAGCTCTCCACTATTCCTTTGACCACTTTTAAGCATATCTATATATGCAAAGAGGTATGTTGGAGTAAGTCATGTATTGTGACATATATCATACCTCTTTCTTATCTTTTCTTTAATCAAAAATTTGAATAAAATTATCATAGGCACCTAGAACTCATCATGAGCTTCGTTTTGATATATCATTCAATCCGTAACTCTTCAAAGAGTAAAAGTTATCCTTGTTTCAAGTTAAAGGGTAAGCTATGTAACCACCACCAACAGAATTCGCCTGCTTCATGTTCTCGCTTCTTTTTCAAATTATTTTTGTTCCAAAGCTTTAAAAATTTGCATAGTTACATAGAACTCTTCAAGAGCTTCATTTTGATATGTAACTCAATCCGTAACTCTCCACGAATTAAAAGTTATCCTTGTTTCAAATTAAAGGGTAAGCTATGTAACCACCACCAACGGAATTTTCCCGACTCATGTTCTCACTTCTTTTTTATTTTATTTTTGTTCCAAAGCTTTCAAAATCATCATTGATATTTAAAACTCTTAAAGAGCCTCGTTTATATATAACTCAATCCGTAACTCATTACAAATTAAAAGTTATTCTGGTTTTAATTTACAAGGCACGCTATACAACAACCACGATTGGAATTCCCCAAGTCCGTATTTTCACTTCCTTTTCATATTTTATTTGATCCAAAACTTAAAACCTCATTATAGTTACATGAATACTTCCTGAGCATCATATTGATAGCTGATTTGGTCCATAACCGTTCATGAATCGAAAGTTCTGCTCGTTTCAAATCAAACGGCCAAGTCATATTACTATTACAAGAGGAAAACGCCCACTTCATCTTTCCACCACTTTTTCATATTTTCTTTGTCCAAAAACTTAAACAATCATCATAGGTTCCAAGGTTCCAAGCACTATTCGATAGCTTGATTTGATATGCGATTCAACCGGTAAATCTGCACGGACTAAAAATTATGCTCGTTCTAAGTCAAAGGTTCAAGTTGTATATGCATCATGTGGATAAAACACCCAGTTATGTTTTCACCTTTTTCTTATGTTCTCATTTATATAAAAAAAAAAATTTTAAAACATTTTTGAGAACTCATCATTTATGAATATGGAGCTCTTTAAAAGCTTCGTTTTGACATGTGAATTGACTCATAACTACTTACAAGTGAAAAGCTATATACATTTAAAAATCCGCCATACGACGAATTCCCTATCCGGTGTTTTCCACAACCTGGTGAACTTCACAACCCGGTGTTATCCGCAACCAGGTGTAATTCGTAAGACCTGGTGTTATTCCTGATGCATCTCTTACTATACGACAATCACCATCCTAAGCCGCTATCGTCATTCTCATTAACGACCATGCGATGCCTGGAAGTTTAACCACCATCGTCTCAAAATTCGCCCCCATTTAATGCTTCGTTCCCAGTGTGTGAAGCTTCATCTTCCGCTACCACTATCATTATTTCTATAACATGTTAGTACTGGCATAACACCCTTATCCATCAGTGCCCTCGGTTGCACAACAACTGCCACTGGCACGCCAGTCGTCACTGGTTGTTCGCTGCCCACCATGGTCAAACCCTTGCTCTCTCTTTCAAACCAAAATTTGGGTAAATTTCTATGACGATCTTAGCTAAATTCAACCTCGAAAGAGTCATTTTCATTACTATCTTAATTTCATTTAACTCTAAATGGGTCAATTTTCGCTACCATCTTAGTTTACACTAACCTCAAATGGGTCAATCTTCGTTATAATTTCAATTTCTTCAACCATAAATGGGTCACTTTTTGTTACAACACTTATTCAAATAAACCATGAGTGCGTCAATTGTCGTCACAATCTTGGTTGGATCCATTCTTGTCTTGTTCCAGTTCTCGTTCAAATTAAACCCTTATTTGAAGAATTTTTCTCACGATTCTACTTCATCTCAACTCTAGTTGAACAAATTTTTTTTTTTAATTCTGGCTCAGTATTCATATTTAATCAAATTCTGATTGACTTAATTCTTGCTACATCAATAGTTTGTCTCAATCCCAACTGAATCAATACCTACATGCGTTTTAGCCTAATCAAGTCCTGATTATGCCGATTCCTATTGAATCAGAATCTAAGGGAATCAGTCTTCGTTGCAATTTTGCACTAATGGACTTTAAGTTGAATCAACCTTTGCTAAAGTTTCTAGTCCAAACAAACTATACCTCAGCACACTCTTGCTATAATTCTAGTTCGACTAAGTTATACTTTGCCAGATCATTACCCATAAATCCTCAAAATAATAATTAGACACAATAATTCTAAATTAAGTGTATTAACAGAACAAGATCATTGACCCTGCCCTTAATGATTTGGAAATACAAAACGCACATTATCTAACACCAAAACATGAGTGAAAATCAGAGAACACATATAATTATTGAGTTTTAGAATAGTAAAAGCACATATAACAAGACAGCCAAGTCACACAATTCATTCCAAGCACTTTGTTTAGGCACGTAAGAGACCTCATAACTTCCTTGGAATTCACAAGGCACGTCATTTGTCTCTCTCCATCCATGACTAATCCAAGTACTCCAAGAATTTCTTATTGGCATATTCTATAAACCTATGAAGAAAATCTCAAAGCAAACAATTCATCAAAGGGGAACTCAATGTGCTGTAATGGGAGAAGCTACTCGTCATGTGCCACATGGCAATTTTTTTCCTATAAACACTAGCAAGGGCGATTTAGTCCAAAAGACATAATCTCCCCATACTTGGCTTATTTCATAAGCTACAAAATATCAACATACCTCAAAATTGGGCGTGGCTGTATGCAAAGTACCTTTTGGGAGATACTTTTCAGAAATCAAGTCAAATCAAAAGTCCAAAATGTATCCGAGTCAGAAATTATTTCATAAGTATTGGGAGCTGGAAGACCTTGCCTTCATTCACGATTCCCTATCCATAGTGGTGTAAAAATCGTTTTAAGACTAGGAGACTTCATCCCTATCTAGAGTCCGAACTTCATTTTAATCGTGGTACAAATCATTTTAGGACTGGGGGACTTCGTCCGTGTTCACAGTCCGAACTTCATTTCAGCGGTGGTACCAATCCTTTTAGACCTGGGGGACTTCATCCCTGTTCACAGTCTGAATTACATTTTAGCGGGTGGTACAAATTGTTTCAGGACAAGGGGACTTCATCCCTGTTCACATCCCGAACTTCATTTCAACGATGGTACAAATTGTTTTTGAATGGGGGACTTTGTCCCTATTCATAGTGCGAATTTCATTTCAGCTGTGGTACACATCATTTCAGAACAGGGGAGCTTCGTCCCTGTTCACAGTCCGAACTTCATTTCAATGGTGGTACAAATCATTTTAGGACTGAGGGACTTCGTCCCTGTTCACAGTCCGATCTTCCCTTCAGCGGAGCTCTAAATCATTTTAAGACAGGGGGACTTCGTTCCTGTTCGCAGTTCGAGCTTCATTTCAACGGTGGCACAAATCATTTTAGGATTGTGGGACTTCGTCCCTATTCACAGTCCGAACTTCATTTCAGCGATGGTACAAATCATTTTAATACTAGGGGACTTTGTCCCTATTCACAGTCTGAACTTCATTTCAACGATGGAAAAAATCATTTTAGGACTTGGGGACTTCATCCCTGTTCACAGTCCGAACTTCATTTCGGCGGTGGTACGAGTCATTTCAAGACTGCGGAACTTCATCTATGTTCACAGTTTGAAACTTCATTCCAGTGGTGGTACAAATCATTTTAAGACTAGGGGACTTCGTCCCTTTTCACAGTCCGAACTTTATTTCAGCGATGGTACAAATAAATTGGGGGAGTTCGTCCCTGTTCATAGTTTGAACTTAATTTCAGCAGTGATACAAATTATTTTAGGATTGGGGAACTTCGGCCCAGTTCGCCGTCCAAACTTCATTTCAGCGGTGGCATAAATCATTTTAGGACTAGGGGACTTCATCCCTGTTCATAGTCCGAATTTCATTTCAGTGGTGGTACAAATCATTTTGGGACTGGGGGACTTCGTCCCTGTTCACAGTCTGAACTTTATTTCAGCTATTGTACTAGCCATTTTAGGACTGGGCGACTTCGTCCCTACTCACAGTCCAAACTTCATTTGAGCGGTGGGACAAATCATTTTAGGACTTGGCGACTTTGTCCCTATTCACAGTCCGAATTTTATTTTCGCAGTGGTACAAATTATTTTGGGACTGGGGGATTGTTAGGAACAGTGTCCTAAAGTCCAGATTTATTTTGGACATATTTTTTTAATTAATAAATAAAAATTAAAGTTTCAGTCGTTTTCTAGTTAAATTTGTGTATGTGAGCATTTATACTGCATGTGGTTTTCTTTTGGAAATATCCATGAGATGGGTGTAGTCATCATACTATAATTTACATGTTTCTTCTAAGTGGTTTATAAGACTAAGCCACAAATAGATTTGGAACAGATGGTATGGATTGTTGTTTGAAAGACTCATAGTCGAAGGCAAGTTTGGACCACTTGTATGTTAAGACTGTAACGTGACATTTTAGATGACTTGCCTTGGTCATGTGGATGAAGATCCAAAAGTGTTAGGTTAGTGTGTTTAATAAAATTGACACACTAAGTCAAACCATTTGAATTGCTTATTTCTAGACTACTATCGTAAATGAGTTATTCATATTGTACTGTTTGAACGACGACTCTAAATCTTGAGGGTATTCAGGACTTGTGCATGGAGCATTACTTTTTGTACTGTAAATAAGGTCTAAATGAATGATTGAAATCCCGCATACACTAGGTAGCGGAGTGAATTGTGACAAGGATCTGGCATTCAATAGGGAATCTGCAGTCTCTTATAAGATGCAGATATCCTCTTAGTTGATTGGCAAATATTTGAATAGTTCAAAAACTTTGGCCAAAGTATTCCAAGATTTGGAATTTATATTGAGAATGTGTTCAAGTATAAATAAATTATTCAGTGAAGGGCGAGTTGGTAACTAATGGAGAAGCTGTGAGAAGGATAATGGTAGCGGTCATATTTATCTTTTGTCATGGACATCTAGTAGAGGCATTATTGTCATCAATACAGTCTATTAAGGAGATATCGAATAAATAATTTAAGTCTGGAGTGTAGTGAGATTTATTTAGTGGAATTAAGTCTCATTAAATGGTAATTAAATTATTTCATAAGATGATTAATTTAACCCATTTGGAGCAAGATTTAAATTGTTGCTGAGGTCCTTGCGCAAGCATTTGTATTTATTGCCATCGGAAAAATATTAAAAGAATTAATGAGATGAGTAAATTTAATTTTGCCAAACTTTTTTTATGAGATGAATAAAACTTGAAATTGTAAAATAAAATAAATTTAAGAAATCAAAATTTATAGGATAAATTTTTACATGTGGGAAACAAAACAAAAAAGAAAAGGAATCTTAAAATCGCATTTAAACAGTGTAATCCGCGTATACTATATCTGACAAACCAGGCTCATCCTACTAGATGATCCGCGTGCCACAAGACGGGCCAATCGCGGCCCCCCACGTGTCATGCACAGTGAAAAAAAAAAGTAAAAGAACGTGGACCAATCAATTGGCGATACTTGTTGCAAATTTTGAAGAATACAAGCATGCGATTTTGTATTAAGTGAAACAGCGTCGCTTTTGCTGCCTTTCATCAGATCCCACATCGTTGTTTTATGAATTTCTCGCTCTGGTACTCTTCTACAAATAGAGGGTACTTATTCCAGGGTTTTTGGCATTCAATTGAAATAAATACTTCTGGCTTTCTAAAATTGTTTCATAAATCTAATTGGAGAGAAAATTTTCCATTGAAAATTTTTTCCTCAGTTTAATATTTTTCGGAGCCCATCCTCCAGGCAGTTTGTGGCCGTCGCCTAGAAGATCGCTGGGTCTCGATTTTCTTGGTATTTTTTAAAATTGGAGCATTTTCAAGTATGTTATTTTTTCTTTCTTCTTTTAGTTTTTGCTTTTCTATTAATTTATAGTATTCGTTATTATGCCTTTTTAAGTTTTTATATTATTATGAATGTTTTAGAGTAAGAGGCCTGTAGATCTAAATTATGAATTTAGATCTGCTGATTTAAATTATGAATTTAAGTCAGCAGATTTAAAAATAGGAATTTTAAATCTATCATAGGTTTAGAATTATGAATTCTAAACCTACTCTGCCGCTTAAACTTTATGAAAATTGGGAGAATTTTTGAAGTTCATCCCAACAACCAATATTAGGGCAAAGATTTTATACAGATAAACCTATTCCCAGGAACTCTCCCATGTGAGGTGTCACGAAGCGTGACTCTCGACCGGGGGCTTAGGTAGAGAGAAGAGTCTCCTACTCTAAGTGCTCTAACAGGTGCCTATTGTTGTAACTATAGTTGAGAACTGTGAACCTAATATTCGGCATCAGAGTCCATTTTCCAACAAAATATTATATGTTTCTTAACAATTGGTATCAAAATCAGCCTCTGATTATATTCATAATATACATGACTAGGTATAATAAGATCAAAATAAATAGATTGGCCATTTAATAAAATAGAGATTTTATTAAGAAGGAAAGTTAGTTTAATTTGACGGTTTGATTTAAATTGTTTAAATCGATGATGAATTAATGACTAATTTAGATGATTGTTTAAACTTGTGATTTAAATCGTTTGAATCATCAAAGTAATTAATTGTTAATTTGATTGTTTTAAAGTAATAATGTAAATTGTTTAAATCGGTTAAAAGAGTTAATAGTTAACTAGGTTATTTAAAGTATCATTTTAAATTGTTTAAAGCGGTTAGACGATTTAATGGTTATCTAGGTTGTTTATAGTAATGTTTTAATATGTTTAAATCGTTATTGAATTAATCGTTAATTCGAAACAACCCACAAATTTGCGATTATATTGTTCGTATAATGAGATTGTACGTTCTCAGTCATGATTTACAAAATTAGACAAAATTGATCTAATAAGATTATATTCAAATATTTTTAACAATAATAGATAAAATTGATCTAATGAGATTAGATTCAATTAATTTCAACGAAATTGGTTAAAGTTGATCTAATAGGATTGGAATCAATTAATTTTATGAGATTATATTCAATTATTTTTTTTAAATTAATTCTTTTAAGTTCCAAAAAAAAAAAAAATTTCTGACAGGCTGACGCTGATGTCATGGACATCAGCTGCTGACATCAGCACTGACATCACCCTGACGCAGTGTCAGGTTTTTAATTAAAAAATAATAATTTTTTTTATTTACTAGTTTACATAATAATTATTAATTAATTATTTTATTAATTAATTTTTTTTTCAGAATGAGATTCTAAATTAAATTGTGAATCTGTGTTATTTTAAATAAAAAGTTATTTGAAATTATTTTTGAATAAGATTCTAAAATAGATTATGAGATAGTCTAGGTCTGTTTTATTTTTGCAATAAAATTTTAAAATAGACTATGAGATAGTCTAAAGTTTGTTTATTTTTTAGAATAAGATTTTAAAATAGACTATGGGATAGTCTAAGCACAAAATTGCTATTAATTTTAAATAAAATTATTTTTAATTTAATTTTGGAGTAAGATTTTTAAAAATAGATTATTTGATAATCTAAATTAAGATGTTGGTATTATTTTAATTAAAATTAATTAATTAATTTTATTGAATAAATTTAGAATGAGATTCTAACGTAAGATTATAAGATAATCCGTGCTTGAAAATAATAGTGTTTTTGAATAAATTAATTAATTAATTTTGGTTAATTTTAGAATGAGATTCTAAAGAGTATTATGAGATAATCCAGGTTATAAACGCAAGTTAATTAAAAACCGCTGGTTATAAAAATAAAGTAGGAGCAAGGTTTCAATTGTTGTAACCTCATGATCTCTATTACCGGTCTAACAGTATAGTAGATTGATAGACCTCCCTGCAGAGGATGTTGGTTTGCAGATTACAGGGTTAGACTTCTTTGGGATAAACCAAAGTGCAAAGAAATGATGCGATCACGCTGCAGTGGAGTATTTCGTGTATTTGTATAGAAGTTTAGGTAATGGTTTACACTTGACTAGCATGGTGCATTAGCCTCCCCAGGGAGCTCTATTGTGTCATGTTAGAGACTAAGGTCAAGTGCTGAGTTAATCATGTTTAGTAAGAGTTCACTAGTCACTCGAACTAGCTTTGTGCGACCTCGCTGCCGAGGAGTAAAGAGTAGTGTGTTTGGGTCATCATTGTATGCATGATAGTACAGTTTGGTGGATATCTAACTTATTGCGTATGCTAAATTGAAAGAATATATAACATTGCATTATACATGACTCTTGTTAGACAATTACAAATATGTTTGCATTTATAGTATCTTTGTTATGGATAAGGCTAGCGAACTTCACTCAATTTCAAATACACAATGTAATCCCTGAACCAAATTACTTTGCTTGAAAAATAAGTCAGACTTGGTTATTACTCACAAGGGACCAACTAGAAAGACAGGAAAGGGCAAGGGTTCTATTGTAGCAACCAAGTCCATAAGGAAGTCAGTTAAAAAAAAAGTGTTTCTTTTGTAAGAAAACTAGGCCACTGGAGAAGAAACTATACTAAGCACATAGCTACTCTTCCTAAAAAGACTGCTAAGCCATCGGGTGAAGATATGTTGACATTTCACTTAGTTGAGTCATACGCAGTTGAGAGTCCACCAGGTTCCTGGTGGGTGGACTTAGGTTCAACTAACCATATCTGTAATATGTTACAGGAGCTCAGACTAGGCTAAAGGCTACACGATGGGTGTTGTACCTGATGGTCAGGGATAGCACAATAATAGTGGTCTTAAGTGTAGGAGGTATTAGCTTAGACTTTAGTGATAGAATTTTGTTTTCAAGGATTGATTATTTAAACTTCACTATACATGAATTTGATTTCCATATTTTGGTTCATGGATAATTTTTATTCAGTTGATTTTGACAATGAAAATATTTATATGAGAAACAAATTATTTATTTGCACATGTAAATGAATAAATTATTTATTCATATTATTTCCTCAACAAAACTATGGTAATTGTTTAAATGAATCTAACGTAAGTTCACTTGTTCAGTCTTTTAAAAGAAAACATCCTAAAAGGGTTATTCCCTACACATACCACCGACGTTTAGGTCACACTAATTCGAACAGGATCCAAAGATTGGTGAAAGATGGATTGATAGAGGTTTTGGACTTGTTGTCATTACCGGTTTTCGAATTCTGCATAGAATGAAAGGTAACAATTCTATCTTTAAGAGTAAAGGCAACAAGGTTGGTGGCTTGCTTGAGCTGGTTCACATAGATGTATGTGGACCAATACGTGTTCAGGCAAGAGGTGAGTATGAGTACTTAATCATGTTTAGTGATGATTACTCAAGATATGTATATGTTTACCTAATTAGACATTAATCGGACTTTTTTGAAAAGTTCAAAGAGTACAAAACCAAAGTTGAAAAGCAATTAGGTAAACATGTTAAATGTCTTCGATTAGATCGAGGTGGTAAATATTTCTCAGGTGAGTCTTTAGAGTTCCTAACTGCAAATGATATAAGATCTCAGCTTTATGCTCAGGTTACACCGCAACATAATGGTGTTGCAGATAAAAGGAACAAGGACGGTTTTTTTTTACAGTTTTTTTATTTATGTAAAAGGTCTTTTGTAAATACAATGCAAAATACATAAAGAAGCATTTTTCAAGTAAGCTACCAAAAAAAAAAAAATTATTAAAGGAAAATGACACTAATTCTAACTAGCTAGACACAACTTAAGATATAGTGGATGCATTAGATGCACCTACTGACAGGAAAAAAAAAATGTTCCAGGTACAAGAGAGCTTAGATGTGGTGGGGGGATTGTTAGGACACCTAACAGGTTCATAGCGGGAGCCTCGTGCTTGATCGTAGCATTGAATCTAATCCTTTTAGCCACAATGAAGCAATTAAGTCTTCTAGTTTTGTGCAATTGGTTGCTCGAACCATGCATGTACATATGACATTAAGAGAAAGTACTGACTCTCTTGGTATTATATGTTAGCAATTTACTACTCATTAGGAATAATGTGGGGGTGTCGTTAGCTGTAAAGACATGGTTATCATGATAGCTCAATATGAATGACATAGGAGAAGCCAGCTCTACTCTTAAGATTAAGCTTAGCCGTATGGTCAGTCTTTCTCTAGCCACTTATATTGACAAGACGTTGTCAAGGTATAGCATGGAGTCCCTCTCTCTTTTGAGGAGTGTTCTAGGACACCTCAAGACAAGGAGCAATTGAGGAATATTCCATATGCTTTGGCAGTGGGAGCCACATGTATGCCATGTTGTGCACAAGACTTGATGTTTGCTATGCTATTCTGTAGTAAGCAGGTGTTAGTCTAACCTGGGTCTAATGGACTAGGTGGCACTCAAATGTTTTCTCTAGTTCTTGAGAAGAACTAGAGGTCCTATGCTGATCTTTCAAAGTGACAAGTTGGTTCCAATTGGATACATTGTTTTAAGCCTTCCATTCATATTAAATGATAGACGTTCGAAGTCTAAGCATGTCTTTACCCTTGGAGTTGGAGCCATTAGTGAGAGGAATGTTAAGTAGTATTGTATTGCTAACTTCACAATAGAGTAATTGAGCTCACTGAGGGTTATGCTTAGTAGACCTTTGGTTCAAACTTAAAAGGGATGAGTATGGGCTTTGTAATAAATTGCATTTAAGACAAGTGGAAGATTGTTAGGAACAGTATCCTAAAATCCAAATTTATTCTGGACATATTGTTTTAATTGAAGTTCTAGTCATTTCCTAGTTAAATTTGTGTATGTGAGCATTTATACTGCATGTGGTTTTCTTTTGGAAATATCCATGAGATGAGTGTAGTCCTCATACTACAATTTACATGTTTATTCTAAGTGGCTTATGAGACTAAGCCACAAATAGACTTGGAACAAATGGTATGGATTGTTGTTTGAAAGACTCGTAGTCGAAGACAAGTTTGGACCACTTGTATGTCAAGACTATAACTTGACACTTTAGATGACTTGTCTTGGTCATGTGGATGGAGATCCAAAAGTATTAGGTTAGTGTGTTTAATAAGATTAACACAGTGAGTTGGACCATGTGAATTACTTATTTCTAGACTACGATCGGAGATGAGTGATTCATATTGTACTGTTTGAATGATGACTCTAAATCTTGAGGGTATTCTGGACCTGTACATGGAGCATTAGTTACTTTGGAGTACCATAAGTAAGGTCTAAACGAATGACTAAAATCCCATGTACAATGGGTAGCAGCGAAAAGTGTGATAATGATCACGTATTCAATAGGGAATCTAACGTCTCTTATGAGATATAGATGTGCCCTTAGTTGATTCACAAATATTTGAATAGTTCGAAAACTTGAGCCAAAGTATTCTAAGATTTGGAATTTATATTGTGAATGTGCTCAAGTATAAATGAATTATTCAGTGAAGGGCGAGTCGGTAACTAATGGAGTAGCTGTGAGAAGGGTAATGGTAGTAGTTATATTTATCCTTTGTCATGGACATCTAATGAAGGAGTTGTTGTCATCAATACAGTCTATTAGGGAGATATCGAATAAATAATTTTAGTCTTGAGTGTAGTGAGATTTATTTAGTAGAATTAAGTCTCATTAAATGGTAGTTAAATTATTTCATGAGATGATTAATTTAACCCTTTTGGAGCTAGATTTAAATTGTCCCTGAGGTCCCTACGCAAGCCTCTGTATTTATGGCCATCAGAAAAATATTAAAAGAATTCATGAGATGAATTAATTTATTCATGAGATGAGTAAATTTATTTTGCCAAACATTTTTTTACGAGATGAATAAAATTGAAAATTAAAAATATATATATAATTTTAAGAAATTAAAATTCATAAGATGAATTTTTACATGTGGAAAACAAAGTAAAAGCAAAAAAAGGATGTCTTAAAATCACATTTAAACAGTGCAATCCGTGTATACTGCATTGGACAAATCCGATCTACGTGCCACAAGGCGGGCCAATCACGGCCCACCATGTGTCATGCACTGTGCAAAAAAAAGGGTGAAAGGACGCGGACCAATCACATGGTGACAGATGTAGCGAATTTTTAAAAATAAATGCCAGCGATATTGTATTCAGAGAAACGGCGTTGTTTTTGCAACCTTTCATCAGATCCCACATCATTATTTTACGAATTTCTCGCTCCAGTACCCTTATATAAATAGAGGTACTTATTCTAGGGGCTTGACATTCAATTGAAATAAATATTTTTGGGTTTCTGAAATTGTTTTAGAAACATAATTAGAGAAAAAATTTTCCGTTTAAATTTTTTTTCTTCACTTTAATATTTTTCGAAGCCCACCCGTGTGGCAGTTTGAGGTCATTGCGTAGAAAATCGTGGGGTCATGATTTTCTTGGTATTCTTTATAATTGGAGCAATTCCATATATCTTCTTCTTTCCTTCTTATTTTAGTTTTCACTTTTGTATTTATTTATATTATTCATTATTATGTCTGTTTACGTTTATGTACTGTTATAAATATTTTAGAACAAGAGGCCTGTAGATCTAAATTATAAATTTAGATTTGTTGATTTAAATTATAAATTTAAGTAAGTAGATTTAAAATTAGGAGTTTTGAATCGACCTTAGGTTTAGAGTTACAAATTCTAAACCTGTTCCGCTATGTAAACTTTATGAAAGTAGGGAGAATTTTTAAAGTTCGTCCCAACAACTGATATCAGGGCAAAGGGTATAGAGAGATGAACCTATTCTCGGGAACTCTCGCACGTGAGGTGTTACGAAACGTGACACTCTGACCGGGGGCTTAGGTAGAGAGAAGAGTCTCCTACTCTAAGTACTCTTATATGTGCCCATTGTTGTATCTATAGTTGAGAACTATGAACCCAATATTCGGCATTAGAGTTTATTTTCCGAAAAAATATTATATTTTTCTCAACAGGGACTTCGTCTCTGTTCATAGTCCGAACTTCATTTCAGCGGTGTTACATATCATTTTAGGACTGGGGTACTCCGTTGCTATTCACAGTCTGAACTTCATTTCATCCGTGGCACACATCATCTTAGGACAAGGGGACTACTCCCCAATTAATAACTGGGGATTTTCTCGTCCTAGTAGTGCAAATCGCTTTTGGGCTAGAGGACTTCGCCTAAGTTATATTTTTATTGTGGTGGTATAAACAATTTTGAGACTGGGGGACTTCGCCTCGATCATTCCCTTATTTTAGTAACAAATCACTATCACACTGGGAGACATCGCCTCTCCATTTCCTTATCTTAAGTGGTGTAAACCATTTTGGTATTGAGGGAGTTCATCTCAATTCATAACTTCAGCTTCTTCATCCTAATGGCACAAATCATTTTTCATGACTATGGCATTTCACCCCGAGGTCATAGGCATGGCATTACCTCAATCACAAATGGTAAACTACTCCAAAATTAGGAAGATTCACAATTAGCAATGTTTAAAAGTGTATTCTTTTCTCAGGATACAAAGCAAGTAAAAATAATTACAAGTCAAGAATAGCCCATCTATAAGGGGCAATACTTTTCAAAACTAGTGAACTTCATCCTCAATTGTGCTACGTTATACAACATTATGGCATATCCAAAAAACTCCGCTACTCGTCATAAATCTACCTATGATTGTCAAACTTGGTTGCTTATCACAGCTTGAGAAAATATTTCTAATAAGAGAATCTGAAATAAGACGCATTTCTTATTACGCCGGAGTGACATACACTCCAAGCAACCTTCTGCTAAGCTATCTAATACCACAATTGATCAACATAATAAGGGCAATGTAAGGTATTATCTTTATCTTCTTAACCACCTTTATAATCCTATATATACAATGGTGGCATGTAATCGGTAATTTCAAACCATGTTATTACCCATAAGGAATTGAGCTGAGATTACAAAACTTGGAGGCTCGTCGCAGCTTGATAAGCTATTTCTAATAGGAAGGTCCAACATGGATCACACCTGTTACTATGCCTGAACAACCCACACCTCAATAAACTCTTTGTTAGTTGGGCACTACTACTAGCTAATAACTTAAAAAAAAAAATAAAAATTATCTGTCTAACTCTAGTCACTTGTTAACCACCCACCTTAGAAGAAGACTCATAAGTTAGTGACGTATGAACATAGATAATAACTCGATAGCGAAAAGCCCTTCAGAATGTGGCAGTCTAAACAAAAAGCTGGGAATGAGATGAACTAGTTCAATATCCGTAATGCCATGCTTTAAGATGAGTTTGGACTTTCTTACAGTCCACTTTAAACTCTTGCTATAGCCTATTCAATTTAGCAATAAATGCTTTTTAGCAATAAGTTTCATGACAAGAAGGTATCGAGGGCTAGTCGTTACTAAGCCGTTTATTCGACATAAGTGCTTCAAAAGTTAGCAGTAGTCTATATGATGAATCGCATCCTTCGAGTAATATTTGGTTGCAGAGTATATTGTTTGAATAGTGCTAATCACTATTCGTGCGATTTTTTATTTCCAACCATTAAATAGGAGACATACCAAGTTCATTAGTGCGTAGATGAATGATAGAGGTAGACCAATGCCAACCAAAGTCGTCCTTTGAGAATGATATACCATACGCTTGATTCACTTTTTGCTTGGCATATAACAGCCCTCAAGGTGTGTCAATTCTAGCACCCTCTCTTTACTTTGATATATGTCCTTGATATGCTAATGATCAATCAAGAATAGTACCTTGTATGGTTTTACTATTTCTATTGTGCTCGCTACCTTGACTTTATCTAGGAATTCTATACATGACACTTAACATTCACCAAGTATGTACGTATCACCATGGTTAGCCTTGGTGCAATCACCCACAATGGGTGCAACACTCTTCACCATGGTCCCCCCAGTGCAATCACCTACAACGGGTACAACACTCCTCACCATGGTCCGCCCTGATGCAATCACCCGCAGCAGGTGCAACACTCCTCACCACGTTCCGCTCTGGTGAAATCACCCGCAATGGGTGGAACACTCCTCACCATGGTCCACCAAGGTGCAGTCACCCGCAACGGGGCCACACTCCTCACCATGGTCCGCCCTAGTGGAATCACGCACAATGGGTGCAACACTCCTCATCATGGTCTGCCCTGGTACAATTACCCACAAAAGCTGCGACGTTTATCACCATGGTCTGCCTTGGTACAATCACCCACAATGGGTGGAACATTCATCTCCATGGTCTGCCCTGGTATAATCATCTGGGTGCAACATTCATCACCATGGTCTACCCTGGCGCAATCATCTGCAACGAGCGCAACACCCCTCAGGAACATACTCATTTAATTAACAACAATACGGTATATTACATACTGTTTACTTGGGCAGTAAAAAAATAACGTAATATATTTGGCACTTTAATTTCATTTAAATAGGCTACACCTATCACCATTATACTAACAAAGTGTATGAATTCAACCACATTTGGCTCTAGCCAGAAGTATCTTTGCCCATCAAAGTAACATGAGCTAGATGCACCACATTCTTCGCTTTGTGGATGTTACTGACCAAATGCAAATATACCTAGTGACTAATCATGATTGTGATATCCTTACATGTTTATCACATAGAGAATGAATAGCCATGAACGCTCACTGATATAAAGGGGCAAAATGCTTGAGTACTCCAAGTTTCAAAAAGACTTTAGAAGCTTGGACTCTTCTAAACATTCTTACTCAAATAAGAGTTGTGACATAAAAGCTCTACCAATACCCACGATTATGCTAAACGCCCTATTAAAGTTCATGATGGTTCATGCGTCTAGCCACAAGTCATAATGCCTTAAACATCCTATAAAGTGTCAAATATCACGTTACACATCTCAGTCAGATCATATGCTCTATTAATTTCAAGTAAAAATCAAAATACACATGAATGACAATTATGAAGGGTCAAAATAGGACACTGAATGCCTTCAACACTCAAGAAAACAATGTACAGTAGCAAGCTCAGAGCAAAACAGATTTATTACTTTGTGGCCACACTTGGAATGACCGAGGTTCGCTCACGAACTAAGGGAATTAATAAGTTAGTAAGCTATAATTGAGTAGCTTGCTATTGTAGATGGGCAAGTAGGTTACACAGACAGTCATTTGGACAAAAATTTTAATCAACACAATTCACCCAGTAGAGGCAAAATCAACACAATTCTCATAGTAGAGGCAAAATTAACACAATTCGTCCAGTAGAGGGAAAACAACACAATCCACCAAGTAGAGACAAAATCAACACAATTCGCCCAGTAGAAATACAACACAATTCGTCCAATAGAAATACAACGCTATTCGCCCAGTAGAAATACAACTTAATTCGCCCACTAGGTTCAACTCAACGTAATTCGCCCACTTTAACCTACTTAACACGCAAGTAAATAAAAGATAGAATCAACCATGTTTAGCTGAAACGTGATACTTATCCAAAAAAGAATGCTCATCTGGAAACATCCTTCCTCCATAAAAAGGTGGTCTACACGCCTCCTTCAAGGGCACCCATTCCTACGATCACCTCTCTGGAGCAATAATCGTCCAAACTCCTTACTCTCCTCAAGCTAAGTAGTTTATCTCTATTATTTATTACTTCCCTTTTATTTACTATTTTATAATATTGATACTGACTAGAGCGTCGGAGGAGTCCCCCGTGGGTTGCTCCACGGGCCCCTCTAACCGTTCGTTTGATCTTGTAGCGAATATCAAATCGGGCGTGCAACTAGAGCTTGAGTTCAGCTCATCCTAACGAGCCCCGCCTCATATAGAACTCCAACGTGATGAATAAGCATACTGACCAAATTCATCACAAGCACCTTCCTCTATAAAAAGGAGGGCTACACGCCTCCTTTGAGGGCACCCCCCATTCCTACAATCACATGTCCGGAGCAATAAACGTTAAAACATCTTACTCCTCTCAGGTTAAGTATTTTATCTCTATTATTTTATTTATTACTTGCCCTTATTTACTATTTCATAATATTGATATTGACTTGAGTGTCGGAGGGGTTTCCCGTGGGTTACTCCACAAGCCCCTCTAACCGTTTGTTTGATCACGCAGGGAATATCTAGTCGGGGCATGTAGCTAGAGTTTGAGTTCTACTTATCCTAACAAACCCCACCTTATACGGAACTGCAAAATGATGAATAAGCTCACTAACCAAATTCATCAAAAACAAACCCTTGATATTATCTTTTACTTTTATCAGTCAACAGACCTTTGACCAAAGTTTACATGTATGTATCCGAATGACATATGTATGTATTAGATCCTGTTTAATTTCCTATAACAATTTAAAACCGACTCAAATCAAAGATATAATATTTAAATGTAAAAAGTTATATTATATTATAATATTTCTTTGATGTATTCTTGTAATATATCCAATAAAATGAGAATAAAATAACAATATTCAAATAAAATATTTACTCAGAGAAATATCATGCCTAAATATGAATCAGTTAATTAAAGAACAATACAAGAATGAATACAGACATAGAATAAAATGATAATATATTACGCAAATTACAGCGATATTAATAATACTACAAGAATGAATAAGTACATAAAAATATTTACTCATAGAAATAGCATGCCTAAATATTGACTTCAATATCCATGAATATTGCCACAATTGAAATATTATACTACTATATATTGAATAAGTGCACAATATTACTTGCTCAAATGAATTTCACAACAAATATGTGATGGGCACTCAAATTTCACAACACAGTGATATGTCAATCATACTTTAAGGCTCATAATTTTCAAATTTTAATGTCATAGTAATTAATAAAAAAAATTTTGCTCAAATAAATATTTAAGCCAAATAATAACATAAAGATAAATTGTAGTAACCAGTAACAAAATAACTCTATCCATTAAACAACCAATAAGAATGTTGACAAGCTCATAATAGAATATTATAAGCATATGTTACAACCTGCTTCATGCAAATATAGAAGCAAATTCGTTCCAGTAATTGCAAAGACCGAAAAAAGCGTCGCAAACACATGCATGACACACAAACATGGGGCACCATACTTTCCAACCGAATTAAATAAAATGCGTCGTTTAACTTCTTCAAGTTTCCCAAATGTTAATGAACCGCATTATTTTGTGAAAAACGTTAACTATAAGTCATTTGGAAAAGAACAAAACTTGGCAATGTGAAATGTAAACATGACACTATTTCTACTTCTCAGGTTGGGGCCGCAACCTCCCTTTAAGGTTGCAGCCAAAAGGGGTAAGGCTGCGTACACCCCCCTCCCCCTCCCCACCAAGAACTTGCTTATGCGAGAGCCTTTGAGGCACTGAGTTTGTCGTTGTCGCTATTGTAGTTATAAAATTTTATTTTAAAAGAGAAAACCTGTTATTTAGAGACCAAACATTTGAAAAAAAAGCATTAGGTACACATATTTTAAGGAAAAAAAAGTTAAAAAGGTATTGAACTATACTATAAAGAATTTTTTTGGTATTTAACTTTTCAATGGTAAAAGAAAATCATTGAACACCTATATAAAAATTTATTTGGAATTGTATAATTGAGGGGAATAAATTTAGCATTGCAAAAGATAATAGTATTGTTGAAGAGTAGGATTATTTATTTTATAATAACTTGACGTTTTTGAAAATAATAAAAGGTTCATTGCCTGTTTGATCTATATTTTTAGTACCTATTTATTTCTGGAGGGACCTTGACCTTTTTGATTCATTTTTGTAGTACCTTAGATTTTATTTGTATCAATAAATATGTCTCTCTTCGATGAAACCTAATATCAGGCACATGAAAAGACATAATTGCCTATGTGATCCTTCTTTTAGAAAATTACGTCATCTCACCAAAGAGGGTCCTATTTATTGATGAAAATAAATCAAGGTACTAAGAAAATAAGTTGTAACTCTCAGGGGCATTTTTTTTATCATTGCAAATATCGAAGTACTAAAAAGTAAATAATTGAACTTTTTAATAGAATTATTTTCCCTGGCAATGCTATGTTTATTCCCCTAAATTGCACAATTCCAAATGAATTCCAATATGGTTGTTCAATGTTTTTTTTTTACTATTGATGAACTAGATATAATTCAATATCTTTAAAAATTTTTCACCCACATGTGTTGTAAGGTATCTTAAGAATTGAAAATGTTGCTCAACTAAGCAGTTTATGCCAGAATTTGGTAAATTTTGGTAAAGAACTTGATAGTGTTCACATTGGTACAAGACTACGACAATATAAATGGGTCACAACTGTGTTTTTACTGAAAATTCAACAAATTTCAAAACAATTCTCCATATTTTGTAACAAATGCTCCTACCTTGCCTAAATAATGTTTTCTTTTTTGATGAATAGAGTGTTGTTATTTTTTCCCGAACATATCCAAATCATTTTGTTCTTTGAAATGCAAACCTAACCGTGTATCGCACAGAATAACTCTAGTATGTACTACAAATTAATGACCTAGATTAGGTGTCAGCCTTGGCTGCTTAAGTTTCGAATGTCGACCCAAATTATAAAACTTGCAAAATATGAATTTTTCCATATAATATAATATAAGGTGCATACACCATATAATATAATGTCTATACTAAGGAGTTTCCCCTCCTCAAAACCCTTTATACCTCCATTCTCGCATAAGTAGGATCCATGTGAATTTTTCCATTTCAGAAACAAAATGAAAATGAAAATATGCTAAATATTAATTAATTGCACTGATTATGATTTCACTGAAATAAATATTGTGAGGATGTTTTTCATATATATATATATATATATGGAGATGGAGGGAGAGAGAGAGAGAGAGAGAGAGAGAGAGAGAGAGAGAGAGAGAGAGAGAGAGAGAGAGAGAGAGAGAGAGAGAGAGAGAGAGAGAGAGAGAGAGAGAGAGAGAGAGAGAGAGAGAGAGAGAGAGAGAGAGAGAGAGAGAGAGAGAGAGAGAGAGAGAGAGCAAATCCGAAATATACCTGCAAAATCCTTGCAAACGAGTAACCAATAGATCTCAGATGTTGAGGCTATGCAATCACTTTCTTTAAGATTTTTTTCGATATATGAAATATCCTCGGGGGTATAACGACAACCAAGTATGAAGTAAAGATGTGTAAAGGGAGAGATTGAGAGAGATGTGATGAGATTGAAGTTCGTTATTCAAAACACACAACACTTGAACACAATGTTCTTTCAATCTCTTTTTTCCTCTTCTGTTTTATGTCAATTCAATTCATGCCTTTTCCAAATGAAATCTGGGAGAAGATATATGTATGTGATGAAGAGAGAAGTCCCAAAGCCAAAAGCAAAAGAGACACAATAAACCGGGAAAAAACCGCGCTAAACAATAGTCAAAACAGACCTGTGTGTTGAAGCTGTGTGTCTTCACATAGCTCCTTTGTGTTGACACACACATCGACACACAAGCTCACGTCAGATCTATGTGTCGACACACAGAGTGCCTTCGTGCACTTCTGTAAAAGGGCTGTGTGTCGACAGACGGACCATGTCTGCCGACACACAGCTGTTCCCACATCATTCCGTGTGTCGACACACAGCTATTCACACATGGTTCCGTGTGTCGACACATATGGCCCATGTGTCATCACACACCACTATCAAGCTTTAAACATTTAAAACAAGTATCAGGACAATCTCAAATACATCTTATACACACATTAAACAATATATATAACATATTTTTTGACATACATTTTGAAAATACATCAACATTTCCCCACCATTTTTAAAATACAATCAATCTCAAGATAACATCTCAAATAAAGGATGCTTTATTGTGCATCAACGAGGGTGTCTCCCGATTGAACCCCCGGCTAGTGAAAGGACCATACATTTAATTGGATCGAAAATGGTAGACCAAGCTTTGAACCATACAACCCATTTGAATAACCGACTATCCAATCACGCACAAGACATACTTCCCGTACACACCCTACAACTCGTAGATCGACACATTTGTGGCCTTATGTCCTGTGCCCTTCGTGAGTGTTTCAGGGCTAAACCCTTAGTCAAAAATCACCCCTTTGAAGAAGCTAAACTTCAACACAGACTAAGGTGTACCTCATTGATCTTGTCCCTGTGACGCGGCATTCAATAAGTTCTAAAACCAGGTCTATTAAAAGCATAGGCTCATCCTCTTAGAATCTCTGACGCAGGTTTCAAGCACTTCACACACGGGAGGGAAATATTCTCATTTAGTGCTTGCAGTTACACATATGACAAGTCTCTCTCATTGAACCGAAACCTAGAGTCGTACTAGGCGTCAAGTTGAGGGCCTATCGTGGGTGACTAATAATGACATGTTTCAACCCCATTCATTCATTTGTTTTCAGAACTAAGTCTCTAGTTAGGTCTTTTGTGAATGAATCATCTAGATTCTGACTAATTCTCACGAAGTCCACAGTGATAACACCTTATCGAATAAGGCGTCTCACTATACTATACCTTACACCAATTGTCTGGACTTCCCATTGTACACCTCATTGTATGCTCTAAAAAGCATAGACTGATTATCGCAATGGATAGATATCGGTGAGATCGACTTAGGCTATAAAGGTATCTCATACAATATATCCTTTAACCGCTCGGCTTCCTTAGCTGAAAATGCAAGAGCTATAAACTCTGCCGCGATAGTTGAATCAGATATGCAAGTCTGTTTCTCAAAACCCCAAGAAACTACACCCCCACTAAGTAGGAATACCCACACTTTTGTGGATGCATGAACCTCCACATCGAAGATTTCACTCGCATCAGAGTACCCCCTCAAAATAAGAGGATACCCTACATAAGAAATACCATAACTCATAGTCTTCTTAAGGTACTTCAATACACGATCCACAGCATTCCAGTGGCTCTTACTTGGACTGCTAGTACAGCTATTCAACTTTCCAACAGTAAAGGCTATGTCAGGCCTTATGCTGGTCATGGCATACATAAGATAACCAATGACCTAGGCATATCTCAGTTGTGATAATAAAGTGCCCTCATACGGTAATAATTTCACACTAGGGTCCATTGGAACGGACGATGGTGCACACTCATCATAGTGGGATCTTTTCAAAACATTTTTAACGTAGTGAGACTGTGTCAAGGAAATGGTATCACCTCTCCTTACAATTCTTATACCGAGGATTACCTCCACCTCACCCATGTCTTTCATAGCAAAGTTTTCTGAGAGAAACTGTTTAGTTCTCTCTACTTGTTCCACATCAATACCGAATATCTGCATGTCATCAACATACAATCATATAATGACCCCTTTGCCATTATCAAACTTGCTATAGGCACATTTATCTAATTCGTTTATAACGAATCCGTTGTTTAAAACAACACTATCAAACTTTTGATGCCACTACTTCAGGGCTTGCTTTAGCCCATACAGAGAGCGTTTGAGTTCGTATACTTTTCTCTCTTGACTAAGAACAACAAAACCTTCCGGTTGTTTCATATACACTTCCTCTTCTGGCTCACCATTTAGGAACACCGTTTCGACATCCATTTGGTGTATTGCCAGTGTATAAATTGAGGCAAGGGCTATCAATACCCCTATAGTCAATATTCTTGCCATGGGGGCATACGCATCAAAGAAGTCCAACCCATGTTTTTGGGTGAACCCTTTACCCACCAGTCGGGCCTTGAACCTATCAATCATTCCTTCGACCTTCATCTTCTTTTTGAAGATCCATTTACATCCAATGGGCTTACTTCCTTGTGGAAGGTCCATTAGGATTCAGGTATTGTTATCTAAAATGGAATCCACCTCATCATTCACAGCCTCTCCCCAAAAGGAGGCATCATGAGATCTCATCACCTCATTAAATGTCATAGGATCGGCTTCCATGACACAACAATATGGAACCACTCTTACTCCTTCGGAGTTCTAGAGCACTTTCTGGGACATCTTCCCTCTCATGACGGACATCATCATATGACACTTGAGCGTCACTCTCAATCGGTACATAATCCCTCGGTCTAGGGATATAGGTAAACTGATTCTCATCAAATATGGCGTCTCTCGATTCTATTATTGTATTCACATTGATATAATCATTAGATTCAATTTCATAGAGCCGATATGCCTTGCTATGAGATGCATATCCAACAAAGATGCAATCAATGCCTCTTTCACCTAAGTTTTTACGCTTAGGCTCAAGGACTTTAACAACTGCCTTACATCCCCACACTTTTAGATAATTCAAATTCGGGGCTCGTTTGTTTCATAAATCACATGGGGTTGCCCTATTTCTCATGTTTGGAACTCAATTTAATATATGATAGGCTGTTAGCATCGCCTCACCCCAAAACCCATCGCTGAGACTAGAGCAGGATAACATTGAGTTAACCATTGCAGTTAGAGTCTGGTTTTTCCTCTCAGCCATGGCATTCTATTGTGGCGTGCATGGTGCAGTTATCTTATGTATAATTCCAGTGGTTCGAAATACTTGGGATCATAGTATTCCCCCCACAGTCGGACCTAAGGTTCTTAAGGAAGGTCCTACAGTGTAATTTGGTTTCTACTTTATATGCTTTAAATCTATCAAGCGAATCATCTTTGTGATTTATGAGATATACATAACAAAATCTTGAACAGTCATCTACAAATGTTATAAAATATCTCTTTCCACCTAAACTTCGTGTATTCTTGAAATCACATAAGTTGCTATGTACCAGGTCTAGTAGATTAGTCTCTCGTTGCACAGATAGAAATGGCAATCTTCTTATTTTTGTTAACATGCACGTTTTACACTTATCATCAACCTTATCTATTTGAGGTATCAACGAAGAATTAACCATTTAATACAATCTACGAAAATTCACATGACCTAACCTACAGTGCCACAAGTATGATGAGTCAAGCATACAACAACAGTCCCAGTGCCTCGCAGCTCCCGTAATAAGCAGGGTCTGGGAGGGGTAGATGTACGCAACCTTACCCCTTCCGAGTGGAAAGGAGCCTGTTTTCGAGGACCCCCATAGGTTCATTTTGAACAAATAAATAGAATTATCAATTTTATTATCAACGTTCATTTTGAACATGCCATTACATAAGTACCCTTTGCCAACAAAGACCCCTCCTTTCTACAACACAAATTTATTGGCCTCGAAGACCAACTTGAACCCAAACCGATTTAAAAGGCCACCGAACACGAGATTCTTCTTCACATCCAGAGCATAACATACTTCTGTCAAAGTAAGGGTTTTTCCAGAGATAAAAAGCAAATAAACTTTTCCCTTCCCTTTAACCTGTAGTGTCGCCCCATCGCCTATGAACAATACAGTTTCGTTATCCATGGGTTCAAAAGTCATGAAGAACCCCTCGTCCTTATACACATGTCTTGTGGCCCCTGAGTCAACCCACCAAGAGTTATCACTCTCGACTAGGTTGGGTTCCGATATCATCGCCACGAACCTATCCTTCGAATTTTTGACGCGATGATCAAGCCCGTTGCCCTTTTTATTTTTAAGGCGGTAACAATCCCTACATAGGTGATCGGGCTTTTAACACTTCCAGCAGACCAATTTCGGCCTCTTGTCATTTTTCTTCTTTGGGAAGTGTCCGGTTCCCTTGGTTCCTTTGCTTGACTAGCCTTCTTCTGTGACATTGATTTTACCACCATCGACAGGGCGGTCTTTGTTGTCATCCTATACCTTGTAGCCTTCCTCAATACGCAAGTGGTTAGCCAGTTTCTTCATTGACATATCTTCCTTCTTATGTTTAAGACTTTTCTTAACATCTTTCCATGAAGGAGGAAGTTTGTCAATCAAAGATGAAACGATTATGGTATCATCCATATTCATATTATGTTGCTTGAAATTATTCAAAATACGTTCAATTTCATAGAATTGCTCCATGACATGATGATCGTCTACCCTTTTATAATTATTAAATTGTAAAAACCTTGCAAACGGGTAACCAAAAGATCTAAGGTGTTAAGGCTATGTAATCACTTTCCTTAAGGTTTATTTCGGTATACGAAATATTTTTGCGATGCAACAGCCATGTATAAAGTGAAGATGTGTAAAGGGAGAGATTGAGAAAGATGTGACAAGATTGAAGTTTGTTATTCAAAACACACAACACAAGAATACACAAAAACACTTGAACACAGTGTTCTTTCAATCTCTTTTTTCCGCTTGGGTTTTATGTCAATTCAATTCATATCATTTCCAAATGAAATCTGGGAGAATATATATATATGTGATGAAGAGAGATGTCCCAAAGCCAAAGCCAAAAGAGACACGATGAACCGGGAAAGACTGCACTAAAAATCGTCAAAACAGATCGGTGTATTGAAACTGTGTGTCGACACACCGGTCTGTTTGTCGATACACACATAGGCACACAGGCTCACTGCAGATCTGTGTGTCGACACAGAGTTCCTGTGGTCAACACACAGAGTGCCTTCACGCGCTTCTATAAAAGGGTTGTGTGTCGACACACGGGCCATGTGTGCCAACACACTGTTGTTCCAACATCGTTCTGTTGGATTGTGTGTCGACACATATGGCCCATGTGTCGACACATGTCCCTATCAAGCTTTAAACATTTAAAACAAGTATCAGGACGATCTCAAATACATCTTACACACACATTAAACAATATATAACATATTTTTCAACATACATTTTAAAAATATATCAACATATGTATTTGAAATTCCATCACTTTATCTTAATATGTCAAGTTCACGACGGATTCAAGTGCATTTAATGAAACTCCAAATCGTATGTCATATCTCTCAACCCAAATATGTCTAACAAATAAGCATCTTAAATATCCCATCGTTTTTCTTTTAGTGTCTTACACCCACCCATGGCTCTATTATGAACAAGGATCGTAGGAATTATGTTTAAAATTCGATTTTTCTAAAAGTTTCTATTCTTCCAAAAATGAAAATGGAACAATTACTTAGAGAAATGTTTCTAGTTAAATATTTCACGACCAATAATACCTACGTGTTAAGAGGACATTGTGAAAATGTTCGTCATATCAGGAGTTCTGGATAGGCATTGTTTATTCTTCTTTTCATATAAGCTTTCTCACCTCTTGTTGGTCCTGGCCACATAAAAAGAAACATACCTAGTGCCTCAAGGGCTCCCGCCGACACAGGGTCACCCGGGGGGGGGGGGGGGCAGCCTTCCCTGTTCAGGGTGTTAACCTGAGGAGAGGCTATTTCCGAGTGTCCCCAACCTGAGGGTGAAGACTTCTCAAGAGGTCACCCACATACGAACACAAATTTCACAATTCACTAACAAAGATGATAATGTACAGTAGGAGACGTGCTGATGTCACTTTCTTTAATACGATTTTACGCCTCTATTAGATCAAAATTATGCTAGATGGTACAACCCAAATATGAGGAGTCTAAAGATATAGTTTAGCTCATAACAGAATGGAAAGCCAGTGATAGTGCGATCTATATCATTGCACACAAGTTGGATCGGTTAATTGCTGGTGGATTTAGACGGGTAAGAAATGTGTCCATTTTTGTTTTTGAAGCTGTTGTGGCTAGAGATTGTATTTTGAGAGCAATCAACTTGGGATTTAAAATCATTCAATTAAAATGGGAAAATGAGATTGTCATGATTGTTATTAATGGAATTAGGCCTCTATGGTAGATTCAGAAAAATATTAAGGATGTCTTGATTGTGGAAGACATAAGAAGAAATATCATATTTAACAATTATTTTCGAGCAGCAAATAAGGCTACTGAATGGGCGACAAAGTATGGTCATACCATTGTGGTCGAAAGGTCATTGATGCATACCTAAGATCTAGGTGCCATTATGTGTGCCGATAAATTAGGTAGACCAATTCCTAGGAGGCTCTCCAAACACTTTTCACTTTACCATTGTAAAAAACAATTTGGAAGGAAACGTTAAGAGTATAAGTGGGTTAAGTTAGCTCACTAACTGCTATTTAGTTCAAAAGATTTGGCTTAGTTAGATGAGTCTATACTAAGTTTGGTAAAGCTTGAACTAGACGCTTGCAAGCCTGAATTGGCCTTAGTGAGACATTCTCAAGGTACATTAGGTTACTTGTGCCTCATGTGCCACTTTCAAGCATACTCAACCAAAGTGAGCTTATACTAAGCTTAAAAATAAACTTAAATCAGGTGTGTGTGGTCGGAGCCTACCAAATTGGGTTCTAGTCAAAGAGTTGAGTAGAGCTCAAGCTAAAAGTCAGCCAAGTTGGAACAAATGAAAATGTTGGTGCCATGCCTCACTTATTGCGATTAGACTAGGCCTGCGCACTTCCTTCCAAAGTGAAAATTAAAAAAGCAAGAACTTACTTAAGGGTGAATTCTACCCTCCATAGTATCTTTTTAACTTACTATTGAAGATAAGCCACCTGTAAAATCACATGTCAAATATCATTTTTTGGCTTCTATAGCACTCGGCAGTCTCAAATCCATATTTAAATAGTTTTATATTCCTTAACGGATGTGGTAAATGGACATGATAGGTTAATGCTAGATGACTACAAGTCAAAGTCGAGAGACCTAGAAGTCACAATTAGATGATCATTATCTAGTTGATTGTCTAACAGATTAAGTAGGAGAAAAAGGTTATTTGGATCAACTAGGTCTACTTGTAAAAGGGTTTTCTTTTGCTTATTTTCAACATGATTCCCTTGTTTAACATATTTGTGGCAAATCTTTTCTTCAAAACACAAATTTTAGGTGGTTTAATCATTTTCAAGGTGACTTAAATTTGACATGATGATTTTCTTCGAGCGTCTTTTTTCTAAATTAAAAAAAAAAAAAAATTTTGTGTTTTGAAGATAGAAACTACCAAATATTTGCAGTTTTAGGTTAAACTATGTTAGTCAATCTTAACGTAGAAATTACAACTTGTTAGAAAATTAAAAATTATGTTAAGTTACTAATTCTACATTAGTATCAAGTGTTACACAAATATGAATCAATAAAGTTAATTATTTTATGTTTATTTTTCTGTCTCTCCATCTCTTGTCTATAACACCCTCTAATTTCTCTTAAATCCATAATCCTAAAAAACAAATTAGCTTGGTAAAGATCCTTTTCTATAATGGAACGATCGTCATCATTGATGCTCCTCTTGCTATCTTCTACCTACATGTTTTTCCTCTTGATGTCATCAAGCTCAGCTCAACTCTCCCCCACAACTTCACCGAGCTTCTCATCTATCTGGTCAGAGAAAGACATCCAGAGTTGTTGGCAGTCCATCAACAACGTGTCTGGATGTGTGATGGAGATATTTTCCTCCTTTGGAAGGTTACAGTTTGGAGTAATCGGACCTAATTGTTGTGAAGAAATCAAGGACATTATGGATAATTGTTGGTCAATATTGTTCCCTCTAAACCCTTTTGTTGGACCCTTCCTTAAGGGTCAGTGTGGAGGTGGCATCGGAAATGTTAACATGCCCCCATTCTTTAACCCTTTTAATCCTTTGCAATTCCCTAACCCTCCACCTTTTGTCAATCCTCCGCCCAGGGTTTAGAGTGTAACTTGCTATTCATTTTAGAGAAAATGGTTTACAGTCACACAAGAACACTAGAGGTTCAAGGAAATAGCAAAGTTTAGTCTTAAGTTATACATGCGATCAGCTATGTTTACAAATGTTCTTTAAGTTCTTTATCATTGTAAAATTATCGTGATTTCGAATGCATTAAGATCATTTGTTAACTTTTTGCATTGCCTTTCCAACTTGTATGTGACAATAATTTGTGTTTCACTATAATGTAAATCATCCTTATATATGTTAAAATCACATGAAATTAGGTGTACATTGGAAATTTCTGTGGTACATAACAATTTCGAATTTAGGAAGGATAATTCATTATACAAGTGTTAAAGAAGGATAAGACGAAGGCACATTACGCCCCCTCCCCAACCCCAAAAAAAAAAAAAAAAGCCTCAGAACTTAGCGAATGTTTAGTCATGTTGTAAACTAATTGCTTTTATCTTGAATCACTTTTTTCAAGTTTTGTTTTTGAAATTATGACCAAGGAAA
Organism: Simmondsia chinensis; assembly: GCA_018398585.1. Lineage (NCBI taxonomy): Eukaryota > Viridiplantae > Streptophyta > Magnoliopsida > Caryophyllales > Simmondsiaceae > Simmondsia > Simmondsia chinensis. The sequence goes on along the minus strand of JAGTTD010000010.1, from coordinate 29,812,449 downwards.
TCTCTCTTCTTCTTTTAGGGTTGGGTGCCCTTAGTAAATATCTTCTTCATAGAGTAGAACCCTGTGGAAGTAAGGATACGTACAACTTACCATCTACAGAATCTGCCTTGGTTGAAGTCTCTGTGAAGCCATGAATGTTGTTGAAATATATATTTTATTATTGTTAGTGCTACTCTTTATTTTGCAATAAAAAAGAGAACTATTTTTGAATTTTATAAAACCAAAGGTAGATTTAACTATTATTTAAAAGGTTATTTTGGTTTTTTGGATGAAACACACAAGTTAGATCCTGAATTATTCAAGTAGGCGAGCCATTATCTAGGCATACAGTTATTTTTTTTTTCAAACTAATAACTAAGCTAAGTCTCATCCTTGTCTGCCTAAGGGCGATGCAAGCTGACTTATTCTTCAAGTTCTATTACAACAATATTTAAAACTCATACACCTTAATGTTTGATTTTAGGGGGTAGGTGTTTCAATTTTATTCACTTATTCAATTTATACAATCCCACATGGAAATTCTATAGGTCAAAAACGAGTTTATATACCCTCATTCCTTATACTCGGTAAAGTCTTGTGCGCCTAGAGTGGGCATGATCTTGGTGGTCGGCGGTTGTGGTTTGTTGTGGGGATTTTTCATACTCGAACTTCTATTTGGACAACCATTATGTCTTTAAAATTGATAATTTCTCACTTAAATCTAAATTATTTTAACATTACCTATGATAATCTACTTCTTTTTTCCAATCATTTGATTAATTCTCATGACATGTTGATGCATCTGTGCATCGGAGTTTAAATTATTTTTAGTATTTGGGACTCTTAGCGCGCATTGAGACATTGAACACTTCTTCACTTCAAGATTCCTGCCATGATTCTTGACACGACAATTTTTCGATTTAATATCTTCCTTCTTTCTTTGTACTTTCTATTGACTTTATCATATGACTTCGTTAGTCTTGAGGTCCCGATTCCTCACCTCGAGATCCTTTTTGTTGCTAGAGTTCATTTTTGAGATTAAAGTCGTATTTTGGTTATTCATTAACATTATTTATCCAACACTTGATTCTCGCAAGTGTTCATGGTTACTGTTAAAATTAAAATCAAACAAATACTTGAACCTTGGAAGATTGAAAAAAAATATTTATTTGATGAACCAAAGGTACAAACAACCTATTTAAATAGATACTTAATAATAATCTAGAATACATGTCTAAAAATAAAATATATACAATAAGTGTTCAACACCCCTCTCAAGTTAAAGCATGTAAATTCACGATCCCAACTTACGAAGGAGAGCCGAAAAATCTGAACCACCCAAGGCTTTAGTGAAGACATCGGCAAGTTGACCAGTGGAATGAACAAAAGAAGTAACAATCTCTTTGGCCAAAAGTTTCTCCCTAACAAAGTGACAGTCGATCTCAATGTGCTTGGTCCTTTCATAAAAGCCAGATTGGAATCTATGTGAAGAGTTGCTTGATTGTAACAAAATAATACAGCAGGATCTTTAATCGGCACAATAAGCTTAAGTAATAAACGTCGCAAGTACACAATCTCACTATTGGTGGTTTCCATTGACGGGTACTCATCCTCGGCCGAAGAATGAGACACCACTGTTTGCTTCTTAGAACGCCATGAAATTGGGACCCCATCCAGGAAAACAACATACCCTGCTGCAGTGCATCTAGTCGTGGGACAATAAGCCCAATCATCGACAAAATATCCACGAAGTCTAAGATCATTGTCCAAGGGTAGAAACACACCTTGACCTGGTGTGCCCTTAAGATAGTGTAGCACCCTAGTAACTGCTTCAACATGGGGGCCACAAGGATCATGTAGAAATTGACTCAAGATTCAAATTTCATAGCTAATGTCTGGACGAGTGATGGTAAGGTATAACAACCATACCACCTCCCACCTATACTGACCCACATCACCATAGCGGGTTCTCCTACTCCATCCGTAAAGCCATGGTTTTAAGTAATCAGTGTAGGATCTGGTTTGGTTCCTAACAAGCCTGCTTCATTAAAGATATCTAATTCATATTTTCTTTGACTTAACATGATGCCCTTATGGGAACGAGTAACTTCAATTCCAAAAATATTTTCAATTCCAAGTGCATATCCTATGTCTTTGATTCCAAAAGATCGGTCTAAAGCAGCTTTCACTTTAGCAATGTTATCCATGTTGTTCTTGGTAATGATTACGCCATCCAAATAAATTAACACAGTAGTATAAATACTTCCAGGAATAATCTGATTTAGATTGCCAAAACCCTATGTTAACTAACATGGAGGTAAATTTTTGGTTCCAATTTCACGAAGCTTGTTTAAGACCATAAAGCAAATTTCGAAGGCGACAGAATTTTCCCTCATATTTACTCTCAAACCCATATGGTAATATCATATAGAATTCTTCTTCTAAGTCACCATGACAAAAGGCATTGTTAACATTGAATTATTGTATCACCCAATTTATGGCAGACACAACCGCCAAAACATAACGCACAGTGACTAACTTTGTAACAGGAGAAAAAGTGTCATGATAATTGATGCCGTCCAATCGTGTAAGATCTTTTGCTACAAACGAGCTTTGTACCGTTCCACTGACCCATCGGATTTGTACTTCACCTTGTAAATCCTCTCGGAATAGATCACTTTCTTCCCTTTGGGTAGACTTTCCATAGTCCATGTGCGGTTTAGCTTTAAGGCTTTAATCACCTTTTCCATGGCATCTCAACGAAGATTGTACTGTATGGCCTGCTGAAAATTTTTCGGCTCATCACAGGATGTGATGGCGATTAAAACTGCTGCTTGAGCGTTAGAAAAATGTACGTTATAAACAAAATTTGAAATCGGGAATGCTATACTTGAGTTTCCAGATTGAGCAGGAGTTTTAGGAGAGAGAGTATGGGCTATAAATGATGGCATGTCACAAACATAATCTTGATACTTTATAGGCACAAAATGAATACCACCGCTTTTTTGCATAACAACTTCGGACCTCGAACCGTGGCTACTACCCCCTGCTTCGGTTGACTGGTGGTCATCAGAACCACTAATCACCTGGTCAACCAGCGTGTTGTCTGTCGGGCGGTCTGATTGGTTCAGCTGATAGCAAGTTGGTTGTACCGACTGGATGGTGAACCAATTCTGGATGAACTGGTTCGATCTCATACCATCTATTAATGCCAAAATATCTTCTGGTACATGAACAAATGGGTTATCGTCTTGGGTCGAGAGAGTGTCATTGGTTTTAAAAGAGGGAAATGAGTTTTCATAAAAGCAAACATCACTTGATAAAAGATTTATCATCTTCAAGACTATGAATCTTGTATCCCTTTTGTCCATGGGATAACTAATAAAAATGCCAGGGGCAGCCCGAGCCTCGAATTTATCGTTAGTCTTAACATGATAATTGCAATTACATCCGAAAACTCTCAAATGATCATACGTGGATATTCTTCCTAACACTACTTCATAAGGACTCTTGTTATCAAGTAATGTGGTTGGCATCAAATAGATGAGATAAGTAGCAGTAAGGACACACTCACCCCAAAATCTCTTGGTAAACCAGCTTGAAAACGAAGAGCCCAACCAAAAAGAAGCTTACACTTCCGCTCGACCACCCCATTTTGTTGAGATGTTCCTGTTAAGGAAGTTTGAAATTGAATTCCATTCTTCGCATAGGACTCAAATAAAGGCCCCCACTTGATTTCATGCCCACTATCTCTTCATACTTGTTTCACCTGAAAACCAAGTTGGGTACTACCCATTTTGGAAAAAAAAATAAAAATTTTATGAGCTTTGGATTTTTCCCTCATTAGATAAACCCAAGTACAATGGCTAAAATCATCGACAATAGTGAGAAAATAACGAGACGCCGTCAAAGACAACATCCACGGTCCCCAAATATCGCAATGTATTAATTCAAAACATACTCGAGTTCTTGAAACAGACGAAGGAAAAGGTAAACATGCTTGCTTAGCAGGGTGACAGGGATCACAAACAACATTAGTCTTTTCAACATTCAAATGAGGAAAAATGGTAAATTTAACAAAAGGAATGTGGCCCAATCGACGATGCTACAAAACTGCCTCTTTATTGTTGCCTACTAAAAATTCCGTGGAAAAAGATGGTCTATCTCCCAAAATGTATAGCCCATCTCTCCACCTACTTGCTCCAATCAGCTTCCTCGAGCGCAGGTTCTATATATACCAAAAATCGGGGCAAAAGGTTAACGTACAATTCTCATCACGTGTTAATTTACTCACAACCAATAAATTGTAATGAAAAAAGGCACATATAGAACATCATTTAGAGTGAGACTTTCGGACAAACGAACTTTGCCAATGTGCATAACAGCCAGGCTAGTTCCATTAGGCAATTTAACAGGACCCAGTGATCCGTTTTCCTTAACATCAACCATAAAAGACAAACAAGAGGCCATGTGATCCGTTATGCCAGTATCAATAATCCAATTATTAGACGACATCGAAACCTGTCCTATGAGATACATACTAGGAGAACCAAAACCTATTCGAGTAACACTAAAAGCTATTGGTATTGGTAGGACAAAAGACCCGCAACTGGGCTATTGGTAGTGGATTGGTGGGTTGTGGTGGCTGCTACAGCTGTGGCCCCACTCGCCCGCCTCCTCCCGGTGCCCGGGCCTTTCAACCAGGTGGATACCCTGTTAGCTCAAAATAACGCTCCTTGGTGTGTCCTTGTCGCTTAAAGTGAGAACAGATAAAACAATTAGTACAACAAGGGCATTCCTTGAAGGACCCACGAGTCCTCCCCTTGATGATGTGGACTTCTTCACGGTCAAAGCTGCGGCTTCAGGTTCTACGACTATACCTTTGTTGTTTCTCTTCTTGACACAAAACATAATATGCATTACCAACTGAACTTAATGGTTTCATGTTCATTAATTGTAACAGAACCGTTAAAAATGATGGGTCCGAACCCATTAATAAGTCTAAAAGCTTCTCCATGTCCCAAATGGCTGAGATGGCCTTTGCATGACCACTAATACGCTGGGGAATTTCTACAAGGGTATATAATTCATCCCACAAAGATCTTAGTTTGGTAAAGTAAGTGGACATGAGGGCATTTTCCTTTTTCAAATGTGAAATCTCGCATTTTAATTCATAGATATATGGCACATTCCCTTGAGAAAACCGCTCATGCAAACCCAACCAAATGTCACACACAGTTTCTAGATAAGTAATGCTTTCTATTATCTCTTTTGAGACAGAATTTAAAAGCCAAGTAGAGACCATGGAGTCACAAGCACTCTAGTTTTCAAAATTAGGAGATACTCATCCGATTTTTGAATGCTCTCATTTAGAAACCCAATTTTCCTCTTAGCTTTGAAAACTTTAAAAAAAGACCACCCTCAAGACTGTCAATTAGGTCAAATTAGAGTGTTTTGAATAGGGTTCATTTACCATGCACTAAGGCATCGGATCCCATATGAACTTCGAAGTTAAACGTGCTTGGGCGAGAGTAGTAACATGATGGGTGACCTCCTGGGAAGTCCTCGTGTTGCCAATCCTATATTGTTGGGGGTCCTTAGAAACATCCATGAAAACCCACCACTGTCTTCCGTGTCCTCTCCCTCACTGTTCTAGATTCCACCAAAGGTGGAACCATAGCCATTAGGGGTTCAAAATCTGGTGGATACATAGGTCCTGCAGTTGTAGAATCAGTATCAATAGCAACATCCCGAGATTGGATTTGAAGATTTTGTTAGTGCTCTTGGGACCCTTGGGAGTCATCAAAACCAACCTCGATCCAGGGTAAGGTAAGAGGAGACTCAGGAGCCTGGGATGATGCTCGGGAATTGACTGGATTCAAATATGCAGGATGGCCAGACATGGGTAATGAAAATCCTAGGGCCAACTACTGAAAAACTAGCCACCAACGTGAATGTCAAAACTACCGACGCTATGCTCCACAAACCTCACATTATCTCTAACCCACCTAAATAGAGGACCCATGGATCCTCTACAGCCTTCCATGCCAGGGCCCGAGAGCTCACGTAAGGAAGGACCAATTGGACGGCAAGTTCTCTGAATAATGCACGCTCTGAAATCAGTATGAACCCGAGAAGATGATTCCATTTCCCTAGAGTGCCTAGTGGAGGTGGCGAGAGCGATTACTTTCAGGAAGCAATTGGGGATAATTTCGAAAATACCTTCTTTCACACACACCAAACGGGATCCCCCGTGAACCTGCACTTGGACAATTTCATGTATAAACAATGGAAGGCATGTATCAATAAGTATCCTAGCAATGTCAACACATCTCAACGCAAAAGTTCTTGCGTCAACCTGAATAAACTTGCCCCACAGATCAGCGAAATCAGTAAAGCTTTCCTTCAACCATAATTAGACAAGCAACTCATGAACCTTAATCCATACTCTTCTGTACAAGAAACCCAGAGTCTGACCTGAGTACCTATCAACCTTCTTGAATGATTGCGCAGTAGTTGTTTTTGCGACCTGAAGTATGACTCCAAGGATTCAACCTGGTCAAATGTCAGAATAAAGGTGTTAGGGCTTAACCATCTAGGGACCAAACCCTAAAGGTTATTCGCTGACATTATTGAGTTATTATCCTCGAAAGATTGAGCAAATATAGACCTGTTAAACCATGCGACCGTGCACTTGTTAATATGTACCACCAAAACCCTAGGACTGAATTGAACCTTAGCATCCCTATGCCGAGCCCTTGAAGGTGCATCAACCCTATCAAGATTAGTGGTTTAAGTACCACTATCAGATTTTGCTCGGTTAACTCCAATCATGAACCTGACAACCCATCTTATATTCATGGTAGCAATTGCCTTGGAAGCTTCGCTCCTAACATGCATCCTAACAAAGCCATAGGAAAGCCTTGGCATTGCTCTTCTTTTCTTGGGAACATAATTGTCATAAATTGATTCAAAATACCGAAAACAGCTATGAGCAATGAAATTGACACCCTCTTCGGAAGTCCATTAACAAAATGGATACTGCCATTACAACTATCTAAAAATTAGAGGGAGAGAGAGGGGCGGAGAGAGAGAGAACGAGATGACTGCAGCGATTTTAGAATGGTAGAGGTGACGGGGTGGTGGTGGCAGGCTTGCGACCTTTGGGGTGGAGAGAGAGAGAGAGAGGAGGGGATAAAGTGAGTTGAATGGGGTGGTGGTGGAGTGGCTATAGCATAATAGCAGTGGTGGTGGCGGTGGGTGGCAGTGGTGGTACAGGAGTTGTGACCGTTGGGATGGAGAAGATAGAAGGGTGGGTAGAGAGATAGAGCTGAATGGGTGATGAAGTAGCGGTTATGGTGGAGTGGATGGCGTCCGATGGTGGTGGGTGGCGGCAGGTGGGTAGTCACTGTTGGGTTTTGAGATAAAGTGGAGAGAGGAAAGAGATGAGCGGCGGTGGCAATGGATAGAGGTGGCCAACAGGCTAGATCAGGTCAACCCATGACCCGACCCTGAGGCCTGGTAGTACGTTTGGGCCGAGTCACGGGCACAAGCTCTCCCCCTCCCTTTTTTTTATTTTTATGGATGAAGCTAGGCCTCCCCTAAATAAAAGGGGCCCATGGCTTGCCCCGCTACAAGAACCGGGTTGGGTTGGGCCTGGTTCCTAACCTGGTTCACTTGTCACCACTGGCGGTGGATATAGTACTTGAATTGAATTGAATCCAGTATTGAGTGTTAAGTTCCGCTTTTCAAATTGATATCATTGTATATTAGATTTGAGTCAAGATTCCTAGCAAATTAATATCCGAGTATATCAAGTTTTTTAAGGTTTTTATAACATATAGTCATGCTAGAATAATATAAAGCTCCAAGGAAATAACAAAGTTTTGTCTTAAGTTATACATGCGATTAAATCTATGTAAAATTTTCTCGTAGGTAAATGTCATTGCAAAGCTATCATAATTTGGAATATACTGAGATCCTTCATTTGGTGTTTGACTAGCCCATTCAATTTGATTGTGGCATTATTTTTATATATCAACATATCTAATTCATCAACGTAACTATCTAATTTCACTTCCACAACTGTCAACTAAAATCACTAAATTTTAGTTTTATTGTAAACAACTTAAATTATTCAAACAAGTTTAAATTAACCGATTTTGATGCCTAATATATATGTCAAATGTTGTGATAAAAAGACATCAAATTGATGCTGCCCACCAAGGCTTGGCGGCAACTTCCAGAGGCTTGGCGCCAGCAAAGGACCAGGATGGCTTGGCAAGACCCGGAGATTGACGCGAGGCAAGGATTACGGTAACAGCTAAGAGAAGATTAGGCAAGAATCAAGGATTCGATTGCGATTTGATATCGAATTTGAATTTGAATTTACTTTCCTTCTTTTTAAGATTTCCCTTTCCTAATTTTTAGAAACTACTTCGTCTTCGTAATTTTGTTATTAAATTAATAAAATTCAAATGGAAGGCCGTTAAATCTTCCTGCACCCCTACTTCCCATTCCACATGCTGTATCAGCTGGTATCAGAGCTTACAAGGTTTTCTAAGAAGGCCCGTGGACGTTCGAGGAACGCCACCATCAAAGACGTGTATGACCATGAATGCCAACAGCAGACCAAAAGGCGAGTCGAGCAATTGGAGGAGAAACTACGGCAAATCGAGCGTTACTTGATTCAATTAGGGGCAAATCCCGATCTTGAATGGGAAACCTGACCCCAATGCCCCTTAGCACCGAGCGCAGTGGGAAAAGAGGTGGATGAACACTTTCTGAATCTGTTTTAGGATGAAGAACTACAGGAGCCTAGGTTACGGCGCCATTGGCAGAATTTCGGTGACTTTAACGACCGTGACGATCAGAGGTTGGTATCCGGCCTTCAGATTGAGATTCCAAAATTCAACGATGGAGGACATTCGAAAGATTTTCTAGATTGGCTCGTCACCGTCGAGGAAATTCTTAAGTTCAGAGAGGTTCCGGAGAGGAAACAGGCACCGCATGTCGCTACTCAGCTTCGAGGTAGGATAGTCGCCTGGTGGCACCACATGAAACAAATCCGGGTTCGGCAAGGGAAGGCAAAAATAGAGTCTTGGGAGAAAATGAAGAAGCATTTGAGAGGCGCCTTCTTGCCTCATCACCATGCTCGAATGATGTACCAGCACCTACAGGAGTTGCACCAAGGCTCAAGATCCATGGAATAGTATATGACGGAGTTTAATCCTTTAGTCGGCAGGAATGACTTGGCGAAATCAGGAGACTAGTTGGCAGATCGCTATATTGGCGGTTTAAGAGAGTCCATTCAAGATGTACTGAACATGTTTGACATCTTCACCGTCTCCGAAGCAGCCCAAAGAGCAATGCATGTGGAATGGCAGAAATGGCGCCGACAGGTTAGCAGAGCCTGGAATGCACAAGTTGGCAAAAGAGATCATATCCGAGCACCGCCAACACAAAATGCACCTAACAGACCACCACCCGCCAACCCAGGAAGATGGCTAAATCAAGAAGTGGTGGGTTCATCTAGAACACATTGCTTCAAGTGTAGAGAAGCGGGTCACTATTCCGTTGACTACCGGAAGGGTGACTGGCCGGGTAAAGCTCTCTTCATTGATGAACCACGAGAAGAGGAAAGCATGGCCAGTGATAAGGATGGTCAAGAGGAGTTGGCGGAGCAAGAGGAAGATGTCGTAGAGGGTGATGAGGGGCATCTGTTGGTAGTTGGGCATGTATGCTTCGTGCCTAGGGAAGAACAAGGAGATAATTGGTTAAGGAACAATATCTTGCAAACCACGTGCAAAATTGGCGATATGTGTGCTGCATGGTTATTGATTCCTACAGCTGCGAGATCGTGATATCTTAAGAAGCAATTTCCAAGTTGGGGTAGAAGAAGAAAGCGCATCCCCATCCTTACAAGCTATCGCGGCTGAAGAAAGGGAACCAAGTGATGGTTCAATCAGAGCTCAGTACAAAAGAAGGAGATTGGTGCGGTGTTGTTACTATGGACACTTGCCATTTGCTCTTGGGAAGCCCTTGGCAATATAACAGGAGTGCTATTCATGATGTGAGGAAGAATACGTACAGCTTTCTCTTTAAAAGAACCAAAATTGTATTGTTGCCCAAGAAGGGCGAGAAACCAAGGGATCCCAAAACCCAACATCCTAACATTCAAGGTCGCGCCTTGTTTGCCAAAGAAGTTGACGAGAACAAAGTTGTATTTATATTGATTAAGGAGGAGAGCACTGTCGGCCCCAACACGGCTTGGCTGGAGAAATACACTGATGTGTTCCTGGAGGGACTACCTGCTGCACTATTGGCTTTGAGGGATGTCCCACACCGCATTCATCTGATTCCAGGCACCTCTTTACCGAATATGCCTCATTATTGGATGAGTCCAACCGAGCATGAAGAGCTAAGACGCCAAGTAGAAGATCTGCTAGCCAAAGGCTTCGTAAGAGAAAGTTTGAGTCCTTGTGATGTTTCAACCTTACTAATGCCAAAGAAAGATGGGAGCTGGCAGATGGGTGCTGACAGTAGGGCAATAAATAAAATCACGGTGCACTATTGCTTTCCAATTCCAAGATTGGATGATTTATTAGATCAGTTGCAAAGCGCCAAGGTGTTCACGAAGTTGGATCTCAAAAGTGGATACCACCAAATTCGAATCTCGCCAGGGGATGAATGGAAGACGGCTTTCAAGACAAGGCAGGGACTTTATGAGTGGTTGGTCATGCCATTCAGGTCATCCAATGCGCCTAGCACATTTGTATGGTTCATGAATCAGGTGTTATACCCTTTAATGGAAAATTCATTGTAGTTTATTTTGATGACATCTTGATCTTTAGCCGAGACCATATTGAACAAATTAGTCATCTGGAGCAGGTGCTTCGTACCTTAAGGGCTTAAAGTTTATTTGCTCCTTTTAAAAAATGCAAGTTCATGAGAGATAAGGTTACCTTCCATTGGTTCGTTGTTTCCAAGGATGGCATATTCGCTGACAAATTAAGGATTAAAGCTATCCGCGACTAGCCCCAACCGCGAAGGATTGGTGAGATCCATAGTTTCCATGGGTTGACGTCATTCTGTAAGCGCTTTGTTCTAGGTTTCAATTCTATTATGGCGCCAATCACTGACTAACTGAAGAGGGGCGCCTTTGTGTGGACGCCTCAAGTAAAAACAACCTTTGGCCAAGTCAAGGAGAAGCTGATCATGGCACCAGTGTTAGCTCTACCCTATTTTCATAAGACATTTGAGCTACACATGGATTCTTCAAAGATGGGGATTGGTGCTATGCTAAGTCAAGAGGGGAAGCCAATCACATATATCAATGTGAAGCTTGGTGGGAGTATGTTGAATTACTCAACTTATGATTTGGAGTTCTACGCCTTAGGGACAACATTGAGGCACTGGAGGTCATATTTAGCCAACCGTGAGTCCATTTTGTACTTCAGCAATGTTGCCTTAAAATACATCAACAGCCAAGACAAGCTCTGAGATACACATGCCAAGTGGGCTAGCTACATACAACTTTTGCACTTCGTCATCAAACACAAATCAGGCATGATCAACAAAGCGGCGGATGCACTAAGCTAGTGGAACATAGTCTTGGCGCAGAGCAGAGTGGAAGTTACAAGGTTTGAACAATTGGCGGAGATGTACCGTGATGATCCCACCTTTGGCAGCATATGGCGAGACACACAGTTGGGGTCTATTCACAAATATTCCATTCATGGCGGGTTCTTGTTCAAAGGGAATCAGCTTTGCGTCCCGAACTCGAGTTGGCGGCTTAAGATCATAGAGGAGAAACGCAACACGGGGCATCGAGGCAGGGACAAGACGCTCAAGCTCATTACTGCCAACTACTGCGGGCCTATCATCCACAAGGAACTAGAGAGGTATGTCAAGCGCTGCCGTATTTGTCAAATCTCTAAGGGTGGAGTAACCAATGTTAGGCTTTACTTACCATTACCTATACCAAGTCAGCCATGGACGGACATTAGCATGGATTTTGTGCTAGGCTTTCCAAGAACCACTGGCGGGGTTGATTCCATATTCGTCGTTGGTGACCGTTTTTCAAAGATGGCACACTTCATTGTAAGAAGGCTGCTGACACCGTCCATGTAGCAGGTCTCTACTTCCGAGAAGTGTAAAAGTTGCATGACTTGCCGACTAGCATTGTATCTAATAGGAATGTCCGATTTGTCAATTACTCCTGGAGAACCTTATGGAAGATGGCTTATACATCACTAGCCTTCAGCACAGTCCATCACCCCCAAAAGGATGGACAACTGACGTCACCAACAGATCATTAGGCAATCTTCTTTGTTGCCTCATTACAGAACACACCAAGGGTTGGGAAATGAAGCTCCATCAAGCCGAGTTTGCCTACAACGGTTCCATAAACAAAAGTATAGGGTTCGCATCATTTCACATAGTCTATGGTTTTGTTCTTCGTGCCCCATTAGATCTCACGCCAGCACCGAATTTGACACGCCCGCATGGAAAAGCAGAGGACTGTATCACCTCACTCAAGGATGTCCATCAGCAAACCACGACTAAGTTATTGGAAGCCACTGCCAAATACTAGATAGTTAGTGATAAGAAGCGTAGGGCGGTTTGTTCAAAGTTGGCAATAGGGTTTGGGCTGTCTTGACACGATAGAGGTTTCCAGCATGGGAGTATAACAAGCTCATGGCTCACAAGATTGACCCATTGGTGGTTCTGGAGAAGGTCAATGACAATGCCTACCATCTTCAACTTCCACCAGGTATGAGATGCCAAGGCTCGAGACAAGATACCCGGTAACCATTTCGCAATGATGCCCAATTAATTTCTCTATTGGGTCAAAGTATCGGAATGAAATATGGGGCGATGTTGTTTTCATGGATGTGTGTCATTTGTTATTGGGACGACCTTGGAATTTGATAGAGGTACCATAAATGATGGGAGAAAGAAGACGTACATCTTTATCTTTGAGAACAAGGATCATCTTGTTGCCCAAGAAAGATGTGGTGCCACGTATGTCAGAGCCAGAAGACCCAAGGCCGAAAGATAGAGCCGTGTTCACAAATGCAATTGGCGAGTTAGATATGGTGTCTAAATCAATAGTCGACATCATGAGCCCACATATGATAAGCCCATCTATAAAGAGGAGGAGGTGCCGAATAAGGTAGGGAGTTTGTGAAAGTCGGCGTGTCCAGAAGGGTTGACGTATTGCTTACCACCAACAAGAGAGAACCAATGCCGGCTAGATTGGGTTCCAGAAGCTGCCTTACCAAGGAGGCCACAATACCGTATAAGCCTTATAGAGTGCGAGGTTAAAGGACGGGACTTGGCAGAAATTCCTTGACAATAGAAGAATCAGTAAATTCATGGGTCAAATTCTTCCAGAAGGACAGTGTAAGACAAAATTCGAAATTCGACAGAAAATTCTTTCCCAATTTGGGCGAATGATGCAGTTTGCGTGTTAGGGAGATGGGGTTACAGCCAGCATCCTAGCGAGTTGAATCAACAATCCACATATTGATGAACTTGGAGAGATGAAGGATTGGTGTACGAGAACTTAGCTTGGAAAGATTGAACCACGTGATCCATTGGCGAATTCGAGGGAAAATTCACTCCAACCGGAGGAGAATAATGTAGCCACACCTCAGCCTTTAGCGGGTTCCAAGGCGAATGGGTCTAGGTGGGTTGATCTAGGCAAGATGAGTCAATTGGCGGAATCGAGATAAAGAAGCGGAAAGGAAAGAGTGACATGGGGCAACCTTGGCGAGTCGTGCTTAGCAGGACCACGAGTTGGTGGTTTGGGTTCGAAACGCGGCTGATGAAGAATTAGAGTTTTATTTTAACTAGGATTAGTTTTTAGAATTAAATTTTGAATTAGCTGGATTTTGAATTGTCTTTTCGTGTTTTATTTTTATTCAACTAGCTCCTTTATATAAACAAGATGAAGACTAGGGTTTTGTTAGTTTTCATAATTTAATATTCAATTTTAAGAATTCTAGTGTTTTTCTCCCGCTCTGGGGTTGTGAGAAAATTAGCACCTTTGTTTCCTTTAATTTTTATTATTTTCGTAATAAAATTTAAAGGGAACGCTGCTGAACCTTTCCGTTCTGAAATCTTAGTTTTACTCGCTATATCAATAGAATACACTGTTCTTATTTCATCTATCAAAAAAAAGAAAAAAAGAATGTAATATAAAAGAAAATTTTGGTGGTCTAACCGAGAAAAAGCCGTAAATACATATTTAAAAGATAATATTTCTACATGCAGTAAAATATGCAATAGAATTGATATAACTATCTTTGAATGTAACTAAAGAAATAGATGTGAAAGATTTTAAAATTAGTTTTAAAAAAAAATAAAAATAAAAGAATACAATACAAGTTAAAATAGCACGCCTGCTTTTATCACATAAACAAGCATTCCAAATTAGTGTCACTAATCTCTCTAGTTTTGCGCATCACCACTAATCCCACTTAATAATTAACTATTTGTATCACAACGGTATTACTCCCATCTGAAAACATACACAATCAATCAAGCCTGAATGGAGTAGTGTATTATTGATGACTACTTTTTGAAGGGGATCGCTATCTTTTGATTGGTTTGTCATGTACGGATTTGGACGATTTTAAGTAACCCAAAAGAATTTGTGTAATCGGGTTTTTTAAACTCTAGTAGTCTGGCAATAGGAAAAGAGAAAATCTTTTGCTTTGACGACATTGTTATGTGCAACTTATGTTGGACTAAATCAAGGAGTTTCATAAGTAATTGTTCACAAGCTACCTTGTCATCATGCCATCGTTGATCCCCAAAAAAAAAAAATTAAAATAAAAAATCATCTCATTGTTATTGTTTGATGTAGCTCCTTGTTTTGATAATTTCAATATGTATAATGAATTGCTATGTCAAAAATGACAACTATATCATCCGAGGTCAAAATGTTAGATTAATATAATGGCTTCAAAACAAGGTCAGCAATTCTGTATTATTGCAATGTTCCCTATTCTCTCAATGATCTACTAATCCCAATTTCAATCATTTTAGGCTATAACTTCCCCATTGACAAATTCACCCTTGCATTTATGCAAGAGACAAATTTAACTAATTTTGCTTCTAATGTCTAAATGACAGGAAAAAGAAGTAATAAAACCAATATCCTTAGTATTTTTAATTTAGGGTATCAAAAAAAAAAATTAAAACTAGGAAAATTATCACTCAAATACTCTAAACACCAACTCTTCGTTGAACATGTGCTTAGAAGATTTTGAGAATAGGAAATAATATTTTAACAAGAAGTTAGAAGTGACAATTTAAGTTTGAACAACGAGACATGTCAACCTAATAGTTAATTTTTTCAAATCATAAACATCCTCTGTGCATCGCACGAGATAGTACTAGTTGTTGTATGATATAAAGATCAATAATTATGTTCTCTTCACCGTTATTTTTGACATCCATAGTGGTTTGCTCATAATAGGAGGACCAAACTTACATAACTATCGAAGAAGGATAATTCAGAAAGGCCTTCTCATATTGAATACTAGGGTTCTTGATATATAAATACAAATTTCACATATAAGACATAAACACTATATAGAGACACAATTCCGGGCTTACGGTCAAAACTGGTGGACAACTAGATAATGTCAAATAGAAAGACATACATGACTTGAACATTTTGGGAGTTACAGAGTAATGGTATTTCGTTGTAGTTAAACATGAAATAGGTATGGGCTTAAGGCAATCTACAAACCTTGATACTGTGCGAACTACTCCATGTTGATGCAAACTAGTCGGTTACTAAAATATGATCAACAATTCAGGTATGAAGAAGAAGAATTGTTCAAACTTGAGTAAAATACGAAAGACTTACTATTTTATTTAAATTCCATCACTATTCATGTTTAAACTTATTGAACTCTTTGACTTAAAGAAAGAATAAGTTACTGAATATTTTTTTCACCACAGTTTTGCCTCAAGAAACTATCAAAGTTGATAGGGAACATGGTACTCCAACAGTTGTCATTGGTTTTCTTGATTGCACTACAACAGTTTGGGCCACCTGTTCTAAACTTCAGCCTCGCAATGAAGGATAAGATCTCCATCAAACACCCAGGTGCACTTCTTATAGGCTTCAAGCAACTTTGTGTGTCTTGCGTTGACCAAACAACTGAGTAACTCGGTGAAGATGTGGAGGAGAGTTGAGCTGAACTCGAGTGGATAAATAGAGAGAATATGCATCCAAAAAATAACATAAGGAACATCAATAGTGATGGCTTGGCCATTTTATAATATCCTTGTTATTTTCCTACACTTTCTTAGAACATGGCATTACGTATTTCGAAGAACAATATTTATAGGAGGATTAGATGGAGTTATGAAGGGGATGAACGTAAAGCAATTAAGTTGATTATTATTATTAATACATTTTAGTCTTAGTGTGGTGTTAATAACATAATTTCAATTCATAATTTGAACGTTTAGCGTTTTCTTATTAAATTTATGTAGCTTGAAAAAGTTAAATTAGCTATATAAATATCTTATTAATATTAGTGAGAGGAATAAAGGAGATTCTAACTTGGTTGGCGGGAAACAATTATTTATATCCTTTCGCACTTCTAGGTAAGACAATGCATTTCTAACCATTATACTAAAATAATATATCAATTTAAATTTAAATTAAAAGAAGGACACCATACAAAATAAAAATAACGCAATCTAATAGAGAAGAACTATCAATACATAATTGCAAAAAATGATATTTCAAATGGCAAGAATATACAATAGCGCTAATATTACTGTTGGAACTACTGACCTTAAAACTCGTTTACTTGATTTTATATTTTTATTAAATAAAATTATTTTATTTATTTAATTTGTTATCATGTTTTAGAAGTTAAACATCCATGTAATTTGTTTCCATAACGTTCCATGAGATGAATGTTGTCTTGAACGACATGCCAAAGTTAGGTTTAAGTGGTTTACGGGATTAAACCTCAGATAGACTTCAATCAACATTGTGATATGTTTTCAAAGTATGTTCATAGTCTGTGATAAGTTTTGATGGCTTGTCTATTAAGATTATATTTTGATACTTTAGATGACGTGCTTTAGTCATATGGAAATTGTAAAAATTTAAGTACCAAAATAAAATAATAACAATACAAGAACACTTATATATTTGGGAAATTTTCTAGGATGAATTATTACCAAATAAAGCTCTAAATTTATAGTACAAGAAACGAAGAGCAAAAGACTAATCGAGATACTGGCAAAAAGGAATACTAATTATGAAGTTAATTACTAGAGACAAAGACATAAAGCAAAGGCCAAAACTCCTCCCCTCTCATAAATGGTGGCCAGTTAGGTTGAGTAAGAGCAGCACTTAATACATTCTAGTTAAATGTAACAACTCTATAGCCAAAAACACAATTAAAAGAAAATACAAGTAAAATTAAAAATATTAGTAGTTATATTTTCAACACTCCCCCTCAAGTTTTACAATGCCTAACTTGTGGAGATGAGAAGAAAATGATGGAGAATCAAGAGCCTTGGTAAAAATATTTGCAACTTGTCCTAATGAAACGTTTTTCGAACAAAATGATTGTCAATTTCTATGTGCTTCGTTCGTTCATGAAAAACTGGATTTGAAGCAATGTGAAGGCAGCCTGGTTGTCAATGTTTCTTTTTTTTTTTTTTTTATAAAAAATGTAATTATTAAAATGTTGTTTTTAAAAACTAATTATTTAATATTGAAGTGAGAAATATTTAGGAGGTTAAAAAATACATACATACATACATACATGTATATACGTATATAGATACACAACAATGTACAATAAAAAGTAGTACAAAAATAGCCAAGAGTATCATGGAGAAGAAAATATTTAAAATAAATTATTTAATCCTTATGTGTTAGTTATTGAATTATGTAAGTCTTGTCTTGTCAAATTTTTTTTCTTTGTTTTTTGCAATACATAAGTAATTACAAATCAAAGTTTTTATAGTTAATTTATTTCATCTTTAAAGAAGAAATAGTGTGCGCATATATATAACTAAAAACCCTGTTGCTCGGATGGAAAGTTCCAATATTCTGGTCAAAAGTACTATCCAGGCTCACAAAAGTACCAATGGTGTGGTCAAAAGCTCCATGTCGTGGTAACAAGTAACACTTTGTCATAACATAACCTTGAATTTTATAACTTTTTGTCTATTTACTTTATACGTAAGTCATTATACATTACTAGAAAAACTTCGGTGTGGTGAAAAGTTCCGTTTCAGGCTAAAAAGTATCATTTTGTCGTAACACAGCTTTGGATTTCGTAACTCTTTGACATTTATAATATTTTGACTACAATTTACTAGAGTTCTATAAATATAACACTATAATATAAATGGCTAGTATAATGGTGTAAATGTTCCATTTTGTTTTTGAAATAAAATATAATTCTGAAAACGTTATTTCTAAATAATAATTATTTAATATTGGAGTTAAAAATATTAAGGGTTGAAGAAATACGTACAAAAAATATTAAGGGTTGAAGAAATACGTACATGCCCATATATGCATACATAGGTACACAAAAATGGACAATAACAAATACTACAAAAGTAGCCTAGAGTATCATGGGGAAGAAAATACTTTAAATAAATTACTTGATCTATATGTGTTAGTCATTAAATAATATAAGTCTTTCTTTGTTAAATTTTTTTCTTTTTTTTAAATATAGAAATTGTTATGAACAAAACATTTTATAGTTAATCTACTATATCTTTAAAGAAGAAATACCATGCGCATATATATAGCCAAAAGTTCCATTACTAGGGTAGAAAGTTCTAATGTTCTAGTGAAAAGTACCATTGGTGTGGTGAGAAGTTCCATTTTGCGGTAACAATATGATTTTTAAAATACAACAACAACAATAGTCCTAGTGCCTCAAAAGCTCCCGCTTATGCAGGGTCTGGGGGGCATAATGTACACGACCTTACCTTATCATGGTGAGACCCTAATAAGAGACTGTTTCCGATGACCACCAGCCTAATTATTAATGTACACATGGGAGCATAGCGGTCAGAGCAAGAGGTAAAAACAAACAAGCATGCTAGGGAAAGATCATGCATGCGACAATGCAAACCTATAGAGAGAATAGAGCGTCTAGATAGTAGAGAGGGGGAGACAGAGAGAGTAGAGAAAGAGGGAGGAGGAGAGAGGGGGGAGAGTAGAGAAGTATTAATAGCGAGTAGCACTACAAACCAAGATACATATCCTATGAGCACTAAGTGACAAACATACACTAGTATTGCGTGCATACAAATGAGCATACAAGCAGCTTACGGGTGCCGGATCCTCCTATGCCGCTATACCAGCTACCTTTATACTAATTCTCCACTAAGTTATAACTAGGACCATCTCTTCATTTATGTTGGTTAAGGCAAAGTCTTGTCAAATTGTCACCATTCAACTCTTCTTTTGCCAGCCTCTTCCTCACTTCCTATCTGTAATATAGAGTTGTTCGCCCCTTACAGGGTTAATAGTGCGTCTCCATTCAACTCTTCTTTGGCTGGCCTCTTCCTCTCTTCCCTTCTGTCAAATTGTCTCCATCCAACCCTAGGAGCATTGAGCAACCCACAAATGCCAAAATTGGGTATATGCAACCAGGCAACCTCGTGTTACTAGAACGAGCTTACAAGTGCTCGATGCTTCTACACCACTGTATCGCTTACACCTATACTCATGTTCTATTTTGCTCTATTTAGGGTTATCTCTTCATTTAGGTTGAGATAAGCGAGGTCGTGTCGAATTGTCTCCATCCAACTCTTCTTTGGCTGGCCTCTCCCTCTTTTCCCATTTGTAATATGGAGTTGTTCGCATCTCTTGACATAGGCAGCGGTGGGATCAATTGGCAAAATCAATGTAGAGAAGCGGAAGGGAAAACGAGACATGGGGCAACCTTAGAGGATCGTGCATGGTGGGATCATGGGTTGAAGGCTTTCGATCTAAACACGACTGATGAGGGATTAGAGTTTGATGATAGATAGGATTAGTTTTAAGATTTAGATTTTAAATTATCTTTTAGTGTTTTATTTTTAGTCAACTAGCTCTAATATATAAACAAAAGCAAGACTAGGTTTAGTTAGTTCTCGTAATTTCGGATTTAATTTTAAAAATTCCAGGCTTTTCTTTCTTTTCTCGGGTTGTGAGAAATTGAGCATCTTCGTTCTCCTTATTTTTATTATTTTCATAATAAAATTGAAAGGGAAGGCTGTTGAACCTTTTTGTTCTCAAATCCCACTTTTATGCACAATATCAGTTGGTATTAGAGCTCAGAACGAATTCTAAGATGGCTCGTAGGCGATAGAGATATGCCGCTGTCGGAGACCTATAGGAGCGTGACTTTCAACGGCAAACCGAGAGGAGATTAGAGGACTTGGAGGAGAAATTTTGGCGAATTGAGTGTTGCTTGATTCAATTAAGGAAAAATCCTAAGCTGGAGTAGGGAACCCAGCCCCAACACCCACTGACACTGGATGGTTAAGAAGACACGGAGGAAAGCTTACTTAAACCATTCCCGGATGCGGAGAACTGGCTAGGCTGATGAAAGTAATAACCCCAATACCGAGCATGCCACCAACGTTAATGGACAGAGGTGGGAATCCGGCCTTTGGGAAGAATTTTCGGAGTTTGAAGGTGATGGCGTCATGTGGCAGAAGAGGCTTAGAACGAGCTGGCATCTCTATGTGAAAAGGAGGTCCCGGGGGGGGACTAGGGTGGCTTGCTATTGCTCAAGTGAATTAGTTCCATGCCATAGGAAGCAAGTGGAGATGAATGGCTTCAACCAACATCTTCCAGACGACATGTACAATTGGCGAAAGGGTATGTCGCCTAGTCATCAACTCCAGGAATTGTGAGAACCCATCTCCAAGGAAGCCACCCAAAAGCTAGGGTTGAAGACGGAGGAGCATCCAAACCCTTACAAGATGTCATGGCTCGAGACAGGAGACCAGGTAACCATTTTCAAATGATTCCTAGTTAATTACTCTGTTGGATCAAAGTATCGGGATGAAATATGGTGCGATGTTGTTGCCATGGATGCGTGTCATATGTTATTGGACGACTTTGGCAATATGATAGAGGTACCATACATGAAGGGAGAAAGAAGGCGTATAGCTTTAGCTTTAAGGGAACAAGGATCATCTTGTTGCCCGAGAAAGATGTGGTGCCACGTGTGTCAAATGCCGAGGACCCAAACTTTATTGCTGATATTCACTCCAATTTCAGCTGAAATTATCCTTGACGTTGCATTGATCTTTTCCATCCAAACAATAAGAAGATATTAAAGCTTATGCATATGATTTTTCCATTCAGAACCACCACTGCAGATCACCCCAAACACATTCATGTTCTGCATCCGATCAGGGAGCTTCAGTTGCTGTTGGTTCTCATTTTCCAATGCTATCAACTTGGTCTTTACTTGGCTTTGCACACCAGTTGTGAGGTCATACCAGCAGCCCAACAAATCTTCAGACCATCCACAATACCTCAACCAACTAACAGCAATTACCAATCCTTCAAGGAGAAACTTTCTTATGAACCCAAACAACACCAGTTCGGGAACAATTGAGACTTCAATGGCACGATCTAAATTTTGTAGCTTGCAACATGTCAAAGCCATTCCCACACAGCTTGCTTTGATGTTAACTTCATCATGCCCCACAGCCACTACTAGTTTTTCACCAATGCTTGTACTGACATCGCATTCTTCAACATCAAACAGCAGCATCGAAGGCCTAGCTTCTCCAAACACTTGTAATTCATTCTTTCTAGGATCAAAGGGACTTCCAACTCCAAACATATCAGTTACAGCATCAGTTGTACTAATTTTGGGCTACACAGAAATCTGTTTCAGCATATTACTGCATTTATACACATCCAACAGCTCAATTGCTTGTGTAGACACAAGTCTTCTCCTTTGTTGGACCTTGAAACGCACTCTTGCAGCTTGATTAATTCCCTTCAACAGAGAATCAACTCTTTTTGGCTTCATATAAACTTGAAAATCTTCTCCCGGATTAGGAGGCAACTCGTCATATAAATGTGTATTTGAACACACCATTTCTCCACTCCGTGAACCTTGCAATGTATTAATTACATTACTTGGGCAAAGTGCTTAACACCTTTTGTGGTGCTTCCATTGTTACTACAGCAGCAACATCAATTTGTTCTGCAAGATACTTCGGGTCTGCATAGTTCTCTGCTTGATTGCTTGCAGGGACTTCATAGTGTAATCACTTGTTGCATCGAATCATCCTTTGGAGACCATGACTCCATCACTGACTTGTCATGCTTCAATTTCTGCCTAGTAAACTTCGTTTTGCCCCAAAAATCCTTCAATGCATCGTTAAGATGATTCCTCTTCACTGTACTCTTTGCATTCTTTATCATTCCCATGATATGAAAATCGAATTCCCATTCCGAAAGCATGTCATGCTATAGCTCATCATCTTCAAAATGCTCTAACTCTAGCAAAGATTCTCTATAATGATCATCTTGCTCAAACTCAGGATCCTCTGACTTGTGTTCATTAATTTCGGCATTATCGTGGTCGAATTCATCTTCAACAACAACCGTTTCAACTACAACTTCCTCTTTGTGCTCAACCTTGAACTCTTGCGGTAGAACCACTTCAGTAGGTGGAATAATCTGGCTAGCAGGCTTAAGAATCGCATTGACACTGGATTCTCCTTGCTTATTAACCTGATTTTGCAATTGCACAAGCTTCACCTCAATTTGTTGCAACCGATCTTCCTTATTCGCATCTTTTTCCAAATACAACTACTGCATCCTTAACAGCTTTTGAATGTTGTCATTCTGCTGCTTTAACTCGGCCTTTATGTCCCGAAGATGATCAATAGTAAGATATTGAGGTCCAGTTTTAGCATTTGCACCAGCTTCTTCAGCACGAGATGCATAAGGACCTGCAACCGCAGCAGCAAAATTCATCTCCGCACCAGGTGCATTTGCACCTCGAGCTCCGGATCCTATCCTAACTCTATCAGCCATGTTTGATGTGAACAACAAGCTCCGATCTGGGGCCAACTCAATTCGTAGAGTATGAGTTCGACAATCGCAGAAGAGTGAGACTTGTTTCGCAACTCCTCAACAATCGATTGCTTAATGACGCTCTACTCCTTCGTTCGCATAAACAATCCCTTGCTATCGGTTCGACAATCGTCACTGATTACAAACCCTAACTTGCAGATTTTTGCACACAGAGACTTCGAACAAACCCTAACTGCGATGGTTCCTTGAATGATTCAGACTAAGAATTTGAAATAGATTGTTAAGGTTTCAATTCTTGTCTGTAGTGATGATTTCACCACAAACTTCAAGAACGAAGTCGGATTTCGACACTTTGGCCTCAGTTCACTGTCAGATTTTTTTGCCTAAGCAATTCTCCAATCAATAACATATAATTCTTAAGAATTAAACGTGGATTCTAATGAATTCTCACCACTTCTATGCTTATCAACACAATTTCATCACAATCCAGCCACAAAAGCAGATTTGGATCGAATATGAACTTATAGTTCAGAAAGCAGTTACCTCAATCTTCAATTTCTGAATTGTAAAATATGAATAAACCTCAAATCAGCTTGTTCCTGATCTTTTGATGATGATCAAGTGTAATGTGGATAAAATAGCATCACTTAAACTTCTTCTGAACAGATCAGATGATTATTTGTTCAAGATCAATTATGCTTAGCACATACTTCAGCAACTGATACTTTGCTTCAGCCTTAAATTCAGCAGCAAATGCTTGATCAATGCAACTGAATTCAATTTGAATCAGCTTTAATGTTGAATGTAGTCAACAAATACTGATCAATTGAACTTTCTTCAATATAATTCGATCAATTCATCCCAACCAAAAGCAATTCCTAGGCCTTGCAGTTCACAAATGCAGAATTGAATTCCTCAATGCAAAAAACTGAACTAAATCAATACCACAACTATTTTTATTGATTAATTGCAATACAATTAATCAGATTTTGTATTTTTTTCGGATATGAGCTTGATTCGGAAGCCAAATCAAGGCTCTGATACCAATTGTGAAGATTTCAAAGATTGCTCTTGAACCTTAACCTTGGTTAGGATAGTGAAAGTATGAGATGAGAAGAGAATATAGAATTTATATGAGAAAGAAGGGAAAGGAGACGAGAAGTAGAGAAAGATATCAAATTCATTCATTAAAGTTCTTATTGAATACAACCTAGAGCCATCTATTTATACTACTTCCTCCTAGGACGGCTTAGACCAAAAATATCTAGAGATACCTTGCATTTGGACCAAGAAGCTAACCGACTTAACCACCAGCTCGCTAATTAGCCGCCAACCTTGACCAGACATTGACCTCCTAAGCAAGACCACACTAAAGCTCACTTATTACATGTCTTAACATGAGACTTATGCAACTACTTACATCAAGACTCAATCTAGATACAATATAAACAAACTAATACATCTTTTCTACACCAAATGATTGTCATATGGCTGCAAGACAGCCACCAATGCAGGACACACATGCTAACAGCAGCAGCATAGCAGCAAGACAGCATCACAGCCACCACGAGTTCATGCCTCAGATTCTCGGATCATAACATTTTTCTGATTTCTTTGTTGATTAGCGGCGAAAGGGTTGGGATAATTGATTCCTTTGTTTATTCTCTCCATTTCACCTTAAACTTGGAGGTTTTGAAATAAGACGAAGGGAAGAGAAGTTTTAAGCTCACTCATAAGTAAAAAGACTTTAACAACCGGAACTTAGGTTAGAACTAGTACAATAATAACGTTACGTAAGGATTCTCTACTCTCAGTTATGCCTTCAAATATCATCAGACAATGATTTTCACAAGGGACTCTTGCCATACGTGCCTGACTAAAAGTTTCCATTATTAGCTAGTTTAAGTTGAATCTTGCTTGAGGACAAGCAAGGAGTGGGTTTGAGGATGTTGATGTGCCTTATATTTACATATTTTATTTTTCATTCCTGAGACATATTTGACTTTTACATGTGTGTTTTGTTGTAATCTAGGTACATTTGGACTTAGAGTACAATAGAGCGAACATAGGTGGAAAAGAGACAAAATCAAGCATAATTTGTGCATATTTGAAGACTACTTTGAGAAACTCGACCATGTGCTCGAAAAAAGACCAATCGGGCCATAATTTGGTAGCCCAAATAAGTTTTGTAGATAGTTAATATGTATTATGTGATATTATATTATAGTGTGTGTGTGTGTGTGTGTGTATATATATATGTATATATATGTAATTGACAGAGATGGGGAAGGGGGGGTGCACATGCCACCGCCTTGCGATTTAAATATCGAATGCCTAATTATTTTGGGGGATCTTTGGCCACGTCCTCTCTCCTCCCGAGGCCGCTATGAGATCCAAGGAGTTCTCAAATGCCGAAGTGCAGGTGGTTGAAATGCGGAAGGATCAAAAGCGAGGATCACAACAACGTCAATTGGAGGAGTCTTCAAATCCTTAGCTTTATCCATTATTGTTTACCTTTTTAGATTTCATAATGTATAAAACTCCCATGGAGGAGTAAACATTCTTAATTTAGGGATGAAGGGCGGGTAGCCGCCCGTATCCCGGATTTATATTATACTTTTGACGATTGATTTAGTTATGTTATATTCGCACTCCCGTGGAGAGTTCATCATGATTGTTGGGTATTTTTGTATGTGTACTTGTAGCTATGACTAGATCTCCCACTTTTCAGCAATTAGTCTTATGGATGTAGCTTAGACCATAATATAACAAGATTTCATGCGTGGTCAGGGTTCAGGTTATACCCAACCTTGAACCCTATCTTTTATATAAATTAATATTGAATTAAGAGTAACAAAGAAATTGAGTAGTGCTAGTGAGATAACATATACTACACTTAGGGTGCTAAGATAGGTTATGCATTTAGACTAGTTCATTATTCTAAGCCCTAATTTATATATTAACTCAGGCTTAGATCTTGTAGCCTCAAGCCTCCTAAATCATCATTCTAAGTAAAAATATAATGATGGGATGTGTGTTAAGTTACCCTAAATTAACTCCCTAAACTAACCTCAATTGAATTGACACATTTACTCTATATTCAGTTTTATTAATTTAGCCCACAATTTATTAAAACAACAAAAACCCAAAAATTCAAACCGCTCGTTAATCATAAGTCTAACTTAACACGATTCTCTGTGGATACGACCCTTATACCCGACAAAGCTACAATGATCTCATGCACTTGCGAGTAGACGGTTTTAAAACACACATTTAAAACACATCAAAGAGCCATCCCGACCAGGACCTTTCATAATCAGAATAGCCCAAACAACTTCCTTAATCTCACTCTCAGTAATTGAACTTAAAAGAGTATCCCCATATGCATCTAACAGCTTTGGCACACAATCTAGCAGGTTTACATCAACCCCCATATGCTCTCATGAAGTCGCCAGCAAAATTCCAAGAATTCATCTTGTATTAATGAAGTGTCTTCAACAATCTGACCATCTGATGTAATAGCATTTTGCATCCCGCGGGCTCTAATACTAGCATTTTGCGAGGTTTAAATGCAAAATCTTTGCTCTTTGTTGCATATAGTCCAATTCCGCCTCACATATTCTCTGAAGCTTAGCAAGAGCATGACATATCTCTTGCCTTAATCTCCCGGTGTAATCATCTTTGGCTTGAAGATCATCTAGCTCCTTCCTAGCCTGTTCAACTTGGAGTGCAATACCCCCCGGAAAGTTCTTTCTAAATTCGTTCAGTCACCTTGTAACTAACTTTAACTTTTCACGAAGAATGTACTGAGGGGTACCCCTTACTGACACGCCACAAGCTTCAGCTACTAGCTCATTGAATCTGTCCATATCGCACAACCAACTGGCTCACTTGAATGCAGTACGACCCTGTAGGAACAAATTTCCAAATTTAACCACCGTAGGAGCATGGCCCAAACTCCTGGGCTGAGAAAATGAACAGTTGACTCAAAATGGACATGCGAATCAACACTCCACACACTCAATCCAGTATTATGATCTCATCCCCTCTAATTGCACCAAGTATAAAAAGCCCCAACTCCCCTCAGGTCCACACAACCAACATACTGTTGGAAGGAAATGATAGATGAAGAAAAATGAATTTAATAGTGAAGGAAGAAGAACAAAGCAGAAAGTTGGAAGAAAATACTTATAAACTTGTATTTCAAATGACTAACAATTAGCCTTTAAATAGGCAGTGCATTAAGCAAAAAAACAATAAAATAGAACCTAACTCCAAAACTAACTCATAAAAATCAGCATAATATCACTCCAACAATAAACAAACTAATAAAAGCCCAAAGACTAGGACAAGATAACTAACTCCTAAAGACCCATCTAAAACCTAACTTTTATTCAACAATCCCTCCCTTAAACTGATGTTGTTAAACATTCAGTTTAATACAAGTTATCTTCATTGCACCTTCCCTCATATATGATCATCCAAGGTACAAACAGCCAACAACTTTCTGAACTTGAGAAACATAGGTGATTTGAGGGGCTTCGTGAATAAATCTACAACCTGATCTTCGCTTTTGCTGTGAATGAGATCAATTGTTCCATCTCTTGTCAGGTTTCTTAGAAAATGATATTTCACATCTATGTGCTTATTTCTTCATGTAAAACAAGATTCTTGGAGGGTTTGTTTGTTGAACTGTTGTTCCAGAAAATTACAGTAGGCCCCTGCCTTCTGTAATTTAGCTCTTCAAGAATCCTTTTCTACCATGTAGCTTGACATGCACTTACAGTTGTAGCAACAAATTCAACTTATGGACAAAGTGACAATTGGATGCTTCTTTGATGACCATGAAACAGGCCCTGAACTCAATGTAAAAACAAATCCTGAAGTGCTCTTTCTGTCTTCAAGATCCTCGGTATAATCGCTATTCGTGAAGCCAACCAAATCTTACTTTTCTTTCTTCTTGTAGAGCAACCCAAATTCAATAGTACCTTGCAAGTACGGAAGGATCCTTTTGGCAGCTAGAAGGTGCTTCTCTATTGGATTCTCCATGTAACTGCTGATCAAACTCAAGGAATACATTAAATCTGGTCTTGTTGCTGTTAAGTATATCAAACTTCCCACAATCTGCTCATAAAGTGTGCTATTAACTCTTTTTCCTGCATGATTTTTATGTAGCTTCAACCCAAACTCAGTTGGTGTACTCACAGAATGGCAATTTTTTATATGAAACTTGTCTAGTATATCTTGAACATATTTTTTTTTTTTTGAGAAATAAAAATCCTAGCAGCAGATTGCACTACTTCAATACCAAGAAAATAATGCATCTTTCCTAGATCGGACATATCAAATTTAACCATCATGGATTCTTCAAAATTTGCAAACATGGCACCATCATTTCCAGTGAATATAAGATCATCTACATATAAGACACAATGAGTATTTTTCCTCCATCACCAATCTTGACATAAAGTGTATGCTCATATGGACATTTTTTAAAACCTTCGTTCAAAAAACATGCATCAATCCGACTATACCAAGCCCGTGAGGCATGTTTTAATCCATATAGAGCTTTTTTTTTTTTTTTTTTTAATTTATACATTTTAAGCTCATCTCCAGTCCTAACATAACAAGGAGGTTGATCAATAAATACCTGTTCTTCCAAGTCTCCATGCAAGAATGCCGATTTCACGTCCAATTGGAAGATAGGCCATATATTTTGTGCTACCAACGCAATGACTAATCTAATTGTATCATTTCTTGCAACAGGAGCAAAAACCTCTTTGTAATTAACTCCAAATTCTTGCTTGTAGCCTTTAGCTACTAAGCGTGCCTTGTATTTTTCAACTTCACCATTCTCCTTCAATTTTGTCTTGTAAACCCACTTGACACCAATTG
The DNA here is from genome assembly GCA_018398585.1 of Simmondsia chinensis. NCBI lineage: Eukaryota > Viridiplantae > Streptophyta > Magnoliopsida > Caryophyllales > Simmondsiaceae > Simmondsia > Simmondsia chinensis. The sequence goes on along the minus strand of JAGTTD010000010.1, from coordinate 29,783,501 downwards.
TCTTGTGCCCTTTTGGAAGATTACTCAACTCCTAGGTGTTGTTCTTTTCAATAGCTTCTATTTCATCATCCATTGCCTTCCACCATTTAGAATTTTTAACAGCCTCTTCAAAGACTATAGGTTCACAATATGAAAATAAAGCACATTTTTAAGTGGGTTTTTAGATTGATCAATTCCAGTTACCTCATAATCAGCCATCCATGCGGGACTTCTCTTAGTGCGTTTTAACTGTTGTTCTTCATCAACTGATATTGTAGGTGACCTTTGGTCACATAGTGGACCAATTTGTGCATCAATTGGCTGACATACATTCTGCTGCATGTTCTCAACATCATCCTCAGCAGCATCGTAGTTTGCTAGTATTTGTTGTCCTTGTCCACCATTGTTCTCATTCCTTGGCCATGTATGTTCTTCGTTAAAAACAACATCACGACTAGAAATAATTTTCTTAGTGTTAGGATTATATAGCTTATAAGCTTTTGAATGACCACTAACACCCAGAAAAATGCATTTTTCTCCCTTATCATTAAGCTTCCTCTTCTTCATAACAGGAATATGAGCATATGCATAACAACCAAAAATTCTGAGGTGATCAACAGCTGGTCTTCGGCCGCTCCAAGCTTCTTCAGGTGTCATATTTTGAACAACCAATGTTGGACTTCTATCCAATGTATGAATGCTCCATTGAACTGCTTAAGGCTAGAAACTTTTGGAATGCTACTCCTTGATCAAAGGCTTCGCACCATATTTAGAATTGCACGATTCTTCCTCTGGCAAACACCGTTCTGTTGAGGTATATAAGCGGTTGTAAGTTGCCTCTTGATTCCATCAGTCTCACAAAAATTTACAAATTCATGCAAGTTGTATTCTCCACCATGATCAGTACGAAGAACTCTTATTGAATTGCCCACTTCGTTCTCAACAAAGGCTTTATAATTCTTGAAAACTGTAAAAGCTTCGGACTTCTCTTGTAAAAAATATACCCAAATATTCTGACTATAATCATCAATGAAGATAATAAAGTATCTTTTACCTCCATTAGAAGTTGGGTTAATCGCCCGCAAATGTCGGAATGTATTAGCTCCAAAGCCTACTTTGCTCTCCATGGGAAATTGATTGCAATGTTCTTCACAAACTTGAGAGGGAATTGTAATTTGAGGAAGACCTATCACCATATTCTTCTGCTGTAGAATTTTCAGCCCACCAAAATTTAGATGGCCATAGTGAAAATTCCATAACCAAGCCTCCTCCTTCAATCTTGTGGAAAGGCATAGTGTTGTGGAGATACAACGGAAACATACGATTGGCTGTCATATTTACTTGAGCTATTAAGCCCAATTTTTCATCCTTAATTTTGCAAACACCATCTTTAACAGAGATTTCATATCCCCTTTGTTGAAGTTGACCAACACTAAGCAAATTTGTTCTCAAATTTGGAACAAAAAGGACAATAGGGATAGTTTGAACTAAATTGCCTTTTGTTTGGATTGATACCTGTTCTTTTCCCATTACGGAGACCTTGGAATTATCACCAAACTTCACACTGTCGCAGAATGATTCATCCAAATTAGAGAATGCAGATTTGTCTCCACACATGTGGTTGCTGCAATCGGTGTCCAGGTACCACACGTTCTTGTGCGTGTCTTCCTTAGCATGACAAACCATCAACAGAGAAAATTCATCCTCTTCTACTCCCTTTTCTGCAAAGGTAGCTTATCCACCACCCTTTTCAGGTAATTTAAGTTTGACATTCTAACTGATAATGACCATACCTGTGGCATCTATAGCATTCTATATTAGATTTGTTAGGTCTTTGAGATGCTGAATAGTGGCCACCACGTCCATGGCCACGTCCTCTTCCTCTCCAATGAGAATCATTAACCTGAACATCATCAGATTTTTGGTGTGAATTTTTGTGATGCTTGTTCCCTCTTCCTCTTCCTCGATCTCCTTTGTTTGATTTCGGAGACAAATTGTTGATGACAGCTTGCAATGCTTGCACTTCTCTATCTTGATCAACCATTTTTTGTTCATGAGCTAACAATGAACCTTGCAATTTATCAATTGTAAGTTTATCAAGGTCAGTGGATTCTTCAATTGAGCAAACCACATAGTTAAACTTCGGTGTCATCGACCGAAGAATTTTCTCAATCATTGTCACATCCTTAATCTTTTCTCCATGGACGCGCATCTTGTTGACAATCGCCATGGTTCTTAAGAAAAAGGCAAAAACTGACTCTTCTATTTTCATCCGAAGTGTTTCAAACTTCGAGCGAAGTGCTTGAAGCTATTGCCTTCTTGCCCTTATTGATCCCTGGTATTTCATCTTCATGGAATCCCAAATTTGCTTGGAAGTTTCTTTGTTGAGAATGGTTTCCAAGATAGAATGATCAATTGCCTGGAAGAGGCAGTTATTTTCCTTCAAATCCTTTAACTTCATTCCTTTGATTTCCGTTCTCCGCATCTCCGACAATATAGTACCAACCTCTGGTTCTTGTATTCCAGCATCAACTACCTGCCAATATTCTTTGGATCTCAGGAAGTTCTCCATTAACATGCTCCAATAGTCACAGTGACCATCAAAGCGAGGAATAGATGGCTGCACAAAATTTTCAAATGCCATATATTGAATTGCTGCTACAATACTGGAGAAGTGTTGCTGCTGCACTATCTCTCACTCACTTTTCACTAACTTGGCTCTGATACCACTGTTGGAAGGAAATGATAGATGAAGAAAATTGAATTTAACAATGAAGGAAGAAGAACAAAGCAGAAAGTTGGAAGAAAATACTTATAAACTTGTATTTCAAATGACTAACAAGTGGCCTTTAAATAGGCAGTACATTAACTTAAAAAATAATAAAATAGCAACTAACTCCTAAAAATCATCATAATATCACTCCAACAATAAACAAACTAACAAAAGCCTAAAGACTAGGACAAGATAACTGACTCCTAAAGACCCATGTAAAACATAACTTTTATACAACATATACTTCAAGCACACTACAAAATCTATCAATTCGGACTCTAAGATAAGCACACCCCATTTTCTATCCTCAACTTAAGAAACGGTGTTAAAGTCGCCCATTAATAGCCAAGCTTTATCAACAGGAGCTAATCCCTTCAAGGCAACCCACAATTCCCTACGCACACCAAGTCCGTTATCACCATAACAAAATGCACATAAAAAGAGGACCCCCCGGGCTGCACCACCCTAACTTCAATGTGAATAAATTGCCACTCAATTTGGATAACATTAACATGTACGAACAAAGGGTCCCAAGTGATCCATATATGACCAGCACCATCCTTTTCATACTTAGATTGCAGCCCCCAGCCCTGAAAGTATCTCTTCCTTATTATATTTGCTCTACATTTTTTTAAGTAAGTTTCAAAGATAGCCATCATCTTTATTTCCTTGTTGACTACTGAGCTCCGAATCTTAGAGTATTTATAGCCTTTATTCATTCCCCTAATGTTCCAAGCCCTAATCTTGAACTACTAGCAGTTGGATGCCCTCCATTAGGGCCTGTAACCACCTGGGCCATGCCATTTGGCTCTAGTACCATATTCCCCTCCTCCACTAGCAGTACATGGAACTTATTTTGCAAGACCTCTTGCTTACTCCGCACCTTCGTAGGACTAGCCCCTTTTTTTCCTGAGTTTGCCAAGCACCTTCCTCCTGACTGTCATGAATTGCTGTCGTCTCAGGTATTGGCACCTCAGAGCTCTTCTTCTCTTTTGGACGCCAAACCTTCTTAACTTGTGGACATGTTTTATCATCATGCCCAATCTTCTTACATTGAGTACACCAGAGGGGTATCCACTCGTACCACACAGATTGGTCGACAATAGTCCCATAAGGCAGCTTAATCTCCAGTAATTTCCTCAAAGGCATCGAGACATCAACCTTTATCAAAAATCTAGCATAGGAAACTCATTTCCTTGTAGCAGAAATATTATCAGTATATAAAGGATTACCCACACAAGTCAATGATGTAGCGGGTAATCCATCAATGGCGGGTCATTAGTATCGGGTCAACGCCTCCGTTGTTGAGGCCCATGTGGGGCAAGTTCAAGAGGAGACGGGAGTCATGTTGGCATAAGCTTAAGCCAAGGATTCTACCTCATGCTTGGCTTCACCATTAGAGGAAGGGAAATGTGATGCTAATAGAGGAAAACATCATCTTGGCTCCGGAACTAGTTGGCTTGACAGAACTTGGCTCCACCCTTGGTCAGATACAATTGAAGGGTTTCTTCTTGGCTCCACCAATAGTTGGCTAGACATGTTGGCTAGACAAGACGAAGCCACCATGTGTCCGTGAATGGCCCATTGCTTGGCTTCAAAAAGCAACCCTTTAATTAATCTTGATTCGGTCAAAATTTCCTAGATGCCGTGGTGGTTGAAACGAAAAAAAAATTTCCTGAGATTCTCGTATTGGCAAGGTCTAAGTGCTGGTGTCGTCATGTTCAATAATTCCCAGAATGGAGCCAAGATTGGACCTTCTCTGCTTCTCGTGTTCTCCTTCCTCCCCAAGCTGTCATTAGACCGGTTTTGCCAACCCTTGCCTTGAAGCCAAGCAATGCACCAGTCGTGGACGCATGGTAGCTTTGTCTTGTGTAGCCAACTATTGGTGGAGCCAAGATGCAACCCTTCAATTGTATCTGACCAAGGGTGGAGTCAAGTTCTCTCAAGCCAACTAGTTCTGGAGCCAATAACAAGTGGAGCCAAGATGATGTTTTCCTGTATTGGCTTCACATTTCCCTTCCTCCAATGGTGAACCCAAGCATAAGGTAGAATCTTTGGCTTAAGCCTATGCTAACATGGCTTCCATCTCCTCTTGAACTTGCCTCGACTGGGCCTCAACCACGGAGGCGTTAACCCGATACTATTGACCTGTCATTGATGGATTACCCACTGCATTATTCTCTTCGACTTGGAGAGAATTCATCCTCGAATTCTAAGCGGTGTTTGCTTGATTAGTCTTGTTAGGTGATGCCCTCTCATATCATCGGTTAGCCTTCTTGATCCCTTGTTTGAATTTGTCCTCTTTGGTTTGTCTCGCCTTGGTGTAGGCCTCATCATCCTCCCTAGATGAGGGAGAACTCGTCCTTGAGTTGTCAGCCCAACAACTTGAATCGTCCCTACCTGAGTGATTGTGGTCGCGTCTTTCATGATGCTGGCACTACCTCTAACTTACTTCCCATACGACTCACCTTTTTGTAGCAATGGTATTGTGCACATTACTCTCTCTTAATGGCTTGGGTTCCCGGTTTCAGGGGTTTTGGACGTCTTGGGTTCTCCTTGAATTGTTTTTGGCATGCCTTGGCTTGCCTTTTGAATCCTCTCCTTCTCTTTTCGCCAAGTCAAACTTTGGTTCTTCGTTGCCTTCTAATTCTTGGCTTGTGTCTTCGGACATCAAGGGTGTGCTTATGCTCTCGCTCTCACCAACTTCCTTAGCTAATGATGCATTTGTTGGGGGCTCTTCATCCTAGATAACTTGTGGTTGGGATTCATCCTTCATGATGCCAAACAATTGTGTCGCCAAGTATAACTCACCTTTTGTGTTCGTGGTTGCCTTTTCATGTTGTCGTTCCTCGCTGGTATCGCCAACTTTTGCCACTAAGGTGGAGCCAATAGTTGCTTCCACCAATATTGTTTCACCAACTGAGCTCACGACAACCAGTAAGGCAGCTTTGGGTGCCACCAATGCTGTGTCGCCAACTGTGCTTGAGGCTTGATCTTTTAGCACCGGACTCGGAGCTTTTGTCTCACATGGTGCCATGACTACCTTTGGCAGCAATCTAATCTTGATCCCCTCATAAATAAAGGCAAACATGTTGTTCTTTTCATTATAGATGGCGCCTCTATAGTCCATCCATGGCTTTTCTAGTATCATGTGGTAAGCGTCCATGGCTACCACATCACACCAAACTGCCTCCCAATACCTCTTTCCAATTGAAAACTTGACCAAGCAAAACTTATGTGGGAATTCCAGATCGCCCTTTCTAGAAGTAGCATAGGGAATTGGATAATCCACCGTCTTCGGCCCTAACTTTTGGACAACTTTTTTAGAGATGGCGTTGACACATCTTCCGGGATCGATGGCTAGGCGGAAAACTCTCTCACCTATGGTGCACGTAGTCCGGAAGCTGTTTCGCTGACACCTTTCTTCTCTACTTTGTTAGATAGCACCCGGTTTTAAGGGGCGATGAGGTAGGGACCCTAGCGCAAGGTCAATATGTGCCTCGGTCTGAATCAAGCAATGCTCGATTCGCCGGAATTTCTTTTCCATATCCTCAAACTTCCTTTCACGCTGTTGATTTTGGTCACGGTCAATGACGTCTTCCATGGTGGCACTCCTCTAATGTCTTCCAGGGGCCATCGTTTCAGGAAGCGAACTGCGCTTTGATACCAGATGATGCAGCATGTGATGGGATTTTTGAGGTGTGGGAAGGTTCAACGTCCTTCCCTTTGTATTGTATTAAAACTAATAATAAAATAAACAAAGAGGGGTAGAAACTCGCTCACTTACAACACGAGGAGTCAATATTTCTCTAGAATAACAATTCATAATTCTCAAATTCAAAAGTCTCCCTTTCCTACTCCTAACCGGCTCCTTTTATTGAGAAGATAGACAAGATTTGAAATTCAAATTCAAAAATCAAATCAAAACTAAAATGGGAAAAAAAAAATAAATCCTCTAATTAATCTTGATTCGGTTAAAACCTCCCAGATGCTATGGTGGTTGAAATGGAAAGGAAATCTCCCTAGATTCTCGTGTTGGCAAGGTCAACGTGCCGGTGCGGCCATGTTAGATAATTCCCAGAATGGCGCCAGGATTGGACCTTCTTCGCTTCCCGTGTTCTCCTTCCTCCCCAAGTTGTCATTAGACCGATTTAGCCAACCCTTGCCTTGAAGCTAAGCAATGCACTATTTGCGAACACACGGTGGCTTTGTCTTGTCTGGCCAACTCTTGTCTAGCCAACTATTGGTGGAGCCAAGAAGAAACCCTGCAATTGTATCTGATCAAGGGTGGAGCCAAGTTCTGTCAAGCCAACCAGTTCTGAAGCCAATAACAGGTGGAGCCAAGATGATGTTTTCCTCTATTGGCTTCACATTTCCCTTCCTCCAATGGTGAAGCCAATCATAAGATAGAATTCTTGGCTTAAGCCTATGCCAACATGGCTCCCGTCTCCTCTTGAACTCGCCCTGCATGGGCCTTGACCACGGAGGCGTTGACCCGATGCTATTGACCCGCCGTTGATGGATTACTCGCTACACCAGTCACAATCATACTCAAGGCATCAATACCTCATAAATGTAAAAGAAGATTTGGGAACATTACCCATATTAAGAAATTAAGAAGACCATTTTTTTATATAAGCGGCAATTGCATTAACATTAAAAAGATATTTACAATTTTAGGTTAATTAATGCTAGCCAATAATAACCTAGAAGCTACAAAATGTTAGAACATTATAAATTGTGTTAAGTTACTAATTCTAAACTCTTAGCAAGTGTTTCAAATATATGGATTAATTAAATTAACTATTTATGTTTATTTTCCTATCTCTCCATCTCTTTTCTATAAATTCTTTATTTTCTTTTATAATCCTTAATTCTACACAACAAATCAGTTTGGGACATATTGTTTTGTACAATGGCAAAATCATCATCATTGATGCTCCTCTTACTGTCTTCTATCTACATGTTTTCCCTCTTGATGATGTCAAACTCGGCTCGACTCTCCCCCACAATTTCGTCGGTCTTCCCATCTATCAGGTCAGAGAAAGACAACCAGAGTTGTTGGAAATGCATCAACAATGTGCCAGGAGGTTTGATGAAGAAGTTTTCCATTATAGAAAGGTTACAATTTGGGGTAATTGGGCACAACTGTTGTAGGGCTATCAAGGACATTACTAATAATTTTTGGTCACTGGTTTTCCCTTTAAGCCCTTTTATTGGTCCCTTCCTTATGGGTCAGTGTGGAGGTCACAACGGAAATGTCAGCATGCCACCGTTCTTTAACCATTTTACTCCTTTGCCATTCCCAAACCCTACACGCATTGTAAATGCTCCACCTAGGGTTTGAACTATAACTTGTTATTACTTTTAGAGATAGGATTTTATAGTATTAGGAATATGTCTCAAATTTATGTTTTTAATCATGAGTCTCGCCGTGAGCAAGCCGATCGATCGGAGAGCAACGCTCGAGAAAAATTCAAGAAGAGCTGCAAAAGAGTGGCCGATCAATCGACACAGGCCGATCGATAGGGGGTCTTTTTCTGCGTACGCTAGCCGTTTAGTATAAATATGGGTTTAGGGCTTTGGTTTATGCATCCAATTAAGAAAGAGAGCACCGTCACATTATTGAGAACGTTATGGAAGTTTATGGGGAGCGATTCAGTAATTCTTGATAGATCTCGTTCAAAGGAAGTATTATTATAATCCTTCCATTATTCATACTCAATAAAAATCTCCATCTCCGCCCATGGTTTTTCCCTCTCGATTGAAAAGGGTTTTGTACGTAAATCATTGTGTATTTTCTTTGTTCTTCTGCTTTTGTTTACTTCTCTTGTGTGAGTTATAGTACTTGAATTGAATTCAGTATTGGGTGTTAAGTTCCGCTTCTCAAATTGATATCATTGTATATCATATTTGAGTCAAGAGCCCAAGCAAATTGATATCCGAGTATATCATGTTTGTTCAAGTTTTTATAACAATTGGTATCAAAGCCGCGTTTGTTTGATTTGGTACTATGACGTCTACAATTAAATCTGAAGTTGAGAAGTTTGGTGGTGAAGGTAGTTTTAGTTTATGGCAGGTTTGCATTAAGGGTGTTTTGACTCAGAATGGTTTGAACAAAGCTTTAGACAGGAAAGACAAGAAACCTGAGAGTTTATCCGAAGCACAGTGGGAGGAGTTAGAAGAAAGGGCTCTTACGGCAATTCAGATGTGTCTTACCGATGAAGTTTTGACAGACGTTCTAGAAGTGAAGACCGCTAAGGAGTTGTGGGAGAAATTGCAAGAGATGTTTTGTTTCAAGTCTGTCTCCAACAAACTTGCAGTTAAACATTGGTTGTTCATGTTTCGTATGTCAGAAGATACGTTACTTAAGAATCATGTTGATGAATTTAATTCGTTAATTCAAGAGTTAAAGGAGCTTGATGATGCTCCCAAGGATGAAGATCAAGCAATGTTATTATTATGTTCACTCTCTAACTCTTATAGAGGTTTCGTAGAAAGCATGATTTATGGTAGTAAGTCAACTATCACAATTAATGAGGTTAAGAGAAACCTACTGAGTAAAGAAAGAGTAGATAAGGAGTTATCTGATTCCATTCAGAACTTAGGTAGTGGTTTATTTGTGAGAGGGAGGACCGAGTCTAAAGAATATGATTATAGTGGAAACAAGTCTAAGCCCAGACATAATGATCTATCCTGTAATTACTGTCATAAGAAAGAGCATATTAAGAGAGACTGTTACAAGCTTAAGAGGAAACTAGAAGCAGATAATAGGTCTGACAAGAGATCTGCAGTAGCTAGTGTTATAGTTGAAGATGAGAATGATAGTGATATACTGTCTGTGTCTGAACCTCAGTCCACTTTTAGAGACAGTTAGATTTTGGATTCGGGTTGTTACTATCATGTTTGTCCCAATCGAGATTGGTTTTTCACGTATGAGTCAATTCAAGGTAGAGTTGCTTTAATGGGCAATGATGCTACATGCAGAGTTTTAGGTATAGGAACAATTCATTTTAAGATGTTCAATGACACTATTTGGACTTTGAGCGATGTTCATTACATTCCTGATTTGAAGAAGAATCTCACCTTTGTAGGTACTCTTGAGTCACATGGGTACAGGTACACAACTGAAGATGGAGTTATGAAGGTCGTTAAGGGTGCTTAGTTGTGACTAAAAGCAGAAAGGTAGGAACATTATATGAACTTGTCCGTTCCTGAGTTGCAAGATCAGTTAAGATATCTTCATCATCATCGTTGACAGAACCATGTATCACAAAGTCATGGGGCACAAGGTTGCATCATTCAGGTGATAAGGATCTGTCTAAGCCTAGTAAAAGAGGCTCGTTGTGTGGTCAGTCTACAGGACTGAAATCTAGTGAACACGACATTTATGGGAAGCAGAAAAGAGTTCGCCTTAAGCAATTCCTGACAAGTAGAGATGTCACATTTGATGAGTCTTCATTATTGAGTCCACAGAAGATGCCATCCGTTGTTTGTAATTTAGATCAGGTAAATATACAAAAGGGAGTTCAGTTTCAGTTAAATAACACAGTTCAGCAGTAGATGGCTGATTTAGAAGATGTGTCAAGAGCCAATTCAGAGAAGAAGAAGCTTGGTATTGCTAATAACCTCACAAATATGTTCACTCAGTTGTTGCCTAGTAAGAAGTTCAAGCATCGCTCGGACTTGGTTAGGTTTTCTATTTTGTTTAGATAACCTCATGTGAGGGGTGTTTTGTGGAGCAGATGGAGAAATTTTGCTTATGTGTAAATTTGAGTCAAGGTGGAGGTTTGTTAGGAATATGCCTCAAGTTTATGTTTTTAATTATGAGTCTCGCCGTGAGTAAGCCGATCGATCGGGTGGTACAACCAATCGATCAGAGAGCAACACTGGAGAAAAAGTCAAGAAAAGCTGTAGAGGAGGGGCCGATCGATCGGGTGTCTTTTTCTGTGTACCCTATCCGTTTAGTATAAATATGGGTTTAGGGCTTTGGTTTATGCACCCAATTAAGAAAGAGAGCGCTGTCACATTCGTTTGAGAGCGTTACGAGAGTTTCAAGGGAGTGATTTAGTTTCTCCGTAGATCTCGTTCAGAGGAAGTGTTGTTGTAATTCTTCCATTATTCATACTCAATGAAGATCTCCATCTTTGCCCGTGGTTTTTCCCTCTCGATTGAAGAGGGTTTTTCACGTAAATCTTTGTGTGTTTTCTTTATTCTCTTTTACCTTTTGCTTACTTCTCTTGTGTGAGTTATAGTACATGAATTGAATTCAGTATTGGGTGTTAAGTTCCGCTTCTCAAATTGATATCATTGTATATTAGATTTGAGTTAAGATTCCTAGCAAATTATTATCCAAGTATATCAAGTTTTTATAACATATAGTCATGCTAGAATAATATAAAGCTCCAAGGAAATAACAAAGTTTTTGTCTTAAGTTATACATGCGATTAAATCTTTGTAAAATTTTCTCGTAGGTAAATGTAAATGCAAAGCTATCATAATTTGGAATACACTGAGATCCTTCATTTGGTGTCTGACTAGCCCATTTAATTTGATTGTGGCAATACTTTTATATATCAACATATCTAATTCATCAACGTAACTATCTAATTTCACTACCACAACTGTTAACTAAAATCACTAACTTTTAGTTTTATTGTAAACAACTTAAATTATTCAAACAAGTTTAAATTAACCGATTTTGATGCCTAATGTATGTGTCAAATGTTGTGATAAAAAGACATCAAATTGATGCTGCCCACCAAGGCTTGGTGGCAACTTCCAAAGGCTTGGCGCCAGCAGAGGACCAGGATGGCTTGGCAAGACCCGGAGATTGACGCGAGGCAAGGATTACGGTAACAACTAAGAGAAGATTAGGCAAGAATCAAGGATTCGATCGCGATTTGATATTGAATTTGAATTTGAATTTACTTTCCTTCTTTTTAAGATTTCCCTTTCCTAATTTTTAGAAACTATTTCGTCTTCGTAATTTTGTTATTAAATTAATAAAATTCAAATGGAAGGCCGTTAAATCTTCCTACACCCCTACTTCCCATTCCACACGCTGTATCAGCTGGTATCAGAGCTTATTAGGTTTTCTAAGAAGGCCCATGGACGTTCGAGGAACGCCACCATCAAAGACGTGTATGACCATGAATGCCAACGGCAGACCAAAAGGCGAGTCGAGCAGTTGGAGGAGAAATTCCGACAAATTGAGCATTGCTTGATTCAGTTAGGGGCAAATCCCAATCTTGAATGGGAAACCTGACCCCAACGCCCCTTAGCACAGAGCGCAGTGGGAAAAGAGGTGGACGAACACTTTCCGAATCTGTTTTAGGATGAAGAACTACTGGAGTCTAGGTTGAGGCGCCATTGGCAGAATTTCGGTGACTTTAACGACCATGATGATCAGAGGTTGGAATCCGGCCTTCAGATTGAGATTCCAAAATTCAACGATGAAGGACATTCGAAAGAGTTTCTAGATTGGCTTGTCACCGTCGAGGAAATTCTTAAGTTCAGAGAGGTTCCCAAGAGGAAACAGGCGCCGCATGTCGCTACTCAGCTTCGAGGTAGGATAGCCGCCTGGTGGCACCACATGAAACAAATCCGGGTTCGGCAAGGGAAGCCAAAAACAGAGTCTTGGGAGAAAATGAAGAAGCATTTGAGAGGCGCTTTCTTGCCTCATCTCCATGCTCGAATGATATACCAGCACCTGCAGGAGTTGCACCAATGCTCAAGATCCATGGAATAGTATATGACGGAGTTTAATCCTTTAGTCGGCAGGAATGACTTGGCGAAATCAGGAGACTAGTTGGCAGATCGCTATATTGGCGGTTTGAGAGAGTCCATTCAAGATGTACTAAACATGTTTGACATCTTCACTGTCTCCGAAGCAGCCTAGAGAGCAATGCACGTGGAATGGCAGCAACGGCGCCAACAGGTTAGCAGAGCCTGGAATGCACAAGTTGGCAGAAGAGATCATATCCGAGCACCGCAACCACAAAATGCTCCTAACAGACCACCACCCGCCAACCCAGGAAGACGGCTAAATCAAGAAGTGGTGGGTTGATCTAGAACACATTGCTTCAAGTGCAGAGAAGTGGGTCACTGTTCCGTTGACTGCCGGAATGGTGACAGGCCAGGTAAAGCTCTCTTCATTGATGAACCACGAGGAGAGGAAAGCATGGCTAGTGATAAGGATGGTTAAGAGGAGTTGGCGGAGCAAGAGGAAGATGTCGTAAGGGGTGATGAGGGGCATCTGTTGGTAGTTAGGCATGTATGCTTCGTGCCTAGGGAAGAACAAGGAGATAATTGGTTGAGGAACAATATCTTCCAAACCACGTGCACAATTGGCGATATGTGTGCTGCATGGTTATTGATTCCTGCAGCTAGTGGTGGCCAACGGGCCAGGTCGGCCAGGAAACCGGCTCGGCCTGGCCCGTTTATGGCCCGGCCCGGCTCGCAGGACACTGTAGCGGGCCGGGCCGGGCACAGGCCTGAGGTCTTCCGGGCAGGGCCTCGAGCCTATTTTTTTCAGGGCCTGGGCCCGGCCCAAAAGAGCCAACGGCTCTTTTTTTACAAAAAAAAAAAAAAAAAAAATTATATTTTTTTTTTCTATAAATACTTAAACCTCCCCAACTCATTTTCTCACAAAATCTTCAATTCTCTCTTCTCTCTCTATACATTCATCATCTCCCATCTTCTCTAATTTGCTAATTGCAAAATTGTGCTCTAAAGTTCGAAGTTCATAAAGTATTTGGCTGAAGTATGAATTTCGTTGTTCTCTCGTTTCGGTAATTTTAGTATCGTAATTTTTTTTTATTCGCATTTTTAGTTATTTAATTTGCATTACTACTTGCATTTTATAAATAATAATCATTTATACTATTATGGCACACAACTCTTCATCATCTGGAGCCGGTCGTGCTAGTTCTAGCTCTTCTCGGCCACCCAGAATCCCAAAAAGGACTAGAATTGTCTTACTTGATACTGAAGAACGAGCTTTTATACAACCAGACCCAACACCCCAATACACTGATGATAGGATAGATTATAACTTTTCACAACCACAAGATTATCATGAGTCACGTAGTGGTGGGGTTGGAGACTCACAAACTGATGAGGAACCCACCCCCACCACAGATGCCCAGCCTGAAACTAGTACCTTGACTAGTAGGCGTACTACTAGTGGGGTATGGAAGCACTTTACCCTTAATAAGACAACTAATAAAGCAACCTGTAAATTATTTGACCCACTAAGAATTTTAGCCATCAACCCGGCAGTGGGACGGGCACACTAAATAGACATATACTTAGGTGCCACCCCGAGCAATTCCCGGAAAAGAGCCAACAACTTTTAGTACAGCAAGTGACCGGTGCACTTGCTAATTTTAGGTTCTCTCAGGAGAGCAATCGTAGGGAGCTAGCTAAATATATAATTTTGAGTGAAAGGCCTTTTAGTACCGGGCGAAAACCCACATTTCGTCGACTACCTCCAACAAAATGTGAACCCTGCAATTGTGAGGATTCCTCGGAACACCGTAAAGCGGGACGCTTTTACGTTGTACCACAATCTTAAAATTGGGATACATACACTTTTTGCGACGAACACGAGCATGTTCTCGTTGATGTCGGACGTATGGACGTCCAAACCCGGCCAACCTTATATGTGCATAACGGCACACTGGACCGATGAATCCTTCATCATCCAGAAGAGAATAATTCATTTGGGTTTTTAGATTGCCCCCATACTGCCGAGGTAATTACGGGTGCTATTATGTCGGAAGTCCGCGATTGGGGCATAGAACAACGTATCTTCAGTATTAGGTTTGACAATGCTTCTAATAACACTGCATCCGTAGCACATTTAATTAGGAAAATGAGACCCATGTTAGGTGGGAAGTGTTTTCATATTCGTTGCATCTGTCACATTTTGCATGTAATGGTAATGGATGGTTTAGATCATATAGACGCATCCCTTGCCACCTTAAGATCTGTAATAATATCAATTAAAGCACCCGTCGCTAGGAAAAAAGGATTTAAAAAATGTATGTAGGTTGCATAACATAGAATATAAACAATTTAAATTAGACTCTAAAACTAGGTGGTCGTCTACGGTAGTAATGTTAGAGCGCATTCTACCATACAAAGACGCTCTGATGGAATTTGCCCAGGAAAATCGTGTAGAATGGCGCGATTACAACCTGGATAGTATACATTGGGAGACAATAGATGAAATTTGTAAATTTTTTACCATGTTTAAAGACGCGACAACATTTTTTCGGGTTGCTACTATCCGACCATGCCTCAAGCAATATCAACATTGCTTGATATTGTAAATTGGAGGTGGGTAATCAATCCAACCCCATTTTGTTCGGATCGATTACGGCAATGAAAGAAAAGCTTGCCAAATATTTTTTTGAACTACCTCTTACTTACTGCTTTGCAACTATTTTAGACCCTCGTTGTAAACGCTCAGGTTTCAACTTGTTTTGCCAACATTTTTTCACGTATTTGAATCCTTCTCTTAATATCGACACTTTCATTGCCGATGTCGATAACAACTTGCATAGTTTATTTTCTCAATATTCCCGTCAATTAGCGTCCAATAATCCTAGTACTGCTGCAGTAGGATCATCCACATCTATTGGAAGTAGTTCACACACGTCATATTCATGGAAATTTTTGGAGCAATTTACGCCCACAGCAGCCCCCACATCATGTGACGAGTTAGATTATTATTTGCGGACACCGATGGTCCATATTTTCGGGCCGCCGTCCAACCCGAATTTTGATTTGTTACAATGGTGGAACACAAACCAAACCCAGTATCCCGTGCTTTCCACCATGGCACGTGATATAGTAAGTTGTCCGGTGTCTTCAGTAGCATCGGAGTGTGCTTTCAGTCTTGGTGGCAGGTTGCTTAGAATGAAGAGGGTGAAGCTATCGCCATCGAGCTTGGAGATGTCCGTGTGCTTGAAGGATTGGCTGCTAGCTGAGGCAAGAGATCAACAGAGAACGAAGATGGATTCATCGAGCGATGAAGAAGACGACCACACAACTGATAAGTCAAATGATGGCGTAGAAACCCCCCGATATGACTGATATCGAGATTCAAGACTTTTGTATGTCAATTATTTACTTTCAAATATTTACGTCAAAAGATGACCACACACTCCATATGTCAAACTTTATATTTTTTGATAAATAAATTTGTATTTTTAAATATTAGGCCCCAACTTTGTATTTGTATTTGATACGTTATTTATTTACTGATATTTTTTTGATAATTACTTGTTGTATATTGTATTTTATTTATTATATATATTTAGTATTATTTTTTTTGAACATGTATACTTGGAAAGAAATATATTTGTATCTCATATTATTTATCAATGAATTACAATAATTTTAATACAAAACGACTATGTTTTTTTAATTTTTTTTTAATTTAGTTAAAAAGGCCGGGCCCCGGCCCGCCCGCACTGTAGCGGGCCCAGACCTGGTCCCGGCCCGACTCGGCCCACGGCCACCACTACCTGCAGCTGCGAGATCGTGATATCTGAAGAAGCAGTTTCCAAGTTGGGGTTGAAGATGGAAGCGCATCCCCATCCTTACAAGCTATCGCTACTGAAGAAAGGGAACCAAGTGACGGTTCAATCAGAGCTAAGTACAAAAGAAGGAGATTGGTGCGATGTTGTTACTATGGACACTTGCCATTTGCTCTTGGGAAGCCCTTGGCAATATAACAGGAGTGCTATTCATGATGTGAGGAAGAATACGTACAGCTTTCTCTTTAAAAGAACCAAAATTGTGTTGTTGCCCAAGAAGGGGGAGAAACTGAGGGCACCCAAAACCTAACATCCTAACATTCAAGGTCACGCCTTGTTTGCCAAAGAATTTGACGAGAACAGAGTTGCATTTGTATTGATTAAAAAGGAGAGCACTGTCAGCCCCGACACGGCTTTGCTGGAGAAATACACTGATGTGTTCCTAGAGGGACTACGTGCTACACTATTGCCTTTGAGGGATGTCCAACACCGCATTCATCTGATTCCAGGCACCTCTTTACCGAATATACTTCATTATTGGATAAGTCCAACCGAGCATGAAAAGCTAAGATGCCAAGTAGAAGATCTGCTAGCCAAAGGCTTCATAAGAGAAAGTTTGAGTCCTTGTGATGTTTCAACCTTACTTAGGCCAAAGAAAGATGGGAGCTGGCAGATGTGTGTTGACAGCAGGGCAATAAATAAAATCACGGTGCACTATAGCTTTCCAATTCCAAGATTGGATGATTTATTAGATCAGTTGCAAAGCGTCAAGGTGTTCACGAAGTTGGATCTCAAAAGTGGATACCACCAAATTCAAATCTCGCCTGGGGATGAATGGAAGACGGCTTTCAAGACAAGGCAGGGACTTTATGAGTGGTTGGTCATGCCATTCAGGTCATCCAATGCGCCTAGCACATTTATATGGTTAATGAATCAACTGTTATACCCGTTCATTGGAAAATTCATTGTAGTTTATTCTGATGACATCTTGATCTTTAGCCGAGACCGTATTGAACATATTAGTCATCTGGAGCAGGTGCTTCGTACCTTAAGGGCTTAAAGTTTATTTGCTCCTTTTAAAAAATGCAAGTTCATGAGAGGTAAGGTTACCTTCCATTGGTTCGTTGTTTCCAAGGATGGCATATTCGCTGACAAATTGAAGGTTAAAGCTATCCGTGACTGGCCCCAACCGCGAAGGATTGGCCCGATCCATAGTTTCCATGGGTTAACGTCATTCTGCAAGCGCTTCGTTCTAGGTTTCAATTCCATTATAGCGCCAATCACTGACTGACTGAAGAGGGGCGCCTTTATATGGACACCTCAAGTAGAAACAACCTTTGGCCAATTCAAGGAGAAGCCGATCATGGCACCAGTGTTAGCTCTCCCCTATTTTCAGAAGACATTTGAGCTACACATGGATTCTTCAAAGATTGGGATTGGTGCTATGCTAAGTCAATAGGGGAAGCCAATCACATATTTCAATGCGAAGCTTGGCGGGAGTATGTTGAATTACTCAACTTATGATTTGGAGTTCTACGCCTTAGTGATAGCATTGAGGCACTGGAGGTCATATTTAGCCAACCGTGAGTTCATTTTGTACTTCAGCAATGTTACCTTAAAATACATCAACAGCCAAGACAGGCTCTTAGATACACATGCCAAGTGGGCTAGCTACATACAACTTTTGCACTTCGTCATCAAACACAAATCAGGCATGATGAACAAAGCAGCGGATGCACTTAGCCAGTGAAACATAGTCTTGGGGCAGAGCAGAGTGGAAGTTACAAGGTTTGAACAGTTGGCGGAGATGTACTGTGATGATCCCACCTTTGGCAGCATATGGCGAGACACGCAGTTGGGGTCTATTCCTAAATATTCCATTCATGGCGGGTGCTTGTTCAAAGGGAATCAGCTTTGTGTCCCGAACTTGAGTTGGCGGCTTAAGATCATAGAGGAGAAACGCAACACGAGGCATCGAGGCAGGGACAAGATGCTCAAGCTCATTACCGCCAACTACTACTGGCCTACCATCCGCAAGGAAGTAGAGTGGTATGTCAAGCGCTACCGTATTTGTCAAATCTCTAAGGGTGGAGTAACCAATGCTAGGCTTTACTTACCATTACCTATACCAAGTCAGCCATGGACGGACATTAGCATGGATTTTGTGTTAGGCTTTCCAAGATCCACTGGCAGGGTTGATTCCATATTCGTCGTTGTTGACCATTTTTCAAAGATGGCACACTTCATTGGATGTAAGAAGGCTGCTGACACCGTCCATGTAGCAGGTCTCTACTTCCGAGAAGTGTAAAAGTTGCATGACTTGCCGACTAGCATTGTATCTAATAGAAATGTCCGATTTGTCAATTACTCCTGGAGAACCTTATGGAAGATGGCTCATACATCACTAGCCTTCAGCACAGGCCATCACCCCCAAAAGGATGGACAAACTGACATCACCAACAGATCATTAGGCAATCTTCTTTGTTGCCTCATTGCAGAACACAACAAGGGTTGGGAAATGAAGCTCCATCAAGCCGATTTTGCCTACAACGGTTCCATAAACCAAAGTACAGGGTTCGCATCATTTCACATAGTCTATGTTTTTGTTCCTCGTGCCCCATTAGATCTCAAGCCAGCACCGAATTTGACACCCCCGCATGGAAAACCAGAGGACTGTATCACCTCACTAAAGGATATCCATCGGCAAACCACGGCTAGGTTATTGTAAGCCACTGCCAAATACAAGATAGTTAGTGATAAGAAGCATAGGGCAGTTTAGTTCAAAGTTGGCGACAAGGTTTGGGCAGTCTTGACACGATAGAGTTTTCCAGCATGGGAGTATAACGAGCTCATGGCTCACAAGATTGGCCCATTGGAGGTTCTGGAGAAGGTCAATGACAATGCCTACCATTTCAACTTCCGCCAGGTATGAGATGCCAAGGCTCTAGACAAGATACCCGGTAACCATTTCGCAATGATGCCCAATTAATTTCTCTATTGGGTCAAAGTATCGGAATGAAATATGGGGCGATATTGTTTTCATGGATGTGTGTCATTTGTTATTGGGACGACCTTGGAATTTGATAGAGGTACCATAAATGATGGGAGAAAGAAGACGTACATCTTTATCTTTGAGAACAAGGATCATCTTGTTGCCCAAGAAAGATGTGGTGCCACGTATGTCAAAGCCTGAAGACCCAAGGCCGAAAGATAGAGTCGTGTTCACAAATGCAATTGGCGAGTTAGATATGGTGTCTAAATCAATAGTCGACATCATGAGCCCACATATGATAAGCCCATCTATAATGAGGAGGAGGTGCCGAATAAGGTAGGGAGTTTGTGAAAGTAGCCGTGTCCAGAAGGGTTGACGTATTACTTACCACCAACAAGAGAGAACCAATGCCAGCTAGATTGGGTTCCAGAAGCTGCCTTACCAAGGAGGCCACATTACCGTATAAGTCTTATAGAGCGCAAGGATTTCAGGTGCCAAGTCTGGAAGTTGATCACCAGGATTTACATCATCAAGAGAACTTGAAGGGCAGATTAGCTGTCTTGACACTAACAATGGATGGGACTTGGCAGATATTCCTTGACAATAGAAGAATTAGTAAATTCATTAGTCAAATTCTTCCAGAAGGACAGTGTAAGACTAAATTCAAAATTCGACGGAAAATTCTTTCCCAATTTGGGCGAATGATGCTGTCCGGGTGTTAGGGAGATGGGGTTACAGCCAGCATCCTAGCGAGTCGAATCAACAATCCACATATTGATGAACTTGGAGAGATGAAGGATTGGTGTACGAGAACTTAGCTTGGAAAGATTGAACCATGTGATCCATTGGTGAATTCGAGGGAAAATTCACTCCAACCGGAGGAGAATAATGTAGCCCCACCTCAGCCTTTAGCGGGTTCCAGGGCGAATGGGTCTTGGCGGGTTGATCTAGGCAAGATGAGTCAATTGGCTCCTTTATATAAACAAGATGAAGACTAGGGTTTTGTTAGTTTTCATAAATTAATATTTAATTTTAAGAATTCTAGTGTATTTCTCCCGCTCTAGGGTTGTGAGAAAATGAGCACCTTTGTTCCCTTTAATTTTTATTATTTTCGTAATAAAATTTAAAGGGAACGCTGTTCAACCTTGCCGTTCTCAAATCTTTCTTTTACTCGCTATATCAACAGAATACACTGTTCTTACTTCATCTATCAAAAAAAAAAAAGAAAAAGAGAATATAATATAAAAGAAAATTTTGGTGGTATAACCGAGAAAAAGCCATATTTAAAAGATAATATTTCTACGTACGGTAAAATGTGCAATAGAATTGATATAACTAAAGAAATAGATGTGAAAGATTTTAAAATTAGTTTTTTTTTAAAAAAAAAATAAAAGAATACAATACAAGTTAAAATAGCACGCCTGCTTTTATCACATAAACAAGCATTCCAAATTAATCTCACTAATCTCTCTGGTTTTGCGCATCACCACTAATCCCACTGACATTATGAACTATTTGTATCACAACGGTATTACTCCCATATGAAAACATACACAATCAATCAAGCCTCAATGGACTAGTGAATTATTGATGACAACTTTTTGAAGGGGATCGCTATCTTTAGATTGGTTTGTCACGTAAGGATTTGGACAATTTTAAGTAACCCAAAAGAATTAGTGTAATCGGGTTTTTTAAACTCTAGTAGTCTGGCAATAGGAAAAGAGAAAATATTTTGCTTTGATGACATTGTTATGTTCAACTTATGTTGGATTAAATCAAGGAGTTTCATAAGTAATTGTTCACAAGCTACTAAAAAAAAAAAAAAAAAAAAATCATCTCATTGTTATTGTTTGATGTAGCTCCTTGTTTTGATAATTTCAATATGTATAATGAATTGCTATGTCAAAAATGACAACAATATCATCCAAGGTCAAAATGTTGGATTAATATAATGGCTTCAAAACAAGGTCAGCAATTATGTATTATTGCAATGTTCCCTATTCTCTCAATGATCTGCTAATCCCAATTTCAATCATTTTAGGCTATGACTTCCCCATTCACAAATTCACCCTTGCATTTATGTAAGAGACAAATTTAACTAATTTTGCTTTTAATGTCTAAATGACAGGAAAAAGAAGTAATAAAACCAATATCCTCAGTATTTTTAATTTAGGGTATCAAAAAAAAAAAAATTAAAACTAGGAAAATTATCACTCAAATACTCTAAGCACCAACTCTTCTTTGAACATGTGCTTAGAAGATTTTGAGAATATGAAATAATATTTTAACAAGAAGTTAGAAGTGACAATTTAAGTTTGAACAACGAGACATGTCAACCTAATACTTAATTTTTTCAAATTGTAAACATCCTCTGTGCATCGCACGAGATAGTACTAGTTGTTGTATGATATAAAGGTCAATAATTATGTTCTCTTCACCGTTATTTTTGACATCCATAGTGGTTTGCTCATAATAGGAGGACCAAACTTACATAACTATCGGAGAAGGATAATTCAGAAAGGCCTTCTCATATTGAATACTAGGGTTCTTGAAAAATAAATATAAATTTTACATATAAGACATAAACACTATATAGGGACACAATTCCTGGCTTACGGTCAAAACTGGTGGACAACTAGATAATGTCAAATAGAAAGACATACATGACTTGAACATTTTGGGAGTTACAAAGTAATGGTATTTCGTTGTAGTTAAACATGAAATAGGTATGGGCTTAAGGCAATCTACAAACCTTGATACTGTGGGAACTACTCCATGTTGATGCAAACTAGTCGGTTACTAAAATATGATCAACAATTTAGGTATGAAGAAGAAGAATTGTTCAAACTTGAGTAAAATACGAAAGACTTATTATTTTATTTAAATTCCATCACTATTCATGTTTAAACTTATTGAACTCTTTGACTTAAAGAAGAATAAGTTACTAAATATTTTTTTCACCACAATTTTGCCTCAAGAAACTATCAAAGTTGATAGGGAACATGGTACTCCAACAGTTGTCATTGGTTTTCTTGATTGCACTACAACAGTTTGGGCCAACTGTTCTGAACTTTAGCCTCGCAATGAAGGATAAGATCTCCATCAAACACCCAGGTGCACTTCTTATAGGCTTCAAGCAACTTTGTGTGTCTTGCTTTGACCAAACAACTGAGTAACTCGGTGAAGATGCGGAGGAGAGTTGAGCTGAACCCGAGTGGATAAATAGAGAGAATATGCATCAAAAAAATAACATAAGGAACATCAATAGTGATGGCTTGGCCATTTTATAATATCCTTGTTATTTTCCTATACTTTCTTAGAACATGGCATTACGTATTTCGAAGAACAATATTTATAGGAGGATTAGATGGAGTTATGAAGGGGATGAACGTAAAGCAATTAAGTTGATTATTATTATTAATACATTTTAGGCTTAGTGTGGTGTTAATAACATAATTTCAATTCATAATTTGAACGTTTAGCGTTTTCTTATTAAATTTACGTAGCTTGAAACAGTTAAATTAGCTATATAAATATCTTATTAATATTAGTGAGAGGAATAAAGGAGATTCTAACTTGGTTGGTGGGAAACAATTATTTATATCCTTTCGCACTTCTAGGTAAGACAATGCATTTCTATCCATTAAACTAAAATAATATATCAATTTAAATTTAAATTAAAAGAAGGAAGGACACCATACAAAATAAAAATAATACAATCTAATAGAGAAGAACTATCAATACATAATTGCAAAAAATGATATTTCAAATGGCAAGAATATACAATAGCGCTGATATTACTGTTGGAACTACTGACCTTAAAACTCGATTACTTGATTTTCTATTTTTATTAAATAAAATTATTTTATTTATTTAATTTGTTATCTTGTTTTAGAAGTTAAACATCCATGTAATTTGTTTCCATAACGTTCCATGAGATGAATGTTGTCTTGAACGACATGTCAAAGTTAGGTTTAAGTGGTTTACGAGATTAAACCTCAGATAGACTTCATTCAACATTGTGATATGTTTTCAATGTTCATAGTCTGTGATAAGTTTTGACGGCTTGTCCGTTAAGATTATATTTTGATACTTTAGATGACGTGCTTTAGTCATGTGGAAAGTGTAAAAATTTAAGTACCAAAATAAAATAATAACAATACAAGAACACTTATATATTTGGGAAATTTTCTAGGATGAATTATTACCAAATAAAGCTCTAAATTTATAGTACAAGAAACGAAGAGCAAAAGACTAACCGAGACACTGGCAAAAAGGAATACTAATTATGAAGTTAATTACAAGAGACAAAGACATAAAGCAAAGGCTAAAACTCCTCCCCTCTCATAAATGGTGGCCAGTTAGGTTGAGTAAGAGCAGCACTTAATACATTCTAGTTAAATTTAACAACTCTATAGCCAAAAACACAATTAAAAGAAAATACAAGTAAAATTAAAAGTATTAGTATTTATATTTTCAACACTCCCCCTCAAGTTGGACTACATAAATTTACAATGCCTAACTTGTGGAGATGAGAAGAAAATGATGGAGAATCAAGAGCCTTGGTAAAAATATTTGCAACTTGTCCTAATGAAATGTTTCTCGAACAAAATGATTGTCAATTTCAATGTGCTTCGTTTGTTCATGAAAAACTGTATTCGAAGCAATGTGAAGGCAGCCTGGTTGCCAACGTTTCTTTTTTTTTATATAAAAAATGTAATTATTAAAATGTTGTTTTTAAAAACTAATTATTTAATATTGAAGTGAGAAATATTTAGGAGGTTAAAAAATACATACATGCATGTATATACGTATATAGATACACAACAATGTACAATAAAAAGTAGTACAAAAATAGCCAAGAGTATCATGGAGAAGAAAATATTTAAAATAAATTATTTAATCCTTATGTGTTAGTTATTGAATTATGTAAGTCTTGTCTTGTCAAATTTTTTCTCTTTGTTTTTTGCAATACATAAGTAATTATAAATCAAATTTTTTATAGTTAATTTATTTCATCTTTAAAGAAGAAATAGTGTGCGCATATATATAACTAAAAACTCTATTGCTACCATGGAAAGTTCCAATATTCTGGCAAAAGTACTATCCAGGCTCACAAAAGTACCAATGGTGTGGTCAAAAGCTCCATGTCATGGTAACAAGTAACACTTTGTCATAACATAACCTTGCATTTTATAACTTTTTGTCTATTTACTTCATACGTAAGTCATTATACATTACTAGAATAACGTTGGTGTGGTGTAAAGTTCCGTTTCAGGCTAAAAAGTATCATTTTGTCGTAACACAGCTTTGCATTTCGTAACTCTTTGACATTTATAATATTTTGACTACAATTTGCTAGAGTTCCATAAATATAACACTATAACATAAATGGCTAGTATAATGGTGTAAATGTTCCATTTCGTTTTTGAAATAAAATATAGTTCTGAAAATGTTATTTCTAAATAATAATTATTTAATATTGGAGTTAAAAATATTAAGGTTTGAAGAAATACGTACATGCCCATATATGCGTATATAGGTACACAAAAATGGACAATAACAAATACTACAAAAGTAGCCAAGAGTATCATGGGGAAGAAAATACTTTAAATAAATTACTTGATCTATATGTGTTAGTCATTAAATAATATAAGTCTTTCTTTGTTAAATTTTTTTCTTTTTTTTAAATATAGAAATTTTTATAAATAAAACATTTTACAGTTAATCTACTATATCTTCAAAGAAGAAATACCATGCACATATATATAGCCAAAAGTTCCATTACTATGGTAGAAAGTTCTAATGTTCTAGTGAAAAGTACCATTGGTGTGGTGAGAAGTTTCATTTTGCGGTAACAATATGATTTTTAAAATACAACAACAACAACAGTCCTAGTGCCTCAAAAGCTCCCGCTTATGCAGGGTCCGGGGGGCATGATGTACACGACCTTATCCTATCATGGTGAGACCTAATGAGAGACTGTTTCCGATGACCACCAACCTAATTATTAATGTACACATGGGAGCATAGCGGTCAGAGCAAGAGGTAAAAACAAACAAGCATGTAGGGGAAAGATCATGCATGCGACAATGCAAACCTATAGAGAGAATAGAGCGTCTAGATAGTAGAGAGGGGCAGAGAGAGAGAGTAGAGAAAGAGGGAGGAGGAGAGAGGGGGCAGAGTAGAGAAGGTATTAATAGCGAGTAGCACTACAACCAAGATACATATCCTATGAGCACTA
Source organism: Simmondsia chinensis (assembly GCA_018398585.1). Classification (NCBI taxonomy): domain Eukaryota; kingdom Viridiplantae; phylum Streptophyta; class Magnoliopsida; order Caryophyllales; family Simmondsiaceae; genus Simmondsia; species Simmondsia chinensis. The sequence goes on along the minus strand of JAGTTD010000010.1, from coordinate 29,757,963 downwards.
AGTGACCAACATACACTAGTATTGCATGTATACAAATGAGCATACAAGCAGCTTACGGGTGCCGGATCCTCCTATGCCGCTATATGGGCTACCTCTATACTAATTCTCCACTAAGTTATAACTAGGGCCATCTCTTCATTTATGTTGGTTTAGGCAAAGTCCTATCAAATTGTCACCATTCAACTCTTCTTTTGCCGGCCTCTTCCTCACTTCCTATCTGTTATATAGAGTTGTTCGCCCCTTACAGGGTTAATAGTGCGTCTCCATTCAACTCTTCTTTGGCTGGCCTCTTCCTCTCTTTCCTTCTGTCAAATTGTCTCCATCCAACCCTAGGAGCATTGAGCAACCCACAAACGCCAAAATTGGGTATATGCAGCCATGCAAGCTCGTGTTACTAGAACGAGCTTACAAGTGCTCGATGCTTCTACACCACTGTATCGGTTACACCTATACTCATGTTCTATTTTGCTCTATGAAGGGTTATCTCTTCATTTAGGTTGAGATAGGCGAGGTCGTGTCGAATTGTCTCCATCTAACTCTTCTTTGGCTGGCCTCTCCCTCTTTTCCCATTTGTAATATGGAGTTGTTCGCATCTCTTGACATAGGCAGCGGTGGGATCAATTGGCAGAATCAATGTAGAGAAGTGGAAGGGAAAAAGAGACATGGGGCAACCTTAGAGGATCGTGCATGGTGGGATCATGGGTTGAAGGCTTTCGATCTAAACACGGCTGATGAGGAATTAGAGCTTGATTATAAATAGGATTAGTTTTAAGATTTAGATTTTAAATTATCTTTTAATATTTTATTTTTAGTCAACTAGCTCTAATATATAAACAAGAGCAAGACTAGGTTTAGTTAGTTCTCGTAATTTTGAATTTAATTTTAAAAATTCTAGGCTTTTCTTTCTTTTCTCGGGTTGTGAGAAATTGAGCATCTTCGTTCTCCTTATTTTTATTATTTTCATAATAAATTTGAAAGGGAAGGCTGTTGAACCTTTTCGTTCCCAAATCTCACTTTTATGCGCAATATCAGTTGGTATTAGAGCTCAGAACGACTTCTAAGATGGCTCGTAGGCGATAGAGATATGCCGCTATCGGAGACCTATATGAGCGTGACTTTCAACGGCAAACCAAGAGGAGATTAGAGGACTTGGAGGAGAAATTATGGCGAATCGAGTGTTGCTTGATTCAATTAAGGGCAAATCCTAAGCTGGAGTAGGGAACCCAGCCCCAACATCCGCTGACACTGGATGGTTAAGAAGACACGGAGGAAAGCTAGCTTAAACCATTCCCGGATGTGGAGAACTGGCTAGGCTGATGAGAGTAATAACCCCAATATTGAGCATGCTGCCAACGTTAATGGACAGAGGTGGGAATCCGGGCTTTGGGAAGAATTTTCGAAGTTTGAAGGTGATGGCGCCATGTGGCAGAAGAGGCTTAGGACGAGCTGGCATCACTATGTGAAAAGGAGGTCCGGGGGGGGGGGGGGAGGGGGGGGGCGGTGACAGGGGTGGCTTGCTATTGCTCAAGTGAATTAGCTCCATGCCATAGGAAGCAAGTGGAGATGAATGGCTTCAACCAACATCTTCTAGACGACATGTACAATTGGCGAAAGGGTATGTCACCTAGTCATCAACTCCAGGAATTGTGAGAACCCATCTCCAAGGAAGCCACCCAAAAGCTAGGGTTGAAGATGGAGGAGCATCCATACCCTTACAAATGTCATGGCTCGAGACAGGAGACCAGGTAACAATTTTCAAATGATTCCTAGTTAATTACTCTGTTGGATCAAAGTATCGGGATGAAATATGGTGCGATGTTGTTGCCATGGATGCGTGTCATATGTTATTGGACGACTTTGGCAATATGATAGAGGTACCATACATGAAGCCAGAAAGAAGGCGTATAGCTTTAGCTTTAAGGGAACAAGGATCATCTTGTTGCCCGAGAAAGATGTGGTGCCGCATGTGTCAAATGCCGAGGACCCAAGACCCCGAAGATAGAGCTTTGTTCGCAAATGCAGTTGGCTGGGTAGATATGGCGGCTACCCTAATAGGTGACATGAAAAGAAAACCCATTTTTGATGAGCCCACAGATGATAAGCCCATCTATAACAAGGAGGAGGTGTCAGATAAGGCAGGGAGTCCATAAAAGAAGGTGCATCAGGAAGGTTGACGTATTTCTTACCGCCCACAAGGGTGGAACAATGCCGGCTAGATTGGGTTCCAGAAGCTGCCTCACCAAGGCGGCCACGTTACGGAATAAGTCTTACGAAGCGCAAGGATGTCAGGCGCCAAGTTTGGAAGTTTATCACCAGGATTTACATCCAAGAGAACTTGAAGGGCGGATCAACTTTCTTGACGCCAACAAAGGACAGGACGGGGTAGATATTCCTTGACAATAGATCAATTAGTAAAGTCAAGAGTCAACTTATGTCAGAAGGTGAGTGGAAGGCTAAATTCGAAATTTGAGGGCGAGTAATGCAATCCATGTCTTGGCGAGATGGGGTTACAATCGGCATCTTGGCTAGTCGGATCAACCATGCAAGTATTGATGAACTTGGCGAGATGAAGGACGGACGTACGAGAACTTAGCTTGGAAACAATGAACCACATGATCCATTGGCAAATAGAAGGAGAATGATATAGCCCCGCCTCAGCCTTTGGTGGGTTCCAGGGCGAATGGGTCTTGGCGTGTTGATCTTGGCAAGATGAGACAATTGGCGAAATCGCGGTAGCGAAGAAGAAAGGAAAGAGAGACATGGGGCAACCTTGGCGGATCGTGCTTGGCGGGATCACGAGTTGGCGATTTGGGTTCGAAACACGGCTAACGAAGAATTAGAGCTTGATTTGATATAGGATTACTTGTCGTATTTAAGTTTTGAATTATGGATTTGAATTATCTTTTTTGTATTTTATTCTTAGTCAACTAGCTCCTTTATATGAACAATATGAAGACTAAGGTTTAATTAGTTTTCATAATTTCATATTTAATTTAAAGAATTCTAGGGTTTTTCTCCCACTCTCGGGTTGTTAGAAAATGAATACTTTTGTTCCCCTTATTTTTTATTATTTTCATAATAAAATTGAAAGAGAAGACTGTTGAACCTTTCCGTTCTCAAATCTCATTTTTATGCACTACATCAATAAAATACACATTTCTTACTTCATCTAACAGAAAAAGAAAAAGAGAATATAATATAAAAGAAAAATCTAGTGGTCAAACTGAGAAAAGCCATGAAGGTTTAAAAAAAAAAAAAGGAGAAAAGCCATGAATACATATTTAAAAAATAATGTTGGGGGGGGGGGGGGGGGGGGGGTGTTACGTTCGTGATTGAATCTCAAACGTAAGCTAAGTAAAATAAGGGTAGATTGAGAGTATGAGATGAGGAAGAAGTGAAATTGAGATGAGAAAGTAGAGAAATTAGATGAGAAATAGAGAGAGTTAGATGAGAGAGAGAAAGTTGATCTCAAAAGAGATTTGTGTTTGATATTATGCTTGAATGATCTGAAATACAGCTCCAAACACTACTTATAGACAAGCAAAACTAAACAATGTATCTAGACAAATCCTAGTAACCGACATAGGAACTATCTAGAAGCTTAAGAAAATATCTTGTAACTAACTTCTAAGCTATTCTGGCGCCAACCACACCAACAAACAACCGACCCTGCTGCAGGTATTGCAAGCTTAAGCGCATATGACATTTGCAACTTATTACAATTCAGCTAAGGCAATACAATGCAGCACTAAGACCGATACAATGCAGTAAGGAAGCTAAGGACCAAGCTACCACATTTATTACTAAGCTAATCACAATTAACCAGCAGCAACGCAGCAACAACGCAAAGCAACGGCCCAAACTAGCACCTAAACAGCAGCAGCACATAGCGACAGAATAGCAACTGAATTTAATAGATTTTCCCGCCACAGCTCTTTTAAGATTCGAGTCTCGTATTCTCGGTTTGTAACATTCCCTTCCCCTTGAAAACATTCTTGTCCTCAAGAATGAAAGAGAACGATACTCGAAAATCACTCATTGGAAGCATTACCCTTCTGAAACTGAAGTTTTTTGGACTTATACAACTTCATAGTGAGGTCGTGCAATTCTTTCCTTCGAGCTATTGGATCCAATTCATCCTCACTGCCATGGTCCTGATCGGACCCTTCGTTTTCAGCGTCATCTTCATCACTTTCGAATTGCCCTCCAACATCAACTCCTCTTGCAATCATGAGAAGTTTAGGATCGCACCTATGACCGGGTACATAAGGTTGATGGCATTTAAAACAGCGGTTTCGGGACACCTTCTCAAAGTTTCGAGGGTCTTTATGCTCATCCCATTTCTTGTGGTCTAACCCTTTGTGAGGGTGTTGGAAGTTCTCTTCTCGATGCTTGGGCCAATCAAGAAATGTCTCCCGATGCTTGAGCCGATCGAGAATCGTTAAGTCCGAGGCCTCAATCAATTTTGCCTTCGCAAAGGCTTGTGACAAGGAAGCAGGTTCAAGAGCCTTCACTAAGTTCTTGATTTTCAGTTTTAACCCACTGATGAAGCTCGAGACGTAGAAGGACTCGGGTGCTCGCGGTGCAATGGTAATCATACTAGCTCGAAGATTTTCAAATTTCGTCATATAGGCCTTCACGGTAGTGACTTGCGTTAATTTGTTGAAGCTTTCCACGACATCACCCACTTCTTCATCATCATAGCGCTCGCATATCTCGGACACGAATTGGTCTCAAGTAAGAACGGGGTTGCTCTTTAACAGGCTGTAAAACCACACTTCATGATCCCCTTGGAGATAAACCACGGCCAAGTCCACCTTTTCGTCATTGGGAATAGAATAGAAATGAAAATATCGCTCGCATCTTCTTATCCACGAGTGAGGTTGCTTCCCATCAAAATTTTCAAGTTGAACTCGAGGTTGTCAGAAGCCATTGTGTCCATTACCATAAGAGGCTTCATTGCTTCGATTATTAACGAATTCTGATGCATTTTGTCCCACATTATACTGCTGGACAACTTCGGGGCCTCGCACATCATGCTTGGCACTGAAATCAACAGATCGTGATCGAGATGGATTATGTGATGGATCAAAGTGACCTGTTTCTGCAGCACGGAACCTGTTCGGTACAGCAGCAGCATCTGCAGGTCAATAGGGTGGATCGGGAGGGTGATCTTTTGGTCCGAAAATCATACTTACATCTCGACTTTGCCTCGGATCTTTAGCTTGCTCATGAAGGTCTTCAATGTTGATGAAATTCCTCGAAATATTAGCTCGGTCTGCACCAAATTGCTTCGGTTCTGCATCAGGTCGCTTTGGTTCTGCAGCAGCGTTAGGTGATCTGATTACATGACTTGCAGGTAGTAGAGGAGCTAATTTGGTAGCCACATTTTGTAACTCCTTAATCTTCTCTTCAATGTTCAATGCTTGTTGGTTTACTCGATCGGTTATCATTTCCTCAAGTCCTTGCAATTGTTGAGTTACATGAGCATCTATTGTCTGTTTATTAATCTCATTGAACCTCTCCTCAAAATTTTGTAGTTGTCGGTTCAAATGCGCATCGATCCTACCATCAATCTCGGTGCTTGCTCTTTCAACCGGTCAGCCATAGCCTCCTCAATATGGCGCTTTTGTTGATTGAATTTCTCCTCAAACATCTGAATTTGCAAGCCAAAATGTTCATTAAACTTCTCATCCTAATCTTGCAACCTCTTATGCAAACGTTCCTCCATTTCTCGCACGGTCTGATTCGATCCCAGTATTGATTGATTCATTTGAGCCATTTGCTTCATCAAGGCTGCCAATTGAGCACTTACTCCATCACCAATGCTTGTTTGAAGTTCACTCTCAACATTTCCACAAACAACTTCAGCATATGACTGAATTGTTGCTACACGAGCAGCTGCAGCTCAGGTAAGAACTCCACCAGACATCACCACATCACCTAACTCCATTCACAACCTCAACCGTAAGCACAAATTCCGTGTTTAACCGAATCTGAACGAATTGGTACCTGATCGGGACGATCCTGATTTGAATATGGTAATTGCTGCTGAATTTTGATCTGAACTTTATCAAATTGTCCTCAACAAATCTGAATTCGCTGAACTTGAACTTGTGCCAAAACTGCGATTTCTTTGTCTGGATCGGAATAGTTTGCAGAATCGCAAATCTTCAACAATCGATTGCTTAATGAAGTTTACTCCTTCGAACGCACGAACGACCACTTGCTATTGGTTCGACAATCGTCACAGATTTCAAACCCTAGCTTGCAGAATTTAGCGCACGACGAATTCGACAAACCCTAACTTCGATCGAGTTCTGACAATGATTTTTTCTTGATTAATTCAGACTGAGAATCCGAAATAGGTTCGATTTTTATCTGTAGTGACGATTTATATACACGAAACACCACAATCTTTAAGAACAATATCGGATTCCAATCACCTGGTTTCGCTTGTCAGAAATCGCCTCCTATCAGAAATCGCCTCTGTGTCAGTTGCCAGAAATCGTCTCGCTAACAAACTCCGAATTTGAACTTGAAATTTGCACTTTGATCAGCACTAATTGATTGTTTGAAATCTGTACACTCTGATCAACACAAATTTGATTTCTGAATAATTTTTTTTTTTTAAAAAATTTTTGATAACGCACTCGATCGGAATGAGGCTCTGATACCAATTGTTAGGTTCGTGATTGAATCACAAACGTAAGCTAAGTAAAATAGGGATAGATTGAGAGTATGAGATGAGGAAGAAGTGAAATTGAGATAAGAAAGTAGAGAAATTAGATGAGAAATAGAGAGAGTTAGATGAGAGAGAGAAAGTTGATCTCAAAAGAGATTTGTGTTTGATATTATGCTTGAATGATCTGAAATACAGCACCAAACACTACTTATAGACAAGCAAAACTAAACAATGTATCTAGACAAATCCTAGTAACCGACTTAGGAACTATCTAGAAGCTTAAGAAAATATCTTGTAACTAACTTCTAAGCTATTCTGGCGCCAACCACACCAACAAACAACCGACCCTGCTGCAGGTATTGCAAGCTTACGCGCATATGACATTTGCAGCTTATTACAATTCAGCTTAGGCAATACAATGCAACACTAAGACCCATACAATGCAGTAAGGAAGCTAAGGACCAAGCTACTACATTTATTACTAAGCTAATCATAATTAATCAGCAGCAACGCAGCAACAGCACAAAGCAACAGCCCAAACTAGCACCTAAACAGCAGCAGCACATAGCAACAGAACAACAACTGAATTTAACATATTTTCCTGCCACAGCTCTTTTAAGATTCGAGTCTCGTATTCTCAGTTGTAACAAGGGGGACGACACTAGGGTGGCTTGCTATTGCTCAAGTGAATTAGCTCCATGCCATAGGAAGCCAGTGGAGATGAATGGCTTCAACCAACATCTTCTAGACGACATGTACAATTGGCGAAAGGGTATGTCGCCTAGTCATCAACTCCAAGAATTGTGAGAACCCATCTCCAAGGAAGCCACCCAAAAGCTAGGGTTGAAGACGGAGGAGCATCCAAACCCTTACAAGATGTCATGGCTCGAGACAGGAGACCAGGTAACAATTTTCAAATGATTCCTAGTTAATTACTCTGTTGGATCAAAGTATCGGGATGAAATATGGTGCGATGTTGTTGCCATGGATGCGTGTCATATGTTATTGGACGACTTAGGCAATATGTTAGAGGTACCATACATGAAGGGAGAAAGAAGGCATATAGCTTTAGCTTTAAGGGAACAAGGATCATCTTTTTGCCCGAAAAAGATGTGGTGCCGCGTGTGTCCAATGCCGAGGACCCAAGACCCCGAAGATAGAGCTGTGTTCGCAAATGCAGTTGGCTAGGTAGATATGGCGTCTACCCTAATAGGCGACATGAAAAGAAAACCCATTTTTGATGAGCCCACAGATGATAAGCCCATCTATAACAAGGAGGAGGTGTCAGATAAGGTAGGGAGTCCATAAAAGAAGGTGCATCCGGAAGGTTGACGTATTTCTTACCGCCCGCAAGGGTGGAACAATGCCGGCTAGATTGGGTTCCAGAAGCTGCCTCACCAAGGAGCCCACGTTACGGAATAAGTCTTACGAAGCGCAAGGATGTCCGGCACCAAGTTTGGAAGTTTATCACCAGGATTTACATCCGAGAGAACTTGAAGGGCGGATCAAATTTCTTGACGCCAACAAAGGACAGGACAGGGTAGATATTCGTTGACAATAGATCAATTAGTAAAGTCAAGAGTCAAATTATGTTAGAAGGTGAGTGGAAGACTAAATTCGATATTTGAGGACGAATAATGCAATCCATGTCTTGGCGAGATGGGGTTACAATCGGCATCTTGGCTAGTCAGATCAACCATCCAAGTATTGATGAACTTGGCGAGATGAAGGACGGGCGCATGAGAACTTAGCTTGGAAAGAATGAACCACATGATCCATTGGCAAATAGAAGGAGAATGATGTAGCCCCGCCTCAGCCTTTGGTGGGTTCCAGGGCGAATGGGTCTTGGCGTGTTGATCTTGGCAAGATGAGACAATTGGCGAAATTGAGGTAGCGAAGAAGAAAGGAAAGAGAGACATGGGGCAACCTTGGCGGATCGTGCTTGGCGGGATCACGAGTTGGCTATTTGGGTTCGAAACACGGCTGATGAAGAATTAGAGCTTGATTTGATATAGGATTACTTGTCATATTTAAATTTTGAATTATGGATTTTGAATTATCTTTTTTGTATTTTATTCTTAGTCAACTAGCTCCTTTATATGAACAATATGAAGACTAAGGTTTAATTAGTTTTCATAATTTCATATTTAATTTAAAGAATTCTAGGGTTTTTCTCCCACTCTCGGGTTGTTAGAAAATGAATACCTCTGTTCCCTTTATTTTTTATTATTTTCGTAATAAAATTGAAAGAGAAGACTGTTGATCCTTTCCGTTCTCAAATCTCATTTTTACGCACTACATCAATATAATACACATTTCTTACTTCATCTAACAGAGAAAGAAAAAGAGAATATAATATAAAAGAAAAATCTAGTGGCCAAGCTGAGAAAAGCCATGAAGGATTTAAAAAAAAAAAAAAAAAAGAAAAGCCATGAATACATTTTTAAAAAATAATGTTTCTACATACGGTAAAATATGAATGATATTACTATCTTTGAATGTAACTAAAGTAATAGATGCGTCTGTTCAAAAAATATATATATATATATATATAGTAATAGATGTGAAAATTTTAAAAATTAGTTTTTAAAAAAAATAAAAGAATACAATACAAATTTATGTAGCATGCCTGCTTTTATCACATAAACAAGCATTCTAAGTTAATGTCAGTAATCACTCTGGGTTTGCACATTACTATTAATCCCACATACATTATTAACTATTTGTGTCACAATAGTATTAGCCCCATCTGAAAATATACGCAATCAATCAAGCTTGACCCGAGTAGTGTATTATTGATGACTACTTTTTGAAGGGGACCGTTATCTTTTGATTGGATCGTCCTGTACGGATTCGGACGATTTTAAATAACCCAAAATAATTAGTGTAATATGGTTTTTTTTAAACTCTAGTAGTCTTAACAATAGGAAAAGACGAAATCTTTTTCTTTGACAACATTGTTATGTGCAGCTTATGTTGGACAAAATCAAGGAGTTTCATCGGTAATTGTTCATAAACTACTCCGTCATCATGCCATCGTTGATCAAAAAAATAAAAAAATCATGTCATTGTTATTGTTTGATGTAGCTTTCTGTTTTGACAGTTTCAATACTTATAATGAATTGTTATGTCAAAATTGACAACAATATGATCCAAGGTCAAATAAAATGTAATACGAGGACTCTGCCGTCTCATGGACGATACTTAAAAGAACATCGCATGCAGTATAAATGCTCGCTTACACAAATTTATCAATGAAATGAATGGAACTTCAATTTTATTCTTTAATAAAATAATATTAACATAATAAATCTGGATTTTAGTATACTATTCCTAACAATACATACATGCATATATGTATATAGATACACAAAAAGTACAATAGAAAACATTACAAAAATAGCCAAGAGTATCTTGGAGAAGAAAATATTTACACTAAATTATTTGATCCTGATGTGTTTGTTTTGAAATGCTGTGCGTCTTACCTTGTCAAATTTTTTTCGATTTTTGGAATACACAAATCATTATAAATAAAACATTTTATCGTTAATTCACTTCAGCTTTAAAGAAGAATTACTATGTGCATATATAACCCAAAATTATGTTGCTATGATGGAAAGCTCCAATATTCTTGTCAAAGGTACTGTCCAGGTTCACAAAAGTACCATAAGTGTGGTCAAAAGTTCCATTTTGTTGTAACAAGTAACCCCTTGTCGTAACATAACCTTGTATTTCATAACTTTTTGTCAGTTCATTTTATACATAAGTAATTAAACATTACAAATTTTAAAGTTAATTTATTTAATCATTAAATAAGAAATATTATACACATGCATATACAATCAAAAGTTCCATTGTTAGGGTAAAACATTCCTATTTATGGATCATAAGTACCTTTCGCTCTCCTTAAAGTACCATTGGTGTGGTGAAAAGTTCCGTTTCATGCTAAAAAGTATCATTTTATTGTAACGCAACCTTGTATTTTGCAACTCTTTGAAATTTATAATATTTTAATTACAATTTACTACAGTTCCATAAATATAATACTGTAACGTAAATGGCACGTATAATGGTGTAAACATTCCTTTTTGTTTTGAAATAAAATATAATTTCGAAGATGTTATTTCTAAACAATAATTATTTAATATTGCAATGAAAAATATTAAGGGTTGAAGAAGTACATAAATGCCCATATATACGTATATAGGTACATAATAATGGACAATGACAAACACCGCAAAAGTAGCCAAGAGTATCATGGAGAAGAAAGTACTTTAAATAAATGACTTGATACACGGGTGTTAGCCATTAAATAATATAGGTCTTTCATTGTCAAATGTTTTTTTGTTTTTAAAATGCATAAATCATTAGAAATAAAACATTTTAAAGTTAATTTACTTTATCTTTAAAGAAGAAATACTATGCGTGTATATATGGCCAAAAGTTCCATTCCTATCATAGAAAGTTCTAATGTTCTAGTGAAAAGCCCCATCCATGGTCGCAGAAGTACCATTGGTGTGGTGACAAGTTCCATTTTGCAATAACAACAATTTTTTTAAAATACAACAACAATAATAAACCCAGTGTCATGAGGGCTCCCACCAATACAAGGTCTGGGGGGTCAGATGTGTGTAGCCTTACCTCTTTAGGGTTTTATATCCTAAAAGAAGGTTGTATCTGTGGATAATAATATTTTCAAAATTTTATTTTTAAATAACAAGTATTTATTATTGATATAAGAAATTTTATTTGTGAACAAAATGCATACATATCCATATATACAAATACAAATACACAATAATAGACAATCATAGACAATGAAATTTTTAAAATAAATTTTTTTATCTTTATGTGTTTTTGAATAAATGATGTAAGTCTAGCCGTGTCAAATTTCTTTTTCTATAACATAATAATAATTATTAATTATTAATTTTAAAAGTAATTTACTCATTATCAAATTAATATATATACATACATACATATAGTTAACCAAAGGGGGCACCACCACGCCGTCATCGGATCCCATTAGCACTCCGAAGTTAAGCGTGCTTGGACGAGAGAAGTACCATGATGGGTGACCTCCTGAGAAGTCTTCACCCTCAGTTTGGGGGGCATAGGGAAACAGTCTCTCTTCAGATTAACACCCTGAAAGTGGAAGGCTGCGTACATCAGTCCCCCTAGACCCTATGTAGGCGGGAGCTCTTGAGGCACTATGTATGTTCCTATTTTATTTTTTACAAAATTACATATAGTTAAACATGACATAGGTAAGGGCTTAAGGCAATCTACAAACCATGATACTGTTCGAATTGCTCCATGTTGATGCAAACAAGTTGGTTACTAAAATATGATCGACAATTCAGGCATGAAGGAGAAAAATTATTCAAACTTGAGTAAAATATGAAAGACTTATTGTTTTATTAAAATTCCATCATTATTCATGTTGTCTTATTGAACTCTTTGACTTTAAAGAATGAATAAGTTACTAAACATTTTTTTCACAACAAATTTGCCTCAAGAAATTATCAAAGTTGACAAGGAACATAGTACTCCAACGATTGTCATTGATTTTCTTAATTGCACTACAACAGTTTTGAGCGATTGTTCCGAACTTCAGCCTTGCAATGAAGGATAAGATCTCCATCAAACCCCCAGGTGCGCTTCTTAGAGGTTTCAAGCAACATTTTGTGTCTTGCTTTGACCACACAACCGAGTAACTCGGTGAAGATGCGGGGGAAAGTTAAGCTGAACCCAAGAGGATAAATAGAGAGAATATGCATCCAAAAAATGGCATAAGGAACATCAATAGTGATGGCTTGGCCATTATATAATATCCTAGTTATTTTCCGATACTTTCTTAGAACATGTCATTACGTATTTTGGAGAACAATATTTATAGGAGGATTAGATGGAGTAACAAAGGGGATGAACGTAAAGCAATTAAGTTAATTATTATTATTAAAACATTTCAGTCTTAATATGGTGTTAATAACTTAATTTCAATTCATAATTTGAACATTTAGCGTTTTCTTATTAAATTTATTTAGCTTGAAATAGCTAAATTAGCTATATAAATATTTTATTTATATTTGTGAGAGGAATAAAGGAGATCCTAACTTGGTTGGTGGGAAACAATTATTTATATCTTTTGGCACTTCTAGGTAAGGCAATGCATTTGTAACCATTAAACTAAAATAATATATCAATTTAAATTTAAATTAAAAGAAGGGAGGGCAACATTCAAAACGAAAATAAGACAAACCAGTAGAGAAGAACTATGAATACATAATTCAAAAAAATGATATTTCCAATGGCAAGAATATACAATGGCACTAAAAGGTGGGAGTATGTTGCTTCCTCTGCCGATTTTGCTTGTGGTGGACGGACTGGGCTAGGGTTTGTCCACTGATGGCTAGAGCGCGTAGCTGCCCTCCTCGAGGCTAAGGAGGTGGGTCGTTGATGATCGAAGGTCGTTCCTCTTCTGGACGTGGTGGTCAAGAGAGCTGAGAGAGTTTGAATAGGGTTTCGGAACCCATCCTTGTTTTTGATCTATGTCCATGATGCCTGATAGAGGAAGCCGAGGTTGTGGAAGATGCTCTAGCTGAGGGAGAAATGAGAGAGCAAGTTGCATCTTCCATAGTGGGGGCTCTGATAGGGCTCCCTTCAATCCTAAATATAGCTAATGAGAGGTCCGCTTCTACAATGAGATGGGCTAATGCAGATGTTTCAGAGGGTGATGCGATTGTTGAGGCCTCACTAGATGCTACAGGGGATGCTCTCCCGATTCCTCTGGCAGTTGATGGCGCAGATCCGAAGGAAGGAACCGTATGAGACAGTTGTTTACTTCAAATCGTGCTCGGGACAAGGATCTCCATCTTGGGTTTGTTCCAGAGGCTGCTACAACAAATGTCCTTTTATTACGAATTTTCTGAATCAGAGGACCATATTCATTTTATTACGGACTCGGTGGGATACTTGATGGGAGGTTCGCTTTCATTTGTTGCTATTAAGGACTTGGTACGTTCTCTGTGGCCAACAATGACTGAACCAGATGTTATACTCAATGATAAGGGCAGGATCATATTTGTTTTTGAGAATGATAAGGACAGAGCTTTGGTCTTGAAGGAGGGTCCATATTCGATGCAAACGTTTCCCCTAGTTTTGAAGAAATGGACCCCTACTTTCAATTTTGAGGAAGAGGAGATGAATTGTGTCCAAATTTGGGTGAATCTCCCAAATTTAAGATTGCAATTGTGGCAATATAAAACATTGAGTAAGATTTCTAGTACTATAGCAACACCTTTGTATGTGAATAATATGACAGTTATGAGGAAAAGAGTGACTTATGCATGGTTATTGGTAGAAGTTGATGTCTCAAATCCATTGAAGAAATTTATATCCCAGCCTATATGGTGTGAGTGGCTCCCAAAGAAATGCCCCAATTGTGGTGATCCATCTCATTTTGCTGACACATGCCCAAGGAAGAAAGTCGAGAAAGGTAAATCGCAAGTTGTGTCACAAGATGGAGAACGATGGGTAGTTGTTGGTGGGGCTACTGAGGCACACACAGAAGAGACTCCTCGAGACTTTTCGGGTACAAACAGATTCAAAGCACTTTCAGGTCATGATCAGCATCTTCTTATTGTTGATTTGTCTAGTAGGACATTTATGGGGTCGTTGCCTAAGGAGGGTGGGCAAGGGTCATCACATAACTAGTCGTATGATAGGTATATGAAATATTAGAGTCATGAATAAAGGTGGTCAAGCTATGAAAGTTAAAAGATTAGCCCTTAAATTTGTTATTCGTATTATTGCCATCTTAGAAACTCAAATAAAGGAATGTAAAGCAAAAGAGATCCAAAGTAGATTTTTCCCTGGTTGGAATGTGTGTGATAATTATGTGGCGAGTAGCTTGGGTCATATTTGATTGTGTTGGAACCCAAATTTTCTTCATGCCCAAGTCCTTGGTGTTTCGGCGTAAGTGATTCATCTTCATATTTCCCTTTTTGAAATTCAGCATCTGGGAGAACTTTGTTGTTCTTTTTGTTATGATTTTAATCAGCGAAATGATAGAATGGCCTTGTGGGCTGAACTGAGGTCTTTTGGTCAGAATGTTTCTCTACCGTGGGCTATCCATGGAGACTTTAATTCTGTTCTTAGATAAACTGATCGGAAGGGAGGCGCGGTAGTGTTGGAGGCAGAGATTCAAGACTTTTCACATTGTGTGAATGAGCTCAAATTGCATCAAGTGCCATCTAAAGGTCCCGCGTTTACTTGGAGTAATCAGCAACTAGGGGAGAGCAGTGTTTGGTCAAAGATTGATCGGGTGTTAGTTGATGAACATTGGTGGAATTGTGTTGACAGTAAAGCAATTGCTCTCAATCCCGGCATCTCGGATCACTCGCCCATTTTATTAGTTGTTAGGAATCGGCCTCAGGTTTCCAAAGGTTTCTTTATATTTGGTAATTATCTCATAGCTATGGATGGCTTTATAGAGGTTGTTCAGAAAGCTGGAGGTTGTCGATAACGGGGACTTCTATGTTTAGGCTCCAACGAAAGTTTTTAAATGTTAAACAAGCTCTTAAGGCATTTCAGAAGTGCTTTCTAGTTGGGATTTCTTTGCAAGTGACACGAGCCCGTGATGCATTATATAGAATTTAGGAGCAGTTGTGCGTGAGTGAGGACCTAGACCTAGCTATTGAAGTTAGAGTATTGAAGAATAGATTTGTTAGACTCATTGATGCCGAAAATCAGTTTCTTCAACAGCGCTCGAAGTCCCAATTTGTTAATCAAATGAACCAATCGTCTAAGTTCTTTTATTCCCGTATTAAAACTCGGAATAAAACGAACTCCATCTGGTCCATTTCAAGGGCACAGCGGGAATATCTTGACTTAGCAACCGAACCTGAGTTCCTTTCTTTGTACCAAGAGCTCCTTGGGTCAGATGTGAAGGGTTTGCTACCTGTAAATCCTGATATTATTACTGAAGCCGAGCTGCTGAGCAGTGAGGACAGAACTATGTTGCTGCTGCTAGTTACAAACAAAGACATCTGGGATGTTGTCTAGGCTATTCTAGATTCTAAAGCTCCAGGTCCTGATGGGCTTTCATCTGCTTTTTTCAAGGCTTGCTGGACAATTGTGAGTGCGGATGTGTACATAGCAATTCTGGATTTCTTCTCATCTGGTAGATTGTTAAAATCCTTGAATCATCATCATCATCATACCCTAATCCTCAAAGGCTCCCACTTGCGTAGGGTCGGGGAGGGGCAAGATGTATGCAGCCTCACATTATCAGGGTGAGACCCTGACGAGAGACTGTTTCCGAGAACCCCCAACCTGGCAACGCATTCATGGCAAAAGGTAAAGGAAAAAAAGAAAGCGCACACACACACATACAGAGAGTAATACGTCCAGGGATCAGCAAGAAAGAGAGAGAGAGGAAGGGGGGGGGGGGGGGGGGGGGAGCGAGAGAGGGAGAGGGAGAGTGCAAAGGTATCAGCAGTGTGTATCACTGCTCAGAGCTCCTATACCGCTAAATCGGTTATCCATATACTAATCCTGCGCTACGCTCTAAAATAGGGCCATCTCTTCGTTTAGGTTGTGATAAGCAAGGTCCTGTCGAAAAGTCCATCCAATTTTTATTCAATTCTTATTAACTTATTAACTATTTTCCCGGTCCCTTCCTCTCATCCTGCCTATAATATGAGTTTGTTCTCATCTCCTTATCGGGGCAGTGATGGGTCTCCAGTCGATACCTCTTTCTTCATTGGCCAGCCACTTCCTCTTTTCCCCCTTCCTTTGGGTTGTATCCATCTAATCCTAGAAGCACTGAGCCACCCACCAGCACCATAATTGCGTATAAACAACCAAGCAACAGTCATCCTTGTGTTCTACGAGAGCTCGATGATCCTACATCGCTATATCAATTGTTAAAATACTTGAATACTACTGCTATTACTTTGGTTCCGAAATCTGAAACCCCGGTGTCGGCGGGAGATTATAGGCCAATTGCTTATTGTACTGTTGTGTATAAAATTATCTCAAAACTCCTTTCCATACGTCTTGAAAATGTTTTGGGGAAGATCGCTGATCCTACTTAAGCTGCATTTGTTAAAGGGAGAGCCATATTTGATACTATCTTTTTTAGCAATGAGATTATTAAGCATTACAATCGGAAGTAGATTTCCCCTCGTTATTTTATGAAAATTGATATCCGGAAGGCGTATGACTCTGTCTCATATAAATTTCTTTTCGAATTTGTTGCTTGCATAGGGTTCCCCCCAACGTTTTATTGGATGGATTAGGAAATGCATTATGTCCCCATCCTTCTCACTGCAATTCAATGGGGGGCTGATTGGATTTTTCAAAGGGAAGAGGGGCTTGAGGCAAGGGGATCTGATGTCTTCTCATCTGTTTACACTGTGTATGTAATACTTATCACGTATGTTCCAAATAATGGAGCGAGATAAGGATTTCTCTTTTCATCCAAAGTGTAAGAAGTTGGGTATTACCCATCTTACCTTTGTAGATGATTTGTTGCTAATTTCTAGTGGTGATGGTAAATCAGTGCTGTCTCTTTGGAATATTGTCATTCATTTTGCAGGGATGTTAGGATTAAAGCCTAATGCACTTAAATCGGGAATTTGTTTTGCTGGTATTTCTCGCGATGTAAGGCATAGCACACTCCAGGATATCGGGTTTGAGGAACTATGTCTTCCTCTACAATATCTTGGAATCCCTATGGCTGGGTCTCGGTTACTTGTGGGACAATATGGTCCTCTGATTCAGGAAATTCATAATAAAATGAATTACAGGAGCATAAGGATGATGTCTGTAGCTGGGGGCCTATGAACATGTCCGCTATTAAGAATTTAAGGCATATTCCTAACAAACCTCCACCTTGACTCAAATTTAACACCAAAATAAAATAACTCCATCTTCTCCACTAACACCCCACAGCCAGGGTTAACAAATAGAAACTGAGAGCCCAACCAAGTTCGCGCAATGCTCCAATTTCCTGCCAGGATGAACTTTACTGAACATGTCTACTGGATTATCTTCAGTACCAATATTCTTCAACTCCACCTTGCACTCATCTATCAAATCTCAAATAAAATGATGCTTGACATCAATGTGCTTCGTCCTGTCATGATGTGTCATCTGATCTTTAGCTAGGTGAATTGCAGACTGGCTATCACAGTAGACCTTAACTGTGCCCTGATCAAAACTGAGTTCACTAATCAAACCTCTCAACCAAATGGCTTCCTTGAACGCTTCTGCTACTGCCATATACTCGACCTCTGTAGTTGATTGTACGGTAACTGACTGTAGACATGCTCTTCAACTGACAGCACTGTTATCCAAACAGAACACATAGCCAGAAGAAGACTTCCTCTTATCCAGGTCTCCACCATAGACTGAGTCAATATACCCATCTAAGCAGCATTTACTCCTCCCAAACTCCAAACAAACATCAGAAGTGCCACGTAAGTACCTAAGAATCCATTTAACAAAGTGTCAATGCCCTTTTCCTCGATTCGCCATATATCTGCTCACTTTGCTAACAGCATAAGCAATATCTAGACGAGTACATATGATAGCATACATAATACTACCAATTGCACTAGAGTAAGGGACCAGTGATATGTACCTGACATCCTCCTCTGTCTGAGGCGAACCCAATGCTGAAAGCCCATTAATGAGCTGCCAACGGAGTGCTAACAGGCTTAGCATCCTTCACATGAAATCGATCCAGAAAATTCTCAATATACTTCTCCTTAGATAAGTATAACTTTCACACTTTTTGGTCCATACTGATTCCAATACCGAGCATCTTCTTGGCTTCTCCCAAATCCTTCAACTTGAACTCGTTTTTCAACATTGTTTTCAAGCTATTAACATCATTCATGTCCTTAGCTGCAGTCAACATATCACCAAAATATAACAGAAGATAAATGTATGAACCAGAGTCTGTCCTCTTGGAATGCACACAACTATCATATTTACTCATGAAAAACCCATTACTAGTCATAAACCGATCAAATCTCTTGTACCACTACCTAGGTGACTGCCTCAAACCATATAGAGATCTTTTCAATAAATAAACATGATCTTCCTTACTCTCAACAACGAAGCCTTCAGGCTGATGCATGTAAATACTCTCCTCTAACTCACCATGTAAAAATGTAATTTTCACATCCAACTGCTCAAGCTCTAAATCATGCACAGCTACTAAAGCAAGTATCGCCCGTATGAAGCTATGTCTAACAACAGGTAAGAAAATATCATTAAAATCAATGCCATGTACCTGACTGTAGCCTTTAGATACTAACCAAGCCTTGTACTTTGCATCTTACGTATAACCAAAATCCCTTCACACCTGATGAATAACCAAGAACGATACACTTCTTGGCTCTAGGCTCTAGCTTCCCATCATTCGCATAAGCATAAGCAGGACAACCACAATGTCTTAAATGAGAGTAATCAGTAGGGGATTCAGACCATACCTCTTCTGAAGTCCTCAACTGAAGCGATGAATAAAGTGATCGGTTCACTGAGCAACATGCCATGTTAACATCCTCTGCCCACCATTCTCTCCCTAAACTTGCATTATATAGCATACATCGAGCCTTACATCGATCCTTCTCCGATAACATCCTATTCAGTCTTTCTGCCACTCCATTCTGTTGAGGTCGACCAGTACAAGTCCTGTGTCTGATAATGCCTTGATTCTCACAGAATTTAAAGAAACCAACCTCAACAAATTCAAGACCATTATCAGTCCTCAACCTCTTTATATGCTTCCCTTTCTGTTTTTCAAGCAGTGTCTTCCACTTCTTGAAGACTTCATAAACTTCATTTTCCTACTTAAGAAAATAGACCTAAATTTTTATTGAATAATCATCAGTGAACGTTAGAAGATACCTGGAACCACCTTTGGAAGCAACTCTAGACGGTCCCCACAAATCCGAATGAACATAATCTAGCGTTTCTTTACTCTAATGCACTGCCTGCTTGAAGCTAACTTTCTTCTGCTTTCCATAGATGTAACGCTCATAGAACTGCATCAGCCCTGTAGACTGACCACACAATAAACCCCTGTTACTCAGTTCTGTCAGAACCTTATCACCCATATGACCCAATCTCATGTGCCACATCTGGGTAATATCTGATTTTGACGTAGATGTAGAAACAGCCATTGACCCTGTCATGGTAGAACCTACTAGCCCATAAACAAGGTTCCTATCCTTCTGCACTTCATCACAATCAATGCACCCTTATTGACCCTCATAGCTCTACCTTCAGCTGTGTACCCGTACCCATGTGACTCAGGGGTACCTGAAAGAGATAAGGTTCTTTTTCAAATCTGGGACGTGTTGCACATCGCTAAGTGTCCGGATAGTACCATCAAACATCTTAACTCTTATTGTTCCTATACCCATAACCTTACAAGCGGCATCATTGCCCATCAATATTACTCCTGAATTGACTTGTATGTGGTGAACTAGTCTCTATTAGGACAAACGTGATAAGAACAACCTGAATCCATTATCCACTTATCCTTGGATTTGGCTTGGGATTCGGTTACTAAAAGGACATCAGCATCACCCTAATCTTCAACTACACTAGCCTCAGCAGACTTATCCCTCTATTATGGTCATTCCTGGTATCTTCTTTCTGCCTATTCTTAAGCTTATAATAGTTTTTCTTTATGTTCCCTTTCTTGTGACAAAAGTTACATGATAGGTTCTTATGTCTAGATTTAGACCTTGACTTCTTTCCACCATCAGACTCTCTATTCTCAGTTCTACCTCTCACAAACAAACCACTACCAGTGTCATTCACAGAGTCAGAAAATTATTTATCTACTCATTCTTTACTCACTAGATTCCTCTTATCTTCATCAATTGTGATAGTTAACCTACCACCATATATCATGCTTTCTATAAAGCCTTTATATGAATTAGAGAGTGAACACAATAACAACATGGCCTGATCTTCATTTTTAGGGGCATCATCCAATTCTTTTAACTCTTGAATTATAGAGTTAAATTCATTAATATGGTTCTTAAGAGATGTACCTTCCGACATACGAAACATGAATAACCGGCGCTTGACTGGGAGTTTATTGGAGACCGATTTGAAGCAGAACATCTCTTACAGCTTCTCCCACAACTTCTTAGCAGTTTTCGCCTCCAAGACTTCTGTCAGAACATCATCTGTAAGACACATCTGGATGGCTGTAAGTGCCTTCTCATCTAACTCCTCCCATTGTGCTTTGGGTAAATTCTCCGGTTTTTTCTCTTTTCCATCCAGTGCTTTTGTCAAGCCATTCTGTGTCAGGAGACCTTTAACGCAGACTTGCCACAAACTAAAACTCCCTTGACCACCAAACGTCTCTACTTTAGATTTAATCGCTGACGTCATAGTATCAAAACGAACAACAAGGGCTCTGATACCAATTTGTGCCAAAATACTGAATCCGAAGTACTTAATTCGAATCAAATACTACGACCAAATGAGAAGTAATATAGATAAAAGAGAACTAAACAAGAATACAATAATTTACGTAGAAACCCCTCTTCAATCAAGAAGGGAGAAAACCACGGGCGGAGATGGAAACTTTTATTGATTTGAGAATAGAAGAATTACAATTCACTTCTCTCTCTCTCTCTCTCTCTCTCTCTCTCTCAAGGATGACGGCGACTCACTTTATTTTGGATACCCTTCACGTGAACCCTAGGGTCATGTATGTAGCCCCCGTGAAAAATAGACTCCCGATCGATCAGTGAACCCTCTGGACGCGGGATTCATCTACGTACTTTCCCGATCGATCAACTTCTTCCCCCGATCGATCGGCGCTCTCCCTGCTTTCCTCCTCATAGATCCTAAGAATTTGAGGTATATTCCTAACAAAAGGTAATAACATCTTTAATATACATGACCAGAAGAAAGTAGAGGAACCTCTTTAATATAAAACCATAATTCAATATCAAAAATACAATGTGCTTATATCAACATACACAATAATTCTTCTTCCAAAATACCACTATAACTCCACTTCAAAAATTACACCCGTAGTTCACATCCTTGACACCATGTGAACATGGTCATATAGAGAATTGATGTTCAATGCCTAAGTTGGAGAACTCAGGGATGTGAAAATATTCCTTGATTTGTGGTCACTTGATGCATACTACGAAAGAATGCAACATATTACAAATATTATTCAAAACATGTTTTGATGCAGTGTGTAGTGGAAGATTTAGGGGAACGAGAAGGTTCAACGGCCTTTCCTTTAATTTTATTATCTTACTAATGAAAAGAAAGAGGAAATAAAGCTCGATTCTCACAACTCGAGAAAAGAGAACTCAAAATAACTTATAAAAATCTGGAAAATTGAATGAATGAAACAACCTATTTCCTCTTGTGTTTATAGAGAAGCTATTTGAATTAAAATAAAGTACTAAGAGATAAATATAAACAATAAAAGATAAATCTGAAATTTGAACTAATCCTAATCTAAGTCAATCTCTATCTCCAATGCTATTGTTATGATTCTTGGATGAATCATATACGAACCTAGGGTTTTGATAGCAATTTACATTAAGAAATGAGATCAAGAAGTGTAACAATAGAATTCAATTGAGGTTTAGTGATTAAAGACGAGATAAGAAGGATAAGAAGAGGTCAAAAGAAGATATCAAGATGAGAAGTCGAGATTGTGAAGGGAAGTTAAGATTGAGATAGACTTGAGAGAGAGACTTCAAGAACAAGATAGGATTCAATTCATATTCATTCAACACTATGATCTTACAACCAAGAACAACCTATTTATACTAAAGCTAATACAAGCACGTAACCGAGCCTACTAACCAAACCAATGAGCCAAAATAAGACTTATTCATGACATTCTACTAGAATATTATCTGAGACTAATACTACTAAACATATCCTAATTACAAACATGAAAATACCTCCCCCTTAAGAGATTCTTGTCCTCAAGAATCTTATTAAGGAAAAGGACACTTGAACACTCTTATTAAGCCAAAAAAAAAACACACTGAAATTGCAGCAGAATTGAAGAATCTGATTCTGCAGCAGGAGTCTTGAATTTTGTATGCTGGAATGCTTAAATTTGCAGCTGGAATTCAGGTGATTCAATGCAAAAACAGATGGTGTGAACTGGATATGCCTTCAAGAACCTCTACGCAGTTGAATTCAAGCTATATCCTCCAATTTTTAGTGCTGCAGCAGTATGGATTCAGCTCTATGCATTCCCACTTCTACAACACACCTTCACACTTGAGTTCGAATTGATCAATTGTGGCACCCAACCACTTGTATCCTCCTAATAAACCAGCAAATTGAACACCAACTCCAAACTTAAGATGTGGTTTCACCCTAGCTTTCATTTCTGAAGAATCAGGTATCACAAATTTAAATGCTGCTAGGTCCCAGACTTGCCACTAAATTGGTAATATTTCCACTCCCGTGTACCTCAACTTATCTTGATCAAGCTGTAAATCTGCAACATAACCTTGAAATGATGCTGCCACGTTCAGCTTTGGAAGTTGATCTTGCACTTTTGAAGATCCAAACATCTCCTTGGACAGCCATGTGGTCTGATCTGAATATTTCTCAGCTGAACTTGGATGTTCGATTGCACTGCAGGACATTCACCCCGTTTTAAAGCGTCTCCTGCTGTAAATAACACCTCATCAGCTCTTGAGTCCAGTTTATGAAGGTTCTCACTGCCTTGTTTGATGTTAACTCCTTGATTCACTGCTGCAGCCTCCAAAACCCTATCAGGAACTTGCTCATTTAGATGTTCTTCCACCCTCCTTGCTATATTGGAGTGCAATTCAGCCAGACATTGATTAGATTCCTGAAACATTTGCTACTTTATTGCTTGGCTGTTGCTTAACATTTCGTGAAATAGCTGTGAAACTTGTGACCTGAAGTCCTCAAAAAAGTCATGAATTGCTAGAATTGCTTCTTCATCCATTTCATACATGTTTTGCCCAACAATTTGCTCAGTTTTCTGCTCAATTCTTGGCTGCAATTGTTGATTCATTTCCAAAGTGGCAACTATTTCCTCCTTAGCTTGGCCCTTAGTAGGTTCTACCACCTCAAGCTTATCTTTGAAGTCATTACCTACCATGAGATAGCTGATGTCTAACACACAACATCCATCATATATGTTTCTTCCGTGTAAAGAATTGAAGGCTAAATCAGCACTCCGTCCCGTATCATAACTAATATGAGCAATAACCTCACTAATGGAAGATGAAACTACTTTAATACCTTCACGAGAACCATAAGGCCAAAATACTTGTTAAAGAACATCCTCATCTATGTGGTAAAGAGGCTTCAAGACCTTGATCAAAAGTCTAGCATCATTGGAAGGTTTTACTTGAACATCATCCATTTCAGATCTTAGGATGCAGCTATAAGACCAAAGTAATCAACAAATCTTCCAACTAGAACTTGAACACAAATACTCAGCTACCAAATCACAATAACAAAAAATTCAGAATTGAAATCTTGTTCGCAGAGTGTAGTTCGACAGAAATGAATCAGCAACCCGATTTGAAGATAAGGATCACAATCTTGTTCAACACAATAGAACCTAACTCGATCTGACAGCATGATTAAACACAGCAAGGAATTAAAGCTTTAGTCCGCTCGATCTTACTTGAGAACGTAGCACACTTGATCATTTCATCTAGCTAAATCCAGGATTAAACCAATTTTGAACTGAATCGATGCAAAACCAAACTGATTTCTGGACAGAAACAACCTGACAGCCGCTCCCGCAGTCCTTTGCTGATAGATTTGATCAAAATTCAGCTCAATCTTGAATCAACCTTCAAATATCAGTATTAAATTGCCAATGGAAGTAAAAATCAGCTCTGATACCACTGTTATGATTCTTGGATGAATCATATATGATCCTAGGGCTTTGATAGCAATTTACATTAAGAAATAAGATCAAGAAGTGTAACAATAGAATTCAATTGAGGTTTAGTGATTAATGATGAGATAAGAAGGATAAGAAGAGGCCAAAAGAAGATATCAAGATGAGAAGTTGAGATTGAGATAGACTTGAGAGAGAGACTTCATGAACAATATAGGATTCAATTCATATTCATTCAACATTGCGATCTTACAACCAAGAACAACCTATTTATAATAAAGCTAATACAAGCACCTAACCAAGCCTGCTAACCAAAAAATTGAGCCAAAACAAGACATATTCATGACATTCTACTAGAACATTGTCTAAGATTAATACTACTAAACATATCCTAATTACAATCATGATAGCTATCTTCACCGCATTTAATCTGCAGCTCCGTGTCTTCGTATCCGCCAACCGGTGATGCCACCTTGATGGAACCGCCAAGGTTGCCCATATCTCCTTTCATCGCTAGCTACTAGTCCGCCCAGACCAACTCCTCACGGCTACCACCCTGCCATGAGACCCGCCAATCTCGAACATGGGGTTGCACCATCTCATATAGCCTACCTCGCCAAGCCTCCTGCCATGGTGACGCCGTCCAGCCCATATTGACCCGCCAATAGTGGGATGGCGGCTGCATCATCCTCCCCGATGGGATCTTCTTGGTTATTCTTGCCAAGTAGAGCTTCCTTTCTTCCTCTGCCAAGCTTGTCGAGCTCCATTCCACCATGCTTCCCCCAGTTCGGCTTGTTGATCTCTTCTGCCAATATACGAGTTGTAATTTGTTCTGCCAAGATGTGGACGACATCATCCTCCTCAGATTGGAAAGAATTCATCACCGAATTGGCCACCAAATCGATTGAACCATTTTTGTCAATGTGCTAGAGAACCCAAGTCCCATAATGATGGATCTGTCGTCAACATCCTTCCACCACGTCTCATCCCTCTTTGGTGGCAATGGTTTCGTGAATCCCTGAAGCTTGGAAATTGGAAGCGTCTCATGGCTTACCTAGTGTTAGAGTCTACTCGGTAACTCCCCTTCTAGTATCTGTCTCTTCCACCGCGGGATTGTCCTTACCGCCAACGCAGCTCTCGGTACCTCTTTCGCCTCTTCAACCTTCATAGCATGGCATATTTCCCCTGTCAACATCCTTGTCTAGTAAGGTTCTAACCAGTGGCTTCGGACCCTTGTCTTCCTCTAGCCATGGTGCTTCATCCTTTTCAAGTAGTAGGATTATCCTTGTGCCCTCAAAAACAAAGCTATAAGTGTTTCATCGTCCGTCATGGTTGCGCCTCTATCAAATTGCCATGCTCGTCCCAAAAGCAGATGACAAGCATCAATGGCTACCACGTCACACCACGCCGCATCCCGCTATTTTGACCTAGTAGGAAAGCGAACTAGGCATCATTTTGAGAGGGCTACCTGGTTTCTTTTCTTAAGCCAAGAGAATTTATATGGGTCCGGGTGATCCTTCGTCTTCAACCCAAGCCTTTGTACGGCTTCTTCGGAGATGACATTCTCGCAGCTTCCTGAATCAATCACTAGGCAGCAAATCCTCTCACCAACATTGCATGTCATATGGAAGATGCTACTCCTCATCTAATCGTCTTCCTGTTCTTCTCTTAGCATGAAGTAGATATGCCTAACCACAACCAGACAACGCTCGTCACCTGTAAATGCTTCCTCGTCTTATGGCACCAACTCGTCGCTAGCCTTTTCCTCAATAACCCCACCATCTTCTCCATGGAGTCCCACGATGTGAAGACCCTTGCCCAGTCTGTCACCTTTATGACACTCAGTGGCACAGTGTCACATCTCTTCACACTTGGAGTAATGGGTTCTGGAGCTACCCGCCAAATCCTTCCCAAGGTCGGGGGTAACCTACTTCCCTTACATATCCGAGTTGATTTGTCGTACTTGGTCACGCCCACTATCCCGGGTGTTACCAATGCTTCCAACTTGACGCCGTTTCTACTGCTTTTCGACGTTCACTGCCCAATGACTTGCTTCCGAGATCGAGAAGTTGTTTCAACCCGCCAATATATCAATTTGCCAACTACTCCCCCGATTCCGCCAAGTCATTCTTAGCGACTAAGGAGTATAATTCTGTTGTATACTCTTAGACCGTATGAGAACCCTTTCGTAAGCTATGAAGGCATTGGTACATGATCTTATTGTGAGTGCGAGGTAGAAAGGCGCCTCTCATGTGGTTCTTCATATTCTCCCACGTCTTAACTCTCGACTTTCCTTGTTGAAGCTGTGAATGCTTCAACTGCTGCCACCAGGCGGCTACCCTTCCCTAAAGTCGGGTAGGGACTAATGGCACCTGCTTCCTCTCCCTGACCTCCTTGCACTCAAGGACCTCGTCCACTGCCGCCAACTAGTCACAGAACTCCTCCGAGTGTCCTCCTTTATCAAACTCTAGTATTTCAATCCGGAGATCGAATTCCCACCTCCGATTGTCAAAATCATTGATGCCTGCCTTTGGTTCAATAGCTCAGCATCCAGGAACAGATTCTGAAAGCTCTTGTCCATATCGTCATTAGTACCCGGTGTTAATGGGTGTTGGGGTCGGGTTCCCGATTCAAGATCGAGATTTTCCCGTAGTTGAATCAAGCAACGCTCGATTAGCTAGAATTTTTCCTCCAACTCCTCAAACATTTTCACGGCTTTCCTTTGGAAATCTCACTAATAAACATCCTCAACGGCGGTGTTCCTCTATCGCGCACGAGCCCTCTTAGAAACCGTTCTGAGCCCTAATTCCAACTGATGTAGCATGCAGTGGAAGATTTAGGGGAACGAGAAGCTTCAACATCCTTTCCTTTAATTTTATTAACTTACCAATAAAAAGAAAGAAGAAATAAAGCTCGATTCTCACAATCTGAGAAAAGAGAACTCAAAATAACTCATAAAAATCTGGAAATTTGAGTGAATGAAACAACATATTTCCTCTTGTATTTATAAAGGAGCTATTTGAACTAAAATAAAACACTAAGAGATAAATTTAAACAATTAAAGATAAATCTGAAATTTAAACTAATCCTAATCTAACTCAATCTCTACCTTCACCGCTATCTTTATTGCGTTCAATCTGCAACTCCATGTCTCTGTATCTGCCAATCGATGATGCCGCCTTGACAAAACCACCAAGGTTTCCCGTATCTCCATTCCTTGCTAGCTACTAGTCCCGCCAAGACAACCTCCTCAAGGCTACCACCCTACCATGAGAACGGCCAATCTCAAACGTGGGCTGCACCATCCCATATAGCCTGCCCCGCCAAGCCTCCTGCCATGGTGATGCCGTCCAGCCTGTATTGACTCGCCAATACTGGGATGGCAACTACATCATGTTGTATGAAAAACATAAAGAAAGAAAATGTAAACAGGTACATATTTGAAATGTAATATGTAGTGACATCAAATAATGCAAGCCAATTTAACGTAGAAATTATTCATTAGCTTTATGTCATTTGTTTATACCATCCCAGTTTACCACATCCTATGTGCCTCTTTACTAACATCCACCCAAACATTCGCACTTTAAGGTTAATTAATGCTAGCCAATTTCATGTAGGAACTAAAAAAGGTTAAAAAATTATAATTATATTAAGTTCCTAATCTTACACTAATAGCAAGTGTTACAAAGAATATGGATTAATTAAATTAATTATTTTATATTTATCATTCTATCTCTCCATCTTATCTATAAACTATTTGATTTCTTTTATAATCCATAATCCTACCCAACAAATTAGTTTGGAAAGGACCCTTTTCTACAATGGCAAAATCATCATCACTAATGCTCCTCTTACTGTCTTCTACTGACACGCCTTTCCTCATGATGTCGTCGAGCTTAGCTCGCCCCACAACTTCACTAAGACCTCCACCTATCTGGTCAGATAAAGATTCAGAGTTGTCGGTGGTCCATCAACAATTGGTCAATTTAGTTCCCTTTAAACCCTTTTGTTGGCCCCTTCCTTAAGAGTCAGTTTGAGGGTGGTGGCAAAAGTGTCCACTTGCAACCATTCTTTAACCCTTTTTTGTTTCCCAACCCTCTATCCATTGTTGATCCTCCCCTTTGGGTTTGACTTGTGACCTTTTAATTTCTTTTAGAGCTAGGTTTTTATAGTCACACAAGAATAATAGGGAAACTTCAAGGAAATAACAATGTTTTTTTCCCCTTAAGTTATACATTCGAACAAAAATATCTGTGAAAACTATAAATTGAAGAATGAAAATGATTCAGCTTCGAATAATAGAAGAGTTTATGTAAGGCTCTTTATATAGTGCAAGAGAAACCACATAAAGACTAGTCTAACCTTAAGCTACATATTGCAAGAAAGGGGCAATAAGGACAATAATTTAACCCTAGAAGAGACCTTCCTAATTTGAGGAGATCATCCCAAAATTACTAATATGCTCCTAGTACTCAAGGATTCTAGTGTATCCTCTAATAAGCCCCCTCATTCTGAACGGGGAGCAGCAACGTGACAATTGCGCTTGTGGAGATGAAACGAGTCGAAGGGAAGTCCCTTTGTGAAGATATTAGCAATTTGTATGGTAGTGGGTGTGTAGCGAACTTGAAGGTCTACTTTGAGAATTTTCTCTCGAACATGGTAAAAATTAACGTCAACATGCTTGCTGCGATCATTGGAGACAGCGTTGGAAGCTATGTAGGATGCAGAAACATTGTCACAGTATATGATAATTGGTCCAGAGTGGCGAAGGCCTAAATCAAGCATTATGTATTGGATCCAATCTCTTTCAACTATGGCTTGAGCAACCGCACGATATTCTGATTTAGTGGAGGATTTGGAGACTGTTGCTTGCTTCTTGGCCCGCCATGATATAAGGTTTGGTCCCAAAAAGAGGACATAGCCCGTAGTAAATCGATGAGTGTCAGGGTAGCCACCCCAATTGGCATCAGCATAGACAGTGATGGAGGTACATGAGCCTGGAAGGATTGATAATCCATGATCTGGTGTGCCTTTGAGGTATCGAAGGATCCGTTTCACAACCTGCCAATGACTTATTCTAGGGGCATGCATAAACTGAGAAATAAGATTAACAGCATAACATATATTAGGTGGGGGTCATGGTGAAGTATTGGAGAGTACTAACAGCACTACGATATTCAGTGGGATCAGGAAGGTGGTCCCCATCTTCGAGGGATAGGTGAAGTCTTGCAAGTAGGGGAGTTTTAATGGGCTTCGCATCATGCATCTAGGGGTTAGGTAAAAGGTTGATATTGCATATATGTTGCGATAGAAAAAGCCCATCTCAGGTTCGTTTTGCTTCAATGCTGAGAAAGTTGTGTGAAGGACTAAGATCTTTCATGGAAAATTGAGTGGAGAGCTTGGTGATTAACGTGTCAAGAAGATGAGCATTAGAACCAGTTAGAATCATATCGTCAACAGAAAGAAAGAGACATACAATACCATTTTTACAGCAAAATAGGAAAAGGGATGGGTCTGCATGACAACAAGTGAACCCAAGACTATAGAGAAAATTGCTAAAACATTAAAACCAAGCCCTTAGAGCCTGCTTGAGCCCATAGAGAGCTTTGCGTAATTTACAAACTTGAGTGGGAAGTTTGGGATGAATGAACCCTTTGGATGTCGTATATAAACCTCTTCATTAAGATGACTATGTAGGAAGGCATTTTTGACATCCAATTGTCTAATAGGCCAAGCATTTGTGATGGAAAGTGAGAGTATAAAGCGTATTTTGGAGGGTTTGACTACAGGGCTAAAAGTTTCCTTGAAGTCTATCCTTCACGTTGATGAAATTCTTGGGCCATAAGGCAATCCTTGAAGCATTCAGCAGAGCCATCTGCTTTATACTTTACTTAATATTTCCATGTACTTCCAACAAGGTTCATAGACAGATCATGAGGAACAAGTTCCCTAGTGTTATTTAAAAGAAGAGCATTAAATTCTTCTACCATGGCTTCCTACCATTTAGGATTCTTTACGTCTTGTGAATAACTTGTGGGTTCCTGAATAACAGTTATAGATGAAAGGGAGAGAGGGTGTTTAGTTTTGCGAATACCACTTTTAAGTCGAGTTTGCATGTGATGCATATTTAGGATTGGACAAGGAGGATCCATTGCCACTGGGGCAGGGACTGGGACAGGAACCCGGGACGAGGAAGCACTACCCTATGTCCCGACTATCAGAGACGGTTCAGGTGGGAGAGGGTAGTCTTCTTATGGTCTATTGGGGGGTGGTTCCAAGGTAAGTTCGGTAGTGGTAGGGGAAGGTGATGAAGGGTCCAAAGGCTCAGCGACCGGTCAGAACTAGGGGTGGAGGCCAGTGCACTGACAGCGGAGGTGGGGTTCAATGTTGTAGGAAACATCGGTGACGACAACAGGGTGGGGATGTGCTATTCAGCACAGTCCAATACCGGTGCAGCCGGAGCAACAGCGGCGCTACCGCCAATGAAGGTTGCAGTGGCCGGAGCCGAAAATAAGGGTAAGGGAATGGGGAGGTCAACTATAGTGGAAGTGGATCCGGTTGAGGGAACCATTTGAGGATTGACTAAAACAGGATATGGGAAATGAGACTCATCAAATATAACGTGTCTGTTTATATAAATGCGTCCAGTTTTAGGGTCAAGACATCGATAACCTGTGTAACGAGCAGCGTAGCCTAAAAAAATGCATGGGATGGACCTAGGAGCTAATATATGAGGGGCACGAAGAGTGAGATTTGGGTAACAGACACACCCAAAAACACAAAAATTTTGGTACCATGGGATCTTTTGGAAAACTAGTTCAAAAGGTGGCTTGTTATATAAATTTAGAGTGGGCAGGCTCTTTATAGTAAAACAAGCAGTGCAAGCCGCATCATCCCATAAAGTGTAAGGGATTTGAGATTGAAGAAGTAAGGTGCGCACCATCTCAATAATATGTCGATGTTTTCATTATGCCACCCCATTTTCTTGTGGAGTGTCAGGACACGACAGTCGGAAGTGTATGCCATGTTGACGACAAAGGGCATTCATTTGTTTGTGATAATATTCGCGCCCTCCATCGCTTTGGAAAATTTTTATTTTTGTCAAAAATTGGTTTTCAACTTGAGTTTTAAAAGTCTCAAAAATTCCAAAAACATCACATTTGTACCTCATTGGGTATAGCCAGGTAAATCGTGTAAAATCATCAACAAAGGTAACATAATATTTGTTGCAAGATGTAGATGAAACTGGCAATTGACATACATCAAAATGTATTAAATGTAAGGGCGTAGTAACAGAATGCAAGACACGATTAAATGGTAAGCAATGGGACTTGCCCAAACATAATGGTGTTGCAGATAAAAGGAACAAGGTCGGTTTGTTTTTTACAGTTTTTTTTTATTTAAAAGGTCTTTTGTAAATACAATGCAAAAACCTAAAGAAGCATTTTTCAAGTAAGCTACAAAATAAAAGTATTAAAAGAAAATGACACTAATTCTAAATAGTTAGACACAATTCAAGATATAGTGGATGCATTAGATGCACCTACTGATAGGGAAAAAAAATGTTCCAGGTACACGAGAGCATAGATGTGGTGGGAAGATTGTTAGTACACCTAACAGGTTCATAGTGGGAGCCTTCATGCTTGATCGTAGCATTGAATCTAATCCTTTTAGCCACAATGAAGCAATTAAGTCTTTTAGTTTTGTGTAATCGGTTGCTCGGACCATTCATGTACAAATCACATTAAGAGAAAGTACCGACTTCTTGGTATTATATGTCAATCATATACTACTCATTAGGAATGATGTGGGGGTGTCATTAGCTATAAAGAATTGCTTATCCTGATAGCTTAATATGAAAGACATAGAAGAAGCCAGCTCTACTATTAAGATTAAGTTTAGTCGTATGTTCAGTCTTTCTCTAGCCACTTATATTGACAAGACGTTGTCAAGGTATGGCATGGAGTCCCTTTCTCTTTTGAGTGGTGTTCTAGGACACCTCAAGACAAGGAGCAATTGAGGAATATTCCATATGCTTTGGCAATGGGAGCCTCATGTATGCCATGTTGTGCACGAGACTTGATGTTTGCTATACTATGGTGTAGTAAGCAGGTGTTAGTCTAACCTGGGTCCAGTGGACTAGGTGGCAGTCAAGTGTTTTCTTTAGTTCTTGAGAAGAACTAAAGATCCTATGCTGATCTTTCAAAGTGACAAGCTGGTTCCAGTTGGATACATTGTTTTAAGCCTTCCAGTCTTATTAAATGATAGACGCTCGAAGTCTAAGCATGTCTTTACCCTTGGAGTGGGAGCCATTAGTGAGAGGAATGTTAAGCAGTATTGTATTGCTGACTTCACAATAGAGTAATTGAGCTCACTAAGGGTTATGCTTAGTAGACCTTTGGTTCAAACTTAAAAGGGATGAGTATGGGCTTTGTAATAAATTGCATTTAAGACAAGTGGAAGATTGTTAGAAACAGTATCCTAAAATCCAGATTTATTCTGGACATATTGTTTTAATTAATAAATCAAAATTAAAGTTCTAGTCATTTCCTAGTTAAATTTGTGTATGTGAGCATTTATACCGCATGTGGTTTTCTTTTGGAAATATCCATGAGATGGGTGTAGTCCTTATACTACAATTTATATGTTTGTTCTAAGTGGCTTATGAGACTAAGCCACAAATAGACTTGGAACAAATGGTATGGATTGTTGTTTGAAAGACTCGTAGTCGAAGACAAGTTTGGACCACTTATATGTCAAGACTATAACTTGACACTTTAGATGACTTGTCGTGGTCATGTGGATGGAGATCAAAAAGTATTAGGTTAGTGTGTTTAATAAGATTAACACAGTGAGTTGGACCATATGGATTACTTATTTCTAGACTGCTATCGGAGATGAGTGATTCATATTGTACTGTTTGAATGACGACTCTAAATCCTGAGGGTATTCTGGACTTGTGCATGGAACATTAGTTACTTTAGAGTACCATAAGTAAGGTCTAAACGAATGACTAATTTCCCTTGTACAATGGGTAGCAGCGAGAAGTGTGACAATGATCACGTATTCAATAGGGAATCTAACGTCTCTTATGAGATATAGATGTGCCTTAGTTGATTCACAAATATTTGAATAGATCGGAAACTTGAGCCAAAGTATTCTAAGATCTGGAATTTATATTGTGAATGTGTTCAAGTATAAATGAATTATTCAGTGAAGGGCGAGTCGGTAACTAATGGAGAAGCTGTGAGAAGGGTAATGGTAGTGGTTATATTTATCCTTTGTCATGGACATCTAATGAAGGGGTTGTTGTCATCAATACAGTCTATTAGGGAGATATCGAATAAATAATTTAAGTCTTGAGTGTAGTGAGATTTATTTAGTAGAATTAAGTCTCATTAAATGGTAGTTAAATTATTTCATGAGATAATTAATTTAACCCTTTTAGAGCTAGATTTAAATTGTCCCTGAGGTCCCTACGCAAGCCTCTATATTTATAGCCATCAGAAAAATATTAAAATAATTCATGAGATGAATTAATTTATTCATGAGATGAGTAAATTTAATTTTGCCAAACATTTTTTTATGAGATGAATAAAATTGAAAATTAAAATTAAAATAATTTTAAGAAATTAGAATTCATAAGATGAATTTTTACATGTGGAAACAAAGCAAAAACAAAAAAGGATGTTTTAAAATCTCATTTAAGCAGTGCAATCCGTGTATACTGCATCGGACGAAACAAGCTCATCCTACTGCATGATCTAAGTGCCACAAGGTGGGCCAATCACGGCCCGCCACGTGTCATGCACTGTGCAAAAGAAGGGTGAAAGAACAAGGACCAATCACATGGCGACACACGTTGCGAATTTTTAAAAATAAATGCACGCGATATTGTATTCAGCGAAACGGCGTTGTTTTTGCAACCTTTGATCAGATCCCACATCATTATTTTAAGAATTTCTCGCTCCAGTACACTTATATAAATAGAGGTACTTATTCTAGGGGTTTGACATTCAATTGAAATAAATATTTTTTGGTTTCTGAAATTGTTTTGGAAACATAATTGGAGAGAAAATTTTCCGTTGAAATTTTTTTCTTCACTTTAATATTTTTCGAAGCCCACCCTCGTGGCAGTTTGAGGTCATTGCGTAGAAAATCGTAAGGCCATGATTTTCTTGGTATTCTTTATAATTAGAGCAATTCCATATATGTTCTTCTTTCCTTCTTCTTTTAGTTTTCACTTTTGTATTTATTTATATTATTCATTATTATGTCTGTTTAAGTTTATGTATTGTTATAAATATTTTAGAACAAGGGGCCTAGAGATCTAAATTATAAATTTAGATCTATTGATTTAAATTATAAATTTAAGTCAGTAGATTTAAAATTAGGAATTTTGAATCGACCTTAGGTTTAAAGTTATAAATTCTAAACCTGTTTCGTTACGTAAACTTTATGAAAGTAGGGAGAATATTTGAAGTTCGTGCCAGCAACTGATATTAGGGCAAAGGGTATATAGAGATGAACCTATTCTCGGGAACTCTCGCACGTAAGGTGTTACGAAGCGTGACTCTCCGACCGGGGGCTTAGGTAGAGAGAAGAGTCTCCTACTCTAAGTACTCTTATATGTGCCCATTGTTGTGACCATAGTTGAGAACTATGAACCTAATATTCGGCATCAGAGTTTATTTTCCAACAAAATATTATATTTTTCTCAACAGGGACTTCGTCTCTGTTCACAGTCCGAACTTCATTTCAGCGGTGTTAAATATCATTTTAGGGCTGGGGTACTCTATCGCTATTCACAGTCTGAACTTCATTTCATCCGTGGCACACATCATCTTAGGACAAGGGGACTACTCCCCAATTAATAACTTGGGATTTTCTCGTCCTAGCAATGCAAATCACTTTTGGGCAAGAGGACTTGGCCTAAGTTATATTTTTATTGTGGCGGTATAAACCATTTTAAGACTGGGGGACTTCGCCTCGATCATTCTCTTATTTTAGTAACAAGTCACTTTCACACTGGGAGACATCGCCTCATCTATTTCCTTATCTTAAGTGGTGTAAACCATTTTGGCATTGAGGGAGTTCATCTCAATTCATAACTTCAGCTTCTTCATCCTAATGGTGCAAATCATTTTTCATGACTATGGCATTTCACCCCGAGGTCATAGGCTAGGCATTGACTCAATCACAAATGGCAAACTACTCCAAAATCAGGAAGATTCACAATTAGCAATAGTTAAAAGTGCATTCTTTTCTCATGGTACAAAGCAAGTAAAAACAATTATAAGTCAAGAATTGCCCATCTATAAGGGGCAATACTTTTCAAAACTAGTGAACTTCGTCCTTAATTGTGCTACGTTATACAACATTATGGCATATCCATAAAACTCCGCTACTCGTCATAAATCTAACTATGATTGTCAAACTTGGTTGCTTATCACTGCTTAAGAAAATATTTCTAATAAGAGAATCTGAAATACGACGCGTTTCTTATTACGCCGGAGTGACTCACACTCCAACCAACCTCCTGCTAAGCTATCTAATACCACAATTAATCAACATAATAAGGGCAATGTAAGGTATTATCTTTATCTTCTTAACCACCTTTATAATCCTATATATACAGTGGTGGTATGTAATCGGTAATTTCAAACCACGTTATTACCCATAAGGAATTGAGCTGCGATTACAAAACTTGGAGGCTCGTCGCAGCTTGATAAGCTATTTTTAATAGGAAGGTCCAACATGGATCACACCTGCTACTATGCCTGAACAACCCACACTTCAATTAACTCTTTGTTAGTTGGGCACTACTACTAGCTAATAACTTTAAAAAAAAAAAAAAAAAACAATGAAAGAGGTCGCTTTTATCTGCCTAACTCTAGTCACTTATTAACCACCCACTTTAGAAGAAGGCTCACAAGTTAGTGACGTATGAACATAGATAATAACTCGATAGCAAAAAACCCTTCAGAATGTGGCAGTCTAAACAAAAAGCTGGGAATGAGATGAACTAGTTCAATATCCGTAATGCCCTGCTTCAAGATGACTTTGGACTTTCTTATAGTCCACTTTAAACTCTTGCGACAGCCTATTCAATTTAGCAATAAATGCGTTTTAGCAATAAGTTTCATGACAAGAAGATATCGAGGGCTGGTCGTTACTAAGCCGCTTATTCGACATAAGCGCTTCAAAAGTTAGCAATAGTCTATATGATGAATCGCATCCTTCGGGTAATATTTGGGTGCAGAGTATACTGTATGAATAGTGCTAATCAATATTTGTGCGATTTTTTATTTCCAACCATTAAATAGGAGACATACCAAGTTCATCAATGCGTAGATGAATGATAGAGGTAGACCAATGCCAGCCAAAGTCGTCCTTTGAGAATGATACACCATACGCTTGATTCACTTTTTGATTGGCGTGTAACAGCCCTCAAGGTGTGTCAATTCTAGCACCCTCTCTTTACTTAGATATATGTCCTCGATATGCTAATGATCAATCGAGAATAGTACCTTGTATGGTTTTACTATTTCGATTATGCTCGCTACCTTGACTTTATCTAGGAATTCTATACATGACACTTAACATTCACCAAGTATGTACGTATCACCATAGTTGGCCTTGGTGCAATCACCCACAATGGGTGCAACACTCTTCACCATGGTCCCCCCAGTGCAATCACCTGCAACGGGTGCAACACTCCTCACCATGGTTAGCCCTGATGCAATCACCCGCAGCAAGTGCGACACTTCTCACCATGGTCCGCTCTGGTGAAATCACCCGTAATGGTTGTAACACTCCTCACCATGGTCCACCAAGGTGCAATCACCCGCAACGGGTGCCACACTCCTCACCATGGTCCGCCCTAGTGCAATCATGCACAATGGGTGCAACACTTCTCATCATGGTCTGCCCTGGTATAATCATCTGCAAAAGCTGCGACATTTATCACCATGGTCCGCCCTGGTACAATCACCCACAATTGGTGGAACATTCATCTCCATGGTCTGCCCTGGTATAATCATCTAGGTGCAACATTCATCGCCATGGTCTACCCTGGCGCAATCATCTGCACCGAGCGCAACACCCCTCAGGAACATACTCATTTCATTAACAACAATACGGTATATTACATACTGTTTACTTGGGCAGTAAATAAATAACGTAATATATTTGGCACTTTAATTTCATTTAAATAGGCTACACCTATCACCAGTATACTAATCAAGTGTATGAATTCAACCACCTCTGGCTCTAGCCAGAAGTGTCTTTGCCCATCAAAGTAACATGAGCTAGATGCACCACATTCATTGCTTTGTGGATATTACTGACCAAATGCAAATATTCCTAGTGACTAAACATGATAGTGATATCCTTACATGTTTATCACATAGAGAATGAATCGCCATGAATGCTCACTAATATAAAGGGGCAAAATGTTTGAGTACTCCAAGTTTCAAAAAGACTTTAGAAGCCTGGACTCTTCTAAACACTCTTACTCAAATAAGAGTTGCGACATAAAAGCTCTACCAATACCCACGATTATGCTAAATGCCCTATTAAAGTTCATGATGGTTCATGTGTCTAGTTACAAGTCATAATGCCTTAAACATCCTACAAAGTGTCAAATATCTAGTTACACATCTCAGTCAGATCATACGCTCTATTAATTTCAAGTAAAAATCAAAATACATATGAATGACAATTATAAAGGGTCAAAACAGGACACTGGATACCTTCAACACTCAAGAAAACAATGTGCAGTAGCAAGCTTAGAGCAAAACAGATTTATTACTTTGTGGCCACACTTGGAATGACCGAGGTTCGCTCATGAACTAAGGGAATTAACAAGTTAGTAAACTATAATTGAGTAACTTGCTACTATAGATGGGCAAGTAGGTTACACGGACAGTCATTTAGACAAAAATTTAAATCAACACAGCTCACCTAGTAGAGGCAAAATCAACACAATTCTCATAGTAGAGGCAAAATCAACACAATTCGCCTTGTAGAGGGAAAACAACACAATCCACCCAGTAGAGACAAAATCAACACAATTCGCCCAGTAGAAATACAACGCAATTCGCCCAGTAGAAATACAACGCAATTCTTCCAATAGAAATACAACGCTATTGGCCCAATAGAAATACAACTTAATTCGCCCACTAGGTTCAGCTCAACGTAATTCGCCCACTTTAACCTACTTAACACACAAGTAAATAAAAGATAGAATCAACCATGTTTAGCCGAAATACTTATCCGAAAAGGAATGCTCATCCAAAAACATCCATCCTCTATAAAAATGTGGTCTACACGCCTCCTTCAAGGGCACCCATTCCTACGATCACCTCTCTAGAGCAATAATTGTCCAAACTCCTTACTCTCCTCAGGCTACGTAGTTTATCTCTATTATTTATTACTTGCCTCTTATTTACTATTTTGAAATATTGATACTGACTAGAGCGTCGAAGGAGTCCCCCGTGGGTTGCTCCACGGGCCCTCTAACCGTTCGTTTGATCTTGTAGGGAATATAAAATCGGGTGTGCAACTAGAGCTTGAGTTCAGCTCATCCTAACGAACCCCGCCTCATATAAAACTCCAAAGTGATGAATAAGCATACTGACCAAATTCATCACAAGTACCTTCCTCTATAAAAAGGAGGGCTACACGCCTCCTTTGAGGGCACCCCCCATTCCTACAATCACATGTCCGGAGCAATAAATGTTAAAACATCTTACTCCTCTCAGGCTAAGTATTTTATCTCCATTATTTCATTTATTACTTGCCCTTATTTACTATTTCATAATATTGATATTGACTTGAGTGTCAGAGGGGTTCCCCGTGGGTTACTCCACAAGCCCCTCTAACCGTTTGTTTGATCACGCAGGGAATATCTAGTCTGGGTATGTAGCTAGAGTTTGAGTTCAGCTCATTCTAACAAACTCCAACTCATATAGAATTGCAAAATGATGAATAAGCTCACTAACCAAATTCATCAAAAACAAACCCTTGATATTATCTTTTACTTTTATAATTCAACAAACCTTTGACCAAAGTTTACACATATGTATCGGAATGATATATGTATGTATTAGATCCTGTTTAATTTCCTATAACAATTTAAAACCGACTCAAATCAAAGATATAATATTTAAATGTAAAGAGTTAAATATATTATAATATTTCTTTGATGTATTCTAGTAATATATCCTATAAAATGAGAATACAATAACAATAATTCAAATAAAATATTTACTCAGAGAAATATCATGCCCAAATATGAATCAGTTAATTAACGAACACTACAGGAATGAATACAGACATAGAATAAAATGATATTACAAAAATTACAGCGATATTAATAATACGACAAGAATGAATAAGTACATAAAAATATTTACTCATAGAAATGGCATGCCTAAATATGGACTTCAATATCCATGAATATTG
Source organism: Simmondsia chinensis (assembly GCA_018398585.1). Classification (NCBI taxonomy): domain Eukaryota; kingdom Viridiplantae; phylum Streptophyta; class Magnoliopsida; order Caryophyllales; family Simmondsiaceae; genus Simmondsia; species Simmondsia chinensis. Next base: position 29,717,887 of record JAGTTD010000010.1, on the reverse strand, counting down.
CCACAATTGAAATATTATACTACTATATATTGAATAAGTGCACAATATTACTTGCTCAAATGAATTTCACGACAAATATGTGATGGGCACTCAAATTTCACAACACAGTGATATGTCAATCATACATTAAGGCTCATAATTTTCGAATTTTAATATCATTGTAATTAATAAAAAAATTTTGCTCAAATAAATATTTAAGCCAAATAATAACATAAAGATAAATTGTAGCAACCAATAACAAAATAACTTTATCCATTAAACAACCAATAAGAATGTTGACAAGCTCATAATAGAATATTATAAGCATATGTTACAACCTGCTTCATGCAAATATAGAAGCAAATTCGTTCCAGTAATTGCAAAGACCGAAAAAAGGGTCGCAAACACATGCGTGACACACAGACTTGGGGGACCATACTTTCCAACCAAATTAAATAAAATGCGTCGTTTAACTTCTTCAAGTTTCCCAAATGTTAATGAACCGCATTAATTTGTGAAAAACATGAACTATAAGTTTCATTTAGAAAAGAACAAAACTTGGCAATGTGAAATGTAAACGTGAGACTATTTCTACTTCTCAGGTTGGGGACGCAACCTCCCTTGAAGGTTGCAGCCAAAAGGGGTAAGGTTGCATACACTCCCCTCCCCCTCCCCACCAAGACTCTGCTTATGCGGGAGCCTTTGAGGCACTAAGTTTGTTGTTGTTGCTATTGTAGTTATAAAATTTTATTTTAAAAGAGAAAACCTGTTATTTAGAGACCAAACATTTGAGAAAAAAGCATTAGGTACACATATTTTAAGGAAAAAATGTTAAAAAGGTATTGAACTATACTATAAAAATTTTTTTTGGTATTTAACTTTTCAATTGTAAAAGAAAATCATTGAACACCGATATAAAAATTTATTTGAAATTGTATAATTGAGGGGAATAAATTTAGCATTGCAAAAGATAATAGTAATGTTGAAGAGTAGGGTTATTTATTTTATAATACATTGACATTTTTGAAAATAATAAAAGGTTCATTGTCTTTTTGATCTATATTTTTAGTACCTATTTATTTCTGGAGGGACCTTGACCTTTTTGATTCATTTTTGTAGTACCTTAGATTTTATTTGTATCAATTAATATGTCTCTCTTCAATGAAACTTAATATCGGGCACATGAAAAGACAAAATTGCCTTTGTGATCCTTCTTTTAGAAAATTACGTCATCTCACTAAAGAGGGTCCTATTTATTGATGAAAATAAATCAAGGTACTAAGAAAATAAGTTGTAACTCCCAGGGGCATTTTTTTTATCATTGCAATTATCGAAGTACTAAAAAGTAAATACTTCTACTTTTTAATAGAATTATTTTCCCTAGCAATGCTATGGTTATTCCCCTCAATTGCACAATTCCAAATGAATTCCAATATGGCTGTTCAATATTTTTCTTTTACTATTGAAGAACTGGATGTAATTCAATATCTTTAAAAAATTTTCACCCACATGTGTCATAAGGTATCTTAAAATTTGAAAATGTTGCTCAACTAGGCAGTTTACGCCAGAATTTGGTAAATTTTGGTAAAAAACTTGATAGTGTCCACATTGGTACAAGACTACGACAATATAAATGGGTCACAACTGTGTTTTTTCTGAAAATTCAACAGATTTCAAAACAATTCTCCGTATTTTGTAGCAGATGCTCCTACCTTGCCTAAATAATGTTTTCTTTTTGATGAATACATTGTTGTTATTTTTTCCCGAACATATCCAAATCATTTTTTTTCTTTGAAGTGCAAACACTAACCTTGCATCGCACAGGATAACTCTAGTATGTACTACAAATTAATGACCTAGATTAGGTGTCAGCCTTGGCTGCTTAAGTTTCGAATGTCGACCCAAATTATAAAACTTGCAAAAGATGAATTTTTCCATATAATATAATATACGGTGCATACACCATATAATATAATGTCTATACTAAGGAGTTTCCCCTCCTCAAAACCCTTTATACCTTCATTCTCGCATAAGTAGGATCCATGTGAATTTTTCCATTTCAGAAACAAAATGAAAATGAAAATATGCTAAATATTAATTAATTGCATTGATTATGATTTCACTGAAATAAATATTGTGAGGATGTTTTTCATATATATATATATATATAGAGAGAGAGAGAGAGAGAGAGAGAGAGAGAGAGAGAGAGAGAGAGAGAGAGAGAGAGAGAGAGAGAGAGAGAGAGAGCAAATCCGAAATATACTTGCAAAAACCTTATAAACGAGTAACCAAAATATCTCAGGTGTTAAGGCTATGCAATCATTTTCTTTAAGGTTTTTTTTCGATATACGAAATATCATCGGGGATACAACGACAACCAAGTATGAAGTGAAGATGTGTAAAGGGAGAGATTGAGAGAGATGTGATGAGATTGAAGTTCATTATTCAAAACACACAAAACAAGAGCACTTGAACACAATGTTCTTTCAATCTCTTTTTTCCTCTTCGTTTTTATGTCAATTCAATTCATATCTTTTCCAAATGAAATCTGGGAGAAGATATATGTATGTCATGAAGAGAGAAGTCCCAAAGCCAAAGGCAAAAGAGACACAATGAACCTGGAAAAAATCGCGCTAAAAAACAGTCAAAACAGACCTGTGTGTTGATACTGTGTGTCTTCACATAGCTCCTTTGTCTTGACACACACGTCGACACACAAGCTCACGGCAGATCTGTGTGTCGACACATAGAGTGCCTTCGTGAACTTCTGTAAAAGGGCTGTGTGTCGACACACGGGCCATGGGTGCCGACACACAGTTGTTCCCACATCGTTCCGTGTGTCGACACACAGCTGTTCCCACACCGTTCCGTGTGTCGACACACAGCTATTCCCGCATCGTTCCATTGGATTGTATGTCCACACATATGGCCCATGTGTCAACACACACCACTATCAAGCTTTAAACATTTAAAACAAGTATCAGGACAATCTCAAATACATCTTATACACACATTAAACAATATATATAACATATTTTTCAAAAAACATTTTGAAAATACATCAACATTCCTCCACCATTTTTAAAATACCATCAATCTCAAGATAACATCTCACATAAAGGATGCTTTATTGTGCATCAACGAGGGTGTCTCCCGATTGAACCCGCGGCTGGTGAAAGGACCATACATTTAATTGAATCAAAAATGGTAGACCAAGCTTTGAACCATACAACCCATTTGACTAACCGACTATCCAATCACGCACAAGATATACTCTCCGTACACACCCTACAACTCGTAGATCGACACACTTGTGGCCTTGTGTCCTGTGCCCTTCATGAGTATTTCGGGGCCAAACCCTTAGTCAAAAATCACACCTTTGAAGAAGCCAAAATTCAACACAGACTAAGGTGTATCTCATTGATCATGTCCCTGTGACGCGGCATTCAATAAGTTCTAAAACCAGGTCTATTAAATGCATAGGCTCATCCTCTTAGAATCTCTGATGCAAGTTTCAAGCACTTCACACACGGGATGGAAATATTCTCTTTTAGTGCTTGCAGTTACATATATGACAAGTCTCTCTCATTGAACCAAAACCTAGCGTCATACTAGGCGTCAAGTTGAGGGCCTATCGTGGGTGACTAATAATGACATGTTTCAACCCCATTCATTCATTTGTTTTCAGAACTAAATCTCTAGCTAGGTCTTTTGTAAACAAATCCTCTAGATTCTGACTAATTCTCACGAAGTCCATAGTGATAACACCTTCTCGAATAAGGTGTCTCACTATACTATACCTTACACCAATGTGTCTGGATTTCCCATTGTATACCTCACTGTATGCTCTAGAAAGCATAGCCTGACTATCATAATGGATAGATATCGGTGAGATCGGCTTAGGCTACAAAGGTATCTCATACAATATATCCTTTAACCGCTCGGCTTCCTTAGCTGAAAACGCAAGAGCTATAAACTCTGCCGCGATAGTTGAATCAGATATGCAAGTCTGTTTCTCAAAACCCCAAGAAACTACACCCCCACTAAGTAGGAATACCCACACACTTGTGGATGCATGAACCTCCACATCGAAGATTCAACTCGCATCAGAGTACCCCTTTAAAATAAGAGGATACCCTACATAAGAAATACCATAACTCATAGTCTTCTTAAGGTACTTAAATACACGATCCACAGCATTCCAGTGGCTCTTACTTGGACTGCTAGTATATCTATTCTACTTTCCAACAGTAAAGGCTATGTCAGGCCTTATGCTGGTCATGGCATACATAAGATAACCAATGACCTAGGCATATCTCAGTTGTGATAATGGAGTGCCCTCATGTGGTAATAATTTCACACTAGGTTCCATTAGAACGGACGCCGGTGCACACTCATCATAGTGGGATCTTTTCAAAACATTTTAAATTTAGTGCGACTGTGTCAAGGAAGTGGTATCACCTCTCCTTACAATTCTTATACCGAGGATTACCTCCGCCTCACCCATGTCTTTCATAAATAAGTTTTTTGAGAGAAACTGTTGAGTTCTCTCTACTTGTTCCACATCAATAACGAATACCAGCATGTCATCAACATACAATCATATAGTGACCCCTTTGCCATTATGAAACTTGCTTAGGCACATTTATCTAATCTGTTTATAACGAATCCGTTGTTTAAAACAACACTATCAAACTTTTGATGCCATTACCTCGGGGCTTGCTTTAACCCATACAGAGAGCGTATGAGTTTGCATACTTTTCTCTCTTGACCAAGAACAACAAAACCTTCCAGTTGTTCCATATACACTTCTTCTTCTAGCTCACCATTTAGGAACACCATTTCGACATCCATTTGGTGTATCGCTTGTGTATAAATTGAGGCAAGGGCTATCAATACCCTTATAGTCAATATTCTTGCCATGGGGGCATACGCATCAAAGAAGTCCAACCCATGTTTTTGGGTGAACCCTTTACCCACCAGTCGGGCCTTGAACCTATCAATCATTCCATCGACAGTCATCTTCTTTTTGAAGATCCATTTACATCCAATGGGCTTACTTCCTTGTGGAAGGTCCATTAGGATTCAGGTATTGTTATCTAAAATTGAATCCATCATATCATTCACAGCCTCTCTCCAAAAGGAAGCATCATGAGACCTCATCACCTCATTAAATGTCATAGGATCGGCTTCCATGACACAACAATATGGAACCACTCTTACTCCTTTGAAGTTCTAGAGGACTTTCTGGGACATCTTCCCTCTCATGACGGACATCATCATATGACACTTGAGCGTCACTCTCAATCGGTACATAATCCCTCGGTCTAGGGATATAGGTAAACCGATTCTCATCAAATATGGCGTCTCTCGATTCTATTACTGTATTCACATTGATATAATCATTAGATTCAATTTCATAGAGCTGATATGCCTTGCTATGAGATGCATATCCAACAAAGATGCAATCAATGCCTCTTTCACCTAAGTTTTTACGCTTAGGCTCAAGGACTTTAACAACTGCCTTACATCCCCACACTTTTAGATAATTCAAATTCGGGGCTCGTTTGTTCCGTAAATCATATGGGGTTGTCCTATTTCTCATGTTTGGAACTCAATTTAATATATGATAGGCTGTTAGCATCGCCTCATCCCAAAACCCATCGCTGAGACTAGGGCAGGATAACACTGAGTTGACCATTTTAGTTAGAGTCCGGTTTTTCCTCTCGGCCATGCCATTTTGTTGTGGCATGCATGGTGCAGTTATCTCATGTATAATTTCAGTGGTTAGAAATACTTGGGATCATATTATTCCCCCCACGGTCCGACCTAAGGTGCTTAAGGAAGGTCCTACAGTGTAATTTGGTTTCTGCTTTATATGCTTTAAATCTATCAAGCGAATCATCTTTGTGACTTGTAAGATATACATAACAAAATCTCGAACAGTCATCTACAAATGTTATAAAATATCTCTTTCCACCTAAACTTGGTGTATTCTTGAAATCACATAAGTTGCTATGTACCAGGTCCAGTAGATTAGTCTCTCTTTGCACCGATGGAAATGGCAATCTCGTTATTTTTGTTAACATGCACGTTTTGCACTTGTCATCAACCTTATCTATTTGAGGTATCAACGAAGAATTAACCATTTGATACAATCTACGAAAATTCACATGACCTAACCTATGGTGCCACAAGTATGACGAGTCAAGCATACATCAACAACAACAACAACAACAGTCCCAGTGCCTCGCGGCTCCCGCAATAAGCAGGGTCTGGGAGGGGTTGATGTACGCAGCCTTACCCCTTTCGAGTGGAAAGGAGGCTGTTTCCGAGGACCCCAGTAGGTTCATTTTGAAAATATAAATAGAATTATCAATTTTATTATCAACGTTCATTTTGAACATGCCATTACATAAATACCCTTTTCCAACAAAGACCTCTACTTTCGACAACACAAATTTATCCGCCTCGAAGACCAACTTGAACCCAAACCCATTTAAAAGGCCACCAAACACGAGATTCTTCTTCACATCCAGAGCATAACATACTTCTGTTAAAGAAAGGGTTTTTCCAGAGACAAAAAGCAAATAAACTTTTCCCTTCCCTTTAACCGGTAGTGTCGCCCCATCGCCTATGAACAATACAGTTTCGTTATCCATGGGTTCAAAAGTCATGAAGAACCCCTTGTCCTTACACACATGTCTCGTGGCCCCTGAGTCAACCCACTAAGAGTTATCACTCTCAACTAGGTTGGCTTCCGGTATCATCGCCACAAACCTATCGTTCGAATTTTTGGCTCGATGATCAAGCCCCCTGCCCTTCTTATTTTTAAGGCGGTAATAGTCCCTACGTAGGTGACCGGGCTTCTAACACTTCGAGCAGACCAATTTCGGCCTCTTGTCATTTTTCTTCTATTGGAAGTGTCCGGTTCTCTTGGTTCCTTTACTCGACTGGCCTTCTTCTGTGACATTGATTTTACTACCGTCACCGGGGGGGTCTATGTTGTCATTCTGTACCATGTAGCCTTCCTCAATACGCAAGTGGTTAGCCAGTTTCTCCATTGACATATCTTCCTTCTTATGTTTAAGACTTTTCTTAACGTCTTTCCATGAAGGAGGAAGTTTGTCAATCAAGGATGAAACGATTATGGTATCGTCCATATTCATACTATGTTGTTTGAAATTATTCAAAATACGTTCAATTTCGTAGAATTGCTCCATGACATGACGATCATCTACCATTTTATAATTATTAAATTGTAAAAACCTTGCAAACGGGTAACCAAAAGATCTCAGGTGTTAAGGCTATGTAATCACTTTCCTTAAGGTTTATTTCAGTATACGAAATGTCCTTGGGATACAACAGCCAAGTATAAAGTGAAAATGTGTAAAGGGAGAGATTGAGAAAGATGTGATAAGATTGAAATTTGTTATTCAAAACACACAACACAAGAATACACAAAAACACTTGAACACAATGTTCTTTCAATCTCTTTTTTCCTCTTGAGTTTTATGTCAATTAAATTCATATCATTTCAAAATGAAATCTGGGAGAATATATATGTATGTGATGAAGAGAGATGTCCCAAAGCCAAAGCCAAAAGAGACATGATGAACCGGGAAAAACTGCACTAAAAAATCGTCAAAACAGACCGGTGTATTGAAGCTGTGTGTCGACACACCGGTCTATGTGTCGACACAGAGTTCCTGTGGTCAACACACAGAGTGCCTTCGCGCACTTCTATAAAAGGGTTGTGTGTCGACACACGGGCCATGTGTGTCAACACACTGCTGTTCCAACATCGTTCTGTTGGATTATGTGTCGACACACGCCCCTATCAAGCTTTAAACGTTTAAAACAAGTATCAGGACAATCTCAAATATATTTTATACACGCATTAAACAATATATAACATATTTTTCAACATACATTTTAAAAATATATCAACATATATATATATTTGAAACTCCATCACTTTATCTTAATATGTCAAGTTCACGACAGATTCAAGTGCATTTAATGAAACTCCAATCGCAAGTCATATCTCCCAAACCAAATATGTCTAACAAATAAGCATCTTAAATATCCTATCGTTTTTCTTTCAATGTCTTACACCCACCCATGGCTCTATTATGAACAAGGATCTTAGGAATTATGTTTAAAATTCGATTTTTCTAAATGTTTCTATTCTTCCAAAAATGAAAAAGGAACAATTACTTTGAGAAATGTTTCCTGTTAAATATTTTCACGACCAATAATACCTACATGTTAAGAGGACATTGTGAAAAAGTTCGCCGTATCAAGAGTTCTAGATAGGCATTGTTTATTCTTCTTTTCATATAAGCTTTCTCACCTCTTGTTGGTCCTAACCACATAAAAAGAAACATACCCAGTGCCTCAAGGGCTACCGCTGACATAGGGTCCGGGGGGGGGGGGGGGAGGGGGGAGAGGACGGATGTACGCAGCCTTCTACCTTCAGGGTGTTAACCAGAAGAGAGGCTATTTCCAAGTGTCCCCAACCTGAGGGTGAAGACTTCTCAGGAGGTCACCCACATACGAACAAATTTCACAATTCACTAACAAAGATGATAATGTACAGTAGGAGACGTGCTGATGTCACTTTCTTTAATACGATTTTACGCCCCTATTAGATCAAAATTATGCTAGATGGTACAACCCAAATATGAGGAGTCTAAAGATATAGTTTAGCTCATAACAGAATGGAAAGCCAGTGATAGTGCGATCTATATCATTGCACACAAGTTGGATCGGTTAATTGCTGGAGGATTTAGACGGGTAAGAAATGTGTCCATTTTGGTTTTTGAAGCTGTTGTGGCCAGAGATTGTATTTTGAGAGCAATCAACTTGGGATTTAAAAGCATTCAATTAAAATGGGAAAATGAGATTGTCATGATTGTTATTAATGGAATTAGGCCTCTATGGTAGATTCAGAAAAATATTAAGGACGTCTTGATTGTGGAAGACATAAGAAGAAATATCATTTTTAACAATTATTTTCGAGCAGCAAATAAGGCTACTGAATGGGCGACAAAGTATGGTCATACCATTGTGGTCGAAAGGTCATTGATGCATAGCTAAGATCTAGGTGCCATTATGTGTGCCGATAAATTAGGTAGACCAATTCCTAGGAGGCTCTCCAAACACTTTTCACTTTACCATTGTAGAAAACAATTTGGAAGGAAACGTTAAGAGTATAAGTGGGTTAAGTTAGCTCACTAACTGTTATTTAGTTCAAAAGAATTGGCTTAGTTAGATAAGTCTATACTAAGTTTGGTAAAGCTTGAACTAGACGCTTGCAAGCCTGAATTGGCCTTAGTGAGACATTCTCAAGGTACATTAGGTTACTTGTGCCACATGTGCCACTTTCGAGCATACTCAACCAAAGTGAGCTTATACTAAGCTTAAAAATAAACTTAAATCGGGTGTGTGTGGTCGGAGCCTACCAAATTGGGTTCTAGTCAAAAAGTTGAGTAGAGCTCAAGCTAAAAGTTAGCCAAGTTGGAACAGATGAAAATGGTGGTGCCATGCCTCACTTATTACGATCAGACTAGGCCGGCGCACTTCCTTCCAAAGTGAAAATTAAAAAACAAGAACTTACTTAAGGGTGAATTCTACCCTCCACAGTATCTTTTTAACTTGCTATTGAAGATAAGCCACCTATAAAATCACATGTCAAATATCATTTTTTGGCTTCTATAGCACTCGGCAGTCTCAAATCCATATTTAAATAGTTTTATATTCCTTAACTTATGTGGTAAATGGACATGATAGGTTAATGCTAGCTGACTACAAGTCAAAGTCAAGAGACCTAGAAGTCACAATTGGATAATCATTATCTAGTTGATTGTCTTACAGATTAAGTTGGAGAAAAAGGTTATTTGGATCAACTAGGTCTACTTGTAAAAGGGTCATCTTTTGCTTATTTTCAACATGATTCTCTTGTTTAACATATTTGTAACAAATCTTTTCTTCAAAACACAAATTTTAGGTGGTTTAATCATGTTCAAGGTGACTTAAATTTGACATGATGATTTCCTTCGAGCGTCTTCTTGCTAAAAAAAAAAAAAAAAAAAAAATTGTATTTTGAAGATAGAAACTACAAAATATTTGCAGTTTTAGGTTGAACTATGTTAGTCAATCTTAACGTAGAAACTACAACTTGTTAGAAAATAAAAAATTATGTTAAGTTACTAATTCTACATTAGTATCAAGTGTTACACAAATATAAATCAATAAAGTTAATTATTTTATGTTTATTTTTCTGTCTCTCCATCTCTTGTCTATAACACCCTCTAATTTCTCTTAAATCCATAATCCTAAAAAACAAATCAGCTTGGAAAAGATCCTTTTCTATAACGGAACGATCGTCATCATTGATGCTCCTCTTGCTATCTTTTACCTACATGTTTTTCCTCTTGATGTCATCAAGCTCAGCTCAACTCTCCCCACAACTTCATTGAGCTTCTCATCTATCTGGTCAGAGAAAGACATCCAGAGTTGTTGGTAGTCCATCAACAACGTGTCTGGATGTGTGATGGAGATATTTTCCTCCTTTGGAAGGTTACAGTTTGGAGTAATCGGACCTAATTGTTGTAAAGCAATCAAGGACATTATGGATAATTGTTGGTCAATATTGTTCCCTCTAAACCCTTTTGTTGGACCCTTCCTTAAGGGTCAGTGTGGAGGTGGCATCGGAAATGTTAACATGCCCCCATTCTTTAACCCTTTTAATCCTTTGCAATTCCCTAACCCTCCACCTTTTGTCAATCCTCCGCCTAGGGTTTAGAGTGTAACTTGCTATTCATTTTAGAGCAAATGGTTTACAGTCACACAAGAACACTAGAGGTTCAAGGAAATAGCAAAGTTTAGTCTTAAGTTATACATGCGATCAGCTATGTTTACAAATGTTCTTTAAGTTCTTTATCATTGTAAAATTATCGTGATTTCGAATGCATTAAGATCATTTGTTTACTTTTTACATTGCCTTTCGAACTTGTATGTCACAATAATTTGTGTTTCACTATAATGTAAATCATCCTTATATATGTTAAAATCACATTAAATTAGGTGTACATTGGAAATTTCTGTGGAACGTAACAATTTCGAATTTATGAAGGATAATTCATTATACAGGTGTTAAAGAAGGATAAGACGAAGGCACATTACGCCCCCTCCTCAACCCAAAAAAAAAAAAAAAAAAGCCTCAGAACTTAGCGAATGTTTAGTCATGTTGTAAACTAATTGCTTTAATCTTGAATCACTTTTTTCAAGTTTTGTTTTTCAAATTATGACCAAGGAAATCTCTCTTCTTCTTTTAGGGTTGGGTGCCCTTAGTAAATATCTTCTTCATAGAGTAGAACCCTGTGGAAGTAAGGATACGTACAACTTACCATCTACAGAATCTGCCTTGGTTGAAGCCTCTGTGAAGCCATGAATGTTGTTGAAATATATATATTATTATTGTTAGTGCTACTCTTTATTTTGCAATAAAAAAGAGAACTATTTTTGAATTTTATAAAACCAAAGGTAGATTTAACTATTATTTAAAAGGTTGTTTTTGTTTTTGGATGAAACACACAAGTTGGATCCTGAATTATTCAAGTAGGCGAGCCATTATCTAGGTATACAGTTATATTTTTTTTCAAACTAATAACTAAGCTAAGTCTCATCCTTGTCGACCTAAGGACAATGCAAGCTGAGTTATTCTTCAAGTTCTATTACAAGAATATTTAAAACTCATACACCTCAATGTTTGATTTTAGGGGTGGGTGTTTCAATTTTATTCACTTATTCAATTTATACAATCCCACATGGAAATTCTATAGGTCAAAAATGAGTTTATATACCCTCATTCCTTATGCTTGGTAAAGTTTTGTGCGCCTAGAGTGGGCATGATCTTAGTGGTCGGCGGTTGTGGTTTGTTGTGTGGATTTTTCATACTCGAACTTCAATTTGGACAACCATAGTGTCTTTAAAATTGATAATTTCTCTCTTAAATCTAAATTATTTTAACATTACCTACTTCTTTTTTCCAATCATTTGATTAATTCTCATGACATGCTGATGCATCTGTGCACCGGAGTTTAAATTATTTTTAGTATTTCGGACTCTTAGCGCGCATTGAGACATTGAACACTTCTTCACTTCAAGATTCCTGCCATGGTTCTTGACACGACAATTTTTCGATTTAATAACTTCCTTCCTTCTTTGTACTTTCTGTTGACTTTATCATATGACTTCGTTAGTCTTGAGGTCCCGATTCCTCACCTCGAGATCCTTTTTGTTGCTAGAGTTCATTTTTGAGATCAAAGTCGTATTTTGGTTATTCATTAACATTATTTATCCAACACTTGATTCTCGCAAGTGTTCATGGTTACTGTTAAAATTAAAATCAACAAATACTTGAACCTTGGGAGATTGAAAAAAAATATTTATTTGATGAACCGAAGGTACAAACAACCTATTTAAATAGATACTTAACAATAATCTAGAATACATGTCTAAAAATTAAATATATACAATTAGTGTTCAACACCCCTCTCAAGTTAAAGCATGTAAATTTACGATCCCAACTTACGAAGGAGAGCCGAAAAATCTGAACCACCCAAGGCTTTAGTGAAGACATCGGCAAGTTAACCAGTGGAATGAACAAAAGAAGTAACAATCTCTTTGGCCAAAAGTTTCTCCCTAACAAAGTGACAGTCGATCTCAACGTGCTTGGTCCTTTCATAAAAGCCAGATTGGAATCTATGTGAAGAGCTGCTTGATTGGAACAAAATAAAATAGCAGGATCTTTAATCGGCACAAAAAGATTAAGTAATAAACGTCGCAACTACACAATCTCACTATTGGTGGTTTCCATTGACGGGTACTCATCCTCGGCCGAAGAACGAGACACCACCGTTTGCTTCTTAGAACGCCATGAAATTGGGACCCCATCCAAGAAAACAACATACCCTGCTGTAGTGCATCTAGTCGTGGGACAATTAGCCCAATCAGCGTCAAAATATCCACGAAGTCTAAGATCATTGTCCAAGGGTAGAAACACACATTGACCTGGTGTGCCCTTAAGATAGTGTAGCACCCTAGTAACTGCTTCAACATGGGGGCCGCAAGGATCATGTATAAATTGACTCAAGATTCAAATTTCATAGCTAATGTCTGGACGAGTGATGGTAAGGTATAACAACCGTACCACCTCCCACCTATACTGGCCCACATCACTAACGGGTTCTACTCCATCCGTAAAGCCATGGTTTTAAGCAATCAATGTAGGATCTGGTTTGGCTCCTAAAAAGCCTGCTTCATTAAGGATATCTAATTCATATATTTCTTTGACTTAACATGATGCCCTTATGGGAACGAGTAACTTCAATTCCAAAAATATTTTCAATTCCAAGTGCATATCCTATGTCTTTGATTCCAAAAGATCGGTCTAAAGCAGCTTTCACTTTAGCAATGTTATCCATGTTGTTCTTGGTAATGATTGCGCCATCCAAATAAATTAACACAGTAGTATAAATACTTCCAGGAATAATCTGATTTAGATTGTCAAAACCCTATGTTAACTAACATGGAGGTAAATTTTTGGTTCCAATTCCACGAAACTTGTTTAAGACCATAAAGCAAATTTCGAAGGCGACAGAATTTTGCCTCATATTTAATCTCAAACCCATATGGTAATATCATATAGAATTCTTCTTCTAAGTCACCATGAAGAAAGGCATTGTTAACATTGAATTATTGTATCACCCAATTTATGGCAGACACAACCGCCAAAACATAACACATAGTGACTAACTTTGTAACAGGAGCAAAAGTGTCATGATAATTGATGCCGTCCAATTGTGTAAGATCTTTTGCTACAAACGAGCTTTGTACAGTTCCACCGACCCGTCGGATTTGTACTTCACCTTGTAAATCCACTCGGAATAGATCACTTTCTTCCCATTGGGTAGACTTTCCATAGTCCAGGTGCCTTTCAGCGCTAAGGCTTTAATCACCTTTTCCATGGCATCTCAACGAAGATTGTACTGCATGGCCTGCTGAAAATATTTTGGCTCATCACAGGATGTGATGGCGATTAAAACTACTGCTTGAGCATTAGAAAAATGTACGTCATAAACAAAATTTGAAATCGGGAATGCTATACTTGAGTTGCCCGATTGAGCAGGAGTGTTAGGAGAGAGAGTATGGGCGATAAACGATGGCATGTCACAAACATAATCTCGATACTTTATAGGCACGGAATGAATACCACCACTTTTTTGCATAACAACTTTGGACCTCGAACCGTGGCTACTACCCCTGCTTCGGTTGACTGGTGGTCAACAGAACCACTAATCACCTGGTCAACCAGCGTGCTGTCTGTCGGTCGGTCTGATCGGTTCGGCTGGCAGCAAGCTGGTTGTACCGACTGGATGGTGAACCAATTCTGGATGAACCGGTTCGATCTCATAACATCTATTAATGCCAAAATATCTTCTGGTACATGAACAAATGGGTTATCGTCTTGGGTCGAGAGAGTGTCATTGGTTTTAATAGAGGGGAATGAGTTTTCATAAAAGCAAACATCTCTTGACAAAAGATTTATCATCTTCAAGACTATGAATCTTGTATCCCTTTTGTCCATGGGATAACTAATAAAAATGCCAGGGGCAGCCCGAGCCTCGAATTTATCGTTAGTCTTAACATGATAATTACAATTACATCCGAAAACTCTTAAATGATCATACGTGGATGTTCTTCCTAACACTACTTCATAAGGACTCTTGTTATCAAGTAATGTGGTTGGCATCAAATAGATGAGATAAGTAGCAGTAAGGACACACTCACCCCAAAATCTCTTGGTAAACCAGCTTGAAAACGAAGAGCCCAACCAAAAAGAAGCTTACACTTCCGCTCGACCACCCCATTTTGTTGAGATGTTCCAGTTAAGGAAGTTTGAAATTGAATTCCATTCTTCGCATAGGACTCAAATAAAGGCCCGCACTTGATTTCATGCCCACTATCTCTTCATACTTGTTTCACCTAAAAACCAAGTTGGGTACTAAACATTTTGGAAAAAAAAAAAAAAAAAATTTTATGAGCTTTGGATTTTTCCCTCATTAGATAAACCCAATTACAATGGCCAAAATCATCGACAATAGTGAGAAAATAACGAGACGCCGTCAAAGACAACATCCACGGTCCCCAAATATCGCAGTGTATTAATTCAAAACATACTCGAGTTCTTGAAACAGACGAAGGAAAAGGTAAACATGCTTGCTTAGCAGGGTGACACGGATCACAAACAGCATTAGTCTTTTCAACATTCAAATGAGGAAAAATGGTAAATTTAACAAAAGGAATGTGGCCCAATCGATGATGCTACAAAACTGCCTCTTTATTGTTGCCTACTAAAAATGCCTTAGAAAAAGATGGTCTATCTCCCAAAATGTATAGCCCATCTCTCCACTTACCCGCTCCAATCAGCTTCCTCGAGCGCAGGTCCTATATATACCAAAAATCTGGGCAAAAGGTTAACGTACAATTCTCATCACGTGTTAATGGACTCACAACCAATAAATTATAATGAAAAAAGGCACATATAGAACATCATTTAGAGTGAGATTTTCGGACAAACGAACTTTGCCAATATGCATAACAACCAGGCTAGTTCCATTAGGCAATTTAACAGGACCCACTGATCTGTTTTCCTTAACATCAACCATAAAAGACAAACAAGAGGCCATGTGATCCGTTATGCCAGTATCAACAATCCAATTATTAGACGACATCGAAACTTGTCCTATGAGATTTATACAAGGAGAAGCCAAAACCTATTTGAGTAACACTAAAAGCTATTGGTATTGGTAGGACAAAAGACCCGCAACTGGGCTATTGGTAGTGGACTGGCGGGTTGTGGTGGCTGCTACAGCTGTGGCCCCACTCGCCCGCCTCCTCCCGGTGCCCGGGCCTTTCAACCAGGTGGATACCCTATTAGCTCAAAATAATGCTCCTTGGTGTCTCCTTGTCGCTTACAGTGAGAACAGATAAAACAATTAGTACAACAAGGGCATTCCTTGAAGGAACAACGAGTCCTCCCCTTGATGATGTGGACTTCTTCACGGTCAAAGCTGGGGCTTCAGGTTCTACGACTATACCTCTGTTGTTTCTCTTCTTGACACAAAACAAAATATGCATTACCAACCGAACTTAATGGTTTCATGTTCATTAACTGTAATAGAACCGTGAAAAATGATGGGTCCAAACCCATTAATAAGTCTAAAAGCTTCTCCATGTCCCAAATGGCTGAGAAGGCCTTCGCATGACCACTAATACGCTAGGGAATTTCTACAAGGGAATATAATTCATCCCACAAAGATCTTAGTTTGGTAACGTAAGTGGACATGGGGGCATTTTCCTTTTTCAAATGTGAAATCTCGCATTTTAATTCATAGATATATGGCACATTCCCTTAAGAAAACCGCTCATGCAAACCCAACCAAATGTCACACGCAGTTTCTAGATAAGTAATGCTTTCTTTTATCTCTTTTGAGACAGAATTTAAAAGCCAAGTAGAGACCATGGAGGCATAAGCACTCTAGTTTTCAAAATTAGGAGATACTCATCCGATTTTTGAATGCTCTCATTTAGAAGCCCAATTTTCCTCTTAGCTTTGAAAACTTTAAAAAAAGACCACCCTCAAGACTGTTAGTTAGGTCAAATTAGAGTGTTTTGAATAGGGTTCATTTACCATGCACTAAGGCATCGGATCCCATAAGAACTTCGAAGTTAAACGTGCTTGAGCGAGAGTAGTACCATGATGGGTGACCTCCTGGGAAGTCCTCGTGTTGCCAACCCTATATTGTTGGGGGTCCTTAGAAACAGCCATGAAAACCCACCAATGTCTTCCGTGTCCTCTCCCCCATTGTTCTAGATTCCACCAAAGGTGGAACCATAGCCATTAGGGGTTCAAATTCTGGTGGATACATAGGTCCTGCAATCATAGAATCAGTATCAATAGCAACATCCCGAGATTGGATTTGAAGTTTTTGTTAGTGCTCTTGGGACCCTTCGGAGTAATCCAAACCAACCTCGATCCAGGGTAAGGCAAGAGGAGACTCAGGAGCCTGGGATGATACTCGGGAATTGACTGGATTCAAATATGCAGGATGGCCAGACATGGCTAATGAAAATCCTAGGCCCAACTACTAAAAAACTGGCCACCAACGTGAATTTCAAAACTACCAACGCTATGCTCCACAACCCTCACATTATCTCTAACCCACCTAAATAGAGGACCAATGGGTCCTCTACAACCTTCCATGCCAGTGACCGAGAGCTCATGTAAGGAAGGACCAATTGGACGGCGAGTTCTCTGAATAATCCACGCTCTGAAGTCAGTATCAACCCGAGAAGATGATTCCATTTCTCTAGAGAGCCTAGTGGAGGTGGCAAGAATGATTACTTTCAGGAAGCAATTGGGGATAATTTCGAAAATACCTTCTTTCACACACACCGAACGGGATCCCCCGTGAACCTGCACTTTGACAATTTCATGTATAAACAATTGAAGGCATGTATCAATAAGTATCCTAGCAATGTCAACACATCTCAATGCAAAAGTTCTTGCGTCAACCTGAATAAACTTGCCCCACAGATCAGCGAAATCAGTAAAGCTTTCCTTCAATCACAATTACACAGGCAACTCATGAACCGCAATCCATACTCTTCTGCACAAGAAACCCAGAGTCTGACCTGAGTACCTATCAACCTTCTTGAATGATTGCGCAGTAGTAGTTTTTGCGACCTGAGGTATGACTCCAAGGATTCAACTTGGTCAAATTTCAGAATAAAGGTGTTAGGGCTTAACCTTCTAGGGACCAAAGCCTAATGGTTATTCGTTGTAAAAATGTCAGCACATTATCGAGTGTATACTCCTCGAAAGATTGAGGAAATATAGACTTCTTAAACCATGCCACCGTGTGCTTGTTAATATGTACCACCACAACCCTAGGACTGAATTGAACCTTTGCATCCCTATGCCGAGCCCTTGAAGGAGCATCAACCCTATCAAGATTAGTGGTTTAAGCACCACAATCAGATTTTGCTTGGTTAACTCTAATCATGAACCTGACAACCCATCTTATATTCATAGTAGCAATTGCCTTGGAAGCTTCGCTCCTAACATGCATCCTAACAAAACCATAGGAAAGCCTTGGCCTTGCTCTTCTTTTCTTGGGAACATAATTGTCATAAATTGATTCAAAATACCGAAAACAGCTATGAGCAATGAAATTGACACCCTCTTCCGAAGTCCATTAACAAAATGGATACTGCCATTACAACTGTCTAAAAATTAGAGGGAGAGAGAGGGGCGGAGAGAGAGAGAGCGAGATGACTGCAGTGATTTTAGAATGGCAGAGGTGGCAGAGTGGTGGTGGCAGGCTTGCGACCTTTGGGGTGGAGAGAGAGAGAGAGAGAGAGAGAGGAGGGGATAAAGAGAGTTGAATGCGGTGGTGGTGGAGTGGCTGTAGCATAGTAGCAGTGGTGGTGGCGGTGGGTGGCAGTGGTGGTAGAGGAGTTGTGACTGTTTGGATGGAGAAGATAGAAGCGTGGGTAGAGAGATAGAGCTGACTAGGTGATGAAGTAGCGGTTATGGTGGAGTGGATGGCATCCGGTGGTGGTGGGTGGCGGCAGGTGGGTAGTCACTGTTGGGTTTTGAGATAAGGTGGAGAGAGGAAAGAGATGAGTGGCGGTGGCAATGGATAGAGGTGGCCAACAGGCCAGGTCAGGCCAACCCATGACCCGACCCTAAGGCCTGGTATTACATTTGGGCCGAGTCACGGGCACAGGCTCTCCCCCTCCCTTTTTTTATTTTTATGGATGAAGCTAGGCCTCCCCTAAATAAAAGGGGCCCATGGCATGCCCCGCTATAGGAACCGGGTCGGGTTGGGCCTGGTTCCTAACCTGGTTCACTTGTCACCTCTGGCGGTGGTGGTGGGTGGATGGACGGGTTATGACTAACAGGTTTTGTGATGGAATGGGAAAGAGAGAGATGGGGGCTGGTGGCGGTGGTTGTGGAGTGGAGTGACAATGGCGGAGATGGCGGTAGATGGTGGGTGGGTGGATGGGTCGGATATTACAGTTGGGTTTTGAGATGGGGTGGGGAGGGAGGATGACTTCCCTAGAATACACTTAAAATACAACTATACTTCGCATCCTTGACATCTAATATGGTCATATATTGAATCGGTATACAATGCCTGAGTTGGAGAACTTGGAGATGTGGAAATATACCATGATCCACAGTCACTTGAGGGTACAACAACAACCGCAGCAACAAAAAACCCAGTGCCAAGGGCTCCCGCATAAGCAAGATCTGGGAGGGGTAGATGTTAGTAGCCTTATCCCTTCAGGGTGTAACTCTGGCGAGAGACTGTTTTCAAGGACCCCCAACCTTATGGGGTTGGCAACACGAGGACTTCCTAGGAGGTCACCCATCTTGGTACTACTCTCACCCAAGTATGCTTAACTTTCGGAGTTCTAATAGGATCCAATTTCATTAGTGCCTAGTAAATGAACCCTAGCATACTTTTTAAAATAGCACCACAAGTTTAAACTAAATATACCACAAGTTCTAATTAAATATACCACACCATTCAACTAGTTTGTAACACAAAGTTGTACATAAAAGAATATTTCATTTGGACGGTATCTTTTTACATATTATGAGATTAATTCTCATTAATGGTCCAAATTGCCCCACACTTTAGTTTGGAGATAAATGAATATCATTTTAGAATTGTACCAAAAGTTGTAATTAAATGCAACACAAGGTTCCACTGGCTTGTACTACACAGTTATACCCGAAGGAATCTTTAATTTTTACATCAATTTTCCACTTTTTATGAGATTACGTTACAACAATGACTTCATTAAAGGATTATAATTGTTCTAAACATACCCCAACTTATTTTGGACCTATTCAGAGTTAGTCTTAGAAATGTATTATAAGTTTTAACTAGATATACCTCTACTTTACACTAAATGTACCACAAAATTCCACTACCTTATACCACCTAGTTATACATGAATAAATCCTTAATTTTGATGCCATTTTTCACTAATTATGAAATTATGCTATACTTATAACTTCATTAAGGATCTCTAATGGTTCTAAAGATACCTAATTTAATTTGGACCTATTTGGAATTAGTTTTAGAAATGTAATTATATATATATATATATATATTTTTAAGTACAAAACAAAGTAGTCAGACAAAACAACAGAAATACCCCACCCCAAAGAACAGCAGCAAAGGGGAAACGCAAAAATGTCTTGCACGTCATCATGAATTTGGATTAGGACCATCAAAATGATTTCCAATCTAGAATTACCTGGACCGTGAGAGGAGATTTTCCAGCCACTATATCTACTTTGTATGGGAGATCATGACACCAGTAAGAAGAGCAAAATATAATCCTTATAGAAATACTCCAAAATACATCCTCCTCCATTTGGTAACGAGGACCCCGGCATATGGGAATAGCCCATAAGCCCCCATGAGCAGGTAAGTCATGAGTATATCCCCAGTAAGAATCGAATTCCTGACCCCTGGGCGATAACCGCATGGGTAGGAAACGCCACCAACTGATACATGCCCCTCCTCCCACTTCATGTTTTCAAAAATTATCTTGTTTCTCTTGTTCCATGTTACCTAAACACCCTTAGAAAACAACAAAATCTAAACTTTCTTCATGAATTTTCCAAATGTATGAAAAGATATCCATTGATCAAAAATATCCTTGCACAAGCCGGAGAGTGCGCATTGGAGGCCCCACCAATTCATTGCTCTACACCACACACTCTTAACTTCGAGGGCACCTTGCAATGAGGTGGTCAATATCTTCCTTTTCTAAATCACATAACACGCATTTATCATTCACTTATTCAATGATTCCCATTTTTATCAAACGATCATTCGTATCCAACAGCCCCAACAAAGCTAGCAAAACTAAAATTTCAACCTTCGGGGCTGCAACAACTCTCCAAACACCACATACAAAATTATCAATAGAAGAAGGGGAGATTCTTCTCGACCATAACTCATTCATAAAGGATTTTACCACAACTTTTAACTAAATGTACCAAAAGATCCTACTAACTTGAACCATATAAATATACATGAAGAAATCTTTGATTTTTACTCTATTTTTCCACTAATTACTAGAATAATGGCATCATTAAGTGTCTATAGTGGTCCTAAATGTACCCCAACTTTGTTTGGACCCATTTGTAGTTAGTTTTAAAAATCTGCGACTAGTTTTAACTAAATGTATCGTGACTTTTAACTAAATATATTACAAGTCCTACAAGCTTATACAGATAGTTATACATAGGAATCCTTAATGTTTACAATATTTTTCCACTAATTATAGGATTATGTTATGATATTGACTTCACTAAGTGTCTATAATGGTCCTAAATGTATCCCATCTTACTTTGGACCCTCTTAGAGTTAGTTTTAGAATTTTCCTACTAGTTTTAACTAAAAGTATCACCTTCAAATAAATGTATCATAAAATTCTACTAGCTTGTACTACATTATTATACATAAACTATGCCATTTTCCCACTAATTATGGCATTTTGTTACACTAATAGCTTCATTAAGCGTCTATAATGATCCTAAATGTACCCCAGCTTATTTTGGACCCATTTGGTGTTAGTTTTAGAAATATACCACGACTTTTGACTAAATATACATCTACTTTAAGCTAAATGTACTAAAAGGTTATATTTGCTTATACCACATAATTATACATAAATTAATCCTTAATTTTCATTCCATTTTCCCACTAATTATGGGATTATGTTACACTAAGGCCTTTATTAAGGATCTCTAATGGCCTAAAGATATCCAACTTAGTTCGGACACATGTGGAATTAGTTTTAGAAATATACCCTGAGTTTTAGCTTAATGTGCACAATGTTCTACTAGCTTGTACCATCTAGTTATACATGAAGGAATCTTTAATTTTTATACTATTTTTCACTAATTATGGGATTTTGTAACGCTATTGACTTCATTAAGCATCAATAATGATCCTCAATGCACCCTTACTTAGTTCAGACCCATTTGGAGTTAGTTTTATAAATGTGCTACTAGTTTTTACTAAATATGTGCTACAACTTTTGTTTAAATGTAGCACAAGACTCTGCTATTTTGTACCACATAGTTATATATGAAATAATTTAATTTTTTATATTATTGTCCCTCTAATTATGGGATTATATTATGCTAGTGACTTCATTAAGCGCCTACAATGGTCTTTTCATAAAATAATTATATTTTTAATAGCCCAATTATTTTTTTATGCTGTTTAAAAAGTTTTGTTTCATTTTTAGTGCAATTTAAATTTTGTACCCTGGCATTTTTAAAAATAATAAAAAAAACCTTGACCATTTTGAATTAGTTAAAAGGCCCCCAGATTTTTATCGTATTAATAAAAAAGCTCCTAGGTTTTTGTTGCATTAATAAAATGTCTCCTCTACGAAGCAATGATGTCATTTTTAGTTGACAGAGCTGATGTGATAGCTACATTTTTATTCATGCTATAATAAAATGACAAAAGAGTCCTTTAATAACCATATTTTAAAACAAATTAAGTGAAAATAAATAGTTTCTGTATAACACAATATCTCGAATTTCATGCTTATAAAGCAATAATAAGGGTGTTGAAGCGTACTTTTTGTCATTTTATTGGAGCATTGATATAAAGTAGTTGACACATCAGCTCTATCAATAGAAAATAAGGTTATCACACTTGAGAGTAGGGCTATCAATCAGCCAAGCCGACTCGTGAGGGCATAAAGCTCGTACTATAGATCGGCTTGTTACGAGCTCGAGCCGAGTTGAGCCGGCTCTTTAAGCTAAACGAGCCAAGCCCGAGCCATATAAAGCTCAAGCTCATGAGCTTGCGAGCCTAAACGAGCCTAAATGTAAAAAGTAGTTTATGTTATACAATATTTAACTACTCATTCACATTAATGGTAATTAAAGTTTTAAATATTGTAATTACTAGTTTTAAATAAGTGTTACAAATTATATATGGTAAAAAGGGTAATTAAATGTGCATGCAAGTATGTAAATTCTAATGCTGATGTTAAGACTCCCGTGCTACATAGGCCTGCCTTTACAACTTCCAAGCGTAAAATATAGTTTTTAATTATTTGTTTATCTACTAAAGTCAAAAAAGCATGTAAGTTGTTAAATT
The DNA here is from genome assembly GCA_018398585.1 of Simmondsia chinensis. Taxonomy (NCBI): domain Eukaryota; kingdom Viridiplantae; phylum Streptophyta; class Magnoliopsida; order Caryophyllales; family Simmondsiaceae; genus Simmondsia; species Simmondsia chinensis. The sequence goes on along the minus strand of JAGTTD010000010.1, from coordinate 29,694,620 downwards.
TTAGTTTCAAACACTCCCATATGAACAAAAATGAATCATTTTATCCTTTATCCAAAACACATTTTGATATATATATATATATATATATTAATCTTTTGTGCTATGTAATTGAAATTAAAAAGTTGGTATGTTTTCTTTTAAATTTTCATCTTTTATTGAATTATTTTTGGCTTATTTTTCTTTTCTGAGGCGCAAATCAAATCAAATAATTTTTGATATTTGATATATTTGTCTAGCAGTAGTTCTACATATTAGTTTATATTATCTGTCCACTAGTATATGTTCTATTAAGATATATGTTAATTTATTTGTCTTGCTTCTATTTTGTATGTTTTTATATTATTTGTTATCGAAATTATAAGTTTGCAATTTAAAATTTAGGCTTAGTTGAGTAATTAAACAAAACAAAGGTAAGGTGGGTGACTCCAAGTGAGATAAGCTTGAGCTTAAACTTGTGGTGAGCCGGGCTCAAGCCTATGACGAGCCAAGCCCAAGCTCGAAATTTTTGGCTCGGCAAGCTTTGAGCCAAGCTCGAGCCAAGCTAAATGTTGACGAGCTGAGCCTCGAGCCTAATGAGCTCAGGCTCGGCTCCGCTCGGCTCATTTACACCCCTACTTGAGAGGGACCTTTTTATTAGTATGACAAAAACTTAGAGGCCTTATTATTAATTCAAAAAGGTCATGCTCCTTCTTATTATTTCTTGAAATATCGAGGTACTAAAATGTAAATAACCCTTATTTTATATAACAAATAAATTTCTATATATAACAATAATAATAGTGAATATAATTTTTTGGACAATATTTTTTAAGAAATTTGATAACTTTTTGTATATCAAATAATAATATCTATATAGTACAATAAAAAATTTAGGTAATTACTTTTCGTTCACTGAAAAGTTGTTGCTTGTGTTAAAAAAACTAATTTTCTTTTTTTGTTTTTTTTAAAATATAAAATGACCAAAATGTCCATGTTTATGTGGCAGCCTACCATGTGGCATGCAGATTGGACATGCTATTTCTGTAATTTTAAATTTTGGTAGGCTATTTTTTAAATTTTAAATTTTTACGCGCTATTTTGGGAATAAAAATATTAAAATATGCTATTTTAAAAAATCACCTGTAACTTGATGTATGTGGAGACTGCATAAATGAACCCAATATTTTACAAATATCATTCAAAACTTATTGTATGAAAAAACATAACGAAGAAAGTATAAATAGGGACAAATTTAAAAGGGTTTTCTACTAGAAACCACCTCAATTTTAGTTGTAGTTTTAAAAAATAACTTAACTTTTCTAAGTTTTCAAAGTCACTTAAATTTTTGAAAATTTTTCTATGTCACACCTTAATGTTAATGCTATTAACATCCGTTAGTTTTTTATGAAATGGCATTTTAGAAAAATATTTACAAATTTTCAAATATATCTAATATATAATATTAAATATTATAAATAGTTTTAAATTATTTAAAATGTAAATTTCAATTTTTTAAATTATATTTTTTATTTTTTTTAAAAGCATGTCAGCAAAGACTAAAGAATATTAATGGCCTTAACATTAAGGTGTGATGTTGAAAGATTTTCTAAAGTATAAGTGTGACTTAAAAAATTAGAAAATTTAGGTTTTTTTTTTTTTTCAACTATGCCTTAAATTAAGGTCGTTCTTGTATAAAAACCCGATTTAAAATGTAAAAATGTAATGACATCAAATAATGCTAGTCAATTTAATGTACAAATTATTCATTAGCTTAAACTTATTTGTTTATACCATCCTATTTTACTACATCCTATGTGTCTCTTCATTAACATCCAAAAAATATTTGCAATTTGAGGTTAATTAATGTTAGCCAATTTCAATATAGAAATTACAAAATGTTAGAAAATCATAAACCATGTTAAGTTAGTAATTTTACATTAAAAGCAAGTGTTTCGAGAACTTGAATTAATTGAATTAATTGTTTACTTTTATTTCTCTCTTTATATAAAATCCACTAGTTTCTTTTAGAATTCATAATACTATACAACAATTTTTGTTGGAAAAGATCCCTTTCTACGATGGCAAAATCATCATCCTCGATGCTCTTTTACTATTTTTTACCTACATGTTTTCCTTCTTGAAGTTGTTAAGCTCAGCTCAACCCTCCACCACAACTTCACCGAGCCTTCCACCAATCTGGTCAGAGAAAGACATCCAGAGTTGTTGGCAATCTATCAATAATGTGCCAGGATGTTTGATGGAGATATTTTCCACTGTAAGAAGATTACAATTTAGGGTAATCAGGCCCAACTGTTGTAACGAAATTGAGGAAATTACTGACAATTGTTTGTTGATGTTGTTTCCTTTAAACCCTTTTGTTTGCCCCTTCCTTAAGGGTCAATGCGGAAATGTTGATGTGCCAGCATTCTTTAACCCTTTTAATCCTTTGACATTCCTTAGCCCTCCACCCATTGTCAATCCTCCTTCAAGGGTTTGAATTGTAACTTCTTATTACTTTTAGAGCTAGGATTTAATAGTCATACCAGAATAGTATAAAATTTCAAGAGAATAACAACGTTTTGTCTTAAGTTATACATGCCATCAACTATATGTAATAGTAAAGCTATAATGATTTGGAATATATTAAGATCTTTGATTTACTTTTCCCTCTAACTTGAATGTGACAATACTTTATGTTTCACTATAATTTCAATTATCATTGTATATGTTAACAAATTTTAATTTCTAAAAGATTACATTAATGTTAAATTAGTATAATTTGAATTTCACTATAATTTCAATTATCACTATAATTCCCATGCAAATTGCAGATATATTCACTAAGGGTCTCCCTTCTACTCCATTTCATCTTCACAAGTGCAATCTTCACGTCGGTGCTCCCCGTTCAGATTGAGGAGGCCTATTGAAGGATACACTAGAATATTGACAATATTTATGTAATCTCAATACATTAGGAAAGTCTTTGCTGAGAATTGTTCTCTGCCATAATATTGCTCTCTTTCCCTGTAATGCTTACGGTAGTTTTAGTACATTGTCTTGCTCCGTTGCTTTATATAAAGAGCTGTTCATGTACCTTCTCATTATTCAATAAAATTATATTATTCTTCTTTTCTATTATTTCACACCTAGGTACCAGAGATGAAGATGGAGCTTGTTGGACACTAGGTGCTGCAAAATGTCTAAAAGTACTCTACATCTTTCCCTAAAGATGTAGAGTACTTTTATTCTTCACTATTTCCCTAATGCCCGCAAAACATATCCTAAATTCACCGAATTTGGTTCAAGTATAGAGCTCTGTGTGAAGCTCATAACTGCATGCCAAATAGTCCAAGCTAACTGTAAATCACCACGAATAAAAAGGAGGAGATTATCTGCAAACATTACATGTGCGACCTTGAACTTGGCACATTTGGGATGATAATTATAGCTAGTCTCTAAATTACCAAGCTTACAAGAGAGATATTCCCTACATAGTATGAACACATATGGAGATATCAGATCCCCTGTCTAAGACCACGCTTCCCTCTAAAATAACCCATTAAACAGTTGCTCATTTGCAAAATATAAAGGAGTAGTCATACACTCTTGGATAAGCTCTGCAAACTTCCTTGGAAACCCTTACCACTAAGCACAGTTAACAAAAAATCCCAATTAGTTGAGTCATAAGCCTTCTTGATATCAATCTTCATAAACTATTGGGGAGACACGTATTTGCGATTATATTGATTAATTATTTCCTTCCCAAGAAATATATTATAAAAAACCGACCTCTCCGAACAAAAGCCGCTTGTGTCATGTTAGTAAGCTTCCCAAGAACCCGTTGGAGACACGCAGTTAAAAGCTTCGATATAATTTTGCGCATTACATTGCCCCCCACCGATTGTGGATTCTCTATCTTAGGAACCAAGAATATTGTTGTCACATTCAAACACTTAAGCAGCCTTCCATATAAGAAGAAATCCTTAATAGCAGTACATAAGTCCTCCCTAACAATATTCCAACACACCTTAAAAAATTTTGAAAATATGCCTTATATTTACATATTTTATTCTTCATTCCCGAGACATATTTGGATTTTACATGTGTGTTTTGTTGTAATTGAGGTACATTTAAGCTTGGAGTACAACAGAGTGAACAAAGGTGGAAAAGCGATAAAATCAAGCATAACGGTGCATATTTGAAGACTGCTTCGAGAAACCCGACCACATGTGCGAAAAAAGACCAATCGGGTCATAATTCGATAACCCAAATAAGTCTTATGGATACTTAATATAAATTATATAATATTATATTATATTATATATATATAGTTGACAGAGATGGGGAAGAGGGGACACACACGCCGCTGCCGTGTGATTTAAATATCGAATACCTAATTATTTTGGGCATTTTTTTGCCATGCCTCTCCTTTTCCTCTCCTTCCCGAAGCCGCTACGAGTTCTAAAGGGTTCTGAAACCCCAAAGCGCAGGTGGTCGAAGTACTAGGGGAATCAAAGCAAGGATCAACATAAACATCAATTGGGAGAGTCTTCAAATCCTTAGTTTTATCATTATTATTTTCTTTCTTGGGTCTCATGATGTTTAGAACTCCTATAGAGGAGTAGGAAACATGTCAAGTATCCGCTTGGGATCATGTATTCTTAGGTTGATTGAATCATTAAAAATTTGGAGCGTGAAGTGCAATTAGATCCCTTTTTAGGGGAATTCATATCCGATCAGTTCATCGGTGGTCGGCGAGTATGGTGGGCAATCGGCCCCTTGCTTTCATTTGAATATTGGCCCTACTTTTAGTTTAGGGATGAAGGACGGGTAGCCGTCCGTATCCCAGATTTATATTTTATTGTAAACAATGGTTTTGTTATATTGTATACATACCTCTGTGGGGAATATATGATCATTGTTTGGTTTTCTTTGTGTGAGCTTGTTGCCGTGTTAAGATTTTCAAATTATTAGCGTTAGTCTACAAGCTTGCAGCTCGGACCATAACATAACTGATTTTCACGCATGGTTAGGGTTGAGGTTGTATCCAACCCTAAACACAATCTTTATACAAATTGTTAGCGTTAATAATAAAGGAATTAAGTAGTGCTAATAAGATAACATATGCTACACTTAGAGTGCTAAGATAGGTTATGCATTTAGACTAGTTCATTACCATAAGCCCTAATTTATATATTAACCTAGGCTTAAAACTTGTAGCCTAAAGCCTCCTAAATCACCGTCCTAAGTAAAATATAATGACGGGATACGTGTTAAGCTATCCTAAAGTCACTCCCTAAACTAACTTCAATTGAATTGACACATTTACTTTATATTTAGTTTTATTAATTTAGCCAACAATTTATTAAAATAACAAAAACCCAAAAATTGAAACCGCTCGTTAATCACTAAGTCGAACTTAACATGATTCCCTGTGGATACGACCCGTATACCTGACAAAGCTATGACGATCTTGTGCGCTTGTAGGTAGACAGTTTTAAAACACTCATTTAAAACACATCAAGCTTTTGGCGCCGTTGCCGGGGAATTGGTAGACTAAGTTGATTTGAATTAAGGAGTTATTTTCTATTTTTTATTTTTATTTCTATTTTCCTTGTGTTCAAAAAAAAGAAAAGAAAAAATACCAACTTATTTTTTTCGTTAGATCTTTCTTTCTGTTTTATTTTTCCTTATTGTTTATTTTTTATTTATATTTTATTTGTTTTCCAAAAAAAGGAAAAGAAAAGAACCAACTTATTTTTTTCATTAGATTTTTTTTTTGTACAATCTTTATATAGTCTACTAACACCCTCTTTTGTACAATCTTTTAAAACCCTCTTTGCCCGACTTCAAGTTTTTTTTATTTTGATTTTCCTTTTTTTTTTGAATTTACTTATTTTTCATTATTTTATTTTTCTTCTTCATTTATTTATTTATATTTTTTTTTTTTTTTTTTTTGGTATGGTTGATTTCGCACCACGTATAATTGGGGACTACTTCATTCCCCAAAAGCTACGTTACCCACCGTGGGTAATATTAACTTCGAGCCTAAGCCTGATATCATCAACATGCTTCCCACTTTCTATGGGAAGCCGATAGACAGTCCATATGAGAACCTTGATGCGTTTATAGAACAATTCTGTTGGACGTGCAATTAACAGTTTTGAACAAAAGGATCAAGAACAATTCCATAAGAGTTTGGACAGATTTAAGGAGCTCCTTAGAAGCTGTCCCCACCACGGGTCACCCAAGTGGGCTCTTGTGCGGAATTTTTATGATAGTCTCATGGCTTCCAACCAGCAAATGCTTAATGCTTCATGCTTCATGCAGGGGACCATTTAACCAACAAGATGAGGACGAGGCCTGGATGCTATTTGAGCGCCTCAGTGAACACTCTCTCAACCAAGCCTCTTCTGTGAGGGTGGCTAGAGGGGGCACACGCGGAGTCTAAGAAGTAGCACCTACCGATGACATTAACCTTCGACTTGACGCCCTTAGCAAGAAGATGGATCATCTTATGAACTTGCATGGGAGTCCTACTAATGTGTGCCCAGTCTACGCAGCTGAGTTATCGAGTGGTACTACTCCGTGCGGCATTTGTTCGGGTGAGGACCATTCTATGCTTAATTGTTTATATGCGTCACAAATTCCTAAATATGTACAGGAACAAGCTCATGCAACTCAAGGATATTCGGGAAATAGAGACCCGTTCTCCAACACCTACAATCCTAGCACGATCATCCGAACTTCTTGTGGAAGCAGGACGCCAACAACAAGATCCTGACTTTGTAGGTAATGTGCACCCTCCCGTTTTTCAGGGAGGACATAGGTATGATGTTCAACCTCACTCCAATGTTACTCATAATGACCCTCCTCCTCCACCTATAGGATATACGACACAGTTCGAGGAGCATATGCTCCACTTTATGGAGGACACAACACAAATGGTTCGGTCTCACTCGCAATCTATCGCCAAATTAGAGAACCAGATTGGACAGTCGACCCATGCACTGAAAAGGATAGAGGAAGGGAGGTTACTCTCCCAACCACTCACAAACCCCACAGGATCAACTAGTTCTAACCCTAGCTTGCTCATTTGTGAGCAAACTCAAGTTGCGTCGGCTTCAGGAGAGGAGAACCTTAGGGAATTTGAGGTTGAAATTGAGAAGGATGTGACTCGCCCTCCCACTGCTCATAGGGAGGGATATCAAGAAAGGGTTTTTGAACCCATTGTCCCTTTTCCTTCGGCTCTTATAGGACCGCAGAAGAAGGATGACCTAAACAGTGCTAAGCTCATAGATGTGTTTAAGGACGTGAAGATCAACTTGCCATTGATTCAAGCCATTAAACACATTCCTACATATACCAAGTTCCTCAAGGACCTTTGCACCAAAAAGAAGGGCGCACAAGTGCATATCCCGAAGAAGGTCTGGCTCCCGCGAAGGTGAGTAGCATTTTAGTGTCGGGCGCCCCACCCAAGTTTCGAGACCCCGGGGCATTTACCGTTCCATGCATCTTGGGAGAGCGTTATACTAGTAGAGCCTTGCTAGATCTAGGAGCGAGTGTAAACCTCATCCCTTACTCAATTTTTCAAGAATTGGGTATAGGATACCTTAAACCAATGAATGTTACACTTCCCTTGGCTGATAGGATAGAGCGGGTACCTCGTAGAATAGTGGAAGATGCACTTGTCAAAGTTGACAAGTTTGTTTTCTTGTTGATTTTCTCGTCTTAGATATAGACTCTACTCCTAACCAAAAGCACAATGCTCCCATTATTTTAGGTCAACCGTTCCTAGCAACGGCCGACGCGGTGATTCACTGTAAGATAGGGGTGTTGGAGGTTTCTTTTGGAAGCCTCAAGTGAAAATTTAAGGTCTCAAACTTTGTTCGACACCCTGAGACTGAGGACGAGTTGGAATGCTACAAGGTTGATGATATTGACCCTTTGGTAGAGTCGGGTAAGCTTGATTCTACTAGAAGTGATAATTGTAATAATGTCCCTGTCTGTGTCGATAGCTGTGCTTCATCACCTACATCTGGTAGGATAGAGATTTGTGACTCTGATGCTGGTAATTTTCCCTTCTTGATAGTCATGGGTCTCGAAATGTTGTTGGGTTTGGGGATCGTCCCTATTGGATCAATCCGAGTTCTGTGGCGGACATTGCCTCAGATTTTCGTTGATCTCATGTTCGAAACTGCGTCTAGTTGAAGACGTTAAACTTAGCGCTCTTGGGAGGCAATCCAACCTATCTTTAGTTTTGTTTTATTTTGTTTGTTATTTTTTTTTTTTTTTAAGCATAAACCTTATTTCAATTGCATCTAACAGCTTTGGCACACAATCTAGCAGGTTTACATCAACCCCCATATGCTTTCATGAAGTCGCCAGCAAAATTCCAAGAATTCATTGTCATGCTCGGGCTTGAACCACGAACGTAAACTAAATTTAATTTGGATAGGTTGAGAATTTGAGATGAGAAAGAAGGGAAATTAGATGAGAATTAGAGAATTTGGGATGAGAAACTAGAGAGAGTTAGATGAGAGAGAGCAATGATCTCAAATTGAGATTAATTTTGTAATTTCTTTCATTGATAATCTCTGAACAATACAACCAGCTCTTATTTATAACAATCCAATGCAAGCCTAGTGCAATGAACCTAGACAACCACTTGGAACAATCTAGAATGTAACTAACTAATATTTGAATTATTGTTATTATTATTATGGCGCCAAAACAAAAAATATAACAGCAATAGAGACGTTGCAGCAGCCAGCAGTAGCAGCAATATGCAGAACAGCAGCAGTAGCAGAGTTTTAACAGAATTTCAATTAATAACAACCTTTCCTGCCTTTTTGCCAATTTAAACTCTTGCCTCGGATTCTCGGTTTGTAACATTCCCTTCCCCTTGAAAACATTCTTGTCCTCAAGAATGAAAGAGAATGAGACATAGAAATAACTTATTGGAGGCGTCGCCCATATGAAACTGGAGTTTTTTTGGACTTGTACAACTTCATAGTCAGGCCGTGTAATTCTTTCCTTCGGGCCATTGGATCCACTTCATCTTCACTGCCATTGTCCTAATCCGACCCCCTAATTTCAGCGTCATCTTCATCACTTTCGAATTGTCCTTCAACATCAACCCCTCTAGCCATCATGAGAAGCTTAGGATTGCACCTATGGCCGGGTACATAAGGTTGATAACATTTAAAACAGCGGTTTCGGGGCTCCTTCTCAATGTTCAGAGGATCTTTATGCCAATCTAATCTTTTGTAGTCTAACCCCTTGAGTTGATGTTGGAAGTTCTCTTCCCGATGCTTGAGCCGATCGAGAAATGTTAAATATGAAGCCTCAATCAGTTTTGCTTTTGCAAAAGCTTGAGACAAGGAAGTAGGATCAAGCGCCTTCACTAAATTCTTGATTTTAGGCTTTAACCCACTGATGAAGCTCGAGACATAAAAGGACTTGGGGGCTCGAGGTGCAATTGTAATCATACTGGCTCGGAGATTTTCAAATTTCATCATGTAATCCTTCACGGTAGTGACTTGAGTTAGCTTGTTGAAGCTTTCCACGACATCACCCACCTCTTCATCCCCATAGCGCTCACATAACTCGGTCACGAACTCGTCCTAAGTAAGGGCGGGAGTGCTCCTTAATAGACTGTAAAACCAAACTTCGTGATCCCCTTGGAGATAAACCGCGGCTAAGTCCACCTTTTGATCATCGAAAATGGAATAAAAATGGAAATATCGCTCACATCTTCTTATTCAAGAGTGAGGTTGCTTTCCATCAAAAGTTTCAAGTTGAACTCGAGGTTGTCGAAAGCCATTGTTTCTATTCCCAAAGGAGACTTCGTTGCTGAGGTTAGGGACAATGTCCGCTGCATTTAAGCCGTGGTGATGCTGCTAAACCGATGCAGCAGGCTGAACAACAAGCCCAACAGGCTGCATGTGGACTGCATTAAAATGTCTTGCATTTTGCTGTCCAGATCTGGTGTATATAGCCGGGTCGGGAGGTCGACCTGGATGAGCTGAAAGTACATCTTACTGACCAACCTTCATGCTCACAAATCGCCATTGCTCTTGATCTTTTGCATGCACTTGCGGGTTATCAAAATTTGCAGCACCCGAGGTCAGAGTTCGAGATCTGTCACCATTTGACAGCTGCATCTGATGGCTTGCATTCACATGAACAACTTGAGGATCAACTTGTGGATGAGCTCCAATGTTGGGTGTTTGTGTCTGAGGCAAATTCGAGGCTCTAAAAATCTAACTCAAAGGCAACAATCCCCCTCTATTTGCACCTACATTCATCCTTTGCACCTGATTTTGCAACGTGGCCAATTGTTCAAACACTCGAGCATCAATTGTTTGTTTGATAATCTCATTAAATCTCTCTTCAAAATTTTGTAATTGTCAGTTTAAATGAGCATCAATCCTTCCATCAATTTCTTGAAGTTGATGTTGCACATTATCACTAATCTTTTCTTCCCAAGCTTGCAATCTTTGTGCTGCAAGATTCTCGTTACCTTGTTCATTTCCTCTTTGGTTGTCCACTTGATCCTGCAAGTGCTCAAGCTTCTTCTCAATTTGTTGCAATCGAGTTTCCTTACTAGCATCTCGGTCCAAAATCTGTTGCTGTATTTGTAACATTTGCTCGATGCTGCTTTGTTGCTTCTCGATCTTGGCATTCATTTGCTCAATTCTATCATAAAGCTCCTGAGGATGATTTCTTGATGTTTCAGCATCAGGACCAGCAAGGACGGCAGCGTAATTCATGTCAACACCCGAAGTGATGGATCTTCCTGCTCCCGATCCGGTTCGGACTTTTTCTGTCATGCTTTGTGCTGATTTTTCTCAACCGGACCAACATGCCACCTCTTGGTTCACTCCTGTGCTGAAATCTGCACTTGATTAATACCTTCAGCACAGGATGTGATCTTCAACCGCGAGCTTCACCAGTTCCTAATTTAATTCAGAGATGATCTGGATCGATCTCGAGCCGATGATCTGAATATTGTTTTATTTTTTTTGAATTCTGTTCTAATTACTGCAGACATTTAACACACAGCAGATTGTTCACACTGGAAGCTTTACCGAAAAATTTTTTTATCTGAATTTTCAAGAGCAAATATGAGAATAGCTTTCTAAATTGATCTTGATCAAATGTTGCGACTAAACTGATTTTCGAACTGGATCCTGTAGTCTTGAACGGTTTGAGCTTATACCGTGTACAATGATGAACCGATCTTGATTGATCTTGATCAGCCTAACCTCTAATTGATCTGAATTTGCTGCAACTGAATTAGACCAGCGACAACAGCACTGATTTGATTTCTTTCTGATTTTTTTTTTTTTTTGATTATGCACTTGTCGGAAGCCAAACGAGGCCCTGATACCAATTGTTACGCTCGGGCTTGAACCACGAACGTAAACTAAATTTAATTTGGATAGGTTGAGAATTTGAGATGAGAAAGAAGGGAAATTAGATGAGAATTAGAGAATTTGGGATGAGAAACTAGAGAGAGTTAGATGAGAGAAAGCAATGATCTCAAATTGAGATTAATTTTGTAATTACTTTCATTGATGATCTCTGAACAATACAACCAGCTCTTATTTATAACAATCTAATGCAAGCCTAGAGCAATGAACCTAGACAACCACTTGGAACAATCTAGAATGTAACTAACTAATATTTTAATTATTGTTATTATTATTATGGTCCCAGAACAGAAAATATAACAGCAGTAGTAGACGTTGCAGCAGCCAACAGTAGCAGCAATATGCAGAACAACAGCAGTAGTGGAGTTTTAACAGAATTTCAACTAATAACAACCTTTCCCGCCTTTTTGCCAATTTAAACTCTTGCCTCAGATTCTCGGTTTGTAACATTCCCTTCCCCTTGAAAACATTCTTGTCCTCAAGAATGGAAGAGAATGAGACATGGAAATCACTTATTGGAGGTGTTGCCCTTTCGAAAGGGAGTTTTTTGGACTTGTACAACTTCATAGTTAGGTCGTGTAATTCTTTCCTTTGGGCTATTGGATCCTCTTCATCTTCACTGCCATTATCCTGATCCGACCCCCCAATTTCAGCGTCATTTTCATCCCTTTTGAATTGTCCTTCAACATCAACCCCTCTAGCCATCATGGGAAGCTTAGGATTGCACCTATGGCCGGGTACATAAGGTTGATGACATTTAAAACAGCGGTTTCGAGGCTCCTTCTCAATGTTTGGAGGATCTTTATGCCCATCTAATCTTTTGTAGTCTAACCCCTTGTGTTGATGTTGGAAGTTTTCTTCCCGATGCTTGGGCCAATCGAGAAATGTTAAATCTGAAGCCTCAATCTGTTTTGCTTTTGCAAAAGCATGAGACAAGGAAGTAGGATCAAGCGCCTTCACTAAATCCTTGATTTTAGGCTTTAACTCACTGATGAAGATCAAGACATAAAAGGACTCGGGGGCTCGAGGTGCAACTGTAATCATACTGGCTCGGAGATTTTCAAATTTCGCCATGTAATCCTTCACGGTAGTGACTTGAGTTAGCTTGTTGAAGCTTTCCACGACATCACCCACCTCTTCATCACCATAGCGCTCACATAACTCGGTCACGAACTCGTCCTAAGTAAGAGCGGGAGTGCTCCTCAATAGACTGTAAAACTAACCTTCGTGATCCCCTTGGAGATAAACCGTGGCTAAGTACACCTTTTGATCGTCGGGAACAGAATAAAAATGGAAATATTGCTCACATCTTCTTATCTATGAGTGAGGTTGCTTTCCATAAAAATTTTCAAGTTGAACTCGAGGTTGTCGAAAGCCATTGTTTCAATTCCTGTAAGAGACTTCGTTGCTGAGGTTAGGGACAATGTCTGCTGCATTTAAGCCGTGGTGATGCTGTTGAACAGATGCAGCAGGCTGAACAACAAGCCCAACAGGCTGCGTGTGGACTGCATTAAAATGTCCTGTATTTTGCTGTCCAGATCTGGTGTATACAGCCGGGTCGGGAGGTTGACTTGGATGAGCTGAAAGTACATCTTCCTAACCAACTTTCATGCTCACAAATCTCCTTTGCTCTTGATCTTTTGCTTGCACTTGCGGGTTATCAAAATCTGCAGCACCCGAGGTCAGAGTTCGAGATCTGTCACCACTTGACAGCTGCATCTGATGGCTTGCTTTTGCATGAACAACTTGAGGATCAACTTGGGGACAAGCTCCAACGTTGGGTTTTTGTGTTTAAGGCAAATTCGAGGCTCCAAAAATCTGACTCAAAGGCAACGATCCCCCTCTATTTGCACCTACATTCGTCCTTTGCACCTGATTTTGCAAAGTGGCCAATTGTTCACTCACTCGAGCATCAATTGCTTGTTTGGTAATCTCATTAAACCTCTCTTCAAAATTTTGTAATTGTCTGTTTAAATGTGCATCAATCCTTCCATCAATTTCTTGAAGCTGCACATTATCACTAATCTTTTCTTCCCAAGCTTGCAATCTTTGTGCCGCAAGATTCTCGTTACCTTGTTCATTTCCTCTTTGGTTGTCCACTTGATCTTGCAAGTGCTCAAGCTTCTTCTCAATTTGTCGCAATCGGGTTTCCTTACTAGCATCTCGGACCAAAATCTTTTGCTGCATTTGCAACATTTGCTCGATGCTACTTTGTTGCTTCTCGATCTTGGCATTCATTTGCTCAATTCTATCATAAAGCTCCTGAGGATGATTTCTTGATGTTTCAGCATCAGGACCAGCAAGGACGGCAGCGTAATTCATGTCAACACCCGAAGCGATGGATCTTCCTGCTCCCTATCTGGTTCGGACTCCTTCTGTCATGCTTTGTGCTGATTTTTCTCAACCGGATCAACTTGCTACCTCCTGGTTCACTCCTGTGCTGAAATCTGCACTTGATCAACACCTTCAGCACTGGATGTCATCTTCAACCGCATGCTTCACCAGTTCCTGATTTAATTCAGAGATTATTTGGATTGATCTCGAGCCGATGATCCGAAATTTTTTATTTTTGTTTTGAATTCTATTCTAATTACTGCAGACAGTTAACACGCAGCAGATTGTTCACACTGGAAGCGTTACCGAATAATTTTTTTTGTCTGAATTTTCAAGATCTAATATGAGAATAGCCTCCTAAATTGATCTTGATCAAATGTTGTGACTGAACTAATTTTCGAACTGGATTCTGCAGTCTTGATCGGTTTGAGCTTATACCGTGCACAATGCTGAACCGATCCTGATTGATCTTGATCAGCTTAACCTCTAATTGATCTGAAATTGCTGCAACTGAATTAGACCAACACTGATTTGATTTCTTTCTGATTTTTTTTTTTTTTTGATTATGCACTCGTTGGAAGCCAAACGAGGCTCTAATACCAATTGTTACGCTCGGGCTTGAAGCACGAACATAAACTAATTTAATTTGGATAGGTTGAGAATTTGATATGAGAAAGAAGGGAAATTAGATGAGAATTAGAGAATTTGGGATGAGAAACTATAGAAAGTTAGATGACAGAGAGCAATGATCTCAAATTAAGATTAATTTTGTAATTTCTTTCATTGATGACCTCTGAACAATACAACCAGCTCTTATTTATAACAATCTAATGCAAGCCTAGTGCAATGAACCTAGACAACCACTTGGAACAATCTAGAATGTAACTAACTAATATTTGAATTATTGTCATTATTATTATGGCGCCAAAACAGAAAATATAACAGCAGTAGTAGATGTCGCAGCAGCCAGCAGTAGCAGCAACATGCAGAACAGCAGCAGCAGTAGAGTTTTAACAGAATTTCAATTACTAACAACCTTTCCCGCCTTTTTGCCAATTTAAACTCTTGCCTCGGATTCTCGGTTTGTAACATTCCCTTCCCCTTGAAAACATTCTTTTCCTCAAGAATGAAAGAGAACGAGACATGGAAATCACTTATTGGGGGCGTTGCCCTTCCGAAACTGGAGTTTTTTGGAATTGTACAACTTCATAGTCAGGTCTTGTAATTCTTTCCTTCGGGCCATTGGATCCACTTCATCTTCACTGCCATTATCCTGATCCGACCCTCAAGTTCAGCGTCATTTCATCCCTTTAGAATTGTCCTTCAACATCAACCCCTCTAGCTATCATGGGAAGCTTAGGATTGCACCTATGGCCGGGTACATAAGGTCGATGACATTTAAAACAGCGGTTTCGGGGCTCCTTCTCAATGTTTAGAGGATCTTTGTGCCCATCTAATCTTTTGTAGTCTAACCCCTTGTGTTGATGTTGCAAGTTTTCTTCCCGATGCGTGGGCCAATCGAGAAATGTTCAATCTGAAGCCTCAATCAGTTTTGCTTGTGCAAAAGCTTGAGACAAGGAAGTAGGATCAAGCGCCTTCGCTAAATTCTTCATTTTAGGCTTTAACCCACTGATGAAGCTCGAGACATAAAAGGACTCGGGGGCTTGAGGTACAATTGTAATCATACTGGCTCGGAGATTTTCAAATTTCATCATGCAATCCTTCACGGTAGTGACTTGAGTTAGCTTGTTGAAGCTTTCCACGACATCACCCACCTCTTCATCACCATAGCGCTCACATAACTCGGTCACGAACTCGTCCCAAGTAAGAGCGGGAGTGCTCCACAAAAGACTGTAAAACCAAACTTCGTGATCCCCTTGGAGATAAACCGCGGCTAAGTCCACCTTTTGATTATCGGGAATGGAATAAAAATGGAAATATCGCTCACATCTTCTGATCCAAGAGTGAGGTTGCTTTCCATCAAAATTTTCAAGTTGAACTTGAGGTTGTCGAAAGCCATTGTTTCTAGTTCCGTAAGAGACTTCGTTGCTGAGGTTAGGGACAATGTCAGCTACATTTAAGCCGTGGTGATGCTGTTGAACCGATGCAGCAGGCTAAACAACAAGCCCAACAGGCTACGTGTGGACTGCATTAAAATGTCCTGTATTTTGTTGTCCAGATCTGGTGTATACAGCCGGGTCGGGATGCCGACTTAGATGAGCTTAAAGTACATTTTCCTGACGAACTTTCATGCTCACAAATCTCCTTTGCTCTTGATCTTTTGCTTGCACTTGCGGGTTATCAAAATCGGCAGCACCCGAGGTCAGAGTTCGAGATCTGTCACCACTTGACAGCTGCATCTGATGGCTTGCATTCGCATGAACAACTTGAGGATCAACTTGTGGATGAGCACCAACGTTGGGTGTTTGTGTTTAAGGCAAATTTGAGGCTCCAAAAATCTGACTCAAAGGCAACAATCCCCCTCCATTTGCACCTACATTCATCCTTTCAACCTGATTTTGCAACGTGGCCAATTGTTCACTCACTCGAGCATCAATTGCTTGTTTGCTAATCTCATTAAACCTCTCTTCAAAATTTGTAATTGTCTGTTTAAATGAGCATCAATCCTTCCATCAATTTCTTGAAGCTGATGTTGCACATTATCACTAATCTTTTCTTCCCAAGCTTGCAATCTTTGTCCGGCAAGATTCTCGTTACCTTGTTCATTTCCTCTTTGGTTGTCCACTTGATCTTGCAAGTGCTCGAGCTTCTCCTCAATCTGTTACAATCGAGTTTTCTTACTAGCATCTCGGTCCAAAATCTGGTGCAGCATTTGCAACATTTGCTCGATGCTACTTTGTTGCTTCTCGATCTTGGCATTCATTTGCTCAATTCTATCATAAAGCTCCTGAGGATGATTTGTTGATGTTTCAGCATCAGGACCAGCAAGGACGGCAGGGTAATTCATGTCTACACCCGAAGCGATGGATCTTCCTGCCCCCGATCTGGTTCGGACTCCTTCTGTCATGCTTTGTGCTGATTTTTCTCAACCGGATCAACTTGCTACCCCCTGGTTCACACCCGTGCTGAAATCTGCACTTGATCAACACCTTCAGCACTGGATGTCATCTTCAACCGCATGCTTCACTAGTTCCTGATTTAATTCAGAGATTACTTGGATTGATCTCGAGCCGATGATACGAAATTTTTTATTTTTTTTTTGAATTCTATTCTAATTACTGCAGACAGTTAACACGCAGCAGATTGTTCACACTGGAAGCGTTACCGAATAATTTTTTTTGTCTGAATTTTCAAGATCTAATATGAGAATAGCCTCCTAAATTGATCTTGATCAAATGTTGTGACTGAACTAATTTTCGAACTGGATTCTGCAGTCTTGATCGGTTTGAGCTCATACCGTGCACAATGCTGAACCGATCCTGATTGATCTTGATCAGCTTAACCCCTAATTGATCTGAAATTGCTGCAACTGAATTAGACCAACACTGATTTGATTTCTTTCTGATTTTTTTTTTTTTGATTATGCACTCGTTGGAAGCCAAACGAGGCTCTAATACCAATTGTTACGCTCGGGCTTGAAGCACGAACATAAACTAATTTAATTTGGATAGGTTGAGAATTTGATATGAGAAAGAAGGAAAATTAGATGAGAATTAGAGAATTTGGGATGAGAAACTATAGAAAGTTAGATGACAGAGAGCAATGATCTCAAATTAAGATTAATTTTGTAATTTCTTTCATTGATGACCTCTGAACAATACAACCAGCTCTTATTTATAACAATCTAATGCAAGCCTAGTGCAATGAACCTAGACAACCACTTGGAACAATCTAGAATGTAACTAACTAATATTTGAATTATTGTCATTATTATTATGGCGCCAAAACAGAAAATATAACAGCAGTAGTAGATGTCGCAGCAGCCAGCAGTAGCAGCAACATGCAGAATAGCAGCAGCAGTAGAGTTTTAACAGAATTTCAATTACTAACAACCTTTCCTGCCTTTTTGCCAATTTAAACTCTTGCCTCGGATTCTCGGTTTGTAACATTCCCTTCCCCTTGAAAACATTCTTTTCCTCAAGAATGAAAGAGAACGAGACATGGAAATCACTTATTGGGGGCGTTGCCCTTCCGAAACTGGAGTTTTTTGGAATTGTACAACTTCATAGTCAGGTCTTGTAATTCTTTCCTTCGGGCCATTGGATCCACTTCATCTTCACTGCCATTATCGTGATCC
This sequence comes from Simmondsia chinensis, assembly GCA_018398585.1. Classification (NCBI taxonomy): domain Eukaryota; kingdom Viridiplantae; phylum Streptophyta; class Magnoliopsida; order Caryophyllales; family Simmondsiaceae; genus Simmondsia; species Simmondsia chinensis. The sequence continues at coordinate 29,676,611 of JAGTTD010000010.1, read as the reverse complement.
GACCCCTCAAGTTCAGCGTCATTTCATCCCTTTCGAATTGTCCTTCAACATCAACCCCTCTAGCTATCATGGGAAGCTTAGGATTGCACCTATGGCCGGGTACATAAGGTCGATGACATTTAAAACAGCGGTTTCGGGGCTCCTTCTCAATGTTTAGAGGATCTTTGTACCCATCTAATCTTTTGTAGTCTAACCCCTTGTGTTGATGTTGCAAGTTTTCTTCCCGATGCGTGGGCCAATCGAGAAATGTTCAATCTGAAGCCTCAATCAGTTTTGCTTGTGCAAAAGCTTGAGACAAGGAAGTAGGATCAAGCGCCTTCACTAAATTCTTCATTTTAGGCTTTAACCCACTGATGAAGCTCGAGACATAAAAGGACTCGGGGGCTTGAGGTACAATTGTAATCATACTGGCTCGGAGATTTTCAAATTTCATCATGCAATCCTTCACGGTAGTGACTTAAGTTAGCTTGTTGAAGCTTTCCACGACATCACCCACCTCTTCATCACCATAGCGCTCACATAACTCGGTCACGAACTCGTCCCAAGTAAGAGCGGGAGTGCTCCACAAAAGACTGTAAAACCAAACTTCGTGATCCCCTTGGAGATAAACCGCGGCTAAGTCCACCTTTTGATTATCGGGAATGGAATAAAAATGGAAATATCGCTCACATCTTCTGATCCAAGAGTGAGGTTGCTTTCCATCAAAATTTTCAAGTTGAACTTGAGGTTGTCGAAAGCCATTGTTTCTAGTTCCGTAAGAGACTTCGTTGCTGAGGTTAGGGACAATGTCAGCTACATTTAAGCCGTGGTGATGCTGTTGAACCGATGCAGCAGGCTAAACAACAAGCCCAACAGGCTACGTGTGGACTGCATTAAAATGTCCTGTATTTTGTTGTCCAGATCTGGTGTATACAGCCGGGTCGGGATGTCGACTTAGATGAGCTTAAAGTACATTTTCCTGACGAACTTTCATGCTCACAAATCTCCTTTGCTCTTGATCTTTTGCTTGCACTTGCGGGTTATCAAAATCGGCAGCACCCGAGGTCAGAGTTCGAGATCTGTCACCACTTGACAGCTGCATCTGATGGCTTGCATTCGCATGAACAACTTGAGGATCAACTTGTGGATGAGCACCAATGTTGGGTGTTTGTGTTTAAGGCAAATTTGAGGCTCCAAAAATCTGACTCAAAGGCAACAATCCCCCTCCATTTGCACCTACATTCATCCTTTCAACCTGATTTTGCAACGTGGCCAATTGTTCACTCACTCGAGCATCAATTGCTTGTTTGCTAATCTCATTAAACCTCTCTTCAAAATTTGTAATTGTCTGTTTAAATGAGCATCCATCCTTCCATCAATTTCTTGAAGCTGATGTTGCACATTATCACTAATCTTTTCTTCCCAAGCTTGCAATCTTTGTCCGGCAAGATTCTCGTTACCTTGTTCATTTCCTCTTTGGTTGTCCACTTGATCTTGCAAGTGCTCGAGCTTCTCCTCAATCTGTTACAATCGAGTTTTCTTACTAGCATCTCGGTCCAAAATATGGTGCAGCATTTGCAACATTTGCTCGATGCTACTTTGTTGCTTCTCGATCTTGGCATTCATTTGCTCAATTCTATCATAAAGCTCCTGAGGATGATTTGTTGATGTTTCAGCATCAGGACCAGCAAGGACGGCAGGGTAATTCATGTCTACACCCGAAGCGATGGATCTTCCTGCCCCCGATCTGGTTCGGACTCCTTCTGTCATGCTTTGTGCTGATTTTTCTCAACCGGATCAACTTGCTACCTCCTGGTTCACTCCCGTGCTGAAATCTGCACTTGATCAACACCTTCAGCACTGGATGTCATCTTCAACCGCATGCTTCACTAGTTCCTGATTTAATTCAGAGATTATTTGGATTGATCTCGAGCCGATGATACGAAATTTTTTATTTTTTTTTTTGAATTCTATTCTAATTACTGCAGACAGTTAACACGCAGCAGATTGTTCACACTGGAAGCGTTACCGAATAATTTTTTTTGTCTGAATTTTCAAGATCTAATATGAGAATAGCCTCCTAAATTGATCTTGATCAAATGTTGTGACTGAACTAATTTTCGAACTGGATTCTGCAGTCTTGATCGGTTTGAGCTTATACCGTGCACAATGCTGAACCGATCCTGATTGATCTTGATCAGCTTAACCCCTAATTGATCTGAAATTGCTGCAACTGAATTAGACCAACACTGATTTGATTTCTTTCTGATTTTTTTTTTTTTGATTATGCACTCGTTGGAAGCCAAACGAGGCTCTAATACCAATTGTTACGCTCGGGCTTGAAGCACGAACATAAACTAATTTAATTTGGATAGGTTGAGAATTTGATATGAGAAAGAAGGAAAATTAGATGAGAATTAGAGAATTTGGGATGAGAAACTATAGAAAGTTAGATGACAGAGAGCAATGATCTCAAATTAAGATTAATTTTGTAATTTCTTTCATTGATGACCTCTGAACAATACAACCAGCTCTTATTTATAACAATCTAATGCAAGCCTAGTGCAATGAACCTAGACAACCACTTGGAACAATTTAGAATGTAACTAACTAATATTTGAATTATTGTCATTATTATTATGGCGCCAAAACAGAAAATATAACAGCAGTAGTAGATGTCGCAGCAGCCAGCAGTAGCAGCAACATGCAGAACAGCAGCAGCAGTAGAGTTTTAACAGAATTTCAATTACTAACAACCTTTCCCGCCTTTTTGCCAATTTAAACTCTTGCCTCGGATTCTCGGTTTGTAACATTCCCTTCCCCTTGAAAACATTCTTTTCCTCAAGAATGAAAGAGAACGAGACATGGAAATCACTTATTGGGGGCGTTGCCCTTCCGAAACTGGAGTTTTTTGGAATTGTACAACTTCATAGTCAGGTCTTGTAATTCTTTCCTTCGGGCCATTGGATCCACTTCATCTTCACTGCCATTATCCTGATCCGACCCCTCAAGTTCAGCGTCATTTCATCCCTTTCGAATTGTCCTTCAACATCAACCCCTCTAGCTATCATGGGAAGCTTAGGATTGCACCTATGGCCGGGTACATAAGGTCGATGACATTTAAAACAGCGGTTTCGGGGCTCCTTCTCAATGTTTAGAGGATCTTTGTGCCCATCTAATCTTTTGTAGTCTAACCCCTTGTGTTGATGTTGCAAGTTTTCTTCCCGATGCGTGGGCCAATCGAGAAATGTTCAATCTGAAGCCTCAATCAGTTTTGCTTGTGCAAAAGCTTGAGACAAGGAAGTAGGATCAAGCGCCTTCACTAAATTCTTCATTTTAGGCTTTAACCCACTGATGAAGCTCGAGACATAAAAGGACTCGGGGGCTTGAGGTACAATTGTAATCATACTGGCTCGGAGATTTTCAAATTTCATCATGCAATCCTTCACGGTAGTGACTTAAGTTAGCTTGTTGAAGCTTTCCACGACATCACCCACCTCTTCATCACCATAGCGCTCACATAACTCGGTCACGAACTCGTCCCAAGTAAGAGCGGGAGTGCTCCACAAAAGACTGTAAAACCAAACTTCGTGATCCCCTTGGAGATAAACCGCGGCTAAGTCCACCTTTTGATTATCGGGAATGGAATAAAAATGGAAATATCGCTCACATCTTCTGATCCAAGAGTGAGGTTGCTTTCCATCAAAATTTTCAAGTTGAACTTGAGGTTGTCGAAAGCCATTGTTTCTAGTTCCGTAAGAGACTTCGTTGCTGAGGTTAGGGACAATGTCAGCTACATTTAAGCCGTGGTGATGCTGTTGAACCGATGCAGCAGGCTAAACAACAAGCCCAACAGGCTACGTGTGGACTGCATTAAAATGTCCTGTATTTTGTTGTCCAGATCTGGTGTATACAGCCGGGTCGGGATGTCGACTTAGATGAGCTTAAAGTACATTTTCCTGACGAACTTTCATGCTCACAAATCTCCTTTGCTCTTGATCTTTTGCTTGCACTTGCGGGTTATCAAAATCGGCAGCACCCGAGGTCAGAGTTCGAGATCTGTCACCACTTGACAGCTGCATCTGATGGCTTGCATTCGCATGAACAACTTGAGGATCAACTTGTGGATGAGCACCAATGTTGGGTGTTTGTGTTTAAGGCAAATTTGAGGCTCCAAAAATCTGACTCAAAGGCAACAATCCCCCTCCATTTGCACCTACATTCATCCTTTCAACCTGATTTTGCAACGTGGCCAATTGTTCACTCACTCGAGCATCAATTGCTTGTTTGCTAATCTCATTAAACCTCTCTTCAAAATTTGTAATTGTCTGTTTAAATGAGCATCAATCCTTCCATCAATTTCTTGAAGCTGATGTTGCACATTATCACTAATCTTTTCTTCCCAAGCTTGCAATCTTTGTCCGGCAAGATTCTCGTTACCTTGTTCATTTCCTCTTTGGTTGTCCACTTGATCTCGCAAGTGCTCGAGCTTCTCCTCAATCTATTACAATCGAGTTTTCTTACTAGCATCTCGGTCCAAAATCTGTTGCAGCATTTGCAACATTTGCTCGATGCTACTTTGTTGCTTCTCGATCTTGGCATTCATTTGCTCAATTCTATCATAAAGCTCCTGAGGATGATTTGTTGATGTTTCAGCATCAGGACCAGCAAGGACGGCAGGGTAATTCATGTCTACACCCGAAGCGATGGATCTTCCTGCCCCCGATCTGGTTCGGACTCCTTCTGTCATGCTTTGTGCTGATTTTTCTCAACCGGATCAACTTGCTACCTCCTGGTTCACTCCCGTGCTGAAATCTGCACTTGATCAACACCTTCAGCACTGGATGTGATCTTCAACCGCAAGCTTCACCAGTTCCTGATTTAATTCAGAGATGATTTGGATCGATCTCGAGTCGATGATCTGAGGTTTTTTTTTTTTTTTTTGAATTCTGTTCTAATTACTGCAGACAGTTAACACGCAGCAGATTGTTCACTAGGAAGCTTTACCGAAAAAAAATTTTTCTCTCAATTTTCAAGATCAAATATGAGAATAGCTTGCTAAATTGATCTTGATCAAATGTAGGGACTGAACTAATTTTCGAACTGGATTCTGCAGTCTTGATCGGTTTGAGCTTATACCGTGCACAATGCTGAACCGATCTTGATTGATCTTGATCAGCTTAACCTCAAATTGATCTTAATTTGCTGCAACTGAATTAGACCCGCGACAAGAGCACTGATTTGATTTTTTTCTGATTTTTTTTTTTTTTTTGATAATGCACTCGTCGGAAGCCCAATGAGGCTCTGAAACCAATTGTTACGCTCGGGCTTGAACCACGAACGTAAACTAAATTTAATTTGGGTAGGTTGAGAATTTGAGATGAGAAAGAAGGGAAATTAGATGAGAATTAGAGAATTTGGGATGAGAAACTAGAGAGAGTTAGATGAGAGAGAGCAATGATCTCAAATTGAGATAAATTTTGTAATTTCTTTCATTGATGATCTCTGAACAATACAACCAGCTCTTATTTATAACAATCTAATGCAAGCCTTGTGCAATGAACCCAGACAACCACTTGGAAAAATCTAGAATGTAACTAACTAATATTTGAATTATTGTTATTATTATTATGGCGCCAAAACAGAAAATATAGCAGCAGTAGTAGATGTTGCAGCAGCCAGCAGTAGCAGAGTTTTAACGAATTTCAATTAATGACAACCTTTCCCTCCTTTTTGCCAATTTAAACTCTTGCCTCGGATTCTCGGTTTGTAACATTCCCTTCCCCTTGAAAACATACTTGTCCTAAAGAATGAAAGAGAACGAGACATGGAAATCACTTATTGGAGGTGTTGCCCTTCTGAAACTGGAGTTTTTTGGACTTGTATAACTTCATAGTCAGGTCGTGTAATTCTTTCCTTCGGGCTATTAGATCCACTTCATCTTCACTGCCATTATCCTGATCCAACCCCTCAAGTTCAGCGTGATCTTCATCACTTTCGAATTGTCCTTCAACATCAACCCCTCTAGCCATCATGGGAAGCTTAGGATTGCACCTATGGCCGGGTACATATGGTCGATGACATTTAAAATAGCGGTTTTGGGGCTCCTTCTCAATGTTTAGAGGATCTTTGTGCCCATCTAATCTTTTGTAGTCTAACCCCTTGTGTTGATGTTGCAAGTTTTCTTCCCGATGCTTGGGCCAATCGAGAAATGTTAAATCTGAAGCCTCAATCAGTTTTGCTTGTGCAAAAGCTTGAGACAAGGAAGTAGGATCAAGCGCCTTCACTAAATTCTTGATTTTAGGCTTTAACCCACTGATGAAGCTCAAGACATAAAAGGACTCAGGGGCTCGAGGTACAATTGTAATCATACTGGATCGGAGATTTTCAAATTTCGTCGTTTAATCCTTCACAGTAGTCACTTGAGTTAGCTTGTTGAAGCTTTCCACGACATCACCCACCTCTTCATCACCATAGCTCTCACATAACTCAGTCACGAACTCGTCCCAAGTAAGAGCGGGAGTGCTCTTCAACAGACTGTAAAACAAAACTTCGTGATCCCCTTGTAGATAAACCGCGGCTAAGTCCACCTTTTGATCATCGGGAATGGAATAAAAATGGAAATATCGCTCACATCTTCTGATCCAAGAGTGAGGTTGATTTCCATCAAAATTTTCAACTTGAACTCGAGGTTGTCGAAAGCCATTATTTCTAGTTCCGTAAGAGACTTCGTTGCTGAGGTTATGGACAATGTCAGCTGCATTTAAGCCGTGGTGATGCTGTTGAACCGATGCATCAGGCTGAACACCAAGCCCAACAGGCTGCATGTGGACTGCATTAAAATGTCCTGTATTTGCTGTCCAGATCTGGTGTATACAGCCGGGTCGGGAGGTCGACTTGGATGAGCTTAAAGTACATCTTCTTGACAAATTTTCTTGCTCACAAATCTCCTTTGCTCTTGATCTTTTGCTTGCACTTGCGGGTTATCAAAATCGGCAGCACTCGAGGTCAGAGTTCGAGATCTATCACCACTTGACAGCTGCATCTGATGGCTTGCATTCGCATGAACAACTTGAGGATCAACTTGTGGATGAGCACCAACGTTGGGTGTTTGTGTTTAAGGCAAATTTGAGGCTCTAAAAATCTGACTCAAAGGCAACAATCCCCTCCATTTGCACCTACATTCATCCTTTGCACCTGATTTTGCAACGTGGCCAATTGTTCACTCACTCGAGCATCAATTGCTTGTTTGTTAATCGCATTAAACCTCTCTTCAAAATTTGTAATTGTCGGTTTAAATGAGCATCAATCCTTCCATCAATTTCTTGAAGTTGATGTTGCACATTATCACTAATCGTTTCTTCCCAAGCTTGCAATTTTGTCCGGCAAGATTCTCGTTACCTTGTTCATTTCCTCTTTGCTTGTCCACTTAATCTTGCAAGTGCTCAAGCTTCTCCCCAATTTGTTGCAATCGAGTTTTCTTACTAGCATCTCGGTCCAAAATCTGTTGCTGCATTTGCAACATTTGCTCGATGCTATTTTGTTGCTTCTCGATCTTGGCATTCATTTGCTTAATTCTATCATAAAGCTCCTGAGGATGATTTGTTGATGTTTCAGCATTAGGACCAGCAAGGACGGCAGGGTAATTCATGTCCACACCCGAAGCGATGGATCTTCCTGCCCCCGATCTGGTTCGGACTCCTTCTGTCATTCTTTGTGCTGATTTTTCTCAACCGGATCAACTTGCTACCTCCTGGTTCACTCCTGTGCTGAAATCTGCACTTGATCAACACCTTCAGCACTGGATGTGATCTTCAACAGCAAGCTTCACCTGTTCCTGATTTAATTCAGAGATGATCTGGATCGATCTCGAGCCGATGATCTGAAGTTTTTTTTTTTTTTTTTTGAATTCTGTTCTAATTACTGCAGACAGTTAACACGCAGTAGATTGTTCATACAGGAAGCTTTTCCAAAAAAAAAATTCGTCTCAATTTTCAAGATCAAATATGAAAATAGCTTCCAAAATTGATCTTGATCAAATGTAGCTACTGAACTAATTTTCGAACTGGATTCAGCAGTCTTGATCGGTTTGAGCTTATATCGTGCACAATGCTGAACCGATCTTGATTGATCTTGATCAGCTTAACCTCAAATTGATCTTAATTTGCTGCAACTGAATTAGACCAGCGACAACAGCACTGATTTGATTTCTTTCTGATTTTTTTTTTTTTTTTTTGATAATGCACTTGTCGGAAGCCAAACGAGGATCTGATACCAATTGCTACGCTCGGGATTGAACCACGAACGTAAACTAAATTTAATTTGGATAGATTGAGAATTTGAGATGAGAAAGAAGGGAAATTAGATGAGAATTAGAGGATTTGGGATGAGAAACTAGAGAGATTTAGATGAGAGAGAGCAATGATCTCAAATTGAGATTAATTTTGTAATTTCTTTCATTGATGATCTCTGAACAATACAACCAGCTCTTATTTATACCAATCTAATGCAAGCCTAGTGCAATGAACCCAGACAACCACTTGGAAAAATCTAGAATGTAACTAACTAATATTTGAATTATTGTATTATTATTATGGCGCCAAAATAGAAAATATAACAGCAGCAGCAGACGTTGCAGCAGCCAGCAGTAGCAGAGTTTTAACAGAATTTCAATTAATAACAACCTTTCCCGCCTTTTTGCCAATTTGAACCCTTGCCTCGGATTCTTGGCTTGTAACATTCCCTTCCCCTTGAAAACGATTTTGTTCTCAAGAATTAAAAAGAGTACGAGACATGGAAATCACTTATTGGATGCGTTACCCTTCCGAAGCTGGAGTTTTTTTGGAATTGTACAACTTAATAGTCAGGTCGTGTAATTCTTACCTTCGGGCTATTGGATCCACTTCATGATCACTGCCATTATCCTGATCCGACCCCTCAATTTCAGCGTCATCTTCATCACTTTCGAATTGTCCTTCAACATCAACCCCTCCTTCAACATCAACCCCTCTAGCCATCATGGGCTTAGGATTGCACCTATGGCCGGGTACATAAGGTTGATGACATTTAAAACAGCGGTTACGGGGCTCCGTCTCAATGTTTGGGGGATCTTTATGCCCATCTAATCTTTTGTAGTCTAACCCCTTGTGTTGATGTTGGAAGTTTTCTTCCCGATGCTTGGGCCAATCGAGAAATGTTAAATCTGAAGCCTCAATCAGTTTTGCTTTTGCAAAAGCTTGAGATAAGGAAGTAGGATCAAGCGCCTTCACTAAATTCTTGATTTTAGGCTTTAACCCACTGCTGAATCTCGAGACATAAAAGGACTCGGGGGCTCGAGGTGCAATTGTAATCATACTGGCTCGGAGATTTTCAAATTTCATCATGTAATCCGTCACGGTAGTGACTTGAGTTAGCTTGTTGAAGCTATCCGCGACATCACCCACCTCTTCATCACCATAGCGCTCACATAACTCGGTCACGAACTCGTCCCAAGTAAGAGCGGGAGTGCTTCTCAATAGACTGTAAAACCAAACCTCGTGATCCCATTGGAGATAAACCGCGACTAAGTCCACCTTTTGATCCTCGGGAATGGAATAAAAATGGAAATATCGCTCACATCTTCTTATCCAAGAGTGAGGTTGCTTTCCATCAAAATTTTCAAGTTGAACTCGAGGTTGTCAAAAGCCATTGTTTCTATTCCCGTAAGAGACTTCGTTGCTGAGGTTAGGGACAATGTCAGTTGCATTTAAGCCGTGGTGATGCTGTTGAACCAATGCTGCAGGCTGAACAACAAGTCCAACAAGCTGCGTGTGGACTGCATTAAAATGTCCTGTATTTTGCTGTCCAGATCTGGTGTATACAGACGGGTCGGGAGGCCGACCTGGATGAGCTGAAAGTACATCTTCCTGACCAACATTCATGCTCACAAATCGCCTTTGCTCTTGATCTTTTGCTTGCAATTGCGGGTTATCAATCCCTGCAGCACCCGAGGTAAGAGTTCGATCTGTCACCACTTGACAGCTGCGTCTGATGGCTTACATTCGCATGAACAACTTAAGGATCAACTTGTGGATGAGCTCCAGCGTTGGGTGTATGTGTTTGAGGCAAATTCGAGGCTCTAAAAATCTGTCTCAAAGGCAACAATCGCCCTCCATTTGCACCTACATTCATCCTTTGCACCTGATTTTGCAACGTGGCCAATTGTTTACTCACTCGAGCATCAATTGCTTGTTTGTTAATCTCATTAAACCTCTCTTCAAAATTTTGTAATTGTCGGTTTAAATGAGCATCAATCCTTCCATCAATTTTTTGAAGTTGATGTTGCACATTATCACTAATCTTTTCTTCCCAAGCTTGCAATCTTTGTGCCGCAAGATTCTCGTTACCTTGTTCATTTCCTCTTTGGTTGTCCACTTGATCTTGCAAGTGCTCAAGCTTCTTCTCAATTTGTTGCAATCGAGTTTCCTTACTAGCACCTCGGTCCAAAATCTGTTGCTGCATTTGCAACATTTGCTCTATGCTACTTTGTTGATTCTCGATCTTGGCATTCATTTGCTCAATTCTATCATAAAGCTAATGAGGATGATTTCTTGATGTTTCAGCATCAGGACTAGCAAGGACGGCAGCGTAATTCATGTCTACACCCAAAGCGATGGATCTTCCTGCTCCCGATCTAGTTCGGACTCCTTCTGTCATGCTTTGTGCTGATTTTTCTCAACCGGATCAACTTGCTACCTCCTGGTTCACTCCTGTGCTAAAATCTGCACTTGATCAACACCTTCAGCACTGGATGTGATCTTCAACCGCAAGCTTCACCAGTTCCTGATTTAATTCAGAGATGATCTGGATCGATCTCGAGCCGATGATCTGAATTTTTTTTTTTTTGAATTCTATTCTAATTACTGCAGACAGCTAACACGAAGCAGATTGTTCACACTGGAAGCTTTACCGAAAAAATTTTTTTGTCTGAATTTCCAAGATCAAATAGGAGAATAGCTTCCTAAATTGATCTTGATCAAATGTTGCGATTGAACTAATTTTCGAACAGGATTCTGTAGTCGATATCGGTTTGAGCTTATACCGTGCACAATGCTGAACCGATCTTGATTGATCTTGATCAGCTTAACCTCTAATTGATCTGAATTTGCTGCAACTGAATTAGACCAGCGACAACATCACTGATTTGATTTCTTTCTGATTTTTTTTCTTATTATGCACTCGTAGGAAGCCAAACGAGGCTCTGATACCAATTGTTACGCTCGGGCTTGAACCACGAATGCAAACTAAATTTAATTTGGATAGGTTGAGAAATTGAGATGAGAAAGAAGGGAAATTAGATGAGAATTAGAGAATTTGGGATGAGAAACTAGAGAGAGTTAGATGAGATAGAATAATGATCTCAAATTGAGATTAATTTTACAATTTCTTTCATTGATGATCTCTGAACAATACAACCAGCTCTTATTTATAACAATCTAATGCAAGCCTAGTGCAATGAACCTAGACAACTACTTGGATCAATCTAAAATGTAACTAACTAATATTTGAATTATTGTTATTATTATTATTGCGCCAAAACAGAAAAGAGTGAAAGAGAACGAGACATGGAAATCACTTATTGCAGGGGTTGCCCTTCCGAAACTAGAGTTTTTTGGACTTGTACAACTTCATAGTCAATTCGTGTAATTCTTTCCTTCGGGCTATTGTATCCACTTCATCTTCACTGCCATTATCCTGATCCGACCCCTCAATTTCAGTGTCATCTTCATCACTTTCGAATTGTCCTTCAACATCAAACCCTCTAGCCATCATGAGAAGCTTAGGATTGCACCTATGGCCGGGTATATAAGGTCGATGACATTTAAAATAGTGGTTTCGGGGCTCCTTCTCAATGTTTAGAGGATCTTTATGCCCATCTAATCTTTTGTAGTCTAACCCCTTGTGTTGATGTTGCAAGTTTTCTGCCCGATGCTTGGGCCGATCGAGAAATGTTAAATCTGAAGCCTCAATCAGTTTTGCTTTTGCAAAAGCTTGAGACAAGGAAGTAGGATCAAGTGCCTTCACTAAATTCTGGATTTGAGGCTTTAACCCACTGATGAAGCTCAAGACATAAAAGGACTCGGGGGCTCGAGGTGCAATTCTAATCATACTGGCTCGGAGATTTTCAAATTTCGTCATGTAATCCTTCACGGTAGTGACTTGAGTTAGCTTGTTGAAGCTTTCCACGAAATCACCCACCTCTTCATCACCATAGTGCTCACATAACTCGGTCAGGAACTTGTCCCAAGTAAAAGCAGGAGTGCTCCTCAATAGACTGTAAAACCAAACTTTGTGATCCCCTTGGAGATAAACCGCGGCTAAGTCCACCTTTTGATCATCGGGAATAGAATAAAAATGGAAATATCGCTCACATCTTCTTATCCAAGAGTGAGGTTGCTTTCCATCAAAATTTTCAAGTTGAACTCGAGGTTGTCGAAAGCCATTGTTTCTATTCCCGTAAGAGACTTCGTTGCTGCGGTTAGGGACAATGTAAACGGTATTTAAGCCGTAGTGATTCTGTTGAACCGATGCAGCAGGCTGAACAACAAGCCCAACAGGCAGCGTGTGGACTGCATTAAAATGTCCTGTATTTTGCTGTCCAGATCTGGTGTATACAGCCGGGTCGGGAGGTCGACCTGGATGAGCCGAAAGTACATCTTCCTGACCAACATTCATGCTCACAAATCGCCTTTGCTCTTGATCTTTTGCTTACACTAGCGGGTTATCAAAATCTGCAGCACCCGAGGTCAGAGTTCGAGATCTGTCACCACTTGACAGCTGCATCTAATGGCTTGCATTCGCATGAACAACTTAAGGATCAACTTGTGGATGAGCTCCAACGTTGGGTGTATGTGTTTGAGGCAAATTCGAGACTCTAAAAATTTTTCTCAATGGCAACAATCCCCCTCCATTTGCACCTACATTCATCCTTTGCACCTGATTTTGCAACGTGGCCAATTGTTCACTCACTCGAGCATCAATTGCTTGTTTGTTAATCTCATTAAACCTCTCTTCAAAATTTTGTAATTGTCGGTTTAAATGAGCATCAATCCTTCCATCAATTTCTTGAAGCTGATGTTGCACATTATCACTAATCTTTTCTTCCCAAGCTTGCAATCTTTGTGCCGCAAGATTCTCGTTACCTTGTTCATTTTCTCTTTGGTTGTCCACTTGATCTTGCAAGTGCTCAAGCTTCTTCTCAATTTGTTGCAATCGAGTTTCCTTACTTGCATCTCGGTCCAAAATCTGTTGCTGCATTTGCTACATTTGCTCGATGCTCCTTTGTTGCTTCTCGATCTTGGCATTCATTTGCTTAGTTCTATCATAAAGCTCGTGAGGATGATTTCTTGATGTTTCAACATCAGGACTAGCAAGGACGGCAGCACAATTCATGTCTACACCTGAAGCAATGGATCTTCCTGCTCCCGATCTCGTTCGGACCCCTTCTGTCATGCTTTGTGCTGATTTTTCTCAACCGGATCAACTTGCTACCTCCTGGTTCACTCCTGTGCTGAAATCTGCACTTGATCAACACCTTCAGCACTGGATGTGATCTTCAACTGCAAGCTTCACCAGTTCCTGATTTAATTCAGAGATGATCTGGACCGATCTCGATCCGATGATCTGATTTTTTTTTTTTTTTTTTGAATTCTGTTCTAATTACTACAAACAGTTTACACGTAGCAGATTGTTCACACTGGAAGCTTTACCAAATAATTTTTTTTGTCTGAATTTTCAAGATCAAATATGAGAATTGCTTCCTAAATTGATCTTGATCAAATGTTGCGACTGAACTGATTTTCGAACTAGATTCTGCAGTCTTGATCGGTTTGAGCTTATACCGTGCACAATGGTGAACCGATCTTGATTGATCTTATCAGCTTAACCTCTAATTGATCTGAATTTGCTGCAATTGAATTAGACCAGCAACAACTGCACTGATTTGATTTCTTTCTGATTTTTTTTTTGATGGTGCACTCGTCAGAAGCCAAACGAGGCTCTGATGCCAATTGTTACGCTCGAGCTTGAACCATGAACGTAAACTAAATTTAATTTGGATAGGTTGTGAATTTGAGATGAGAAAGAAGGGAAATTAGATGAGAATTAGAGAATTTGGGATGAGAAACTAGAGAGAGTTAGATGAGAGAGAGCAATGATCTCAAATTTGAGATTAATTTTGTAATTTCTTTCATTGATGATCTCTGAACAATACAACCAGCTCTTATTTATAACAATCTAATGCAAGCCTAGTGCAATGAACCTAGACAACCGCTTGGAGCAATCTAGAATGTAACTAACTAATATTTGAATTATTGTTATTATTATTATGGCGCCAAAACAGAAAATATAACAGCAGTAGTAGACGTTGCAGCAGCCAGCAGTAGCAGCAATATGCAGAACAGCAGCAGTAGCAGAGTTTTAACAGAATTTCAATTAATAACAACCTTTCCCGCCTTTTTGCCAATTTAAACTCTTTCCTCGGATTCTCGATTTGTAACATTCATCTTGTATTAATGAAGTGTCTTCAACAATCTGACCATGCCTCCCAATTACTAATGTGATAGCATTTTGCTTCCCGCAGGCTCTAATACTAGCATTTTGCAAGGTTCAAATTCAAAATCTTTGCTCTTTGTTGCATATAGTCCAATTCGGCCTCACTCATTCTCTGAAGCTTAGCAAGAGCATGACATATCTCTTGCCTTAATCTCCCGGTGTAATCATCTTTGGCTTGAAGATCATCTAGCTCCTTCCTTTCCTGTTCAACTTGGAGTGCAATACCCCCAGTAAAGTTCTTTTAAATTCGTTCAGTCACCTTTTAACTAACTTTAACTTTTCACGAAGAATGTACTGACGGGTACCCCTTACTGACACGCCCCAAGCTTCAGCTACTAGCTCATTGAATCTGTCCATATCGCACAACCAACTGGCTCACTTGAATGCAGTACGACCATGCAGGAACAAATTTCCAAATTTAACCACCGTAGGAGCATGGTCCAAACTCCTGGGCTGAGAAAATGAACAGTTAACTCAAAATGGACATGCAAATCAACACCCCAACACTCGATCTAGTATTCTGATCTCATCCCCTCTAATTGCACCAAGTATAAAAAGCCCCAACTCTTCTCAGGTCCACACAACCAACATACTATTGGAAGGAAATGATAGATGAAGAAAAATGAATTTAATAGTGAAGGAAGAAGAACAAAGCAGAAAGTTGGAAGAAAATACTTATAAACTTGTATTTCAAATGACTAACAAGTAGCCTTTAAATAGGTAGTGCATTAACCAAAAAAACAATAAAATAGAACCTAACTCCAAAACTAACTCCTAAAAATCATCATAATATCACTCCAACAATAAACAAACTAATAAAAGCCCAAAGACTAGGACAAGATAACTAACTCCTAAAGACCCATCTAAAACATAACTTTTATTCAACAATCCCTCCCTTAAACTGATGTTATTAAACATTCAGTTTAATACAAGTTATCTTCATTGCACCTTCCCTCATATATGATCATCCAAGGTACAAACACCCAACAACTTTCTGAACTTGAGAAACATAGGTGATTTGAGGGGCTTCGTGAATAAATCTACAACCTGATCTTTGCTTTTGCAGTGAATGAGATCAATTGTTCCATCTCTTGCCAGGTCTCTTAGAAAATGATATTTCACATCTATGTGCTTACTTCTTCATGTAAAACAAGATTCTTGGAGGGTTTGATTGTTGAACTGTTGTTCCAGAAAATTACAGTAGGCCCCTGCCTTCTGTAATTTAGCTCTTTAAGAATCCTTTTCTACCATGTAGCTTGACATGCACATACAGTTGCAGCAACAAATTCAGCTTATGTTATGGACAAAGTGACAATTGGCTGCTTCTTTGATGACCATGAAACAGGCCCTGAACCCAATATAAAAACAAATCCTAAAGTGCTCTTTCTGTCATCTAGATCCTCAGTATAATCGCTATTCGTGAAGCCAACCAAATCTTACTTTTCTTTCTTCTTGTAGAACAACCCAAATTCAATAGTACCTTGCAAGGACCGAAGGATCCTTTTGGCAGCTAGAAGGTGCTTCTCTGTTGGATTCTCCATGTAACTGCTAATTAAACTCAAGGAATACATTAAATCTGGTCTTGTTTCTGTTAAGTATATCAAACTTCCCACAATCTACTCATAAAATGTGCTATTAACTCTTTTTCCTGCATGATTTTTATGTAGCTTCAACCCAAACTCAGTTGGTGTACTCACAGAATGGCAATTTTTCATATGAAACTTGTCCAGTATATCTTGAACAATTTTTTTTTTTTTTAGAAATAAAAATCCCAGCAGCAGATTGCACTACTTCAATACCAAGAAAATAATGCATCTTTCCTAGATCAGACATATCAAATTCAACCATCATGGATTCTTCAAAATTTTCAAACATGGCACCATCATTTCCAGTGAATATAAGATCATCTACATATAAGCACACAATGAGTATTTTTCCTCCATCTCCAATCTTGACATAAAGTGTATGCTCATATGGACATTTTTGAAAACCTTCGTTCAAAAAACATGCATCAATCCGACTATAACAAGCCCGTGAGGCATGTTTTAATCCATATAGAGCTTTTTTTTTTCCTTTATTTATACACTTTAAGCTCATCTCCAGTCCTAACATAACCAGGAGGTTGATCAATAAATACCTGTTCTTCCAAGTCTCCATGCAAGAATGCCGATTTCACGTCCAATTGGAAGACAGGCCATATATTTTGTGCTACCAATGCAATGAGTAATCTAGTTGTATTATTTCTTGCAACAGAAGCAAAAACCTCTTTGTAATTAACTCCAAATTCTTGCTTGTAGCCTTTAGCTACTAAGCGTGCCTTGTATTTTTCAACTTCACCATTCTCCTTCAATTTTGTCTTGTAAACCCACTTGGCACCAATTGTCTTGTGCCCTTTTGGAAGTTTACTCAACTCCTAGGTGTTGTTCTTTTCAATAGCTTCTATTTCATCATCCATTGCCTTCCGCCATTTAGAATTTTTAACAGCCTCTTCAAAGACTATAGGGTCACAATATGAAAATAAAGCACATTTTTAAGTGGGTCTTTGGATTGATCAATTCCAGTTACCTCATAGTCAGCCATCCATGCGGGACTTCTCTTAGTGCGTTTTAACTGTTGTTCGTCATCAACTGATATTGTAGGTGACCTTTGGTCACATAGTGGACCAATTTGTGCATCAATTAGCTGACATACATGCTGCTGCATGTTCTCAACATTATCCTCAGCAGCATCGTAGTTTGCTAGTATTTGTTGTCCTTGTCCACCATTGTTCTCATTCCTTGGCCAAGTATGTTCTTCGTCAAAAACAACATCATGACTAAAAATAATTTTCGTAGTGTTAGGATTATATAGTTTATAAGCTTTTGAATGACCACTAACACCAAGAAAAATGCGTTTTTCTCCCTTATCATTAAGCTTCCTCTTCTTCATATCAGGAATATGAGCATATGCACAACAACCAAAAATTCTGAGGTGATCAACAGCTGGTCTTCGCCCGCTCCAAGCTTCTTTAGGTGTCATATTTTGAACAGCCAATGTTGGACTTCTATCCAATGTATGAATGCTCCATTGAACTGCTTTAGGGCAGAAAATTTTGGAATGCTACTCCTTGATAAAAGGCTTCGCACCATATTCAGAATTGCGCGATTCTTCCTCTTGCAAACACCGTTCTGTTGAGGTGTATAAGCTGTTGTAAGTTGCCTCTTGATTCCATGAGTCTCACAAAAATTTACAAATTCATGCGAGTTGTATTCTCCACCGTGATTAGTACGAAGAACTCTTATTGAATTGCCCATTTCTTTCTCAACAAGGGCTTTATATTTCTTGAAAACTGTAAAAGCTTCGGACTTCTCTTGTAAAAAATATACCCAAATATTCTGACTATAATCATCAATGAAGATAATAAAGTATCTTTTACCTCCATTAGAAGTTGGGATAATCGGCCCGCAAATGTCGGAATGTATTAGCTCCAAAGCCTACTTTGCTCTCCATTGTGGAAATTGATTGCAATGTTCTTCACAAACTTGAGAGGGAATTGTAATTTGAGGAAGGCCTATCACCATATTCTTCTGCTGTAGAATTTTCAGCCCACCAAAATTCAGATGGCCATAGCGAAAATGCCATAACCAAGTCTCCTCCTTCAATCTTGTAGAAAGGCATAGTGTTGTGGAGATACAACGGAAACATACGATTGGCTGTCATATTTACTTGAGCTATTAAGCCCAATTTTTCATCCTTAATTTTGCAAACACCATCTTTAATAGAGATTTCATATCCCCTTTCTTGAAGTTGACCAACACTAAGAAAATTTGTTCTCAAATTTGGAACAAAAAAGACAATAGAGATAGTTTGAATTAAATTCCCTTTTGTTTGGATTGATACCTGTTCTTTTCCCATTACAGAGACCTTGGAATTATCACCAAACTTCACACTGTTGCAGAATGATTCATCCAAATTAGAGAATGCAGATTTGTCTCCACACATGTGGTTGCTGCAATCGGTGCCCAAGCACCACACATTCTTGTGCGTGTCTTCCTTAGCATGACAAACCATCAACAGAGAAAATTCTTCCTCTTCTATACCCTTTTCTGCAAAGTTAGCTTATCCACCACCCTTTTCAGGTAATTTCGTTTGACATTCTTACTGATAATGACCATACCTATGGCATCTATAGCATTCTATATTAGATTTGTTAGATCTCTGAGATGTTGAATAGTGGCCACCACGTCCATGGCCACGTCCTCTTCCTCTCCAATGAGAATCATTAACCTGAACATCTTCAGATTTTTGGTGTGAATTTTTGTGATGCTTGTTCCCTCTTCCTCTTCCTCGATCTCCTTTGTTTGATTGCGGAGACAAATTGTTGATGACAGCTTGCAATGCTTGCTCTTCTCTATCTTGATCAACCATTTTTTGTTCATGAACTAACAAAGAACCATGCAATTTATCAATTGAAAGTTTATCAAGGTTAGTGGATTCTTCAATTGAGCAAACCACATAGTTAAACTTCGGTGTCATCGACCGAAGAATTTTCTCAATCATTGTCTCATCCTTAATCTTTTCTCCATGGACGCGCATCTTGTTGACAATCGCCATGGTTCTTAAGAAAAAGGCAAAAACTGACTCTTTTGTTTTCATCCGAAGTGTTTCAAACTTCGAGCGAAGTGCTTGAAGCTGTTGCCTTCTGGCCCTTATTGATCCCTGGTATTTCGTCTTCATGGAATCCCAAATTTGCTTGGAAGTTTCTTTGTTGAGAATGGTTTCCAAGATAGAATGATCAATTGCCTGGAAGAGGTAGTTCTTTGCCTTCAAATCCTTTAGCTTCATTCCGTTGATTTCCGTCCTCCGCATCTCCGACAATATAGTACCAACCTCTGGTTCTTGTACTCCAGCATCAACTACCTACCAATATTCTTTGGATCTCAGGAAGTTCTCCATTAACATGCTCCAATAGTCATAGTGACCGTCAAAGCGAGGAATAGATGGCTGCACAAAATTTTCAGAAGCCATATATTGAATTGTTGCTGCAATGATGGAGAAGTGTTGCTGCTGCACTATCTCTTACTCACTTTTCACTAACTTGGCTCTAATACCACTGTTGGAAGGAAATGATAGATAAGAAAAATGAATTTAACAGTGAAGGAAGAAGAACACAGCAGAAAGTTGGAAGAAAATACTTATAAACTTGTATTTCAAATGACTAAATGGGGCCTTTAAATAGGCAGTACATTAACTTAAAAAATAATAAAATAGCAACTAACTCCTAAAATTCATCATAATATCACTCCAACAATAAACAAACTAACAAAAGACTAAAGACTAGGACAAGATAATTGACTCCTAAAGACCCATGTAAAACATAACGTTTATTCAACATATACTTCAAGCACTCTACAAAATCTATCGATTCGGACTCTAAGATAGGCACACCCCATTTTCTATCCTCAACTTTAGAAATAGTGTTAAATTCTCCCATTAATAGCCAACCTTTATCAACAAGAGCTAATCCCTTAAAGGTAGCCCACAATTCCCTACGCACACCAAGTCTGTTATCTCCATAACAAAATGCACATACAAAAGAGGACCCCCCCAGGCTGCACCTCCCTAACTTCAATGTGAATAAATTGCCTCTCAATTTGGAAAACATCAACATGTACGAACAAAGGGTCCCAAGTGATCCATAAATGACTGGCACCATCCTTTTCATACTTAGATTGCAACCCCCAGCCCTAAAAGTATCTATTCCTTGTTATATCTGCTCTACATTTTTTGAAGTGAGTTTCAAAGATAACCATCATCTTTATTCCCTTGTTGACTAATAAGCTCCGAATCTTAGAGTATTTATAGCCTTTATTCATTCCCCTAATGTTCCAAGCCCTAATCCTGAACTACTAGAATTTGGATGCCCTCCATTAGGGCTTGTAACCACCTGAGCCATGCCATTTGGCTCTAGTACCATATTCCCCACCTCCACTAGCAGTACATGGAACTTATTTTACAAGACCTCTTGCTTACTCTGCACCTTCGTAGCACTAGCCCCTTTTTTTCCCTGAGTTTGCCCAGCACCTTCCTCCTGACTGTCATGAACTACTTTCGTCTCAAGTATAGGCACCTCAGAGCTCTTCTTCTCTTTTGGATGCCAAACCTTCTTAACTTATGGCCATGTTTTATCATCATGCCCAATTTTCTTACATTGAGTGCACCAGAGGGGTATCCACTCGTACCACACAGATTGGTTGACAATAGTCCCATCAGGCAGCTCAATCTCCAGTAATTTCCTCAAAGGCATCGAGACATCAACCTTTATCAAAACTCTAGCATAGGAAACTCATTTCCTTGTGGCAAAAATATTATCAGTATATAAAGGATTACCCACACAAGTCAATGATGCAGCGGGTAATCCATCAATGGTGGGTCACTAGTATCGGGTCAACACCTTGTGGGGCAAGTTCAAGAGGAGATGGGAGTCATGTTGGCATAAGCTTAAGCCAAGGATTCTACCTTATGCTTGGCTTCGCCATTAGATGAAGGGAAATGTGAAGCTAATAGAGGAAAACATCATCTTGGCTCCACCTGTTATTGGCTCTGGAACTAGTTGGCTTGACAGAACTTGGCTCCACCCTTGGTCAGATACAATTGAAGGGTTTGTTCTTGGCTCCACCAATAGTTGGCTAGACAAGTTGGCTGGACAAGACGAAGCCACGGTGTGTCCATGAATGGCGCATTGCTTGGCTTCAAAAAGCAACCCTCTAATTAATCTTGATTCAGTCAAAATTTCCTAGATGTCGTGGTGGTTGAAACGAAAAAGAAATTTCCCGAGATTCTCGTATTGGCAAGGTCTAAGTGCTGGTGTCGCCATGTTCGATAATTCCCATAATGAAGCCAAGATTGGACCTTCACCGCTTCTCGTGTTCTCCTTCCTCCCCAAGCTGTCATTAGACCGGTTTCGCCAACCCTTGCCTTGAAGCCAAGCAATGCACCATTCATGGACGCATGGTGGCTTTGTCTTGTATAGCCAACTATTGGTGGAGCCAAGATGCAACCCTTCAATTGTATCTGACCATGGGTGGAGTCAAGTTCTATCAAGCCAACTAGTTCGGGAGCCAATAATAGGTGGAGCCAAGATGATGATTTCTTGTATTGGCTTCACAGTTCCCTTCCTCCAATGGTGAAGCCAAGCATAAGGTAGAATCTTTGTCTTAAACCTATGCCAACATGTCTTCCATCTCCTCTTGAACTTTCCCCGCCTAGGCCTTAACCACGGAGGCGTTAACCCGATACTATTGACCTGCCATTGATGGATTACCCGCTGCATTATTCTCTCTGACTTGGAGAGAATTCATCCTAAAATTCTAAGCGGTGTTTGCTTGATTAGTCTTGTTAGGTGATGTTCTCTCATATCATTCGTTAGCCTTCTTGAGCCCTTTTTTGAATTTGTCCTCTTTGGTTTGTCTCACCTTGGTGTAGGCCTCATCATCCTCCTCGGATGAGGGAGAACTCGTCCTTGAGTTGTCATCCCAACAACTTGAATTGTCCCTACCTGAGTGATTGTGGTCACGTCTTTCATGATGTTGGCGCTACCTCTAACTTACTTCCCATACGACTCACCTTTTTGTGGCAATGGTACTGTGCAAATTACTCTCTCTTAATGGCTTAGGTTCCCGGTTTTAGGGGTTTTGGACGTCTTGGGTTCTCCTTGAATTGTTTTTGGCATGCCTTGGCTTGCCTTTGAATCCTCTCCTTCTCTTTCCGCCAAGTCAAACTTTGGTTCTTCGTTGCCTTCTAATTCTTGGCATGTGTCTTCGGACATCAAGGGTGTGCTTATGCTCTCGCTCTCACCAACTTCCTTAGCTAATGATGCATTTGTTGGGGCTTCTTCATCCTGGATAACTTGTGGTTGGGATTCATCCTTCCTGATGCCAAACATTGGTGTTGCCAAGTATAACTCACCTTTTGTGTTCGTGGTTTCCTTTTCAGGTTGTGGTTCCTCGCTGGTATCACCAACTTTTGTCTCTGAGGTGGAGCCAAAAGTTGCTCCCACCAATATTGTTTCACCAACTGAGCTCACGACAACCAGTAAGGCAGCTTTGGGTGCCACCAATGCTGTGTTGCCAACTGTGCTTGAGGCTTGATCTTTTGGCACCGGACTTGAAGCTTTTGTCTCACATGGTGCCGTGACTATCTTTAGCAGCAATCTAATCTTAATCCCCTCATAAATGAAGGCAAACATGTTGTTCTCTTCATTATAGATGGCGCCTCTATAGTCCATCCATGGTTTTTCTAGTATCATGTGGTAAGCGTCCATGGCTACCACATCACACCAAACTGCCTCCCAATACCTCTTTCCAATTGAAAACTTGACCAAGCAAAACTTATGTGGGAATTCTGGATCGCCCTTTCTAGAAGTAGCATAGGGAATTAGATAATCCACCGTCTTCGGCCCTAACTTCTGGATGACTTTTTCAGAGATGGCGTTGACACATCTTCCGGGATCGATGGCTAGGAGGGAAGCTCTCTCACCTATGGTGCACGTTGTCCGAAAGCTGTTTCGCTGATGCCTTTCTTCTCTACTTTGTTAGATAGCACCCGATTTTAAGGGGCGTTGAGGTAGGGACACTAGCACAAGGTCAAGATGTGCCTCGGTTTGAAGCAAGCCACGCTCGATTCGCCAGAATTTCTTTTCCATGTCCTCAAACTTCCTTTCGTGCTGTTGATTTTGGTCACGGTCAATGATGTCTTCCATGGTGGCATTCCTCTAATGTCTTCCAGGGGCCATCGTTTCAGGAAGCGAACTATGCTCTGATACCAGATGATGCAGCACGTGATGGGATTTTTGAGGTGTGGGAAGGTTCAACGGCCTTCCCTTTGTATTTTATTAAAACTAATAATAAAATAAACAAAGAGGGGTAGAAACTCGCTCACTTACAACACAAGGAGTCAAGATTTCTCTAGAATAACAATTCATAATTCTCAAATTCAAAAGTCTCCCTTTCCTCCTCCTAACCGGCTCCTTTTATAGAGAAGATATACAAGATTTGAAAATCAAATTCAAAAATTAAATCAAAACTAAAATGGGAATAAAAATAAATCCTCTAATTAATCTTGATTCAGTCAAAACCTCCCAGATGCTGTGGTGCATGAAATGGAAAGGAAATCTTCCGAGATTCTCGTGTTGGCAAGGTCTACGTGCTGGTGCAGCCATGTTAGATAATTCCCAGAATGACGCCAGGATTGGACCTTCTTCGCTTCCCGTGTTCTCCTTCCTCCCCAAGCTGTCATTAGACCGATTTCGCCAACCCTTGCCTTGAAGCCAAGCAATGCACTATTTATGAGCACACGGTGGCTTTGTCTTGTCTGGCCAACTCTTGTCTAGCCAACTATTGGTGGAGCAAAGAAGAAACCCTCCAATTGTATTTGATCAAGGGTGGAGCCAAGTTCTGTCAAGCCAACTAGTTCTGGATCCAATAACAGGTGGAGCCAAGATGATGTTTTCCTCTATTGGCTTCACATTTCCCTTCCTCCAATGGTGAAGCCAAGCATAAGATAGAATTCTTGGCTTAAGCCTATGCCAACATGGCTGTCGTCTCCTCTTGAACCTGCCCTGCATGGGCGTCGACCACGGAGGCTTTGAACCGATGCTATTGACCCGCCGTTGATGGATTACCCACTACACCAGTCACAATCATACTCAAAGCATCAATACCTCATAAATGTAAAGGAAGATTTGGGAACATTACCCATATTAGAACCCTACAAAGTTCCTAGGACTCAAAAAGAAATTAAGAAGGCCATTTGTTTATATAAGCGGCAATTGCATTAACATTAAAAAGATATTTACAATTTTAGGTTAATTAATGCTAGCCAATATTAACCTAGAAACTACAAAATGTTAGAACATTATAAATTATGTTAAGTTACGAATTATAAACTAATAGCAAGTGTTTCAAATATATGGATTAATTAAATTAACTATTTATGTTTATTTTCCTATCTCTCCATCTCTTTTCTATAAATTCTTTATTTTCTTTTATAGTCCTTAATACTATACAACAAATCAGTTTGGGACATATTGTTTTGTACAATGGCAAAATCATCATCATTGATGCTCCTCTTACTATCTTCTATCTACATGTTTTCCCTCTTGATGTTGTCAAGCTCAGCTCGACTCTCCCCCACAATTTCATCGGTCCTCCCATCTATCAGGTCAGAAAAAGACAACCAGAGTTGTTGGCAATGCATCAACAATGTGCCAGGATGTTTGATGAAGAAGTTTTCCATTATAGAAAGGTTACAATTTGGGGTAATTGGGCACAACTGTTGTAGGGCAATCAAGGACATTACTAATAATTTTTGGTCACTGGTTTTCCCTTTAAGCCCTTTTATTGGTCCCTTCCTTATGGGTCAGTGTGGAGGTCACAACGGAAATGTCAGCATGCCACCGTTCTTTAACCATTTTACTCCTCTGCCAATCCCTAACCCTACACGCATTGTCAATCCTCCACCTAGGGTTTGAACCATAACTTGTTATTAATTTTAGAGATAGGATTTTATAGTATTAGGAACATGTCTCAAATTTATGTTTTTAATCATGAGTCTTGCCGTGAGCAAGCCGATCGGTCGGAAAGCAACGCTCAAGAAAATTTCAAGAAGAGCTGCAAAAGAGGGGCCGATCGATTGGGGGTCTTTTTCTGTGTACCCTAGCCGTTTAGTATAAATATGGGTTTAGGGCTTTGGTTTATGCATCCAATTAAGAAAGAGAGCACCGTCACATTATTGAGAGCATTACGGAAGTTTATGGGGAGCGATTCAGTAATTCTAGATGGATCTCATTCAAAGGAAGTGTTGTTATAATCCTTCTATTATTCATACTCAATAAAGATCTCCATCTCCACCCTTGGTTTTTCCCTCTCGATTGAAGAGGGTTTTCCACGTAAATCATTGTGTGTTTTCTTTGCTCTCTTTTACTTTTGTTTACTTCTCTTGTGTGAGTTCTAGTACTTGAATCGAATTCAGTATTGGGTGTTAAGTTCCTCTTCTCAAATTGATATCATTGTATATCAGATTTGAGTCAAGAGTCCTAGCAAATTGATATCCGAGTATATCATGTTTGTTCAAGTTTTTATAACAATTGGTATCAGAGCCGCGTTTCTTTGATTTGGTACTATGACGTCTACAATTAAATCCAAAGTTGAGAAGTTTGGTGGTCAAGGTAGTTTTAGTTTATGGCAAGTTTGCGTTAAGGGCGTCTTGACTCAGAATGGCTTGAAAAAAGATTTAGACAGGAAAGACAAGAAACCTGAGAGTTTATCCGAACTACAGTGGGAGGAGTTAGAAGAAAGGACTCTTACGGCAATTCAGATGTATCTTACCGATGACGTTTTGACAGACGTTCTAGAAGTGAAGACCGCTAAGGAGTTGTGGAAGAAATTGCAAGAGAAGTTTTGTTTCAAGTCTGTCTCCAACAAACTTGCTGTTAAACATCGGTTGTTCATGTTTCGTATGTCAGAAGATAAGTTATTTAAGAATCATGTTAATGAATTTAATTCGTTAATTCAAGAATTAAAGGCGCTTGATGATGCTCCCAAGGATGAAGATCAAGCAATGTTATTGTTATGTTCACTCTCTACCTCTTATAGAGGCTTCGTAGAAAGCATGATTTATGGTAGTAAGTCAACTATCACAATTAATGAGGTTAAGAGAAACTTACTGAGTAAAGAAAGAGGAGATAAGGAGTTGTCTGACTCCATTCAGGACTTAGGTAGTGGTTTATTTGTGAGAGGGAGGACCGAGTCTAAAGAATATGATTATAGTGGAAACAAGTCTAAGCCCAGACATAATGATCTATCCTATAATTACTGTCATAAGAAAGAGCATATTAAGAGAGACTGTTACAAGCTTAAGAGGAAACTAGAAGCAGATAACAGGTCTGACCAGAGATCTACAGTAGCTAGTGTCATGGTTGAAGATGAGAATGATGGTGATATACTGTCTGTGTCAGAGCCTCAGTCCACTTTTAGAGATAGTTGGATTTTGGATTCGGGTTGCTCCTATCATGTTTGTCCCAATCGAGATTGGTTTTCCGCGTATGAGTCAATTCAAGGTAGAGTTGCTTTAATGGGCAATGATGCTGCATGCAGAGTTTTAGGTATAGGAACAATTCATTTTAAGATGTTCGATGACACTATTTGGACTTTAGCAATGTTCATTACATTCCTGATTTGAAGAAGAATCTCACTTTTGTAGGTACTCTTGAGTCACATGGGTACAGGTACACTGCTTAAGATGGAGTTATGAAGGTCATTAAGGGTGCTTAGTTGTGACTAAAGGCAGAAAGGTAGGAACATTGTATGAACTTGTAGGTTTTAGAGTTGCAAGATCAGTTAAGATATCTTCATCATCATCGTTGACAGAACCATGTATCACAAAGTCATGGGGCACGAGGTTGGATCATTCAGGTGATAAGGATCTGTCTAAGCTTAATGAAAGAGGCTCGTTGTGTGTTCAGTCTACAGGACTGAAATCTGGTGAACACGGCATTTATGGGAAGCAGAAAAGAATTCGCTTTAAGCATTCCTTACAAGTAGAGATATCACATTTGATGAGTCTTCATTATTGAGTCCACAGAAGATGCCATCCGTTGTTTGTGATTTAGGTCAGGTGAATATACTGAAGGGAGTTCAGTTTCAATTAAATAACACAGTTCAGCAGTAGATGGCTGGTTTAGAAGATGTGTTAAGAGCCAATTCAGAGAAGAAGAAGCTTGGTATTGCTAATAACCTCACAAATATGTTCACTCGGTTGCTACCTAGTAAGAAGTTCAAGCATCGCTTGGACTTAGTTAGGTTTTCTATTTCGTTTAGACAACCTCGTGTGAGGGGTGTTTTGTGGAGTAGGTGGAGAAATTTTGCTTATGTCTAAATTTGAGTCAAGGTGGAGGTTTGTTAGGAATATGCCTCAAGTTTATGTTTTTAATTATGAGTCTCGCCGTGAGCAAGCCGGTCGATCGGGTGGTACAACCAATCGATCGGAGAGCAACGCTGGAGAAAAAGTCAAGAAAAGCTGTAGAGGAGGGACGGATCGATCAGGTGTCTTTTTCCGTGTACCCTATCCGTTTAGTGTAAATATGGGTTTAGGGCTTTGGTTTATGCATCCAATTAAGAAAGCGAGCGCTGTCACATTCGTTTGAGAGCGTTACGAGAGTTTAAAGGGAGTGATTTAGTAATTCTCCGTAGATCTCATTCAGAGGAAGTGTTGTTGTAATTCTTCCATTATTCATACTCAATGAAGATCTCCATGTTCGCCCGTGGTTTTTCCCTCTCGATTGAAGAGGGTTTTCTATGTAAATCTTTGTGCGTTTTCTTTGTTCTCTTTTATTTTTTGTTTACTTCTCTTGTGTGAGTTATAGTACTTGAATTGAATCCAGTATTGGGTGTTAAGTTCCGCTTCTCAAATTGATATCATTGTATGTTAGATTTGAGTCAAGATTCCTAGCAAATTAATATCCGAGTATATCAAGTTTGTTCAAGTTTTTGTAACATATAGTCATGCTAGAATAATATAAAGCTCCAAGGAAATGAAAAAGTTTTGTCTTAAGTTATACATGCGATTAAATCTATGTAAAATTTTTTCGTAGGTAAATGTCATTGCAAAGCTATAATAATTTGGAATGTACTGAGATCCTTCATTTGGTGTTTGACTAGCCCAATGAATTTGATTGTGGCAATACTTTTATATATCAACATATCTAATTCATCAACGTAACTATCTAATTTCACTACCACAACTGTTAACTAAAATCACTAACTTTTAGTTTTATTGTAAACAACTTAAATTATTCAAACAAGTTTAAATTAACCGATTTTGATGCCTAATATATATGTCAAATGTTGTTATAAAAAGACATCAAATTGATGCTGCCCACCAAGGCCTGGCGGCAACTTCCAAAGGCTTGGCACCAGCAGAGTACCAGGATGGCTTGGCAAGACCCGGAGATTGACACGAGGTAAAGATTACGGTAACAACTAAGAGAAGATTAGGCAAGAATCAAGGATTCGATTGCCATTTGATATCGAATGTGAATTTGAATTTACTTTCCTTCTTTTTAAGATTTCCCCTTCCTAATTTTTAGAAACTATTTCATGTTCGTAATTTTGTTATTAAATTAATAAAATTCAAATGGAAGGCCGTTAAATCTTCCTACACCCGTACTTCCCATTCCACGCGCTGTATCAATTCGTGTCAGAGCTAATAAGGATTTCTAAGAAGGCCCGTGGACGTTCGAGGAACTCCACCATCGAAGACGTGTATGACCATGAATGCCAACAGCAGACCAAAAGGCGAGTCGAGCAATTGGAGGAGAAATTCCGACAAATCGAGCGTTGCTTGATTCAATTAGGGGCAAATCCCGATCTTGATTGGGAAACCTGACCCCAACACCCCTTAGCACCGAGCGCAGTGGGAAAAGAGGTGGACTAATACTTTCCGAATCTGTTTTAGGATGAAGAACTACTGGAGCCTAGGTTGAGGCGCCAGTGGCAGAATTTCGGTGACTTTAACGACCGTGACGATCAAAGGTGGGAATCCGGCCTTCAAATTGAGATTCCAAAATTCACCGATGGAGGACATTCAAAAGAGTTTCGAGATTGGCTTGTCACCGTCAAGGAAATTCTTAAGTTCAGAGAGGTTCCGGAGAGGAAACAGGCACTGCATGTCACTACTCAGCTTCGAGGTAGGACAGCCGCCTGGTGGCACCACATGGAACAAATCCGGGTTCGGCAAGGGAAGCCAAAAATAGAGTCTTGGGAGAAAATGAAGAAGCATTTGAGAGGAGCCTTCTTGCCTCATAACCATGCTCGAATGATGTACCAGCACCTGCAGGAGTTGCACCAAGGCTCAAGATCCATGGAAGAGTATATGGCGGAGTTTAATTCCTTAGTTGCCAGGAATGACTTGGCTAAATCAAGAGAATAGTTAGCAGATCGCTATATTGGCGGTTTGAGAGAGTCCATTCAAGATGTGCTGAACATGTTTGACATCTTCACCGTCTCCGAAGCAGCCCAGAGAGCAATGCACGTGGAATGGCAACAACAGCGCCAATAGGTTAGCAGAGCCTAGAATGCACAAGTTGGCAGAAGAGATCATATCCGAGCACCACCAACACAAAATGCGCCTAACAGACCACCACCCGCCAACCCAGGAAGACGGCTAAATCAAGAAGGGGTGAGTTCATCTAGAACACATTGCTTTAAGTGTAGAGAAGCGGGTCACTGTTTCGCTGACTGCCGGAAGGGTGACAGGCCAGGTAAAGCTCTCTTCATTGATGAACCACGAGGAGAGGAAAGCATGGCCAGTGATAAGGATGGTCAAGAGGAGTTGGTGGAGCAAGAGGAAGATGTCGTAGAGGGTGATGAGGGGCATCTGTTGGTTGTTAGGCATGTATGCTTCGTGCCTAGGGAAGAACAAGGAGATAATTGGCTGAGGAACAATATCTTCCAAACCACGTGCACAATTGGCCATATGTGTGCCGCATGGTTATTGATTCCTGCAACTGCGAGATCATGATATCTGAAGAAGCAGTTTCCAAGTTGGGGTTGAAGACAGAAGTGCATCCCCATCCTTACAAGCTATTGTGACTGAAGAAAGGGAACCAAGTGACGGTTCAATCGGAGCTAAGTACAAAAGATGGGGTTTGGTGCGATGTTGTTACTACGGACACTTGCCATTTGCTCTTAGGAAGCCCTTGGCAATATAATAGGAGTGCTATTCATGATGTGAGGAAGAATACATATAGCTCTCTCTTTAAAAGAACCAAAATTGTATTGTTGCCCAAGAAGGAGGAGAAACCGAGGGCTCCCAAAACCCAACATCCCAACATTCATGGTCACGCCTTGTTTGCCAAAGAAGTTGACGAGAACAGAGTTGTATTTGTATTGATTAAAAAGGAGAGCACTGTCAACCCCAACGCGGCTTTGCTGGAGAAATACACTGATGTGTTCCTGGAGGGACTACCTGCTACACTATTGCCTTTGAGGGATGTCCAACACCGCATTCATCTGATTCCAGGCACCTCTTTACCGAATATGCCTCATTATTGGATGAGTCCAACCAAGCATGAAGAGCTAAGACGCCAAGTAGAAGATCTGCTAGCCCAAGGCTTCATAAGAGAAAGTTTGAGTCCTTATGATGTTTCAACCTTACTAACGCCAAAGAAAGATGGGAGCTGGCAGATGTGTGTTGACAGTAGGGCAATAAATAAAATCACGATGCACTATTGCTTTCCAATTCCAAGATTGGATGATTTATTAGATCAGTTGCAAGGCGCCAAGGTGTTCACGAAGTTGGATCTCAAAACTGGATACCACAAAATTCGAATCTTGCCAAGCGATGAATGGAAGACGGCTTTCAAGACAAGGCAGGGACTTTATGAGTGGTTGGTCATGCCATTCAGGTCATCCAATGCGCCTAACACATTTGTATGGTTCATGAATCAGGTGTTATGCCCTTTCATTGGAAAATTCATTGTAGTTTATTTTGATGACATCTTGATCTTTAGCCGAGACCATATTGAACATATTAGTCATCTGGAGGAGGTGCTTCGTACCTTAAGGGCTTACAGTTTATTTGCTGCTTTTGAAAAATGCAAGTTCATGAGAGATAAGGTGACCTCCCATTGGTTCATTGTTTCCAAGGATGGCATATTCGCTGACAAATTGAAAATTAAAGCTATCCGTGACTAGCCCCAACCACAAAGGATTGGCGAGATCCATAGTTTCCATGGGTTAACGTCATTCTGCAAGCGCTTCGTTCTAGGTTTCAATTCCATTATGGCGCCAATCACTGATTGACTGAAGAGGGGTGCCTTTGTGTGGACGCCTCAAGTAGAAACAACCATTGGCCAAGTCAAGGAGAAGCTGATTATGGCACCAGTGTTAGCTCTCCCCTATTTTCAGAAGACATTTGAGCTACACATGGATTCTTCAAAGATTGGGATTGGTGCTATGCTAAGTCAAGAGGGGAAGCCAATCACATATTTCAATGAGAAGCTTGGCGGGAGTATGTTGAATTACTCAACTTATGATTTGGAGTTCTACGCCTAGTGAGAGCATTGAGGCACTGGAGGTCATATTTAGCCAACCGTCAGTTCATTTTGTACTTCAGCAATGTTGCCTTAAAATACATCAATAGCCAAGACAGGCTCTTAGATACACACGCCAAGTGGGCTAGCTACATACAACTTTTGCACTTCGTCATCAAACACAAATCAGGCATGATGAACAAAGTGGCGGATGCACTAAGCCAGTGGAACCTAGTCTTGGCGCAGAGCAGAGTGGAAGTTACAAGGTTTGAACAGTTGGCGGAGATGTACCGTGATGATCCCACCTTTGGCAGCATATGGTGAGACACACAGTTGGGATCTATTCCCAAATATTCCATTCATGGCGGGTTCTTGTTCAAAGGGAATCAGCTTTGTGTCCCGAACTCGAGTTGGCGGCTTAAGATCATAGAGGAGAAATGCAACACGGGGCATCGAGGCAGGGACAAGATGCTCAAGCCCATTACCGCCAACTACTACTAGCCTACCATCTGCAAGGAAGTCGAGAGGTATGTCAAGCACTGCCGTATTTGTCAAATCTCTAAGGGCGGAGTAACCAATGCTAGGCTTTACTTGCCATTACCTATACCAAGTCAGCCATGGCGGGGTTGATTCCATATTCGTCGTTGTTGACCATTTTTCAAAGATGGCACACTTCATTGGATGTGAGAAGGCCGCTGACACCGTCCATGTAGTAGGTCTCTACTTCCGGGAAGTGTACAAGTTGCATAACTTGCCGACTAGCATTGTATCTAATTGGGATGTCCGATTTGTCAATTACTCCTGGAGAACCTTAGGGAGATGGCCCATACTTCACTAGCCTTCAGCACAGTCCATCACCCCTAAACGGATGGACAAACTGAAGTCACCAACAGATCATTGGGCAATCTTCTTTGTTGCCTCATTGCAGAAAACACCAAGGGTTGGGAAATGAAGCTTCATCAAGCCGAGTTTGCCTACAACGGTTCCATAAACCAAAGTACAGGGTTCGCATCATTTCACATAGTCTATGTTTTTGTTCCTCGTGCCCCATTAGATCTCACGCCAGCACCAAATTTAACACGCCCACATGGAAATGTAGAGGACTGTATCATCTCACTGAAGGATGTCCATCAGCAAACCACAGCTAGGTCATTGGAAGCCACTGCCAAATACAAGATAGTTAGTGATAAGAAGCGTCGGGCGGTTTAGTTCAAAGTTGGCGACAGGGTTTGGGTAGTCTTGACACGAGAGAGGTTTCCAGCATGGGAGTATAACAAGCTCATGGCTCATAAGATTGGCCAATTCGTGGTTCTGGAGAAGGTCAATGACAATGCCTACCATCTTCAACTTCCACCAAGTATGAGATGTCAAGGCTCGAGACAAGATACCCGGTAACCATTTCGCAATGATGCCCAATTAATTCCTCTATTGGGTCAAAGTATTGGGATGAACTATGGGGCGATGTTGTTTTCATGGATGTGTGTCATTTGTTATTGGGACGACCTTGGAATTTGATAGAGGTACCATAAATGATGGGAGAAAGAAGATGCACATCTTTATCTTTGAGAACAAGGATCATCTTGTTGCCCAAGAAAGATGTGGTGCCACGTATGTCAAAGCCTGAAGACCCAAGGCCGAAAGATAGAGCCGTGTTCGCAAATGCAATTGGCTAGTTAGATATGGTGTCTAAATCAATAGTCGACATCATGAGCCCACATATGATAAGCCCATCTATAACGAGGAGGAGGTTCCGAATAAGGTAGGGAGTTTGTGAAAGAAGGCGTGTCCAGAAGGGATGACGTATTGCTTACTGCCAACAAGAGAGAACCAATGCTGGCTAGATTGGGTTCCAGAAGCTGCCTTACCAAGGAGGCCACATTACCGTATAAGTCTTATAGAGCGCGAGGATTTCAGGTGCCAAGTCTGGAAGTTGATCACCAAGATTTACATCCGAGAGAACTTGAAGGGCAGATAAGCTGTCTTGACACCAACAAAGGACGGGACTTAGCAGACATTCCTTGACAATAGAAGAATCAGTAAATTCACGAGTCAAATTCTTCCAGAAGGACAGTGTAAGACTAAATTCGAAATTCAATGGCAAATTCTTTCCCAATTTGGGACAATGATGCAGTTCGCATGTTAGGGAGATGGGGTTACAGCCAGCATCCTAGCGAGTCGAATCAATAATCCACATATTGATGAACTTGGAGAGATGAAGGATTGGTGTACGAGAACTTAGCTTTGAAAGATTGAACCATGTGATCCATTGGCGAATTCGAGGGAAAATTCACTCCAACCGGAGGAGAATAATGTAGCCTCACCTCAGCCTTTAGAGGGTTCCAGGGCGAATGGGTCTTGGCGGGTTGATCTAGGCAAGATGAGTCAATTGGCGGAATCGAGATGATGAAGCGGAAAGGAAAGAGTGACATGGGGCAACCTTGGCGAGTCGTGCTTGGCAGGATCACGAGTTGGCGGTTTGGGTTCGAAACGCGGCTGATGAAGAATTAGAGTTTTATTTCAAATAGGATTAGTTTTTAGAATTAAATTTTGAATTAGCTGGATTTTGAATTGTCTTTTCGTGTTTTATTTTTAGTCAACTAGCTCCTTTATATAAACAAGATGAAGGCTAGGGTTTTGTTAGTTTTCTTAATTTCTTATTTAATTTTAAGAATTCTAGTGCTTTTCTCCTGCTCTCGGGTTGGGAGAAAATGAGCACCTTTGTTCCCTTTATTTTTTATTATTTTCGTAATAAAATTTAAAGGGAACACTGTTGAACCTTTCCGTTCTCAAATCTTAGTTTTACTCACTATATCAATAGAATACACAGTTCTTACTTCATCTATCAAAAAAAAGAAAAAGAGAATATAATATAAAAGAAAATTTTGGTGGTCTAACTGAGAAAAAGCCATAAATACATATTTAAAAGATAATATTTCTACATACGGTAAAATATGCAATAGAATTGATATAACTATCTTTGAATGTAACTAAAGAAATAGATGTGAAAGATTTTAAAATTAGTTTTTTTTTTTAAAAAAAATATAAGAATACAATACAAGTTAAAATAGCACGCCTGCTTTTATCACATAAACAAGCATTCCAAATTAATGTCACTAATCTCTCTAGTTTTGCGCGTCACCACTAATCCCACTTACATAATTTAACTATTTGTATCACAACGGTATTACTATCAATCAAGCCTGAATGGAGTAGTGTATTATTGATGACTACTTTTTGAAGGGGATCGCTATCTTTTGATTGGTTTGTCACATACGGATTTGGACGATTTTAAGTAACCCCAAATAATTAGTGTAATCGGGTTTTTTAAACTCTAGTAGTCTGGCAATAGGAAAAGAGAAAATGTTTTGCTTTGACGACATTGTTATGTGCAACTTATGTTGGATGAAATCAAGGAGTTTCATAAGTAACTGTTCACAAGCTACCTTGCCATCATGCCATCGTTGATCCCAAAAAAAAAAAAAAAAAAAATCATCTCTTTGTTATTGTTTGATGTAGCTCCTTGTTTTGATAATTTCAATACGTATGTTATAAACCGAGAATCCGAGGCATGGGTTTAAATTGGTGGAATGGCAGGAATAGCTATTAGTTGTTTAAATCTGTTATGATGGTCTGCTGGTGTGCTGCTGCTACACGTACTGCTGCTGTTGAGTTGTTTTGGCGCCAATAAGTGTTTGAATATTAGTTAGTTAGATTCTAGAATTTTCTAGATGTTTCTCCTAATAAGATGTCTAGTGTTGGATCTTAATTCTTTGTAATTGCTTATAAATAGCTGGATGTATTGATCAGATTTAATAAATGAAAATTCATAAACAAATATCTCAATTTGAGATTAATTCTCTCTCTCATCTAACTCTCTCTATTTTCTCATCCCTAATTCTCTACTTCTCATCTAATTTCCCTTCTTTCTCATCTCATATTCTCAATCTATCCTCATTTTACTTAGGTTACGCTTGTGGTTCAATCCCGAGCGTAACAATTGGTATCAGAGCCTGGTTTGGCTTCCAATCAAGTGCTTAAACAAAATAAATAAATAAATTAGCTCCGGTATTGAATTCTTGTGCAGTTAGGCCAATCCAATCCAGTAGGTGAATCTCAAACTTGATCTGGAAAATTTCAGAGAATAAATTGCAGTGAATTGTGTTGATTTTGTTCAGCACAATTAGATCAATATCCAGCACATTCAGATCAACAGCTCGAACTAATCAGATCGAGATCAATCAAGATCAATTCAGATTTTGATCTTGAACATTTTGGAAAATTGTAGATCACATTTGGAGATTACATTGCTGTTAATTCAGTTCAGCATTGTTCAAGTCCAGATCAATCCAATTAGGTGCAGATCAGTTCAGATTTAAATCAGGAACTTGTGTGCTTGCGGTTGAAAGTGAAAACAGAGTCCAGTACTGTGGCGATGTCTGGTGGAGTTCTCACGCGTGCTGCAGCTGCTCGTGCATCAGCAAATCCGACATATGTAGAGGTGGCTGGTGGTAGTACTGCAGTTGAACAAGATTTTGTGACTCAAGATCAACCGATCGCACTCTTGGAAGCAATGATCATGCGGCTGGAGCAAGAGCAGCTGAAGAATTCACAAAAGATGGATCGAGTTCTGTCCTTGTTGACAGAAAAAGATGAAAAAGATGCAAAGGTGAGTGATCGGTTACAACAAATTGAAGATAAGATTGTACATTTGCAAGATCAAGTTGATAAACAAGGAGAAAATGATCAAGGCAATGAGAATCTTGTGTCACAACAATTGCAAGATTTGGAAGAAAAGATTAGTGATAATGTGCAACAGCAACTTCAAGAAATCGATGGAAGAATTGATGCTCATTTAAATCAACAATTACAAAATTTTGAAGAGGGGTTTGTTAAGATTAACAAGCACGTAATTGATGCTTGAGTGAGTGAACAATTGACAAAATTGCAAAATCAGGAGCAAGGGATGAATGTAGGTGCAAATGGAGGAAGCTTGTTGCCTTTGAGTCATATTTTGAGAACCTCAAATTTGCCTCAAACTCGAACACCAAGTGTTGGAGTCCATCAACAAGTCGAATCCCACGGCATTGGTGCAGGAACTGAGCAACCAGGTAACAACATAACAAAAAATCGGGTGGTTGATGCTATCAACATTGATAACCCGCAAGTGCAAGCAAAAGATCAAGAGCAAAGGCGATTTGTGAACATGAATGTTGGTCAGGAAGATGTACTTTCAGCTCATCCAGGTCGACCTCCCGATCCGGCTGTACATACCAGATCTAAACAGAAGAATGCAGGGCATCGGGATACATTACACACGCAGCTTGTTGGGCACTTTGTTCAGCCTGCAGCTTCGGTTCAACGGCATCGGCATGGGCAATATGCAGCTGACATTGTCCGTAACCTCAGCAACGAAGTCTCTTACGGGAATAGAAACAATTGTTGGGAAAAGCACTAAAATTTTGTTGAAAAATAAACTCTGATGCCGACTATTGGGTTCACAGTTATCAACTATGGTCACAACAATAGGCACCTATTAGAGCACTTAGAGTAGGAGACTCTTCTCTTTACCTAAGCCCCCGGTCGGAGAGTCACGCTTCATGACACCTCACGTGCGAGAGTTCCCTGGAATAGGTTTATCTCTATAAACCGTTTACCCTAATACCGGTTGTGGGATGAATTTCAAAAATTCTCCCTCAAGATTACGCAGCAGAACAAGTTTAGAATTCATAACTCTAAACCTATGGTTGATTTAAAATTCCTAACTTTAAATCTACTGACTTAAATTCAT
Source organism: Simmondsia chinensis (assembly GCA_018398585.1). Classification (NCBI taxonomy): domain Eukaryota; kingdom Viridiplantae; phylum Streptophyta; class Magnoliopsida; order Caryophyllales; family Simmondsiaceae; genus Simmondsia; species Simmondsia chinensis. The sequence goes on along the minus strand of JAGTTD010000010.1, from coordinate 29,639,181 downwards.
AATTTAAATCATCAGATCTAAATTATTTATTTAGATCTACAAGCCTTTTACTCTAATACATTCATAACAATACATAAACTTAAATAGGTATAATAACAAATACTGTAAATAAATAGAAAAGCGAAACTAAAAGAAGAAGGAAAGAAAAACATACCTGGAATTGCTCCAATAAAAAGAAAACCAGAAAAGAATAATACACTTCAAAACCGAGACCCCGAGACCTTCTACGCAATAACCTCGAACTGCCCGGAGGGTGGGCTCCGAAAAATATTAAACTGAATCTCTGAAACAATTTCAGAAACCCTAAAGAAATATTTTGACTCTCAAAAACTTAATTGCCAAGACCTCGGAATAAGCACCCTATTTATAGAAATATTCCGGAGCGAGAAAATATAATTAAAATCGAAAAAGGATTGCACAGTTAACATCAAAACGCGTCGTATCATTCAAATACCCAATTAAAACGCTGCGTTTCAATGCACAGTACACGTGTTCTGGCTTATCCCAACATGCCACATGTCGGCACGCTATTGGTCCGAACTCGAAGGCGCGGATCCATCCCTGCTGGCCATTACGCGCGACATGTGTCGCGTACTGACTGGTCAACAGCGTTCGAAGCGGATTAAGCCTGTTAAAACTCGATTTTTTTTTTTTTTTTTTTGCTTTGTTTCTCATATGTAAAAATTTATCTTATGAATTTTAATTTTTAAAAATTATTTTATTTTATAATTTTTAAATTTTATTCATCTCATGAATAATGTTTGGCAAAATTAATTTACCCATCGTATGGATAAATAATTCATCTCATGAATTCTTTAATATTTTTCTAATGGCAATAAAATACAGAGGCTTGCGTAGGGACCCCAGGGACAATTTAAATCTAGCTCCAAACGGGTTAAATTAAATCATCTCATGATATTAATTTAATTACCATTTAATGAGACTTAATTCCACTAAATAAATCTCACTGCACTCCAGACTTAAATTATTTATTCGATATCTCCCTAATATACTGTATTGATGACAACAACCCCTCCACGAGATGTCCATGACAAAGGATAAATATAACTACTACCATTATCCTTCTCACAGCTTCTCCATTAGTTACCGACTCGCCCTTCACTGAATAATTTATTTATACTTGAACATATTCACAGTATAAATTCCAAATGTCAAACACTTGGAATACTTTGGCCAAAGTTTTCGAACTATTCAAACATTTGCGAATCAACTAAGGGGACATCTGTATCTCATAAAAGACTATAGATTCCCTATTAAATACCCTAATCCTTGTCGTACTTCACGCCGCTACCCAGTGTACGTGGGATTTCAGTCATTCGTTTTAGACCTTACTTATAGTACACCAAAGTAACTAACATTCCATGCACAAGTCCAGAATACCCTCAGGATTTAGAGTCGTTGTTCAAACAGTACAATGCGAATCACTCATCTCCGATAGTCGTCTAGAAATTAGTAACTCACATGGTCCAACTCAGTGTGTCATACACACTAACCTAACACTTTTGGATCTCCATCCACATGACCAAGACAAGCCATCTAAAGTGTCACGTTATAGTCTTAACATACAAGTGGTCCAGACTTGTCTTCGACTACGAGTCTTTCAAACAACAATCCATATCATTTGTTCCAAGTCTATCTGTGGCTTAGTCTCATAAACCACTTAGAACAAACATGTAAATTGTAGTCTGAGGACTACACCCATCTCATGGATGCCTCTCGAAAGAAAATCACATGCAGTATAAATGCTCAAATACACAAATTTAACTCGGAAACGACTGGAATTTTAATTTTATTTATTAATTAAAATAATATATCTAGAATTAATCTGGATTTCAGGACACTGTTCCTAACAATCTCCCACTTGTCCTAAATCCAATTTATGACAAAGTCTATACTCACCCCTTTTAAATTTGAACCAGAAATCTACAGAGCCTAACCGTTAGCGAGCACAATAACTCTATTGTGAAGTCAGCAATACAATACTGCTTGACATTCCTCCACTAATGGCTCCCACTCTAAGGATAAAGACATACTTAGACGTCAAACGTCTATCATATTAATCTTACTGGAAGTTTTAAATTAGTATAACTAACTAGAACCAGCTCACCACCTTGAAAGATCAACATAGGATCCCTAGTTCTTCTCAAGAGCTAGAGAAAATATTTCACTGCCACCTAATCCATTAGACCCAAATTAGACTAATACCTGCATACTATCCCATAACATAGCAGACATCAAGTCTCATGCACAACATAGCATACTTGAGGCTCCCACTGCCAAAGCATATGTAATATTCCTCAATTGCTTCTTTTATTGAGGTGTCCTAGAACACTACTCAAAAGAGATAGGGACTCCATGCTATACCTTGACAACATCTTGTCAATTTAAGTGGCTAAAGAAAGACCCAACATCCCACTCTGACAACCTCGCAGAAGCTTAATCCTAAGAGTAGAGCAGGCCTCTCCTATGTCTTTCATATTGAGCTATCATGACAACCAAGTCTTTACAGCTAACGACACCCCTACATCATTCTCAATGAGTAGTATATCGTTGACATACAATACCAAGAAAGTTACTACTTTCTTTTAATGTCGGTTGGACACGCATGATTTCAGCAGCAGAGTGCACAAAACTAGAACACTTTATTGCTTCATTGTGGGTAAAAGGATCAGATTCAATGCCACGGTCAACCACTAAGGCCCCCGCTATGAACCTGTCAGGTGTCCTAACAATCCTCCCACTACACCTAAGCTTTCGTGTACCTAGAACATTCTTGTTCCTATTAGTAGACGCATCTAATGCTCCCACTATAACTTAAGTTGTGTGTAGCTGTTCAGAATTATTGTCATTTTCCTTTAATACTATTTTGTTTTTGATTTCGTAGCTTACTTGCAAAATCCTTCTCTAAGTATTTTGCATTATACTTACAAAAGACCTTTTAAATCAAAACTGTAGAACAAACCTTCCTTGTTCCTTTTATTTGTAACACCATTCTACTACAGTCTAACCGGAGCAGAAGGCTGAGATCTCATCTCATTTTGTAGTTTGAAAATCCAAAAACTCACCCGAAAAATATTCACCACCTCGATCTAATCGTAGTGATTTAACTTGTTTACCTAATTGCTTTTCAAAATTCAGCTTTGTACTCTTTGAACTTTTCAAAAGAGTCTGACTAATGTCTAATTAGGTAAACATATACATGCTTTGAGTAATCATCACTAAGTGTGAACAAATACTCATGCCCACCTCTTACCTGAACATGTATCCGTCCACATACACCTATGTGAACCAGCTCAAGTAAGCCACCAACCCTGTTGCCTTTACTCTTAAAGACAGAATTGGTCACCTTTCATTCTATGCAGAATTCACAAACTAGTAATGACCTCAAGTTCAAAACTCTATCGGTCCATCTTTTACCAGTCTTTGGATCCTGTTCGAATTAGTGTGACCTAAATGTTGGTGCCATGTGTAGGCAATATCACATTCAGGGTGTTTTCTTTTAAAAGATTAAACGAGTGAACTTACGTTAAATTCACTTAAACAATTACCATAGTTTTGATAAAGAAATAACATGAATAAACAATTTATTCAAGTACATGTGTAAATAAACAATTTATTTTTCATATTAAATTTTTATTATCAAAATTAATTGAATAACAATTACCAAAAAAAAGGCATAGAAATCAAATTCTTATATAGAGAAGGTTTAAATAATCAATCCTTTAAAACAAAAATTTATCACTAAAATCTAAGCTAACGTCTCCTACACTTAAGACCACTATTATTGTACTGTGCCTGACCATCAGGTACAACACCCATCATGTAGCCTTTAGGCTAGCTTGAGCTCCTGTAACATATTACAGATATGGTTAGCTGAACCTGAGTCCACCCACCAGGAAACTGGTGGACTCTCAACTGCGCATGACTCAACCAAGTGAGATATCAACATACCTTAACCAGATGGCTTAGCAGTCTTTGTAGGAAGAGTAGCTATATACTTAGTGTAGTTTCTCCTCAAGTGGCCTAGTTTTCTTGCAAAAGAAACACTTTTCTTTTGTTGTCTTCCTTATGAACTTGGTTGCTATAACAACAACATTGCCCTTTCCTTTCTTTCTAGTAGGTCCCTTTGATTAATAATCAAGTCTAACTTGTTTTTCAAGGCAAAGTAATTTGGTTCAGTGAGTACATTATGTATTCGCAATCAAGTGTATTTCCCTAGCCGTATCCATATAAAATATTACTGTAAATGCAAATAATCGTGTAACTTCCTTATATGAGTCATGTATAATGCAGCGATATATATATTCTTTCAATTTAGCATACACAATAAGTCAGATATCCACCAAACTATACTATCATGCATACAATGATGACCCAAACACACCACTCCTTACTCCCCGGCAGCTGCGTCGCACGAAGCTAGTTCAGGTGAGAACTATTCTCAATTAACCTATTTTTCTTGTAACTCTTACTAAACATGATTAACTCACCACTTTACCTTAGTCTCTAACATGATACAACAGAGCTCCTGGGGAGGCTAATGCATCACGCTAGTCAAGTGTAAACCATTACCTAAACCTTCATACAAATACACGAAATACTCCACGGTAGCGTGGTCGCATCGCTTCTTTGCACTTTGGTTTATCCTAAAGAAGTCTAACCCTTATCTGCAAACCGACATCCTCCGCAGGGAGGTCTATCGATCTATTATACTGCTAGACCGGTAATGGAGACCATGAGGTTACAACAATTGAAAACTCGCTCCCACTTGATTTTTATAGCCAGTGGTTTTTAATTATCTTGCATTTACAACCTGGATTATCTTATAATCCCCTTTAGAATCTCATTCTAAGATCAACCAAAATTAACTAATTAATTCATTCAAAAACACCATCGTTTTCAAGCATAGATTATCTCATAATCTCACATTAGAAATCTCACTCTAAAATTCAATCAATTAATTAATTAATTTTAATTAAAATAATATCAATATTTAATTTAGATTATCACATAATCTACTTTTCAAAATTTAATTTCAAAATCAAATTAAAGTAATTTTAAAAACAGTAGCGATTTGTGTTTAGACTATCCCATAGTCTATTTTAGAATCTTATTCTAAAGTTAAACATGCTTAGGCTATCCAATAGTCTAGTTTAGAATATTATTCTAAAATTTAATTAACAAAATTTAACTTATATTTTAAAATAAAGTTTAACTTAGACTATCTTATAGTCTATTTCAGAATCTCATTCTAAAATAATTTCAAATAACTTTTATTTAAAATACACTGAGTTACAACTTAAATTACCACATAATTTAATTTAGAATCTCATTCTAAAAAAGAAGTTAGTTAATAAAAAAATTAACTTAATTATTATGTAAATCAGTAGTGACGTCTTTACGTCCCAAAAAAAAATATTTTTTTTACTGTTGCTGACGTCAGCGTCAGCCTGACGCTGACAAAACGCGTCAGAAATTTTTTTTTTTTTTTGCTTTGTTTTTAAAGTAAATTGAATTTAATCTCATTAAATCAATTTTATCTGATTTCGTATAAGATAATTAAATCTAATCTTATTAGATCAACTTTATCCAAACTTATAAAATATTTGAATCTAATCCTATTAGATCAAATTTATCCGATTTCATAAATTATGACTGAGAAAGTACAATCTCATTATACTAACAACGCAACAGCAAATTTATGGGTTGTTCCGAATTAACGATTAATTCATTAACGATTCAAACAATTTAAATCATCCCCATAAACTATCTAGTTAACCATTAACTCTTTCAACCGATTTAAACAATTTAAATCGAAACTTTAAAATAATCTAATTAACTATTAATTACTTTAATGATTCAAATAATTTAAATCAAAAATACAAACAGTAATTAATTACCAATTCATTATCAATTTAAACTATTTAAATCGATACGTCAATTTAAACTTACTTTCCTTTTTAATAAAATCACTATTTTATTAAATCGCAAATCTATTTATTTCGATTTTATTGTACCTAGTTATGTATATTATGAATGTAATAAGAGGCTGGCTCTGATACCAATTGTTGGGAAAAGCATTAAAATTTTGTTCAAAAATAAACTCTGAAGCCAACTATTAGGTTTACAGTTCTCAACTATGGTCACAATAATAGGCACCTATTAGAGCACTTAGAGTAGGAGACTCTTCTCTTTACCTAAGCCCCCGGTCGGAGAGTCACGCTTCGTGACACCTCATGTGCGAGAGTTCCCGGGAATAGGTTTATCTCTATAAACCGTTTGCCCTAATACCGGTTGTGGGATGAATTCCAAAAATTCTACCTAAAGATTACGCAGCGGAACAAGTTTAGAATTCATAACTCTAAACCTATGGTGGATTTAAAATTCCTAATTTTAAATCTACTGACTTAAATTCATAATTTAAATCGTCAGATCTAAATTCTTAATTTAGATCTACAAGCCTTTTACTCTAATACATTCATAACAATACATAAACTTAAATAGGTATAATAACGAATATTGTAAATAAATAGAAAAGCGAAACTAAAAGAAGAAGGAAAGAAAAACATACCTGGAATTGCTCCAATAAAAAGAAAACCAAAAAAGAATAATATTCTTCAAAACCGAGACCCCGAGACCTTCTACGGAATAACCTTGAACTGCCCGGAGGGTGGGCTCCGAAAAATATTAAACTTAATCTCCGAAATAATTTCATAAACCCTAAAGAAATATTTCGACTTTCATAAACTTAATTTCCAAGACCTCGAAATAAGCCCCCTATTTATAGAAATATTCCGGAGTGAGAAAATATAATTAAAATCGAAAACGGATTGCACAGTTAAAATCAAAACGTGTCGTATCATTCAAAAACCCAATTAGAACGCTGCGTTTCAATGCACAGTACGCATGTTCTGGCTTATCCCAACGTGCCATGTGTCGGCACGCTATTGGTCCGAAACCGAAGGCGCGGATCCATCCCTGCTGGCCATTACGCGTGACACGTGTCGGGTACTGACTGGTCAATGGCGCTCGACGCGGATTAAGCCTGTTAAAACTCGATTTTTTTTTTCTTTGCTTTGTTTCTTATATGTAAAAATTCATCTTATAAATTTTAATTTTTAAAAATTATTTTATTTTATAATTTTTAAATTTTATTCATCTCATGAATAATATTTGGCAAAATTAATTTACCCATTGTATGGATTAATAATTCATCTCATGAATTCTTTAATATTTATCTTATGGCAATAAAATACAGAGGCTTGTGAAGGGACCCCAGGGACAATTTAAATCTAGCTCCAAACTGGTTAAATTAAATCATCTACCATTTAATGAGACTTAATTCCACTAAATAAATCTCACTGCACTCCAGACTTAAATTATTTATTCGAAATCTCCCTAATATACTGTATTGATGACAACAACCCCTCCACGAGATATCCATGACAAAGGATAAATATAACTACTACCATTATCCTTCTCACAGCTTCTCCATTAGTTACCGACTCGCCCTTACTGAACAATTCATTTATACTTGAACATAGTCACAGTATAAATTCCAAATGTCAAACACTTGCAATACTTTGGCCAAAGTTTCCGAACTATTCAAACATTTGCGAATCAAGTAAGAGGATATCTGTATCTCATAAAAGACTCTAGATTCCCTATTGAATGCCCTGATCCTTGTCGCACTTCACGCCGCTACCCAGTGTACGTGGGATTTCAGTCATTCGTTTTAGACCTTACTTATAGTACACTAAAGTAACTAACATTCCATGCACAAGTCCAGAATACCCTCAGGATTTAGAGTCGTCGTTCAAACAGTACAATGCGAATCACTCATCTCTGATAGCAGTCTAGAAATAAGTAACCCACATGGTCCAACTCAGTGTGTCATACACACTAACCTAATACTTTTGGATCTCTATCCACATGACCAAGACAAGTCATCTAAAGTGTCACGTTATAGTCTTAACATACAAGTGGTCTAGACTTGTCTTCTACTATGAGTCTTTCAAACAACAATCCATATCATTTGTTCCAAGTCTATATGTGGCTTAGTCTCATAAACCACTTAGAACAAATATGTAAATTGTAGTCTGAGGACTACCCCCATCTAATGGATGCCTCTCGAAAGAAAATCACATGCAGTCTGAATGCTCAAATACACAAATTTAACTCGGAAACGACTGGAGCTTCAATTTTATTTATTAATTAAAATAATATATCTAGAATAAATCTGGATTTCAGGACACTGTTCCTAACAACAATGGCTTTCGACAACCTCGAGTTCAACTTGAAAATTTTGATGGAAAGCAACCTCACTCTTGGATAAGAAGATGTGAGCGATATTTCCATTTCTACTCCATTCCCGATGATCAAAAGGTGGAATTGGCCCTTTTTTTTCCAAGGGGATCACGAAGTTTGGTTTTATAGTCTATTGAGGAGCACTCCAGCTCTTACTTGGGACGAGTTCGTGACCGAGTTATGTGAGCGCTATGGTGATGAAGAAGTGGGTGATGTCGTGGAAAGCTTCAACAAATTAACTCAAGTCACTACCGTGAAGGACTATATGACGAAATTTGAAAATCTCCGGGCCAGTATGATTACAATTGCACCTCGAGCCCCCGAGTCCTTCTATGTCTCGAGCTTCATCAGTGGATTAAAGCCTAAAATCAAGAATTTGGTGAAGGCTCTTGATCCTACTTCTTTGTCTCAAGCTTTTGCAAAAGCAAAACTAATTGAGGCTTCAGATTTAACATTTCTCGATTGGCCCAAGCATCAGGAAGAAAACTTCCAACATCAACACAAGGGGTTAGACGACAAAAGATTAGATGGGCATAAAGATCCTCTAAAAGTTGAGCAGGAGCCCCGAAACCGCTGTTTTAAATGTCATCAACCTTATGTACCCGGCCATAGGTGCAATCCTTAGCTTCTCATGATGGCCATAGGGGTTGATGTTGAAGGACAATTTGAAAGTGATGAAGATGACGCTGAAATTGAGGGGTCGGATCAGGACAATGGCAGTGAAGATGAAATGGATCCAATAGCCCGAAGGAAAGAATTACACGACCTGACTATGAAGTTGTACAAGTCCAAAAAACTCCAGTTTCGTAAGGGCAATGCCTCCAACAAGTGATTTCCAAGACTCGTTCTCTTTCATTCTTGGGGACAAGAATGTTCTCAAGGGGAAGGGAATGTTATAAACCGAGAATCCGAGGCACGGGTTTAAATTGGTGGAATGGCGGGAATAGCTGTTAGTTGTTTAAATCTGTTATGCTGGTCTGCTGGTGTACTGCTGCTCACGTACTACTGCTGTTGAGTTGTTTTGGCGCCAATAAGTGTTAGAATATTAGTTAGTTAGATTCTAGAATTTTCTAGATGTTTCTCATAATAAGATGTCTAGTGTTGGATCTTAATTCATTGTAATTGCTTATAAATAACTGGATGTATTGATCAGATTCAATAAATGAAAATTCATAAACAATATCTCAATTTGAGATTAATTCTCTCTCTCATCTAACTCTCTCTATTTTCTCATCCCCAATTCTCTACTTCTCATCTAATTTCCCTTCTTTCTCATCTCATATTCTCAATCTATCCTCATTTTACTTAGGTTACGCTTGTGGTTCAATCCCGAGCGTAACAATGTATAATGAATTGCTATGTCAAAAATGACAACAATATCATCCCAGGTCAAAATGTTGGATCAATATAGTGGCTTCAAAACAAGGTCAGCAATTATGTATTATTGCAATGTTCCCTCTTCTCTCAATGATCTACTAATCCCAATTTCAATCATTTTAGGCTATGACTTCCCCATTGACAAATTCACCCTTTGCATTTATGTAAGAGAAAAATTTAACTAATTTTGCTTTTAATGTCTAAATGACAGGAAAAAGAAGTAATAAAACCAATATCCTTAGTATTTTTAATTTAGGGTATCCAAAAAAAAAAAAATTAAAACTAGAAAAATTATCACTCAAATACTCTAAACACCAACTCTTCTTTGAACATGTACTTAGAAGATTATGAGAATATGAAATAATATTTTAATAAGTCAGAAGTAACAATTTAAGTTTGAACAACGAGACATGTCAACCTAATAGTTAATTTTTTTCAAATTGTAAACTTCCTCTGTGCATCGCACGAGATAATACTAGTAGTTGTATGATATAAAGGTCAATAATTATGTTCTCTTCACCATTATTTTTGACATCCATGGTGGTTTGCTCATAATAGGAGGACCAAACTTACATAACTGTCGGAGAAGGATAATTCAGAAAGGCTTTCTCATATTGAATACTAGGGTTCTTGAAAAATAAATATAAATTTCACATATAAGACATAAACACTATATAGGGACACAATTCCTGGCTTACGGTCAAAACTGGTGGACAACTAGATAATGTCAAATAGAAAGACATACATGACTTGAACATTTTAGGAGTCACAGAGTAATGGTATTTCGTTGTAGTTAAACATGAAATAGGTATGGGGTTAAGGCAATCTACAAACCTTGATACTGTGCGAACTACTCCTTGTTGATGCAAACTAGTCGGTTACTAAAATATGATCAACAATTCAGGTATGAAGGAGAAGAATTGTTCAAACTTGAGTAAAATACGAAAGACTTATTATTTTATTTAAATTCCATCACTATTCATGTTTAAACTTATTGAACTTTTGACTTAAAGAAAGAATAAGTTACTGAATATTTTTTTCACCACAGTTTTGCCTCAAGAAACTATCAAAGTTGATAGGGAACATGGTACTCCAATAGTTGTCATTGGTTTTCTTGATTGCACTACAACAGTTTGGACCAACTGTTCTGAACTTCAGCCTCGCAATGAAGGATAAGATCTCCATCAAACACCCAGGTGCACTTCTTATAGGTTTCAAGCAACTTTGTGTGTCTTGCTTTGACCAAACAACTGAGTAACTCGGTGAAGATGCGAAGGAGAGTTGAGCTGAACCCGAGTGGATAAATAGAGAGAATATGCATCCGAAAAATAACATAAGGAACATCAATAGTGATGGCTTGGCCATTTTATAATATCCTTGTTATTTTCCTATACTTGCTTACCAAATAAAGCTCTAAATTTATAGTACAAGAAACGAAGAGCAAAAGACTAACCGAGACACTAGCAAAAAGGAATACTAATTATGAAGTTAATTACTAGAGACAAAGACACAAAGCAAAGGTTAAAACTCCTCCCCTCTCATAAATGGGGGCCAGTTAGGTTGAGTAAGAGCAGCACTTAATACATTCTAGTTAAATTTAACAACTCTATAGCTAAATACACAATTAAAAGAAAATACAAGTAAACTTAAAAATATTAGTATTTATATTTTCAACACTCCCCCTCAAGTTGGACTACATAAATTTACAATGCCTAAATTGTGGAAATGAGAAGAAAATGATGAAGAATCAAGAGCCTTGGTAAAAATATTTGCAACTTGTCCTAATGAAACGTTTCTCGAACAAAATGACTGTCAATTTCTATGTGCTTCGTTCGTTCATGAAAAACTGGAATCGAAGCAATGTGAAGGCAGCCTGGTTGTCAACGTTTTTTTTTTTTTTTTTTTTATAAAAAATGTAATTATTAAAATGTTGCTTTTAAAAACTAATTATTTAATATTGAAGTGAGAAATATTTAGGAGGTCAAAAAATACATACATACATACATGTATATACGTATATAGATACACAATAATGTACAATAAAAAGTACTACAAAAATAGCCAAGAGTATCATGGAGAAGAAAATATTTAAAATAAATTATTTAATCCTTATGTGTTAGTTATTGAATTATGTAAGTCTTGTCTTGTCAAATTTTTTTCTCTTTGTTTTTTTGCAATGCATAAGTAATTATAAATAAAAAATTTTATAATTAATTTATTTCATCTTTAAAGAAGAAATAGTGTGCACATATATATAACTAAAAACTCTATTGCTACGATGGAAAGTTCCAATGTTCTGGTCAAAAGTACTATCAAGGCTCACAAAAGTACCAATGGTGTGGTCAAAAGTACCAATGGTGTGGTCAAAAGCTCCATGTCGTGGTAACAAGTAACACTTTGTCATAACATAACCTTGCATTTCATAACTTTTTGTCTATTTACTTTATACGTAAGTCATTATACATTACTAGAGTACCGTTGGTGTGGTGAAAAGTTCCGTTTCAGGCTAAAAAGTATCATTTTGTCGTAACACAGCTTTGCATTTTGCGACTCTTTGACATTTATAATATTTTGACTACAATTTACTAGAGTTCTATAAATATAACACTATAACATAAATGGCTAGTATAATGGTGCAAATGTTCCATTTTATTTTTTAAATAAAATATAATTCTAAAAACGTCATTTCTAAATAATAATTATTTAGTATTGAAGTGAAAAATATTAAGGGTTAAAGAAATACGTACATGCCCATATATGCGTATATAGGTACACAAAAATGAACAATAACAAATACTACAAAGTAGCCTAGAGTATCATGGGGAAGAAAATACTTTGAATAAATTACTTGATCCATATGTGTTAGTCATTAAATAATATGCCTTTCTTTGTTAAATTTTTTTCTTTTTTTTAAATATAGAAATTGTTATAAGTAAAATATTTTAAAGTTAATCTACTATATCTTTAAAGAAGAAATACCATGCGCATATATATAGCCAACAGTTCCATTACTATGGTAGAAAGTTCTAATGTTCTAGTGAAAAGTACCATTGGTGTAGTGAGAAGTTCCATTTTGCGGTAACAATATTATTTTTAAAATACAACAACAACAACAGTCCCAATGCCTCAAAAGCTCCCGCTTATGCAGGGTCCGGGGGGCATGTTGTACGCAACCTTACCCTATCAAGGTGAGATCCTAATGAGAGACTGTTTCCAAGGACCACCAACCTGATTATTTATGTACACATGGGAGCATAGCAGTCAGAGCAAGAGGTAAAAACAAACAAGCATGTAGGGAAAAGATCATATATGCGACAATGCAAACCTATAGAGAGAATAGAGCGTCTAGATAGTAGAGAGGGGGAGAAAGAGAGTAGAGAAAGAGGGAGGAGGGAGAGAGGGGGAGAGTAGAGAAGGTATTAATAGCGAGTAGCACTACAGCCCAAGATACATATCCTATGAGCACTAAGTGACCAACATACAGCAGCATTGCGTGTATACAAATGACCATACAAGCAGCTTACGGGTGCCGGATCCTCTTATGCCGCTACATCGGCTACCTCTATAATAATTCCTCACTAAGTTATAACTAGGGCCATCTCTTCATTTATGTTGGTTTAGGCAAAGTCCTGTCAAATTGTCACCATTCAACTCTTTTTTTGCCAGCCTCTTCCTCACTTCCTGTCTTTAATATAGAGTTATTCGCCCCTTACAGGGGTAATAGTGAGTCTCCATTCAACTCTTGTTTGGCGGCCTCTTCCTCTCTTCCCTTCTGTCAAATTGTCTCCATCCAACCCTAGGAGCATTGAGCAACCCACAAATGCCAAAATTGCGTATATGCAACCAGGCATACAGGCAACCTCATGTTACTACAATGAGCTTACAAGTGCTCGATGCTTCTACACCACTGTATCGGTTACACCTATACTCATGTTCCATTTTGCTCTATCTAGGGCTATCTCTTCATTTAGGTTGAGATAGGCGAGGTCGTGTCGAATCGTCTCCATCCAACTCTTTTTCTCCCTCTTTTCCCATTTGTAATACGGAGTTGTTCGCATCTCCTGATAGAGGCAGCGGTGGGTCTCCTCTTAACATGTCCAAACCACCGCAGAAGTTGCTCCCTCAACTTATGCTTTATCGGGGCGACGCCTAATTTGCTTCTTATAATGTCATTTCTGATCCTATCTTTCTTTGTGCATCCACACATTCATCTTGACATCGTTATCTCCGCCACCTTCAGCTTCTGCGTGTAACCAAATTTAACCGGCCAGCACTCTGCCACATAGGATATAGCTGGTCTCACTACTGTCTTATAGTATTTACCCTTTAACTTTAACGGGAACTTCCTATCGCAATACCATAGAGGCTATCCTCCATTTATGCCACCCCACTTTGATCATGTTGTTGACATTTATATCTACTTCTCTGTCTTGTTGAACCTTGGACCCTAAGTATCTAAAGCATGCTGTGGTATGCACTCTGATCCAATCTTGATGATGTCTATGCTTGGCAAAGTAGAGGTGCATAACTTAAGTTCCATATACTCAGTTTTAGATCAATTGAGTCTTAAACCTTTTGGTTCTAAGGCCATCCTCCAAAGTTCAAATTTCTCATTCACTTCCTCCCCAGAAGATTATATAAGATTATCACAATTGTTTCAAAAAATAGGCTTAATGATTTTAAAGTATAATTGTAAACCTTCCATGTGCGAAATTATGATAAAGATATGTTAAATATCTCTACTATTTTTTTATTATTTTATGATAATCTCTTGTCCTTTTTTACTTTTTTTTTTCCAACAGTAACGTTTACATAATATCAATTTCAATATCAGATTTATTCAAATTTAAAATAAAGCCAAATATATAACAACACTTATAAATATATGTACAATATACGTAACAATAATGAGTATTTTTACTTATTTTTTAATTTTTAATTAAAAACTGCCTAGGCACATTAAACTTTTATTACTTTCTTTTTCACATGAATTATCTCAATCACATTCTATCCTTCTCATTTTTTTTAGTTAATATTACCCTTTTGCCTTGCATATATGGCATGTGGGCCACGAGTGATGCTGATTAGGCATGCTATTTTGGTCATTTTATATTTTTATATGCTAATTTGGGAATAAAAATTACTAAACATTCTATCTTGGAAAATCATCCTCTAATTAGCGCCTTATTTATATCCTCGTGGCCTTGACCTCACTTAACATGATTTTGGGTCAAATTAATTAATGAGAATTACATGCACCAATTTTTTTTCCTAGAACACTCTCGAGGTCAAGCCTCATTTGTAATACTACCACGCAAAATGACCCAACTGACAAGAAAAAGTGGTGGACACAAGGCAGAGATCAGAGGAGTGAGGGATGTACCAAAGGTGGCAACAAGGGATGGCGAAGTTGGAAGCCAATGGAGCTTAGTTGTGAAGATGATACGCACATTAGGGTTTCGCCAGCTTAGGGCAATGAAAGTTGGCGACAGTGGAGAGGCAGCAATGAAAGACTGGGGGTAGTGAAATCGTTTGGGATTCTAAGCGTTGTGGTGGACGAACGAAGGTGGGAAGGGCAGCAAGATGTACGGAAGACAGTTTTTGAAATGGTTGGAGGTGGATTTCACTGACTAATATAATCAATTTTAAGTTAAAAGAAAAAAGATGATGCAGACCCAGCTCGGCCTTTGGCGGGTTCTAGGGCGAATGGGTCTTAGCGAGTTGATCTGGGCAAGATGGGTCAATTGGCAGAATCGAAGTAGAGAAGTGGAAGGGAAAAAGAGACATGGGGCAACCTTAGAGGATCGTGCATGGTGGGATCATGGGTTGAAGGCTTTGGACCTAAACACGACTGATAAGGAATTAGAGTTTGATTATAAATAGGATTAGTTTCAAGATTTAGATTTTAAATTATCTTTTAGTATTTTATTCTTAGTCAACTAGCTCTAATATATAAACAAGAGCAAGACTAGGCTTAGTTAGTTCTCGTAATTTCAGATTTAATTTTAAAAATTCCAGGCTTTTCTTTCTTTTCTCGGGTTGTGAGTATTGAGCATCTTCATTCTCCTTATTTTTATTATTTTCATAATAAAATTGAAAGGGAAGGCTGTTGAACGTTTCCGTTCCCAAATCCCACTTTTATGCGCAATATCAGTTGGTATTAGAGCTCGGAACGACTTCTAAGATGGCATGTAGGCGATAGAGATATGCCGCTGTCAAAGACCTATATGAGCGTGACTTTCAACGGCATACCGAGAGGAGATTGGAGGACTTGGAGGAGAAATTCCGGCGAATCGAGCGTTGCTGGATTCAATTAAGGGCAAATCCTAGGCTGGAGTAGGGAACCTAGCCCCAACACCCGTTGACACCGGATGGTTAAGAAGACACGGAGGAAAGCTTACTTAAACCATTCCCGGATACGGAGAACTGGCTAGGCTGATGAAAGTAATAACCACAATACCGAGCATGCCGCCAACGTTAATGAACAGAGGTGGGAATTCCGGCCTTTGGGAAGAATTTTCGAAGTTTGAAGGTGATGGCGTCATGTGGCAGAAGAGGCTTAGGACGAGCTGGCATCGCTATGTGAAAAGGAGGTCCCCGGGGGGGGGGGGGGAGGAGGACTGGGGTGGCTTGCTAGTGCTCAAGTGAATTAGCTCCATGCCATAGGAAGCAAGTGGAGATGAATGGCTTCAACCAACATCTTCCAGACGACATGTACGATTGGCAAAAGGGTATGTCGCCTAGTCATCAACTCCGGGAATTGATAGAACCCATCTCCAAGGAAGCCACCCAAAAGCTAGGGTTGAAGACGGAGAAGCATCCGAACCCTTACAAGATGTCATGGCTCGAGACAGGAGACCAGGTAACCATTTTCAAATGATTCCTAGTTAATTACTCTGTTGGATCAAAGTATCGGGATGAAATATGGTGCGATGTTGTTGCCATGGATGCGTGTCATATGTTATTGGACAACTTTGGCAATATGATAGAGGTACCATACATATAGGGAGAAAGAAGGCGTATAGCTTTAGCTTTGAGGGAACAAGGATCATCTTGTTGCCCGAGAAAGATGTGGTGCCACGTGTGTCAAATGCCGAGGACCCAAGACCAGAAGATAGAGCCGTGTTCGCAAATGCAGTTGGCTAGGTAGATATGGCGTATACCCCAATAGGCGACATCAAAAGAAAACCCATTTTTGATGAGCCCACAGATGACAAGCCCATCTATAACAAGGAGGAGGTGTCGGATAAGGTAGGGAGTCCATAAAAGGAGGTGCATCAGGAAGGTTGACGTACTTCTTACCACCCACAAGGGTGGACCAATTACCGCTAGATTGGGCTCCAGAAGCTGCCTCACCAAGGAGGCCACGTTACGGAATAAGTCTTACGAAGCGTAAGGATGTCAGGCACCAAGTTTGGAAGTTTATCACCAGGATTTACATCCGAGAGAACTTGAAGGGCAGATCAACTTTCTTGACGCCAACAAAGGACAGGACAGGGTAGATATTCCTTCACAATAGATCAATCAGTAAAGTCAAGAGTCAAATTCTATCAGAAGGTGAGTGGAAGACTAAATTCGAAATTTGAGGGCGAATAATGCAGTCCATGTCTTGGCAAGATGGGGTTACAGTCGGCATCTTGGCTCGTCGGATCAACCATCCAAGTATTGATGAACTTGGAGAGATGAAGGACGGGCGTACGAGAACTTAGCTTGGAAAGAATGAACCACATGATCCACTGGCAAATAGAAGGAGAATGATGTAGCCCCGCCTCAGCCTTTGGTGGGTTCCAGGGCAAATGGGTCTTGGCGTGTTGATCTTGGCAAGATGAGACAATTAACGAAATCAACGTCGCGAAGCAAAAAGGAAAGAGAGACATGGAGCAACCTTGGCGGATCGTGCTTGGTGGGATCACGAGTTGGCGATTTGGGTTCAAAACACGGCTGACGAAGAATTAGAGCTTGATTTGATATAGGATTACTTGTCATATTTAAATTTTGAATTATCTTTTTTGTATTTTATTCTTAGTCAACTAGCTCCTTTATATAAACAATATGAAGACTAAAGTTTAATTAGTTTTCATAATTCTCCAGACCGAGGCAGAAAAAGAACAGGCGAAAAAAATGTGCTCGTGGGTCTCATCAGCACAGCCGCAAAGCACACAAACACTCTGAACCTCTAGAGCTCCAAAACGCCGAAGTCGGTCCTGGGTCCATAGTCGCTGTCGAGAAGCAAGCCAGAGAATGAAGGAGTGTCTCAGTATATGCATCTGAAACCACAAAAGGTGATGAATGGTATCCTTATCTCTCCTACTCCGCAGCATCTCCCAAGCGGACTTGGTGGTGAAGCGCCCCGAGGGGCCACCCAACCACCAGATGGAGTTCGCTACACCAGCCCGAGGGGTAAAATCAATCATGTCCCAGATGGGTCAGAGCTCCAGAAAACCCCGTGGAAATCTCCACTGACCACCCTCAATAATGGATGAGACCCGAGAATCCCAAAGTAGCCTAGAAGAGGTGAGCAGCCGAGCAGGGAAGGGGTCCGAAAGACGACCACATGGCAGCCAGTAATCGGTCCATAGGGCAGTGTCAAGTCCATCGCCTATGACATGATAGATCAAACCAGAGCAGAGATGGCGAACTGATAGAATCTGACGCCAGCACCAAGAAGCCGAACTCGTCGCCAGGATAGTCCAAAGGCTCCTTCCTCGAAGCCGGTTCCGATAAACCCAACGCGGCCATAAAGAGGAGGAGTCAGAAAGTAGGAACCAGATGTGCTTCATGATCGAAGCCTGGTTCCACTCAACAAGACGCCGGATCCCGAGACCACCCTCCCGCCAAGGGTAACACAGATGTCTCCAAGCAACCTTTGCCCCTCTCGGAGCCAACGAAGACCCTCTCCAAAGGAACGCCGCAAGAGTCGACTCGATCTTCCTTATCATCGTCTTCGGAAGCATGAAGATCGACGACCAGTAGACCTGAGTGGCGAAAAGAACAGAGCGGATAAGCTGTAGGCGACCAGCATACGAGAGCGAACAGGAGGTCCAGAGCCATATGTGAGAGAGGATGCGATCCAGCAGGGGCTTACAGTCAATGTACCGCAGCAGAGAAGTGATAAGAGGCACTCCTAGATAACGAACTGGGCACTGCCCAAGACTGAAACCCAGTACACCCAAAATATTCTGCTGAGTCGCAAAGTCCACCCCTGCTAGAAAAACTGAGCTCTTCGCCGTATTCGAGGACAGGCTCGAGAGTACAGCAAAGCTGTCCAAAGCCTCACGAACAACAGATACACTACCTACATCGCCCCGACAGAATATCATCAGGTCATCAGCAAAACATAGGTGTGTCAACCCAGTAAGACGGCAGCCCAAATGATAACGAAAACGCGGATCATCAATAGCACGGCGAAGCAGCCCCCCAAAGACCCTCAATAGCGATAACAAACAAATAGGGAGAGAGAGGGTCACCCTGACGAACAACTCGACTGGAGTGGAAGAAATCCTGAAGCTCACCATTGATGGCGACAGAAAAGCAGGCCGTAAAGAGGCACTCGCGGACCCAACCGATCATAGTCTCTGGGATACCCATACTCCTCATACCAGCTAGGATGAAATCCCATCGGACAGTGTCAAAAGCCTTATGGATATCGACCTTCAGGGCACAACGAGGCGAAACCTGAAGGTGATAACCACGCATCAACTCCTGCGTCAAAAGAATGCTATCCGAAATCCGACGACCCGGAACAAACGATGACTGAGCATCACCAATCCCCCCGGGGAGGACACCCTTCAACCTATTTGCAATGATCTTAGTGATGCACTTATAGATTACGTTGCAACAGGAGATAGGGCGAAAATCACCAAAGGTGGAGGGGGTCTCCACCTTAGGCACAAGACATATCCGAGTGGTGTTCAGGGCACCCAGCATGCGCCCTGAAATGAAGAAAGACTACACGGCCCTAATCACTGCTCCTCCAACCACCTCCCAGGCCCTCTTAAAAAAGAGGGATGTGTAGCCATCAGGCCCTGGGGCCCTGTCATCGCCTATAGAAAAAAAAAGCATCCCGAACCTCAGCTGCAGAGATCACGGAGAAAAGCGGGCAAGCTTGATCCTCAGAGATGCAAGTCTCAAAAATGTCAGAAACATCCTCAGTCAGCGGACCACCCGGCTCAGTCAACAAATCCTGAAAGAATGTAACCCCGGTCTGAGAGATCAACTGCGGATCATATGTCTTGACACCATCAGAGTCCACAATCGATGAAATCTGATTCTGGGCCTGTCTATGGAGAACATAACGGTGGAAGAACCGAGTGCTCTGATCCCCGAGTGAAAGCCACTGAATACGTGACTTCTGACAGTAGAAAGCCTCCTCATCCCGACACAAAGCAGAATACTCATGAAAAGACTACGCTCCTCGAGACGTAGAGAAGGACTCTAAGGGTCCTCATCCAAAGCCCTCTGGCTCGTAGCCCAAGCATCACGGGCCACCTCAACTCTGGCCGAGATGTGACTGTAGTGGCGGGCGTTGAGGGCCTTCAACTCACTCTTTAGCAGCTTCAGCTTCTGAGTGAGCTGATACATCGGAGTACCCTCACCACAAGTGTCCCAGACTCGTCTGACAGTAGGGAGGAAGTCCTCGTGATCGCCCAAAAATTGAAGAACTTGAAAGGAAGTCATAGGGCACGACGTTCCCCAAGCCCTCGTACAACAATGGCGCTATGGTCCGAGACGACATGTCGGGCAAGGAACTCAGCGGATGCAATGGGAAAGTCACGAAGCCAACCCTCACTGACTAGGCACCAGTCAAGCCGCTTGAGAATCAAGCGGTCACCCTCGGCCTTATTGGACCATGTAAAGTGAAGACCCTAAGAGGAGATAGGCGCAAGCTCAGCCTCAGTAAGACACTCCTGAAAGTCATCCATGTGACCGGGCCAACCCTCCTGGCCTCCGCATCGATCAGATAGACTAAGGATGGCGTTGAAATCCCCAAGAAGGATCTAAGGCTCACCCAAGAGACTTGAGCTAGTGCTCCGAATATAGTCCCATAAAGCTCATAGAGGACCCGGCTCGTTAAAGCCATAAACAAAAGGAGCGAGAAAGCTCACAGCCCCAGAAAGATCAGAGATACGACAAGTGAGGAACTAGTCTCCTCCTCGAATAAACTCGACTGTATAAACACCCGGATCCCAAGCAACTATAATGCAACACCACGTAGGGCAAGCACCACTGCAGAGAAAGCTCCACCCATCAGCACAACAAGCAATCACCGCCTCAACATTAGAAGGTTTGGTTTTGGTCTTGACCAAACCAATGACAGATAAACGATTGGAAGAAATCCAATCACGAACAGCCCGGGAAGATTGGGGGTTGTTAAGCCCCCTAATATTCCAACAACCAACCACCATGATGAACAATCAAGTAGGAGCGCGGCCTGCGCGCTTGGTTGCAAGAGTAATCGGCCTCCTCGGGCCCTCAACGGCAACCTCAACACAAGGGGAAGTGGAAGTGTCCAACACACTCTCAAATCGGTGCGACCGATTCAAGGAACATACAAGAGGCGTAGCGACTCCAAGAATCCCATGCTGAGCCATCTCCACCTCAATAGGAACATCAACTATCTCTGAGTCTTCCCGAAGAGGAGTGGGAACAAAATCAGCGAAAGTCCAAGGTGAAAGAGAAACTGACGCAGACTCCAAAAGAACCGTGCGAGTGCTAACACCCTCCTCCCTAACAACTGCACCAACCGCCCTCCTCATCTCAACGGCGTCAACCATGCATGGGCGAGGACTCTCCAAGTGGCCCACATCATATTGATCGGCCTCATGCCCTAACGATTCAAAGGTCGGCCCATGACAAGTACCCCTAGAAGAAAGCCCCTCCAAAACGGGCCCATTTCCTCTAGAAGTAGTGGAGGTGGAATCACTAGAAGGAAGCCCCTCCAAAACGGGCCAATTCCGACTAGCGAGAAAAACGGTTGAGTCTCTAGGAGAAAGCACCTCCAAAGCGGGCCCAGTCCCCCTAGATGCAACAACGGACCGGTCACTAGAGGGGAGCCCCTCCAAACTCGGAGTTCTGTTGCTTCGAGTACATATATCACTTGGCCCACCCTTCCTTGGGAAGCTCTTGTCACCTGGGCTGCTCAGCACCTCAGGGGACGGGAGATTGGTAGTATCATAGCTCGACTCTGCCTCTCTGCGACTATGTATACTGTCTGGTACAAGCGCAACCTTCGGGTTCAGCATTCTCAGTCCAAGTCAGTTGCGGCCGTACGAGAGGAGATTACGGGTTTAGTCAGGAGCCGCTTGCTTGCTGCTTCTACGTTCAGAGGAGCTCACCATCACGCCTCATTACTTCAGCACTGGAGTTTTGAAACTTAGCTTCTTTTTTGTTCCATTTGTTATACTTTGGTTGCATGTTGTATGGAATTTGTCTGAACTTTTTTGACTTTGATTCATACTTGTAGGCTCCGGCCGTGTCCTGGGGTATGCCCCTTGTAGCTTGTACACATTTTTCTTTCTTCTATATATTTCGCTGACTTACCAAAAAAAAAATAGTTTTCATAATTTCATATTTAATTTTAAGAATTCTAGGGTTTTTCTCCTGCTCTCGGGTTATGAGAAAGTGAATACCTTTATTCTCCTTTATTTTTTATTATTTTCGTAATAAAACTGAAAGAGAAGACTGTTGAACCTTTCCGTTCTCAAATCTCATTTTTACGCACTACATCAATATAATACAACAAAAGTGACCCAAGGTAACACTTAAATTGTAACATTTGTTTAAAATGTTACCATATGTAGTGTTTAGGTAACACTTTTTTTATTGTTACATTTGCTTAGTATCTAATGTAACGCTTTAGAAGAACTGTTACATTTGCTTGGTACCTAATGTAACTGTTAAGGTTTCGAAGATTAGCTCTTGAGCCTTAACCTTGGTTGGGATAGTGAGAATATGAGATGAGAAAGAATATAGAGTTTAGATAAGAGAAAGAAGGGAAATTAGATGAGGAAATAGAGAGAGTTAGATGAGAGAGAGAATATTGATCTCAAAATGAGATTGTGTTTGATATTTGATTGAATGCCTCTCAATTATAGTAGAAAGCAACTACTTATAGGCAAGATCAAGCTTGCTAATACATTGCATCTTAGACTTACTAGCTTAACCGACTAAAGAACTATCTAGAACACTTAGAAAATATCTAATAACTAACATACTACCTAAATCTAACATCACCAAGACCAACAGCACAATACAGAACACTTGCAGCTTATTACAATGTAGTAAAGAAGCTAAAGACCAAGCTAATACATCACTAACTACTCTAATCAGCAACTAACAGCGCACACCAGCAGTAACAGACATTCAGCAATATTATGCAGCACATAACAGCATCAAGTAGCAACGCAGCAGCAAGCAAGTTAGCAGCAGAACAGAACAACAGAAGCATTTTAACAGACTTTAACTACCAACTAACATTCCCGCTATTTCCATCAATTAAAATTCAAGCCTCAAATTTTTGGTTTGTAACATTCCCTTCCCCTTGAGAACATTCTTGTCCTCAAGAATAGAAGAGAGTTGTCACAATGAAGACACTTATTGTATATGAAAATACACCTGAAGTGACAAAGTCTGCTGAAATCTGCAGCTGAGACACCCCATAAGCACTTCAATTGATCGTGATGTGCACTTGAGTACATAATGCTCTTCAGGAGGTCTACTACGATCAAACCAAACATCACCAACACATTCCGAACCTCTCTTGTTGCAGTTAACACTGCTCAAATCCCAGATTCGCTGCTGAAACTCACAAATGCAGATACAATTCTGAGTTTATGCATGTAGTAAGCTTCATTACCGATTTTGTGTCTCTTTGTCCCAATTAAATTTCATATGAAGTCCTTCAGCATCTCGGGAGGCCTTCCAAACTCAAACCAAGAGAGACAAACATTAATTTCTGCTTGTAAAAATTCTCAAATGCCGTTCAAACAGCTCCAAAACAGAAGTATTTCACTTCGAACTTGCCGATGGGCATGTCGAAAATGCATATTAGCCCCTGGAACTTGATTCCTTGCTGATTTAATGTGCTCTGTTGCAAAGATATTCAACTTATTCAGCTCACACACCCTGAACCAACTCATAACATGCTCAACAAACCCTTGATTGCTTCCCAATTCCACCCAAGCTACTGCAGAGTCCAATAATTCAGCATTGTGAGCTTGATGCAGACCATAATGATATATTGCAGCTCGGTTTATGTCCATATGGAAGCCACATGAAGTGAACAAGTTATTACACCTTCTAAAAGACATAATAGCATGAAACAAACTCAATCCGAACAGCTCATCTAATGCTAACAAAGAATCAATTGTAATTCTCCCAGCCATAACAGCATCTAACTTGAACTCCTGCTGCCCCAACTTGATTAACTGAGCTTTCGTGGCATTGGCTAGAATATCTGGGCTCTTGCTCCACCAAATCGAATACTCACGGGTCACAATCGAATTCCTATCATTGGACTTAAAGATGTACTCCCAATCAAGGCACCAATGACACAACTGCATAACTGAAATTAACTTCAGTGAAAGAGAACATCTGTCCTGATCCTTACTGTTGAAATGTAAAATATTTTCAGCTAGAAAAGATCTTGTTTCCTTGTTGTACTCTTTCATCCATATATTGAGAAAGTATTGAAGCTTGTGCATATTATTTTTCCATTCGAAACAACCACAACAGGTCACCCCAAGCGCCACCGGGTTCAGCACCCGAACAGCAGCTTCCATTTGCATTCGGTTTCGATTTTCAAATGCTATCACCGTTGGCTTGACTTGGTCTTGAGCTTCAGCTGTGAAGTCATATTTGAGGCCCAATACCTCCTCTAACCATCCATAACTCTTCAACCCACAAGCAACAGCTACCAACCCTCTAGGTAAGTGCTTTTGTATGAACCGAAACAACACGAATTCCGGGACAATGGGAACTTCATCGTCACACGAATTATGTAGCTTGTGAAATGTATAATTCCTGTCTTTATAATTGGCTTTGATGTTAACTACACAATGTCCCATAGCCTCAACCATTTCCCCACCAAAGCTTGTACCGACATTGCCTTTTTCAACATCAAACAACGGCACCGGGTGCGTAGCTCCTCCAAATACATGTAATTCATTCTTTCCCGGGTCAAAGGGACTTTTAACATTAGTTACATCAGCTAAAACCCCTGCTGGACAGCCTCTGGACTGATCTGAATACAGTCCCTGCAGGTTACTGCATTTATATGCATCTAACAACTCAATTGCGTATTCAACCACATTGCCTCTCCTTCGTTGGACTTTGAAACGCACTCTCACAGCTTGATTAGTTCTTTTCAGCAGAGAATCAACCCTTTTCGGCTTCGTATAAACTTAAAAATCTTCTCCCGGATCAGGAGGTAACTCTTCATATGAATGGGTCTTTGAACACACCGATATTCTCCTCAAAAGCACACTTTGTTCGGTATCCGGTAGTACCACAGCAGCAACATCTGATTGGCCAACAGAATGTAATTGTTCAGCCATGAAATTGCTGTAATTTTGATCCAAAATCAGCTCGACAGCAGGCCTCAAGTTCTGATTCTGCATACCAACTCGTTGTATACCATCTAAACCTTGTATACTAGCATATACATCAATAAGATCAGCGACTTGAGTTCGTTCTTGTTGATCATCAAGCATCATAGGTTGAAACACAACCACATGCTTCAATTTTGGCTTGAACAACTTCTTTTTGCCCACAACATCTCTCAATGCTACACTTAGTCGATTCCTCTTCGACTTACTCTTTGCTCTCTTAATCATTCCTCGGACATGTGAATCAAATTCCCAATCCGGATGCACGTCGTATTGTTTCTCAACATCGTCAAGAGACTCTAACTCTCGCATAGAGTCTTCGTAAGAATCCTCTTGTTCACATTCAGATTCTTCTGGCTTGTGTTCTACAATTTCGGCATTATCGTGATCAAGTTCATCTTCAACAACAACAGATTGTACCTCCTCTTTTTGCTCAACAACGAACTTTGGTTGTCTAACGCTATCAGCTAAATCCGGAAACTCATTTGCATCAAGAACACTAGCATAATCACCACTGATGTTAGTTACCGTTTGAACTGGATATTTCAGTTCTTCCATTAGCTGCTTAAATTCTTGTTTCCATTCTACCTGTGCTTGAATACATTCTTGATGCTACTTTATTACAGTCTCCAGCAACTCTTTCAACTCAGCCATATCGAGAATGAACAACTTCAAACTTGAACCAGCTCAGTTCGCAGAAAATGAGTTCGAAAATCGCACAAATGTAAAACTTGTTTCGCAGCTCGTCAACAATCACTAGCTTAATGAAATTGTACTCCTTCGATCGCACAAACAAGCATTTGCTATTGGTTCTATGATCGTCAATGATTGCAATCCCTAACTGATAAACTTCGAATAGAACACTGACAAACCCTAACCGCGAACGACCTCTGACAGGAATGTTTAGTCGAGTAATTGGACTTATACTTGCTGAATTAGGCTCGACTCTAACCCAAAATCAAGTTCTTAACACAACACTTAAGCGATCTCAACTAACGAAATCGGATTTCAACACTCTCACTTCGCCTGTCAGATTTCGCCTGCTGCTGACAAATTTTCGCCTAAGCAAAATATCGACTCAATAACACGTAATTCTCAGAGATCACCATTGATTCTGATAAATTCTCACTACTTCCAAGCTCACCAACACAAATTCGACATCATCAAACAACAAACACGAATTTCTCAATGAATTGCAACTTGAAGATCACAAAGCATTACCTCAATCTTCCACTTCTGAATTGCAGAACCTGAATAAACCTCAATTCAGATGATTTCCTGCTATTTGGATGAAGATCAAGTATAATGTGGATCAAATCAACCTTCTTCAATGCAATTGATCACCTTAATCCCAACTGCAAGCGATATTCCCAGGCTGATGCAAAAACTGATGCAATACGAGCCAAAATTACTTCAATTTCTCAGATTTGAATTCTGATCCAAATCTGACTTAATGCAATATCAAAACTTCTTTTGTTGATTAACTGCAACACAATTAATCAGATTTTATAATTTTTTTTTCAGATACGAGATTGATTCGGAAGCCAAACCTAGCTCTGATACCAATTGTTAAGGTTTCGAAGATTAGCTCTTGAGCCTTAACCTTGGTTGGGATAGTGAGAATATGAGATGAGAAAGAATATAGAGTTTAGATGAGAGAAAGAAGGGAAATTAGATGAGGAAATAGAGAGAGTTAGATGAGAGAGAGAATATTGATCTCAAAATGAGATTGTGTTTGATATTTGATTAAATGCCTCTCAATTACAGCAGAAAGCAACTACTTATAGGCAAGATCAAGCTTGCTAATACATTGCATCTTAGACTTACTAGCTTAACCGACTAAAGAACTATCTAGAACACTTAGAAAATATCTAATAACTAGCATACTACCTAAATCTAACATCTCCAAGACCAACAGCAGCAGCATGCCTACTGCGGGCTTACAATACAGAACACTTGCAGCTTATTACAATGTAGTGAAGAAGCTAAAGACCAAGCTAATACATCACTAACTACTCTAATCAGCAACTAACAGCGCACACCAACAGTAGCAGACATTCAGCAATATTATGCAGCACATAACAGCATCAAGTAGCAACGCAGCAGCAAGCAGGTTAGCAGCAGAACAGAACAAAAGAAGCATTTTAACAGACTTCCTGCCATTTCCATCAATTAAAATTCAAGCCTCGGATTTTCGGTTTGTAACAGTAACATTCTAAAAAAATTGTTGCATAAGCCATATTATAGGCAACACTTTTTATGAAGTGTTACATTTGTTGCATTTTGTAACACTTTAAATCTGTTACCTAAAACTTTCTCTTTTTTTAAATAAATTTATGTTTTGATACATGAGAACCAAATAGTTTTAAGATTAAATTTTAAGGGCAAATTACATAACAATGTTGTGAGATTTTGTGTATTAATTATAGTACACAAAATTTGTGAAGTAGTATTTTTGCTCAAAAGTTACATACATTTAATAAAGCAGTTAAAATTACAATGACTAGGCGTACAAAGTTGACGTTTTCTATTAGTAAACTCACAATCCTCTTAATATAACTACCTTCATCATACGCACGACCTATAATTTTATTGCTTATATTACATTTTTATATATTATTATTTAGAATATTTTACTAAATATGTTTTACTTTGAACTAAAATAATATTTAACAATAACTATAGACTAAAAAATTACAACAACAACAACAGTTCGAGTGCCTCGCGGCTCCCGCAGAAAGCAGGGTCTGGGAGGGGTAATGTATGCAGCCTTACCCCTTCCAGGTGGAAAGGAGGTTGTTTCCAAGTACCCCCAACTGAAGTAATTGAATGCCTACAAATAAACCACCAATTAATTACCAATGAGTTTTGAGGAAAAAGAAGAAGGAGAAGAAGAAGAAGAAGAAGAGGAAGAAGCATGATCAAAGACTAAACTAGTCTATAAGTGCTTCACCTGAGGTTATACCTACCTAAGGATCTTAAACTACCAGTCCCTCCCCGCACTAATCTACTATGCCATCTCCGCTACCCTTATGCTAGCCCTCCATCGTGTCCTATCTGAGGCCATCTCCTCTCTTAGGTTTAGGTGGGTTATGTCGTAACGATCCGTCTCCAGCCAACTCTTCTTTGGTCTGTCCCTCCCTCTTCTGCCTAGCGTCGTGTGAAGCTGTTCACACCTCCATTTATAGACTAAAAAAATAAAAAATAAAAAATAAAATTAATATATCAAATTTTAAAATATTAATATAACTTAACGAAATTTTATCAAGAAATTTGACTTTATTCAAATTTAACTTGTTCGAAAAAAGTATCGCTAATTTTGACTAAAAATTTCCCCAAAATATTGGGGGTCAAGTAATTTAAAAAAAAAAAATTAAAGTTACTATTCAGCAAACCCACTCCTCCTCTTCCCCTGTATCTCTTCGTTCATCTTCACTCTCTCTCTGACTCAAACTCAGCTTGACTCCTCGTCACCGTCACTGCCTCGCGCTGCTCGCCGCCCCGCCGCCATTGCCGTCGCTGTCGCACCAGTCCTCTGTTGCCCTCGCCACCCGTCCTCTGTTGCCGCTCGCTCACGACCTTATCTTTCTTTTGGCATCTCTCCCTCTCGTTTTTCCTTTACTTTTTTGTTAATTTTTTCTTTGATTTTTGTTGATTTTCATATTGATGTTGTTTATGTCTTAAAATTGAACCTTAGACACTGTTTTAGGTCAAAAATGGGAACCCTAGACCTTATTTGCCGCTCTTGAGATCAACTGATTTCTTCTTTTGTAAAAATAAACCCTAATTAACTAATTTCACAATTTTTTATAAGTTACTCTTTATTTTTGCTAATTTAAGTTAAAATAGTTTCCAAAAGTACAAAACCAATATGGTGCTGACCTCTTAAGGTTGCCCTTTTCTCCGTTTGTGGTAAGCTTATATCTATTGGTTGTGAATTTCTGTTATGGATTTCAGTTATTTGAACGTACTTGACCTATGTACTAGTATGTTAAGTTTATGGCATGTAATGTAGTTAGTTAAGCTAGAACCTTGCTTGGCTAGTTGTTAATTTCATAATTGTTGGAGTAATGTTCGAACTTATATGAAGTTTGAATTAAACTTCACAGGTTAAATTCTATTCTGATAGCTTATTTCTAAAACAATTCCATATTAGATTGTCAACCACTAGGTTAAGATTTTTGAGAAATTGAATACCCTAAAGCTAAACTAGGGTGTTATCAAATGGTTGAGAAAGATTTGAGGCCTTATAAGTAGGTAAGAGTGGGATGCTATCATATTTAACAAACTTTAAAAGAGTTATGAACCTTATAAGCTCTTTTAAGTTTTTTGATTTTCAGGAACCTTTAAAGTAAGTTCTCATCTCTGAATTGTAGATACCAAGCTATTCTCTGAATCAATTTATGAAGAGGTGTATTATGTTTCATATCCCATATCTTGTCAAATGAAGAAGGGATGAAATAGAATGTTGAAATGCTTTTAACGGCAAAGAATTAAAAGACAATGATATGATGAAAATGACCAATGGAGATAGTTGTTGGGTGATAAATCTAATTCTATTTAGCATTGACCATCTTTTGATTGCAACTAAGAAAGATTCTACGCAGACAATGAAAAGTATCAGAGTAGAAAACTTATGCATCTAGTGAGGAATCTTAACATTGAATAATCAAGAACTATACCAAAGTACATGTAGCATAGTAAGCACATTATTGATAACTGAAAGAAAGACAAGAAAAAGTGCAAATGACAAATGCTGCTAAGGGAAAAATATGACTCAAAGGGTCTCTGGACAAAAGAGCCCCCTTCAATTGATGGATCCATCACTAGAATTTGCTTTTATCATACTATAAGAGAGTTGACGCAAACACATTCAATGTTGTCCAAGGAAAACAGAGAAAACATAGGTTAAGGGCATTCAAGGAGAAAAAAGAAGAAAGCACCCATTAGTTGATATAACAAAGAGACCTGTTTTTATTGAGGTAATGAATGTTATTTTTCCCTTTTATGTTGGGGCTTTAAACCTAATATAGGCATACACTTACAAGAGACATTAATGCAAACAAGTACAATGTAAATGGTGTATTTTAACATAGACTCTCAAGGTACTTGGGCTACTCTTCTACAAAAACATGGACTCTAAACATTGATGCAAACTTGGTGTTTCTTTTCGTTTGCTTGTAATAACTGGTTTTATGTACAACAGTTAATAACTGGTTTTATGTACAACAGTTAATTTGAAACTATAATATATAAGCAAGTTACCATTCTCTCAATCTCCTCTTGTGTGTGCAATCTTGATATGTGTCATTCTTGTTTTATGTTAAATTTGGGATTTATTTGTTTAGCTGGGGGCGCTTGTTTTATGATATAGGACTTGCAAAATTGGAGGCCAAAGCTAGATGCCCAGTGAAAAGCTACCGAGATGTAAGTGCCCCACTTTTGAACTTATTCTTTGCAAAATTGACGAAGTGCTTGGCATGATTATGATGCTTATTGTGCTATTAATTCTCGTATTGCAATGGAAAACTTGATGCCATGTTTGTTGATGATAATTGATTGTCTATTATGAACCTTATTGGTTGGAGGAAATCAAGCACGTTACGACTATAAGTACTATGCTGTTGTTTTGGATATTCTAATATCTTGGCATGCTTGTTGGTACCGAAGTTCTTAGTGCTGAAGTTACTTCTTTCTTACATTTTATTTCCCATAGTTGAGGTTCCTTTTTTGGATGAATAGTTATTTAGAGTTCATCTAAGTGATTTGGGCTCCTGTGATATCTATTGTGCTTCATGAATGACTTCATGGTTTACTTATTGCCAAATGAAGTACTTATTGCCCAAACCCTGTTTTGGGAGAGAGCCCTTGAGGCACTGGGGTTTTTTTTTTATTTGTTGTTATTGTTATAGGGAACCATACTCCCCTAGATGTTCCACATTCCCGTTACTTCTTGTTGAATTCCTTTCTTGAATGAAATGTAGATGTGACTTTTTGCTCTTGGAATTTGACGTCACATGATATGGTAGTTACAAGAAGGATTGGCATTGCTTGTTTTATTAATATTCCTCGTTTATAACATTTAATCATGTTGTTATTGGATTGTGGTCTTCTGGTTTTCGATGTTAAGAGATTCTATCTTTTTAATGTTAATGCTTAGTTTTAATTGCTAATGATTGAGATATTACGCTTATCTATTAGGTATCTTGGGGTGTTGAGGCAATTTAGTATCGATGCATCATTCTTTTAGATGTGTTAATATCATATTGCACTCTTGATATCGAGTTCCATCTTTATGGGAAAGTGTGCATTCTTTTGAGAGCATTAACGAATTTGCCATGTTTGTAGCATGATATTCTGTTATAGACTGTATTCCTCTTGTCTAATCCTTAAAGGTTTATATGGAGTGGCCATCCTTTGGCATCCTTTTTGAGAATGCTACGTCTCTGTGCCATCTCAGACAATTAATTTCTGCAGATCGAATGCTTGCATCTTCTATCAATACCAAAAATCAACTTTTGCCATCTAAACAGATATAGCTTTTTTTTTATTTCTCTTAATCAATATTTTAGAGAAATGTTTTTGGAATGAAATTGGAAACATGGTTAACGTACTAAAAATATTTTGGTATCTTTTTTGTGAGCTAGCATAGTAACTACTTAATCCTTTTGCTTATTTATGATGTTGTTTCTTACTCTATTTGATGTAACTACTGAATATGTTATGAGAATGTGACCAATTTTATAGTTGTTTTAGTAGATATAATATAAGTAGTTTGTTTATGAGTAGATTTTTGATACATGTAGTTCTAATTAATTTGTAATAAGTGTGCCTTATGTCCCATGTTTTTTTATGTAACTTTGCATGATTCTCATTTGTTTTTTGCTTTCTTGTAGGGGGATGATGTTTCATCAAGGGGTGCTTAAGGAGTTATTAGGTTTGTTTTGTTCAAAGGTGTTCGACAATGTTATCAAGTTTAAGGTTAAATTTGATAAGATTTTGTGGTATTTTTAGTATTTACATTGTGGAGACTTAATTTGTATGTATATGGATTCTCATTGTAAATGTGAAACACTTCACATTTCGGATCTTTTTATGTATGGATATGGATTATTATTGTGCATTTCGAAGATATGTTTTGTTTGCGTTTGGAAGTTGGATGCTTTATCGAGATGGATACAATACATTAGTTCTGCAACAAAATGCTTGTATTGAGCTTATAATTGTTGCACTAGTCAGATCGTTCACCTATCATGGCATTAATATAAATGACTATGCGTCAATAAAAAATTATTACGCTAGGTTTCAGAAGACCATTACTTAAGATTATAAAAGTGTTATATTAGGGAAAAAAAAGTTCTATATGATCCTCTTAATAAAACCGTTACATTAGATCAAAAATCGTTACGATAGGTCTCATTTAATTGTTACCTAATGGTTTTGGGAAAGTGTTATATTAGATGCATACCTATGGCAACACTATTAAAAACTGTTACATTAGGCTAAAAAACCGTTACATTAGGCTAATGTAATACACCTCTAACGTAACGGAAAAAAAAGTGTTCCATAAGATCTAAGGTAACACTTTTACAACCTAAGGCAACACTTTTTGTTTGTTACATATGGTCAATTTTGTTGTAGTATCTTACTTCATCTAACAGAAAAAGAAAAAGAGAATATAATATAAAAGAAAAATCTAGTGGTCAAACTGAGAAAAGTCATGAAGGTTTTCAAAAAAAAAAAAAGAAGAGAAAAGCCATGAATGCATATTTAAAAAATAACGTTTCTATATACGGTAAAATATGAATGATATTACTATCTTTGAATGTAACTGAAGTAATAGATGTGTCTGTTCAAAAAAAAAAAAAAAAAAGTAATAGATGTGAAAATTTTAAAAATTAGTTTTAAAAAAAAATAAAAGAATACAATACAATTTTAAGTAGCATGCCTGCTTTTATCACATAAACAAACATTCTAAGTTAATGTCATTAATCTCTCTGGTTTTGCACATTTCTATTAATCCCACCTACATTATTAACTATTTGTGTCTCAATAGTATTAGTCCCACCTGAAAATATACGCAATCAATCAAGCTTGACCGGAGTAGTGTATTATTGATGGCTACTTTTTGAAGGGGACCGTTATCTTTTGATTGGATTGTCATGTACGAATTTGGACGATTTTAAATAACCCAAAGAATTAGTGTAATATGGTTTTTTTTAAACTCTAGTAGTCTAACAATAGGAAAAGAGGAAATCTTTTTCTTTGACAACATTGTTTATGTGCAGCTTATGTTGGACAAAATCAAGGAGTTTCATCGGTAATTGTCCATAAACTACTTTGTCATCATGCCATCGTTGATCAAAAAAATAAAAAAATCATGTCATTGTTATTGTTTGATGTAGCTTTCTGTTTTGACACTTTCAATACTTATAATGAATTGTTATGTCAAAATTGACAACAATATGATCCAAGGTCAAATAAAATATAATATGAGGACTCTGCCATCTCATGGACTATACTTAAAAGAACATCGCATGCAGTATAAATGCTCGCTTAACAAATTTATCAAGGAAACGACTGGAGCTTCAATTTTATTCTTTAATAAAATAATATTAACATAATAAATCTGGATTTTAGTATATTATTCCTAACAATACATACATGCATATATGTATATAGATACAAAAAAAAGTACAATAGAAAACATTACAAAAATAGCCAAGAGTATCTTGGAGAAGAAAATATTTACACTAAATTATTTGATCCTGATGTGTTTGTTTTTAAATGCTGTGCGTCTTGCCTTGTCAAATTTTTTCCGATTTTTGGAATACATAAATCATTATAAATAAAACATTTTATCGTTAATTCACTTCAGCTTTAAAGAAGAATTACTATGCGCATATATAACCCAAAATTCTGTTGCTATGATGGAAAGCTCCAATATTCTTGTCAAAAGTACTATCCAGGTTCACAAAAGTACCATAAGTGTGGTCAAAAGTTTCATTTTGTGGTAACAACCCCTTTTCGTAACATAACCTTGTATTTCATAACTTTTTGTCAGTTCATTTTATACATAAGTAATTATACATTACAAATTTTAAAGTTAATTTATTTAATCTTTAAGTAAGAAATATTATACACATGCATATACAATCAAAAGTTCCATTGTTAGGGTAAAACGTTCCTATTTATGGATCATAAGTACGTTTCGCTCTCCTTAAAGTACCATTGGTGTGGTGAAAAGTTCTGTTTCATGCTAAAAAGTATCATTTTATTGTAACACAACCTTGTATTTTGCAACTCATTGAAATTTATAATATTTTAACTACAATTTACTACAGTTCCATAAATATAACACTATAACGTAAATGGCACGTATAATGGTGTAAACATTCCTTTTTATTTTTGAAATAAAATATAATTTCGAAGATGTTATTTCTAAGCAATAATTATTTAATATTGCAGTGAAAACTATTAAGGGTTGAAGAAGTACGTAAATGCCCATACATACGTATATAGGTACATAATAATGGACAATGACAAACACTGCAAAAGTAGCCAAGAGTATCACGGAGAAAAAATTACTTTTAATAAATTAATTGATCCACAGGTGTTCGTCATTAAATAATATAAGTCTTTCCTTGTCAAATGTTTTTCTATTTTTAAAATGCATAAATCATTAGAAATAAAAGATTTTAAAGTTAATTTACTTTACCTTTAAAGAAGAAATACTATGCGTGTATATACGGCCAAAAGTTCCATTCCTATCATAGAAAGCTCTAATGTTCTAGTGAAAAGCACCATCCATGGTCGCAGAAGTACCATTGGTGTGGTGACAAGTTCCATTTTGCGGTAACAACAATTTTTTTAAAATACAACAACAATAATAAAACTCAGTGTCACGAGGGCTCCTGCCAGTACAAGGTCTAGGGGGTCAGATGTGTGTACCCTTACCTCTTTAGGGTTCTATATCCTAAAAGAAGGCTGTATCTGAGAATAATAATATTTTCAAAATATTATTTTTAAATAACAATTATTTATTATTGAAATAAGAAATATTATTTGTAAACAAAATACACACATATCCATATATACAAATACAAATACACAATAATAGACAATCATAGACAATGAAATATTTAAAATAAATTTTTTTATTTTTATGTGTTTTTGAATAAATGATGTAAGTCTAGCCGTGTCAAATTTCTTTGCCTATAACATAATAAAAATTATAAATTATTAATTTTAAAAGTAATTTACTCATTATCAAATTAATATATATACATACATACATATAGTTAACCAAAGGGCGCACCAACACGCTATCACCGGATCCCATTAGAACTCCGAAGTTAAGCGTGCTTGGGCGAGAGTAGTACCAGGATGGGTGACCTCCTGAGAAGTCTTCACTCTCAATTTGGGGGGCACAGGAAAACAGTCTCTCTTCATATTAACACCCTGAAAGGGGAAAGCTGCGTACATCAGTCCCCCCAGACCCCGTGTAGGCGGGAGCCCTTGAGGCACTGTGTATGTTCTTTTTTATTTTTTACAAAATTACATATAGTTAAACATGACATAGGTAAGGGCTTAAGGCAATCTACAAACCACGATACTATGCGAATTGCTCCATGTTGATGCAAACTAGTTCGTTACTAAAATATGATCAACAATTCAGGCATGAAGGAGAAAAATTATTCAAACTTGAGTAAAATACGAAAGACTTATTGTTTTATTTAAATTCCATCACTATTCATGTTGTCTTATTGAACTCTTTGACTTTAAAGAATGAATAAGTTACTGAACATTTTTTTCACCACAATTTTGCCTCAAGAAACTATCAAAGTTGACAGGGAACATAGTACTCCAACAATTGTCATTGATTTTCTTAATTGCACTACAACAGTTTGGACCGATTGTTCCGAACTTCAGCCTCGCAATGAAGGATAAGATCTCCATCAAACACCCAGGTGCGCTTCTTATAGGTTTCAAGCAACTTTTTGTGTCTTACTTTGACCACACAACCAAGTAACTCGGTGAAGATGCGGGGGAAAGTTGAGCTGAACCCAAGAGGATAGATAGAGAGAATATGCATCCGAAAAATAACATATGGAACATCAATAGTGATGGCTTGGCCATTTTATAATATCCTAGTTATTTTTCGATACTTTCTTAGAACATGTCATTACGTATTTTGGAGAACAATATTTATAGGAGGATTAGATGGTGTAACCAAGGGGATGAACGTAAAGCAATTAAGTTAATTATTATTATTAAAACATTTTAGTCTTAATCTGGTGTTAATAACTTAATTTCAATTCATAATTTGAACATTTAGCGTTTTCCTATTAAATTTATTTAGCTTGAAATAGCTAAATTAGCTATATAAATAATTTATTTATATTTGTGAGAGGAATAAAGAAGATCCTAACTTGGTTGGTGGGAAACAATTATTTATATCTTTTGGCACTTCTAGGTAAGGCAATGCATTTGTAACCATTAAACTAAAATAATATATCAATTTAAATTTAAATTAAAAGAAGGGAAGGCAACATTCAAAATGAAAATAAGACAAACCAATAGAGAAGAACTATGGATACATAATTCAAAAAAATGATATTTCCAATGGCAAGAATATACAATGGCACTAAAAGGTGGGAGTATGTTGCTTTCTCTGGCGATTTTGCTGGTGGTGGACGGACCGGGCTAGGGTTTGTCCACTGATGGCTAGAGCGCGTAGCCGCCATCCTCGAGGCTGAGGGGGTGGGTCATTAATGATCGAAGGTCGTTGCTCTTCTGGACGTTGTGGTCAAGAGAGCTGAGAGAGTTTGAATAGGGTTTCGGAACCCATCCCTGTTTTTGATCTGTGTCCATGATGCCTGACAGAGGAAGCCGAGGTTGTGGAAGATTCTCTAGCTGAGGGAGAAATGAGAGAGAAGGTTGCATCTTCCACAGTGGGGGCTCTGATAGGGCTCCCTTCAATCCTAAATATAGCTAATGAGAGGTCCGCTTCTGCAATGAGATGGGCTAATGCAGATGTTTCAGAGGGCACTGCGATTGTTGAGGCCTCACTAGATGCTACAGGGGATGCTCTCCTGATTCCTCTGGCAGTTGATGGAAAAGATCCGAAGGATGGGAAACGTATGAGATAGTTGTTTACTTCAAATCGTGCTCGGGAAAAGGATCTCCATCTTAGGTTTGTTCTAGAGGCTGCTACAACAAATGTCATTTTATTACAAATTTTCTGAATCAGAGGACCATATTCATTTTATTACGGACTCGGTGGGATATTTGGTGGGAGGTTCGCTTTCATTTGTTGCTATTAAGGACTTGGTACGTTCTTTGTGGCCAACAATGACTAAACCAAATGTTATACTCCATGATAAGGGTTGGATCATATTTGTTTTTGAGAATGATGAGGACAGAGATTTGGTCCTGAAAGAGGGTCCATATTCGATGCGAACATTTCCCCTTGTTCTGAAGAAATGGACCCCTACTTTCAATTTTGAGGAAGAGGAGATGATTTCTGTCCAAATTTGGGTGAATCTCTCAAATTTAAGATTGCAATTGTCGCAATGTGTTATGAATCGTTAGATTTTGATTGTAATTTTGGTTGTATTCTTGGGTATTGTCTTCATTGTTGAGTTGTCATGTATTCAAAAGTTAGTTGGGTTGGTTTGGCGCCAAGGCAAGGTCGGTTAGTGGTCAAGATAGGTCAAACTTGGCGGTTGTGCATTTTGGCGCCAAAATTCTGTTTGAGTCGGTTATGGTAGTTGGCTAGGTTCAATGTTCCTAATTTTGTATAAATAAGCTCTAAGCATGTAATTTCTTCATTCAATCAATAAAATTCAGATTTTCCTTTGGAATTTCTCCCTCTTTTCTCATCTACTTCTCTATTTCTCATCCCCTTTCACTTCTCTTCTCATCTCAACTCTTCTTCTACAAGGTTAGCCTTTCAATTTCGAATTGGAAGATAACAATTGGTATCAATATTAAAAAAAATCATGATCGAAGGTGTAAGAACTAGATCTGGAGCTGGAGGAGCAAATGCACCTAGTCCGGAGATGAACTATGCTGCTGTGGTTGCAGGTCCTAATGTATCTCATGCTAAGGAAGCTGGTGCAAACGTTACAACTGGACCTGAATATATCACTACTTATCATCTTCGGAACATAAATGATAATATTGAAAGAATGTTAAAGATACAGCAGTTACTTTTGGAAAAAGATGCGAATAAGGAAGATCTGTTGCAACAAATTGAGGTGAAGCTTGTGCAGTTGCAGGAACAGGTTAATAAGCAAGGAGAATCCTCAATTAAAGCAATCCTTAAGCCAGCTAGTCAGATTTTTCAACATGTTGAAGTGGATCAGCAGCAAATCAAGGTTGACAGAACTAAAGAGTTGTGCAAGACTCGAGGAAAGTCTCCGATGTTGCAACCTGAAGTAGGACCTTCAATCCACATCAGATTAGCTGAGAATCAACCTTTACAACTTGAAATTGATGTAGATAATCAGGATCGTGCCTCAGGACAAGTACATTGCAGATCTAATGCCTTAAATGCAGATCACAACTTCAGGCAACAGAATTCTACTTTGCTTCACAGAATTGCAGATGACGAGCTTGAACATCCAGATAGACCTCCTGATCGACAATTTCAGCATAGATCGAGGAGTAATGACAACTCATCTGGTGGCAGGAGTGGAACTTACAGGCAGCCAAGGGTGGAGATAGATCCTTTTGATGGAAAACAACCAAAATCTTGGCTGAGAAGATGTGACCGGTACTTTCAGTTTTATAACATACCAGATGATGAAAAGCTTCAGGTAGCTGCACTACATTTACATGGCGATTATGAGGTATGGTATTATAGTTTGTTGAAGAGCAAACCTAATCTTTCTTGGGGCCAATTCGTAGAAGAAATGTGTGAACGATATGGTGAGCAAGAGGTGATTGATGTTGTGGACAGTTTTAATAAGGTGTACCAAACTTTAACCGTGAGGGAGTATATGATTAGATTTGAGAATTTACAAACTAATTTGTTGTCCATCATATCCATTGCTCCAGAGGACACACAATCCTATTATGTCTCTTGTTTCATTAGTGGATTGAAGCCTAGTATCAAAAATATGGTGAAAGCCATAGGTCCTAAAACATTGTCTAGTGCTTACAACAAGGCTAAGTTGATTGATGCTACCTTAGCCAATTCAAGTGACAAGAATAAGCTCCATGGCAGTAGTAACAGACCGCAGCAGAACAAGCATTCTGGTCCAAGATTTACCCGTGTTGTTGACAAGAGTTCAGTGAGGTTATGCTTTCTCTGTAATCAGCCTTATCAGCTTGGCCATAGGTGTAAATCTCAGACCTTAATGTATGCTAGACGGTCCCGTGCTGGGGTTGCATCGGGTAGTGAAGATTCAGATGCAGAGGAAGACAGTGATGGTCCTACTTCACAAGATGGGATGACAGATGATGAAGTTGAGATATCCATGAACGCCTTGACCGGGAGTGGAGCTCATAATACCATTAGAATTAGAGACAAGGCTGGTAAAACCTCTATCGTTGTTCTTATTGATAGTGGGAGCACACATAGTTTCGTTGATCCTAAGTTGATTAAAAAGGTAAGGCATGAAGTGACAAAGACTCACCCATTGGCAGTCATGGTGGCTGATGGCAATTCACTAACAACTCAAAACAAGTTCCTAGCATTCCCATGGTCTATGCAAGATCATCAATTCACCTTTTATTTTAGAGTACTTCCTTTGGGAGGTTGTGATATGGTGCTAGGGGTGGATTGGATGAGAACCTTCAACCCAGTGGTGTTTGATTTTGATAAAATGACCGTGGCATTTGAGGTTCATGGCACCAAGGTCTCTCTGCAAGGCATATCAGAGGAAGCTCAGCTCAAGTTGATTGATGGTAAGCGACTTCAAGGAGGAATCAGGAAGAAAGCAGTCCAGTGGCTCGGGCATTTGTTTGTGATCTCCTCTGTTAAGCTGCAGCCGGACATCAAGCCAGAAGTTCAGGCCTTGGTTGAAGAGTTTGAGGACATTTTTGAGCAACCAAAGAGCCTTCCTCCTCAAAGAAGCATGGACCATGCCATTCCTCTTCGTGCGAATGCTGATCCGGTCAAGATTAGGCCACACCGCTATGCTCACATGAGTTTCATTAGGCCAAGCCATAGTCCTTTTGCTTCACCTGTGATCCTTGTGAAGAAGAAAGATGGCTCAGCTAGAATGTGCATTGATTATCGGCAATTGAATTCTTTGAAAGTGAAGGATAAGTTTCCCATTCCCGTCATAGATGATTTGCGGAGCATGCTTCTTCTCTAAGCTTGATTTGAGACAGGGGTATCATCAAATCAGAGTTCTTGAACCAGATATATACAAGACTGCTTTTCAGACTCATCATGGCATTTCGAGTTTGTTATTATGCCTTTCGGCCTAATAAATGCTCCGGCCACTTTTCAAGCGGCAATGAATGATGTTTTCAAACCTTTCTTGAGAAGATCAGTGCTCGTATTCTTCAAGGACATACTGATTTATAGCTCCTCTTATGAAGATCATCTCACTAACCTTAGACAAGTCTTTGTGGTGATGCGGCAACACAAGTTCTTTGCGAAGTTGTCCAAGTGTTCGTTTGCTTAGACAATGCTTGAGTATTTGGGCCATGTCATCTCTCAAGAAGGAGTTTCCACTGATCCTACTAAGATCCAAGCAATGCAAGATTGGCCAATTCCAATAACGATGAAGCAATTGAGAGGTTTTTTGGGATTGACCGGGTATTATAGAAAATTCATTAAAGGATATGGTTACGTTGCCAAACCTTTAACATAACTCTTGAAGAAGGATGCATTCACATGGAATGAGAGGTCACAGGCTGCATTTGAAGCTCTTAAGTCCGCTATGTGTGCTGCACCAGTGTTGGCAATGCCAAACTTTACCGAGAGCTTTGTTTTGGAGACAGATGCAAGCGGTTCAGGTACTGGGGCTATTCTTTCTCAACATGGAAGGCCTATTTCTTACTTGAGTCAAGCTCGTAGTCCCAAGCATCAAGCTATGTCGACTTTTGAGAAAAAATATTTAGCAATTCTTTTAGCCGTTGAAAAATGGAGGCATTACTCGGATGGTCACAAGTTCATCATTCGAACGGATCACCAAAGCCTCAAGCATCTCCTTGAGCAAAATATTGTGGCGAGAATTCAAAAGAAGGGCCTAATGAAGATGCTTGGCCTTGATCATGACATTGAGTATAGAAGAGGCAAGGAGAATGCTGCAGCCGATGCCTTGTCAAGAAAATTTGAAGATGCTGAAATGGGGTACTGCAGTGCTACAACCGTGGTGATCCCTTCATGGGTGGACGAGCTTTACAAGACATATGAGGGTGATTCTTTTGCCC
Organism: Simmondsia chinensis; assembly: GCA_018398585.1. Lineage (NCBI taxonomy): Eukaryota > Viridiplantae > Streptophyta > Magnoliopsida > Caryophyllales > Simmondsiaceae > Simmondsia > Simmondsia chinensis. Next base: position 29,597,476 of record JAGTTD010000010.1, on the reverse strand, counting down.
AAGAATATGTAGCAGCTGCCCTTGTGAAGGATGCAGGAAAAGATGGCAACGCAGCTGGAATTTCAGTGCAAAGAGGTATGATCAAAGTACATGGCAAATTGTACATTGGGTCTGCTACTGGGTTAAGGGATCAGATTATACAAGCTTCTCATGATGCAGCTTGGGGAGGTCATGCCGGCATAGAAGGTACTTATCAACGGGTCAAGGCTTACTTTAGTTGGCCAAGTATGAAAAGGGAAGTGAGTGAGTATGTTAAGGCTTGTGAGGCATGTCAACAAACCAAATTGGGAGATCATCGTTACAAGGGTCTTCTTCAACCCCTTCCCATTCCGGATGGAGCTTGGATCAACATTAGCATGAATTTCATTGAAGGATTGCCAAGATCCGAGGGCAAGGAAGTCATATGGGTGGTAGTGGATCGTTTCACCAAGTATAGTCATTTCATTACTCTTGCTCGTCCTATTTCTGTTGAAAAATTGGCACGAACCTTCTTTGACAACATTTACTAGTTACATGGATTGCCTCAATCAATTGTTTTGGATCGTGATAAGATTTTCACAAGCACATTTTGGAGGGAGCTGTTCAAATTGATGGGTACAACGTTGGCACTTCGTTCCTCTTATCATCCTCAAACGGATGGCCAAACCGAACGTGTCAACCAATGTGTAGAGCAGTATCTCCGGAGTATGGTTTTCTCACGGCCTAGAGAGTGGAATCATTGGCTTTCTTTGGCGGAGTACTAGTTTAACACTCACTTTCATGCATGCATAGGCACTTCACCTTTCCAAGCCTTGTATGGCTATTCTCCTCCCTCTCCAATGTTGCTGCAGCAACTGGGAGCTCTTGATTTAGCAGTAGGTGATTTAGTGCAGCAGAGGAAGCAGATTGTGCAAGTGCTTAAAGATAAGCTCGGGCACGAATGAAATTTTATGCAGATAAAAAGAGGGTAGACAAAAGTTATGAAGTTGGAGATATGGTCTACCTAAAATTACAACCGTATAGACAGTCTTCTTTGGCTGTCAGGTGAAATGTCAAGCTAAGTGCCCGTTTCTTTGGTCCATACAAGATTTTGGAGAAAATTGGCAATGTTGCATACAAGCTTGACTTACCTTCACATTCATACATTCACCCGGTATTCCATGTCTCTCTACTTAAAAACTAGGTCAAGAAGGGAACTGAAGTTGTTCGGGAGCCTCCTGAAGCAGGGTCTAATGGGAAGCTGCTGCTGCACCCAGTTGCTGTCAAGGCTCGGAGAAAGCTGCGGGTGGGAAATGGTGCGTTGCAAGAGGTGTTGGTGAAATGAAGCAACTTGAACATGAGCTTTGTGAGTTGGAAAAATTGCAATTTCTTGAAGAGCCAATTCCCAAATTTTACTCCTCGAGGACAAGAAGTTTCTCAAGAGGGAGGGAATGTTATGAATCTTTAGATTTTGATTGTAATTTTGGTTGTATTCTTGGGTATTGTCTTCATTGTTGAGTTTTCTGTATTCAAAAGTTAGTTGGGTTGGTTTGGCACCAAGGGAAGGTCGGTTAGTGGTCAAGATAGGTCAAACTTGGCGGCTGTGCATTTTGGCGCCAAAATTCTGTTTGAGTTGGTTATGGTAGTTGTCTAGGTTCAATGTTCCTAATTTTTTATAAATAAGCTCTAAGCATATAATTTCTTCATTCAATCAATAAAATTTAGATTTTCCTTTGAAATTTCTCCCTCTTTTCTCATCTACTTCTCTATTTCTCATCCCCTTTCACTTCTCTTCTCATCTCAACTCTTCTTCTACAAGGTTAGCCTTTCAATTTTGAATTGAAAGCTAACAAAATCTAAAACATTGAGTAAGATTTCTAGTACTATAGCAACACCTTTGTGTGCGGATAATATGACAGTTATGAGGAAAAGAGTGACTTATGTACGGTTATTGGTAGAAGTTGATGTCTCAAAGCCATTGAAGAAATTTATATCCCAGCCTATATGGTGTGAGTGGCTCCCAAAGAAATTCCCCAATTGTGGTGATCCATCTCATTTTGCTGACAAATGTCCAAGGAAGAAAGTCAAGAAAGGTAAATTGCAAGTTGTGTCACAGGATGTAGAACGATGGATAGTTGTCGGTGGGGCTGCTGAGGCACACACAGAAGAGACTCCTCTAGACTTTTCAGGTACAAATACATTTAAGGCACTTTCAGGTCAGGATCAGCATCTTCTTATTGTTGATTTGTCTAGTAAGACATTTATGGGGTCGTTGCCTAAGGAGGGTGGGCAAGGGTCATCACATAACTAGTCATATGATAGGTATATGAAATATTAGAGGCATGAATAACGGTGGTAAAGCTATGAAAGTTAAAAGATTAGCCCTTAAATTTTTTATTCGTATTATTGCCATCTTAGAAACTCGAATAAAAGAATGCAAAGCAAAAGAGATCCAAAGTAGATTTTTCCTTGGTTGGAATGTGTGTGATAATTATGTGGCGAGTGGCTTGGGTCGTATTTGAATGTGTTAGAACCTGAATTTTCTTCATGCCCAAGTCCTTGGTGTTTCGGCACAAGTGATTCATCTTCATATTTTTCTTTTTGAAATTCAGCATCTGGGGGCACTTTGTTGTTCTTTTTGTTATGATTTTAATCAGCGAAATGATAGAATGGCCTTGTGGGCTGAACTGAGGTCTTTTGGTTGGAATGTTTCTCTACCATGGGCTATCCTTGGAGACTTTAATTCTGTTCTTAGATAAACTGATCGGAAGGGAGGTGCGGTAGTGCTGGAGGCAGAGATTCAAGACTTTTCACATTGTGTGAATGAGCTTAAATTGCATCAAGTGCCATTTGAAGGTCCCGCTTTTACTTGGAGTAATCAGCAACTAGGGGAGAGCAGGGTTTGGTCAAAGATTGATCGGGTGTTAGTTGATGAGCATTGGTGTAATTTTGTTGACAGTAAAGCAATTGCTCTCAATCCCGGCATCTCAGATCACTCGCCCATTTTATTAGTTGTTAGGAATCGGCCTCGGGTTTCCAAAGGTTTCTTTATATTTGGTAATTATCTTATAGCTATGGATGGCTTTATGGAGGTTGTTCAGAAAGCTAGAGGTTGTTGATAATAGGGACTCCTATGTTTAGGCTCCATCGAAAGTTTTTAAATTTTAAACAGGCTCTTAAGGCATTCCAGAAGTGCTTTCTGGTTGGGATTTCTTTGCAAGTGACACAAGCCTGGGATGCATTATATAGAATTTAGGAGCAGTTGTGCATGAGTGAGGACCTAGACTTAGCTATTGAAGTCAGAGTATTGAACAATAGATTTGTTAAACTCATTGATGCCGAAAATCAGTTTCTTCAACAGCGCTCGAAGTCCCAATTTGTTAATCAAATGCACCAATCGTCTAAGTTCTTTTATTCCCATATTAAAACTCGGGGTAAAACGAACTCCATCTGGTCCATTTCAAGGGCGCAGCGGGAATATCTTGACTTAGCAACCGGACGTGAGTTCCTTTCTTTGTACCAAGAGCTCCTTGGGTCAGATGTGAAGGGTTTGCTACCTTTAGATCCTGATATTATTACTGAAGCCGAGCTGCTGAGCAGTGAGGACAGAACTATGTTGTTGTTGCTAGTTACTAGCAAAGACATCCGGGATGTTGTCTACGCTATTCCAGATTCTAAAGCTCCAGGTTCTGATGGGCTTTCATCTGCTTTTTTCAAGGCTTGCCGGACAATTGTGGGTGCGGATGTGTACATAGCTATTCTGGATTTCTTCTCATCTGGTAAATTGTTAAAATCCTTGAATCATCATCACCATCATACCTAGTGCCTTAAAGGCTCCCACTTGCGTAGGGTCGGGGAGGGGCAAGATGTAAGAAGCCTCACCTTATCAGGGTGAGACCCTGACGAGAGACTGTTTCCGAGGACCCCCAACCTGGCAACACTTTCATGGCAAAAGGTAAAGGCAAACAAGTAATCACACACACACACATATAGAGAGTAATACGTCTAGGGATCAGCAAGAGAGAGAGAGAGAGAGACAGAGGAGAGGGGGGGGGGGGGGGGGGGGGGAGCGAGAGAGGGAGAGGGAGAGTGCAAAGGTATCAGCTATGTGTATCACTGCTCGGAGCTCCTATACCGCTAAATCGGTTATCCATATACTAATCCTGCGCTAAGCTCTAAAATAGGACCATCTGTTCGTTTAGGTTGTGATAAGCAAGGTCCTGTCGAAAAGTCCATCCAATTTTTATTCAATTAATATTAACTTATTAACTATTTGGCCGGTCCCTTCCTCTCATCCTGCCTATAATATGAGTTTGTTCTCATCTCCTTATCGGAGCAGTGATGGGTCTCCAGTCGATACCTCTTTCTTCTTTGGTCGGCCACTTCCTTTTTTCCCCCTTCCTTCCATCTAACCCTAGAAGTATTGAGCCACCCACCAGCACCATAATTGCGTATAAACAACCAAGCAACAGACATCCTTGTGTTGTACAAGAGCTCGACGATCCTACACCGCTATATCAATTGTTAAAATCCTTAAATACTACTGCTATTACTTTGATTCCGAAATCTGAAACCCCGGTGTCGGCGAGAGATTATAGGCATATTGCTTGTTGTAATGTTGTGTATAAAATTATCTCAAAACTCCTTTCCATACATCTTGAAAAGGTTTTGGGGAAGATCGCTGATCCTTCTCAAGCTACATTTGTTAAAGGGAGAGCCATATTTGATACTATCTTTTTGAGCAATGAGATTATTAAGCATTACAATCGGAAGTAGATTTCGCCCCGTTGTTTTATGAAAATTGATATCCGGAAGGCGTGTGATTCTGTCTCGTAGAAATTTCTTTTCGAATTGCTTGCTCGCACAGGGTTCCCCCCAACGTTTTATTGGATGGATTAGGGAATGCATTACGTCCCCATCCTTCTCACTGCAATTCAATGGGGGGCTGATTGGATTTTTTAAAGGGAAGAGGGGCTTGAGGCAAGGGGATCCGATGTCTCCTCATCTATTTATACTATGTATGTAATACTTATCATGTATGTTCCAAATAATGAGGCGAGATAAGGATTTCTCTTTTCATCCAAAGTGTAAGAAGTTGGGTATTACCTATCTTACCTTTGCAGATGATTTGTTGCTACTTTCTAGTGGTGATAGTAAACCAGTGCTGTCTCTTTGGAATAGTGTCATTCATTTTGCGGGGATGTTAGGATTAGAGCCTAATGCACTTAGATCGGGAATTTGTTTTGCTGGTATTTCTCGAGATGTAAGGCATAGCACACTCCAGGATATCAGGTTTGAGGAACTATGTCTTCCTCTACAATATCTTGGAATCCCTATGGCTGGGTCTCGGTTACTTGTGGGACAATATGGTCCTCTGATTCAGAAAATTCATAATAAAATGAATTGGTGGAGCGTAAGGATGATGTCTGTACCTGGGGGCCTATGAACATGTCTGCTATTAAGAATTTGAGGTATATTCCTAGCAAACCTCCACCTTGACTCAAATTTAACACCGAAATAAAATAACTCCACGTTCTCCACTAACGCCCCACAGCCGGGGTTAACAAACAGAAACTGAGAGCCCAACCAAGTTCGCGCAATGCTCCAATTTCCTGCCGGGATGAACTTTACTGAACATGTCTGCTGGATTATCTTCAATACCAATATTCTTCAACTCTACCATGCACTCATCTATCAAATCTCAAATAAAATGATGCTTAACATCAATGTGCTTCGTCCTGTCATGATGTGTCATCTGATCTTTAGCTAGGTGAATTGCAGACTGGCTATCATAGTAGACCTTAACTGTGCCCTGATCAAAACCGAGTTCACTAATCAAATCTCTCAACCAAATGGCTTCCTTGAACGCTTCTGCTACTGCCACATACTCGACCTCTGTAGTTGACTGTACGGTAACTGATTGTAGACATGCTCTCCAACTGATAGCACTGTCATCCAAACAAAACACATAACCAGAAGAAGACTTCCTCTTATTCAGTTCTCCACCATAGACTAAGTCAATATACCCATCTAAGCAGCATTTACTCCTCCCAAACTCCAAACAAACATCAGAAGTGCCACGTAAGTACCTAAGAATCCATTTAACAAAGTGTCAATGCTCTTTTCCACGATTCGCCATGTGTCTACTCACTTTGCTAACAGCATAAGCAATATCTAGACGAGTACATATGATAGCATACATAATACTACCAACTGCACTAGAGTAAGGGACCAGCGATATGTACATGACATCCTTCTCTGTCTGAAGCGAACCCAATGCTAAAAGCCCTTTAATGAGCTGCCAACGGAGTGCTAATAGGCTTAGCATCCTTCACATGAAATCGATCCAAAAAATTCTCAATATACTTCTCCTTAGATAAGTATAACTTTCGTACTTTTCGGTCCATACTGATTCCCATACCGAGCATCTTCTTGGCTTCTCCCAAATCCTTCAACTCGAACTCGCTTTTCAACATTGTTTTCAAGCTATTAACATCATTCATGTCCTTAGCTGCAGTCAACATATCGCCAACATATAACAGAAGATAAATGTATGAACCTGAGTCTGTCCTCTTAAAATGCACACAACTATTATATTTACTCCTGAAGAACCCATTACTAGTCATAAACCGATCAAATCTCTTGTATCACTACTTAGGTGACTGCCTCAAACCATATAGAGATCTTTTCAATAAATAAACAAGATCTTCCTTACCCTCAACAACGAAGCCTTCAGGCTGATGCATGTAAATACTCTCCTCTAACTTACCATGAAAAAATGCAATTTTCACATCCAACTGCTCAAGCTCTAAATCATGCATAGCTACTAAAGCAAGTATCCCTCGTATGAAGCTATGTCTAACAACAGGTGAGAAAATATCGCGAAAATCAATACCATGTACCTGACTGTAGCCTTTAGATACTAACCAAGCCTTGTACCTTGCATCTTTTACTCCATGAATGCCTTTTTTTCGTCTGAAGACCCATTTGCATCCTATAACTCTCTTTCCTGTTTGAGGCTTGACTAGCTGCCAAGTTTGGTTCTTCTATAATGACTCCATTTTTTCATGCATGGCCATTAGCCACTTCTGTGAGTCAGATCTAGATACAACCCCTGAATATGTAAATGGTTTAGAATCTTCCACTGTCTCAGTTGTAGTAGGGCACAGGCTATCATCTCCTCATACCCATATCTCTGTGGCTGCCTAATCTGTCTTTTCTGCCTTCCACCAGCAATAGTATACTGCTCGACCTGCTGACCTATTTCTGTTTCATCATTCTCATCTGAAACATGTACTGGAGGTGCCTGTATAGTCTCAATCTGAACTACCTACTGCTGATCTGAACTATCTGACTATATCTGACTCTCATTAGGCTTCTGCACCTGACCCAAATCACGAACCAAGGAGGGCGTGTGTGGTGGATGCAGTAGGATAGTCTCATCAAATGTAACATCCCTACTAGTCAGAAATTTATGAGATTTTGTATCCCATAAACAAAATCCCTTCACACCTGACGTATAACCAAGAAAGATACACTTCTTGGCTCTAGGCTCTAGCTTCCCATCATTCGCATAAGCATAAGCAGGACAACCAAAAAGTCTTAAATGAGAGTAATCAGCAGGGGATTCAGACCATACCTCTTCTGGAGCCTTAAACTGAAGCGATGAATGAGGTGATCGGTTCACTGAGTAACATGCCATGTTAACATCCTCTGCCCACCATTCTCTCCCTAAACTTGTATTAGATAGCATACATCGAGCCTTACATCGATCCTTCTCCTATAACGTCCTATTCAGTCTTTCTGGCGCTCGTTCTGTTGAGATCGACCTGTACAAGTCCTGTGTCTGATAATGCCTTGAAGTCTGGAGTGCAGTGAGATTTATTTAGTGGAATTAAGTCTCATTAAATGGTAATTAAATTAATATCATGAGATGATTTAATTTAACCCGTTTGGAGCTAGATTTAAGTTGTCCCCGGGGCCCCTATGCAAGCCTCTGTATTTTATTGCCATTGGAAAAATATTAAAGAATTTATGAGATGAATTATTTATCCATACAATGGGTAAATTAATTTTGCCAAATATTATTCATCAGATGAATAAATATTAAAAATTATAAAATAAAATAATTCTGAAATTAAAAATTCATAAGATGAATTTTTACATGTGAGACACAAAGCAAAAAAAAAAAAAAATCGCGTTTTAAAAGCTTGCACAGTACAATCCGCTCATATCGGATCCAGCCACGCGCTGGGACGCCAACTGTGGCGTTCCGTGTGAGCTGCGACGGGCCAATCACGGCCCAACACGTGTCCTTCTAATTTAAAATAATAGGCGGTTGGACTGTTAATTAAACGACGCATTTTAACTGTGTTTTGAACTAAAACGCTGCGTTTTGGACTTAAAATTGCAATTTGTTTTGCGCGTCCCACATCAAATTTTTCGCTTTTTTCGCTCCGGAATATTTCTATAAATAGAGGGGCTTATTCCGAGGTTTGGCATTCGAGTTAAAAATAATTCTTTAGGGTTTCTGAAATTGTTTCGGAGATTCAGTTTAATATTTTTAGGAGCCCATCCTCCGGGCAGTTCGAGGTTATTGCGTAGAAGGTCTCGGGGTCTCAGTTTTGAAGAATATTATTCTCTTTGTGGTTTTTCTTTTTATTGGAGCAATTCCAAGTATGTTTTTCTTTCCTTCTTCTTTCAGTTTCGTTTTCTATTTATTTACAATATTTGTTATTATACCTGTTTAAGTTTATGTATTATTGTGAATGTATTAGAGTAAAAGGCCTGTAGATCTAAATTAAGAATTTAGATCTGATGATTTAAATTATGAATTTAAGTCAGTAGATTTAAAATTAGGAAATTTAAATCAACCGTAGGTTTAGAGTTATGAATTCTAAACCCATTCCGCTGCGTAATCTTTAGGGAGAATTTTTAAAATTCATCCCAATAACCGATATTAGGGCAAAGGGTTTATAGAGATAAACTGATTCCCACGAACTCTCGCACTTGAGGTGTCACGAAGCGTGATTCTCCGACCGGGGGCTTAGGTGAAGAGAATTGTCTCCTACTCTAAGTGCTCTAATAGGTGCCTATTGTTGTGACCATAGTTGAGAACTGTGAACCCAATAATCGGCATTAGAGTTTATTTTTCAACAAAATTCATATGCTTTTCCCAACAGGCACAGCGTAGATCTTGCTATACTTGCTTCTTCCGTAATACAGTGCTTCAGGCTTCAAGTATGAACTCCTTGTTTTAATCTGTTTCCACAATGGATAAGTTAAGAATCGAGGCTTTAGTTTAAGGCTTTGACGGCTAAGGCTTGGCCTTGATTACGTTGGTCTTAACACTACTGTCACTGCTTAAAAATTTAGGTGAAATTTGGTTTACGACATTGTTCAAGGGCTTTGATGGCGAAGGCATGACCTTGATTGCGTTGGTCCTAATCCAGTGACCCAAATACATTTTGTTCCATCTAAATCTTCTCAGACTATAACTCATTCGATTTACTATAAGTCAAGGGTTCCATGCTTAAAAATTTGAGACTCGGGCTTATAAGTGAACTACCAAGCTCTTGGGTTTGTCTTAATTCCAGCTCCTTACTTTTAAGTATACAAGAAAAGGTGTATGTGCGCCTTGCTCCATCACTATAACTGCCACTTGAGTTAGGTCCATATCCCTTTAACTTTCTATCAAAAATATATAAAAAATCCACAAAAAAAAAATATTAAAAAGGTCTTTTTAATTAAAGCACAAGTAGAGTTAGATACACTAGCATATTACAACCATTTCTTCGGAAATGGTGAGTGATTGAGGTCAATGACGTGCGATCTGAATTTAGGCTCACTCCTTAGTCGCAATGAGTCCCTTTTTACAAGTTTGTTTACATTTGTATTTATCACGACCACATCACGCTTAATGGCAAATAAATATAGCAAACACACCTTATAGTGAACACAATGGTAGACTTAACGCAAGACTTTATTGTCTTTAACCCTGTAGTGGGTTACCAGATCATAATCTCATACCATTCACCAATGGTCAGAACCAAGAGATCCAGTGCTCTTGAGCATGAGGAACCACAAGGCCTAGCCTTGATTGGGTCCCCACTTGAGAACTCTCTTGAACAAGACCTTGTATCATGAGAGAATGAAACCAGTCACAACCACGGCAATGGAAGCAATGGTGATAATGGCATCCTAGAGGACGAGCATATTGGGCTTGATGGCTATTCTCGAAAGAGTTTCATGGCCATGCCCAAGCGTCATTTAGAAATCGTGGACCAAAGGTTTTAACAAGCTATGAAAGGGCCTTTGAGGAACAATATGCTGAATTAGAGGGAACTCTAATGACCCAGCATGAAAACTCTACCACCATAAGAGCCCTGATCAATAATGTTAGGACCTCAATAAATGAAAGGCTTCATAGAGAGACTAGCAGAGTCTTAGTTGAGATGAACTCAACCTCATCTTCTACTTCTATCCTTATTGCTAAGGACGAGGCAGGACAGGCAATAGTTGACGTCGGGCTGGTCTTAGTTAGGCAGGTTGAGGCTCACAATGGCTTAGTCCAAGCTATTAGAGAGGATATTAGAAAAATTAGGCATGTACCTCCTTCGATAGTTCCAACTAGATACCAACACAATGCTCCCTCAAGCTCACGGTTACCTATTACTCAAGTTCACTACATAGTCCCTAAGAGAATGGGAAACTAAACTGTGGCTAACCCAAGTGTCACACACTTGGAACCCAGCCATATGATGAACAATGTTCCCCTTAGGGTTGTAGGACCTTCGAATCAGGGATTTTCCCTAGTTTTGAGGGACCTTAATGCCAATGTGCCAATGTCACCTGTATATCCTCAAGATGGGGGCAATAACTATTCATATCCTCCTCATGTTGGAGAGGTTGCCTCAAGGCCTTGAAATAGGTGTGTAAGGATAGGTACCCCGTTGTCGGGATCAGGCCTTTCCTCCTAGTCCTATTCACATTTATGAAATTGGGAGGCAAGCTAACTACCCACATCCTTAAGATCAAAACTAAGAGATGGATCAAGCAAAAATGAAACAATAGCCTGGTAATGTAGGTGTGCCCTCGAGCATGCCATATAACCCAGGATCTATTGGAATATAGTTTATGGCCAATCAAATGCATGACCAATACGATCAGGGGCGTTACCCTAGGTACAGGGGCAGCAACTGCTCCCACACCAATTGTAACGGGAGCTTAGGGGTATCCTGCAGATCCCCTCGAGTCCGTCAGCAACTTGGGGGGCAATGGCAGGCACACAACCATGTGCCTAACATACCCTTCCAAGACTAATTGGCCACCCTTATCGAGCAAACGTATGGGCTAGGCCTTATGAGGGTCAATAGATCTTCGTATATTAAAACTTACCTTAACTATATTGACAGGGATTACCCTTTTCATCAAGGATATGAACTCCCCAAGTTCACCCTTTTCTCAAGAGAAGGAATTGTGTCCGCCCTCGAGCATTTGGCAAGGTTTAATTGCCAATGTAGGAAAGTAGCTGACAATCAATATCACAAACTCAAGTTGTTCCCTCATTCCTTAATAGGGACCGCCTTTCAGTGGTACATTAGCTTACCACATAATTTTATTCACTGTTGGGATGACATGGCCAGGCAATTCCAAGCCCAGTTCCCAAGGATGGAGCGAGAAACTTCTATGTCTGACTTGGATCAAATAAGATAAAAACAAGGTGAATCTGTTGAAGATTACATTAACCGGTTCATGAGTACATCAACGGGCCTCCTATGGTTTGTAATCCTTTGATCAAGAAGGATATGTTGGAAGTCCTATCAGTCCAAAGACTTAAGGAAGTACTCATTTGACCTTTCAAGAGCTAATGTCATATTTAACCAGCTTGAGGCAAATAAGAAACTCAAGATTAAGGGCAAACACAGGAAACCTGACCCCAATTCAACAAAGGGAAAGGACTACTATAGACGGCATAGTTCGTTGTCTCATTCAACGAAGAACTGTGTGACCTTTAGATATGTGGTCCAAGATGCCATTGAGGCAAGGGAACTAATAATCCCCAGAGAAGGACAGATGGATGCTGATAAAGACCCCTTCCCTAGTCCTGTCTAATTCAATATAATTGAGACTGCAAAACCTCGTAGTACCCATGATAGCCCAACTAATGGCAAATCTCTATGCAGGATGAGTGAAGACAAAGAGAGTCTGGCGGTAGCCAACACTTGGTTTGACAGGTTGCTGGAGGCGGGGCCACTCAGGTTTCCAGAACTTCAATAGAATTAACGAGTGATTACTGCAAGTGGTACATCACTATTGAACATCTAACATGCAACTGTGCCACCTCAGCAAATTCTTAAAAAAAGCAGCTAGAGGAAAGAGCTATTATCCTCTGTAGAGAAGAAGAGTTAGCCATTGCCCTATCCATTGAGGACCACTGGCAAACTGCCTTTGCTACTAAGAAGTAGGGGTGAGCATGGGTCGGGTACCCTACTCGAAATGCATTTCGGGTCGGGTACCTAAAACGTCAAAATGATCAAAATGATTACCCATAATGTGATCCAAAAAATCGGGTACCCAGATCAATCGGATACCCTAAAATATCGGGTCGGATCATGTCGGGTCAGGTACCCACCCATTTGATTGACATTTCTCACAAATTTGATTTTATAAAGAACCTAAATTTTCCACTAATATACAATGAATTCATATGTAAATCAAGACAATAACACCCAATTAAATATTATTTATAAAACTATTATAACATCTCTCCATGTGTAATTTATTTAAAAATTAAACAGAGATAATATAGAAATCACCATACTTTGATGATCACAAACCCTTGAAACATCTTAAAATCAACATGACAAATAAATTAAAGATCTAAGACTTTTAGTTCAACATTAACTCTAGTCAAATAAACCTAAAAAAAATAAAAATCAGAAGTTCAATATTACATAACAAAATTCTTCCGTTCATAAAAGTTCAACCAAAAACAATAAAATAAATGCGCAAAAATGAGATTGTTGATGCTTGAATAGTGAATACAAGTCTTCAATCATAGTTAAAAAGAATAGGTTGCTCACGAAGGATACCTGCCATCTCTATACAAAAAGAAAACAAGAATTTAATTAGCCAATATTGAGTTTTTACATGTTATAACTATAAAAACTTATTACATGTAAACGAATAAGTATATCACCTGATTCAAAATTTTCAACTTCTTCAATACTTTCCTCCACGATAAGTGGTTCAGAAGTAGATCGTAGCCAGTCCTGCGAACATATAAGAGCTTCTACCATTCTTGAAGTAAGAGAACTACGGAAAGAATCAAGCACTCGACCTCCGGTGCTAAATGCAGATTCAGATACTACTGTTGAAACTGGTATAGCCAATACATCCCTCGCAATCAGGGCAAGAATAGGGAACATGTCTGCACGCTTTTTCCACCAACCCAAAATGTCAAATATCTTTGGACTAATTTCTCTATCCTCCTCCAAATATTTATCCAACTCACCTTTCTTATTTGAAGTCATTTGCATGCTTGCTTGCTTTTCGAACTCATACTCCATCAATTCATTCACATCATCCATATTCTCAATTTCTCTATCAGTCAAATCAATACTAGCAGAAGTTGTTCGCGTTACACTCAAGGAAGACTCATGTTTCGCACCATAAAACTCAAATAAGGAAACTAAAGTAATCGTAACCTTTCCAAGCAACTTACAAGCAACATCAAAATCATATTGTTGATCAATTGCCCAGTTAACATATTGCATTTTACGTCTAGGATCAAGTATCACAGCAATATAGAGCAAGAGATTGACATTATCAATATTTGCCCAGTACTTATCATGCTTTTTTTTCATGCCATGAGCCATCATTTTTATATTATTATTATTATTATTATCACTGACACATTTCCTATTAATCATCACCCTAATGCCAACAATCTCTTGCAAATACAAATTTGTTGTTACATATAAAGATCCTGATAGCCTCAAAGTCGCCTCATAAAAAATTTTCAGAAAAGGCAATAATGATTGAACATGATCCCAATCATCACAAATAGGTACACAAAAGTGCTTATCAAGTTCTGATTTGTATTTGCTATCAAGAGTTTCCAACAAATCAAATGCGCTTCGAAATGTCAATGCTGATGATAACATCAAGTATGTTGAATTCCACCGAGTTTCAACATCTAAGCAAATAAGACTTTTGGAATCTATCTTTTCTTGTTGCACACGACTTAAACTTTTGAAGTCTAGTTGGAGATGACCTCACAAATTTGACAGCATAACGAATTCTCGTAATAGAATCATTTAACTCCTTTAAGCCTTCCTTAACCGTGAGACTCAGAATATGTGCAATACATCTTATGTGCAAAGATTCACCCTTTAGGACAGTGCCTTTCCAGTTATTAAGTCTTCTTCTCAAGTATTGAATTCCCACATTATTTGAGCTTGCATTATCCACTGTAATGGTTAAAACATTATCAATCCCCCAATCAATCAAACATCTCTCTACAGCTTTCCCAATCACTTCTCCAGCATGACCAGAGATTGGACAAAAATTCACAATTTTTGTATGTAATTTCCAGTTACTATCAACAAAATGAGCTGTGAGACACATATAACTTAAATTTTGACAAGATGTCCAAGTATCAGTAGTGAGACAAACTCTCGAAGAACAGTTTTTAAAGAATTGCTTCATCTTTTTCCTCTCCTCTGTATAAAGACTAAAGCAATCTCTAGCAACGGTCCAACGTGAAGGAATGACAAAATTCGGTTGCATAGCCTGGCAAAAAATTCTAAAGCCCTCACGTTCCACATTTTTAAAAGGTAACTCATCCAATATTACCATTGTAGCCAACGCTTCCCTAGCAACTTCTTGCTTAAATTTGAATAATTCAACTTTAGCTAATTTCATAACCCCGGTTTCTTGATCACTGCATGGCTCTATTTTTGTCAAAGATATAAGCTTTTGTGACTTGTCAATATTAGGTGGGTACTCCTTACACCTAAGTAAGTGATTTTTAATTGCAGTAGTTCCACTTTTAGAACACGCACTAATATCTTTCTTACAGTACATGCATTCAGCTCTTTAATCAGATGAGGTTTCCCCTTCCTTAAGAGGGATCTTGCTAAAATGATCCCAAAAAGGGGACCGTTTTCTTTTACCTTTTCTAGCAGAATCTTGTTGGTGCGTACTACTCTTTGGAGTATCATCTATTACCGAAGGTGTAGAAGTTGGAGAAGAACCAATATCGGGAGAAAAATTTGGTGATGAAAAACTATCGCCCATTGTTGAATCGTTTTTATTAATTGTAGAGGATGACATCTATACAAGATGAAAAAATAATTAAAAATAAAAATTAAATGATGACATAAGAATAAAAAGGAGAGAGAATAGTATACCTAGTATTATCCGGTAGTGAGCAATGGTAAATGTTGAACACTAATTGGGGGGAGAGAGAGAGGTGGAGGGAGGCACAAAAAAAAAAAAAAAAAAAAAATTTGGGTGCACTAATACTAAATGTGAAGGGGGGGAAAAGAAAAAAAATTAGGGTTTTTAGGGATAAGACTCTCGCTAAATAAGGAAAAAATAAGGAGAATAAGGAAAAAATATGCTGAATTGTGCACTTGCCAGGCGTCGAACCTGTGACCTCGCGGAACTCCAAAATGCACCTTCACCAACTATGCTACAACACCTATTTGCTTCTATTACAAGAAGATAATATATACCTATATCGGGCGGATCGGATACCCTTGAAATTTCAAAAGTGATATCCGTACCCGACCTGATATTTGAATATGAGTGGGTCGAGTATACCCTAACCAGCTATTATCGGGTTGGTTACCCAATTTTTTTAGATTGGATACGGTTCGGGTCTTCGGGTTTTCAGATTTTTGGATGCATTTGCGCACCCCTACTAAGAAGCAGGCATCAAAAAAACTCATACCCCTCACTCATGACCTTTGTGGAGGCTGTAGTCACAAGTTGGTATTTGAAATGAAGAAGCCGAGCCTTGACCCAAGGAAAATGCCGACTCCCTTTAAGAAGGCTTCACTGACTGGACCTTCTTGAGTTCTCACCTCAAAGGCTCAGATCATCATAAGGATTGGGCGCCCAAAGAGAAATCCAAAATACCACCTGCTTAATGTGGACACTACTCAAGACACTAGCCTTCTAGGGTCCATTTTGGTAACATTTAGAGAAGGAACCACCTTAGACAAGAGGATGCAAGTCCCTTCAGCCTTATTCGAACTCAAAAGAGAAGGCAACTGCAAAAGAAAGTAGCACAATGAACAGCCTTGCTTGACACTTGCTTGACTAAGCCCTCTGAAGAAGAGGACAGAGTCCATAATGGTATGCACACTAGGCCTATGGATCTCGAATATCTAGTTACTGAACCTAAACCTTTAGCCACTACTAGTAAAGGTGAGCCACGCAAAAAGCTTGAGAGATGGACTAGTCTCTCATATTTTAAAGGAAAAGAATCTTGGTGGGATTAGGCTTGCAAGAATCAAAGATCATCATATGATGAGGAAGCATACAGTCCCCTCGGCATCAAGTTAGTGAAACCTCTGGACTGTGTCAAGCAAACACGGTCTGGCATAGAGAATAATTTTCACGAAGAAGATTTCCCCCAAACTATGGAGGAATCTCAGACTCTGGGGGTTAAGCCAAAGGACCAACCTCTAGATCAGGGCATGCTAATTGATGTCAGCCCTTAAAAGGAAGATCAGGATGTGCCAATGGATGGCAATCCTAAGAAAGAAACAAATCAAGGGATCCAAATACAGTTTTAAACACTCCCTAAGAAGGTTGATGTTAAAACTACCCTGCTCCTTCCCTTGGAGTTTATGGCAACTAATGCTCAAGAAGGCCTCGAGGGAGATGTGATAGCCTCAGACGAAGATCCCTAGGTGGAACTTGTAGCTGAAGGAGTAGCTATCAAAGGCAACCTGGACCCTTTGTCTTTTAAACTTAAAACCTAACGTCCAAGTCAACTAATGACACTCTTGACATAATGAAGTTGATGTTTGATGAGCCTAATATTGCCAATAAACACATTAAACCTCTATACATCGAAGCCAAATTTGATGGTATCCTGATGAATAGGGACGTGGTGGATAATGGAGCCGCCATCAACGTATTACCTTCTATATGTTGGGGGTCATTGGTAAATCTCAAGATGACTTGATTACTTCAGATGTAGAATTCTGTGGCTCTTCTAGCCACCATTAAGTCTGAAGGGGTCATCCTCACTGAGTTCAATGTTGGCAGCTTAAGCACTCTAATAGCCTTTGTTGTAGTGGATACTTCCTCAAGCTACAATACTTTGCTTGGGAGAGATTGGTTACATGCCAATTATTGTATCCCTTCTTCACTTTACCAGTTGTTAATCTTTTGGAATCATGACAAATCTAAGGCTGTTACGGAAGATAACAAGCCATTCATGGCTTGCTATAATTATGTTGAGGCAAAGTTCTACAAAGATGGCATGGGACCACTAGATGTCAAAAGGACCACTCCTCAGTCTGCCTAACACCAAAAAACAATAAAAATCCTTGACAGCTCGCTAACTGAAGCTGAGGTTGATCAGATGGATGTAGAGTCAGAAAACTTTGACTTCTAGGGATGCATGAGTGCCCTTCTAGATGAAGGAGACTTGCAAGGCACACCAGAAGCCTTGTGCAGAGGAGCCAGGACCTCCCAGTAGTGGCCTAGAGGGTCATTTCCTCAACCATAGCAAAGCTCGTGGCTTAGCATGCTGAGGGCCAACTATGGGCTGAGCAGCCAATTGTTAAAAATGGCCTTGAAGACCAAATGACACAAGAAAAAGAGCTTGAGCTATCTGACTTCAGAGAAGCACCAACTAAGATGGAGGATCTAAGGGATGAAGTTCTAGATCCCCTCCTCGAGGTCAACCTGGGCTCAACAGAAGACCCAAGACTTATCTATCTGAGTGCTCTACTTTTTTAAGAGTGGAGAAAGTAGTATTTGAATTTGCGTTTTGAGTTCAAGGACTACTTTGCTCGGGATCATTATGAAATGCGTAGCCTAAATAGATAGGTGCTTGAGCTTAGGCTTCCTATCAAGTCAGGCTCGAAGCCCATAATTCAAGCCTCGAGAAGGACGTTCCAAGAAATAATTGATTTGGTAAAAGAAGAGATTAAGAGACTCTTAAAGGCCAAATTCATCAGGACTGTCAAGTATGTCGAATGGTCGGAAAATATTGTTCATGTTATCAAAAAGAATGGCAACATCATAGTCTATATTGATTTCAGAAATCTGAATGCAACCACCGCTAAGGACGAATAACTGATGCCAATAGTTGATGTGCTCATCGATTCAGCCTCGAGGCATGAGGTCTTATCCTTTATGGATGGCGGTGGGTACTACCAAGTTATGATTGCTTTAGAGGGTACCCACAAAACAGCATTTAGATATCCTGGATCAATAGGGACCTTTGAGTGGATGGCTATGCCATTAGGCTTGATGAACGCTTGTGCCACCTACCAGAGAGCCATGAACATGATCTTTCATGATCTCATCAGTAAGACCATGGAAGTCTACATAGATGACATCATGGTCAAATCAAAGTCCCAAGCCAAACACTTGGAAAGACTAAAGAGGGGAGCTCCTTAGAATGAGGAGTCATAACCTCAAGATGACACATTAAAATGTACCTTTGGCATGCGCGCTGGAAAGTTTCTTGGATTTCTAATACACTAAAGGGGCATTAAGGTGGACATAAATAAGATGATGGCCATTCAAAAGGCCAAAACACCTTCAAGCAAAAAGGAGTTTCAACGCTTCGTAGGGCATGTTAATTTCTTATACACTTCATTTCAAACGTTATAGGGAAAATCAAGGTCTTCTCTCCACTATTGAGACTCAAGTCTAAGAAAGTCTTCAAGTGCGAGGAGCCACACCAAGTAGCTTTTGAGGCCATCAAGGAGTACATGATTAGGCCGCAAGTGTTGATTCCGCCATAACAAGGCAAACCTCTGAAGATTTATGTATCTATTTCTAATGAATCAATTGGTTGTTTGCTTGTACAAGATAATGAGCAAGGGTTTGAATAAGCTATATTCTACTTAAGCCATATTTTGAATGAATGTGAAATAAAGTATTCCTCTATCGTGAAATTATGTCTATCTCTATTCTATGCATCTGTAGAATTGAGACATTACTTCTTAGCATTTACTATATACTTGGTTGCTCAAACAGATGTCCTTATGTACATGCTAGATAGACCTTTGATGAAAGGAAGATTGAACAAGTGGACTAGTACTCTACTTCAGTTTGAATTGGTAGATATATCACAAAAGTCAATCAAAGGCCAAGCCTAAGTAGACTTTTAAGCTACCCATTTGAACATTCACATTGGCTTGGTCTATGAGCCAGACCAGCTCTTGGTAATGGAAATGGTCCCTTGGAAGTTATAATTTGTTAGATCAAGGACCAATTCAAGCTTTGAAGTTGAGATTGTGATTGAATCCCCCACTGGGATCATCACTATGTTAGTTGTTACCTCGGTTGGCAAGTGTTTCAACAACATGGTAGAGTACGAGGCATTAATCATAGGCTTGCAGACTCTCCTAGAAATGTAATAATGTTACTATAAGAGGAAATTTGCAATTGGTCATTAGCCAAGTAAAAGGGGAATTTCAGTGTTTGAGTGATACCTTGAACAAGTACATCTCAATGGTGCAAGAGCTATTAAGTAAGTTTTTCAGTGTTCAGTTTGAACAAATGCCTTGAGAGCAAAATAAAGCAACCAATGACTTGGCTTAGTTAGCCTCAGGATACAAGCTAACTAGGACTTGGTGTGAGGAAACTATGGTCATCAAGACTAAAGTTTTAGACCATGACAATGAATTCTCTAAGTCCTTCAGTGCTAAGAGCAAAGTCATCACAAGTAAACACTTCGATTGCTTTGAAAAACATCAATCTATCAGAAGTTGAGGTGAGGATCAGAGGATACGCTTAATGAATTACTTGAAGAATCCTTATGATTATGTTAAAGACAGAAAAAATAAAAATGAGAGCTCATAGTTCCATCTAGATGATGAATTTGGAGAGTTACACAATAGGGACTCTAGTGGAGTACTTCTCAAGTGTGTAGACTTAGACAAATCAATGCTAGTGACGGTAGGAGCCCATGAGGGTACATGCGGATCCCATTTGGTTGGCAATAAGATATATTGGCTCACCTAACATTATGGCTATTATTGGCCATCAATGATTGCATTAAGTATGCCAAAGGTCAGAGCATGCCAAAGACATGGTCATATATTAAGAATCCTTGAAAATAAGATGCATGCTATTGTCAAAGCATGGCCCTTTCGAGGATGGGCAATGGAAATCATATGAGAGATTAACCCTCCTTCTAGCAAGCAACACTCTTACATCCTTGTGGCCACATATTACTTCAGGAAATGGGTGGAGGCTAAATTATATAAGAACATCAATATTGTTTTGGTAGGTAAGTGTGTATTTTATTTTTCTGAAAAAGAAAGTACAGAAGACGTAGGGCATATCCCAAGACAAATCCCAATCCTATGGACTAAACAAAGCAAAAGCAAAACAATGCCAAACAACAAGGCAAAGCCAAACAAAGAGGGGGGGGGGGGGGGGGGGGGGGGGGGGGGGAAGGGGGAAGATATATAAGACTTATTCCTACAAGCATAAAAATAAAAGGAAAAAAAGGGAAAGAAAAAAGGGGCCAACCCCCAAAAGCAACAGCTCTGGAGGTTGCTCGAGTCATCCGATTCTCAGCACGGTGCAAATGGTGAGAGGACGAAGTAACAATAGTCCATCCTGGGTTAACGATATCAGTAGAAGCAGCATGAGTCATAGCTTGAGAACAAACAACTGAAGAAGAGGATAAGGTCGCCAAACTATCCTAACCAGTAGGCCGGCCCACTGGAGCAATACTGGGAATGTTAGCCTCACGGTTCATAATATATGGTAAAGGCTTGTTAGTCCAAGCAGGAGGAGTCTGAGCCATAATAGTCACGGCAAGGATGGAAGGGAAATCCATCCTAATCTAAGGAGAGGAAGCCGTAGAGATGCGAAAGTCAAAGAGACCCAAAGGTTCCAAGCGATCCCTACCCAAACCTGGAGCAGATCAGCACCATCTATCTGAGTCGTAGAGGAACAAACCTGTGCAAAAGGGGGAGGAGGACCTTGGACTAGGGGCCACGCTCCCCCAGTCTTAGGGCATGGTCCAGATGAGGCTAGTAGTGGGGGCAGCGTGCCTCTAGACATTGGGCTGGGCTTGAGTAGCCCAGCGCCTCACGAGCCCATGAGTGCTGGAAGCAACACGCCTTAGCACGTGAATTGGGCTCTCTAGCATTGGGCCTAAGTACAAACCAGACTTTGAGACCCTGCACTATAAAAGGGTCCAACAAAAGGCCTAACAACAATATCAGAAGCAAAGGAGGCCCTCATCTCACATAGCCCATTACCCAAAGCAGGTCCAGCAGCAATAGCTGGAAGAGGCCCAGCAGCATAAGAGCTCGGCCTAATGACAAGAGCAAGCCCATGAGAAGTCACAGGCCCATTACCCAGCAGTCCATTATCAATGGCCACACATGGCCCAACACCATTTGCCTTGGGCCTTGAAGAAAATGGCCCACCAAGTGGGCCATGTCCCAAACTTCCCTCCACTGGCCCAAAAGCGTTGCCAACCGTCCCAGGTCCACCGCCATTAGCCTCTGTCACCACCCCTCACCTGAAACTCCCTTTCACCGCCGGTTACGATGGCGTTGCTTAGCTCCGATAATATTAGGGGGGCAAGGGGAGTAGAATCCAGGTCATGGCAAGTATGACAAAAAACCGAGCATTTTTTGCAAATTTGAGGCAAACCTTCATACTTAATAAGGATTGCAATAAGAAGACCATCAAAATCGACCACCAAGCTACTAGGGGATAATCCTATGTGGGTTTGAAATCTGGAAAACCATTACTATGGACCAAGCTATTGTGTCCAACGGGGCTGAGGTTAAGGAGTTTACCAAGATTTTTAGCATTAAAATCTTGAACTCAATCCCTTGCTATGCACAAGCTAATGGCCAAGTAGAGTCTACTAACAATATTCTAAAGGCCAATAGCGAGAAAATGATTGAGGATAATCCTAGAAAGTGGCATGAACTGCTACTTGATGCCCTTGAGGCTTACAGAAACGTGATGCAACTGGAACAACCCCTTCCACTTATCGTATGGTCATGATGCTACACTCCCAATGTAAGTCAAAGTTCAGTCTATTAGGCTGGCTCATCAAAGGAGGTTTCTGAACTTGATTATGAGCAAGCTATGATGGATGAGCTAACTTGGACCAAGTTAGGCTTGACGCCCTTCATAAGCTAGAGAAACAAAAGACGAGGGTGGCCAAAGCCTATACAGAAAATGTCAAACCTAGGTTATTTGATTTGGCAAACATAGTTTAGAAAGTGATTCTGCCCATTGGCCAAAAAAATCGCATCTTTGGGAAATGGTCCCCAAAATTTGAAGAGTCCATTCAAAGTCATAGAGGATTTTAAAAGCTTAGGGCCTATTGGTATCAGAGAATTTTTCAGTTTTTCAGAAAAAATTTTCTAGAAAACATATTTAACAGTCTAGTTTTCTAATTCCATAAGTTGGAAAACAGTTTTCCAAATGTCCTTAATCTTTCACAGATTCGAAAAATAGTTTTAAATGGTTTTCCAATTTTTTCTTCTAAAAATGGCACCATTCTTTCCAAAACTTGGCATTGTATTTTCCAAAAGTTCCTTTATATTTTCACACTTTACCAATTTTATCCCCTTCTTTACTCCTCCATGCCTACTACATTAATTTTTTTGTTCATCAAATTCCACAAATCTTGGTTATAAAGCGTGGAGTGACTGTGTTAGTTGAATTTGTTAGTGCTTCCGAAATCATAGTTACAAACTTGCGGAATTTATTTGTGACATTTTAATTTAATGCTTTGTCCTATTTTACATTTTTTCAAGTTTCTAGTTGTATGTTTGATTATGTGTCATCATATCCTTTTTAATAGCATATCAATTTTCATTTTTAATTATGGAACGCAGATCTAATGGAATTGCAGAAAGTTCATCCAGTAGATCTAATGGAGGGAAATATATTTTTGAAGTTTTGGTTGGAAATCTGCTTAGGTGACAAAAATTGATTCCCATATCGCATTGTACATTACATAATTTTATTCGAATGGAAGACAAAGCAGATACATTATTTGCAACATATGGTAGAAAAGATGCAGTGGTCCCTAATGAGAATGGTATTCCTATTGTAAAGAAGGCGTAGAGGTGGATATGTCCCAACAAATACAAATGAACAATGTCCAGCAAGTAATTACCAATCAATTGTGAACAATCATACCAATCGGTAGAGTAGACGTTGTATGTTTAGATTATATTTGCAATTTATTTCAATACGAAGTACTCCTTTTTCATAGTGTTTGACTAATTTGTGGTATTACTTAGTCGTATCATTTTCAACTATCAAATCAGAGTTATTATTGTTCGAACCGCGTTTGAGTCGTATTATTTAGTTTTCGGATTTACGGGTTTTACTTATGTATCATTCTCAATTTTCAAAAAATTTGGAAAACAAGGATCACTTAAATGCATTTTCCAATTTTCTATGTTGCAAAACTAGAAAAGGAAAACTGGAGATGAAAAGGAAAAATGAAAATGAAAAAGAAAATTGGAAATAGAAACCGGAAACAGTTTTCTATCACTAAACATGCCCTTACTTACTCCAAGACCTAGATAGAAGAACTCACCGAAGGGCCATCAATGGAAGGTTCCTAAAGAAATATGTGCCATCAATTGGGGATTTTAATAAGGAAGTCCTTTAATTTAGATTTCCTCAATAATGGGCCCAGTTTCAATATCAATGTCTTAACGATCAACTCCTAGATCCTTAAAAAATAAAAGTAAAGAGACTTCCAAACTGAGAGACGTGTTTAACAAAATACATATTTCATTGATAATGTTGAGGAGTATATAGCTTATACAAAAACAATACAAGTAAGTTACTTGTATGGCCAAACCTTCTTTACAATAGGAAGAAATCAAAAGAGTTGAGTCCTAATTCTAACTAAAGATTCCTCTATAGCTCATAGCTGGCTAGTTGCTTCATTTAGCTGCTAGTCCAAGGACAATGCCTCTTCTTGAAGGACTTGATTGGTTCTTTGAGCCTTGACAATATCTTACCCG
Organism: Simmondsia chinensis; assembly: GCA_018398585.1. Lineage (NCBI taxonomy): Eukaryota > Viridiplantae > Streptophyta > Magnoliopsida > Caryophyllales > Simmondsiaceae > Simmondsia > Simmondsia chinensis. The sequence continues at coordinate 29,573,282 of JAGTTD010000010.1, read as the reverse complement.
AGCTCTCCAACTACCAAGCCTTGAGAGGTATGCTGCTACTCGAGAGAAGAGAGTTGTCCCTTGAGATGACCAAACCTCTCCTCCAAGAGATGAATTTCATCCTCTAAGCCTTTAATGTCTTGGGCCTACTAACTCTGGATTTTGTTGGCTATATGGAGTTCTTCAAAAAAGAGATATAGGCCTCTTAGGCCAGCTTAACATCCCATGTCCCTAATGGCATCTTGGCAACACTGCTTCTTCTGAAGGAGTGATGGGACCTCCTAATTCACTTCAGTAAACACCTTCTCCAAAGCCTCGAACTCGCTCGCAGGGGCTGAAGCCACCATTGGATCTTCCTTCAAGGCCTTTACTAGAGAAATGGATTTTTGATAGGTGGCTCTCTTGGTTATAGAAAGGACAAGGAGATGTGCTATTTCCCTCAATCTGTGAAGTCTTGGAGATACTTAGTCAAACTGCTAGAAGGTCATTCTCCAACTTGCCCTTAATTTCTCCGAGGGGGATGTAATCCTCTCTGAGATTGGGGGGAGGGATAAATCTTGGTGGTGTGACCTAAAAAGGGTGGCATTAGAAAGAGTCGGATCAAGTCCTAACTTCAAAAATAAAGCAGAGTGAAGAATGACTATATTTTACCTCTAAAACTTCAGTTGAAGGAGAAGCAGGAACCTTTGTTGGCACTTCGGCCATTGGATTCTCTTCCTCGTGAGGGGTTTCTGAAAGAGCAATGCTTGTATGTTAGAACCAACCAATGGTTTGGACGTCAAGGATTCATAAGCCAAAGAATGAGATAATACCTTCATGGATCTTTTCAATGGTTATGGAGGATGCCCCTAGATGAAGGTATGGGGCTTGCACAAGACCTAATTTAGACGGGTTGGGAATGAAGCTTCTTCATGGGGTTTAATTACGATTTGCTCCATAGATTAAGTAGCAATGTCTCCTCCTTCCTCAGTGCTTGAGCTCAGTGATTCTGTTTCCTTAGGGAGCTCTAGCAGAGGTTGCTGTGGTGGAAAGTCTAGAATCTCCACGATAACTGAAGCAATTACTTCTTGCTGCTATACAAAGCCAAGTTAGAAATAGTTTTGGAAAAAGATGAACGATAGAAAAACCAACTAAGAAAGGACAATACTTCTTACTATAGAAGTCTGGCTCTTCTCAATCTCAATAGTCGTGATGGGCACTTCTTCATCTTCTTCTTCTTCTTCTTTCTCTACTGCTTGAATAGCTCTAGCTGGATGAACAAAGGATACATCTCTCTTCTTCCTTTTCTTTAAGCCACCAACTTCAAGGGCTGGTGAAGAGGTTCCTGGAGGGGACTCCTCTAGCAACATCCCAGGAAAACTCCCAGTGCTAGTACTCCTAGGTGTTTCCTGAGCAGCTAACAACTGCAAAAGACCAAGGTTCAAGCCTTTGTTCAAGCCATCTAAGGGATAAGACTGAAGTCTGCATCAAAAATGGTTGTTTACTTGGCAATGTCTTTGGTGGGGTCTGCTTGATATTCGTTGGCTAAGTCCCCTCGAGCTAGGACCTGCAAGCTCAAGTGAAGGCATAAAATATTACTTGGTGCCTCTAGACTCCAAAAAGGACCAATAGGCTCGAAACCAAGTTGCAAAATGAGGTGTGGCACATGGGGAGTACCTACAAACAACTGAGTACCCATAAAGTGATTTAACCTCTTAGTTGGACCTAAGAAGCTCTTGGCACTCGGAGAGCTGAATGGGGATCCTTTTATCCCACCAAAGATTTTTTGTCCTCATACTTGGAAAAGGGATGTCCTAGACCATTCCAAACTGTCTAGTAAACAACCCAAGCCTATACGTCTTTACACTAGGATGAGTCTAGTGATAGAAGAAGAGATCCTCAGAGCACAAGATTGCCTGCCAAGTCTAAGAGTTGAAGTCCACAGAGACATCATAATGGAGGTCCATTTTCCTGAATTAAAGGGGACCAAGTTTTCTCTCTTTAAAGAAAGTCTATTGAATTCCTTTCTTACCTCAAGGAGACATAAGATCTTAAGACATCGGTCAAATGACCAACCTAGGGGTAAAAGGACCTCGCTTTGAGCAAATTGCTCTCCATAACAGGTGACCCCCTCATCTATGGAGACAAAGTGGCCTCTATGGCAGAGCTCAGGAAAATAGGCTTGGGCTTAAAGTTAGACCAGCCATAAGAGTCCTCCTACCTGGACAGCATAGTTTTTGACTATGATGTCCCTAAGGCATCCATGAACTTGTATCACGAACAATGTGTTGGGAGAAAAGTAATTTTTGTTGGAAAAATAAACTCTGATACCGATCGTTGGGTATACAATTTTTCGACTGTGGTCACAACAAGGGGTGCCTATTAGAACACTTAAAGTAGGAGACTCTTTTCTCTACCCAAGCCCCGGTTGGAGAGTCACGCTTCGTGAAACCTCACGTGCAAGAGTTCTCGGGAATAGGTTTATCTCTATAAACCCTTTGCCCTAATACCTGTTGTTGGGACGAATTTAAGAAATTTTTCCTAATTTTATAAAGTTTATGCAGCACAAGGGTTTAGAATTCATAATTCTAAACCCAGGGTTGATTTAAAATTCCTCATTTTAAATCTACATATCTAAATTCTTAATTTAGATCTTTAGGCGTTTTACTCTAATACATTCATAATAATACATAAACTTAAACAGGCATAATAATGAATACTATAAATAAATAGAAAAGCAAAACTAAAAGAAGAACATACCTGGAATTGCGCCAATAATAAAGATTACTAAGAAAATTAAGATCGGGCGATCTTCTACGCAATGACCTCAAACTGCCCGGAGGGTGGACTCTCAAAAATATTAAACTAGGAAAGAAAAATTTTAACAGAAATTTTTTCACTCCAATTAGGTCTCTGAAATAATTTCAGAAACCCTAAAAATTTGTTTCAATTGAATTGCCATACACTTGGAATAGGTACCTCTATTTATATTAGTGTACCGGGCGAAAAAATACAAAATAAACGATGTGGGATGCGCAGGTGAACACAACAAAATGCGTCTTTTAAATCAAAAGCATAGATAAAACGTAGCGTTTAGTCACAGCTCAATCCGTGTTAATTTTAAATTCAAAACCGCGTGACACGTGGCAGCCACTGATTGGTCCACTCGCATCCACACTGATATCCCCTTGTAACCGTCCAGTGCGTAACACGTGTCGCGCGCTAGTTGGTCTTTTGATGAGCACACGGATCGACCCCCTGCATACTAAATTTTGCCTCTTTTTTTTTGCTTTGTTTCCAACATGTAAAAATTCATCTTATGAAGTTTAACTTTCTAAAATTATTTTATTTTATAATTTTTAAGTTTTATTCATCTCATGAATAATGTTTGGCAAAATTAATGCACCCATCTCATGGATAAATAATTCATCTCATGAATTCCTTAATATTTTTTCGAAGGCAATAAATACAAAGGCTTGCTGAGGGACCTTAAAAACAATTTAAATCTAGCTCCAAATGGGTTAAATTAATCATCTCATGAAATAATTTAATTGCCATTTAATGAGACTTAATTCCACCAAATAAATCTCACTGCACTCCAGACTTAAATCATGTATTTGATATCTCCCTAATAGACTGTATTGATGATAACAACCCCTCCACTAGATATCCATGACAAAGGATAAATATAACCACTACCATAATCCTTCTCACAACTTCTCCATTAAACACACCAACCCAACACTTTTGGATCTCCATCCACATGACCAAGACAAGTCATCTAAAGTGTCATGTTATAGTCTTAGCATACAAGTGGTCCAAACTTATATTCAACTACGAGCCTTACAAATAACAATCCATACCATTTGTTCCAGGTCTATTTGTAGCTTAGTCTCATAAACCACTTAGAAAAAATATGTAAATTGTAGTTTGAGGACTACACCCATCTCATGGATATCTCTCAAAAGAAAATCACCTGCAATATAAATGCTTGCTTACACAAATTTAACTAGGAAATGATTGGGACTTTAATTTTATTTATTAATTAAACTAATATATCTAGAATAAATCTAGATTTCAGAATACTATTCCTAACAATCTCTCACTTGTCCTAAATCCAATTTATGACAAATTTCATACTCACCCTTTTTAAGTTTGAACCAAAGGTCTACTGAGCCTAACCCTTAGTGAACTCAATTACTCTATTGTGAAGTCAGCAATACAATACCGCTTGACATTCCTCTCACTAATGGCTCCCACTTCAAGGGTAAAGACATGCTTAGATGTCGAACGTCTCTCACGTTAATCTGATTGGAAGTCTTAAATCAGTATAGCCAATTGGAGCCAGTTTTCACTTTGAAAGGTCAGCATATAGTCTCTAGTTCTTCTCAAGAACTAGAGAAAACGCTTCACTGCCACCTAGTCCATCGGACCTGGATTAGACTGACATCCGCTTACTATACTACAGCATAGTAGACATCAAATCTCGTTTGCAACATGGCATACCTGAGGCCTCCACTGCTAAAGTATATGGAATATTTCTCAATTGCTTCTCCTCTTGAGGTGCCACAGAACACTACTCTAAAGAAAAAAAAGGGACTCCATGCCTGAATGGTGAAAAACTTTTCTTAGGGTCCTCCATGCAATACATTGACAACATTTTGTCAATAAAAGTGGCTAGAGAAAGACCCAACATCTTACTCTTACGACCTCGCAGAAGGTTAATCCTAAGAGTAGAGCTGGCTTCTCCTATGTCCTTCATATTGAGCTATCATGACAACCACGTCTTTACAGCTTATGACACCCCTACGTCATTCTCAACGAGTAGATTATTTTTGACATACAACACCAAGAAAGTCACCTTCTCTTAATGTTGTGTGTAAACGCATGGTTCGTTCCACCAATTGCTCAAAATTATAAGACTTAATTGCTTCATAGTGGCTAAAAAGGATCAGATTCAATACCACAGAAAACCATTAAGGTTCCCGCTATGAACCTGTCAGGTGCCCTGACAATCCTACCACCACATCTAAGCTCTCGTGTACCTGTAACATTCTCGTTCCTATCAGTAGGTGCATTTAATGCATCCACTATATCTTGAGTTGTGTCTAGATGTTCAGAATTAGTGCCATTTTTTTTTATTCTTATAATACTATTTTGTTTCTTGCTTTCGTAGTTTACCTGAAAAATGCTTATCTAAGTATTTTGCATTGTATTTACAAAAAAACTTTTTCATCAAAAACTACAGAAAAGATCGTCCTTGTTCCTTTTATTTATAACACCATTCTGCTGCGGTGTATCCAAAGCAGAAAGCCGAGATCTTATCTCATTTGCAGTTAAGAAATCTAGAAACTCACTCAAAAAATATTCACCACCTCGATCTGATAGAAGTGACTTAACTTATTTACCTAATAGTTTTTAAACTTCAATTTTCTACTCTTTGAATTTTTCAAAAGACATCGAACTTATGCCTCATTAGGCAAACATATCCATGACTTAAGTAATCATCTCTAAATGTGATTAAGTACTCATATCCACCTCTTGCCTGAACATGCATTGATCTACATACATCTATGTGAACCGGCTCAAGCAAGTCATCAACCCTGTTGCCTTTACTCTTAAAGACAGACTTGGTCATCTTTATTTCTATGTGGGATTTGCAGACTGGTAATGACCTCAAGTCCATAGCCTCTATCAATCCATCTTTTACCAGTCTTTAGATCTTGTTCGAATTGGTATGACCTAAATGTTGGTGCGAGGTGTGGCATTATCACTTTCAGGGTGTTTTACTTTTAGGAGATCGAACAAGTGAGCTTGTGTTAGATTCTTTTAAACAAATACCAAAGTTTTGATGAGGAAATAACATGAATAAACAATTTATTCATATACATGTTCAAATAGACAATTTATTTGTCATATTAAAATTTTCATTATCAAAAGTAACTGAATAACAATTATCCACTAAACGAAATACAGAAATTCAAATTTCTGTATAGTGCAGGTTTAAATAAATAATCCTTTAAAATGAAACTCTATCAGTAAAGTCTAAACTAACATCTCCTACACTTAAGACCACTATTATCCCTGGCCATCAGGTACAACACCCATTGTGTAGTCGTTAGCCTAGCCTAAGCTCCTGTAACATATTACAAATATGGTCAGTTGAACCTAAGTCCACCCACCAGGAACCTGTTGGACTCTCAACTACGCATGACTCAACTAAGTGAGATATCAACATATCTCTGCTAGATGGCTTAGCAGTCTTTGCCGGAAGAGTAGCTACGTACTTAGTGTAGTTTCTCCTCCAGTGGCCTAGTTTTCTCGTAAAAGAAACACTTTTCTTTTGCTGACTTCCTTATGGACTTGGTTGCTACAATAGCAACCTTGCCCTTTCCTTTCTTTCTAATAGGTCCCTTATGAGTAATGAGTAAGTCTAATTTATTTTTCAAGGCAAAGTGATTTGGTCCAGCGAGTACATTATGTATTCGAAATCAAGTGAAGTTCGCCAACCGTATCCATATCAAAAATACTGTAAATGCAAATATTTGTGTAACTGTCTAACAAGAGTCATGTATAATGCAGTGACATATATTTTTTCAATTTAGCATACACAATAAGTTAGATATCCTCCAACTTGTACTATCATGCATACAATGATGGCCCAAACACACCACTCCTTACTCCCCGACAGCGGGGTCGCACAAAGCTAGTTCGGGTGAGAACTATTCTCAATTAACATGTTTTCTTGTAACTCTTACTAAACATGGTTAACTCCATTTTACCTTAGTATCTAACATGACACAATAGAGCTCCTCCGGGAGACTAATGCATCATGCTAGTCAAGTGTAAACCATTACGTAAACCTCCATACAAATACACTTAATACTCCACGGCAGCGTGGTTGCATCATTTCTCTGCACTTCGGTTCATCCTAATAGAAGTCTAACCCTGTATTCTACAAACCGACATCCTCCGCAAGGAGGTCTATCGATCTACTATACTGCTAGACCGGTAATGGAGACCGTAAGGTTACAACAATTGAAACATCGCTCCCACTTGATTTTTATAACCAGTGGTTTTTAACTAACTTGCATTTACAACCTGGATTATCTCATAATCCCCTTTCGAATCTCATTCTAAAATTAGCCATTATTAAGTAATTAATTTATTTAAAAAATATCATTTTACAATATAGATTATCTCATAATCTAACTTTAGAATCTCATTCTAAATTTAATCGATAAAACTAATTAATTAATTTTAATTTAAAAAAGTACTATAATATTATTTAGATTACCAAATAATCTACTTTTAGAATCCTATTCTAAAACTCAATCAATTAATAGAAATTAATTTTCAATTCAAAATAATTCCGTAATTTAGGTTATCTCATAACCTATTTTTAGAATCTAATTCTAAACTAATTAATTAATAAAAATAAATTTTATTTAAAAATAGCAGCAATTTAGAATTTAGACTATCTCATAGTCTTATTTAGAATCACACTCTAAAAATAAATAAGCTTAGATTATCTAATAGTCTAGTTTAGATTCTTATTCTAAAATTTAATTAATAAAATTAATTTTATTTTTAAAATAATATTCACTTAGACTATCTCATAGTCTATTTCGAAATCTTATTCTAAAATAATTTAAAATTAACTTTTATTTTAAATAACACTTATTCACAACTTAGATTATTTCATAATCTAATTTAAAATCTCATTCTAAAAAGAAATTAATTAATAAAATAATAAATTAACATTTTTTAAAAATTAAATTTAAAAGAAGCTGACATCAATGTCAGTTTTGTTTAATTTTTAAATTAAAATATTTAATTTTGAAATAAATTAAATCTAATCTCATTAGATTGAAAAATAATTGAATCTAATATCATTAGATCAACTTTGTCGAATTTCTTTAAGAAAATATTTGAATCTAATCTCATTAGATCAATTTTATCCGATTTCATAAAAAAAAATTAATTGAATCTAATCTCATTAAATCCATTTGATCCAATTTCATAAATCATGACTGAGAACGTACAATCCAATTATACGAACAACATAATCGTAAATTAATATGTTGTTCTTAATTAACGATTAATTCATTAACGATTTAAACAATTTAAATCGTTACCTATAAATGATCAAATTAATTTTTAATTAATTAACGATTTAAACAATTCGAATCGCTACCTTATATAACAATTAATTCCTTAACGACTTAAACAATTTAAATCGTTACTTTATGCAATCATCTGAATTAACTATTAATTCATTATTGATTTAAACAATTTAAATCGAACCGTCAAATTAAACTAACTTTCTTTCATAATAAAATCTCTATTTTATTAAATTATAGATCTATTTATTTCGATCTTATTATACCTATTTATGTATATTATGAATGTAATTAGAGACTGGCTCTGATACCAATTGTAGGGAAAAAAGTAAATTTTGTTGGAAAAATAAACTGTGATTCCGATCGTTGGGTTCACAATTTTTCAACTGTGGTCACAACAAGGGGTACCTATTAGAGCACTTAAAGTAGAAGACTCTTTTCTCTACCTAAGTCCCCGGTCGAAGAGTCACACTTTGTGATACCTCACGTGCGAGAGTTCACGGGAATAGAGTTTAAAACTTCTCCCTAATTTTATAAAGTTTACACAACGGAAGGGTTTACAATTCATAATTCTAAACCTATGGTTGATTTAAAATTTCTAATTTTAAATCTACAGATTTAAATTCATAATTTAAATTTACAAATCTAAATTCTTAATTTAGATCTTCATGCCTTTTACTCTAATACATTCATACAATATATAAAATTAAACAGGTATAATAATAAATACTGTAAATAAATAGAAAAGCGAAACTAAAAGAAGAAGAAAAGAAGAACATATCCGAAATTGCTCCAATAATAATGAATACCAAGAAAATAGAGACCCCGCGATCTTCTACGCAATGACCTCAAATTGCCCGGAGGGTGGGATTTGAAAAACATTAAACTAGGAAAGAAAAATTTTAACGAAAATTTTTTTCCTCCAATTAGGTATCTAAAACAATTTCAGAAACCCTCAAAATTTGTTTCAATTGAATTGCCAAACACTTGGAATAGGTACATCTATTTATATTACAGTACCGGGGAGAAAAAATACAAAATAAACGATGTGGGATGCGCAGGTGAGCACAACAAAACGCGTTGTTTAAATCAAAAGAACAGATAAAATGCAGCGTTTGGTCACAGCTCAAACCGTGTTAACTTTAAATTCAAAACGGCGTGACACATCATGGATATCCCCTTTAACCACCCTCCGCGCTGGTTGGTCTATTGATGAGCACACGGATCAACCCCCTGCATACGAAGCTTTGAGGTTTTTTTTTTTTTTTTTTTTTTTGCTTTGTTTCCCACATAAAAAAATTCATCTTATGAATTTTAATTTTTTTAAATTATTTTATTTTATAATTTTTAAATTTTATTCATCTCATGAATAATATTTTGCAAAATTAATTTACCCATCTCATGGATAAATAATTCATCTTATGAATTCTTTAATATTTTTTCGATGGCAATAAATACAGAGGCTTGCGCAGGGACTTCAGGGATAATTTAAATCTAGCTCCAAATGGATTAAATTAATCATCTTATGAAATAATTTAATTACCATTTAATGAGACTTAATTCCACTAAATAAATCTCACTGCACTCCAAACTTAAATCATTTATTCAATATCTCCCTAATAGATTATATTGATGACAATAACCCCTCTACTCGATGTCCATGACAAAGGATAAATATAACCACTACCATAATCCTTCTCACAGCTTCTCCATTAGTTACCGAGTCGTACTTCACTGAATAATTCATTTATACTTGAACATATTCATAGTATAAAATTCAAATGTCAAACACTTGAAATATTTTGGCCAAAGTTTTCAAACTATTCAAATATTTGCGAATCAACTAAGGGGACATCTATATCTCATAAGAGACTGTAGATTCCCCGTTAAATACCTAATCCTTGCCACACTTCACGCCGCTATCTAATGTATGTGAAAATTCAGTCATGCGTTTAGACCTTACTTATAGTACACCAAAGTAACTAACGCTCCATGCACAAGTATAGAATATCCTTAGGATTTAGAGTCATCGTTCAAACAGTACAACGTGAATCACTCATCTCCGATAGTAGTCTAGAAATAAGTAACCCACATGGTCCAACTTTATTAAACAGACCAACCCAAAACCTTTGGATCTCCATCTACCTGATTAAGAAAAGTCAACTAAAGTGTCGAGTTATAGTCTTAGCATACAAGTGGTCCAAACTTATCTTTGACTACGAGCCTTTCAAACAATAATCCATATCATTTGTTACAAGTCTATCTGTGGCTTAGACTCATAAGCCACTTAGAAACAAACATGTAAATTATAGTATGAGGATTACACCCATTTCATGGATGTCTCCCAAAAGAAAATCACCCGCAATATAAATACTTGCTTAACAAATTTAACTGGGAAACAATTGGGACTTTAATTTTATTTATTAATTAAAATAATATATCCAGAATAAATCTGGATTTCAGAACACTGTTCCTAACACAGTGGTCCTAGAGCTAATGGACCAATACTAAAGGCCAGGTTGTTCTCCGTCGTCTTAAGGGACTTAAGGACTAAATTGGAGTACTTAACAAAGAAAAACTTGTTCAACCAAAACAAGTAAAAGCAACCCTCTTCTTCCTTGGAACCTTGCCTAAAGTTATGTGTCCCTATGACAAAAACCTTGACAAAAGACTCATAAGCACTAGGCAAGTTGGTCACAGAGAAAGAAGAGGCAAAGTCTTCAGCCTATATAAAAATAAAAGAATCAAGAGATAGCTCCTCTCCTCCTGGAGAAAGAACTGTTAAGGCCGCTATGTCCTCTATAGTGATACCAAAAAACCCTTAGGGAGGACAAAAGTGTTGTAACAGATGTTGCAACAGTAGGTGAGTGCTGTGATAATGGGGTAGTCATACCGGAGAGAAATCTTGGAGAGCCTGATTGCCTCATAAATGCGAAGGTTTTTCCATTTCTCTCAATGGGTAAGATTCAATTGGTCCACCCATTCGGCATACCGCTTAGCCATGAACGTCCGTCCTTTGAAGGGAGTTGCTTCTCTACAAATATGCCTTCCTCCACAAGATTAACCTGCAAAAACTGTACGAAGCAAAGGAGATTCGTCAGTATCTGAAAACATGCCCTCAAGGATGGGGACATCGTAAGAAGGGTCAAAGATGGGCCCTACGGCACAAGGTTTAAAGGTTGAAGAAGGATCAGTTTTTGTGATCCAAGAAAGGTCCTCCTTGATATTGTCAAGATCAATAGGGCTCTGAAAGCCAATCATCGACTATTGAAATGTCTAATTAAACCAAACATGCCCACTACTCAATAGGGCTACCAGCCTAAGGAATGGAGCAGAAACGGCATAAGAGATTCTGGCTATGGTTGCTTGATTCGAAGAAATACAAAGAAACGGGGAGCAGATTAATAGAGAGCAAGTGTTTTTGAAGTGCTTGGTAACAAAAAAAAAAAAAAAAGAGAGAGCACAAAGTAGAGAAAGTGAAGATTCAAAGCCCTGACTATCATACTACGCGGGAAAGAAGTACATACGTCAAACAGTGTTCTCTCAAGCTCCCTTTGGCCGTTGAGGGTCAAATCAAGCAGACTTTTTACCTATTGTAAATTTGAATTTACCAATGGCTAAAAGGGGGCATTTGTTTACACCTCAATTTCAAATGTGCTAGGACGATGCTATTTTTTGGGAAAGTGCCACGTGCTTATCAAGTGAGGTCCTCCTCGAACAAAGTTGGACCTCTAGGTTTTGAGACAACAACATCTCGATGCTAATGTCTTGAGAATTTTATTACCCTAACAAGGGTATCAGCCACTCGAAGCTCGAGATGGTTGAAGGGTAAAGGGAGCTCGAGCTCAAGGGATTGCCAAGAAGGCTGCAAGATAAGTGATTTTCAAGCTTGAGACAATTATTTGGAGCACAATTTCAAATGCGTGGGCACCAAGCTTAATCCAAGAGAATGTGGGGCATCTATAAGAGACTTCAGCTAAAAAAGTGAACATAGGCTTCAAGAAATATGCTCAAGCACCAAAGCAAGGGCACGTTCATTGATCATTCACACGCTTAAAGAGCTTGGTGGCCTAACATAGGAAGGAAGTTATGCAAAAATAGGGGCAAACATTATTTAGTGTTTCTATAAATAAGAGACTTTGATGTAGTCCAAAGTAGTACATACTCATAAAAAACTTCATCAGTTTTTTTTATAGCACACTTGTGTTTTTTTTTTTTTTTTTCCTAGAAATAGGCGTAACTTAATTTAGTCTAGCATAGCATAGATCTTGTTGTACTTGCTTCTTGAGTAATGCAGTGCTTTGGGCGTCAGGTATGAACTCCTTGTTTTAATCTATTCCCATAATTGGCAAGTTAAGAATTGAGACTTTAGTTTAAGGCTTTGACGGCGAAGGCTTAACCTTGATTGCATTAGTTTTAACACTACTGTCACTGCTTAATAAGTCAAGTGAAATTTAGTTTATGCCATTGTTTAAGGGTTCTGACAGCCAAGGCCTGATCTTGATTGCGTTGGTCCTCATCCAGTGACCCAAATACGGTTTGCTCCATCTAAATCTTATCATACTATATCTGATTCGATTTAGTATAAGTTCAGCGTGCCATGCCTAAAAATCTGAGACTCGAGCTTAGAAGTGGACTGCTGAGCTCTTGGATTTATCTCTACCCAAATTCCTGACTTTTAAGTTTACGAGGAAAGATGTCTGTGGGCCTTACTCCGTTACTATAACTGTCACTTGAGTTAGGTCCATATCCCTTTAATTTTTTGTAAGAAAGTATATAAAAAATCCATAAAAAATATTAAAAATGTCTTCTTAATTGAAGCGTAGGTAGAACTCGCGTATTAACCAAAGTTATATACACCAAAATATCACAACATTTTCTCCAAAAAAGTTGAGTAGTTGAGGTCAAAGATGTGCGATCCAAATTTAGGCGGACTCCTAGTTGTGGTGAGTCCCTTTTTGCTCATTTGTTTACATTTATATTTAGGGTGACATCACTTAATAACAAACAATATAACAAACAGTGATACTTGTAATTATAGAAATTATTATCCATTTACTTGGACTGATCATGAATTGAACAGAGCTATCCATAAATACCTAAATGAAGATTACTTGCAAAAAGCACCTATAAAAATTTGTCTAACATTGTTATATGTGGACGTTTAGTCTCCACTTTGGTAGGTGCGTTGAATTTGAGCTGAAAATTATCTCTCAAACTACCCAAAAAAAGTTATGTGTGGACGTCGAGTGTAATCCAAGGTTATCTTTGCCTTACTGCCACTTCATTGATAATTCATGGAACTTGCATTTTAAGATTTTGAACTTTCGACATGTGTCTCTACCACATAATGCTATTGTACTACATGACATGGTTCATGATCTTTTAAAACAGTGAGCCATTCGGAGTAAAATTTTTATTGTACTACATGACGACATGTAAGATTTTTATGACATTTGTAACGAAAGTTATAACAAAAGCGAGATCCACTTTGTTGCCAAAAAATGCAGAGCCTCTTGTCACTATTCCTAATTGGATACATGGATTGACCCAAACCTGAAAATTTAGGGTCGGGGTCAAGCTATACAACAACAACAACTCAGTGTCCAAGATGTTCCATTGAAGCAAGGTCTGGAGGGGCGAAATATACGCAGCCTTAACCCTACAGGGTGCTACCCTGAAGGGAGGCTATTTCCGGAATGTCCTAGCCCTAGAAAATAAAAAGGAACAACATTTATAAAGTAAGGTTATGTAAAAATCAAATCGAGTCCAATCAAGTCAAAACATGCAAGCACGCAAATACCCATAACGATTGCTGCAACAATACAGCACCCGAACACCTAGATACATTATGCCCTGGCTACCATGAGCTATCCTCCCCTAACATCTATATTGGTTTGATTGCTACTTAGCTCTATCTAATAACATCTCCTCATTAAGGTTTAAAAGAGTAAGGTCATGTCCAATCGCCTCCCTCAAACTTTTCTTTGACCTGCCTCTACATCTCCTCCTGTGCACAATATGTAATTGCTCGCACTTCTTAACAGGAGCAGTGATCGGTATCCTTTTATCATGCTCAAACCATTGTAGGAGTTGTTCCCTCAACTTGTCCTCAATTGGGGGCAACAACTAATTTTTTTTCTTATGATGTCATTTCTGATCCGGTCCTTCCTAGTATGTCCACACATCCACCGCAACATCCTCATCTCCGCCACCTTCAACTTTTGTGTGTGGCACCGTTTAATCGGCCAGCATTCGGCACCATGTGGCATGGCCAGTCTCACTACCGTCTTATAGTATTTTTCTTTCAACTTGAGAGGTAACTCTCTATCATATAGTATCGCTGAGGCCATCTTCCACTTATACATCCCACTTTAATCCGGTTGTCAACATCCTTGTCGACTTCGTCACCCCATTGCATCATTAAGTCAAAATATCTGAAGCATTCTTTTTTTGTTATGCTTTCTAATCCAATCTTCCTATCCTCTTCACTTCGGCTGATTGTGGTACAAAATTTGAAATCCATATACTCGATTTTTGAACTATTGAGCCTTAAGCCATTCGATTACAAGGCACTTCTCCAAAGTTCTAGCTTCCCATTCACTCCTCATGTTGACTCACTTATCAAAACTATATTATCTGCAAAAAGCATACACCAATGTACCTCCCCTTGGATGCATCTAGTGAGCTTATCCATAACCAAAATAAATAGAAAAAGTTTCAAAGCTAATCCTTGATGCACCTAACTATGATCGAGAAAGCATCAGTCTCCCCTTCTATTATACACATGTTGGTTAATGCGCTTTCATATATGTCTTTAATGACTCGGATATATGCCATGGGGATGTCCTTCTCCTCCAAAACCCTATATAGAACCTCTCTTGGCACTCTACCATACGCCTTCTCCAAATCAATGAAGAACTTGTGTATCCTTTTGTCTATTTCTTTAATATACAATAGTACACCTTAGGAGATGGATCGCTTTCATTATAGATCTACCCAGCATAATCGGGATGTAAAGTACAAAATTTTGGGTGCAATAAATTGAAAAAACAATGCACCAGAAAAATAACATTTCTTTTATGTGTTCAATAGGAAATGAGTACAATGTCTATATTCATATAACAAGTACAAATAACATAGCATCCTCTAATTCTATCACCCAGAGTGAACACTTGAATGAGAGCACAAGGCTTGCTCTCTATGAAGTGGAAGGTTTCTTCAAGAAAGATGGACACTTAGCTTGTGGTCTTGCTTGAAATATGAATGAATTTGTCTGTGATTTGAATAGGAGACCGCTATTGGTTTTCCACTCTTCAATTTTTCTAACACTTTAACCAAAGGGCTAAAGATCTCTATCTATTGAGAAAGCTTACTCTTCAAAATGGGCCTTTACAGGCCTCATTGGGATTGGTTCATGGCTTGGCCTTGGAAATAAGTAGCTAAGGAATATATTGGGTCTGAGGATATTCTTTCAGTTGGGCTTAACTTGGTAATCTTTGATTTTGGGTCGACTTGGTAGTCTTTACTTTGGGCTTTATTTGGTAACCTTTATTCTGGGTTTGATGTGGTAATTTTTGGGTTGGACTTCATGGTTTTCAATTTAGACTTTTGGTTATTTGGGTAGACTCAGGAATGGTCAATTTTGACTCTCTTTGACTCAATTTTGGTCATAATGTTGACTTTCATTTTGGAAGCCTTTTTTTTCATAACAATTTTATGATTATATTAAAATTTTCTTGTGAACACAAGCAAATCTTGACATTTTTGGGGCACAAGCAGATGTTATTAATGGGCTTCATATATGTTGACATTTCTCATAACAACACAATACTTATAAGACAAATTAGAAAAATTTTAATCATAGAACTTATTGATATTAATAATTGAGAGTTTTAAATAACTACATCCCTAAAATGAGCAGTTGCTTGGGGTTATGTCAAGCCCTACGTACTATGACCCAAACCCGAAATTAAATAAAACCAAAGCGAACCGATCCTAACCCGAGATGACTAACCTGATTGCGAGGTGTAGTACTTCTCGATTGGCTTTTGGTTTTCAAAACCTTTTAAAAACTAAAGAGGAAAAATAAGGTTATTTTCAATATTTGATTAGGCCTGTTTTGGTATGTAGAAAGTAGATGTGAGATGTAGAAATTCGTGGGAAGCACGGATTTCACCTCTTGTTTGGTTGATAGGAAGTAGGCAGAATGCCGAAACTGGAAGTTGCTAAACAATTTTCAATTCTTGCAAAATGCTGGAAGTAACCTACCTAGACCCCTATGTAAGTTCTAATTCCTTTTTTAGTAACTAGCCCCCTGAAGGATTTTTTATTCCCCGTCATGGCAACTAAATATGTTTTACCTACTTCATGGTAAGCTTACATAGTAATTAAATTCTTAGGAAATACAACTTTTAACAATAATTTAATTCATGTGGCAACCAAACGAGGTCTTATATTTAAAGATTAAAAAGTGAAAATAGTATATATATATCGGTCAATTTAACCTATGCCCAGGCATTAATATTTTTTAGGTCAAGTCAAAATAAATTTTATGAAATGCATTAAATGCTCTTTCATCAAGATAATGTGATGCTTTTTTATTTTTGTTTTTTTTTTTCTTGTTTGAACACTTCTACCTCGGTTGTATTTGGCGCCAAAAATTTTTACAATCTTGTATATAAGGCAACATGATTTACAAGTGTACAAATAAATTAGAAACAAAAAATTATCTTACATATGTAAGTGGATGACTTTTTTTTTTGAGAATTGAGCCATCTTGGGATTTTATTGAAAAGGAAGAAAGGTACAATTAACAATCCGGTCATGAGATTCTAAGTAAGAAACGATCCCAACAAAACAAAAACACAAAAAAAACGCCCAAACACCCCAAACCAAACGTCAAAAAAACACCTAGAAACACCGCAAAAAACACCAACAAAACACCAACACCACACCCAAACCACCAAAAGCACCAACAAAACGCCAACAAAAAGCATGAAAAACACCCCAAGGAACCCCAAAAACACGAAAGTGCAAACAATCTCAAGACAAGGAAGGAGAAAAGGTACCAATCAAACCCAAGCGGTGACATCAACCCGATCCAGTCCATTAACAGGATCTTTTATAGGGATGAGCACCACAAGGCCGCGGATGCAGATAAGGCGATCAATGGCTGGGGGGCGACCGGAGGCATAATCATGTAAGTGGATGATGATTTTGAACAATTAATATTTTAGTGTAAAACCCCGATCCGACGCTTAGATCATATGATTCTATGATTCCACAACTACTGGCCGATATTATCCTACGTAATAAAAACTCTGATTCAACACTTAAAATAATATGATTCTATGGTTCCACAACTATTGACCGATATTATCCTACGTAGAATCTTAAATTTGTAGAATCTTACGATTAATTAATATTGCATGGAATTAACAGATAATATCGTAATACGATTTTACATAGATGGTGATTTTGTGTATATGGGTTGTGATTTTGAGTATAAGAGTGGCAATTTTGAGTACATGAGTGGTGATTTTGAGTACAGTTGTGGTGATTTTCAGTACATAGGTGGTGATTTTAAGTACAAGAGTAGTGATTTTGAGTACATGAGTGGTGATATTGAGTACCGGAGTGGGGATTTTGAGCATGTACATTGTTTGTCAGCACATAATATTTTTGTGTCGGCACACCCTACAGAAAGTAAGACTACCTAAAAGAAGTGAGTGTGTGTCAACACACAGGCACCTGGTTTGGTTTCTGGAACTTGTGTGTCGACACACACACACCTTGTGTGTCGACACCTAGGTGATCTTGAGTACATAGGCAGTGATTTTGAATACTTTATTGGTGATTTTGAGTACATGTGTAGTGTTTTTGAGTGGGCGGTGAATTTGAGTATATGGTTGGTGATTTTGAGTATATTAGTGGTGAATTTGAGTATATGATTGGTGATTTTGAGTACATTATTGATTATAGTACATTGGTGGTGATTTTGAGTACATATGTGATGTGTCGACACATAAATATTAAGTGTCCACATACAGAGACTGTGTGTCGACACACAGCCACCTTGTATGGTTACTAGATTTTGTGTGTCGATGCACAAGCAATGTACTCAAATTCGCAGAAAATATTTCACACTCACTCACTCGCTCGCTCTCTCTCTCTCACCCCTTCCCAAGCTCTCTCTCTCAAATCTGGCGACCGGCGACCGGGCACAGTTCCTCCACCGTCCAACCACCGACACAAATCATATTAGCGTCAGACAAGCTCTCCTCTTTGGCCACTTCAACACCATTGCAAGCGTTTGCTTGCTTTCTCCTCTTATATCCCAATCTAATACTCTATACCACTAATTTTTAGTAATCTTATACTTGATTTTGTGGCCAGATTTAGGGTTTGTTTTCTAACTTTTTTCTTCTATTCCAACTAAAACCATGCCGAACTCCCTATATTATGGGTAAATTTTGTGTGTTATAAGTTAACGTTTAGTCATTTCTTTTACTTTAACATAGATTTTCTAATTTTATTTTAGTTTATATAAATTTTTATAAATAATAGGTAGTTAGGATTGAAATTTTTTGTTGGTGTTGTAATGGATTTTGTTCAGCTATGCTTGTTTGGCTTGTATTTGTCTTCATTTGTGGTTAATTCTTTGATAAAGGCATTTTTGGGGGATTATATTTGTTTGAGGAATGAAATTTATTTTGGGGGTTAAACTTTTATTTTTGGCTTGTATTTGACTTCATTTGTTGGTATGCTTGAGGGTTGAGTAATGATAAAGGCAGTTTGTATCATGTAGAAAATGATAGGTATTAGAGTCATGGCATAAAGACGGAGAAAATTTATGATGAATTACGTCTTAATGTGTTTCATAAGCCTGTTTATTAATGACAATCTTGTTTATTAATGACTAGTGTTATAGAGACAAAGAACTCAAAAGATAAGATGGGAAACAAAAGGTCAAGAAATGCATTCCTTATATTCTGGTGCTGATGATTTTATCATGTGTTATATATTTCACCCATAAGATGAAACTAATGATTCATACTGTATTTTGTAGTGAAAAAAAATGAAGACGAAGAACAATCAAAGAGGATTGACGAGCGATAAAAAGTAAAACCAAGGCTATTTAGTATAGTTTCAAATAATATGACGTCTTTCATAGTTAATTGATTGTTTATGTTTACTATTGCAGTGGGTAATGAGGATGAGCAAAATATGGAAGACATTGTCTGAAGAGGAAAAAGAACCATATACTTGAGTCAAAGAATTACTCAAGATTGTATCAAAGTTGAAAAATTGAAGACTCATCCAAATCCAGGGTAATACATGTTGAAAAATTTTACTAATTCTTTAATTATATGTTTGAACCTAATTACACTTATTGATATTCAGATACATACACGTTGCACACTGCAATTGGTAATTGAACTGATGAAGAGATTGTCTGAAGAGAAAAGAATGCCATCGAATCTTTGGGCTTGGGTGGTTTGATCCACATAAAGTGCAAAAAAATAAATATAGATATGTGTTTAACTATGATCGGCAATTTTGACCCAATGTCCCAAATTTTGTACGTTTCAAATAAGAAAATTTTATTGACAGAAAAAGATGTCGAGGTTCTTTTGGGATTTAAAAACAAAGGTATTGAGATTGACGATTGCAAAGATGAACGAAGACTGAATAGCGTGTACAAAGAGTTTGGCGGTTGGATATGCAGTCAAATGGAAGAAGCACTGGTTACACAAGGTAACATCGATGACGGATTCAAAGTGTTGGTGGTTCTTTCTACATTGACTACATTTATGTATCCAACCGCAAGACTCAACCCAAAGAAGTCATGGTTCAACCTTGCAATTGACACCAATAAGACATTGAAAATAAATTGGGTCAAAATTGTATTTAAAGGAATTGTAGAGGGAGTTATATAGTACAAAAGAAACAGGAAAAGAGTGAATGGATGTAATTTTTTCTTCATGATAAGCACAGTTCTTGCTTAATTGTTATTCTATTTCTACATAATATATGGTCTAATTTCTCTTATTTTGTTAAATGTACTAAATTTTCTTTTGTGAGTACTCTATCGATGGATGATTTGGATGCCCCCATCAATTAGGACGAATCCTCATTAGCGATTTTGGACGGATGCAGAAGTGAAGGCTAAAAAAGGATACCTTCTTCGAGAATATAAATCTTTTGGTAATGTTAAAGTAATACATGACGAAATTGAATATGATCGTTTTTGTAATACCTTGTGACTTACACGATTGGTTTTAATTTTGAGTTCTTGGTGTTATACAATTTTCGAAGGAACCAACTGAGAGAAGAACAAGCCCCTCGTTAGAAGTCGTACCTTCTGCTCCGTCATAGTTTAATTGCAGCGACAAAAATGTGGAGGAGCATCGCGTGCCAATCGATGAGGTTTTTGAAATAATAAATGACACAAAAGAAAATAAAGCAACTAAAGAAATAGATGATTTTAAAGTCAAAATTTCGAATAATGTTCGTTCTCCAAGTCACGAGAAAGATGTTAAACCAGAATGACCTTCATTACTACCTAGTCCCCCCTTGGTATCGGTGTACAAAAAGCTGAGAGAAATTTAACGTTAAGCCAGGAAGCATGTTCCTCTAATACCCTTACTTCAAGGACTTCAAATAAGGTGTGGAAACCAAGGTCACAAATGGATTTGAACCTATAGCCGCTAAATGTGATTTCCACACTTTCTGTGAAGACCTTGAACAATGAACCTATCCAACCACCTCATGTTAGTAAATCACACGAGATGTTGTTGAGGACAGTATCTAAAAGGAAAAGAGGGCTAGCTATATGCACTCCATATGCAATGGGTTGGAAGAGGCAGAGAAGGTATCCAGGTAAAAAAAAGACTAAAGAACAACGCGAGGTAATTGTAGTGGAAAACAAGAGCACTAATTCCATCCAACCACCCAAGTGTATGGAATGAGGATGTAGCCCTTTCTCCATAGAGCCAATAGATGTCGAAATCTAGAAACATGGACATTCCGAAAGGCGCTTCAGCTAATATGTAATCAACGGCAAGTTGGCTGCTTTGCAAGTAAATATATATTTGACGTTGCCTATTCAAATTCATATCCAAATAGTCTCTTTAAATTGGAATATTATTTTATAGGGAGAAATTGGTGGTGACAGAGCATGATTGGTACAATCATGCAGACTTTAAAACTTTATATCCGCGCCAATGGATATGTGACTCTGTAAGTGAATATTGCGCACCTTTGTAGTCATCATCTTATGTTGAATGACCTAATTGCCTACATTGCCACAGGTCATCAACTGTGTTGTTTCGTACATGACAATCACTTCCAGAGAGAATGGTTGGTATAGAGTTTTCTTGCCTACCTACTTTTCGGTAAATGCCGAAATCATCACACATAAGAAATACTTACAATATTAGTATTGTGCTAATAATTTTTTACATGTGCCTTTCTATAGTCATATGCTCTCACTTCAAATTTGGAGGATATGATGATATTTTGTGACACCCTGAGACATATTTACCATCACAGTTGTATAACACTAATAAGGTAATTTGCAGTGATATTTACGATGACCTGACCTGGATAAAATTGTTCATCGATATACATTCTAAGGACCTGTGTTGCACTGTAGTTATACATTCCAATAAATGAGAATAACACACACTGGTTTTTGTGGGTTGTTGACTTCCGTCGGAAGATATCCTATTTACTAGATTCCCTTCCAATTGATGGAGCAAATAAGCAACGGGTGGATTTGGCTAAGAAAATTGGAAGATTCATTATCTTCACCATTTGTTTGTTATGAATAGTATGCAATTATAATTGTACTATCTATAATGAGAATATCCTTTTCTATTGTAGTTGCAACATTGTTCAGTATACTTCCAACAAATCAGACGGTTGGAAAGGTGTGCTAAACTATATTCTTATCCAATCCGAGTTTTGGTGGTACCTAATCAAAGAAACGGCTATATCACTTATTCACAAATTGTTCAGATCCTTTCCGTTGAATGTGTACTAATTTGCACTGTATGGTCGTATTACACAACTATGACTGTGGCTTTTTTGTAATAAAGTAGATCCAAGCAGTAGATGGGATGAAATGGAGCCATTTCATCAGATATCTAGTGAGGGAAATGCTTAATTTTGTTGTTTATGGTAATAATTCATGTTCTTTTTTCAAGGTTTTCCTTATATAGTTACGTGCATAATATTTTTTTTTTATGTAAAAAGGGATCAGGAACGATTAAAACTATTGATACAATTAGTAAATAATCCGTACAACAGCATATTACGGTTAGGAATAATGTCTTAAAATTTAGATTTATTACATTAATATTATTTTATTAAAGAATAAAATTAAATTTCTCGTCGCTTCCTTGTTAAATTTGTGTAAGCAGGCATTTATACTGCATGTGATTTTCTTTTAAGTATCGCCCCTAAGATGGACAGAGTCCTCATATTATATTTTACATATTCGTTCTAAGTGGACAATGAGATTAAGCCATAGATAGACTTGGAACAAATGGTATGGAATGTTATTTGAATAACTCGTGGTTGATGATAAGCGTGGACTACTTGTCTGTTAAGACCATGACTTAATACTTTAGATGACTTGTCTTGGTCATGTGGATGGTGATCCAAAAGTGTTAGATTAGTATGTTTAATAAGATTGACACACTGAGTTAGACCATGTGAGTTGCTTGTTTCTAGACTACTCTCGAAGATGAGTGATTCATGTTGTACTATTTGAATGACGACTCTAAATCCTGAGAGTATTCTCAACTTGTGTATGGAGCGTTAGTTACTTTGATGTACTATAAGTAAGGGCTAAACGTATGACTGAATTCCCACGTACACTAGGTAACGGCGTGAAGTGTGACAAGGATTAAGTATTCAATATGGAATCTGCAATCTCTAATAAGGTATAGATTTCTCCTTAGTTGATTCGCAAGTAGTTGAAGAGTTGGAAACTTTGGCCAAATATTCCATGTGTTTGACATTTGGAATATATACTGTGAATATGTTCAAGTATAAATAAATTATTTAGTGAAGGGTGAATCAGTAACTAATGGAGAAGCTGTGAGAAGGATAATAATAGTGGTTATACTTATTCTTTGTTATGGACATCTAGGTGGAGGAGTTGTTGTCATCAATACAGTCTATTTGAAAAATATTAAATAAATAATTTAAGTCTAGGTTGCAGGGAGATTTATTTAGTGGAATTAAGGATCATTAAATGGTAATTAAATTAGATCATAAGATGATTAATTCAACCCATTTCGAGCTATATTTAAATTATCCATGTCGTCCCTGCGTAAGCCTTTGTATTTATTGCCATCAAAAAATAGTAAAGAATACATGAGATGATTATTTATGAGATGAGATGAGTAAGTCCCTTAGGGACATAGCAAAGTGGTTTGTAACGTCGGGTGCCAACGGGGTGGCTCGGGTTCGATTCCCACTAAGTTCAAAGTGGGCCTCTTTATGAGGTGATTTAGGGGTATTATCCCCCTCCCCCTCCCCCTGTCCTTACCATCATTAAAAAAAAAATGAGATGAGATGAGTAAATTTAAATTATCCAAACATTATTCATAAGATGAATAAAAGTTAAAAATTATGAAATAAAATAATTTTTAATGTTAAAATTTTACAAGATGAATTTTTACATGTGAAAAATAAAGCAAAAAAAAAAAAAAAAAAGAAAAATCTTGACGCAATCAGCGTGCTACGGAACAGACCAATTAGCCTGCGGCACGCGTCGCGCGCTGATGGTCTCTCACTAGTGATACGTGCCTTCGGGCACGGACCAACCAGAGTGTGCCAAGCGCCTAACTGTTGGCACGGACCAATAGAACTGCGACACGTGGCACGCGGTTTGTGGCCAAAGCATGCGATTTGTACTGCTCGCGAAACGACTCGTTTTAACTATTTATTTGAATTAAACGCAACATTTTTTGTTTTGTTCACCGAATCCCATATCGAAGTTTTTTATATTTTTCGCTTCATTATACTACTATATATAGAGGTACATGTTTCATTGTTTGGCATTGAATTAAAAATAAGGGTCTTAGAAAGTATTGACTTTCGGGGACCCAAATTGGAGAGAAAAAATTTTCGCTGAATTTTTTATTTCCTTAGTTTAATATTTTTCAGAGCCTGCCCTTCGGGCAGTTCGAGGTCATTGCATAAAAGACCGCTAGGACTCGATTTTCTCGACTTTCTCAGCGTTCGCTATTATTCTGGTATTCTTTCTTTTTTTCTTTAATTGGAGCAAATCCAGGTATATTCTTCTTTCTTTCTTTTTTAAGTTTTTCGCTTTTTTATTTATTTATAGCTTCTCTTATTATGCCTGATGTAAGTTCATGTTATTGTTTTGAATGTACTAAAGTAAAGGCCTGTAGATTTATAATAGAAATTTTAAATCAATCTTAGGTTTAAAATTAAGAATTTTAAACCCTTCCACTGGTGTTAACTTAATTAAATTAGGAAGGATTTTTGAAATCCATCACAACAATTGGTATTAGAGCCAACGAACTATAGAGATAACCCTATTCCCGGGAACTCTCGCACATGAGGTGTCACGAAGCATGACTCTCCGACCGGGGGCTTAGATAGCGAGAATAGTCTCATACGCTAAGTGCTCTGATAGGTGCACTTTATTGTGACCTCAGTCGGAGAACTGTGAACCCAACAATTGGCATCAGTGTTCGATTAATTAATAACTAGGTTGGTTATTCCCTACAATTACAAGAAGTGAAAGACAAAGCAGGCTTCTAGCATGCATATACAAAGGCCATTGTCGACTTCTTGTACTCGATGACCCTGTCCTATATTGAATGAAACATAAGTGTATAAATGACAAGGATTGATGTGGTACGGTTGAAATTGGAATATTATGGATGTACCTGTTATTCTCGGATCGTTTCTACCAAAATGTTGATGGAACCATTCAAAATTATGTGTGTCGTATATGTTGCTTGAGGAATTGTATTGTTCGTCCTACATTTGACTAAATACACAATATTATGCTATTTGTATTGGTTAGAAAACGAAAAATATAGTTGTTGTTATGAATCGAAACATATCTTATTGTACTGGTTTGGATGGTCTTGCATCATAAAGTGCGGTAGGGGTTGTTTAGGGGGGTCAGGTCGAAAGACCGGCCGGCACCCACCCGACTAGAGGGACTGAGAAATTAATAGAGTGAATAGTAGTACTGAGGTAACTGGTTAGATCACCAATGTGTATCTCATCCATAATCTGTAATCGTAATATTAAAATCCAAAATTAGATACCTCAATCACATACACACACAGAACAGAGAACAGCAGAACCAAAATGAATTGATTGTGTGTCCACACACACGATTTTGTGTATATTGATGGTGTGTGGACACACAATAGCAGAAAAAGTGTATGTCTATCGAAACTCAACTACTGTGTGTCGACACACAGTGATCATGTGCCGACACACATAATCCAGAAAGCAGCAGAATCCAAACAAAGTGCCTGTGTGTTGACAAAGTGTATTCAAAATAGCTATTCATGTACTCAAAATCACCAAAAACATACTCAAAAACACCGCCCTTGTACTCAAAATCATCATGAACTCAAAATCACCATCCATGTACTCAAAATAACCACTCGCTCAAAATCACCATCTATGTACTCAAAATAAACACTCGCTCAAAATCACCTATGTTTTTTGATAAGGTCAGTGTTACATATCAAAAAAATCACACCGATATACGTCCATACATGAGTACAAGGGGCATACCCCAAGCTGGCCGAAGCCTACAAGCAATCCGAAAGAAAAGCAACAAGCGAAAGTAACAAAGAGTTAATACAAAGAAACATCAAAGGAAACTCCTTAGTACAAACTCTAAGCAAAGAAAAGACAAAGCGAATAAACGCCAACCGGAATCAGGATTTCATCTTGGACTTCTTGTTCTTCGCTGCAGGCTGCGTATGCTTCCTAAGCTTCAAACAACTAGTCTAAGGCGAAACCGCTGAATTCACATCGTGCAAAACAGAAGTCCCAGTGTCCATATCTATGTGTCGACACATAGTGTATATACTCAAAATAACCAAAAATGTACTCAAAATGGCTATCTATGTACTCAAAATACCAATAAAATACTCAAAAGTACCAATCATTTACTCAAAATCATCATGTACTCAAAGTCACCATCCAAATGTTAATAAAAATCATTATTCATGTACTCAAAATCACCAAACAAAAATCATTATCCATGTACTCAAAATCACCACTCACACAAAATCACCTGTGTCGACACACAAATTATGTGTGTCGACACATAGTGTATGTACTCAAAATAACAAAAAATGTACTCAAAATGGCTATCCATGCACTCAAAATCACCACCCATGTACTGAAAATCACCACTTATAGATCACCTGTGTGTCAACATACCTAATCTGTGTGTCGTCACATAGCGTATGTACTCAAAATCACCAAAAAGTGTACTCAAAATGGCTTTTCATGTACTCAAAATCACCAATAACATACTCAAAAGCACAACTCTTATACTTAAAATCATCATGTACTCAAAATTACCGTCCAAATGTCAACCAAAATCATCATTTTTATACTCAGAATCACTATGCCTGTTCTCAAAATCACCAATAATGTACTCAAAATTACCATTCAAATACTCAAAATAACCACTCGCTCAAAATCACTTGTGTGTCAAAACACAGATTCTTATTGTCGACACAAAGTGTTTGTACTCAAAATAACCAAAAATGTACTTAAAATTGTTATCCATGTACTCAAAATCACCAATAAATACTCAAAAGCACCTACTATGTACTCAAAATCATCATATATTCAAAATCACCATCCAAATGTTAACAAAAACCACCATCCATATACTCAAAATGGCTATCCATATAATCAAAATCATCACCCATGTACTCAAAATTACCACTCACAAAAAATCACTTGTGTGTCGACACACAGATTATGTGTGTCGACACACAGTGTATGTACTCAAAATGGCTATCCATGTACTCGAAATCACCAATAACATACTCAAAAGCACCAGCATAGTACTCAAAATCATCATGTACTTAAAATCACTATCCAAATGTTAACAAAAATCACCATTTTTTTCTCAAAATTACTATACATGTACTCAAAATCACTTGTGTGTCGACACACAGAATCAAGAAAGAACTAGAAGCCAAACTAAGTGCTTGTGTATCGACACACAGGCACTTCTTTTAAACTCAATTTTTTTCACTTTATTCCACATCTCATAAATCATCTCTCACTCTCTCTCAAACCCTAACTTCTCTTTTAACAAAAATCATGAAGAGTTATCCAAAATCATCAATTTTTCTCAAATCTCTTTCAAATTTTTACTACAAATCAAGTTTCTATCAATATTTTAACATCAAAACCTGATATTTTTGTCAGAAATTCATCTTTTTGACAAACCCTAACCAAAGGACGAACCATCCAAATGTTTTCTTAAATTTGCTTGGTTTTCTTTACTTTTCTTGCTATTCCTAGTAAAAAATCATCTATTTGTACTAACATTTTATTCTCTTGGACAATGTTTGGACAAATATCAAAATTTTACCTTATCCTACCAAACCCTAACCCCAACCTTGAAATTTCCCTCAAATTTTTTTTTGTAACCCTAAGTCCTGGGTCCTGCAAAGAGGTCGGAAACTACTTCAAAGAAGAGATCTGGAAACAATGACGGTGGTTCTTCTTCCCAGGATCCTAGTTTGATAAATTTCTCCAACCCCTTCCTCAAGAAGGTAGTGTTATTTAGTAGGCTTGTAGATTGGCGCGAGGGAGAAGGGGAGAGAGACTAAGGGTGCTGGGAGTTTTGGGGTGTGTGTATATATATATATATATATATAGTATTATAATTGGGCTCTTTTTAAAATTAGCTAATTATATTTATTTGTAACTTAATCGAAATAATAGTGAATTCTAGTTATATTATAATAGCTACCCAATTCAATTAAACCGGATTTCATATATTATAATATCTAGTCCAATTTAATTAGACCGAGTATTAAATCCTCACGCCCTTAAATTAAAGTTTTGTCCTCGAAACTTACATTTTTAATTTAATTAGAGAGGGTATTACTCATACGATCTTTTTTTCTTCTTTGATACCATATGACAAGTCCCTGGTGCTTTCAATCCCCCGCTCCTTACTTATCGAGTTCCATATTTAGAGCTGTTATCCTAGGAAACCCAATTTATTTGAACATTTTTTGGTGAATTAAAGTTTATTGTCATCTATATATTTACTAGTTTATATGTATGTGCTATTGTTTATTTTTAAAGCATGTACCATAAGATGGACGAAGTCCTTCAATAACATTTAGTATATCTGTTGTTAGTGGATAATGAGATTATGCCATGGGTAGACTAATAACAAATAAAATGTTATTTAATAAATGATTCATAGTCAGTGATGAGTTTGGGCTACTTGTCTGCTATGACTATAATGTAACATTTAAATAACGTATCTTGGTTATCTGGATAGTGATCTAAAATGTTATATTGGTGTATTATAATGAGATTGTTACACTGAATGGACCACGTGATTTGCTCGTCTCTATGCTACTATCAGAAATGAGCAATTCATATATCTTTTGTTTATATAATGACTCTAAATTTAGGAAATAGTCTGGACTCTGTATAGAATGTTAGCTGCTTTGATGCACTAAAAGGATCATGTTATTAAGTCTAACCGGGATCTTATATTCGTTGGGTAATTGCATGAAGTGTAGGGTGAACAGATATTTTGCTAGGAATATACCTAGAATAATGTCCCATTGGTTGATTCTCAAGTATTCAAATATATTCCAGAGACTTTAGCCAGAGCATTCCTTATATTTGACACACGGGAATTAATACAGAAGTATTTTTCTGTATTAGTGAAATGAAAAGTGAGAAAGAATGACAAATTTAATTTGAGTTATTTTTTCTCATGTACATTTAATAAAGGGGTCAATTGTGAATAAAATATTACAGTAAAATTTAACAAATAGATATATTAGTTTCTAGAGTGCAGTAAAACTTATTTAGTGAAACTAAATTTTACTAAATGGTAATCAATTATTATCATGAGACAATAATCAAATTTGACCGATTTGGATCCAGGAATAAACTGTCCTTGAGGTCCCTATGCAAGCCTATAAATTATGCGCCTGAAAAAAATTAAGAGAATTCATGAGATAAATTATTTATTTAAGAGTTAAATACATTATTTTTGTTTAACCCAAAAATTTATGAGATGAATTTGAAAAAGGAAATAATAAAAAAGAAAATACAGAAAAATCGCACAAGCCAATTGGCAAAGGGGGGCGATCCACGTCCCCCAGCCCCCGAGCCAATTAGCATGCGACACGTTTCGCCTAGTTTTTTGTATTTGTATTTAGAAAATTATTTTTACTATTTTGACTTATCAAAAATATAAATTTATTTTTATTTTAAAATATATGAGTCAGTTTTAAGATCCTATAAATATGGGAGTCTGGCTTATTAGGTTTAAAAATTTCTGCTCGTGTTTTTCTCCCAATTAATTAGTGAATTAAAAAGGAGAAATTTCTTCTTTCAAAATTAATTAATTAGCGTTTTCTCTATTTCTTCTCTCTGGATTGGGAGTCATTCTGTGTCCTTGGATTAGCCAACTAGAGTAGTGAAATCAGCTATTAACTATATCTTTGGCTTAGCCCAATAAGGTGTATCTTTATTCTTGGTTTAGCCTACCAAAGTGGTAAATTTGACTATCTATATCCTTAGTTTAGCCTACTAAGGTGGTGAATTTGGATATCTATATCCTCGGCTTGGCCTACCAATGTGGCAAATTTGACTATCTATATCCATGGCTGAGCCCACTGAGATGGTAAATTTGGCTAAGCTGTAGTGGGATTTTTAACCTTACCAAGATCAACAACCTATCAATCGCCGCACCATGATCGATACCTATCGATTTCCCCCCATACATTCCTATGTCTGTGGCTCTCGGTTGCATTCGTGTTGTCCATGTACTGTCCTCTCTACATACAGTGGCATATCTAGAAAAAAAAATTAGTTACTGGGGCATACATTATAGCAAATTGATCAAACCAAGCCGGATTAAATTGCCACCAATTTTTTCCAATCATTTTTTTAGAAAAATCTTGTCCACGTGGATGACAAGGTCCTTTAAGCCAATAAACAGTGGCGTATCCTAAAAAAATAGTAACTGGGGACACACATTATAACAAGTTGATCAAACCAAACTGGACAAAATTGCCACCAATTTTTTCCAATCATTTTTTTAGGAAAATCTTGTCCACGTGGCTGACAAGGTCCTTTAAGCCAATATGCAGTGGTGTATCCAGAAAAAATAATTACTAGGGGCACACATTATAACAAATTAATCAAACCAAGTCGAATTAAATCGCCACCACTTTTTTCCAATCACTTTTTTAGGAAAGTCTTGTCCACATGGTTGACAAGGTCCTTTAAGCCAATATGTTTGCCTTATTTTATCTCTTTGATTGGGATGGCAATAAAAAACCTTTAGCCTATCCACGGGGTCAGGAGGTAAGTTATCCAAATCAATTTTCTTCGGCATAGAAGAACAATTAGAGTCATTTCAATTTGAAGGTCCAGTTTCACTAGTTAGTGTGGATGGCCCATATGGGTACTTTCTTTTGAAAAACCTCTCCATAATTTTATTTGTCCAAAAATAATATATTTTTCTTTAATAATTATATCTTATACTTATAATTAACAAATTGTATAAACTAATTCTATAACTATATTCAGAGCTTCATAATACATGTACAAAATATTTAAAACTCAAGGTATCCTATCGTATATATTAAAATGTTTAAATTTTATGGTACCCAAATAATAAAATCTCTAATTTTTACTTCAATCCTGAGCATCCAAGCCCTAGAAGGTTAGAACATGATTTTTTTACATCAATACTCTTTCTGTTTAATGTGCTAACAAAACTCCAAACCAATAAAAAAAATAAAAAATATAATAAATCAAGAAACAACCAAAATACAAGAGAAAGAGCGAGTAAAGACCTTAGAGTCTAGAGAGAGAGTGGCGTTGGCTGGTCGGACTCAAAGTCTCAAACTTCACAGCATTGCAACCCGGTAGGAAGAGAGAGAGAGAGTTTTGGGTTTAAAAAATGAAAATAAGAAGAAAGAGAGAGAATCAAGTGGCTGAGAAAGTGAGTTTTAGGGTTTGAAAATGGCATCAAAGTAAGGAGAGAGAGGATCGGTGAGTGAGAGGGGGGGAGGGGGGATTGAATGAGAAAATGAAAGAAAAGTGAGAGAATTTTTTTTTTGGGGGGAGCCTAAGATCCAAATACATATATTTTTAAAATTTTAGTGTTATTAATTAGTATTTGGGCTTTGAAGTACCTAGATCCACCCCTGTCTACATACGTTGATATCTTCATCAAAAGCCTACATAAATATGTTTTTTATGAGTTCAAAGGGAATCTTCGTGTTCGCTCCGCTGCTGTTATAATTGAGGGGATTGTTAGAATATATTATTTTATGTACATCTCATGTATTATTATAATCTATTATGATTTTTGTAAAATTATAATCTACTCTTATATATATATATATATAGAGAGAGAGAGAGAGAGGGGTGTGAGATATTTCAATTTAGAATAATCAACACATACAATATTTTTTTTCTTTTTTTTTTTATACACAACGGCACCCAAAAGCTAAACACACACAATATTGTCCAAATTAAAGGTCTAAAAGTCTAACAATCTTATCCAAAGAATTCCAAAATAGCCCAATAGTTATTGGGTAGGGGTGCCACTCCCACGACCATCGTTCAATTCTCCCCTGCTCCCGCCCCTTCCCCACTTCCCACACCTTAGGGCAAATATCTAATTTTTTTTTTTTAAATTATCTTCCAAATGTTAACAGTATCTTCTATTCCTGTGGTGTCCCTTCAAATGTGGTCTCCTCTTTATTAAGGATTTAAGGGGTTTATTCCCAGCCCCTTTTCAAGGCTTTACCATCACAATAAAAAAAAAATGAAAAAATCTTCTATTCCTGTGGTCCCTCCCTGTGCCAAATACATACGCTTGCCATTAAAATAAGGTCCAACAGACACAGATAGAAACAGAAACAGAGAGAGGAGCCGTGGACTTCTAAACCAACTCACATACTATACATCGGATGTATTCACCATCTCTCACCCAGAACTTCCCTACCGCTCATCCATGGCTGAATCTGCGAAGGGAGAGCTGCAACCCAAGACAGTACAAGAGATAGCTCAGACCAACAATGGAGTAGTCCCAGAGAAGTACCTCCACAAAAATGGATACCCTCAACCTCAAGTTGATTCTGTGCCATTAATGGAGGATGTGGTTGTTGATTTCTCTCTCTTCTCTCTCTCACCTTCGTCTCCTGCGGAGGAGGCGGAGCTGGGTAAAGTTCGGTTTGCTCTCAGTACGTGGGGTTGCTTCCAGGTACCGATCTTTGCATCCTATTCGATTTCGATTTAGAGGATATTATACCGAGCTTGGAGTTGGCATACTTAAAATCCATGAATAAATGTAAGCAAGTTTCATGATAAAATCAATTGGCATTAAGCGAAATAACTTGTATCTTGATCTTTTTCTCTTACAAGTCCAACATAAGATTCTTTCTGGACATGAAAAAGGAGTCCCTAACGAAGCTCCATCTGAAAAACTGGCATATTAAAAGAGAAATATCCTTACCAACAATACAGGCACTCCTAGATAACGTGGGATTTCAACACACCTCTCAAAGTATTGTAGGACACCGATATTGGGAATCTGGGTCTAACTCTAATACGATGTGAGACGATATTAAAAAACATATCTAGAAATAAGATTACTTAATAAGATCAAATGTCATCGTCATATGAGCTAGATAACGGTGGCGCTCCAAGGCTACCCCAACAATTGTTATTAGTCCAGTTCTTACTATCATAATCTAAGATGTGGGGGTTTCAAGATAATCTATGACGAATTTGTTGCTGTTGAACTGTGATTTTTCGCTTTAGGATAATGAATTTGGATGAGTGATGCTGTAATTCAAAGACTAACTAGAGTGTTGTTAGGACCACCCATGAAATTCCAAATCATAAATTGAAATAGCAAACACGAAATTGAAGGGATTGGGCGACAAATTTGAACACCAAAATTTACGTGATTTAGCCAGAACCTGCATCCAC
The DNA here is from genome assembly GCA_018398585.1 of Simmondsia chinensis. NCBI lineage: Eukaryota > Viridiplantae > Streptophyta > Magnoliopsida > Caryophyllales > Simmondsiaceae > Simmondsia > Simmondsia chinensis. Next base: position 29,539,941 of record JAGTTD010000010.1, on the reverse strand, counting down.
GGAGAGGGAGCAACAACATTCACTAATATTAATTGAGGATTACATTTTTCACTCTTTCATGCTCACTTACTCTCTCTACACTAGCACAAGAGTGCCATATAAATAGGCCTCTTACAATTGAAATTGCTGGAAGCTCAAGAGTTATGCTATTAACACACAAAGCTCTAGTAAATCTGATCATCATTAATGATGATTACTGGAAGACAAACAGTGTCTACATTTAACAAGTATAAAGGGGTTATTGTTTGAATGCTAGAATATAGGAAGCCTCTCTTTGGTTTAGAGGTTTTATAGCCAAGTTGTTAGTTGAAATGTCTGTGTGAAGCAAGTGACCGTATTGTGAGTAGTGTGCAAGTTGCTACTGTAGCATCCTGACCTTGAGATGTCCAATTCGAGTTTAGAGTTTAAAACGGGGTAATGTTATGATCAAGGAGAAAATGATGATATCATACTAACTTTGTTAATCTTATAGTTATTATTCATTATGAGTCACACATTATTACTGTGACAATAACATCACCCTTTTGCTTGGTCAATCAAAGAAGCCATTTGCCAGACTAGATTAATCGAACTACCTGCTTACTTATGTTTCTGTTCAATTGTTAAAGACGAATCAATTGTGTATTTTCTGTTGATGAATGAATGACAAGTAGAATTGAATTTTGGGGTCTCAGGCTATAAATCATGGAATGACAAGCTCATTCCTTGATGAGGTTCGTCAAGTTGCCAAGCAATTTTTTGCAATGCCCAAGAAGGAAAAGCTCAAGTACTCAAGAAGAGTGGATGAATGGGAAGGATATGGGAACGACACCATTGTTTCGGAGCATCAAACTCTTGATTGGACTGATCGACTTTATCTTTCTGTCTATCCTAAACATCGACGCAAGCTCAAATTTTGGCCTAATAATCCTCCTGCATTCAAGTTCGTTCCAGTTTTAGCACAATCTTTTGACATGTGTCCATGATTTTCATTGTTGTGTGATGGGTTTCTGTGTTTTTTGTACTATTATAGGCCAAGTTTATAGAGCAGTTTGGGGCCTTGCTTTAGGCCCAGACCTATTTCGGAGGATTAATAATAGGGTTTCCTTGTGCACCTATATGCACCTTATTGAGGGTTTGAGAGGGAAGAGTGATAAAAGAATAAACTCTCTATAAAAATCTCCAAGAAATAAAGAAATTCTTGGAACCCTGTGGCTTGTAAGCATTTTTGGCTGAACCATGTAAATTTTGTGTGTTATTTTTTCGTTCTCTTGTCGAATCTTTTATTGTGCTTTTGTGGTGCATTTCCTAGCAGTGTCTGCTCTTGTTTTTTTTCCTCTATCTAGGAAACTTCTTAATAGCTTTTTTAATAATAATTGACGTGTAGTAGTAATTTTTGATAACTCTAAATATGTGTGTTAGTAAAAAGTCTCGCATTACAATTGTAATAAACAAGAGATCATCATATTGGTAAGCTATTCAACCTAATGAGGATTAATTTTGGGATAGAACTCACTTGACTTGTGTATGAATCTCATGTGAAAACTCACTATGGTTGTATCATAGTGGGTTGACAATTCATAACTATTATTTAACACACCAAAAATGTCAAGACATTTTGTATTATCAAAGATATTAATGATGACTTTAAATGGATGATCAAGGGACCAATGGGATGGAAAAGGGTGAAAGGTACGGTTGAAGAAAACTTACATAGCAAGTGGTGTTCACTATTTAGAACTTCACATGTGTGTCTAATTGTTAAAAAAATGTCTCACATTAGAGTCGTGATGGAAAAGAGAACATGCATGTTTGGCCTAGAACTTACCCAGAAACCCACAGTTACCACACAAGTTGGTGAGCTTCTTCACCTAATGTCAATTGGTTTTGGATCAACGCAACTTGGGTGTATATTTTATACAATGAATAAGAAGGCCTTATCTCATGCTGCTTTTTATACCTGGTAAATCTTCCACGTTTTACAGGGAAGTTATAAATGAGTATGCCATGAAGCTGAGGACAATGTTTGAAGTTCTACTAAAAGCTATGGCTCGCTCATTGAACCTCGATGAAAACTGCTTCTTGGAAGAACATGGAGACTTACAAATGGACACGAGATTCAATTTCTACCCTCAATGTCCGAACCCAGAAAGCGTTCTTGGCATCAAGCCGCATGCAGATGGTACGACATTCACGGTTCTGCTGCAGGACAATGAAGTCGAAGGCCTGCAAGTGCTTAAAGATGGCAAATGGTTTAGAGTTCCTACTATCCCTGAAGCCTTGTTTGTCAATGTTGGTGATTTGGTAGAGGTAATTAGATTCTTCCTGGGTTAGAACAATTATTATAATATTCAAGTAATGCGGAAAAATTTAGTATCAAAAACATATTGTGGGACCATTACTTTTCAGATCTTTGATGCAAGGTTGATGCACGACCTTAACCCTTTATTCTCTCTGTCTCTAATTTGTACCAACTTTAATGATAATAATTATGAATTTTATGGCAGAAATGTTATGCCTTGTATTTCGTAAAGTTGCCCTTTCGTAGAGGAGAGAAGAGGGTCAAGGGAAATACCAAGAGATAAATTGTCTATCATGATTCCTTTAAAACTCTCTAGGTGGTTAACAACTAATCTTTAAGATTATGATTTGATTGGTAAACTTAATTATCAACTTATCATTAGTTGTAGATCTAAGATAAAGTATAATAGGATAAACCTACTTTAGTGGACAGCTTGTAGAAGAGTTGAAAGACCTTCATGTTAACATCTTGTGCTAAACCTCTTATTATGGATGGACACAACACTTGTCCTTTTTAGCTGAGGCTCTGTTTGGTTGGCTCTATTTGGTTGGAATGAAGACTTTTTCCCTGTGGAAAATGATTTTTCTAACTTTCTTTTCAAAATTTCGAAATTTTGTTTTGTCTGATTTTAGAATCATTATATAAATTTGTAAGTGATTTAGATTGGTTCATTTGAGATTCAAGTGAGATAGATTATGAAAGATAGAGAAAGTTTTCTCCCTTGTAAAAGAAAATTGATTTTTCTCTTCTTTAGTTATGGACATTCTTCTCCGTGGAGAAAAATTCGATCATTTTTGCAAATCATTCATGTAAGAGAACGAAAAAAAACTAACCACAAAAGGGCTTCCACAATTCAAACTCAGCCTAAATTTGTGTTTTTAGCTAAAGAATTCAAATAGGAAGACTATTGCATAGACTGTGATTTCTTTCTAGGCCCCGACTTCTCGAATGCACCGTTGGTTTTTGCTAACCCCCCTCGCTAATTATCAGAAAAAAAAAAAGGGATACACTATGCACATGACAATGATATTAACACATTTGGGCCAGTTGTAGGGGTTTGGTGTTTGGAGAACTCGGCATGCATATTTTTATTTTTTATTTTTTACATCAATAATGCCTTAGGTGGAAGGAAAGAAATCCCCTGAATTCCCCACAAATGGGGAGCCACGAGTTCCTAGTTGGGATTCGAACCAGGTGGCATGAATGGCCGTCAGCGTTCTCCACCATTAGGCTATATCCCTAGGAGACAAAATTCTATGCATCATGCAACTTCTATACAAAATTCTACACATCTAGCGTTTCTTTATGTTGTACTATATGTGCAACACTTTAACAGGTTAGTTCGAATTAAACATCTTAAAAAATGGGAATTCGATATCTTTTTGTAGTTAAACTCCTCAAGAAAAGAACATTTATCATGTTTGGACTACCCATAAATATCAAACCCTATATTGATATAGTAAACACAAATAAAAGGGATTGGGGAAAAGCAGAACATGTAATTTACGTGGTTCAGCAGAAGTCTACATCCACGTTTCACTATAGAAAGAAAGGTATCACAATAGTCTTTATACTCACTCTCATTGTTCTCTTTCTTCTTACTCACCTGCTACCATACTAGGCAAAAGAGGTCCCTATTTATAGGTTAGAACAATAACCCTAAGAAGCCTGAGCATAACCTCATACACACACAAATTCCTATAAATCCAACCATGAATATAGGAAGACCATCAATCTCCATACCTAACAATATCCGAATCCAAAACAAGGTAAAACTGCAACAGACACAAAGCAGAGCTGCCACACCATCTGGTTTTTGCTGCAGATAGTGAGTAACAGCATGTTGAAAATGATTTTGCTCAGACAACTTTAACTACAACTAACTTCTTCAAAATTTTGTTTTGTCTGATTTGAGAAATCAATTTCATTATATAAATTTGTATGTGATTCGGATTTTGGTTCATCTGAGATTCAGGTGAGATTGATTATGTAAGATTGGGATAGAAAGAACGTTTATCCAAACCCAAAACATGGTAAAGATACTGTAGACATTGTTAGATGTTGACTATGAGTCAACAAGCCTACCACTAATTTATCTTATCCGAATAAATAAGTTGATTTCTTAGAGGATTATGGCTTTATGCATATAAATAGAGTTACTCTTCTCTCCCATTAGTTCCCTTCAAAATCACGCTAAGATAACACGCCATATGGTTTTTTGTTTGTAGATAATAAGTAACGGCATGTTGAAGAGCCCAGTACATAGGGCGGTCACCAGTCCAAACTCAGAGCGGATCTCAATTGCAACGTTTTATTTTCCGAACCCAGATCGCGAGGTTGGACCAGTAGCGGAATTATTCACCGCTGATCGACCTCAAAAGTATAAGAAAGTGAAGAAATACGAAGAGATCTTCTTTCAGTACTATCAGTTGGGGCAAAGGCCACTTGATGCTGTCAAGATATAGCGTGACTTGTTTAGTGTAAGTTTCTGCCTTTCTGCTTAGTGTTTGCTCAGATTTTGGTCTTCTAGTTTTTCAAATAAATTTTAATGTGAATCTTTTGAATTATGGTTGAAAGATGAAGTGGGTTTTTTGACTTGTTAAAGAATGACCGTTGATTGGGATTTATCTCGTTTCATATTGCAAGTCTATGCCATTTGTGGTAATTTAGCAGGATCAGTAATGAGATCTCATATATTAGGATTACCAATTGTGATATTTCACCTTTCTGTTTAGGTCCAATTCATGGAGTTAGCACATATGAGATCCACATATAAGCTAAAGCGGGGTTCTATCCTAAAATCGATTGGAATAACTCACCTGGCTTATATGTTGATCTCTTCTTTTTTACAACTTCAATATGAGATTATTACTAGACTCACATGTTGAGTCTTTAACACGACTCTCCACATGTTTGGCTATTTGGAAATAAGTATGACCCACCTTGAGGATTGTAACGGCCCAAGTGTAGAACTTAAGCCCGTTTTAGTGACAGAGGTTAAGTACGGGAAAAGAAATAGAGTTTAGATGAGAGAAAGAGTTAGAGTAAGATGAGAAGAAGAAGCGTAAGATGAGAATTAAGAGAGTTAGATCAGAAAATGAAAGAAATATTTCATTAATTGCATAATTGATTACAAAATGAATTACAATAATCCTATTTATAGAATTACAAGAATTACTAAAATAATATCTAAAATATAAAATACATCAAATAAATCTAGAATAATATCTTGCAAAATATTCCCTAACAGCTAGTTTAGGAGCGGGCCCAACGGTCATGAGGAGCGGCCTTCTAACGGCTAGTACAGGCTGGAGCTAACGGGCAAGAGGAGCGTCTGGCACGGGCTCAGGCGCGGCATGGCCTTGGGAAGGGAAGCTGGGGACGCGGCACAGACATGGGCTGGGGCGCGAACTGGACAAGGCCATGACAAGGCCTGGGCGCGAACCGGCACGGCACCTTGACAAGCCTGGGGCGCGAACTAACATGGCACCTTGACAAGGTCTGGGCGCGAACTGGCAGCAACCTGGGCAGCGACTCAGCACGGCCACGGACACCTGCTCGTATCTAGACAAAGTAAAGGAAAATCGATAATGTCATGACCATGACAATACCCCCTCCTCAAGCCAATCCTTGTCCCCAAGGATTGAATTGTGGAAATTGGCCTTGAATGAAAGCCCAATCCTTCCAAGTTGCGGCCTCACTTGGCATGTTTTCCCATTGCACAAGAACTTGAGTTATCTTCTTGCCTTTGCGCGTTAGGGTGCGTCGTTTGAGGACCTTCTTGGGTTGAACTTCGGGGTGGCCATCCTGGTCACAACTAGGCAAAGAGACACTAGGCACAACATTATCTCCAATTTTCTTTTTAAGGCGTGAAACATGAAAAACGGGATGTATTTTAGATTCTTGCGGTAGTTCCAATTTATAGGCAACCTTCCCTACCTTTGCAATTATCTTAAATGGCCCGTAATACCTAGCGGCTAATTTGAGGTTACGCCTCATGGCGACTGAGGTTTGGCGATAAGGTTGTAACTTCAAGTACACTAAGTCCCCTATGTCAAATTCACGTTCGGTCCTATGTAAGTCGGCTTGTTGCTTATAACATTGTTGCGCCTCGACTAGGTTTTCTCTTAAGAGGTTAGCCATAGGTTGCCTCTCATTAAGCAAGTCTTCTACTCCGGGGAAAGAAGATACACATGGGTAGTCTAAAGCCAACATCCTAGGTTCATACCCATAAAGAGCAAAGAATGGTGTAGTCTTAATAGAGGAATGATAGTTAGTGTTATACTAAAATTCCGCAAGTGCTAACCATTGAGCCCATGCCTTCTGTTTGTTCAAGGCCATGGCTCGTAAATAATTTTCTAAACATTGATTCACACGCTCGGTTTGGCCATCCGATTGGGGATGGTAGGAGGTACTCATGTTAAGTCCTACACCCGCCAACCTAAATAACTCCTTCCAAAAGATACTTTGGAAGGTGCCATCCCAATCCGATATTATGTTTTTGGGTAGCCCATGCAAACGATATACATTGTCAAGAAATATTTGCGCCACTTTGGTGGCCGTGAATGGATGAGTTAAAGACATGAAATGAGCATACTTAGTAAATCGATCAACTACTACCAATAGTGTATCCTTACCCATGGACTTAGGCAAGCCTTCAACAAAAGCAAGACTTACACTTTCCCAAGCTTGGCTAGGAATGGGCAACGGTTGAAGCAAACCGGGATAAGCGACATGCTCAATTTTGGTGCGTTGACATGTGTCACACTTAGAAATCCAATCACTAAAGCTCTTTTTCATATTAGGCCAATAGAATAAACGTTTTGCCCTTATTAAGGATCCTTGGACACCGGAGTGGCCCCCAATAGGTGAATCATGTAAGGTGTGCATAATTTTAGTTCGCAAGTCCGTGTTTTCACCTATGTAAATACGACCTTTATACCTTAAAAGACTACCATGAAGAGTGAAAGGGCCTTGAGCCGAAGGTTCAAGGGTGGCGTGGGAAATGAGACCTAAGGCGCGCTTGTCGTTGTCATAGCTTGCCTCGACTTCGCGTACCCATTGAGGTACCACGCTAGTGAGGACCGAACAAGATCCTAACTCGCAGTCCTCATCACGTCTAGAGAGTGCATCCGCAGCTCTATTTTCCACTCCCTTACGGTACACGATAGAGTAACTAAGGTCCATGAGCTTAGACATACCCTTTTGTTGCAATTGGGTAGTCACACGTTGGTCTAACAAGAAACGTAAGCTAGCGTGATCGGTTTTAATAACGAAATGGTTGTTAAGTAAGGAGTGTCGCCATTTTTCGACTGCCATTAGGATTGCCATGAGTTCTTTTTCATATACCAATAACCCTAAGTGACGAGGACCTAAGGCCTTACTAAGATAAGCTATAGGTCTACCTTCTTGACTCAAAACCGCACCAATACCTACACCACAAGCATCCGTCTCAAGTGTAAAAGGTTTAGTAAAATTAGGGAGAGCTAGGACCGAAGCCGACACCATAGCGTGTTTGAGGGTGTCAAACGCAAGTTGGGCACTCTCATTCCAATGCAATTCCCCTTTAGAAAGTAGGCAATTTAGTGGTTTACTAATTGATCCATAGCCCTTAATAAATTTTCGGTAGTAATCGGTTAGACCTAAGAAACCCCTAAGGCTCTTTAAGCTTTTCGGTAATGGCCAAGCAACCATGGCTTCAATTTTACTAGGGTCCGTAGCTACACCATGTGGGCTAATGATATGTCCTAGGTACTCGACATGGTCAATACCGAACGCACACTTACTTCTTTTAGCATATAACTGATGAGTTCGTAGTGTCTCAAGGACCTCTCCTAAATGTCCAATGTGAGTTTTCATGCTAGGACTATATACCAAAATATCATCAAAAAAAAACTAAAACAAATTTATGAAGGAAAGAAGAGAAGACCTCATTCATTAAAGCTTGAAAAGTGGCCGGTGCATTGGTGAGTCCAAAAGGCATCACCTTGAACTCGTAATGACCTTGATGCGTGCGGAAAGCCGTTTTGTGGCAATCCTCATCTCGGACAAGAATTTGATGGTATTCGGCTCTTAAGTCGATCTTCGAAAATACACGGGCTCCATGCAACTCATCAAGTAAATCATCAATAACGGGGATGGGGAAATTATATTTCATCATTATATGATTAAGTTGTTTATAATCAGCACAAAAACGATAAGTGCCATCCTTCTTACGTACTAGCAAAACAGGTGAAGCAAATGGGCTACGACTAGGTTGAATTATAGAAGAGGAAAGCATTTCCTTAACTTGTTTTTCAATTTCATTCTTTTAACTATGAGGGTAGCGATAGGGTCTTATAGATACTGTTTTAGCGTCGGGTTGGGTGGGAATAGCATGATCATGGGCTCGGTTAGGTGGTAGTGTCCTAGGAACATCAAATACATCCTCATATGTTTTAAGTATAGGCTTAAGGTCCGGATGGGCATAAGTTTCTTTTTCTTCACTTCCAATAGCCAAAAATAAGTGACCTACTAAACTATGAACTTTCTTTTTAAGAAACCGTGTTAGGCCTTTTTCAGACATAGCATGTAAGGTCGCATTATCGGATGTGCCTTGTAAGTGAATAGGTTGTCCATCCTTAAAACATGAGAATTTAAGGTTAGTAAAATCAAAAGTAACCAGGCCATACCTTTGTAGCCAATCCACACCTAAGACCATGTCACTTCCTCTTAAGTCAAGTACTCGTAAGTCATCGGAAAAGATGTTACCTTGTACCTTCCACTTCAATGTTGGACATTTTTGGTAGCTCACCAAGTTTTCCCCATTGGCAACTGTCACCGTCATCAATACGGTAGGCACAGTGTCGAGCTTGAGCTCTTGAACAACGCTTGTGTCCAAGAAACTGTTGGTACTTCCGCTATCGACCAAGATCATGATAGGCCTTTTCTTGATTGAGCCCTTCAACCTTAATGTGTTATGGGTGATGCGTTTGGACAAGGCATTCAAAGAAATCTCCATGACACCATCACCCTCTTCTTCTTGGGAAAGTTCTTCCTCTATATCCTCGGGTTCATCGTCCACTTCTTCTTGGCCTTCCATGCTTTGGAGCTGTTTGTTTTTGCATACATGGCCTTGAAAATATCGTTCATGACAACGATAACACTGTCCCGGGTCTCGCCTAGGCACGTTGGGCGCTGCCGAGGTGCTAGGCGCTGGCTTCGGAGGCACGGACTGGGGCGCGCCAGTAGGGGCCTTAGTGCTGGACTAGAAGGGCGCGGCTGGGCGCGGCTGGAATGAGGACCCAGATCTGGTCCCATACGGTTGTTGTTTGTATGTGGGTCTGGTAACCGTGGCACCCCTAATCTCCAATATAGTGATTTCTTGGAGTTTTGCTTGCTCAATGGCGGAATTCATATCGGAAGGACGGTTGGCCTTAACAGCAGCCCGGATTGCAGGCTTTAGACCCCCAATAAAACTCGAGACAAAATAGGATTCACTTAGGTTGTGATGACAAATCATCATCCAACTTCGTAATTCCTCAAAATGGACCTCATACTCCTCCACGGTACCGGTTTGGGCAGTTTTCTTAAATTGTTCAACCACATCTTGTAAAGACTTATCCCCAAACCTTTTACATAATTCGTCTATAAAAAATTGCCAAGTCATAACCGGGTTGCTTAGTTCGAGAGCATGGAACCAAATGTCCCCATACTCATGTAAGTGTGACGAGGCAATGTTGACCCATTCATCAATCGGAGTTTGGTACCAACGAAAGTATTTTAAACATTTACGTATCCAAACTCTAGGATTCTTACCATTGAAGGTTGGGAGATCAATCTTTGGGTTGTGATGGGAGGACCACGAACGTGTGCTATACTCATTGCGGCTATGTTCCCCATCTTCGGATCTCGGTTGATGCCTTGCTTCTTTTTGCTCAGGAACACGGACAGGAGGTGGTGGGGGTGGTGGTGGTAGAATTCCCGAACCCCCTACATGCATATAGTTACCCGATCCAACTTGCTCACCATGCGTTGCAACTTCGGGTGCTGCCACAGGAACGCTTTCGGGTCGTTTCTCTTGGTTCATCAATATTCGGTTCATGGTCTCAGCCAAGGATGCCATTGAAGCTTCGAACCCACGTTGGCTGCATCCAATGCCCGTGACTTCAGTGGTCAAGTTGTCCACTGAGGACTTCAAACCGTCGCTCACCACGTTTTGGTCTCGGACCAACGTGTCAAGCTTATCCAATCTCCTTTCAATAGCCATAATTCGTTCTTGTGAACCCGAAGTCTCCTCAGATGAAGACATGTTGTTGGAAGCTCGATTGTTTCTTGTAATCGCCAGTTTCGTGATCGCAACGTGCTCTGATACCAATTTGTCACAACCTTGAGGATTGTGACGGCCCAAGTGTAGAACTTAAGCCCGTTTTAGTGACAGAGGTTAAGTAAGGGAAAAGAAATAGAGTTTAGATGAGAGAAAGAGTTAGAGTAAGATGAGAAGAAGAAGAGTAAGATGAGAATTGAGTGAGTTAGATGAGAAAATGAAAGAGATATTTCATTAATTGCATAATTGATTACAAAATGAATTACAATAATCCTATTTATAGAATTAGAAGAATTACTAAAATAATATCTAAAATATAAAATACATCAAATAAATCTAGAATAATATCTTGCAAAATATTCCCTAACGGCTAGTTTAGGAGCGGGCCCAACGGTCATGAGGAGCGGCCTTCTAACGGCTAGTACAGGCTGGATCTAACGGGCAAGAGGAGCGTCTGGCACGGGCTCAGGTGCGGCACGGCCTTGGGAAGGGAAGTTGGGGACGCGGCACAGACACGGGCTGGGGCGCGAACTGGACAAGGCCATGACAAGGCCTGGGCGCGAATTGGCACGGCACCTTGACAAGCCTGGGGTGCGAACTGACACGGCACCTTGACAAGGTCTGGGCGCGAACTAGCAGTGACCTGGGCAGCGACTCAGCACGGCCACGGACACGGACACCTACTCGTATCTAGACAAAGTAAAGGAAAACCGATAGTGACATGGCCATGACATGTTGATCTCTTCTTTTTCACAATTTCAATATGAGATTATTACTAGACTCACATGTTGAGTCTCTAACACGACTCTCCACATGTTTGGCTATTTGGAAATGAGTATGACCCATTGTTTGTCTTTTAGGACCAAAGTGTGTTTGTACTCTGCAAGTACCTTATAGCCGAGGCAAGCACTCTTACGGATGTAAATGAGCTGAATCGAGCCCAAACTTATCAATCATGGGACTCGGCTTGTCAACATTTGGCTCTACTCATTATTTGTTTGAAACATGGAGCTCGAATTTGGCTCATCATAATTCAAGCTTGGTTCAACTTAGTTGAGCTTAAACTTAGCTTAGAAAAATATAGGCCCCATTAGACTAATTAAAGCTCAATATAGGCTCGTTTAGGTTCAATTATACTTGAGTTCAACTAGTTTATGCTCAAACTTGGCTCAATTTGACACATTAGATTCATATTTATTAGGATGTGTCTCAATTTTTTTAGTTTTGGGGACGGATGCTACAGAGAGTACGCCAATCGATCAGGAGTACTACCGATCGATCGGGAAGCACGCTGAAGAAAGACGAGCCGCAGTAGCTCTGCCGATTGATCGGCCAAGGACACCGATCGATCGGGGTCCTCCCAATCGATCGGGATCGATTTGTGACGTGACTTAGATCATGGCTGCTATTATGTATAAATAGCGAGATGTGACGTACAGCCGCAGTCAGGAGAGCCACAAAAAGATTTGGGAGGAGTGAATACTTATATTGTAATTCTTCCATTATTTCTGTAATACCCAGTTTATTTAAATTGGACTAGGTAATATAATATGTGAAATCCGGGATAATTAAACTGGGCTAGGTATTATAATAATACTAAAGCCCACTACTATTCTGATTGGAATAAATAAATTAATAGATTAAAATGATTAAATATCCAGTCTAATTAAGTTAGGCTAGGTATTGAAATATAATTAAGGGACTAATTATGATTAAGGTATTATCTAATAATACTAGAATAATTGAAGTATGTATATATGTAATAGTAGTAGTAGTAGTAGTAGTAGTAGTAATAATAATAATAATAAATAAATAAATAAAAAAGAAAAGGGAAAGGGGGAAAAAAAAGATTAAATTTTTTCCCCACCATGTCTCTCTCACCCTCACCGTGTCTCTCTCTCTCTCACCGTCTCTCTCTCCACGCCGGTACGGCTCGACCACGATACCGCCTACCGACGTCGACAACCACGGTACGCACTCTCCTCTCCTCTCTTCGCTCCCCTCTACCGTCTCCCACCACCACGGTACCGCACACCACCACGGTAGTGCTCAACCTCGGTACCGCCTCCCACCACCACAGTACCGTCCAACCTCCAGGGGTCTATAAATACCCCAACCCTCAACCCCTCAAACCTCACACCACCCACCTCACAACTCTCTCTCTCTTCTCAGTTTTCTCTTTCTAACACTCACAGCTCTCACTCCCTCTCCTGTCATTCTACTCCGACCACCACAGCGGTACGGCTCCAGCCACCACGCCGGTATCGTCACCTCACCATCCCCCTACTTGTTTATAAAATATGAAAATTTGCTTTACTGGGTTTGATATATAAGACTTGTATTTGAATAGTTTATTAGTTTGTTAAAATAGATTCAGGCATCTGTATTTGGTTGATTATGTGATTTCTACTCTTATAATTTGAGTTATACTGATTTATACGTTGAATTAATGTTTAAATGTGTGCAATTTTGAAAGAAATTGTATTTGTGATTACATAAAGTATTTTATACATGGAATTGATGTTTAAATGTGTGAATTTTGAAAGAATCAGTAGTTGTGATTATGTGAAAGAAATTATTGTAAACTTGTGATTTGAATTAAAAGGTTTTATGGGAAGAACTTACAGATAACTACGTTGACCCTTCGGGGTCTGTCGACGATAGAATGTGAAATGTGAAAATTCTTTCTGTGACCCTGTCGCGGGAATAATACCGGCACATAGATCTATGTTCGATCCTATTGGATCTATCGACTTAGAACCGGTTCGAATATGTGAAATGTGAACGTCGATCTGTGACCCTGTCGCGGGAATAATACCGGCCGTAGTATTAGATGCGTCTGTAAGTTTTACCGAAAGAGCTCTTGTAAATAAGAGATATGTGCTACCATAATGTGAATTTTTTTCTGATAAATCGATTTTATTGGTTTTTAATTGGGATTTTATCCATTTTAATAACATGCATGATCCAGGTAGGGAGTGTGTTATACTTATTGAGCGTGTTGTTTGCTCACCTAAATTCGTTTATTTTCCAAATTAGTTACCCATGGCAAGTTCCTGAAGGAAGGAAATGATGAAGCGATTTACTATCTCGTGAATTGGATTATTTAGCATAGTTAAGTAAACAAATTTTGTAGTAGCACATCAGAGACTATCTAGGATATTGTAAGTTCAAGCTTCTGCACTACTAATGTTCAATTGTTAGTTTGATGTACTTGGTATTGTGTTTTCTATAAGAACGGTTTATATAATTTTGAGGAGTTTTTTTTTTTTTTTTTTTTTTTTTGAAATATTCAGGCTTCGTACTATGATGAGGGAATTCATTATAGTACGGCCATGTAGCGCCCTTTAACTTAAGCATATTCGGTATTAATGTTTGGGGGCGTTACATAAAGTGGTATCAGAGCGCTAGGTTATGAATTTTGGAGGAATTTAAGTACGAAGATTTGAGCACTAGTTATGAATTTTTGAGAAAATTTAAGTGTTAAGTTGAAAGCCTTAGGTTATGAACCTTGGAGAAATTTAAGTGCTAAGATGAGAACCTAGGTTACGAATTATTGAAAAATTTGGGTGATGGGATGAATGACAGGCTACTATCATTGTGAGACTTGGGTGTTATGAGAGCCTAATTATTGAGACATATGGATGATAAGATGAGGTAGTAGGGTATTAATTATTGGGAAATTTGGGTGTTAAGATAAGTGACATACTACTAATCATGGAAAGATTTGGGTGTTGGATTGAGTCTAGGTTGTTAATTAGTGAGAAATTTTGATATTAAGGAATTTAGGTGACGTAATCTAGTATCTGCAACATCAGCTGTGGAATTTTAGGTATGCTCTTTCTGATGAATTTAGGGGCTATAAAATGCGGCAGTTAGTGGGTGACTATATGATTCGACTGAAACTCAGGTCGGGTTCCTTTGTTATAGAGTGGAGGTCATGGCATTGGTATAGTGGATTGAAATTTGCAATTAAAGAGATTAAAAAGAAGAATTTGAATGGGAATTTGTTGGAGGACATTTTTATTTTGAGGAATACTACTCGCCCTAATATTGTCCAATTATTTAAAGTAATTAAGATTGGATTATGTTTCCTTTCGGGTTTTGTATTCAAATATATATTGTGAACCTTTGTTTTGAGAAGTGAATAATTGATACTAAGAGTTTGTTTATACAAGATTAGGTGTAAAGTGTGTTGATTGTAAGAATAAAATGAAATAGAAATAAGAGTAAGTATGGAGATAAAAGAAAAGGCAACGAAGTCGAAATTGAGGCTAGAGGCTAATAAGAAGAGATTTCGGATCGAATGAGGACAAAAAAGGATGAGACTAGCAACATATGTGAGAAGTATTTTCTCAGAAAGCCTTGTTTTAAAGTGACTAAAATTAGATTTAGATGTGGAAGAAAAGGGACTTATAATGACAAATTGTCTTCAAAATGAGAAGATTGATTATGTTGTGTAATCGAAACTAAACCGGGAAAATTAGAATTAGAAAATATTCCTGTGGTTCAGGGGAGTTCCCAAACATGTTCCTTAATGACATTCCTTGATTTTCTCCTAAACGAGAAGTTGAACTTCTTGTGAAACTTGTAACCAATACCAAATCGATCTCAAAGACACTCTTTAGAACAACACCAATTGAATCGAAGATAGTGAAACCTTGAGTATGGAAATCACTTGATAAGGTAAATTATAATTGATATCTTACCTTGAGAAACACCGATTAAACTATGGAAACAAGTAAGGATAATATGAGATTAAGTGATCATTACAAAGAAATATCGCTTGCCCTGAACTAATAAATCACCAAGCGCGTGTGTATTCCTTGGAATTAATTTGATGCTAAGACATCGTTAATTCATAATGGTGGTTAAAATATGGGAAGAATTGGAGTCTATGGACATTATGAGTTTCTTATTAAGTCATTTGGATTGACAAATGCATATGTTGTGTTGAGAATTCAGATGATAACATATTTAAGTCTCTTCTAGATAAGATTTTGCTAAGTTGACTATGTCTCTTACTCGTGTGACTAGAAGAGAAATATTTTGAATGCAAAGACTTAGTAATTGCTTGGCTGTATTTTAACATGGGTAAATAATTACATATGCCATGAGGCAACTCAATGGAAGCCATATGAAGAGAGTTTTCCTATCCATGACCATGGGCTACCTGCGATGGTATTTGCATTGAAAGTTTAGATGCACTATCTATATGAGAGGGCATGTGAAATAATCATAAGAACTCAAGGTATAATTGTACTCAAAAGGAGTTAAATGTGATACAATATGGGTAGCTAGAGTTGTTTTTGGATTATGGATTGCACATAAATTTATCAATTGGATAAAGCAAATATGGTGATTGATGTTTTAAGTAGGGAAAGACTAAGAAATTTGGCTTGAATGATCATTACTCGGTTTCATGTTATTGGTGACTTAAGAAATGCTAGAATTAAGGTAGAATGGAAGTGAGATAGAACTTTGTTATAAGCTATCACAATACGCCCTATATTGGAAACCATTAAACGGGCAAGTTATAATTATTCCTATCCAAAATAGTTTGGTAATTAGAACCCCAAGCCTAAGTAGTTATGATTGATGTTAGAGTTGCGCAGTGGAAGCGTGGTGAATGGAGGAGTGTAAGAATTAGAATTGTTAATGTTGAGTCAAAGAAAGTTTTCATATCGTGAAGAGATTTGGTTAAGATACTGCTACGATATAATTTCATCAATTGTGAAAAACAAGAATAATAGTGCGTATTACATATTATTGGTTGTCATAGAATATTATGTCCTCTTTAATTTAGAAATTGTGAGATGGGCCTAATTTGAAGCAGAAACCCAAATTTATTGAAAATGAAGATAAGTTTCGTGGACAAAACTTTTATTTAAGGGGGTGAGGATGTAATACCCAATTTATTTAAATTGGACTAGGTAATATAATATGTGAAATCCGGGATAATTGAACTGGGTTATGCATTATAATAATACTAAAGCCCACTACTATTCTGATTGGAATAAATAAATTAATAGATTAAAAGGATTAAATATCCAGTCTAATTAAGTTAGGCTATGTATTGAGATATAATTAAGGGATTAATTATCATTAAGGTATTCTCTAATAATACTAAAATAATTGAAGTATGTATATATGTAATAGTAGTAGTAGTAGTACTAATAATAATAATAGTAATAATAAATGAAAAAGAAAAGGGAAAGGGGAAAAAAAAAAAGATAATTTTTTTTCCCCACTGTGTCTCTCTCTCTTTCACCGTCTCTCTCACCCTCACCGTGTCTCTCTCTCTCTCCACGCCGGTACGGCTCGACCATGGTACCGCCTAACGACGTCGACCACCACGGTATGCGTCTCTTCTCTCCTCTCTTCGCTCCCCACCGCCACAGTACCGCGCACCACCACGGTACGACTCGGACCACCACGGTACTGCTCGACCTCGATATCGCCTCCCACCACCATGGTACCGTCCGACCTCCAGGGGTCTATAAATACCCCAACCCTCAACACCTCAAACCTCACACCACCCACCTCACAACTCTCTCTATCTTCTCGGTTTTCTCTTTCCAACACTCACGGCTCTCACTCCCTCTCTTGTCATTCTGCTCCGACTACCACACCAGTATGGCTCCGTCCACCATGCCGGTATCGTCACCTCGCCGGTATGGCTCCGGTCACCTCGCCGGTGGCTTAGATGCTAAATTTGTTGGATTTAAGCTAGTGAAGGTAAGTATACCACTCTCCCTACTTGTTTATAAAATACGAAAATTTGCTTTATTGGGTTTGATATATAAGACTTGTATTTGAATAGTTTATTATTTTGTTAAAATAGGTTCAAGCATCTATACTTGGTTGATTATGTGATTTCTACTCTTATGATTTGAGTTATACTGATTTATACGTTGAATTAATGTTTAAATATGTGCAATTTTGAAAGAAATTGTATTTGTGATTACATAAAGTGTTTTATACATGGAATTGATGTTTAAATGTGTGACTTTTGAAAGAATCAGTAGTTGTGATTATGTGAAAGAAATTATTGTAAACTTGTGATTTGAATTAAAAGGTTTTATGGGAAGAACTTACAGATAACTACGTTGACCCTTCGGGGTCTGTCGACGATAGAATGTGAAATGTGAAAATTCGATCTGTGACCCTATCGCGGGAATAATACCGGCACATAGATCTATGTTCGATCCTATTGGATCTATCGACTTAGAACCGGTTCGAATATGTGAAATGTGAACGTCGATCTGTGACCCTGTCGCGGGAATAATACCGGCCGTAGTATTCGATGCGTCTGTAAGTCTTACCCAAAGAGCTCTTGTAAATAAGAGATATGTGCTACCATAATGTGAATTTTTCTGATAAATTGATTTTACTGATTTTTAATTGGGATTCTATCCATTTTTAATAACATGCATGAATCGGGTAGGGAGTGTGTTATACTTACTGAGCGTGTTGTTTGCTCACCCAAATTCGTTTATATTCCAGAGTAGTAACCCATGGCAAGTTCCTGAAGGAAGGAAATGATGACGCGATTTACTATCTCGTGAATTAGTTTATTTCACGTAGTTAAGCAAACAAATTTTGTAGTAGCACATCAGAGATTATCTGGGATATTGTAAGCTTAAGCTTCCGCACTACTAATGTTCAATTGTTAGTTTGATGTACTTGGGATTGTGTTTTCTATAAGAACGGTTTATATAATTTTGAGGAGTTTTTTTTTATTTGAAATATTCGGGCTTCGTACTATGATGAGGGGATTCATTATAGTACGGCCGTGTAGCGCCCTTTAACTTAAGCATATTCGATATTAATGTTTGGGGGCGTTAAAATTTCGATTAATAAAGATTCTCCATCTCCGCCCGTGATTTTTCCCCCTCTCGATTGAAGAGATGTTTCCACGTAAATCATTGTCTCCTTCGTTTGTTCTCTTTTATCCTGTTACTTACTTCTCATATTTGTTATAGTATTTGAATCGAATCCTGTTCTTGGGTACTATTTTTTCACAAATTGGTATCAGAGCCCTAGTTGTTCGATGTGGTGCTATGACATCCGTTGTGAAATCTGAAGTTGAGAAGTTTGGTGGTCAAGAGAGTTTCAGTTTATGGCAAATTCGTATGAAGGGCCTCTTGGCTCGGAATGGCAAGAAAGCTTTGGATGGGAAAGAGAAGAAGCCAGAGAGTGTGTAAGAAGGACAATGGGACGAGTTAAACAAAAAGGCTCTCGCCGCTATTCAGATGTGTCTTACCGATGATGTTTTGACAGAAGTTTTAGAACTGAAAACCGCTAAGGAGTTGTGGGAGAAATTGCAGGAGATGTTCTGCGTTAAGTTTGTCTCCAACAAACTTGCAGTCAAGCGACGGTTGTTCACCTTTCGTATGTCAGAAAGTACGTCTCTTAATAATCAAATTAATGAATTTAACTCTATTATTCAAGAGTTAAAGGAGCTTGATGATGCTCCTAAGAATGAAGATCAGGCTATGTTATTGTTGTGTTCTCTCTTTATCTCTTATAAAGGCTTTGTTGAAAGCATGATTTATGGTGGTAGAAAATCTATCACAGTTGTGAGGTTAAGAAAAACTTACTGAGTAAAGAAAGAGTAGATAAGGAGCTGTTCGACTTCATTTATGACTCAAGAAGTGGTTTGGTTGTGAGAGGAAGAATTGAAACAAGAGGATCTAATTATGGTGGAAACAAGTCTAGGTCTAAGTCTAGACATAAAGACCTATCCTGTAATTACAGTTATAAGAAAGGGCAAATTAAGAAAAATAGTTATAAGCTTAAGGGAAAACTAAAAGCTGATAACAGAAAGGACCAGAAAAGGAATAATAAATCCATAGAAGCTAGTATAGTTGAAAATGAGAATGATGTTGATTTTAAGTTAGTGACCGAATCTTAGTCCAGATCTAAAGACAATTGGATTCTGGATTTGGTTGCTCCTATCACATTTGTCCCAATGGAGACTGGTTCACCACATATGAGTCAATTCAGGGTAGAGTTGTTGTTCTAATGGGTAATGATGCAGCACGCAAAGTTTTGGATATGGGAACAATTCGAGTTAAGATGTTTGATGGCATTGTTAGGACATTGGGTGATGTACGTCATGTTCTTGATTTAAAGAAGAATCTTATCTCTTTAGGTACACTTGATTCTCATAGGTACAAGTACACAACTCAAGAAGGAGTTATGAAGGTCAGTAAAGGTGCTCTGATTATGATGAAAGGCAGACGGGTAGGAACTTTGTATGAACCTGTTTGTTCCACAGTGACATGATCAGTAGCTATTTCTTCATCATCTATGACAAATTCAGATATCACAAAGTATGGTCCATGAGGCTTGGTCATATGGGTGATAAGGGACCGTCTGAGCTCAGTAAAAGGGGCTTGTTGTGTGCCAGTCTACAGGATTGGTAGAATTTTGTGAGCATTGCATTTATGGGAAGCAGAAGAGAGTCAGCTTCAAGAATGCAGTGCATAAAACTAAGGGGACGTTAGATTACATCCATTCAGATTTATGGGGACCTTCCAGAGTTGCTTCCAAAGGTTGTTCTAGGTATCTTCGAACGTTTACTGATGATTTCTCCAGGAAAGTTTGGGTCTAATTCCTAGAGCAGAAGAATGAAGTGTATGACACTTTTAAGAAATGGAAGGCTTTACTTGAGAAGCAAACATGGAAGAAGATTAGGAGGTTGAGGACAGACAATGGCCTTGAGTATGTTAAGGGTGACTTCACCAAATTCTGTGAATATCAAAGTATTGTCAGAATAGGACTTGCACAGGTACACCTTAACAAAACGGAGTTGTAGAAAGACTGGATAGAACGTTGCTAGAAAAAGCTCGTTGTATGCTATCGAATGCAAGTTTAAGAAGAGAATTTTGGGCAGAGGCTATGAACATGGCATGTCACTTGGCGAACCGTTCACCTCGTTCATCTCTTCAGATGAAGTCTCCAGAAGAGGTATTGTCAGGATCCCCTGCATACTATTCTCATTTAAGAATTTTCGATTACCCTGCTTACGCTTATGTTAATAAAGGAAAGCTCAAGCCTAGAGTCAAGAAGTGCATCTTTCTCGGTTACACTTTAGGTGTGAAGGGATTTCGTTTATGGGATTCTAATTCTCATAAATTTTTGACAAGTAGAGATGTCATATTTGATGAGTCTTCATTACTCCATCCACAGAAGAAGTCTTCTATTATTTGTGATTCTAGTCAGGTGCAAATGCCAGATGTAGTTTAGCTACAGTTGGGTAGCACAGTTCAGCAGCAGAATGAATCCATAGAAAGTATACATGCACCTCCAGTACAGATTTCTGAAAGAAATAAAGTGATTGAAACCAATTAGCATGTGGAGCAGCATACTATAGCTGGTGGAAGACAAAAGAGACAAACTAAAGCTCCACAGCTTTATGGTTACGAAGAGATTGTAGCTTATGCTCTTAAGATGGCTAAGACTATGGAAGACAGTGAGCCTTCCACCTATTTCGGAGCTGTGTCTAGAGCTGATTCAGAAAAGTGGTTGATGGCAATGCACGAAGAGATGGAATCTTTGCAGAAGAACCAAACTTGGCAGCTTGTTAAGCCTCAAATAGGGAAGAGGATTATTGGTTGCGAATGGGTCTTCAAAAGAAAGGAAGGCATTCCAGGAGTTAAAGATACAAGGTATAAGGCTCGATTGGTAGCCAAAGGTTACAGTCAGGTACATGGTATTGATTTTCATGATATCTTTTCACATGTTGTTAGACATTGAGCGATACTTGCCCTAGTAGCCATGCATAATTTAGAACTATAGCAACTTGATGTGAAAACTGCATTCCTGCATGGTAAGCTAGAAGAGAGTATTTACATGCATCAGCCTGAAGGCTTTGTTATTGAAGGAAAGGAAGACCATGTTTGTTTGTTGAAGAGGTCTCTTTATGGTTTGAGGCAATCGCCAAGGCAGTGGTACAAGAGATTTGATAAGTTCATGACCAATCATGGGTTCTTCAGGAGCAAATATGATAGTTGTGTCTATTTCAGACAAACTAGTGCAAGGTCATTCATTTATCTTCTGTTATATGTTAATGATATGATAATTGCAGCAAAAGATATGTCTGATATCGACAAACTGAAAGCTATGTTGAAGAATAAATTCGAAATGAAAGATTTAGGAGCAGCCAAGAAGATACTTGGTATGGAAATCAAGAGGGATCGAAAAGCAGGAAAGCTATACTTGTCTCAAGATAAGTATATTGAGAAGGTTTTAGATTGTTTTCATATGAAAGATACTAAACCAGTTAGCAGTCCTTTGACAGCTTATTTCAAGCTTTCAACATTAGCTTCACCACAGACAGATGAAGACATCAGAAATATGTCACTGGTCTTGTACTCTAGTGCAGTTGGTAGTATCATGTACGCTATGGTGTGCACACGTCCAGATATCGCACGTGTTGTTAGCAAGGTGAGCGGATATATGGTGAATCCAGGAAAAGAGCATTGGCAAGCTGTTAAATGGATTCTCATGTATTTACGTGGCACTTCTAATAGAAATTTGGAGTTTGGGAGGAGTAGAAGCTGTTTAGTTGGTTATATCGATTTAGATTATGGTGGTGACCTTGATAAGAAAAAATCTACTATTAGTTATGTCTTTTGTCTTGGTAACTGTGCTATCAGTTGGAGAGCTTGTTTACAGTCAGTCACAGTACAATCAACTACAGAAGAAGAGTATATGGCAGTGACAGAAGCGTTTAAAGAAGTTGTTTGGTTGAAGGGCTTAATCACCAAGATTAGTGTTGATCAGGGTGCAGTTGTTGTTTATTATGATAGCCAGTTAGCAATTCATTTAGCAAAGGATCAGATGACCCATCATTACAGGACAAAGCATATCGATGTTAAACATCACTTCATTCAGGATCTGAATGAAGAAGGCAAGATTGAATTGAAGAAGATTGGCACTGCTGATAGTTCCGCTGACATGTTCACTAAGGTTCTACCTAGCAGCAAGTGCGAGTATTGTTTGGACTTGGTTAGGTTTTCTGTTTTGATGAGTTAACCCCTTGAGAGGTGTTTTGTGGAGAAGGTAATGCAGTTTTTTTTTGTGAGAAATTTGAGTCAAGGTGGAGATTTGCTAGGATATGTCTCAAATTCCTTAATTCTGGGGACTGATGCTGCAAAGAGCACGATGATCGATCGGTAGTACTACCAATCGATCGGGAAGCACGCTGAAGAAAGACGAGCTGCCGTAGCTCTGCCGATCGATCGGCCAAGGACACCGATTGATCTGGGTCCTCCTAATCGATCGGGATCGATTTGTGACGTGACCTAGGTCACAACTGCTATTACGCATAAATAGCGACATGTGACGTATAGCCGCAATAAAGTGAGCCACAAACAGATTGGAGAGACGGGGTGAATACTCATATTGTAATTCTTCCATTATTTCGATTAATAAAGATTCTCCATCTCTGCCCGTGGTTTTTCCCCCTCTCGATTGAAGAGGGGTTTCCACGTAAACCATTGTCTCCTTTGTTGTTTTCTTTTATCATGTTATTTACTTCTCATATTTGTTATAGTATTTGAATCGAATCCGATTATTGGGTAGTATTTTCTTCACAATATTTAATATCGAGGTTGACTCATTTAAGCCCAAGCATCCAAGCTCGAGCTTTATCATTGTAAAATAATGAGCAACCTGCCAACTAAAGGTGCCCTGTCGTGTATTTATAATAGTTGAATACTGGCTTACATAAGTACAAGGCAAAGCACATCGGGCCTTTATATACATATTACCATGACCATCTATATCTATAATCTAACACTTCCCCTCCATCATAGCAAGAGAGAAGTGGATGCAAATATTGTGCTTGAACTATAGATACAAATGTTGAGGAAGACTCATCGTGAAAATGTCTGCAATCTGAGAGGAAGGGATGGAGAACACGGATAAAGCCCATCTGAGCATACTCACGAAAAAAATTAATATCAATCTCCATACGCTTGGTGCGAACATGTTGAACTGAGTTAGTAGACAAATAAGTGGTAGAAATGTTATCATAATATACCAAGGTAGCTTTAGAAAGACATATCCCAATTCATCCAAAAAAGAGCACAACAACAACACTCTAAAATGATATTAGCTATAGTATGATATTCAGCCCTTTCACTAGAACGTAAAACGGTAGGCTGTCTTTCTGAAGACCAGGAGATAATATTATTAGCAAGAAACACACAAATGACCGATGTAGAGCAACATGTATCGGGATTGAAAGAATAAGGAGCTTGCATAGAGCAGGGGCCCTCTCGTATATTTATGCAATTACCAATGGACTATACATGACATATAAGGGAGGTCCAATGGGCTCAATGCATATTATACTAAACACCTATACATTATAGCCTAACATCCCCCCTCAACCGAAGCAGGAGGTAACCAAATGTAAAGGTTGGACTTGAAAAGTAGGAAAAGGTGTCGCGGAAGGCTCTTAGTGAAGATATCTGCAATTTGTTGAGACGAAGGCACATAAAGAACTTGAACAAGACCCATTTGAACACGCTTGCGTACGAAATGGATGTCGATCTCTATATGTTTCGTGCAAACATGCTGTACAGGGTTAGTGGACAAGTACATAGTGGAGACATTGTCACAATAGACCAAAGTAGCTCGAGAAAGAGGAAGACTGAACTCACTAAGGAGGGAGCGGAGCCAACAACATTCAGACACGGCATTAGCAATTGCACAATATTCGGCCTCTGCATTGAAGAGGGAGACTATGGGCTGTCGTTTGGAGGACCAGGAGATAATGTTACTGTTGGAAAAAAATATAAATTTTGTTGGAAAAATAAACTCTGATGCCGACTATTTGGTTCACAGTTCTAAACTATGGTCACAACAGTAGGCACCTATTAGAGCACTTAGAGTAGGAGCCTCTTCTCGCTATCTAAGCCCCCAGTCGGAGAGTCACTCTTCGTGACACCTCACGTGTGAGAGCTCCCGGGAATAGGGTTATCCTTATAACACCCTTTGCTCTAATACCAGTTGTTGGGACGAATTTCAAAAATTCTCCCTAGTTTTATAAAGTTTACGCAGTGATAGGGGTTTAGAATTCATAATTCTAAAACATAGGGTTGATTTAAAATTCATAATCTTAAATCTACATATTTAAATTTATAATTTAAATCTATAGATCTAAATTTTTAATTTAGATCTATAGGCCTTTTACTCTAATACATTTATAACAATACATAAACTTAAACAGGCATAATAATAGATATTGTAAATAAATAGAAAAGTGAAAACTAAAATTGAAGTAAAGAAGGCATACCTGGATTTGCTCCAATATAAGAAAAACCAAAAAGAAATAATAATCTTCAAAAGAATACCAAAAATCAAGACCCCAGGATCTTCTACACAATGACCTCGAACTGCCAGGAGGGTGGGCTCCGAAAAATATTAAACTAGGAAAGAAAAATTTTAACAAAAATTTTTCTCTCCAATTAAGTCTCTGAAACAATTTCAAAAACCTTAAAAAATTTATTTCAATTGAATGTCAAACCATTGGAATAGGTACATCTATTTATAGTAGGCTGCCAGGAACGAAAATAAGCTAAAAATTCGATGTGGAATTTGCTTACAACTGACAAAACGCATCGTTTTAATTAAAATCGAGCCAAAATGCGTCATTTTGATCCCAGAAAAAACGCCCTTATTTTCAATTCAATGTGCCAAGTGGCGGCGGCTGATTCATCCCCCTGCAGGGACATGGATAGCCAAAGGACATCCCAGCGTGCAACAGGTGTCGCGCGCTGGTTAGTCTGATTCGAATTACGCGGATTATCTCCTGTTAAACACGATTTTTTTTCCCCTTTGCTTCCCACGTGTAAAAATTCTTCTTATGAGTTTTAATTTCCAAAATTATTTTATTTTATAATTCTTAATTTTTATTCATCTCATGAATAATATTTGGTAAAATTAAATTTACTCATTCCATGAATAAATTAATTCATCTCAAGAATTCTTTAATATTTTTTCGATGGCAATAAATACAATGGCTTCTTCAGGGACATTTTAAATCTAGCTCCAAATGGGTTAAGTTAATCATCTTATGAAATAATTTAATTACCATTTAATGAGACTTAATTCCACTAAATAAATCTCACTGCACTCTAGACTCAAACCATTTATTCGATATTTCTCTAATATATTGTATTAATGACAACAAACCCTCCACTAGGATGTCCATAACAAAGGATAAATATAACTACTACCATTATTCTTCTCATAGCTTCTCTATTAGTTACTGACTCGCCCTTCACCAAATAATTCATTTATACTTGAACATATTTATAGTATAAATTCCAAATGTCAAACACTTGAAATACTTTGGCCAAAGATTCCGAACTATTCAAATATTTGCGAATCAACTAAGGGGGCATCTTTACCTCATAAGAGACTATAGACTTCCTATTGAATACTTGATCCTTATCACACTTCACGTCGTTGCCAAGTGTATGTGGGAATTCAGTTGTGGGTTTAGACCTTACTTATAGTGCACCAAAATAACTAACGCTCCATGCACAAGTCCAAAATACTCTCAGGGTTTAGAGTCGTTGTTCAAATAGTGCAACATGAATCACTGATCTCCGATAGTAGTCTAGAAATAACTAATCCACATGGTCCAACTCAGCGTGCTAATCTTATTAAGCACACCAACATGGCACTTTTGGATCACCATCCACATGACCAAGATAAGTCATCTAAAGTGTCACGTTATAGTCTTAGCATACAAGTGGTCCAAACTTGTCTTCGACTACGAGTCTTTCAAACAACAATCCATACTATTTGTTCCAAGTTTATCAGTGGGCTAATCTCATAAATCACTTAGAACAAACATGTAAATTGTAGTTTTGAGGACTACACCCATCTCATGGATGTTTCCAAAAAGAAAATCACATGCAGTATAAATGCTTGCTTACACAAATTTAACAAGGAAACGACTCTGGATTTTAGGATACTATTCCTTACAATCTCCCACTTGTCCTAAATCTAATTTATGACAAGCCTTATAGCCATCTCTTTTTTGTATGAACCAAAAGTCTACCAGGTCAATTATTCTATCTGAATTAGCATGCCTTCTATGCAGCTTCTGAAGCTCCAACGTATTTAGCCTCTATGGTGAAGTCAGCAATACAATACTGCTTAACATTCCTCCCACTAATGGCTCCTACTCCAAGGGTAAACTCATGCCCGGATGTCGAACGTCTGGCATATATTTTTGACTGGAAGTCTTAAAATAATATATCCAACTGGAACCAGCTCATCACTTTGAAGATCAGCATCTAATCTATAGTTCTTCTTAAGTACTAGAGAAAACGCTTCATTGCTACCTAGTGCATCGAACCTGAGTTAGACTGACACCTGCTTACTATACCACAGCATAGCAAATATCTGGTCTCATGCATAGCATGACATACCTAAGGCTTCCACTGCCAAAGCATATGAAATATTCCTCAACTGTTCCTTCTCTTGAGGTGCCATAGAACATTGCTCTAAAGAGGAAAAAGGACTCAATCCCTAAAAGGTAAAAAACCTTTCTTAGAGTCCTCCATGCCATACCTTACAACATTTTGTCATATAAGTGGCTAGAGAATGACCCAACATCCTACGACCTCGCAGAAGCTTAATCCTAAGAGTAGAGCTGGCTTCTCCTATGTCCTTCATATTGAGTTATCATGACAACCAAGTCTTTACAGCTAATGACACCCCTGCATCATTTCTAATGAGTAGTATATTGTTGACATACAATACCAAAAAAGTCACTACTTTCTCTTAATGTCATTTGTACACGCATGGTTCATTCAACCAATTACTCAAAACTATGGCACTTAATTGCTTCATTATGACTACAAGGATCAGATTCAATGCCACGGTCAACCACTACAAGTTCCCGCTATGAACCTGTCAGGTGTCATGACAATCCTCCCGCCACACCTAAGTTCTCGTGTACCTAGAACATTCTTATTCCTATCAGTAGGTGCATCTAATGCATCCACTATATCTTAAGTTGTGTCTAGCTGTTTATAATTAGTGTCATTTTTCTTTTAATTCTTATAATACTATTTTATTTTTGCTTTTGTAGTTTACCTGCAAAATCCTTCTCTAAGTATTTTATATTATATTTACAAAAACCTTTTTAATTAAAAGAACTGTAGAAAAAGACCGTCCTTGTTCCTTTTATTTGCAACACAATTCTGCTATGGTGTACCCAAAGCAGAAAGCTGATTTCTTATCTTATTTGTAGTTAGAAAA
The DNA here is from genome assembly GCA_018398585.1 of Simmondsia chinensis. Taxonomy (NCBI): domain Eukaryota; kingdom Viridiplantae; phylum Streptophyta; class Magnoliopsida; order Caryophyllales; family Simmondsiaceae; genus Simmondsia; species Simmondsia chinensis. The sequence continues at coordinate 29,512,057 of JAGTTD010000010.1, read as the reverse complement.
TCTAGAAATTCACGTGAAACTATTCACCACCTCGATCTGATCAAAGTGACTGGACTTGTTTACCTAATAACTTTTAAACTTCAACTTTCTACTCTATGAATTTTTCAATATGCCCGACTTATGTGCCATTAGGTAAACATGTCCCTGCCTTGTGAAATTATCACTAAATGTGATTAACTACTCATACCCATATCTTGCCTGAACATGTATTGGTCCACACACATCTATGTGAACCAGCTCAAGCAAGTCACCAACCCTATTGTCTTTACTCTTAAAGACAAACTTGGTCATCTTTCTTTCTATGCAAGATTCGTAGACTGATAATAACCTCAAGTACAAAGCCTCTATGAGTCCATCTTTTAACAGTTTTTGGATCTTGTTCTAATTAGTGTGACCTAAACGTTGGTGCCTTGTGTAGGCTTTATCCCTTTCAATGTGTTTTCTTTTAGAAGATTGAACAAGTATACTTGTGTTTGATTAATTTAAATAAATACTAGAGTTTTGGTAAGGAAATAACATGAATAAATTATTTATACATGTATATTTTGCAAATTTATTTCTGGTATTAAATGCTTCATAATCAAAATCAACTGAATAACAATTATTCATAAAACGAGTTACAGAAATCAAATTCCTGTGCAGAGTAGCTACAAATAAACAATCTCTTAAAACAAAAACGCTAACACTAAAGACTAAGCTAACTTCTCATACACTTAAGACCATCATTATTGTATTTTCCCTGACCATCAAGTATAGCACTCATTTTGTTGCCTTTTGCTTAGCATGAGCCCCTGTAACATATTACAGACATGATCAGTTAAACCCGAGTCCGCCCTACTAGGAACTTGGTGGACTCTTAACTACGCGTGACTCAATTAAGTGAGATATCAACATATCTTCACCAGATGGCTTAGCAGTCTTTGTAGGAAGAGTAGCTATGTATTTAGTGTAGTTCCTTCTCCAGTGGCCTAGTTTTCTTGCAAAAGAAACACTTTTCATTTGTTGACTTTTTTATGGACTTGGTTGCTACAATAGTAACCTTTCCCTTTCCTTTCTTTTCCAGTAGGTCCCTTGTGAATAATAACTAAGTCTCACTTGTCTATCTAGGCTAAGTAATTTGGTCCAACGAGTTCATTATGCATTAAAAATCAAGTGAAGTTCACCAGTCGTATCCAATTCGAAATACTGTAAATGAAAACATTCGTGTAACTGTCTAACAAGAGTCATGTAGGATGCAGTGATATTTATTCTTTCAATTTAGCATACACAGTAAGTCAGATATCCACCAAAATGTACTATCATGTATACAATGATGACCCAAACACACCACTCCTTGCTCCCCAGCAGCGGGGTCGCACGAAGCTAGTTCGGGTGAGAACTATTCTCAAATAAAATGTTTTCTTGTAACTCTTACTAAACATGATTAACTCACCACTTTACCTTAGTCTCTAACATAACACAATAGAACTCCTCGGGGAGGCTAATGCATTATGTTAGTCGAGTGTAAACCATTATCTAAACCTCCATACAAATACACGTAATGCTCCATGGCAGCGTGGTCACATCCCTTCTTTGCACTTTGATTTATCCCAACAAAAGTCTAACCTTGTAATCTGCGAACCGACATCCTCCGCAGAGGGGTCTATCGATCTACTATACTGCTAGATTGGTAATATAGATCGTGAGGTTGCAACAATTGAAACTTCCCTCCTACTTGATTTTTAAAACTAGTGATTTTTAATTAACTTACATTTAAAATCTGGATTATCTCATAACCCCTTTTAGAATCTCATTCTAAAATTAACCAAAAATAATCAATTAATTAATTCAAAACATTATCATTTTACAAGATTGATTATCTCATAATCTTGCTTTAAAGTCTCATTCTAAATTTATTCAATAAAATTAATTTATTAATTTTACTTTTAAAAACAGTACTATAGATTATCTCATAACCTATTATTTTGGAATCTCATTCTAAAATTAAATCAATTAATAGAAATTAATTTTTATTAATACAGTACCATAAATTTAGATTATCTCATAATCTATTTTTAAGATCTAATTCTAAAATTAAATCAAAAATTAATTTCATTTAAAATCAGTAATGTCTTAGAACTTAGACTATCCCATAATCTTATTTAGAATCTCATTCTAAAATTAAATAAGCTTAAACTATCCAATAGTCCTGTTTAGAATCTTATTCTAAAGTTACATAAGCTTAATAAAGTTTAACTTTTATTTTAAAATAATAACGATTTAGACTATCTTATAGTCTATTTTAGAATCTTACTCTAAAATAATTTTTATTTAAAATAACACTAATTCACAACTTATATTATCTCATAATCTAATTTTTTTTTTAGAATCACATTCTAAAATAAATTAATTAACAAAATAATTAATTTATAATTATTATGTAAACCAGTATTGACGTTTACACGTCCAAAATAAAATAATTTTTTTTAATAATTGCTAACATCAGCGTTGACGTCAAACGTCAGCATTTGCTGACGCTAATTTTTTTTTTAAATTTTTAAATTAAAAAAATTTAATTTAAAGTAAATAATTAAATCCAATCTCATTAGATTAAATTTATCCGATTTCGTCATCTAATCTCATTAGATTAATGTTATCTAATTTTACAAATCTTAACCAAACGATCATTATCTCATTATTCAAATTATGTAATCCAAAACTTATAGGTTGTAAGAACCGAATTAACGATTAATTCTTTAACGATTTAAATAATTTAAACTGTTACTTCAAACAACCAAGTTAACTATTAACTCTTTTAAAGATTTAACAATTTAAATTGATATAGTAAAAGAAACAATCTAATTAGCAATTTATGGTCCAATGATTTAAACAATTTAAATCACTAATTCAAACAAACTTTCCTTCTTAATAAAATAACTATTTTATTAAATCACATATCTATTTATTTCGGTCTTATTATACCTATTCATGTATATTATGAATGTAATCAAAGAGGCTCTAATACTAATTGTTGGAAAACAAATATAAATTTTGTTAGAAAAATAAACTCTTATGCTGACTATTTGGTTCACAGTTCTCAACTATGGTCACAACTGTAGGTACCTATTAGAGCATTTAGAGTAGGAGACACTTCTCTCTACCCAAGCCCCTGGTCGGAGAGTCACGCTTGGTGACACCTCATGTGCGGGAGCTCCCAGGAATAGAGCTATCTCTATAACTCCCTTTGCTCTAATATCGGTTATTGGGACGAATTTCAAAAATTCTCCCTAGTTTTATAAAGTTTACGCAGTAGAAGGGGTTTAAAATTCATAATTCTAAGCCTAGGGTTGATTTAAAATTTATAATTTTAAATCTATATATTTAAATTCATAATTTAAATCTTACAGGCCTTTTACTCTAATACATTCATAACAATATATAAACTTAAACAAGCATAATAACAGATACTATAAATAAATAGAAAAGCGAAAACTAAAAGTGAAGTAAAGAAGACATACCTGGATCTGCTCTAATATAAGAAAACCAGAAAGAAATAATAATCTTCAAAAGAATACCAAAAATCGAGACCCTGGGGTCTTCTACACAATGACCTCGAACTGCCCGGAGGGTGGGCTCCGAAAAATATTAAACTAGAAAAGAAAAATTTTAACTAAAATTTTTCTCTCCAATTAGGTCTCTCAAACAATTTCAGAAACCTTAAAATTTTTGTTTCAATTGAATGACAAACCCTTGGAATAGGTACCTCTATCAGGCTACCGGAACGAAAATAAGCTGGAAATTCGATGTGGGATTTGCGTATAACTAACAAAACGCATCGTTTTAATTAAAATCGAGCCAAAATGTGTCGCTTTGATCCCAGAAAAAAACACCCTTATTTTCAATTCAGTTCAGTATGACACGTGGCGGCAGTTGATTCGTCCCCTCGCGGGGACTTGGATAGCTAAAGGACGTCCCAGCATGCTACACATGTCCCGTGCTAGTTCGTCCTATTCAAATCAGGCGGAATATCACCTAATAAACACGATTTTTTTTTTTTTGCTTTGTTTCTGACATGTAAAAATTCATCTTATGAATTTTAATTTTCTAAAATTATTTTATTTTATAATTCTTAATTTTTATTCATATCATGAATAATGTTTGGCAAAATTAAATTTACTCATTTCATGAATAAATTAATTCATCTCATAAATTCTTTAATATTTTTTCAATGGCAATAAATATAGAGGCTTGCGCTGGGACCTCAGGGACATTTTAAATCTAGCTCCAAATAAGTTAAATTAATTATCTCATGAAATAATTTAATTTTCATTTAATGAGACTTAATTCCACTAAATAAATCTCACTGTACTCTAGACTCTAGCTATTTATTCAATATTTCCCTAATGACTATATTAATGACAACAACCCCTCTACTAGATGTCCATAATAAAGGATAAATATAACTACTACCATTATCCTTTTCATAGCTTTTCCATTAGTTACTGACTCACCCTTCACCAAATAATTTATTTATACTTGAACATATTCACAGTATAAATTCCAAATGTCAAATACTTGAAATACTTTGGCCAAAGATTCCAAACTATTCACATATTTGCAAATCAACTAAGGTGATATCTTTATCTCATATGCGACTGTAGATTCCCTATTGAATACCTGATCATTGTCACACTTCACTCCGCTATCTGGTGTACGTGGGAATATAGTTGTTCATTTAGACCTTATTTATAGTGCACCAAAGTAACTAACGCTCCATGCACACGGCCAGAATACTCTCAGGATTTAGAGTCGTTGTTCAAACAGTGCAACATGAATCACTCATCTTCGATAGTAGTCTAGAAACAATTAATCCACATGGTCCAACTCAGTGTGCTAATCTTATTAAACACACCAACATAACACTTTTAGATCACCATCCACATGACCAAGACAAGTGATCTAAAGTGTCATGTTATAGTCTTAGCATACAAGTGGTCCAAAGTTGTCTTCGACTACGAGTCTTTCAAACAACAATCCATGCCATTTGTTCCAAGTCTATCAATGGGTTAATCTCATAAACCACTCAGAACAAACATGTAAATTGTAATTTGAGGACTACACCATCTCATGGATGCTTCCAAAAAGAAAATCACATGCAATATAAATACTTGCTTACACAAATTTAATGAGGAAATGACTGGAACTTCAATTTTATTCTTTAAGAAAATAATATTAACATGATAAATCTTGATTTTAGGACACTATTCCTAATAGTTATCCACGAGAAAGACACAGAAGGCAGATGTAGAATGGCGAGTATCAAGGCATCCAGCCCAATCAGCATCGGAGTATGCCACGAGTTGGTCCAGACGAGTTGGAGAAATATATATATTTTTTTTGGTAAGTACGAGTTGGAGAAATAGTTAATCCATGATCAATTGTGCCCTTGATATGTCGAAGAATGCGTTTAACAACCATCTAGTGTGATGAGCGCGGAGCATGCATAAACAAACACACCTATTACACTGCATAAGAAATATCAGGACGTGTAAAGGTGAGATATTGAAGGGCACCAACAATGGACCTATGTAAGGTGGGATCGGCCATGGGCTCGCCATCCTCTGCGGAAAGTTTTTACCTGGAATCTATGGGTGTGGCGACGGGCTTGCAAGAAAGCATGTTGGTCCTATCAAGTAGGTCATGAGCGTACTTGGATTGAGACAAGAAGAAACCTATAGATAAGTAGACATTGAAATGCTGAGAAAATAATTAAGGCGTCCCAAGTCTATCATGTCAAACTCAAACTGAAAAGAGTGAAGCAAGGCTTGAAGAACCGCGTCAGAAGAGGCAGTGAGAACTATATCATCAACATAAACTAGTAATACAGCCATGTCATGTCCTCGACTTAAGACAAATAAGGAGGAATCAGACTTACAGCTACAGAATCCCAATCGATGAAGGAAGGTAGCAAAGCGGATGTACCAAGCACGGTGCTTGAGACCATAAAGGGACTTGTTAAGCTTAGAAACATGATCAGGAAATTAAAAACTAATGAAACCTGGTGGTTGCTTCATATAAACTTCTTCATTAACGACGCCATTGAGAAAGGCATTTCTTACATCAAGCTGATGAATAGGCCAGTGTCGAGAAGTGGCAATAGTCAAGACAATACGAACGGTAGCAGATTTAACAACAGCACTAAAAGTTTCACCATAGTCAATGCCATACCTCTGTGTGAATTCTTGAGCAACTAACCGGGCTTTATACCTTTCAACTTGACCAGTAGACATATGTTTAATGTGATAAACACATTTAGAACCAACAATCTCACCAAGAGAGGGTGGAGGAACGAGATCCCATGTCTTGTTGCGAATAAGAGCAATAAATTCACTGAGCATTGCATTCTTCCAATTGTCATCAATTGCTTGTAGGAAAATGGAACCTCGGGCAATAAATTATGAGTAAGCATAGCAGGTTTAAGAAAAGATTTCACAATACCAGCTTAAGAACAAGTGACCATGGGATGAATAGAGCTGGACAGAGCTATCGGAGGCAGGACCGGTGCTGCTGCAGGGGCATGGGTGCTGCTGCAGGACCCAATAGTGAGATCGGGGCTGCGGGTGCTATAGGTGATGATGCGGCTATAGCAGCAGGGTTGACGAAGGGTGAACCAGCCAGCAGAGGCGGTGGGGGGACACTAACGAAGGGAGACGATGCAAGCGATGGTGAGAAAACTTGGTGAAGACGGTCCATTGTAGCTTAAGAGAAGGTACCCAACCATGGGAAGGGAAAATCTGCTTCATCAAAAATAACATGCCTCGAGATAATGACTTTGTTAGTAGAAAGCTCCAAACATTTATAACCTTTATGACTCGGTGGATATCCCAAGAAAACACACAAGGTAGAGCACGGAGCAAGTTTATCTGGAGCAATTGCACTCAAATTGGGATAACAGGCACTACCGAAAACACGAAGATGATCATAGTTAACTTTCTTTTTGTATAAGCACTGATATGGGATCTCTTTCTTGATGAAGGTGGAGGGTAATAAATTTATAATATGAGTTGCAACAGAAACTGCTTCAACCCAATACTCCAAAAGCAGACAGGTTAGGAAAAGGAGTGAATGCATCATGTTACTAGTGGTCCTATGCATGCATTCAGCCTTCCCATTTTGTTGGGAGGTATGAGGACAAGAAACCCGACTAAGAATACCCCGTTGCAGAAAAAGTCCATTAAAGTCACGATTGATGTATTCAGTACCATTATCACATTGAAAATGTTTGATTTCCACACCAAATTGATTTAACATGAGATTATGAAACTGAACAAACAAGTCAAAGACCTCAGATTTGGCACGCACAGGGTAAATCCACACAAAATGGGAGTAATCATCCAAAAATAACAAATAATACTTAAAACCACTGAAACTAAAAACAGGAGATGTCCATACATCGAAATGTATAATATCAAAAGGACGTGTAATATTGGTAATAGACTTTTGAAAGGGTAAACGACTATGCTTAACTAGTTGACAAGCATGACACAAACTGAACTCTGAAGAACTAGAATAGGGAATAAACTTGTTCTTAACTAAAGTACACAAAACTGGTCCTCCTGGGTGGGCAGCGACGGTGCCAAAGAGAAGAGGAGACGTGAGACGCAAGCAATGATGTAGTGATGGAAGATGATCCTAGTATAGTAAAGAGAGGCCCCGGACTGACACAGAGGATGATGGTAAACTTTGATTCAGGATCCTTGAAAGAAAAACCAAAACAGTCAAATTCAAGAAGACAATTATTATCTGAACAAAATTGATGGACATAAAGTAAATTTTTGGAGAGACTAGGAACGAAAAAAACTTTATTTAAGACAAAACGACCTGTAGGAGTAGAAATAAGACATGACCCAATGCCAGCACTACAAAGAGACACGCCATTACCTGCTAAAATTTTGTCAAAACCAGTATATGGAGACAAAGATGTTAGGATACCTGAGTTATTTGTCATGTAGAAGGAAGCCCCGCTATCCATGACCCAGAATGAGTCAAGAATAGGGGTGGAATAATATTACCGGGGGGGGGGGGGGGGGGGGGGGGGGGGGGGGACTGACTCACATCAAAACCTGGGTAAAAACCATAGCTAGTGGTACAAGCATTATTTGCAGGATGAAACAGTATATAAGAAGGTACATTACCACCCTGAGGAGTAGAGCCAAACTGAGGCGGTCGATACGACAAGTAAAAAGGAGGCATAGGCCATGGCATCCCCCTGTAATTTTGACCCCACATGTTTTGCATCCATGAATTTTCATAACTACGACCTTTTCATCTACGACTATAGCCATTACCTTGTTCCCCACGGCCTTAGCCATTACCATGACCATTACCAAACTAATTACCAAAACCAGGCGTATGCGATGTTTGATGAGCGGGAAGCACAACCGGCTACTCGGAGGCAGTCACTTGCTGCTGCTGCAGTGGGGGCATGGCAGTAGCTGTAGCTGACAGCTGGTGCCCCTCAGTGGTGCCGGTAGCAAGGAGAACAGTAGGGGCACTGGTATTAGCATTTTTGAGATGAGATTCTTCATTCATTAACATAGACCAAGCCTTAATAAATGACGGGAAAGGAACTCGAATTGTAATAAAGGTACAAACAGCATTAAAATCCTTGTCATCAGAAAGACCATCCACAGCAGTTAAAACCATATCGACATCAGAAATAGAGGCACGTAGAGATATGAGATTATCAGCCAGGGATTTAATTTCGTGAGATATGCTAACATGGAGAGATTGCCTTTCTTAATATTGGTTAATTCTCGTTTATATTACAATTGGTGAGATTGTGCAAAGTTAGCAAAAACTCTAGAGATTGAACCCCAAAGAGATGCAGCAGTTACCTTTAATATAGCAAAGAATATGTGTGACAGTGACACGGTGAGAATCTCGCGGAGCATGCATAAAAAAACACACTTATTGAGTAGGCATATGAGATGTCGGTTGCATGAAAGTGAGATATTGTAATACACTAACCACCTACAATATAGAGAAGAATCAGACACAGGTACACCATCTTCACTAGACAGCTTGGCTTTAGAATCCTCGTTGTTGCCACAGGTTTACATCCAAGCAAATTTTGCTTGTTAGGCAAGTCGTGAGTAGCTTGTGAAATAAATAATCTACGTGAAGAGTACAACAACAACAACAACAACAACAACAAAAAAACCAGTGCCTCCAAGGGCTCCCGCAAATGCAGGGTCTGGGGAGGGTAGATGTACGCAGCCCTCCCCCTTCATGGGGCTACCCTGAAGAATCTACGTGAAGAGTGAGTGAAAAAAATACTAAGAAACTAGTTAAAATAACCAAATTCTGTCACATCGAACTCACACTACAAAGCACTCAATAGATGATGAAGTAAAGAAGATGAAGAATCCGCAAGAACAATCATCCACATAAATAAGTAAAATGGCCATGTCAGCTCCTTTGTGCAGTATGAACAACAACGAGTCTAGTTTTCAACTAGTAAAATTTAGTTGAATCGGAAAAGATGCAAATCGGTTATATCATGCATTGGGTGCCTGCTCAAGCCCATGTAATGTAGTATTAAGTTTGCATACATAATCAGGACATGTAGAATCAACAAATCCTAGTGGTTGCTTCATATAAACGTCCTCAGTCAAGTGTCCATTTAAAAAACCATTCTCTACATCAGGTTGGTGAATGAGCCAGTGTCATGAAGTAGCAATAGATAAGATGGTTTGAATAGTAGCAGGCTTAACAGTAGGACTAAAAGTCTCATAATAATCGACAATATACCTCTGAGTAAAGCCCTAAGCCACCAGACCAGCTTTGTAATGTTTGACTTGACCGATGGGAGTTTGCTTGAGATGAAATACCCACTTCAAACTAATAATGCTAGCATGATCAAGATTTTGGAAAAAGAGTTCATATGTTATTACATATAAGTGCATTATACTCATTAAACATAGCACCACGCTAGTTGTCATCACGAAGAGCTTGCTTATAAGAGTACGGAGTATCAAGTAATAAAACATAATGAGCAAGCATAGAGGGCTTAAACAAAAGCTAAGCTTAACAATATCAACTCTTAAGCATGTAAATATAGGATGTCATGAAGTGGAGACCGAACAAGGCAGAGCCAAAGAGGAAGATGAAGCAATCGGGTTAGGATTGTGCGAGACACTCGGGATGCGCGACGACAGCGACAACAACACTATTAGCTTTGTCGTATGCGTGGTTAGGGTTGCTTGGGGATAAGAGACGTGAGAAGGCCTGGGTGATTAGTCATATGATACGATGCACCAATATCCATTATCCTAGGCGAATTAAGCATATGAGTGCGTTAGGTAGCAAAGGATAGAGGAATAGGCTGAGAAAATGCAAATCTTGAATATTAAGCATACCTAGTAGCATACGTATTATTTGCAGGATGAAGTTGTAGACTAAAAACATATTACCACCATGAGAAGGAGCACCAAAATAGGGTGGCCAGAATTGCAAAGCATGACAAAACACTGGAGTAATAGGCCTTGAACTACAATAATGACTTTCGAAAGTATTCTGAGATCCCCATTTTCCATAACTAGACAAACACTCAGCCTGTAGGATTGTGGCCATATGATAGGTTATTGGTGTTCCTCCTTTGTCTCAGGTTCTTTGTAGGTGGCGGGCTTAGGCAATCCTAGGTACTTGTTTATTGGCTATTGCTTTGGGTTGGTCAAGAACTATTCTCGAATATGACTATCTGACGGGATTATTTCTGCTATTCATGAGATCCTCCTTGGCAGGTTCAGGCAATTATTCATGATATCTGGAGGCTTCAAGAATTTTTCAATTGTATATCCTTTTTATAGACTTCTAGAAGTTCGAAAAGAGCGGCCCATGTTGTGGCTAAGATCCATTTGGCTAACTTCTGCAATCATCGGTGGTGGTACAATCCACTAGTTGAACTTTATGACGTTATTCTTTATGAGGTGAATGGTTAGTTTTTGCATCCAGTGTCCATTTGTGTTGATAAAAGAAAGGGTAATATTATTGTCAAAGTAAGATCATTATTTCCAAGACAATTTTGCGGCTCTTATTTTTTGTAAGTTACATTATTTCTCTGGCAATAACAATTTTTACCCTGACAAATGCCAAATAAAATTAAATTAAGGTATCTATCATAGTTAGTAAAAAAACGGTACGGGAATTAAATAAAATTTAGGGTTATTTACTCTAGAGTTCTCTATACTTTTCTTATTGTGTCAATTTAGTCCTTTTATTTTTAATTGAGTCAATTTAGTCCCTCTACAATTCATATTGTGTCAATTTAGTCCTTCGGTCAATTTTAAGTTAAGTTATTGGCCTAATTTTTAACAGTACAATTATGTTAGATGCAAATAATCCATTGACCCCTTGGTTCAATTTAACCCAAGCTATTGCCGAACCATTAAAATTTTCCTTAAAAAATTAACAAAATTTTTACTGCAGGGACCAAATTAATATAATATCAATTGTAAAGGAATTAAATTGATACAATTAAAAGTACAAGGACTAAATTGACACAATGGACAAAATACAAGGACTGTTGGTAAAAATTACCCTAAAATTTAATATATTCGTATATTATTTAGCTTTATATATAAAAAGTTTGGTCAAAATTTTGTTAACTTATAAGAAATTTATATATAGTTACATTTATGTCTATAACAACTCATTCTGAAATACTAACAGAGTGATAAGAAATGTAGTTATGTCAATTTTGACTTGCATTCGGTGGTCTTACCTATAATAACATTAATGAGAAGTATGATAGATGATAAAAAAATAATGTACAAGTCAATAATTTGGGAATTGAAGTAATAAATTTTACAAAATATAGAAGATAAATATTTAATTTAGGTATAAATATGATTATTTTCAACTAATCTTTGCATTTTATTCAAAAAAATATGCATACATGGTATAAAACGTATATTAAACGACTTTAATTAAAAAAGCATATTTTACTATTAATTTTTGTAAAAATTTAAGTACTAAACATAACCTAAAATAACCAGATACTTAGTACACTTGAGAAAATTTGGATAATTTTATTCACAAGAGCAAAGCTCAATTCATACACATAAAAAAAAAAAAAAAAAACAAAACAAAACAAAAGACTTATGAGAAGCTAGAATCTGACGCTATGGAATGAATGAAAAGACAAAGCAATCAAAGAGATTCGTAATCTCCCTCCCTGACCGGTTACAATACATGACCAAAACATGGAAAAATGACTTCATTCACCTACTTAATTCTACCTAATTAATTGAGTAACATCTCTAGTACTTAAATATGATACATACATAATAGAAATACAAATAAAGTACAAAAAACTAGTATTTCATTTTCAACACTCTCCCTTAATATGGAGCACATGAGTTACAATGCCCAACTTTCGAAGAAGAGAAGAGAATGATGGTGCGGTTTGGTAAAATATTTGCTAGCTGTCCCGTCAAACGTACAAAAGAGGTTGAAATTTCTTTAGCTAATAATTTTTCTCAAACAAAATGACAGTTAATTTCTATGTGCTTTGTTCGTTCATGAAACACTAGATTTGAAGCAATATGAAGTGCCGCTTGGTTGTCATAGAATAACATGGCCAGTTGTGTAACATTAACAGCAAGATCCACCCATAAACGGCTTAACCGTACTAATTCACTAGTAACTGTAGCCATAGCACGATACTCAGCCTCAGCGGAGGTAGATTGTTTCTTGGAATGCCAAGAAATCGGAGCACCACCTAGGAAGAAACCCATGATAGATCGTCTAATAGTAGGACAACCTGCGCAATCAACATCAAAATAGGCATAATGATTAAAATCACACTCAAGTGGAAGAAAAATTCCATGACCCGGCATTCCTTTAATACATCGAAGAACACAAAAAGCAGCTTCTAGGTGTGGCACACTTGGATCATGCCTAAACTAAGAATTCGAACCACATAACAAATATCTGGTTGGGTAATGGTAAGACAAAGCAACCTTCCTACTAAATGACGAAACTAACCCAGATCTTCTACCGGATCGCCACTTTGATCGGCTAAGTGGTGGTTTTGAACAATAAGTGTGGAAATGGGCTTAGCACCTAGAAGACCAATTTCATTTAAAGTATCAAGGGCGTATCTTTGTTGGCTCAAGACTATCGCACCTTGAGAACAAGCCACCTCGATCTTAAGAAAATATTTAACGAGCCCTAAATTTTTAATGCTAAATTGACTATTAAGTTGAGACTTCACTTTCTCTATGTGTTCCAAGTTATTTCCAGTTACAATGACATAAGATGCATAAACCTAAATTGTGGTAAAAACCACACCATTCTTGTAAGTAAACAAAGAGTAGTATGACTTAGACTGTGCAAAACCCATGTTTATTAAATAACATGTAAATATTTTATTTCAATTCCGGGAAGCTTGTTTACGCCTATAAAGTGACTGACGAAGACGACACGCCTTCCCCATATATTTCTTTTCAAAGCCTTGGGGTAATTTCATATACACCTCCTCATCCAAATCACCATGGAGGAAGGCACTATTTACACCAACTAATGTATTATCCGATTCCTATTAGGAGCAAATGCAAGGACACAATGAACAATCACAAGTTTGACAACAGGCGCAAAAGTATCATGATAGTCTATACCTTCAACCTGAGTATATCCTTTTCCACTAATCGAGCTTTATACCGTTCATGGTACCATTAGACTTGTACTTGATTTTGTATACCCAAGAGGAAACTCTTTTCCAATGTCCATATCTTGTTTTGTTCCAACACATAACTTTTCTTTTTCATTGCCTCTCTCCAATGTTGATACCTGACAACCTGTCAAAACTCTGTGGCTCATCATTGGTACTAATGGCCTGTAGCAAAGACGAATGTGAGTTAGTAAATCATGCATTAGACACAAAATTTGACAAAGGGTAAACCATACTTAAGTAGATTGAAGAGGGGGTAGCACGAGGATGGGCTATAGAAGCAGGAACGTCAACAATTGGTATTTAACAGGCATGTAACGAACCCGATTCAGCTGACCCCAGCCATTGTTCTAGGACTGCTATTCTGCAGTGTCTTCAGTCTGGTGCTGCAGCCCTATCACTTGATGGTGCTTCAGCATGTGGTGGCGGCTCCGCCACTCGTTCCGGTAAATTTACCTTATCATCAATGTAATGTATCAACTCAAAATGATCATTATGAGATTCTTCACGTACTCCATCATCAAGAAAAGGAATTTGTCTTCATAAAATATTACATCATGAGAAATAACTACTTTTCCATTATCTAAATCAAACACTTTATATCATTTCTTCCCACGAGAATATCCAATAAAAACACCACGAATAGCATGATTCCCAAATTTATCCCTACTATGATCTTTATAGTGAACATAACACAAAGACCCAATAACACGTAAATGACTATACGAAGGAACTTTATCAAGTAGAACTTCGTAGGGACTTCGATTTTGCAAGCAAGGAGTAGGCATAAAATTTATTAAGTATGTTGCCGTTAAGACACATTCACCCCAAAAATCAATTGGTAAACCGGCCTCAAAACGTAGAGCCCGAGATACCTCCAAAAGGCGATGATGCTTCAGCTCAACTCCATTTTGTTGTAGTGTATCGTTGCAAGAATTTTGGACCTATATACAATTTCCTGCATAAAATTCAAGCAACGGTCCAAAAAGAAATTATGTACCATTATCACTCCTAACTTGTTTAACATGGAAGTTGTCCTGAATTTGTACCAACTAACAAAAATCTAGAGATTTGTCTTGTATCAAATAACCCAAGTACACCTACTATAGTCATCCACAATTGTAAGAAAGAAATGTGCACTAGTCATAGATAAAGTACAGTAAGGACCCCAAATGTCACAATAGATTAACTCAAAACAAACACCAGTTTGCTAATAGAAATAGAAAAGGGTAAGCATGTTTGTTTAGCCTGATAACATGAATCACAGACAACATCAAAACTAAAACCAATGTTCAAATGCGAGAAACTAAATAACTTAGAAAATGGGACATGCCCCAATCTATGACGACATAAAATTGCCTCCTTGGTAGCACTTCCAACATGAGCAGCCTTTGGAGTGACACAACTCTCCAAGAGATATAGCTCATCTCTTCTCTGTCAACTCCAATTAGCCTTCTTGATGGTAGGTCCTATATAACACAAAATTTAGAAAAGAAGGTCAATGCACAATTCCATCTCTAGTCAACTTGCTAACAGAAAGTAAATTGTAATGGAATCCAGGTATTCGTAAAATATTCTCAAGAGTTAAATCGCTCGAGACCATTACACATCCTACATGGGAAAAGGGTAAGCATGAGCCATTCGGAAGCCTAACCGATTTGATTTTAGTATTAACATGAACATTATCCAAACGAATTCCGACGATACCATATGATCGGAGGCATCCATATTAATAATCCACACATTATTATTAAACAGCACATGACCTGTCAAGTTTACACAAGATGAACCACTCTTATGACTGAGAAGGGTCAACAACTGCTGATACTGAGAAGCAGTGAGCCCAACTATTGGGTTCTCTCCAACAGAACCTCCTGTGCTGCTAGCCACACCACTAGAAGCCGCTAGCAGCAGTTGCCACTGCAGGTGGTGCAGCGCTTGCCGTTTCCGTTGCTGTGTAACAGCCACAGTAGTGGCCCCCATTCGGGGCGCAAGGCTTCCATCATGTGGGATATCTGATCAACTCAAAGCAATGTTCTCTTAAGTGTTCTTATCTTTTGCAATGAGAACAAAACAGAGGATTATTCTGTTTTGGTGGTGTCCCAATTGAAACAGACAAACCACCTCTTACTTCCATGCCATTCCCTTTAACAATAAGGGTCATGACCTCTGGAATAACAATGCTATCGGAAGCAAGTTGCTTCTCCTCTTGACAAAGAGTAGAGTAAGCATTCGCCACAAAAGGAAGAGGCTTAATATTCATAAGCTGAGAGTGAACTGTGGAAAAAGATGGATCTAAACCTATTAACAAGTCAAGGAGCCTTTCCATGTAGCAAATAGTCACGAAGGCTTGAGCTGAAACCACAAGTACACGGAGGGATGGCTAGTAAACTGTAGAGTTCATCCCACAAGGACCTCAATTTTGTGAAGTAGTAAAAAAGGGCATGTTCTCTTGTTTTAAATGTGAAATCTCGCGTTCAATTTCGTAAGCACGTGGAACATTTTCTTAAGAGAAACATTCATTCAAATCTAACCAAATGTCGCTCGAAGTTTCAAAATATGCAATACTAGCATTTAGAAGTCGAATTAGTAAGCCATGAAGAAACCATTGAGTCCCAAGCGCTCCAATTTTCAAAATCCGACGAATCTTCATCCGGTTTTTCAATGGATCCATCAAGAAATCCAATTTAAAATGGAATGCCTCAAAGTCGGAAAGTTGGAACCTGATAAAACATCTTGCACAAATACAAGTCCCGGATGATTCGATGGATGAAGATAATAGGGAGAATTCACATCGGGATCTCCCCCTGAAATAATAATGGGCACAACAGTTTGAGTGGAATTATCTTCCACCATTATAAAATAAGATGCAAAAAATCACAAGTAAAACAAGAAAACGAGGGCAAGGGCATGGCTTACAATGAGAGAACTTAGCAAGGCAAGGACAAGATGACTTTCGGATCTGACTTCACTCTGATACAAGGTAAAAATTTCAGTATTAAACAAAATCTAAAATAATCAAATACTTAGAACACTTGACGAAATTTGGATAATTTTATTCACATGAGAAAAACTCAATTTATATAAACAACAACAACAACAGTCCCAGTGCCTCGCGGCTCCCGCAGAAAGCAGGGTAAAAACTCAATTTATATACATTAAAAGAAAACCAAAAGACTTACAAGAAGCTAGAATTCTATGCTATGAAATAAATGAAAAAAAAACAAAGTAATCAACGAGATCTCTAATCTCTCTCCCTCCCTTGAATGACCAGTTACACCACAAGAAAAACACATGAAAAAATAACTTGATTCACCTACTTAATTCTACCTAATTAATTGAGCAACATCTCTAATACTTAAATACGATAAATACATAAAAGATATAGGATTAAAGTACAAAATACTAGTATTTTATTCTCAACAATTTTAGAATCATACATGAATACCTTTGTAAACCAAAAAATGCGAATACATATTTAATACGTGAGTTATGCATGTATTGTACTAACTATGGTATCTATACAAATTGAAAAGAAAAAAAAAGAAAAAAGAAAAAGACAAGTAGGACAATCAGGGTGGGTCCCAGAAACATCCGACCCTCATAACAACCATGGTTATCAAAATCGTGAGTCATCGTAAGAAAGTAGACTCGCAACGAAATCGTGTAGGATCGGGGTATGATCGGTAGGATCGTCGATTCTGCAACGATTCTACCGAGTCAATAATAAAAAATAACATATTTGAGGTCTGACACCGATTCTACTCTGATTCTACCCATTCTACCCCGATTCTACCCCAATTCTACATATTCTACTCCGATTCTACTAATTCTGCAGGTTATTTTTTAAATTTATTTTTTTCAGCTTTTTTTTAACTTTCCCCTTCCCCTTTCTCATTTTTTCCCCCTTTCCTTCTCCTCCCCCTCCTATAACCCAACCCTAATCATTTTTTCATATCACACTCTTCACTTATCTTCACTGGCAGCCCTAACCACCGCCGATTGCGGCCGACTGCCCCAGCCACCCACCGATGTTTGACACTGACCCACGGGCCACACACAGACATAGCTCATTTTTTTTTTTTGATAAATCATCGATTTTTGTTTAATTTCTTATTCTTCTAGCATATTGAGTTATTTAGGTAATTGTTCTGATTTTTATTTTATTTATTTTTAGCTTGAGTTTTTTTTTGGACTTTTTTTGATGTTATTCGTTATATATTTGAGGCTTATAATATAATTTTATTGGATACAAGTTATTATTTTACGTATAAAGTAGAATCTTACGATTCTCGATCCGATTTTATAATCCCCGAACCTGAGTATGCCTCACCGATCCTACGTAGAATCCCGATCCTATGCAGCCTTGATAACAACACCCTTCACCCCGTGGCCACCTCTCCTCCCTGCATGACCTCCTCCCCAAACTCGCGGCGGAGAACAACAACAAAGAAGTCCCGAAACGTTTCGATTCCATTTTCATTTCTCACATCTCGTTGCTACACTTCACCATTCGCAAGTACACTTCAATTCACTCAAAAACTTTTCTCGAACCTCAAATTACCCTAAAAATGGCGACTTTCACACTTAGAACACACAACCACTCCACTTATTTCACGCACGGAACCACCTGTAGAAACCCGAGAACTTCGATTTTTTTGAACTACTCACTTCTAAATCATCAATCCCAATCAAAATTGAGATTGAGATGGAGATCGTTTGCCAGTGTACAGGAGAGGAGAAATTTGTCTGCAGGTGCTAGGTTGGAGGATTTGGAGGGGGCGGTTATGGTGGAAGATGAAAAAGAGGGAAAGAAGAGAGAGAAAGATGAAGAGTTGGAGTGGAAAGAGGCGCCATGGAAATGGAAGAAATTGCCTAGAAGATATAAACTAATTGGTAGCACTTCCCTGGCTTTTGTCATTTGCAACATGGATAAGGTATAGTTCAAATTTAGCTATTGTGTTTATTCTCTTTTTTGAGGGTTGACTTACTAGGCACTAAGGCACTTGATTCCATTAGAATTTTGAAATTAAGTGTAGTTGGATTAGAGTAGTACTAGGATGGGTAATCTTCTGGGAAGTCCTCGTGTTGCCAGCCTTATAAGGTGAGGGTTCCTCGAAAACAGCCTCTTGGCAGGGTTATACTCTGAATGAGTAAGGTTGTATACACTCACCCCTCCCAAACCTCTCTTATACGGGAGCCCTTAAGGCAATGGGGACTGTTATTGCTGTTTATTTTCTTTTTTGCTGTATAAAATATGTACAAGTTGTTAAGAAAATTTGATTTTTTAATTTTTTTTGTAAAAGGTATTCAAAATTCCAGTTTTACATTGCAGAAGTTGAAAATAGTTTTCTATTTTCTTTAGTTTTTAAATCTAAAAAAATAATTTAAAATTATTTTCTAAAATTTGTTCATGTTCTCTCGTGTTCTCATTTTCTCTCTCTCTCTCTCTCTCTCTCTCTTTTTTTTTTTTTTTTTTTCCTTTCCACCTTCTCTTTCCTCACTCTCATACTCTTACACGCCTGCCATCAATTCTATAATAATATCATAAAAGATTTTCAAGGCCAAGATACGTGGACCATGTAAGTTTAATTATAAGAAGTAATCTTTAGGGAATGTGATAGAGCAGACTTTTAGTGTATTTAAGGCTAGATTTCTAATATTAAAAGTGATACCAAATTATTCACCGGGGTGATAAAAGTTGATTCCCGTAGAGTGTTGTACGTTTTATAATTTTTAATTATTCGAACGGAAAACAAAACACATACATCATTTACTTCATATGGTAGAGAAGGTGTGGTGGGTCCCTAACGAGAATGATATTGTCGTTTTACGAAAGGGCATAGCAGCAGATATGTGTCGCAACAAATGCAAATGAACGAGGTCAGACTAGCAATTCCTGATCAACCTTGGAACAACTATACTAATCCGCATAGCAGAAGTTAACATGTTGTACATGTAGACTATATTTGTATTCTATTTCAACAATGAAATACTCATTTATTTGCATTCGATTAAACATCATGAGTGGATAGTTTGCACTTTAAAATTGTGTATCCCAAAGTGGTATTTGCACTTGAACCGATATCCAAAGTTTCACAAATCGCATATACTCATACCGATCATTTTTCAATCCATTGCGTTAGTTGTTCAGATCAGATTTGATTGGATTAATAGGTTTACAAAACTATGGGTATTACTTATGTATAATTTTCAATTTCAATAGTAGGAAAACTATGATTACTTAAACGCATTTATAGTTGTCTATGTTGGAAAACTGATGAAGATATTACAGTCCGAAACATGTTTTTCAAATGGAAAATGGAAAAGAAAAATTGAAGATGAAAAGAAAAACTAGAAACAGAAAATGAAAGCCGTTTTCTAGTTCTAAACATGATCTTATGCTTTTCAACTACACTTAAGAATCTCCAATAGTTAGCCTTCTGATATGACATTGTACTTTGTTTGACCAAAATATCTTGAATTGAATTCCAATTCTCAAACTCTTCAAATTAGTGTAATTCTTGTGTAAGATATGAACTGAGTTGTATATTATTCATACTTTAAGTCCAATATAGGTATTTGCATGAAGCCATATTTTCGTATGAAATCATTCATGAACTTTTGTCCAAAAGCTTAGTTGTTTGATCATTGGGGTTTTTTTAAAATTTTTTTTTTGTTGAACACTGTTTTGATAATTGGTCAGTAACTCTATTTGATAGTATTTCCTTGTTTGTTGGTTAACCTACTGAATGATTGTGTCGGGCATGTCGCTTCTAAACTAAAGTTATTTCGGTGAATTTATGTGAACAGGTGAACTTGAGTGTTGCCATAATTCCAATGTCACACCAATATGGGTGGAATTCATCAGTGGCTGGGTTGGTTCAGTCTTCTTTCTTCTGGGGTTATGCATTGAGTCAGTTACCGGGTGGATGGCTGGCCAAGATATTTGGTGGAAGGTTAGTCGTGGAAATGGACTTGAGAAATTAATAGTTTCAGTTGCATATAACTTGGTTCTATTCTAGCACTTGAGTGAACATTGAGCTTATATCAAAAAGTTTGTTAAGCTTATGTATATGCGCGTGCTGGTGAATGTGAAGATTGTGATGGTTGGTAGGATAGAGGACCCAAAATATCTTGGGGTGCTTCAATTTTTAAAAATTTTCCAAATTTTCTCTCTCTATTTTCTATGTTTCTAGTGACAAACAAAAATTGAAGAACACTTGAAAAATCTATGGAACACGGAAATGCAGTCTCTTAAATTACGAAGGAAACTGGAAATAGGAAAGTGGGTGTTTTCCAATTACCCATACAAATGAGAGAATACCGGAAAACCATATTTTCCCCAAAAATTTGAAAAAACGATCTATTTGAACGTTGTTTTTCCAGAAAATTAGAATTTTTTCTTGAATGCACTCTTGGTTTTCAATGATGTGATGATCATTAATGTATTTTCCGTTGATTTCTCTGCCCAAATCAGAGGAAAAAGTGGGTGTAATGCCAGTTATTTGTTTTCAATTGCAAAACCTTAGGACATCATACTATTCTTGCAGAATTCATAGCAGGACAATTAAAGAGTAGGGTCAGCTTATTTTACGAGTTATATAATGTTGGATACACGTGTATCTAAAGTTGGGAAGGTTGTTTATTTATTAGTGAAGAACTGGTCCTTTGATGATCCTTTTAAAGGATGTATTTCCTACTAGCAAAAGGTAACTCTCCCTTGTACATCTTCAGAGATAATCCTACAAAGTGCCTTGAACTCTTGGCCTTCTACAGTGCCTTTACCTTCCCGGCAGTGCGCACATGAAGCTGCTAAATCTGTTGCCATGCTACCCTCTCTACACACATTCCACACGAGCATTATCAAATTTAGTAAGCATTTCCATAATGTCCCTGGTAATCATGATTATTTTCCATGGACACGTATAATACTTAGTAATTGCTCCACCACCCTAAGGCATTTCAAAGTGAGAGATTGTGAATTTTGTTTATGAGCTTATGGAGGCTGCGCTCCTGGTCTTGGAGTCCATGTCCATTGCTTTGCTGTAAAATAACTCAATGTAGTACGAAATGATCTTTCACTTTCCCTTGGGGATCTTCTGTAGCTAGTATGCAGCCACTAACATATTTATATATAGGCACTGTAGAACATATATAAAATCGCTAAAGTGAGAGAAAGGAAGACGAGGGACTTGGATGGAATAAAGTGTATAAAAGGGGAGTATGGATAGGTGATCATGGACGAGCAACAAATTAAAGCTAGGTGGAAAGCCTACTTCCACAGTCTGTTCAACGAACAGGGGATATAGAGATATCCCTAGGTGATCTCCAAACATCTGAGGAGCACCAGAACTATTGTTACTGTAGGCGAATTAGATATGAGGAAGTCAAGGAAGCCCTGAAACATATGGGAAGGGGTAAAGCATTTGGCCCAGATGGAATACCCATAGAGGCTTGGAAATGTCTTGGAGAGAAGGGCATCAGTTGGCTAACTAAACTATTTAACCAAATCCTACTAGGGAAGAAGATGCCTGACGAATGGAGGAAGAGCATATTAATCCCAATCTATAAGAACAAATGCGACATCCAGAGTTGCGCCAACTATCGGGGTATCAAACTAATGTGCCACACTTTGAAGCTGTGGGAGCGGGTCATAGAGAGGAGGTTATGGCAACAAACAGAGGTGTCCGAGAACCAACTCGGATTTATGCCCGGTAGATCGACAATAGAAGCGATCCATCTCCTAAAGCGGATGATAGAGCACTACAGGGATAGGCAAAAGGATCTCCACATGGGTTTTCGTTGACTTGGAGAAGGCAAATGATAGAGTGCCAAGAGAGGTCTTATGGAGGGTTTTAGAGAGGAAAGGCATTCCCGTGCCCTATATCCGGGCCATTAGAGACATGTATGAGGATGCACAAACTAATGTGCATATAGTGGAAGGAGAGACAGAAGCTTTCCCTATAACAGTTGGGTTACACCAAGGATCTGCCTTGAGTCCCTTTTTGTTCATTCTAGTTATGGATGAGCTCACTAGGCACATCCAAGGAGATGTGCCTTGATGTATGCTTTTTGCAGATGACATAGTTTTAGTGGGGGAGTCTCGAGAAGAGGTAAATGAGAAGCTTGAATTGTGGAGAAGGGCATTGGAGTTAAAGGGCTTACGACTCAGTAGATCCAAGACCGAGTATATGGAACTTAAGTTCGGTACCTCCACCATTCTTAGCATAGAAGACGTCAAGATTGGATGGGAGACCATACCGAGAAAGGATTGTTTTACATATTTGGGTTACATGGTACAGCAGAATGGCGAAGTTGACGAGGATGTCAACAACTGTATTAAAGTAGGCTGGCATAAATGGAGGATGGCCTCTGCGGTACTTTGCGATAGAAAGTTCCCGTTAAAGCTAAAGGGAAAATATTATAAGACAGTAGTGAGACCGGCTATGTCATATGGTGCAGAGTGTTGGCCAATGAAACAACATCATACACAGAAGATGAATGTGGCGGAGATGAGGATGCTGCGGTGGATGTGTGGACACACAATGAAGGATAGGATCAGGAACGGCGTCATAAGAGGCAAATTGGGCGTGGCTCCAATCGAGGATAAATTGAGGAAGCAATGTTTGAGGTGGTTTGGGCATGTTAGGAGATCGACCATTGCTCTGGTCAGGAGATGCGAACAACTCCATACTACGCTAGGGAGGAGAGGGAGAGGCAGGCCAAAGAAGAGATGGTTGGAGACGATTCGACATGACCTCACCCACATAAACCTACGGGAGGAGATGGCCTTAGATAGAGCTCAGTGGAGGACTAGCATAGGAATAGCTCATGTAGCGGCTTAGAATAAAGGAGCATATTCTTGCTAACACTAGTGTTTCTTGGCGTATATGGCTTCCACTTTGGTGCACTTATTTGATTATTTATTTGCCTATTAGCCTATTTGCCCATTATTTACCTTGCATTTGCCTTCCATTACGTTTTGCTTTCGTAATGCTTGACTTGTGCTATGTTTTTTCTCTTATGCTTTGATGTTCTAATGCTTCTCTGCTTTCATCTAAGAAGCACAGACACGGATACGGATGCAGATACGAGATACAATACGACACCAATACAGCGACATGTAATTTTTCAAAAACCTAGGATACGGCACCTTGGGGACACGTTACTTAAAAATTATGTATTTTCTTAGATATATATATATATATATATAATGAGAAAACGTGAGTTATAGACCCTAAAAAAATAAAAAAATTATAATAGCTTAAGAAAAAATAAAGCTTAACTAAAATACAGCAAATTTAAGCATATACAATTAATAAAAAAATTTAATGGTGGTTCAAGCCACGCGGTCTCTCTCCCCCACAACAACAACAACAACAGCATTCCTAGTGCCTCACGGTCTCCCGCAAAAGCAGGGTCGGGGGGGGGGGGGGGTGGATGTACGCAGCCTTACCCCTTCCGAGTGGAAGAGAGGCTGTTTCCGAGGACCCCCAACCTGAAGAATCTTGGCGTCCTGGAAGCAAGGCATCCTGAAAAAGGGTTAGGTCATGTCAAAGACACATCCACAGTACATAATAAGGCAAATAGACCACATACGCATATAGACACAACCCTACACATAACGCATACGCACATAAGCACACCACATGGGTAAATCAGCGTTATAAACCCTATGCTATCAGCAATGCGTAGCAATACTCTAGGTCGCTACATCGGCTACCTCTATGCTCGCTCTCCAACGAGCTCTATCCAAGGCCATCTCCTCACTTAGGTTTAGGTGGGTTAGGTCATGTCATGTCGGATGGTCTCCATCCAACTCTTCTTAGGCCTACCTCTCCCTCTTCTTCCTAGCGTCGTTTGTAGCTGTTCACATCTCCTGACTGGAGCTATGGTCGGTCTCCTCCTAACGTGTCCAAACCATCTCAAGCGTTGCTCCCTCAATTTGCCCTCTATTGAGGCTACACCCAACTTTCCTCTTGTAGCGTCGTTTCTGACCCTATCCTTCCTTGTGTGCCCACACATCCGTTGCAGCATCCTCATCTCTGCTGCTACCTTCATCTTCTGGGTGTTTCATTGAGCGACACTTTACCCCATACAACATAGCCGGTCTCGCTACCGTCCTATAGTATTTTCCCTTTAGCTTTAGCGGGAACTTTCTATCGCAAAGTACCTCGGAAGCCATCCTCCATTTCTGCCAGCCTACCTTAATCCTGTTGTTGGCATCCTCGTCAACCTCACCATTCTGCTGTACCATGGAATCCAAGTATTTGAAACTCTCCTTTCACGGTATGGTCTCAGACCCTATCTTGACTTTGTCTGTACTAGGCACGGTAGAGTGACCGAACTTAAGTTCCAAGTACTCGGTCTTGGATCTACTGATTCGTAGGCCCTTCGGTTCCAAAGCCCTTCTCCACAATTCCAGCTTCTCACTTATGTCGACTCGAGAGTCCCCCACCAATACTATGTCATCTGCAAACAACATACACCAAGGTACATCTCCTTGGATGTTCCTGGTGAGCTCATCCATGACTAGAATGAATAGAAAGGGGCTCAAGGCAGAACCTTGGTGTACCCCAACTGTTATTGGGAATGTGTCTGTCTCCCCTTCCCCTGTACGCACATTAGTTTGTGCATCCTCGTACATGTCCCTAATGGCTCGAATATATGGCATGGGGATGCCCTTCCTACTCAAGACCCTCCATAGGACCTCTCTTGGCACTCTACCATACGCCTTCTCCAAATCAATGAAGACCATGTGGAGATCCTTCTGCCTGTCCCTGTACTGCTCTATCGTCTGCCTTATGAGGTGGATGGCTTCTATTGTTGATCTCCCGGGTATAAATCTGAATTGGTTCTCGGATATCTCCGTCTTTTGCCTTAACCTCCTCTCTATGACCCGTTCCCACAACTTCAAAGTGTGGCTCATTAGCTTGATCCCCCGATAGTTGGCGCAACTTTGGATGTCGCCTTTATTCTTGTATATCGGAATCAATGTACTCTTTCTCCATTCGTCAGGCATCTTCTTCCCCATAAGGATTTGGTTAAATAATTTAGTCAGCCAACTGATGCCCCTTTGTCCAAGGCATTTCCATACCTCTATTGGTATTCCATCAGAGCCAACTGCTTTTCCCCTTCCCAGTCTAAGGGCTTCCTGAACTTCCTTGGATGTAATTCTCCTACAATAGCAGTAGTTCTGATACTCCTCTGATGGTTGGAGATCCCCTAGGGATAAGTCTGTGCTCCCGTGATCGTTGAACAGATCGTGGAAGTAGGCTTTCCACCTGGCTTTAATTTGTTGCCCTTCCACAAGCACCTGTCCAACTACCCTTTTATGCACTTTACTCGCTTCGAGTCCCTCGTCTTCCTTTCTCTCTCTCTGGCTATTCTGTATGTATCTTTAGCTCCCTCCTTGGTATCTAGCTTTTTGTAGAACTTCTTGTAGGCTCTGGATTGTGCTTCTCTGACTATTTTCTTTGCTTCTCTCTTGGCTTGCGTGTATTGATGTCGCTTGTCTTCTTCTCCACTACGCTCCCATTCCTTGAAAAAGTCTTGTTTGGCCTTAATCTTCTGTTGGAATTCCTCGCACTACCACCAGGATTCTCTGTTATTAGGTGCCCCGCCCTTTGACACTCCCACAATTTCGCGTGCCAGTCCTCTAATCTTTTGGGCCACTTTGTTCCACATTTGGTTTGTATCTCCCTCCCCATCCCAATCGAGCTCTGATTCCGCCCTTTCCTTATAGGCTTTATACTTCTCTCCCTTCAAATCCCTCCAGTGAGTATGTGTCTGCACGGGTTTTGTGCTTCTTTTGGCCCTCTTCTTGGTCTTTACATCGGTGCACACCACCCTATGTTGTGTAGATAGGTCTTCCCCTGGGATGGCCTTGCAGTCCCTGCAGTCCTTTTGTACCCTTTTCCTTAGTAATATGTAGTCAATCTGGGTCTTTGCCCCACCGCCTTGATACGTGATGATGTGTTCCTCGCTTTTTCCTCTCGCTTTCTAAAGAAGGTGTTGGCCACTGTTAGCTCGTAAGTGGCTGCAAAGTCCAGGAGGGATTTCCCTTCTGCATTCCTAGTTCCAAAACCAAATCCTCCATGATATGATGCGTAACCATACGCAGTCTCTCTCCCCCCTTGACTTAAAAGAGGCTTCCTTCCCTTTTTCTTCATCATTCTCTCTCTTTTAAATTGTACAAAAATATTGATTTTTTTTTTTAATCAAAATAGCTATAAAGCATTCAAAAATATTATTTTATTGTTAGATTTAATTTAAATATAATCATATTAAAGTTTATGTAATATAATTTAACTATTTCATATGTATGCTATTATATTATATACATATAATAGTATATTATAATATATTATAATATTAAAATTTTAAAGTCAAAACATTAAAAATGTGTCGGGATGTATTGGAAGCATGTTAGAAATTCAAAATGCAAAAAAATGAAACGGATACTCTTTTTTACGTATTGGACATGTGTCGGAAATGTATCGGAAATGCAAAATTTTTAAAAAAAGTATCGGATACTTTTTTCATGTATTGAATACGTATTGGAAAGTATCAGAAGAGTTTCGGTATCGGATACGTGTCGGACACCGATACTCTAGCCAAAAAAGATTATCAGTGCTTTCTAGGTTTTCATGCTTCTCAAATTGGAGGTCCTCGGACACAACCTCTCTTTAGGATAGCACCCTGAAGGGGGAAGGCTGCGTACATCCCACCCTAGACCTTGCTTATGCGGGAGCCCTTGAGGCACTGGGATTGTTATTGTTGTTGTTGTTGTTGCATTGTAGCGGATAGATGATAAGAGGTTAGTATGAAACCAGTGGATAAACCTAAAAATCTCCTTAAGAAGGGTAGATATGAGCATCTTATTTTATGGGTTTGTGCCAATTTTAGATACCAAGGAACCTGTGTTTCGAACTATAACATATATCATGCATCTGGCTCTGCAAAAGCATGTATATTCTGAATGGTATATTCTTATCCTAATTTAGTGGTGTATCGGAATTTCTACTGATAAAATCTAACAATCATACAATTAAATAACGTTGGTTATATATGGCCATTATGTAAGAGATCTTTAGCTGGCCATTACATACTGCAATCATTGCAGCGTAACGTCCATTCTGCAACACTTTGAGCGTGGACGGGACCGTTTATTTGATTGTATGCTTATTATCCCACTGGAATCTTACAGCAAAAGTGAAACTTTGCAGCAATTCACTATAGGAGAACCACTCCGAGGGCTTTGCTTCTTCTCTTGGATGTGCTCAGTGTGGTGATGGCTGCATTAGTAACAACAAGCATGTGTGTTCTCACCGTTCAAATTTTTGCTTTTGCAGGCAAGTTCTGGCATTAGGCGTCTTAGCTTGGTCAGTGGCCACGGCATTTGTCCCTATTTTCGCTGGGTTTATGCCAGGATTAGTTTTGTCAAGAATTTTGGTATTCTTGTTATACCCTTGATTTTCCATAGTGAACTATGCATTGAACTTTACCAAAAGCAAGTATCTAATTCTGAGAAACTTAAGTGTTGCTTATGGCATCCTTGAAATTCAGGTTGGGATAGGTGAAGGTGTTTCGCCATCAGCTGCTACAGATCTTATTGCCAGGCATGTATGACATTTCTCGATCATATTGATTTATCTGTTTGTATATGTAAAAGTTTACTCGCCATTGTCTTGGTACAAACTTTATTGTTTTATTCTGTTGTTTCAGTTCCTGTACAATGTGATTCGTTTATATTAATTGATCCTAGTTTTCTTCCCAAGTATAAAATCAATCCTTTTCTTCTTAATATGAGTGATACCTTCTGTTTTTGAAGTCTCAGTTTCAAGCTGGCTATTGGGTCGATAATCAAAATTTACCTTCCTTTTCTGGTATTGTATGGACAATAGGTATTCTAAAGAGTATGTTGATTTGAACTTCTCGGAATGCTGCTAACTCTATTGCATACTCTTACAGAATAAAACTTGATATTTGGGGTAAGTCTATTTTCAAGTTAACATCACACCTTAAGTCTATTTTCTAGTTAATATCACACCTTAAGGCTCCGTTTGTTTTGATGGAAAAGTAGAATCTAGGAATTGATTTTTCTTCGGAAAAGGTTTTCCAAGGAAATATAAATTCCGAGTGGGATTTTCCGTTTGTTTCAAAGGAAAACTTGATTCCCTATTGTGATGTCTTCTTGTATGTTTTAAAAAAAAATACTTTTCACCAATCATTTTATATCTATTTATAGGACAATATAAGTAATAATACAATATATATGAAATAACAAAAAAAAAAAAAATATCAAAGCTGTATAAATTGGGAAAATTATTTCTTAGGTATTCTAAAATTTGAGCATTTATCATGTAAATACTCTGTCATTTTATTATATACAATGAGGTGTCATGAAATAAGAAATTTTAGTACTTGTGTATATACTGTGTTAAAATTTGGTGAATTTTCATTAAAATTCGGCTAATTTTTGCCAAAAAATTGATGTGGTATAAATATCATATTAAAAGGTTGTCCACATTCTAACAGAAATTACTTATATATTATCGAAAAAGTGTCATGTTAGCATTTTCGGACAAAAGAAATTATTGCATTGTGATATAGGATACATATAGATTGTTGTTTTCATTTAAAATATACTAAATTTTAGCAAAAGATACCTGATTTATGAGAAAATTTTTAAACTTCAAGGTACATCATTGTATATTACTGAAATATCACAGTACCTATGTAATAAATGCTAAAATATTACCTAAATAATTTCCTTCTATAATATTATGTAACAATTCAACTTGATTAAAGTCGTTCTGTTGCAACAATGACAAAGTAATATCGAAGCTGCTTTTAATTATTCAGTCTAATTCTTGTCCGATGTTGACATTAAATGTTTACAGTGTAATTTGGTTTATTTTGATTCGATCTCGATTTGCATAATGATAATTGTGAAGGTTTTTGAGCCACTTAGAATCACAACTTCCCCCATTTTAAAAGGGAAGTCATTTTCCCTCATTTAAAGGAAAAGGTTTTCCGTCGGAAAACCTTTTCCGTGAGCTAATGACGCACCAAACAAAGGAAAATGGTCAAACCACTTCCTAGAATGTGGTTTTCCCCCGAAACAAATGGAGCCTAAGTCTATTTTCAAGTTAACATCACACCTTTATCATGTTGCTTTTCTGAGCTCGCTTGTTATATGTACTTCTAGATGCGGATATTCATAAACAATCCATTTTTTTGGCCATTGCTGTAGCTACATAGTTATTTATCAGTACATTTGAGGTTTTTTTGAATGGAAAAAGCATATTGCGTTTGTTCTCCACCTCTATACCTGCTTTCCTCTCTTCTCCATGTACTGCCAAAATTGATCACCTTTCCAGCTACTAATTTTTTATTAAAATGGAGAGGCCTAATATTGATGCCATTCAATAGCATTTAGAAGGATAAAGCTGAAGTAGCTCCCTTATGATTAGATCCTAGTCTTATCAAAATTTTCAATAGCCTATTCATCCTTTCTTCCCTACCATTATGCTTTATTAGTCTCCAGCTCTCTTCTTCTGTGACACCTTCTGCTAAGACTATGATATATATATATATATATATATATATATATTCCATTTGGGGTTTTCTTATTTCTTTTCCTTCTTCTATAGTTCATCATGTACCCCGCAGTACTAAGAATCCACCATGCCACACCAAAGTACTAGTAGAGTGGGAAATTGGAATATTAAAAATACTGAATAACGTGTAGCATTCTTGAAAATTATCAGCTTTTCTGTAAGAGGATAATGGAAAACAGTATCACCTTGGCTCTCCATCTCCATCTACCAAGTCCTAGCAATGACCTTCAGATGGACTACCTGGATGCTATCCTGACTTATTATTTTTTCTATAATAAATAGTTACCTGAATAGTTCATACTTCTGCATGCATCTGCACTTGTAATCTTTTCTGGTAAAAAAGCTGTATCTAAACTTTGGTTTCGATAATTAGATTGCACTTTAATTCCAAATTGACTTCATTTGACGTATGTATTTTACATTCCCTGTACTTGATGTGTGACCTATTGTGCATGTAGGTCTATTCCGTTGGAGGAGCGTTCAAGGGCTGTTGCATTTGTTTTTGGTGGTT
Source organism: Simmondsia chinensis (assembly GCA_018398585.1). Classification (NCBI taxonomy): domain Eukaryota; kingdom Viridiplantae; phylum Streptophyta; class Magnoliopsida; order Caryophyllales; family Simmondsiaceae; genus Simmondsia; species Simmondsia chinensis. Next base: position 29,481,204 of record JAGTTD010000010.1, on the reverse strand, counting down.
TAAGTATAGGAAGTGTTACCGGGTATGTTTTCTGTGCTAGAACGAGGACATACTAACATGGTTATATCTAAACATTTGACTGGACATACTAACATGGTTATACCTAATGTTTGACTAACACCAAACACAAGAGGTAAAGGCAAAGCATGGTCCAGGAAACAGATTGTCATGAAACAAAGAACAATAGGAGACAATTGGTGTTTTACGTTTACCATGACATTTGCTTATTAAGACATATCACTGTAATTTTGGTTCAACAATGAGAATTCTTCTTTCTGCGGAAGGAGATGACCAAGGAAGCTATCTTTGGAATGGAGTGGAAACTTTATTATGTTAGCTCATCTTTTTGTTGAAGATGTTTTTTGTGACACTTCTTTATGAAATTCAGGCTTCTGCTGGCTCCTTCCCTTATTCAAAATTTCAGTTGGGAATCTGTGTTCTACATATTTGGCATCCTGGGAGTAGCATGGTAAGCAGCTAGCCTTAAATTGAACTTGACTTCAACTCTATGACATGTTCTATTCAATTATGTGAAGAAAATTCGGTTTGAAATCTGAAGACTCGGAGTGTGACTTTAGTTTGAAGAGTTTAGATACACAACTAGGGGTGTAAATGAGCTGAGCATGCTTATGAGCCCTCCCGAGCTGGCTTCTCATAAGCTCGAAAACTTCGGCCGGATTTGAGCTTGAGCCTAGTCGAGCCGGCTCATGTAGTTTGCGGAGCGTGCTGAAGCCTTGTAAAGCTTAAGTCATAGGCTCGAGAACGAGCCTAACTGAGTCGATCTCTATACAGTTTCCGAGCTTAAATGTGGACAATCGGGTCAAATTCAAGCTTAAGTGAGCCGAGCTCAACCCTGATTGAGCCCAAAGAGTATCGATCAAGCTTAAATGTGCCTAAATAGCATGAGCTTTGCTCGAGTTCACCAAATTGGGTTCAAGCTCAATCGAGCTGAGTGGGCCTCAAGCTTATGGCGAGCCGAGCTCAAGCTCAAAGTTAGCTCGCGAGCCTGAGCAGAGCTAAAATGTTGACGAGCCAAGCCTCAAGCTTGACGAGTTTAGGCTTAGCTCGACTCATTACACAACTGAGTTGTGACAACCATGTCCGACGAACTTAACATGCCTATATTATAGATAGGCTCGAAGCTATTTGAGTTTGATTGCAGGGGCACATTTGCGCTTTACTAATAACATAGAAAGGCTATATATTCTGAGTTTCCTGAAGTATCAGCTTTGGGAATTATGTGCCCATGGTGAATCATAATGCTTCTGGGGAACTCTGAGGAATACATTGACAAGGAGTTCTTGATATTTTGTGTTGTTGCTCAGATTAATTATTTTTAGACTTGAGCTTCTTGTATGAGATTTGGATTTAGTATAGGTTGAAGTATATCTTTTGCAGGTGGGATAGACCTCGTGTTCTCATATGCTGCCTTGATTTTCCTCTACCTAGCTATAAAGATTTTTAGGCTGACTTCTGAATAGCAGTAGGTTCTCTGTTGTTCGTCTGAAAATTACTGAAGTATGACTTTGATGCCCAAAACACTTGAAGGTTTTTGGGATTTCAGTACATTGAAGGACAGCCTGCATCTACTGCTTCAGCTGTGTTTAGTAAGCTTCTTCAACTCTTTTCGGTCTTCATTTTCTCCATTTTCAAACAAGAATACTTTCAGGATGAGTGACTAATCACTTATTCAGTGTTATCATCAAAAAAGTGTGATATAGTGAAATTCGAGAAAATACTTCCATTTCGCTTCTGTATCATTATTCAGTGTTTTGCTATAGATGTAAATGTCAAGTTAGATTAATAATTTACATTAAGTGTCACCTTCATCATGGAAATGAGCTCGTCTTGGTACTTTATGAACTGTAGTCTTTCTTATGGGCATGAGTTTTTGGGGCAATCACTGATAAATCAAGCTTCCCTTCAATGACCACTAATCTTGCAAATTTTGTAAACAAAGAATCAACAAGGTTTTTCTCTTCTCATATTCTGCGAAGCATATTTACTTCATTCAAATGCATTTATTTAGGTGTGAATCTCAGACCACGTACTATATGTTACATATTCCATTCTATCAACAATAGGTGGGAGTGGAGAAAATGATGTTTCATAATATGACAATGTATCATTGTGGTTTTTTCAGTTGATTGATTCCTAAATTCGTGTTCACCTTAATTGTATTATCTGTCCTATCTTTTGGCAGTTATTAAATAGTTTCTTCATATTTCACTTCAGAACTAAAATATTGAAAACTGTGACTCTTAACTATTTTTTCTTGTTTTTGAGAGGTCCAGAGTCTGAGTCGAGGAGCAAATCATGGCTTAGTTCTTTAGAGGAGTTGCGCCGCTCATTACAGGTAAATATGAAGTTAGACAATTCTCATTAGTCTTGCTTATTGGTTTTCGAAACTACATTAGGCAGGAGTTTTTGATTTTGTTTCTAGATGGACAAAACAATGAAGCTAAAAAGCTGCCTCATTTTAAGAGTTATTTACATAAACAATGCTCTCAAAAGTGGTCAATCAATGCATGGTAACATGACATAATGTGTAAAAAGACCATTCATTTGTTTTTAACAAATGCACCCGATCTTTGCCCGAGTTTTTAAAGTGTAATGACACCTCTGCCAAATCATTCAAAAACTTTCAGGTTGCCTCGAGGATTTTTTGAGTTACAATTGATAAGTCTGTTCCCTTAGCCCTATATATTCTGTTGGCATGGCTCTCTTACTAAATTCATAGTTTTATTTATAGGATATTCCTTGGAAGGCATTTTTCCGAAGTCCAGCTGTCTGGGCAATGATATATGCCCATTTTTGTGGGAGTTGGGGGCACTACACTTGTCTCGCTTGGCTTCCTACTTATTTCAGGTATCCTATGTAACTGCTTTCTCTTTTGGCTTTCTTAATGTAGATTTAGTTGCTGATGTACATAGGGGTGAACAAATAATGGTCAGGACAGGGGCATCTCGTTCAAGGACCAGACCGGATTGGGCCAACTCTGTACTGGTCTGCATTCGGTCCTACTAAATGGGCCTAATTGGTCTTCAGTCTGATGTGGTCCAAGACTGGAAAACTCAAAGACTGGACCGAATGCCTATCCATACTAATTTCGCACTAAAGATTTTGGTACATGGTCTTAATACATATAATTAACTATATATTATATGTATAAAAATATTAAATCTTAAAAAGTAAATATGTTTGTAATAATTTCAGATTATATATATCTCGATATAATTACTCTTAAAATATAATTATTATTATTTTTAAGTTTATAGTTTCTGTTTGGAAACATTTTTTCTTGTAATTGTGGTTTCTAACTAGTCTTGGTCTGACCATCCTAGTTTTAATGGATTAGGTCCATGGTCTCATGATTTGAGATAGTCGGTATTCAATCCGGGCAGGTCTCATCTAGTTTGATCCGGTCTTGGACCGATGTGCATCCTAGTTCCAACCATATACAATTCCTGATGTTTCGCGCAGTTTGTTATATTTTATCAGCATGCTGCTATATTTTATATCCCCTTGTATGCGCTGATTTAGCCAAAATTAATGAAATGGTTAGTCTCTAACAAAGACTGAATCAGTAAGCCGTTCTTAATATTGCAAAACAATGAATAAGATGAACTCTTATTATTTCATACATGTTGAACCCGTTAGTGCATTCTAACTTCCATGGTGCCCTAAATGGGGTGTGAGAGAAAAGAATGAGAGAAAATGTTCACCGGGATATGAGAAACGTACTCTTGAGAAGGCAGCTTTGTTTGTGTGGAATAAAATCATACTCAACACCCGGCTCATTTGAGTAAACTTTAGATAGAACTATGTATACTTCATCAATTACCTTGCCAACAACAGCAATGACAGCCTAGTGCCTTAAAGAGGCATCATCAATATCAATATCTTGATGTTTTGGAGAAAGTTGTCTGCAATCACACAAGAGTGATCCTGTTAAAGGGAAGGTGCATTCTTTTCCGCTGAAGTTCATTGCCTGAAGTCCCAGCTATCAAGAAATATGGGAGTGGAAACGAGGTGGAGTTAGCAGTCAGTGCAAGGTTGTCAGAAGACAGTGGTGCAGTCACAGATGATTATTGGCAATGAGACAGTCTCCTCCTTGTGGGCTAGAAAGGGGGAACATTTCTTAAGTTGAATTTTCCGAAGGATATGACTCTTGCTTGGGGGGCTGAGAAGTTGACTCTCCTATGGCAATGAAGAATTTCACTGTCTTGATTTTGGGGTGATACTAGCTAGTGTTTCCTAACAAGATTAAGGAGTGCATGTTTTCTTGAAAATCGGGAATGAATGTGGTGCTATTCCTGTTTTCACATGGAACAAAATAGAGAGTCGAAAAATGATTCAAAACTTGACATTTGAGGGGGCGGTAATTACAAGTCTGGAGTCAAGATAGGAAGCTGCATTCTGTTTAGAATATTGTGTGTAAAAATGCTCATCTTTATTGGTTTCCATACACTTAAATTTTTAAGCAGGGTTGGGGATTTGAAGGTTTTCACATGTTTCATTGCAGAATACAATTATCTCAAGATGCATGAGCCATCACTGTTCATCTTTTGGGTTTTCCCTATTTGTTATCGACATTATCAAAATCAAAAGGAAGGTTTTACGATTGTTTTTGTGGTTAGGCCAAATGCTATTCCTATTTTAGCTTAGTTGTTCTTTTAAGACACAGTTCATGACTTCTGTGGTAGCCATAGAACTCAAAGGGCCTTCTTTAAGTAATTTCTTTGAAAATTCTTGAGATGATTCACATTGTTGGAACCTGAAGTGGCTTTAAGCAAACAACATTTTGCATCCATCTTGGTATAATTATTTTACTTTTTCCATCTTTTCTTACCTGTTTCTACAAGAAATTGATCTTTAATTCAAATCCCTTGTAGTGAGGAGCTGGATCTTAATCTGACAGAAGCTGCTTGGGTAAGCTCGTCTTTAGATGCTAATGGCTATTGTTTCTTCAGTACAGCATTTCACCCTCCATGAATAAACTTTGTCACTTCCCATGTATGATTACTGATACTGTATGCGAGAGATGACTGGCCGTAGATGTCTGAGTTGCCCTTTACAACAGAGAGTTTGCCTTGCTGTATTTATTAAAATTCATTTTAATTATGGCAAAGCATAGGCTCCCGAACAAGTAAGTTTATACACTAAGAAAGGGCGTTATTGTGCTCTGGTAAATTAAAACATAATGACTGTTGTGTAATGGACTTTGAGATGACCATTGACCTCTAGGTAGCTTTGTATTGTCTATAATGTGTGTACATTGTATTTGTATTCAAATATGGTTGTAGATTTACATACTATTTGTCTAAAAATAAAGATTTACATACTACAAACTATTAGGGATATAGAAATTATTGAAAGCACAGCAATTCATTTACATTTTTTGCAAATATCAGGCTTAAAAGTAACTCATTCTCTTAAGAAAACCATCAGGATTTGTAATATTGCAAATGTCCATGATATCGTGAATGTGAATTGTGATCTGATTCCATGGCTCTATCTCTTGCTGGTTTATAGATGGAGGAAATGGAGACATAGCCTAACTTGCACAAGACAGCACACATAGAATGAACAGAAAAAAACTTAAGTCTAATTGACATAACAAGTTTGACTTTATCTATGATACAACTTGGAGAAGTTTAAAACATGACGAGATTCTAGGTACATCAGGCGAAGCTGGGAAGCTTTGAAGGGTCAAATTCTGAGTAGGAGTGTATATGAGTATAGCAAAGCCCAAGCACTTCAGGCTTTCGGGTCGGCTCGTCTATACTTAGCTAGGCTCCGCTCGAAATTCGTCATGCTTTGAAATTGAAGCTCCATGCTTGAGCTCGACGCGTCATAGGCTCAAGCTCGGCTCGACTGAGCTCGTTAGCTAGATGAGCTTTGCTCTAAGTTCCCCTACTTAGGTTCATTCAAGCTAGATTTTTACTCATCTAGGGACATTTATGCTTGAGCACGGCTCATTTAGGGAACATGGCCTAGTTGGGGTAGTTTGGCTAATAAATTATATTAAGATAGGCTAATTTAGAGTAGTTTAAGCTCGGGAGCCTATGAGCTTGAGCTTCAATAGATTTGGTCTTGGCTTAGTGAGCTGCACTAGCTTGCTTTTGCTCAGGCTTGAAATGAACTTATCCTTTCGAGTTTTATGACAAGCGCTCGCGAGCACGTTTGGCTCATTTGCTCCCCTAATTCCGAGTCTTAATTGACTTCCCTTTTTCAAGAAGGTTGTTTTTTCTAGTCCATGGTTTTAAATTATGGCTGCAATAAGGGCCATGGAGTGGTGAAGACCGATGTCATGTACGTAACATAATATGTCACATTATCGCAGGGTGGCTGTGATACTCAGCTTATTTTTCTTGGGCTGTTATTTAAGTATTTGATCCCATAGTTGTGAGAGAAGCTTCCATTATTGCTAATACCATGATGATTATTTATTATTAATCTGCTTAAATACAGCAATTAGATGCTTCACTTGGTTATATACGAGTTAGTGACATATCTTTGATTCAGGTTTCTGTATTGCCTCCGTTGGCTTCAATTTTTGTCACCAATCTTGCAGCTCAATTAGCTGACAATTTGATTGCTCGCGGTGTTGAAACAACAACAGTAAGATCCCCATGTTGTTCTCTATGCTACTTGTTTCCCTAGTCTGCACATACGGGCAAGATGTTTTATTACGATCCAAAATTGGAATAGAGAGAAAATCAAAATAAAGCAATAAATCGACTGAAAGTAAAGAGGGAAGTAAGAAAAGAAAGAGATGACATTGATTTTCATTGATACTTGCTAATTACAATCTAACTCTATTTATGAACTTTGTGCTTTCCCCCCGGCCAGGCCTATTCTTCTTCCTCTTGGGCTACCCTATTACTTCTGGCTGATATACATATTTGGGCATGTATCATGTTTATGCTTATAGTATTTTCTTTCGGTATGTAGGTGAGAAAGATTTTCCAAACTATTGCCTTCCTATCCCCGGCCTTCTCCATGGCTCTTTCGTCAGTAGATTTAGGGTTGCCTCCTTGGGAAGTTGTTGGAATACTAACTGGTGGTCTGGCCCTCTCAAGTTTCGCTTTGTCCGGTACTAATTAAATCAATTTGGCGTTTCACTTGGACGTTATGTTGGGGTGAAAAATGTCACCTAATTTTTCATTATTTTCCTTGCAGGTTTGTATTGCACCCACCAAGATATATCGCCGGACTATGCAAGTATACTTTTGGTATGCGACTTGACTTGGCTTTCATCTTTCCCGTATTGTAAAACTATCAATATTTGTACTATTTCCATAGATTTGAATAAGTGATCATATAGATTATCTTCTTGCATAATTTCTCAATATTACTTATTTCTAGGGTTTGTTCTTGTTTTGGAACACATTGAAGTATTGAAGTTGTAACTTGATGGAATATGTGAGGAAATGCGGAATCCCAAGTAATTAATTTGAATCAAATACCACGACCAAATGAGAAGTAATATGGATAAAAGAGAACAAAAACAAGAACACAATGATTTACGTGGAAACCCCTCTTCAATCGAGAGGGGAGAAAACCACGAGCGGAGATGGAGACTTTTATTGATATGAGAATATAAGAATTACAATTCACTTCTCTTTCTCTCTCTCAAGGATGACGGCGGCTCACTTTAATTTGGATATGGAACATGTGAACCCTAGGGTTGCATTTATAGCCCTGTGAAAAATAGACTCCCGAACCGGGGGGGGGGGGGGGGGGGGTCCCTATCGATTGGCAGATCACCGATGGATCAGTAGACCCTCTGGACGCGGGATTCACCTACGTACTTTTCCCGATCGATCGGCTTCTTTTCCCGATCGATCGGGGTGCTCCCTGCTTGCCTCCACTTTAAATCTAAGAATTTGAGGCATATTCCTGGCAAACTTTCACCTTGACTCAAATTTAACACCGAAATAAAATACCTCCACCTTCTCCACTGACACGCCACAATCGGGGTTAACAAATTGAAACTGAGAGCCCAACCAAGTTCGAGCAGTGCTCGAATTCCTGCCGGGAAGAACTTTAGTGAACATGTCTGCTGGATTATCTTCAGTACCAATCTTCTTCAACTCCACCTTGCGCTCATCTATCATATCTCGAATAAAATGATGGTTGACATCAATGTGTTTCGTCCTGTCATGATGCGTCATCTGATCTTTAGTTAGGTGAATTGCAGACTGGCTATCACAGTAGACCCTAACTTTCCCCTGATCAACACTGAGTTCACTAATTAAGCCTCTCAACCAAACAGCTTCCTTGAATGTTTCTGTCACTGCCACATACTCGGCCTCTGTAGTTGACTGTGTGGTAACTGACTGTAGATATGCTCTCCAACTGATAGCACTGTCTCCTAAACAGAACACATAACCCGAAGTATATTTCCTCTTATTGAGGTCTTCACCGTAGTCTGAGTCAACATACCCAACTAAATAGCATTTACTCCTCCCAAACTCCAAACAAACATCAAAAGTGCCATGTAAGTACCTGAGAATCCATTTAACAACAACTTATCAAAAAAAAAAAAAAAAAAGAATCCATTTAATAGCATGCCAATGCTCTTTTCCTGGATTCGCCATGTATCTACTTACTTTGCTAACAACATAAGCAATATCTGGACGAGTACATACCATAGCATACATAATACTACCAACTGCACTAGAGTAAGGGACCTGTGACATGTACCTGACATCCTCCTCTGTCTGAGGCGAATCCAATGCCGAAAGCCTGAAATGAGCTGCCAACAGAGTGGTAACAGGCTTAGCATCCTTCATATGAAATCGATCCAGAACCTTCTCGATATAATTCTCCTGAGATTAGTGTAATTTTCATGCTTTTCGGTCCTTGCTGATTTCCATACCGAGTATCTTCTTGGCTGCTCCCAAATCCTTCATCTCGAACTCACTTTTCAGCATTGTTTTCAAGCTATTAACATCAGTCATGTCCTTAGCTGCAATCAACATATAACAGAAGATAAATGTATGAACCTGAGTCTGTCTTCCTAAAGTACACACAACTGTCATATTTACTCCTGAAGAACCCATTACTAGTTATAAACTGATCAAACCTTTTGTACCACTGCCAAGGTGACTGCCTCAAACCATATAGAGATCTTTTCAACAAACAAACATGATCTTCCTTACCCTCAACAATGAAGCCTTCAGGCTGATGCATGTAAATACTCTCCTCTAGCTCACTATGCAAAAATGCAGTTTTCACATCTAACTGCTCAAGCTCTAAATCATGTATAACTACCAAAGCAAGTATCGCTCGTATGGAACTATGTCTAACAACGGGTGAGAAAATATCATGAAAATCAATACCATGTACCTGACTGTAGCCTTTAGCTACTAACCGAGCCTTGTATCTTGCATCTTCCACTCCAGGAATGCCTTTTTTTCGTTTGAAGACCCATTTGCATCCTATAACTCTCTTTCCTGTTTGAGGCTTGACTAGCTGCCAAGTCCGGTTCTTCTGTAATGACTCCATTTCTTCATGCATGGCCATTAGCCACTTCTCTGAGTTAAATCTAGATACAACCCCTGAATATGTAGATAGTTTAGAATCTTCCACTGTTTCAGCTGTAGTAAGGGCATAGGCTATCATCTCCTCATACCCATATCTTTGTGGCGGACTAATCTGTCTTTTCTGCCTTCCACCAGTAATAGTATACTGTCCGACCTGCTGACTTGTTTTTGTTTCATCATTCTCATCAGAGACCTGTACTGGAGCTACCTGTATACTCTCAATCTGAATTACCTGCTGCTCATCTGAACTATCTGACTGTATCTGACTCTCATCAGGCTTATGTGCCTAACCCGAATCATGAACGAAGGAGGGCGTGTGTGGCGGATGTAGTAGGGCAGACTCATCAAATGTAACATGCCTACTAGTCAAAAATTTATGAGATTTTGGATCCCATAAACGAAATCCCTTCACACCTGACGTATAACCAAGAAAGATACACTTCTTGGCTCTAGGCTCTAGCTTCCCATCATTCACATAAGCATAAGCAGGACAACCGAAAATTCTTAAATGAGAGTAAATAGCAGGGGATCCAGGCTATACCTCTTCTGGAGTCTTCAACTGAAGTGATGAATGAGGTGATTGGTTCACTAAGTAACATGCCATGTTAACTGCCTCTGCCCACCATTCTCTCCCTAAACCTGCATTGGATAGCATACATTGAGCCTTCTCCAGTAACGTCCTATTCAGTCTTTTTGCCACTCTGTTCCGTTGAGGTCGACCTGTACAAATGCTGTGTCTGACAATGCCTTGGTTCTCACAGAATTTGAGGAAATCACCCTCAACAAATTCAAGACCATTATTAGTCCTCAACCTCTTTATCTGCTTCCCTGTTTGTTTTTCAAGCAGTGTCTTCCACTTCTTGAAAACTTCATAAACTTCTTTTTTCTGCTTAAGAAAATAGACCCAAAATTTTCTTGAATAATCATCAGTGAATGTTAGAAGATACCTGGAACCTCCTTTGGAAGCAACTCTGTACGGTCCCCAAAAATCTGAATGAACATAATCTAGCGCTCCTTTAGTCTGATGCACTGTCTACTTGAAGCTGACTTTCTTCTGCTTCCCATAGATGCAATGCTCACAGAACTGTATCAGCCCTGTAGACTGACCACATAGTAAACTCCTCTTACTCAGCTCTGTCAGACCCTTATCACCCATATGACCCAATCTCATGTGCCACTTCTTGGTAATATCTGATTCTGACATAGATGTAGAAACAGCCACTGACCTTGTCACGGTAGAACGTACAAGCTCATACAAGGTTCCTATCCTTCTACCCTTCATCACAACCAACGCACCCTTACTGACCCTCATAGCTCCACCTTCAGCTGTGTACTTGTACCCATTTGACTCAAGGGAACCTAAAGAGATAAGGTTCTTTTTCAAATGTGGGACGTGTCGCATGTCGGTAAGTGTCCTGATAGGACCATTGAACATCTTAACTCTGATTGTTCCCATACCCATAACCTTACAAGCGGCATCATTGCTTATCAAGACTACTTCACCCTAAATTGACTTGTATGTGGTGAACTAGTCTCTATTGGGACAAACGTGATAAGAACAACCTGAATCCATGATCCACTTATCCTTGGATATGGCTTGGGATTCGGTTACTAAAAGACGATCAGCATCACCCTCATCTTCAACTACACTAGCCTTAGCAGACTTATCACCTCTATTATGGTCATGTCTGTTATCTTCTTTCTGCTTATTCTTAAGCTTATAACAGTTTTTCTTTATGTGCCCTTTCTTGTGACAAAAGTTACGTGACAGGTTCTTATGTTTAAACTTAGACCTTGACTTCTTTCCACCATCAGACCCTCTATTCTCAGTTTTACCTCTCACAAATCAAACCATTACTAGAGTCATTCACAGAGTCAGATAATTCTTTATCTATTCGTTCTTTACTCATTGGGTTCCTCTTAACTTCATCAATTGTGATAGTTGACCTACCACCATATATTATGCTTTCTACAAAGCTTTTATATGAATTAGAGAGTGAACATGATAACAACATGGCCTGATCTTCATCTTTAGGAGCATCATCCAATTCCTTTAACTCTTGAATTATAGAGTTAATTTCGTTAATATGGTTCTTAAGAGATTTACCTTCCGACATACGAAACGTGAATAACCGGCGCTTGACTGCGAGTTTATTGGAGACCGATTTGAAGCAGAACATCTCCTGCAGCTTCTCCCACAACTCCTTAGCGGTTTTCACCTCCAAGACTTCTGTCAGAACATCATCTGTAAGCCACATCTGAATAGCTGTACGTGCCTTCTCATCTAACTCCTCACATTGTGCTTCGGATAAACTCTCCGGTTTCTTCTCTTTTCCATCTAGTGCTTTCTTTAAGCCATTCTGTGTCAGGAGACCTTTAACGCGGACTTGTCACAAACTGAAACTCCCTTGACCACCAAACTTCTCTACTTTAGATTTAATCGCTGATGTCATAGTACCAAAACGAGCAACAAGGGCTCTGATACCAATTTGTGAAGAAATGCGGAATCCCAAGAACTTAATTTGAATCAAATACCACGATCAAACGAGAAGTAATACGGATAAAAGAGAACAAAAACAAGAACACAATGATTTACGTGGAAACCCATCTTCAATCAAGAGGGGAGAAAATCACGGGCGGAGATGGAGACTTTTATTGATTTGAGAATAGAAGAATTACAATTAACTTCTCTCTCTCTCTCAAGGATGACGGCGGCTCACTTTAATTTGGATATGGAACACGTGGACCCTAGGGTTGTATTTATAGCCCGTGAAAAATAGACTGCCGATCGATCAGTGGACCCTCTGGACGCGGGATTCACCTGCGTACTTTTCCTGATCGATTGGCTTCTTCTCCCGATCGATTGGCTTGCCTCCACATAAATCTAAGAATTGGAGGCATATTCCTAATAGAATACGTTGCCTAGATACTCTAGCCGCCATAGATTTTGGTCAAATCTATTATTTGCTCTTAACTGCCTTCACCAACAATTAAAAATCCATCTTTTTCACACTCGATGAGGTCGAATCTATGTATTAAAGTACGTAATCGCATGCTATCATAAATCAAATTTTTATGGACATGGTACTAACCGTAGTACAATATATCAAACTTTTCTTTTTGATGATAAGGAGGTACAACAATGCCCTAATAAGGCCCACTAACATTCGGGAGAGGGGGAAGACGAGCTTCGAGCCTATGATCGGATTCATGTATTATCTCTTGAAATAAAATGAGCCGAATGAGTTACATAGTCAAATGTTGAGGATAATATATGCTAGTATATTATGAGATTATGTATGATTATGTCTTTCTGAATGGTTATTGTAGGGTATCACCAATACTGTTGGGGCAGTCCCTGGAATTGTTGGCGTGGCCCTGACTGGCTATCTACTTGATTCCACCCATTCATGGAGTGTAAGTCCACTATGTCGTCTTTTTTTTTTTTTTTCCAATTATCTAATCTTGTGAAATTTCATTAAGCTCTAGGTTGGTCTATAGTAGCAGGAAACTCTTAAAATACTAACATTTCATGCTTAGCAATGCAATTCGGCATTTCAAAGTCAGATTTACATTTTCAAGACGTATCAAACTTGAACATAAACACTATTCAAATAATCAATCATTGTGATAAGAAGATACATATTAGATGATTTTTGGCTAATTATATCACTCGACATAAAGAATGGTTGAATTGTTCGGACATGGTGAAGTCAATTTTCTTGATCTTATTCATTAGAGTACTTAGTTTTCTCGGTTATTGCTTAATATTAACTTTATTTTTTTATTTATGCGTTAACTCCTCAATTAATGGCATTTCATTAATTCTTCTTGTGTATTTAATATATAGTAATATAAGCGCTTCCTCCGCCTCCCCACCCTCCCCCCCCCCCCCCCCCAAAGAAACTTCTAGGACTTTCCCTTCCCCCGTTTCCACTCTTGCTCCCGCTTCCACTTCAAACAACTATGGGTTGTTCTAGGGAGTTGGAACATGAGATCTTATAAATCCAAGTAAGGTTTTATCCCCACCAATTATCATCAGATGAATAGCCTAGGGACTTATATATTGATCTCTTTTATTAATAGATCATTATGGGACTTGGAACTCATCTATCAAGTTCAATCGCCCCAAAACTTATCACTTTTTAAGTGAGCCTCTCGCCTGCAGGCTCTTAGTGCGTAAAAAAAAAAAAATATTCCTGCAATCGTGAACATGCTCTAATACCATATGAAAGTTTTGTCAGGTCAGGACAGCGTAGAGAGCCGGTATATCAAATCCAATTGGTATTAGGAGATCATCCCCACTAGTCGGCATATAAATTGATCTTGTGGACTTCTGTTATTACTAGACTCGTATACAAGTTTTTAACAGATCTTTATCTAACTCATTTCATTTCTTTTTACGTGCTTGTCTTTAATACAAAATTCCGAATCATTCTGTTATAGATGTCGCTATTCGCTCCATCGATCTTCTTCTACTTGACTGGCACGATCGTCTGGCTGGCATTTGCAAGCAGCAAGCCTCAAAGCTTTTCCTAGTAACCCTGCCGGTTGCTAGATTTGGTAATATAAATTGCGAATATTTTCTTAGGGTAAATTACATTTTAGTACCATAAGGTTTAATGTATTAACTTTTTAGTCCACAAACTTTGTAAAATAATACTTAGTCTAAAAGTTGTATATTATGTAATAAAATAGTCCAAAAGGCGGTGCATAAGGGTGTAAAACCCTCAACCTATTTTCTTTATTAGCAGTGTCATAACAGTATGGTTCGTATACGAGATGGGGAATGGTGGGTTTACCAATAGATAGTGGCAAGTTTTACACTCTTTCTGACCATCATGTGCACTATTTTATTAAATACGTGTAACTTTTAAACTAAAAAAATTAATTCATAAAGTTTGTAGACTGAGAAATTAATACACCAAACCTCCGGTACATTATGTAATTTACGCTACTTTTCACGTAGTTCATCTGCATAATTATGAGCTTCTTTGGTTGTATATCTCTATAGAATGAGTTCTATATTTGCCAGATTTTACATTGAAATTTTCCAGGCAGAATTTGCCTATGTGAGGATGGTGGGAAATGGAAAGTAACGATTGTTTTAGACGAAAAAGTAATGAATTGGCTGTGCTTTTTCTTCGCAACAACCACCCAGTGCCTCAAAGAGGCTCCCGCCAAGACAGGGTTTGGGGAGGGTAAAATGTACGCACCTTTACCCCTAAAAGATACTACCTTGTTGAGCGGGTAAGATATTTTTTTTCTCTTTACAAAGGTCAAAAAGTACTAATATCCTTGGGGAAGTAGCGACCTAATGTATCGGCCCTAGTGATAGAGTACAGTTGAGTACAAGACAAAGAAAATAAATAAACAAGAACAAAACAATGCCAAATTTGACAACCCAATCTACGACCATATTGGCAGTGATGAAAACTAACATGCTCAGTGTAAATTTGAAAGAAAAATATTATGAATCTTCCGAGAAGGCTTTACATAATGAGAAAAGAGCAGAGATAATGAGAGAGGAGGGGGAGGGGGGGGGAGGGGAGGAAGGGAAGAAGGTGAGGAAGAGTTGGGTTTTGTAAGGGGAGGGGGGCATTCGGGTAGGGGGAGATAATGTGAGAAAATGGTTGTAACAATTGTGTTTGTGAGTTTTTTGTTTTGATGGTGAATGGGTTACACCTAAGCATGAAGTGAGTCTTGCTCGGATGACTTGGTTGAGAGATAAGAGAGTTTTTGTAGCTTCCTTTATCTGAAGTTACGTTGTGGGAGGGTTGGCAGCTTACTGTGTAAAGCTACGTTGTAGAAGGGCTAGTAGTTTACCAAGTAAAGCAACATTATGGGAGTGGGAGGATCGTCACTTACCCTACAATAGTTATATTGTGGAAGAGTTGCTGACTAAATCATGAAATAGTTATAATGATGATGGTGGTTGTAATATAGGGTTTTAGGGCTATATTATTAGACATTGTAATTCCTTAAATTTAAAGTGGATGAGGCACGTGTTGGGATCTCATGGTTTTTCTGTCTAACTGAGAGCGGGTTTCCACATTAACATTTTTTTTTTATTTTTGTTATTTTTTGCTTCCATTTGTGCTTGATATGTGATTTTTTGCAACACAAATACACAAACTTTTGTTAAAATACCAACATATTGACATATACCTAATGTATGGATGGTGTTGATTTCTCAGAAATCCAAGTTAATCATCAGTTTTGGCATTAGAAAAACTCAGCTTAAAATTCATCTTGGCGCTGTTGGAATTTCCATTGCTTCTATGCTTCATCCAATTATGTCTCTATGTTTATTTTACCCTAACAACATGCCTCCAGACTTTGTGTGAGCCACATACCTAATATTGCAGTCTGAGCATTGTTCTTTTGGAATTAGGACAAACGTCATCTCATTTTTAAAGGATCATGTTCATATCTGAATTGATATCTCTGACAGATTTAATATATGCTTGATGGGTATTCAAGTCTAGAACCAAGTTTTGACTCTTAATACCCTGAAAGCATGGCTGCTATTTATCTTACTTTTTAAAGTGCATGGTATGAAAGAATATCCGTTACGAAGCCGAATTTCTTTCTTGTCGAATTGCAGGTGAGGCATCGGTATATGTCACATGATGGTCTAGCCCTTATAAAAAAGCCAAGGATTTGATCATTGAGTTAGTTTCTTTTACTGTGGCTAAGTGAATGGCAAGGAGCAATATTCATAACAAAGCCTAACAGCCTCGAGGTTGGACATAAGGGACCCTTGAGCTCAAGCATAACAGCCTCGAACATAGTCAAAGAACTCCCATGGAGTTCATTAATGATAAATTAAAATATAGTATCCGAAAAAATAATGGAAAATAATGGTCCGAGTTAGAAAAAGTCCAGTCCACACCACACTGCGACGTGGCTAGCTGGGGTGGGCGCGTGCACACGTGGTTCATAAAACCCACTCTAGGCCCATAATACTTTACCAAGCACAAGGAGAGTGAGATATTTAAAATAGACTTCCCTTCACTAGATTTTCAATAGGGAATTTAGCCAAAACACAAGATATGCAAAACTTCAGCACACTGCTCCAATATTCCAACAATCCCCACATGATTCAATTTTTGACAAAGGAAAAAAGAAAGGCCATCACTGAGCAATGAGATCAACACCTGACGATACCGATATCTTTTGGACTTGATCTTGTATTGCTGCTACTCTCTCCCGTTCTCTCATAAACGACATTGTTCACCAACCAGCTTCAAAATCTATATAGGATGCCCTTGCTAAGCATTTTCGGGATCACTCCATGATGAAGGAATTTTATCTCAGAACCCAACTCATAAACCACCATAAGGAAGGCAAAACAATGGACGTTTATCTTTCCGAACTAAAATCTATAACCAATGATTTAGCTACCATTGATTCACCAATATCTAATAGGGAATTTACACATTTTGCACTTTATGGGTTACCCCCTAAATACGCTACCTTCGTAACCTTTACTCGTTAAACTTCGAAAAATTATTCCTAACAAGAATTAAAAACAAACACTTCTCAATGAGTAGGCTGCCTTAACAAGATACTCTGGACGCACAACTCATGATCAAAATCACGCTCAAATAGCGACAGGACAAGTGCAAACCGGCAGTTGCCGCCCAAGGGCGGGCCTGGCCGTAATTGCCGTGGCAGAGGCGACCAAACTGGCCCCCAGCACCACTGCAGCAACATGCCAGGCATGCACCTTAGTACGGTAGTGCTCCTCACCCCACATTGTACCCAATTTCATCACCAAGGACTCTCCCACCAAATTCTAATGCAGGTGTGCTCAGGCCTGGACCTCAATACTATCAAATCTGCTCTCAACATGGTCACATTGCTCTCCAATGCCTCATCACTTTGATGGTACATCCTATCCTGATCCTAGCGAATCATTTGCAGCCATGACTACTGGAGAACCCTATGACTACAACTGGTGCCCCAACTCAGGTGCTTCGTATCATATAATGCTCAACATGGGTATCCTCGCAAATCTTCTTCGTTGTACTAGTCAAAAAGGTGTCCTTGTTGGGAATGGAATCATGTTGCCTGTAACACATATTGGTTCCTCATCCATAACCACAAGTCGAGCCACCCTAAAAATGCCTAATGTTATGCCAGTCCCACAACTAACTCACAATCTCCTATCCATCAAAATGCTGTGTCAACATAATAACTATACAGTGGAATTTGACTCTAACCTTTTTTGTTTTAAGGACAAAGCTACGGAGATGCCACTTCTACAAGCACCTAGTAATGGGCCACTCTATAGCTTCTCACCGCACGATATTTGTCTAGTAGCCAATGTCAAATCCGGAGAGTTGTGGCATTAGAGACTGCGAAATCTAGGAATTATTGTTTTTGACACATTGTGTAAGAATCACTTTTTTTCCGCATTTAAGCTTCGAATAAATGTCAACCATGTTGTTTAGGGAAATCTCCCAAACTTCCTTTTGGATGTGTATTACATAACACTACGTCGCCACTGCAATTAATACATTGGAATTTTGGCAATCACCTGTTTCATCTAACTCCCAATTCAAATACTATGTTCTCTTTTGTAGATGATTTTTCACACTTTACTTGGCTCTACCTGATGCAGCACAAATCAGAAGTTTTTGATATTTTCACAGCATTCAAAAACTTGGTTGAAAATCAATTTAATCTCAAAATAAAAATCTTTCAAAGTGATGGTCGGGGTGAATTTGATCATCGTCGCATGAATGAACTCTGTCACAATGTTGGAATTCATTTTTGCATGTCATGTCCTGATATTCCACATCAAAATGGGGTAGCAGAACATAAGCATCAACATCTATCTCAAATGGCACGAACCCTATTTATTCACTCCAAACTAAATTATGAATTTTGGGACAATGCTTTCCATACTGTCTGTTTTACCACAAACCGCCTTCTAACTCCTGTTTTATCAAATACTTCCCCAGTTCGAAAACCTTTTCAAACCAAACCTAACTACAATTAGTTTTGCATTTTTGGGTGTGCATGTTACCCTAACCTCACACCACGTGCCGCTCATAAACTTGCCCCACATTTTAACCTATGTATTTTCCTAGGCTATGCAGCACGATACAAAGGTTACAAATGCCTCGACCCTAAAAACAATTGAATTTATATAAGCATATACATAGTTTTTGATGAAACGAGATTTCCCTACTTCGAACTTCTAAAACCTGATAGTCCTAGTTCTTATGCCCAACCTCCACAATCCATCCTAGTTCAAGTGTCTACACCAAGGCCCTCACCTCACCCCACCCATGAACCCGACCCACACCAGTCCCGGTTGCCACCAGGGTCCACACCGCCACTGCTTGTCACTGACAGCGGTGCCCCTACATCGGAACCACTGTGCCATACCGCGGCACCACTAGTCCCGACAGCACCTACAACCCCTCCCCGGTCGACCCAGCCATCCCAACAACTGACGATCACCTAATGTCTCCCATTGACCTCTCGCAACTGGACACCCACTAGCAGCACCAGTCCTATGGCTCATCCACACTCCAACCCTTAGGACCTCGAGGTGTCCCCTCCTCGGGTCATAGTAATGCAACCTCAGCCTCACCCGGACCCCACCCCACGGTCCCCGCCACCACCTCTCAACACTCACCCCATGCACACACACCTCAAAGATGGTATACACAAAACCAAATATGCTCTTTCTCTCACATCCATCACCGTCATACAGGAACCCACGTGTTACTCTTAGGCAGCCAAAAATCTGCAATGGCAAGAAGCTATGGTGGATAAATTTAATGCTCTTATTCTCAACAACACCTTGGACTTAGTTCCACATGACCCAACCAAAAACCTTGTTGGAAGCACTTGGAAATATAGGGTTAAGTACGAAGTAGATGGATCAGTTGGATACTTTAAAGCTCGACATGTAGCTCAAGGCTTTCATCAACGTGAAGGCATTGACTACAAAGAGACATTCAACCCTATTGTCAAACCCGCCACCATTCGCTTTGTACTTACTCTAGCTACATACAACTGGCCCATTCATCAACTAGATGTCAAAAATACATTCCTACACGGGTAT
Source organism: Simmondsia chinensis (assembly GCA_018398585.1). Taxonomy (NCBI): domain Eukaryota; kingdom Viridiplantae; phylum Streptophyta; class Magnoliopsida; order Caryophyllales; family Simmondsiaceae; genus Simmondsia; species Simmondsia chinensis. The sequence goes on along the minus strand of JAGTTD010000010.1, from coordinate 29,461,563 downwards.
CTACAGGAAGAGATATACACGAGGCAGCCTAAAGGTTTTGATCATCCCAAATTTCCTCACCATGTCTATCATTTATGTAAGGCGTTATATGGTCTCAAACAAGCACCTCGATCCTGGTTCCAACGGTTCAGGGAGTTCCTCCTAAGTCTAGGCTTCATGTATTGTCAGGTAGATCCTTCCCTCTTTTTACAAAATACCAACACACATCTTGCTTGTCTTTTACTCTATGCTGATGATATCATCATCACTGGCACTCATGAAACCATTCTTGCCAACCTCATGCACTCCCTATCAACTCAATTTGCTATGAAGGATCTTGGACCCCTCCACTATTTCCCTGAAATAGAAGCCAAATGTGACAAAATGAGTCTCTACCTCTCCCAACACAAATACACCATTGACCTCCTTACCAAACATAACCTTCATGAAGACAAACCCATAAAAACTCCTCCCTCCCCGAGCACACCTTTCACTCCATGAAGGAATCCCTTTGGTGATCCAACTGAGTATTGAAGTGTAGTTGGTGTTGTACAATAATTGACTACGACACGCCCGGACATAGCTTATGCGGTGAACCTGGTGTCTCAGTTCAAGCATGCCCCTCGCACTCCTCATTGGCAGGCTGTCAAGCGAATATTTTGGTATCTCAAAACCACCCCAACCTTGGTCTCCTACTAACTCCAGCCACCTTAGCGACCATCACAACCTATGCCGATGCTGACTAGGGTGGCTGCCCTGATACGAGACGCTCTACAACTGGTTATGCCATCTACTTTCGTCCAAACCTCATATCATGGAGCACCAAGAAACAAGCAACCGTCTCCAAATCCACAACTGAGTCAGAATACCAAGCAGTTGCTCAATCCGTTGCTCAAAGTGATTGGATACGGTACATAATGAGGGAGCTCAGTTTGCGCCATCAATGTCCGGTGAAGGTCTACTGCGACAATGTTTCTGCCTCATACCTTGTTACCAATCTCACTTCAAATGATAGAAGCAAGCATGTTGATGTTGACTTTCACTATGTTAAAGAAAAAGTCCACAAAGGAGATCTTCAAGTCTGCTACACATTGACTACACAACAAGTTGCTGATATCCTCACCAAAGGTCTTCCAGCTGAGTTATTTCATCAACACAAGTCCAATCTTCACTTTACTCCACCCCGCTCAGCTTGAGAGGGCCTATTCGAAAATATTCTAGTTACTAGAGTTTCATGTGCTTTTCCCATTGTACCCTTATAGTAACTCCAAGGGCTAGCTTGTCATTTGTCTTATGTTTATTTGCTTGTACATCTCATTACATTATCAATAAATATTGTTTTGCTCCACATTCACAAGTGGAACACTGAGGGTTTCTCTCAATGACTTAAAAAAAGGTTAGTAGATGCTGTATGGTACAAAGTTTTGTTTTGTTTTTTTTGTTTTTTTTTTTTAAATCACCAATGGCACAAATTTTAAAAACATGTTCCTTTCACCATTAATTTTGACATCCATTGTGATTTACTCTAAAATAAATTGGCAATAATTATACAACCGCTAGAGAATTATAATTGAGGAAAGCTTTCGCATTAGAAATAACACGTTCCTTGCATAGTAATTACCAATTTCACATAGAAGATTGTAAACATTGCACTGGGAGATAAAATTCTTGGATTATGGCATAAGCTTGTCGAAAACTCTATAATGTCAAATTGAAAGACATGTACGACCTTGACCATTTCGGGAGATAGCAAGTTAAGGCATTTCAGTTGTGGTTAAATAGAAAAAGATATGGGCTTAACAATATCTAGAAATGACAGTGCTGTGCAAAATGCTCCATGTTGATGCAAACTAGTCGGTTACTAAAAGATGATCAATAATTCAAGTGCATAGGAGAAAAACTATTCGAATTTGAATAAAATATGAAAAACTTGATGTTTTATTTAATTTCCATTACTATTCATGTGTACTCTTACTGAACTTTTTGACTGTAAAGACAGAATAAGTTACTAAATATTTTTGCCACATGCACTTTTGCCTTAAGAAACAACCAACGAGAGGTGGACAGGGAATATAGTATTCCAACAGTTGTTAATGGTTTCCCTAATTGCTTTGCAACATTTGGAGCCAATTGTTCTGAACTTCTGCCTCACGATGAACGACAAGATCTCCATCAAACACCCGGGCGTGCTTCTGATAGATTTCAAGCAACTTTTGGTGTCTTGCTTTGACCATACAACCAGAGAATTTGGTGAAATAGTGGAGGAAAGTTGAGCTGAACCTAAATGGATAAATAGAGAGAACATACAAATGAAAAGCAACATAACGAACATCAATAGTGATGCCTTTGCCATTTTATAATATCGTATATATTTTCCTATCGTTTCTTAGCATATGACATTGTGGATTTTGAAGTATGAAATTTATGGTGGGACTACGTGGAGTCATAGAGGGATGAACGTACACCATATAAAAATATTAATTATTGTCTTAAAACATTTTATTCTTAACGTGTTTTTAGTAACTTAATTCGGGTTCATAGTTCCAGTGGTTAGCATTTTACTATGAAATTCACATAGCTTGAAACCATTAACCTAGCAATATAAATTTTGTAGTAATGTTGGTGACAGCAATAAAAGAGATCATAACTTGGTTGGGAAGAAATAATTATTTTTAACATGCTAAACTTCTTTGCATGGCAATGCACATTGTCATCTATAAACTAAAATAATACAATCAATTTAAATTAAAAGAAAGAAGAACAGCATATAAAACAAAACTCTCACAATCTAACAAAAAAAAAAAAAAAAAACCGTAAGTACATAAGATCTTTCCAAATACGACAAGAATATATAATAGCAGTGATGACACCATTTCTGAATGTAAACAGGATATCAACATTGTTAAAATTTATATTTGTTTAAAAATGAAAGAATAGTAATATGAGTTCAAATAGTCTGTCAATATTTATCACGTAAATTACAAAAGGTTGCTCTAAATAAGAGAAAGGCAAACAGAACCTGATAATTATAAATTAAATATTTTACAATCCAAAAAATAATAGCAATTATAAATTAAATATACTATCCATTAATATTGATAAACTACGACTCACAATATACATATCTCCTATGTAAAGAGGACTTATAAGTTTTGTGCTAAGGTTGATTTTTTAGTCAGCATTTTTAAGTGGTTGAACATGAAATGATGCTTCATAGAAACTAATGAGTAATGATATGGCATAGATGTTGTGTAAGAAAGTACGTCGAATAATAGCTGACACTTCTATACTTGTGTTTTGATAGTACAAAGTCGCATTAGTAAGGGTTATTTTTCACTTGACAATAGTAGTATATAATTTATTTATTAGAAAATAGTGATATTGTAGTACTTTTTCTACAAACCTTCTAAGTTAACAGCATTAATATCCTGCGTTGAATACTGCACCATTAATCCCACATACATCATTTACTATTTGTATAACCACAATACTCGTTTCATTTGATTGCACACAAATTAATCAAGCTTGAGAAATGTAGCACATTGTTAATGACTGCTTTTTGGAGGAGATTGTTATCTTTTATTTGGAATATAATGAAGGGATTGGGACCATTTTACGTAACCAAAAAGAATTATTATAATATTTGTAGTACGACTTTTCAAAACTCTAGTAGTTTGGAAATGGAAGAAGGGGAAACAATTTGCATGGATTACATCGTTATGTGCTACCTACGTTTGACGAAATCATGGCGTTTGATAAGTAATAATTCATATAATCAACCTCGTCATCATTTCATTGTTATTGTTTGACATAGCCTACTGTTTGGTGATTTCCATACACATAATAAATAATAAGTAAAAAGGGAGAACAAACGTTAAAAACATGTGCATTTCACCATTAATTTTGACATCCATTGTGGTTTACTCTAAAATAAATTGGCAAGAATTATACAACTGCTAGAGAACCATAATTGAGAAAAGCTTTCTAATAAATAATAGTGGGTTGCTTGCACAATAAATTACCAAGTACACATAGACGATCGCAAATGTTATACTGGGAGATAAAAATCTTGGATAACTGATGGAAAATTTTATAATGTCAAATTGAAAGACACGTATGACCTTGACAATTCACGGAAGTAGCGAGTTAAGGCTTTTCGGTTGTGGTTAAATAGAAATAGATATGTGTTTGGCAAGATCTAGAAACAATAGTGTTGTGCAAAATGCTCCATGTGGATGCAAACTAGTCGGTTGCTAAAAGATGATCAATAATTCTAGTATGTAGGAGGAAAAACTATTTGAATTAGAGGAAAATACAAAGAAACTTAATGTTTAAATAAAATTCCATGACTATTCATGTGTACACTCATTGAACTTTCTGATTGGAAAGACAGAATAAATAAAAAATCATAGTCGGTTACTAAAAGATGATCAATATTGATGCAAAAAATTTATAGTGGGACTATGTGGAGTTATAGAGGGATAATATTATTAATTATTGTTCTTATAACATTATCTTTTTAACGTGTTGTTAATAACTTAATTCCGGTTCATAGTTCCAACGGTTAGCATTTTCCTATTAAATTCACATAGTTTGAACCCATTAAACTAGCAATTTAATAGTTTTAAAAATCTTTGTAAGAGCAATAGAGGAGGTCATAACTTTGTTGGGAAGAAATAATTATTTTTAACTTCCTGAGCTTCTAGGTAAGGCAATGCATGTTGTTATCCTTAAATAATGTAATCAACTTAATTTAAAGAAGAAGAATAGCATATAAAATAAAATTCTAACAGTCTAACAAAGAAAAACCATATGTACATATGATCTTTTCAAATACGACAGGAATATACAATAGTAGTAATAACACCATCTCTAAATATAAATAAAGAAATATATGATGTTAAAATTTATGTTTGCCTAAAAATAAAAGAATAATAACATGAGTTCAAATTGTCTACCAGTCTTTAGCACATAAACAACAAAAAGTTGCTCTAATATAAAAGATGAAAATAGTGGCTAATACTGATAAATTAAATATTTTACAATAAAAAAATAGAAAATATAAATTAATCCATTAATATTGATAAACTAAGGCTCACAATATACATAGACTAGTCCACTCCCATATTAAGAGGACATATAAGTTTTCTGCTAAGGTTGTTTTTTCCGTAAGCATTTCTAATTGGTTGAACATGAAATGATGCTTCATAGAAACTAATGAGCAATAATATGACACAGATGTTGAGTAAGAAAGTACCTCAAGTAACAGCTAATACTTTTACAATTGTATTTTGTGACTACAAAGTTGCCTTAGTAAGGGTTATTTTTCATTTCAAATAATAACATATAATATATTTATTAGAAAAGAGTGATATTGTAGTACTTTTTCAAGAACCTTCTAAGTTAATGATATTATTATCTCGCGTTTTGTTACTGCACCATTAATCCCGCATACACCGTTAACCATTTTCATAACATCAATATTCATTTTATTTGAACGCACTCTAATTAATCCAATTCGAAAAACGTAGTTCATTGTTGACGAATGCTTTTGGAGAAGACAGTTATCTTTTCTTTGGAATATAATGAAGGGACTGGGACCATTTGATGTTACCAGAAAGGATTATTATGATATTTATAGTACAATTTTTCAAAATTCAAGTAGCATGGAAATGGGAGAAGAGGAAGCTACTTGCAAGGATGACATCGTTCTGTTATATGTCGGATGAAATCAATGAGTTCGATAGGTAATTGTTCGTATAATCCGGGTAGTCATCATTTTAATTTTATTGTTTGACAGAGCCTTCAATTTGGTGATTTCCATACGACTAATAAATTGTTAAGTGAGAAGGGAGAACATAATCATTTAAGGTTGCAATGATGATTATTAAAAATTAGTGGAATACTATAGGGTTCACTTAATGACAAAAAAAAAGTCAGTGGTTCTTTTTTTTTTTTTTTTTTAATCATGGTAAAACCAGGGGAGGGGGGTGCTCTATTGGGGCCTCGAACCCTGGCGCTCTCACATAGGCGACTGGGAACCACACTACTAGGCTACGAGCTACTTGCTCAAGTCAGTGGTTCTTGTATGGTACAAAATTTTTTTTTTCTTTTTAATTCACCAATGGTACAAATGTTAAAAACATGTTCTTTTCACCATTAATTTTGACATCCATTGTGATTTACGTTAAAATAAATTGCCAAGAGTTATGGCATTTCAGTTGCGGTTAAACAGAAATATATTTATGCTTAACAAGATCTAGAAACGATAGTGCTGTCCAAGGCTGTTAGAATCGGGATTCTACTTAGGATCGTTAGGGAGTTATATAATCCGAATCATAGGATCAAATCAAAAATCGTAATATTCTACTTTTAAGGCATAAAATCAATCTTGAACCTTCACCCATCAGTTTAACGTTTTTGAAAAATTGTTTATTTAACATAGTATTAGAGTCTTATCAAGGTTGTCAGAAGCGGGATTCTACATAAGATCGATGAGGGGTACTCAGGGTCGGGATCGTAGAATCGGATTGAGAATCGCAAGATTCTACTTCATCTGTAAAACAATAACTTGTATCCAATAAAATCGCATTATAAGCCTCAAATATATAATAAAAAACATAAAAAAAGTCCAAAAATAAAATCAGGCTGAAAATAAATAAAATGAAAATCAAAACAAGTACCCAAGTAACTCAATATGTTAGAAGAGTAAGAAATTAAATAAAAATTAATAATTTATCCAAAAAGAAAATAAGCAATGTCTGTGTGTGGCCTATGGGTCGGGGTCAAACCTTTGTGGGTGGCTGGGGCAGTCGGTTGATGTCAGTTGGCCGCAATTGGCGGTGGCTAGGGCTGCCGGTGAAGATAAGTGAAGTGTGTGATATGAGAGAATGATTAGGGTTAGGTTATGTGAGGAGAGAGGAGAAGGGAAGGGGAAAAAAAATAAGAAAGGGGAAGGGGAAAGTAAAAAAAAAAAAATAAATAAATTTAAAAGATAACCTATAGAATCGGTAGAATCGGAGTAGAATCGGTAGAATCGGAGTAGAATAGGTAAAATCGGGGTAGAATCCGAGTGGAATCGGTAGAATCGAGGTAAAATTAGAGTAGAATCGGTGTCAGATCTCAAATATATTATTTGTTATTATTGACTCGGTAGAATCGATGTAGAATCGGCGATCCTACCGATCCTACCCTGATCCTCCTGATCCTACTCGAATTCGTTGCGAGTCTACTTTCTTACGATTTTTTACACGATACGGGTCGGTAGGGCATAGTGGGATAGTAGGATCGTACGATCCTACGATCCAACTCGCGATTTTGATAACCATGGTGCTGTCAAAAATTCACTATACTGATGCAAACTAGTTGGTTACTAAAAGAAGATCAATAATTCAGGAACATAGGAGAAAAATTATCCAATTGAGTAAAATATGAAAAACTTGATGTTTTATTTAAATTCCATCATTATTCATGTGTACACTTATGGAACTTTTGGACTATAAAGATATAATAAGTTACTAGACATTTTTTCCAACGCACTTTTGCCTTAAGAAATAACTAATGGAGGGGTGGACAGGGAACTTTGTATTTCAATAGTTGTCAATGGTTCCCTTGATTGTTTTGCAACATTTGGAACTAGCTATTCCGAACTTCAACCTCGCGATGGAGGACAGGATCTTAATCAAACATCGGGGCGCGCCTCTGATAGATTTTAAGCAACTTTTGGTGTATTGCTTTGGCCATACAACCGGGAAATTCAGTGAAGGAGCTGATGAAAGTTAAGCTGAACTCAAATGGATAAATGGAGAGAACATGCAAATGAAAAACAAAGTAACGAACTTGAATTTTGAAAAACAAAATTTATAGTGGGACTATGTGGAGTTATAGAGGGATGTACATCAATTAATGTTATTAATTATTGTTCTTATAACATTTTCTTTTTAACGTGTTGTTATTAACTTAATTCGGGTTCATAGTTCCATTGGTTAGCATATTCCTATTAAATTCACATAGCTAGAAACAATTAACCTAGCAATATAAAAGTTTTAATGATCTTCGTTAAAGCAATAGAGGAGAACATAACTTCGTTGGGAAGAAATAGTTATTTGTAACTTCCTGAACTCCTAGGTAAGGCAATGCATGTTGTCATTCTTAAACCAAAATAATTTAATCAATTTAATGTAAAAGAAAGGAGAATAGCATATAAAACAAAATTTACGCAATCTAACAAAGAAAAACTGTAAGTACATATGATGTTTTCAAATATTACAAGAATATGCAATAGTAGTGATAACACCATCTCTGAATGTAAACAATAAAATATATGATGTTAACATTTCTATTTGTTTAAAAATGAAAGAATAATAACATGAGTTCAAATTGTCCGTCAGTCTCTATCACATAAACGACAAAAAGTCGTTTGAATATAAGAGATGGAAATAGTGGCTAATACTAATAAATTGAATATTTCACAGTCCAAAAAAATAGCAAATATAAATTAAATATACTATCCATTAATATTGATAAACTAAGACTCACGATATACATAGACTAATCCTCTCCCATATAAAGAGGACATATAAGTTTTCTACTAAGGTTATTTTTTTAGTCAGCATTTCTAATTGGTTGAACATGAAATGATGCTTCATAGAAACTAATGAGCAATGATATGACATAGATGTTGTGTAAGAAAGTACATAAAGTAATAGCTAATACTTTGACAATTGTGTTTTGTAAGTACAAAGTCGCCTTTTGTACGGGTTGGTTTTTACTTTAAATAATAAAATATTGTATATTTATTAGAAGAGAGTGATATTGTAGCACTTTTTAGATGAACCTTCTAAGTCAATGACATTATTATCTTGCGTTTATTATTGCACCATTAATCCCGCATACACCGTTAACTATTTGCATAACAACAATATTCATTTTATTTGAATGCACACTAATTATTCAAGCTTGACAAAAGTAGTTCATTGTTGATGAATGCTTTTCGAGGAGATTGTTATATATATATATATTTGAATATAATGAAGGGACTGGGACCATTTTATGTTACCAAAAAGGATTATTATAATATTTACAATACAATTTTTCAAAATTCGAGGAGCTTGGGAATGGGAGAAGAGGAAGCTACTTGCAAGGATGACATTGTTATGTGATATGTCGGATTAAATCAATGTGTTTGATAGGTAATTGTTCGTATAATCCGAGTAGTCATCATTTTGTTGTTATTGCTTTACATAGCCTTCATCATTTTATTGTTATTGTTTGACATAGCCTTCTCTTTGGTGATTTCCATAAACATAAAAAAATGTTAAGTCAAAAGGGAGAATAGAATCATTTGAGGTTGTAATGATGATTATTAAAAATTAGTGGAACACTATGGGATTCACTCAATGACTTAAAAAAGTCAGTGGTTCTTGTATGGTATAATAGTTTTTTTTTTTATTCACCAATGGTACTAATGTTAAAAACATGTTCTTTTCATCATTAATTTTGACATCTATTGTGATTTACACTAAAATAAATTGGCAAGAGTTATGGCATTTCAGTTGTGGTAAAACAGAATTATGTTTGTGCTTAACAAGATCTAGAAATGATACTATTGTCAAAAATTTTCTATATTGATGCAAACTAGTCAATTGCAAAAGATCAATAATTTAGGTAGGATGGAGAAAAATTATTCGAATTGAGCAAAATATGAAAAAGTAGATGGTTTATTTAAATTCCATTACTATTCATATGTACACTTATTAAACTTTTTGACTATAGAAGACATAATAAGTTACCAAACATTTTTCCCACAGCACTTTTGCCCTAAGAAATAAACAATGGAGGGGTTGACAAGGAACATTGTATTCCAACAGTTGTCAATGGTTTCCCTGCTTGCTTTGCAACATTTGGAAACAGTTGTTCCGGACTTCAGCCTCTCGATGAAGTAGATGATCTCAATCAAACACTGGGGCGCGCCTTTGATAGATTTTAAGCAACTTTTGGTGTCTTGCTTTGACCATACAACTGGGAAATTCGGTGAAGGAGCAGAGGAAAATTAAGTTGAACTCAAATGGATAAATAGAGAGAACATGCAAATGAAAAACAACATAACGAACATCAATAGAGATGTCTTTGCCATTTTATAATTTCCTACATATTTTTCTATCCTTTCTTAGAATATGATATTGTGAATTTTGAACAACAAAATTTATAGTGGGACTACATGGAGTTACGAGGGATGAATGTACATCAATTAATGTTATTAATTATTGTTCTTATAACATTTTTTTTTACCGTGTTGTTAGTAACTTAACTAGGGTTCATAGGTCCAATGGTTAGTGTATTCCTATTAAATTCACATATCTAGAAACCATTAACCTAGCAATATAAAAGTTTTAATAATCTTTGTTAGAGCAACATAGGACGTCATAACTTCGTTGGGAAGAAATAGTTATTTTTAACTTCCTGAATTCCCAGGTAAGGCAATGCACCTTGTCATTCTTAAATTAAAATAATATAATCAATTTAATATAAATGAAAGGAGAATAGCATATAGAAAGAAATTCAAACAATCTAACAAAGAAAAACCATGTGTACATATGATGTTTTCAAAAATGACAAGAATTATAGTAGTGGTAACTCCATCTTTGAATGTAAATAAAGAAATATAGGATGTTAAAATTTCTATTTGTTTAAAAATGAAAGAATAATAACATGAGTTGAAATTGTATGTTAGTCTTTATCACATAAACAACAAAAAGTCGTTCCTATAAGAGATGGAAATAGTGGCTAATACTAATAAATTAAATATTTCACAGTCCCAAAAATAATAGCAAATATAAAGTATATATAGTATCCATTAATTTTGATAAACTAAGACTCACGATATACATAGACTAGTCCTCTCCCATATAAATAGGACATATAAGTTTTCTACTAATATTGGTTTTTTACTCAGCATCTCTAATTGGTTGAACTCGAAATGATGCTTCATAGAAACTAATGAGCAATGATATGACATTGATGTTGTGTAAGAACGTAAAGTAATTGTTAATACTTTTACAACTGTGTTTTGTGAGTAAAAAGTTGCCGTAGTACGGGTTGTTTTTCACTTCAAATAATAACATATTATATATTTATTTGAAAAGAGTGATATTGTAGTACTTTTTCGACGAACATTCTAAGTTAATAACATTATTATCTCGTGTTTGTTACTGCACCATTAATCCCGCATACACCATTAACTATTTGTATAACAACAATATTCATTTTATTTCAATGCGCACTAATTAGTCAAGCTTGACAAAACTAGTTCATTGGTGATGACTGCTATTTTGGAGGAGATTGTTCTCTTTTGTTTGGAATATAATGAAGGGACTTGGACCATTTTACATTACCAAAAAGAATTATTGCAATATTTATAGTACAATTTTACCAAATTCAAGCAGTTTGGAAGTGGGAGAAGAGGAAACTACTTGCATGGATGACATCATTTTGTGATATGTCGGATGAAATCAATGTGTTTGATAGGTAATTGTTAGTATAATTGGCCTTGTCATCATTTTATGGTTATTGTTTGACATAGCCTTCTGTTTGTTGATTTCCATACGCATAATAAATTGTTAAGTCAAAGGGAAGAACAGAATCATTTCAGGTTTCAATGATGATTATTAAAAAATTAGTGGAACACTATAGGGTTCTCTCATTGACTTAAAAAAGTCAGTGGTTCTTGCATGGTATAATAGATTGTTTTTTTTTTTTTTTTTTTTGTTCACCAATGGTACAAATGTTAAAAATATGTTCTTTTCACCACTAATTTTGGCATCCATTGTCATTTACCCTACAATAAATTGGCAAGAGTTACACAACCACTAGAGAACCGCAATTGAGAAAAGCTTTCTCGTGAAGAATAATGGGTGGCTTGCAAAATAGATACCAATTTCACATTGAAGATGGTAAATGTTGTACCGGGAGATAAAATTCTAGGATTAGGGTCCAAGCTAGTGGATAACAGAGTAATGTGAAATTGAAAGATATGTGCGACCTTGACCATTTTGGGAGTTAGCGAGTTATGGCATTTTAGTTGTGGTTAAACATAAATGTATATGGGTTTAACAAGGTCTAGGAATGATAATGTTGTCAAATTCTCCGCATTGATGCAAACTAGTCGGTTACTAAAAGATGATCAATAATTCAGGTACATAGGAGAAAAACTATTAGAATTGAGTAAAATACGAAAAACTTGATGTTTTATTTAAATTCCATTACTATTCATGCGTACACTTTTTGAACTTTTTGGCTGTAAAGACATAATAAGTTACTAAAAATTTTTTCCAACGCACTTTTGCCTTAAGAAATAACCAACGGAGAGGCTGACAGGGAACATTGTATTCCAACAATTGCCTTTGGTTTCCCGGATTGCTTTGCAACATTTTGAACCAATTGTTCCGAACTTCAGCCTTACAATGAGGGAAAAGATCTCAATCAAACACCCAAGTGCACTTCTGACATATTTAAAGCAACTTTTGGTGTCTTGCTTTGACCATACAACAGGGGAAATCGGTGAAGGAGCGGAGGAAAGTTGAGATGAACTCAAATGGATAAATAGAGAGAACATGCAAATGAAAAACAACATAAAGAACATCAATAGCGATGCCCTTGCCATTTTATAATATACTATATATTTCCCTAACCTTTCTCGGAACATGGCATTGCGGAATTTGTGTTAGAAAAATTGACTCATAACAGTGAAATACAGTAAATATTCTTGCGAGAATACAGAAATACTGCTGTCAAAAATATGGAAAATTGCACAAAATTCAAAAATAATTATCTAAACATCTCAATTAGATAATTGTTAGAAAATTTTAACCAATTTTCAAACATGGCACCGAACATTGCAATTAGGAGAGAGCAATTAGAAATATCTTACAAAACGATGATATCGCACCGTGGTAAAGACCACTGTCCTAAAAGATGATTTTGCCGCTGCTTTGATGCACACAATATAACCAGCGGCCGTCCTCCAGTATTAATGTGATCCGACTCTTAATGTGCACTCGTTAATTGCCTGGTAGGAGTACCTTGAACTTTGCCCAAAATTTGAGGAGAGAGAAAAAAACTGAGAGAGAGAGAGAGAAACCGCAAATGATGAGCCAGGGAGAGGCTGAGAGTGTTTGTTTTGATTGTTACAGTTGATGGCATATATAGCATAAAAAACGGCAACGAGCATTAAAAACAACCGGGTGCAATAAATTCTAACGGCTATAAATGGTAACAGGCATTAAGTCATCAACTATAATGAATTCCAACGTCTATAAACGGATGTAATAAATCACAACGGCTATATTGTTAATAAATTCCAACGGTCACAATTTTAATGACATTAAACCGTTAAGGGTAACTGGTTAGCAATGGGTCTTGAAAAATATTTTTTGTAACATAAATGTATTCGTTAAGTAAAGAATCATCCACATTGTTTTTCCAATGTGCAATACAACTTTCAAAAAACTAACGATTAGCTTGTATCATTTTTTCAATAATTCACCCACAAAGGATACAAGCAGAAGAGAACAAAGAAGAGTAGATTGGGCAAAGGGAGTTCAATTTTTCAGTTCCGATATCTTGCAACTTGAATCGTCATCTAGTGTAACCCAAGTTTAGGACCAACATCTTGCAAGATGACTTTTGTCTTAAACCTCACAAGGGGTTGTATAATATGCCACTCAGACACATACCAAACTCCATACCTTGGCAACTCCTGCAGTTTGGTGCGTTTTATTGGCCATGCGCTCGTTCTGGATATTCATAGGCGCTCTAGAAGGCAAGTCTTATACCTCATAGGGAGCGGCCGCACTCCCACACCTATGTAGGTGGATCCCATCAAGTGTGTGTTACCGCACACCACCAAACATATGGATATGGGTCCATTAAGAGCTAAAGCTCAACCTTGCCCCTTAGTAACATACACACACCACCAAACATATGGCTATGGACCCATCTCTGTACTGTCACACCGTAGGGAGGGACAACAAAAAATAAAGTGCATTCCTTGAATGAAACTATGACTATTCGCATTGAACCTGTTAAGACCAGGTTGAATACATCATAGTTTATTCATGTATAGACTTTAGTCCTGTCCCCCTCGATGTTTCCACTATAAATAGATCCACAAGGTTCTTTTAGACCTTACACAATTTAGTGATCACTTTCTTTAGAGTAGATTGTTTACGATCTTATGTCTGAGACGAATAGGTCTCTTGTTGCCAAACCCATCAAGTACGTAGTGTCCACGCCACCCGTCATGGACTATGGGTTAGGTTAAAGCATCATGCTTAACCATCATACATGGCATTTCACACTGTATTGGAACAAAGCGGTACTTGAGAGTTGACCACTGCCAACATAAATCACTATTTGAACTCACCCCCACGTTGAGGCATCTGCAACGAGTTATTAAACAACCAGCTCCATTGCCTGCCAACTTTAACAAAAGTCAGTTTAACACAATAGTGGAGCAAATATCATATCTGTAAAATCATATCTGCACCCTAAGTACTCACATAGTACACATATTTTATGTATATCGTACATACAATTGGGACGCCAGACATGCACCACAATTTGTCACTTTCACATCTCATCACAGTTGTAAAACTTTATCACCAGTTTAGGTCACAAAAGACAATATACCCATTATCAACGTACTTAGCGTACATGCGTTATTACTATTAAGGGTAGTCCATGTCTTACCAATATTATATCAAATTTTGGTGATATTAAGGGAAAGAGGTACAGAAGACCATAATTCACAAGATGCCTTTTCCAATTCAGCTTAAGGCAGCCCAAGCCTTTGCAAGGCTCTCGAGCCGAAGTGCTTAGCATCATTAAGCTATTTGCACTGACTATGGACAATTGCCAGACTAATATTTCCACCATAATTAATTTTTATAAGCTGGATATACTAGCAATAATTAGTAAAAACACAATAACCAGAAAGGATTATGATCAGACAACATACCTCATAGGCTCTTGGGTGCTCTTACAACCTCCCACAATGGAATGTCTCACAATGTATTCCTAAGCCATTCAATTTTCTACCTGCCAACTCAGTGCTCAGGAACAACTAAAATATGCAGGTTTCTGAGGGGTGTCATAAAACTTAGCTCACTAATGAGCCTAAATACATTATGATTAGTAGAATATCTCTCATGAATATCAGACATCCAACACAACAAGGAGTCTATTATAATGTAAATCCCATTTATAATATTTCACTAGTACCTCAACAATTTAACTAGAGCACTTCAATAATCATCATTTGGATCAATGTATGTAGACCAGGTCTAACAATGATATATGAAATAATAGGAAAAATGTAGTGTTTTTCCTTAAGCCATAATGTTATCAATCACCTTACCGCATTTAGCTTTTGATGTGATGCCACATTTTTCTCCTCATCAAATGAACACTAAGGTCATATACTATGTCATCCAAATGACTAACATGAGCGTACAACATATGACAATAACCTAAATAATGTATCTAGACACAAGCTAAATACTAAGCCTATGATCAATTAAGGTTTTCATATGACCTGCACCTTACCATTTTTCCATAAAACTAGAAAAGAAGGCATGAAATAATGATCCTAAGGGCATGACAATCTCCAAAGACAACACCAAGTCTACATATGACTAAAATATATTATGTTTTTCCCAACTACAAGCTGAAATTAAGCATAACCATAGCAACTTCAGCATATACAGTCCAAAGAAGAGCACAAAACAATAGAAAACATCCTGTAATCTATTTAAAAGCAATATTGATAGTAACTTACAGTAGCTACCAATCATAATATGTAGTATGTACACAATATGCAACCCAAAAACAATATGAACAGCACCAAATTCAGTATTGAGCATCAACATTCAGCAGCAAACCAACATGTAGCGGCAACATACATCCCAATCTAAACATGCAGCAGCCTTTTCAGCTTGAAAACAGTCTATAAATAACATGTTTATCATTACTTCAAGAAACAAGTAACAACATACCAACTTCCTTCAAACATAGTCATGGGAAACACCTGGACACATCAACTTGGAGACTAATACACAAAATCATATATAGATTTTTCATAAGAACTCACTAGTCTCATTAGTCCTTTATAATGATCAATTATTTCAATAGATCACTCAAAACATGTAAGAAAACCCAATTCTCACATACAAGATCTAAACTCATGGTTAAAACTCAAGCATGCAATGCTCTACCAACACAAGGAATTCAAGATTGTGTAGCTAGACATGCTTAATCCATGAGTTGGCCAATTCTAGGTTTAAGGCTCAAGTTTACAATCAACCTCAAGCATTAAACACTTATTAGCCACAACAATCACCTAGAAAATTGAAAAGCAAACAATTCAATTTTCGTACAATATGGTCAGCCACACAACAGTAGCACCAGCACCATATAACCAAGGTTATATCAAATTTTGATGTCACTCTTTGGGAGCTTATTTAAGCTCATATTAGGATGCACAAGTTTACAAATTTTATTTTCCACACTACGGGCACTCTTCTTGTTGTTCCAAACAAACTTTTTCTTAGGCTCATTATTTAGAAACATAATTAGATGTCCATTTGATATATATACCACAAGATCATGGCTGAGAGCAAGAACTTGTCAAAACTCTTAAGTGTTTCTATCCTAGACATGGGCAAGAAGGTGTCAAAAATAAATTTCATGTTTGTGGGTCTATCTTTTGATCATTAGTTTGGACTTTTATTTAGCCGTTAACCTTCAATTTTGTTTTTGAATACCCACTCTACTGCCAATTGGTTTATACCCTTTAAGAATGTTTTCCGGTTTCCGTGCATGATTAGTAATCTCTCTCCAAGGCTGGAATCAACATATTTCATGATCTAACATATTGATAATCAAGTTTAACCACAAACACACCTCCACCTCAAGTACCCGTGTCAGACTTCTATTATGCATTCAATTGGCAATTTAATTGACATATCAAGTTATTTCATTTCACATATGCCACTACTAGGGTGGAACATTATCATTTCATGCTAACTAGATTAGAATGAACATAATTCATGTTGTCTCTTTAGAAGTCCAAATAGTGCCTTCCACAAGTTATAATCATTAATGTCCTACAAGACAGTACCCCCACAATTTTACTAGCTCGTGATATAAGTTAGATGAGTGTGAGTTCCTCTCAAGAACAGAAGTGACTTAATGTGTACATCGCACAGAACAACAATACTTAAGTAGATACGATATTATTCCATGCCACATGAAATTAGATGATATTGTCCTAATCATGGATTCTAGCAAATGTAACATATGCATAATTCAAAGTATTAAAAGAAAAATTCCTACTTGATCTAGACAATGTTTCAATTGTCAACTGTAAAAGCTTAGGCCCAAACTAATTTAGTACCAATTAATTTGTATTGATTTTTATTCTAAATATGCCAACAGTACCTAAGTCTAACAAGTACACCCATTTTATGTTGTCAAATAGATTATTTTGTCGTACTCACTATTCTAAATGTGGCTCACACCATATGTATTTATCCCGCAAGTCACAATCAGGATGTAAAACATAAAATAAAGTGCCTTCAAAAGTCAGAAGTCAAAACGTTAGCAGAAGTCTTGCATTAATCAACAGATAATAAGACATACTAACCGGAATCAATCTGGACAATCAATAAGCACCAAGAGAATCAACGAGGTAGCAACAAGATCGGCCACACGATCAATAAAACAAGGAGCTGGTAGGCAATCTCGTTTGATAAGAGATGACTGATAAAAATTAGCATGAAATGCAAGACTTGGAGTAACATGAGAATATAACTCCTGAAATATGCACATTTGCTAGTATAGGCCGCAGCTGCCTGAACAAAGTAAAGAATTTTCCAACGGAAGTTCCAATATAGACTTGCATAACAAGCAATATATATGAAAATATGAACGTATAATATGACCAGAAGTGAGGAAGGAAAAGGATCTTTAATCAAGATGAAAAGCGGACAATCTCAAAAATGCTACAAATTCAAATATGAATGCTTCGTGGATCAAACACATCGAAAATGCCCAGAAGTTTTTCAGCGTAATTAGTCAAATATAATTACTTGTGGACACCAAATTGTCAAAAAAAAAAAAAGGAATTCTGATTACCACAATTGATTATAAAATTCTTTTAGATTGTTAAAAAAATTGACCCATAACAATAAAATACAGTGAAAATTTCTGGCAGAACACTGAAATACTGCTATCAAAAATACTAGAAAATTGTAGAAAATTCAGAAATAATTATCTAAACATCGCAATCAGATAATTGTTAGAAAATTGAACAATTTTAAAACATAGCAACGAACATTGTAATTAGGAGAGAGCAATTAGAAAGATCTTACAAAACGATAATATCGCGCCGTGGTAGAGACCACTGTCCTAAAAGACGATTTCGCCGCTACTCCGGTGCACACATTATAACTGGCAGCCGTTCTCCAGGATTAACGCGATCTGACTCTTAACGTGCACTCATTAATTGCCAGGTAGGAGTAACTTAAACTTTGCCCAAACTTTGAGGGGAGAGAAAAAAACCAAGAGAGAAAGAGAGAAACCGTGAATGATGAGTGAGGGCGAGGCTGAGAGTGTTCGTTTTGATTTTTATAGCTGATGGCCCATATATAGCTTAAAAAAATGGTAACGAGCATTAAAAACAACCTGGTGCAATAAATTCTAACGGCTATAAATGGTAACAGGCATTAAGTCGTTAGCTATAATGAATTCCAGCAGTTATAAACGGACATAATAAATTGCAATGGTTATATTGTTAATAAATTCCAATGGTCACAATTTTAATAACGTTAAACCGTTACGGGTAAATGGCTAGTAATGGCTCTTGAAAAATATTTTTTGTAAAATAAATGTATTCGTTAAGTAAAGAATCGTCCACACTATTTTTTCAATGTGGGATACAACTTCCACAAAATTAACGATTAGCTTGTATCATTTTTTAGACTATTAGAACTACAAAATTTATAGTGGGACTACGTGGAGTTATAGAGGGATGAACGTACACTTATTAATATTATTAATTAGTGTTCTTCTAACATTGTCTTTTTAACGTGTTGTGAGTAACTGAATTCCAGTTCATAGTTCCTATGGCTTGTGTTTTCCTATTAAATTCACTAAGCTTGAAACCATTAATGTTGGCAAGAAGAAAGTTTTAATGATCTTTGTGAGAGCAATAGAGGAGATCTTAACTTTGTTGGAAAGAAATAATTATTTTTAACTTCCTGAAGTTCTAGGTAAGGCAATGCATGTTGTCATCCTTAGGCTAAAATAATATAATCAATTTAAAATAAAAGAAAGGAGAATAGCATACAAAACATAATTCTCCCAATCTAAAGAACAAAAACCATATGTGCATATAATCTTTACAAATAAAACAAGAATATATAATAAAAGTGATAACACCATCTCTAAATGTAAATAAATAAATATACGACGTAAATTTCTGTTTGTTTAAAAATGAAAG
This sequence comes from Simmondsia chinensis, assembly GCA_018398585.1. Lineage (NCBI taxonomy): Eukaryota > Viridiplantae > Streptophyta > Magnoliopsida > Caryophyllales > Simmondsiaceae > Simmondsia > Simmondsia chinensis. The sequence continues at coordinate 29,442,026 of JAGTTD010000010.1, read as the reverse complement.
AATAATAACGTGAGTTAAATTGTTTGTCAGTCTTTATCACATAAACAACAAAAAGTCGTCCTAATATTAAAGATAGAAATAGTGGCTAATACTAATAAATTAAATATTTTGCAATCTAAAAAGCAATAGCAAATAAAAATAAAATATAGTATCCTTTAATATTGATATGACTCACAATATACATAGACTAATCCTCTCCCATATAAATAGGACATGTAAGTTTTCTGCTAAGATTGTTTTTTTAGGGAGCATTTCTAATTGGTTGAACATGAAATGATGCTTCGTAGAAACTAACGAGCAATGATATGACATAGATGTTGTGTAAGAAAGTATGTCAAGTGCTAGCTAATACTTTGACAATTGTGATTTGTGAGTACAAAGTCGCCTTAGTGAGAGTTATTTTTCACTTCAAATAGTAACGTATTATATATTTATTAGAAAAGAGTGATATTGTAGTACTTTGTCGATAAACCATCTAAGTTAATTACATTATTATCTTGTGTTTGTTACTACTCCATTAATCCTGCATACACCGTTAACTATTTGACTAACAACAATATTCATTTTATTTGAATGCGCACTAATTAATCAAGCTTGACAAAAGTAGTTCATTGTTGATGACTGCTTTTTTCAGTAGATTGTTATCTTTCGTTTGGAGTATAATGAAGGGACTTGGAACATTTTATGTTAACAAAAAGAATTATTATAATATTTATAGTATGATTTTTCAAAATTTAAGTAGTTTGGAAATGGGAGAAGAGGAAACTACTTGCATGGATGACATCATTATGTGATATATCGGATGAAATCAATGTGTTTGATAGTTAATTGCTCGTATAATCGGGGTAATCATCATTTTATTGTTATTGTTTCACATAGCCTACTACTTGGTGTTTTCTATGTGCATAATAAGTTGTTAAATCAAAAGGGAGAACAAAATCATTTAAGGTCGTAATGATGATTTTTAAAAAATTAGTGGAACGCTACAGGGTTCATTTCATGACTTAAAAAAACTCAGTGGTTCTTGTATGGAGCAAAAGTGTTTTTTTTTTTTTTTAAATTCACCTATGGTACAAATGTTAAAAACATTTTCTTTTCACCCTGAATTTTGATATCCATTGTGATTTACTCTAAAATAAATTGGTAGGAATTATACAACCTCTAGAGAACAGCGATTGAGAAAAGCATTTTCATAAAGAATAATGGGTTGCTTGCATAATAAATACTAATTTCACATAGAAAATAGTAAACCTAGTACTAGGAAATAATATTCATGGATTAGGGTCAAAGCTAGTGGAAAATTCTATAATGTGAAATTGAAAGACATGGATAACCTTGACCATTTTGGGAGTTAGCAAGTTATGGCATTTCAGTTCTGATTAAACAGAAATATATATGGGCTTAACAAAATCTAGATTGTAAAAAATTGTCTACATTGATGCAAATTAGTCGGTTGCAAAAAGTTGATCAATAGTTCAAGTATGTAGGAGAAAAACTATTCGAATTATGTAAAAAATGAAAAACTTGATGTTTTATTTAAATTCCATTACTATTCATGTGTACACTTATTAAACTTTTTGACTGTAAAGACATAATAAGTTACAAAACATTTTTGCCAGCGCACTTTTGCCTTAAGAAATAACCAATGGAGAGGTTGATAGGGAACATTGTATTCCAACAATTCTCATTGGTTTGCTTGATTGCTTTGCAACATTTGAAACCAATTGTTCCGAACTTCAGCCGCCCGATGAAGGACAAGATCTCAATCAAACACCCGGGTGCGCTTCTGATAGATTTCAATCAACTTTTGGTGTCTTGCTTTGACCATACAACCGGGGAATTCGGTGATGGAACAGAGGAAAGTTGAGCTGAACTCAAATGGATAAATAGAGAGAACATGAAAATGAAAAACAACATAACGAACATCAATAGCGATGCCTTTGCCATTTTGTAATATCCTGTATAGTTTTCTATCCTTTCTTAGAATATGACATTGTTGATTTTGAACTACCAAATTTATAGTAGGACTACGTGGAGTTATAAAGGGATGACCATACACCGATTAAAATTACTAATTATTTTTCTTAAAACATTTTCTTTTTAACATGCTGTTAGTAATTTAATTCCGATTCATAGTTAAATTGGTTAGCGTTTTCTTATTAAATTCAGATAGCTTGAAACCCTTAACCTTGCAATAAAAAAGTATTAACAATCTTTGTGAGAGTAATAGGTAAGGCAATACACGTTGCCATCCTTAAACTAAAATAATATAATAAATTTAATTTAAAAGAAAGGAGAATAGCTTATGAAATTAAATTTTCAATATCTAATGAAGAAAAACCATATGTACATATGATCTTTTCAAATACGACATGAATATAGAATAGTAGTGATAACACCGTCTTTGAATTTTAATAAAGAAATATTTGATGTTAAAATTTCTGTTTGTTTAAAAATGAAAGAATAATAACATGAGTTCAAATTGTTCGTAAATATTTTTCGCATAAACACCAAAAAGTTGTTCTAATGTAAGGGATGGAAATAGTTGTTAATACCAATAAATTAAATATTTTTCATTCCAAAAAGCAATGGCAAGTGTAAATTAAATATAGTATCCATTAATATTGATAAACTCAGACTCACAATATACATAGACTAATCCTCTCCATATAAAGAGGACATATAAGTTTTCGGCTAAGGTTGTTTTTTCAGTCAGCATTTCTAATTGGTTTAACAAGAAATGATGCTTCATAGAAACTAATGAGCAATGATATGACATAGATGTTGTGTAAGAAAGTACGTCGAGTAACAGCTAATACTCTTATAATTGTGTTTCTAAGTACAAAGTCACCTTAATAAGGGTAAATTTTCACTTCAAATAATAACATATTATATATTTATTAGGAACGAGTGATACTGTAGTACTTTTTTGATGAACCTTCTAAGTTAATGACATCATTATCTCGCGTTTGTTACAGCAACCTTAATCCCGCATACACCATTAACTATTTGCAAAACAGCAACATTCATTTTATTTGAATGCACACTGATTAATCAAGCTTGAAAGAAGTAGTTCATTGTTGACGACTGCTTTTTGGAGGAGATTATTATCTTTTGTATGGACTATAATGAAGGGACTTGGACCCATTTATGTTAACAAAAAGAATTATTATAATATTTACAGTACGATTCTTAAAAATTCAAGTAGTTTGGAAATGGAAGAAGAGGAAACTACTTGCATGGATGACATCATTATGTGATATGTCGGAGGAAATCAATGTGTAGGTAATTGCTCATATAATCGGGGTAATCAGCATTTTATTGTTGTTGTTTGACATCGCCTTATACTTGGTGATTTCCGTAAGCATAATAAATTGTTATGTCAAAGTTAGAACAAAATCATTTGAGGCGCTAATGATGATTATTAAAAAATTAGTGGAACACTATAGGGTTCATTCAATAACTTAAAAAAAGTCAAGGGTTCTTCTATGGTATAAAAGTTTTTTTTTTATTCCCCATTGGTAGAAATGTTAAAATCATGTTGTTTTCGCCATTGATTTTTACATCCATTATGATTAATTCTAAAATAATTTGGCAAGATTTATACAACCACCAGAGAACCGCAATTGAGAAAACCTTTCACATAGATGTTGTGTAAGAAAGTACATCATGTAAGTGATTTGTGAGTACAAAGTCGCCATTGTGAGGGTTATGTTTCACTTCAAATAATAACGTATTATATATTTATTAGAAAAGAGTGATATTGTAGTACTTTTTCGACGAACCATCAAAGTTAATTACACTATTATCCTACTTTGGTTATTGAACCATTAATCCCGCATACACCATTAACTATTTGCCTAACAACACTTTTCATTTTATTTGAATGCACACTAATTAATCATGCTTGACAAAAGTAGTTCATTGTTGATGACTGCATTTTGGTTGATGACTACATTTTGGAGGAGATTGTTTTCTTTTGTTTGGAGTATAATGAAGGGACTTGGAACATTTTGTGTTAACAAAAAGAATTATTATAATATTTATAGTACGATTTTCCAAAATTCAAGTTGTTTGAAAATGGGAGGAGAGGAAACCACTTGCATAGATGACATCATTATGTGATATGTCGGATGAAATCAATGTGTTTGATAGCTAATTGCTCGTATAATCAGGGTAATCATGAATTTATTGTTATTGTTTGACATAGCCTTCTATTTGGTGATTACCATACACATAATAAGTTGTTAGATCAAAAGGGAGAACAGAATCATTTGAGGTCGTAATGATGATTTTTAACAAATTAGTGGAATGCTATAGGGTTCATTCGATGACTTAAAAAAAGTCAATTGTTCTTGTATGGTACAAAAGTTTTTTTTTTTTTTTTTTTCCACCAAATGTGCAAATGTTAAAAACATGTTCTTTTCACCCTTAATTTTGACATCCTTTGTGATTTACTCCAAAATAAATTGGCAAGAATTATACAATAGCTAGAGAACTACAATTGAAAAAAGCTTTTTCATAAAGAATAATGGGTTAGTGCATAATAAATACAAATCTCACATAGAAGATGGTACACCTTGTACTGGGAAGATAAAATTCTGGGATTAGGGTCCAAGCGAGTGGAAAATTCTATAATGTGAAATTGAAAGACGTGGATGACCTTGACCATTTTGGGATTTAGCGAGTTATGGCATTTCTGTTGTGGTTAAACAGAAGTATATATGGTCTTTACAATATCTAGAAACGATAGTGTTGTCAAAAATTCTCTATATTGATGCAACCTAGTCAACAACAACAACAACAAACCTAGTGCCTGCAAAGGGTTCCCGCAAAAGCAGGGTTTTTTTTTTGGGGCGGGGGTGGGGGGGGGGGGGTAGATGTACACAGCCTTCCCCCTTCAGGGGGTGCCTTGGAGAGAGGCTGTTTTCGAGGACCTCCAACCTGATATGTTGGTCCGCAGCATAGCGCATATGACCTATCAGCATTGATTGATGCAACCTAGTCAGTTATTTAAAAAATAATCAATAATTCAGGTATGTAGGAGAAAAAACTATTCAAATTGAGTAAAATATGAAAAACTTGATGTTTTATTAAAATTGCAATACTATTCATGTGTACACTTATTGAACTTTTTGACTATAAATACATAATAAGTTACTTAACATTTTTGCTGCCGCACTTTTGCCTTAAGAAATAACCAACAGAGAGGTTGACAGGGAACATTGTATTCCAACAGTTGTCGTTGGTTTCTTTTATTGCTTTGCAACATTTGGAACCAATTGTCCCTAACTTCAGCCTTGCGATGAAGGACAAGATCTCAAAAAAACACCCGGGTGCGCTTCTGATAGATTTCAAGCAACTTTTGGTGTCTTGCTTTGACAATACAACTGGGGAATTCGGTAGAGGAGAGGAGGAAAGTTGAGCTGAACTCAAATGGATAAATAGAGAGAACATGCAAATGAAGAACAACATAACGAACGATAATAGCAATGCCTTTGCCATTTTGTGATATCCAATATAGTTTCCTATCCTTTCTTAGAATATGACATTGTGGATTTTGAACTACAAAATTTATAGTGCGACAACGTGGAGTTATAGAGGGATGAACGTGCACCTATTAATATTATTAATTATTGTTCTTAAAACATTTTCTTTTTAATGTGCGGTTAGTAACTTAATTCCGGATCATAGTTCCATTGGTTGGCGTTTTCCTATTAAATTCACATAGCTTGAAACCATTAACCTAGCAATAAAAAAGTTTTAATAGTCATTGTGAGAGTAATAGAGGAGGTCATAACTTTGTTGGGAAGAAATAAATATTTTAACTTCCCAAGCTTCTAGGTAAGGCAATGCACGTCGTAATCCTTAAACTAAAATAATATAGTAAATTTAATTTAAAAGAAAGGAGAATAGCTTATAGAACAAAACTCTCACAATCTGACAAAGAAAAACCAAATGTACATATGATCTTTCCAAATACGACAAGAATATAGAATAGTAGTGATAACCCCATCTCTGAATTTTAATAAAGAAATATATGATGTTAAAATTTCTATTTGTTTTAAAACATGAGTTCAAATTCTTCGTCAATCTTTGTCACATAAACAACAAAAATTCGTTCTGATATAAGAGATGGAAATAGTGGCTAACACTAATAAATTAAATATTTTTCATTCCAAAAAGCAATAGCGAATATAAATTAAATATAGTATCCATTAATATTGATAAACTAAGACTCACAATATGCATAGACTAATCCTCTCCCATATAAAGACGACATATATGTTTTCGGCTAAGGTTATATTTTTTAGTCAGCGTTTCTAATTGGTTTAACTTGAAATGACGCTTCATAGAAACTTATTATAAGCAATGATATGACATAGATGTTGTGTAAGAAAGTATGTTAAGTGACGGCTGATACTATTACAGTTGTGTTTTATGAGTGCAAAGTCGCCCTAATAAGGGTAATTTTTCACTTCAAATAATAACATATTATATTTTTATTAGAAAAGAGTGATATTGTAGTACTTTTTTGACGGACCTTCCAAGTTAATGACCTCATCATCTCGCTTTTGTTACGGCACCATTAATCCCACATACACCATTAACTATTTGCACAACAACAACATTCATTTTATTTGAATGCACACTAATTAATCAAGCTTGACAAAAGTAGTTCATTGTTGACAACTGCTTTTTGAAGGAGATTATTATTTTTAGTTTGGAATATAATGAAGGGACTTGGACCCTTTTGTTTACAAAAAAAATTATTATAATATTTATAGTACGATTTTTCAAAATTCAAGTAGTTTGGAAATGGAAGAAGAGAAAACTACTTGCATGGATGACATCATTATGTGATATGTCGGATGAAATCAATGTGTAGGTAATTGCTCGTATAATCGGGGTAATCATCATTTTATTGTTATTGTTTGACATAGCCTTCTATTTGGTGATTTCCGTAAGCATAATAAATTGTTATGTCAAGAGGAAGAACAAAATCATTTGAGGCTGTAATGATGATTATTAAAAAATTAGTGGAATACTATAGTGTTCATTCAATGCCTTAAAAAAAGTCAAGGGTTCTTGTATGGTATAAATTTTTTTTTTATATTCCCTAGGGGTAGAAATGTTAAAAACATGTTCTTTTTGCCATTAATTTTTACATCCATTGTGATTTACTCTAGAATAAATTGGCGAGATTTATTCTACCACTAGAGAACCATGATTGAGAAAAGCTTTCACATAGATGATGGTAAACCTTGTACTAGGAGATAAAATTATAGGATTAGGGTCCAAGCTAGTGGAAGACTCTATAATGTGAAATTGAAAGACATGTATGACCTTGACCATTTTGGCAGCTAGCAAATTATGACATTTCAGTTGTGGTTAAACAGAAATATATATGGGCTTAAAAAGATCTAGAAACGATGTCAAAAGTTCTCTATATTGATGCAAACTAGCCGGTTACTAAAAGAAGATCACTATATCTAGTAAGTAGGAGAAAAACTATTCGAATTGAGTAAAATACGAAAAATTTGATGTTTAATTTAAATTTTATTACCATACGTGTGTACACTTATTGAACGTTTTGACAATAAAGACATAATAAGTTACTAAACATTTCTGCCACCGCACTTCTGCCTTAGGAAATAACCAACGGAGAGGTTGATAGGGAACATTGTATTCCAACAGTTTTCATTGGTTTCCCTGATTGCTTTGCAACATTTGGAACCAATTGCTCCGAACTTCAACCTCGCGATGAAGGAAAAGATCTCAATCAAACACCCAGGTGCACTTCTGATAGATTTGAAGCAACCTTTGGTGTCTTGCTTTGACCATACAACCGGGTAGTTTGGTGAAGGAGTGGAGGAAATTTGAGCTAAACTCAAATTGATAAATAGAGGGAACATGCAAATAAAAAACGACATGACGAACATCAATAGTGATGCCTTTGCCATTTTATAATAGTCTACATAGTTTCTTATCCTTTCTTAGAATATGACATTGTGGATTTTAATCTACAACATTTATAGTGGGACTACGTGGAGTTATAGAGGGATGAACGTACACCAGTTAAAACTATTAATTATTGTTCTTATAACATTTCCTTTTTAACGTATCGTTAGTAACTTGATTCTGGTTCATAGTTCCAATGGTTAGCGCTTTCCTATTAAATTCACGTAGCTTGAAACCATTAACCTAGCTGTAAAAAGGTATTAATAATCTTTGTGAGAGCAATAGAGGAGATCATAACGTCGTTGGGAAGAAATAATTATTATTAACTTCCTAAACTTCTAGGTAGACAATGCATGTTATCGTCCTTAAACTAAAACAATATAATAAATTTAAGAGGGATCTTGAACAGATCTACTAATTCTTTGATTCCAGTTAGTAAGAGGGATCTTGAACTAGCAAATAGCCTCTAGAAGCTAAAAAAGCATAAGAAATAAAATTCTCACAATGAGACAAAGACAAACCGTGTGTACATGTGATCTCTTAAAACACGACAAGAATATACAATAGTAGGGATAACACTGTCTCTAAAAGTTAATAAAGAAATATATGCTATTAAAATTTTTGTTTGTTTAAAAATGAACGAATGATAACATGAGCTCAAATTGTTTGTCAGTCTTTATCACATAAACAACAAAATGTCGTTCGAAAATAAGAGATGGCAATAGTGGCTAATAGTGATAAATTACATATTTTACAATCCAAAAATAAGTAGCAAATATAAATTAAATATAGTATCCATTAATATTGATAAAATAAGACTCAAGAAATACATGGACTAATCCACTCCCACGTAAAGAGGATATATAAGTTTTCTGCTAAGGGTTTTTTTTTTTTTTTTTTTCATTCAGCATTTCTAATTGGTTGAAATGATGCTTCATAAAAACGAATGAGCAATGATATGACATAGATGTTGTGCAACAAAGTACATCAAGTAACAGCTAATACTTTTACAATTGTGATTTGTGAGTACAAAGTCGCCATCGTGAGGGTTATTTTTCACTTCAAATAATAACGTATTATATATATATTAGAAAAGAATGATATTGTAGTACTTTTTCAATGAACCATCTAAGTTAATTACATTATTATCCTATGTTTGTTACTGCATCATTAATCCCGTATACTCCATTAACTATTTGCCGAACAACACTTTTCATTTTATCTGAATGCACACTAATTAATCATGCTTGACGAAAGTAGTTCATTGTTGATGACTGCATTTTGGAGGCAATTGTTTTCTTTTGTCTGGAGTATAAGGAAGGGACTTGGAACATTTTGTGTTAACAAAAAGAATTATTATAATATTTCTAGAACGATTTTCCAAAATTCAAGTTGTTTGGATATGGCAGGAGAGGAAACCACTTGCATATATGACATCATTATGTGATATGTCAGATGAAATCAATGTGTTTGATTGGTAATTGCTCTTACAATTGGGGTAATCATTATTTTATTATTATTGTTTGACATAGCCTTCCATTTGGTTATTTCCATGTGCATAATAAGTTGTTAAATCAAAAGGGAGAACAGAATCATTTGAGGTTGTACAGACAATTTTTAAAAAATTAGAGGAACGATATAGGGTTCATTCCATGACTTAAAAACAGTAAGTTGTTCTTGTATGGTACAAATTTTTTTTTTTTTTTTAAATTCAACAACGGAACAAATGTTAAGAACATGTTCTTTTCACACTTAATTTTGACATCCTTTGTGATTTACTGTAAAATAAATTGGCAAGAATTATACAGTCGCTAGGGAATTGCGATTGAGAAAAGCTTTTTCATAAAGAATAATGGGTTGGGCGCATAATAAATACAAATCTCACATAGAAGATGGTAAACCTTGTTCTAGGAAGGATAAATTCTAGGATTAGGGTCCAAGCGAGTGGAAAATTCTATAATGGGAAATTGAAAGACATGGATGACCTTGACCATTTTGTAACTTAGCGAGTTATAGCATTTCTGTTGCGGTTAAACAAAAATATACATAATCTTTACAGTATCTAGAAACGATAGTGTTGTCAAAAATTCTCTATATTGATGCAGCCTAGTCGGTTATTGAAAAATGATCAATGATTAAGGTATGTAGGAGAAAAACTATTCGAATTGTGTAAAATATGAAAAACTTGATGTTTTATTAGAATTTTAATACTATTCATGTGTACACTTATTGAACTTTTTGACTATAAATACATAATAAGTTATTTAACATTTTTGCCACCGCTCTTTTGCCTTAAGAAATAACCAACAGAGAGGTTGACAAGGAACATTGTATTCCAGCAGTTGTCATTGGTTTCTCTGATTGCTTTGCAACATTTGGAACCTATTGTCCCGAACTTCAGCCTTGCGATGAAGGACAAGATCTCAATCAAACACCCCGGTGCACTTCTGATAGATTTCAAGCAACTTTTGGTGTCTTGCTTTAACCATACAACCGGGGAATTCGGTGAAGGAGTGGAGGGAAACTTGTGCTAAACTCAAATGGATAAATAGGGAGAACATGCAAATGAAGAACAACATAACGAACATTAATAACGATGCCTTTGCCATTTTATAGTATCCAATATATTTTCCTATCCTTTCTTAGAATATGACAGTGTGGAATTTGAACTACAAAATTTATAGTGCGACAATGTGGAGTTATAGAGGGATGAATGTACACCTATTAATATTATTAATTATTGCTCTTAAAACATTTTCTTTTTAACGTGCGGTTAGTAACTTAATTCCGGTTCATAGCTCCATTTGTTGATGTTTTCCTATTAAATTCACATAGCTTGAAACCATTAACCAAGCAATAAAAAAGTTTTAATAGTCGTTGTGAGAGTAATAGAGGAGATCATAACTTCATTGGGAAGAAATAAATATTTTAACTTCCTGACCTTCTAGGTAAGGCAATGCGCGTTGTCATCCTCAAACTAAAATAATATACTAACTTTAATTTAAAAGAAAGGAGAATAGCTTATAAAACAAAATTCTCATAACCTAACAAAGAAAAACCTAATGTACATATGATCTTTCCCAACACGACAAGAATATAGAATAGAAGTGATAACACCATCTCTAAATTTTAATAAAGAAATATATGATGTTAAAATTTCTGTTTGTTTAATAATGAAAGAATAATGACATGAGTTCAAATTCTTCGTCGGTCTTTATCACATAAACAACAAAAAGTCACTCTAATATAGGAGATGGAAATAGTGGCTAACACTAATAAATAAAATACTTTTTATTCAAAAAAGCAATAGCGAATATAAATTAAATATAGTATCCATTAATATTGATAAACTAAAACTCACATTATGCATAGACTAATCCTCTCCCATATAAAGACGACATATATGTTTTCGGCTAAGGTTGTTTTTTTTTCAGTCAGCATTTCTAATTGGTTTAACTTGAAATGACGCTTCATAGAAACTTATGAGCAATGATATGACATAAATTTTGTGTAAGAAAGTATGTCAAGTGACAGCCAATACTTTTACAATTGTGTTTTATGAGTACAAAGTCGCTTTAATGAGGGAAATTTTTCACTTCAAATAATAACATATTATATTTTTATTAGAAAGGAGAGATATTGTAGCACTTTTTCAACAGACCTTCCAAGTTAATGACATTATTATATCGCATTTGCTACGGCACCATTAATCCCGCATACACCATTAACTATTTGCACAACAACAACATTCATTTTATTTGAATGCACACTAATTAATCAAGCTTGACAAAAGTAGTTCATTGTTGATGACTGCTTTTTGGAGGAGATTATTATTTTTTGTTTGGAATATAATGAAGGGACTTGGACCCTTTTATGTTAACAAAAAGAGTAATTATAATATTTATAGTACGATTTTTCAAAATTCAAGTAGTTTGGAAATGGAAGAAGACTACTTGCACGGATGACATCATTATGTGATATGTTGGATGAAATCAATGTGTAGGTAATTGCTCGTATAATCGGCGTAATCATCATTTTATTGTTATTGTTTGACATAGCCTTCCATTTGGTGATTTCCGCAAGCATAATAAATTGTTATGTAAAAAGGAAGGACAAAATCATTTGAGCCTGTAATGATGATTATTAAAAAATTAGTGGAATACTATAGCGTCCATTCATTGCGTTAAAAACAGTCAGGGGTTCTTGTATGGTATAAAAGTTTTTTTTTAATTCCCCAGGGGCAGAAATGTTAAAAACTTGTTCTTTTCGCCATTAACTTTTACATCCATTGTGATTTACTCTAAAATAAATTGGCAAGATTTATACAACCACTAGAGAACCGCGATTGAGAAAAGCTTTCACATAGATGATGGTAAACCTTGTGCTGGGGGATAAAATTCTAGGATTAGGGTCCAAGCTAGTCGAAAACTCTATAATGTGAAATTGAAATACATGTATGATCTTAACCATTTTGGGACCTAGCAAGTTATGACATTTCAGTTGCGGTTAAACATAAATATATATGGGCCTAACTAGATCTAGAAACGATATCAAAACTTCTCTATATTGATGCAAAATAGCCGGTTACTAAAGGATGATCAATATGTCTAGTAAGTTGGAGAAAAACTATTTGAATTGAGTAAAATACTAAAAATTTGATGTTTAATTTAAATTTAATTACCATACATGTGTACGCTTATTGAACTTTTCGACTATAAAGACATAATAAGTTACTAAACATTTTTGCCATCGCACTTCTGCCTTAGGAAATAACCAACGGAGAGGTTGACAGGGAACATTGTATTCCAACAGTTTTCATTGGTTTCCCTTATTGCTTTGCAACATTTGGAACCAATTGCTCCAAACTTCATCCTCGCGATGAAGGAAAAGATCTCAATCAAACACCCAGATGCGCTTCTGATAGATTTGAAGCAACCTTTGGTGTCTTGCTTTTACCATACAACCGGGTAATTCGGTGAAGGAGTGGAGGAAAGTTGTGCTAAACTCAAATTGATAAATAGAGGGAACATGCAAATGAAAAACGACATAACGAATATCAATAGTGATGCCTTTGCCATTTTATAATATTCTATATAGTTTCCTATCCTTTCTTAGAATATGACATTGTGGATTTTGAACTACGAAATTTATAGTGGGACTACGTGGAGTTATAGAGGGATGAACGTACACCAATTAAAACTATTAATTATTGTTCTTATAACATTTTGTTTTTAACGTGCCATTAGTAATTTAATTCCGGTTCATAGCTCCAATGGTTAGCTCTTTCCTATTAAATTCACATAGCTTGAAACCATTAACCTAGTAGTAAAAAGGTATTAATAATCTTTGCGAGAGCGATAAAGGAGATCATAACTTCGGTGGGAAGAAATAATTATTATTAACTTCCTAAACTTCTAGGTAAGACAATGCATGTTATCGTCCTTAAACTAAAACAATATAATTAATTTAATTTAAAAGAAAGGAGAATAGCATAAGAAATAAAATTCTCACAATTTAAAAAAGAAAAACCATAAGTACATATGATCTTTTGAAACATGACAAGAATATACAATAGTAGTGATAACACTGTCTCTGAAAGTTAATAAAGAAATATATAATATTAAAATTTTTGTTTGTTTAAAAATGAACGAATAATAACACGAGCTCGAATTGTTTGTTAGTCTTTATCACATAAACAACAAAATGTCGTTTGAAAATTAGAGATGGAAATAGTGGCTAATAGTGATAAATTGCATATTTTACAACACAAAAAATAATAGGAAATATAAATTAAATATAGTAGGACTCACAAAATACATGGACTAATCCACTCCCATATAAAGAGGACAGAAAAGTTTTCTGCTAAGGTTTTTTTTTTTTTTTTTTTCATTCAACATTTCTAATTGGTTGAATATGAAATGATGCTTCATCGAAACGAATGAGCAATGATATGACATAGATGCTGTGTACGAAAGTGCATCAAGTAACAGCTAATACTTTTACATTTGTGATTTGTGAGTACAAAGTCGCCATAGTGAGGGTTATTTTTCACTTCAAATATTAAAGTGTTATATATTTATTAGAAAAGAGTGATATTGTAGTACTTTTTCGGCTAACCATCTAAGTTAATAACATTATTATCCTACATTTTTTACTGCACCATTAATACCGCATGCACCATTAACTATTTGCCGAACAACACTTTTCATTTTATTTGAATGCGCACTAATGAATCATGCTTGAGGAAAGTAGTTCATTGTTGATGACTGCTTTTTGGAGGAGATTGTTTTCTTTTGTTTTGAGTATAATGAAGGGACATGGAACATTTTGTGTTAACAAAAAGAATAGTACGATTTTCCAAAATTCAAGTAGTTTGGAAATGGGAGAAGAGGAAACTACATGCATAGATGACATCGTTATGTGATATGTCGGATGAAATAATTGTGTTTGATAGGTAATTTCTCATATAATCGGGGTAATCATGATTTTATTGTTATTGTTGGACATAGCCTTCTATTTGGTTATTTCTATATGCATAATAAGTTGTTAAATCAAAAGGGAGAACATAATCATTTGAGGTCGTAATGGCGAATTTTAAAAAATTAGTGGAACGCTATAGGTTCCATTCCATCACTTAAAAAAAGTCAGTTGTTCTTGTTGGTAGAAAAGTTTTTTTTTTATCCACCAACAGTACAAACATTAAAAACATGTTCTTTTCACCCTCAATTTTGACATCCTTTGTGATTTACTCCAAAATAAATTGGCAAGAATTATACAATCACTAGAGAACTACGATTGAAAAAAGCTTTTTCAAAAAGAATAAATGGTTGCATGCATAATAAATACAAATCTCCCATTGAAGATGGAAAACCTTGTACTGGGAAGATACAATTCTAGGATTATGGCCGAAGCGAGTGGAAAATTCTATAATGTGAAATTGAAAAACATGGAGGACCTTGACCGCTTTGGGTGTTAGCAAGTTATGGCATTTTTGTTGTGGTTAAACAGAAATATATATGGTCTTTACAATATCTAGAACCGACAATGTTGTCAAAAATTCTCTATATTGATGTAATCTAGTCAGTTATTACAAAATGATCAATAATTCAAGTATGTAGGAGAAAAACTATTCAAATTGAGTAAAATACCAAAAACTTGATGTTTTATTAACATTTTAATACAATTCATGTGTACACTTATTGAACTTTTTCACTATAAATACATAATAAGTTACTTGACATTTTTTCCACCGCACTTTTGCCTTAAAAAATAACTAACAAAGAGGTTGATAGGGAACATTGTATTCCAACAGTTGTCATTGGTTTCTCTGATTGCTTTGCAACCTTTGGAACCAATTGTCCTGAAATTCAACCTCGCGATGAAGGACAAGATCTCAATCAAACACCCGGGTGCGCTTCTGATAGATTTCAAGGAACTTTTGGTGTCTTGTTTTGACCATGCAACCTGGGAATTCGGTGAAGGAGCGGAGGAAAGTTGAGATGAACTCAAATGGATAAATAGAGAGAACATGCAAATGAAGAACAACATAACGAACATTAATAGCGATGCCTTTTGCCATTTTATAATATCCAATATATTTTCTAATCCTTTCTTAGAATATGACATTATGGATTTGGAACTACAAAATTTATGGTAGGACAACATGGAGCTATGGAGGGATGAACGTACACCTATTAATATTATTAATTGTTGTTCTTAAAACATTTTCTTTTTAACGTGCAGTTAGTAACTTAATTCCGATTCATAGTTCCATTGGTTAGCGATTTCCTATTAAATTCACATAGCTTGAAACAATTAACCAGGCAATAAAAAAGTTTTAATAGTCATTGTGAGAGTAATAGAGGATATCATAACTTCGTTGGGAAGAAATAATTATTATTAACTTCCTAAACTTCTAGGTAAGACGATGCATGTCATCGTCCTTAAACTGAAACAACATAATAAATTTAATTTAAAAGAAAGGAGAATAGCATACGAAATAAAATTCTCACAATATGATAAAGAAAAATCATGTGTATATATGATCTTTTCAAATACGACAAGAACATAGAATAGCAGTTATAACACAGTCTCTGAATTTTAATAAAGAAATATATGATGTCGAAATTTTTGTTTGTTTAAAAATGAAAGAATAATAACATGAGTTCAAATTCTTTGTCAATCTTTATCACATAAACAACAAAAAGTTGTTCTAATATAAGAGATGGAAATAGTGGCTAATACTAACAAATTAAATATTTTTCATTCCAAAAAGCAATGGAAAATATAAATTAAATGCAGTATCCATTAATATTGATAAACTAAGACTCACAATATACATAGACTAATCCTCTCCCATATAAAGAGGACATATAAGTTTTCAGCTAAAGTTATTTTTTCAGTTAGCATTTCTAATTGGTTTAACCTGAAATGATGCTTCATAGAAACTAATGAGCAATGATATGACATAGATTTTGTGTAAGAAAGTACATCAAGTAACAGCTAATACTTTTACAATTGTGTTTTGTGAGTACAAAGTCGCCTTAATAAGTGTAATTTTTCACTTCAAATAATAACATATTATATATTTATTAGAAAAGAGTGATATTGTAGTACTTTTTCAACAAACCTTCTAAGTTAATGACATTATTATCTTGCGTTTGTTACTGCACCATTAATCCTGCATACACCATTAACAATTTGCGTAACAACAATATTCATTTTATTTGAATGCACACTAATTAATTAAGCTTGACAAAAGTAGTTCATTGTTGACGGCTGCTTTTTGGAGGAGATTATTATCTTTTGTTTGGAATATAATGAAGACACTTGGACCCTTTTATGTTAACGAAAAGAATTATTATAATATTTATGGTATAATTTTTTAAATTCGAGTAGTTTGGAAATGGAAGAAGAGGTAACTCCTTGCATGGATGACATCATTATGTGATATGTTGGATGAAATCAATGTGTAGGTAATTGCTCGTATAATCGGGGTAATCATCACTTTATTGTTACTGTTTGACATGGCCTTCAATTTGGTGATTTCCGTTGGAATAATAAATTGTTCTATCAAAAGGCAAAACAAAATCATTTGAGGCTGTAATGATGATTATTAAAAAATTAATGGAACACTATAGAGTTCTTTCAATGACTTAAAAAAGTCAGGGATTCTTGTACGGTACAAAAGTTTTTTTTTTAATTCCCCAGGGGTAGAAATGTTAAAAACATGTTCTTTTCGCCATTAATTTTTACATCCATTGGGATTTACTCTAAAATAAATTGGCAAGATTTATACAACCACTAGAGAACCGCAATTGAGAAAAGCTTTCTCGTAATGAATAATGGGTTGCTTGCATAATAAGCACCAATTTCACATGGCAGATGGTAAACCTTTTACTGGGAGATAAATTTTTGCACTTAGGGTCCAAGCTAGTGGAAAACTCTCTAATGTGAAATAGAAAGACATGTATGACCTTGACCATTTTGGGAGCTATCGAGTTATGACATTTCAGTTGTGGTTAAACAGAAATATATATGGGCTTAACAAGATCTAGAAACGATAGTGTTGTCAAATGTTCTCTATGTTGATGCAGACTAACCAGTTACTAAAAGATGATCAACACATCTAGTACGTAGGAGAAAAACTATTCGAATTGAGAAAAATACGAAAAACTTTATGTTTTATTTAAACTTCATTACAATACATGTGCACACTTATTAAACTTTTTGACTATAAAGACATAATAAGTTGCTAAACATTTTTGCCACCGCACTTTTGCCTTAGGAAATAACCAACGGGGAGATTGATAGGGAACATTGTATTCCAATAGTTGTCATTGGTTTCCCTGATTTCTTATCAACATTTGGAACCGATTATTTCGAACTTCGGCCTCGAGATGAAGGACAAGACCTCAATCAAGTACAAGATCTCAATCAAACACCCACGTGCGCTTCTGATAGATTTCAAGCAACTTTCGGTGTCTTGCTTTGAGCATACAACCGGGGAATTTGGTGAAAAAGTGGAGGAAAGTTGTTCTAAACTTAAATGGATAAACAGAGGGAACATGCAAATGAAAAACAACAAAACGAACATCAATAGCGATGGCTTTGCCATTTTATAATATCCTGTATATTTTCCTATCCTTTCTTAGAATATGACTTTGTGGATTTTGAACTGCAAAATTGTAATGTTTTGTTTTTAACGTGTTGTTAGGGCTCTGACAAAAGGCAAAACACCCACCCCCTGACAAACATCTCCCCTTCCTTCGAACCTTTGCCCTAAATTGCCCGCGGGGGGGGGGGGGGGGGGGGGGGGGGGGGGGGGGCGCTTGCGGCCTGTTGCTTCTGCCGGCGGTTTCTTCCACTTTTTTCAGGCCCGTCGTTGGTGAGCTCTTCGGCGGCAACACCGGTCGTGCTTGGCGGGGGTTGTTCGATTGTTGTGGGGTCTGGGTTTGAGTGTTGAGTGTTGGGTCGGGTATTGTGATTTGGGTGATGGACCGTGTCATGTGAGGGCTCTCACTCGTGCTCACGCCGTGTCCTTTCACAGCGGACCTTCACTGTCGTGCCTCCTAGTTGCTTAACTCTCCTCCCCCGAGTCCCTGCTTCGTCGCCGCTCTACTTCCTACCCCGCCGGCTTTCCCCGCTGACGCTTTGCCTTGAGGTCTCGGAAGCGTTCATACATTGATGTTTGTGGGATGAGACAAGGCCCGATTCTTGAGTCTTCACTCTCTTTGGGTTTCTCTTCGACCCACTCGGGACCACATTTGTTTTGGGTAATGCTTTCCATTCTCCCATCTGTTGTGGTCCTTCTCAGGAGATGGATTGCTGAGCTTTGGAGTCAGGTTCGGGTTTCCATTTTGTTTCCTTGCCCATTTCTAATGTTGCTTCCCTGTCTGTTGCCTCTTCGTTTCTGGTCGCGATTGATGATGGTTTTTCGTGGTTTGGGGTCTGGGTTCGTGAATCCAGGTTGGTGTTGTCTGGACTTCGGGTCATAGGCTTGGTGTTACTTAGGTGTTGGGTATTGGAGGTGGGGCCTCTTCGATTTGGTGTTGGTTTGGTAGTGCTTCTGGGTGTGTCTCTGCCGACGAGGTCTTGTCCCCCTTGATCCTCTTGCCTTGGGTCCTTGCATATTTGTTGCTTGATCATGCCTCCGGTTGCCCCCTTGCCACTGATCGCCTTCTCAGCATCCGCGGCCGTGCGGTGCTCTTCCCTATAAAAGATCCCGTTAGAATGGACTAGATTGGGTTGAGGTCTCCGCTTGGATTTGATTGGTATCTTTTTTTTCCTTCTTAGTCTTGAGATTGTTTGCACTTTCGTGTTTTTAGGTGTTTTGGGATGTTTTTCTGGCGTTTTGTTGATGTTTTTGTGTGTTTTGTTGGTGTGCTGTTGGTGTTTTTGGGTGTTATGTGTGTTTTGGTTTGGGATGTTTGGGTGTTTTTTCGTGTTATGTGTCGGGATCGTTTATTGTTTTGAATCTCTTGATCGGAGTGTAAATTGTACCTTTCTTTCTTTTTAATAAAATCCCACGATGGGTCAATTATCAAAAAAAAAAAAAAAAAAAACTGTTGTTAGTAACTTAATTCCGGTTCATAGTTCCAATTGCTTGCGCTTTCCTATTAAATTCACATAGCTTAAAACCATTAACCTAGCAATAGAGGAGATCAAAACTTCGTTGGGAAGAAATAATTATTTTTAACTCCCTTAACTTCTAGGTAAGACAATGTGTGTTATCATTCTTAAACTAAAACAATGTAATAAATTTAATTTAAAAGAATGGAGAATAGCATAAGAAACAAAATTTTCACAATCTAACAAAGAAAAACCATATGTACATATGATCTTTTCAAATACGACAAGAATATACAATAGTCATGATAATACCATCTTTGAATGTTAATAAAGAAATATATGATGTTAAAATTTTTGTCACATAAACATCCAAAAGTCGTCCTAATATAAAAGATGAAAATAGTGGCTGATACTAATAACGTTAATATTGTACAATCCAAAAAACAATAGTAAATATAAATTAAATATAGTATCCATTTATATTGATAAACTAAGACTCACAAAATACATTAAGACTCACAAAATATATAGACTAATCCACTCCCTTATAAAGAGGCCATATAAGTTTTCTGCTAAGGTTGTTTTTTCATTCAGCATTTCTAATTGGTTGAACATAGAAATGATGCTTCAAAAGAACTAATGAGCCATGATATGACATAGATGTTGTGTAAGAAAGTACGTCAAACAACAGCTAATACATTTACAATTGTCATTTGTGAGTACAAAGTCGCTTTAATGAGGGTCATGTTTCACTTCAAATAATAACGTATTATGTATTTATTAGAAAAGAGTGATATGATAGTACTTTTTTGATGAACCATCTAAGTTAATGACATTATTATCCTGCGTTTGTTACTGCACCATTAATTCTGCATACACCATTAATTATTTGCCTAACAACAATATTCATTTTATTTGAATGCACAGTAATTAATCAAGCTTGACAAAATTAGTTCGTTGTTGATTACTTCTTTTTGGAGGAGACTGTTATCTTTTGTTTGGAGTATAATGAAGGGACCTGGAACATTTTATGTTAACAAAAAGAATTATTATAATATTTATAGTACGATTTTCCAAAATTCAACTTGCATCGATGACATCATTATGTGATATGTCGGATGAAATCAATGTGATTGAGAGGTAATTGCTTGTATAATTGGGGTAATCATCATTTTATTTTTATTGTTGACATAGCCTTCTATTTGGTGATTTCCATACGCATAATAAGTTGTTAAATCAAAAGGGAGAATAGAATCATTTGAGGTCGTAATGATGATTTTAAAAAATTAGTGGAACGCTATGGGGTTCATTCCATGACTTAAAATATGTCAGTCATTCTTGTATGGTACAAAATTTTTTTTTTTTTAATTCACCAACGGTACAAATGTTAAAAACATGTTCTTTTCACCCTTAATTTTGACATCCATTGTGATTTACTCTCAAATAAATTGGCAAAAATTATACAACCGTAAGAGAACTGTGATTGAGAAAAGCTTTTTCATAAAGAATAATGGGTTGCATGCATAATAAATACAAATCTCACATAGAAGATGGTAAAACTTGTACTGGGAAAATAAAATTCTAGGATTAGGGTCCAAGTGAGAGAAAAATTCTATAATGTGAAATTGAAAGACATGGATGACCTTGACCATTTTGGGAGTTAGGGAGTTATGGCATTTCTGTTATGGTTAAATAGAAATATATATGGTCTTAACAATATCGAGAAACGACATTGTTGTCAAAAATTCTCTATATTGATGCAACCTAGTTGGTTATTAAAAGATGATCAATAATTCAAGTATATAGGAGAAAAACTATTCGAGTTGAGTAAAATACAAAAAACTTGATATTTTATTAAAATTTCAAAACTATTCATGTGCGCATTTATTGAACTTTTGACTATAAAGACATAATAAGTTACTGAACATTTTTGCCACCGCACTTTTGCTTTGCAACATTTGGAACCAATTGTCCCGAACTTCAGCCTTGCAATGAAGGACAAGATCTCAATCAAACACCCAGGTGCACTTCTGATAGATTTCAAGCAACTCTTGGTGTCTTGCTTTGACCATACAACCGAGGAATTCAGTGAAGGAGCGGAGGAAAGTTGAGCCGAACTCAAATGGATAAATAGAGAGAACATGCAAATGCAGAACAACATAACGAACATTAATAGCGATGCCTTTGCCATTTTATAGTATCCAATATATTTTCCTTTCCTTTCTTAGAATTTGACATTTTGGATTTTGAACTACAAACTTTATAGTTGGACTACGTGGAGTTATAGAGGGATGACCATACACCAATTAATATTATTAATTACTGTTCTTATAACATTTTCTTTTTAATGTGTTGTTAGTAACTTAATTCCGGTTCATAATTCCAATGGTTAGTGTTTTCCTATTTAATTCATGTAGCTTGAAACCATTAACCTAGCAGTAAAAAAGTTTTAATAATCTTTGTGAGAGCAGTAGAGGAGATCACAACTTCATTAGGAAGAAATAATTATTTTTAACTTCCTAAACTTCTGGGCAAGGCAATGTACGTTGTCATCCTTAAACTAAAATAATATAATAAATTTAATTTAAACGAAAGGAGAATAGCATATAAAACAAAATTCACACAATCTAACAAAGAAAAACCATATGTTCATATGATCTTTTCAAATACGACTAGAATATACAATAGCAATGATAACACCATCTCTACATGTTAATAAAGAAATAAATGCTGTTAAAATTTTTGTTTGTTTAAAAATGAAATAATAATTATAATAATATGAATTCAAATTGACTGTAAGTCTTTAACACACAAACAACCAAAAGTCTTTCTAATATAAAAGATGAAAATAGTGGCTGATACTGATAAGATAAATATTTTACAATCCAAAAAAATAGTAAATATAAATTAAATATATTATCCATTAATATTGATAAACTAAGACTCATAATCTACATAGACTAATCCACTCCCATATAAAGAGGACATATAAGTTTTCTGCTACGGTTGTTTCTTCATTCAGCATTTCTAATTGGTTGAACATGAAATAATGCTTCATAGAAACTAATGAGCAATGATATGACATAGATGTTGCGTAAGAAAGCACGTCAAATGACAACTAATACTTTTACAATTGTATTTTGTGAGTACAAAGTCACCCTAGAAAGTGTTATTTTCACTTAAATAATAACATATTATATATTTATTTGAAATGAGTGATATTGTAGTACTTTTTCGACGAACCTTCTAAGTTAATGACATTATTATCACGCGTTTGTCACTGCACCATTAATCCCGCATACACCATTAACTATTTGCATAACAACAATATTCATTTTATTTGAATGCACACTAATTAATCAAGCTTGACAAAAGTAGTTCATTGTTTATGACTGCTTTTTGGAGGAGATTGTTATCTTTTGTTTGGAATAATATGAAGGGATTTGGACCATTTTATGTTACCAAAAAGAATTATTATAATATTTATAGTACGATTTTTCAATATTCAAAGTTTGAAAATTTGAGAAGAGGAAACTACTTGCATGGATGACATCATTATGTGATATGTCGGATGAAATCAATGTGTTTGATAGGTAATTGTTCGTATAATCGGGATAGTCATCATTTTGTTGATATTGTTTGACATAACCTTCTATTTGGTGATTTCCATACCTATTTATTTTATAAAATTTGAGTAATAACATTTATATAAAGACAATACATTTATATAAAAGACAATATTTTAATTTTTTGACAATTTGAACATATGTGGATCAAAAATATGTATAAAAGTTTGCTTTCACTGTATCATTATTTTATATTTTGTGCAGATAACTTCTGAATTGGGAAAAACAAACTATTTATGAAAGGTATGCATTTAAATTCTTTTATGAAAGAATTAATTTTCCAAATAATATATCATACATGTTATCGTACAAAATTAGAATCATAAGATTTCCATAAAAATACTATTGGAGTACTTTAAAATACTATTGAAAAGAAATAAAGGTAAAATTATGGATTGAAATTCTTTTTAAGAGAAATTAATTATTTCCAAATTAAATACACCAAAAATATTATTGTACTAATTGAATTTTAACATTTACATAAAAAACTAGTAAAAGACCTCAAATTATGTCTAAATATATTATTTTAAATAATATAATTATATAAATCTTACAATTATATCCTTTTTAAAAAATATAATCTATTCTAATACACTATTGTCAAGTGCCCAAACTCTCGCATCTCTTCCCTCTTTTAATCCTCAAATTCTAGGAGCATACATTAAATAGTCTAAATTGACCAAAGTAAAAATAAGCAAGATTTAAAAAAAACATAGTAGTACATTGATAAGAAGTTAAGAATAATAATTTAAGCCTGAAAGCTGAAACAATGAGTACAAGCCTATCCAACACGCTAATTTTTTCAAAACTCTCGCATCTCTTCCCTCTTTAATCCTCAAAATCTAGGACCATATATTAAATAGTCTAAGTTAATCAAAGCAAAAATAAGCAAGATTTAAAAAATATAGTATTACATTGATAAGAAGTTAAGAATAATAATTTCAGCCTGAAAGTTGAAATAATGAATACAAGCCGATCCAACATGCTATTTTAATTTTTTTTAAATGGAAGCACCTTCCTTGCATCGCATGGGATCACACTAGTTATAATTGTATAAACATAGCGTTCAAATAGTTCAAAATATATATAACAAATTATCATTGTCAAATATTTTAGGTCCACAATAAACCTTTATATTACAAAATAACAAATTAATATAAAATATAAATTGAAATTCAATTTAAGAAAAAATACATACTTTTCAAGTAAAAATATATCAGAAATACTACAGTTATAAAAATAGTGTTCAAATTGTTCAAAATATGTGTGACAAATTATATATACCTAATATATCATTGTCAAATATTTCATTTACAAAATAAACAGTTATATTACAGAATAATAAATTAATGTAAAACGTAAATTAAAATTCAGTTTAAGAAGCAATACATAATTTTTAAATAAAAATATACCAAAAATACATAGTACAAAATTAGGATTTATAACATTAACATATAAATAACTTTGAAGTGCTTCGAAATATGTATATAAAATTATATCAATCCTTTGAATAACAAAGAAAACATAAAAATATAAATCTAAATTCAGTTCTAGAAGCAATTAGTATTTCCCAAGTTAAAATATATTTCAAATATTATTTTTCATCCTTATAACCATATTATGTTGCTTACTTTTCAAACAATGGCAGTATTTAGTAGTTAGGATAATTATACTATAGTTGATTAACAAATACGTACATCAAACATAGTTATGGAGAATACATAGCAAATCAGATTTATGCAGTTTACAAATTGATACATAACTTAAAATAATGTACAAAATATAAACAACCCGTGCATTGTACTGAAAAAAGTTCAGTGTTTCTTTATATTATTACAAAGCCTCCCTAACACTCTAATCTCTCTAAACTCCAATCCTAGTATTCTTAAAAGATGTCTTTTAATATTCTAAAGCGTCAAGGGCCAGAAATAACTTAAATCTCCAAATTTATTATTGAGCATTCACTTCTTTCTTTTTATTTTTGCACCTTTAATCCTCCTTTATAGATTTTTATACATATTATTGTAACTTTATAAATTAGTAAATTAGTTTTAGTAAGGAACATACCCAATGCCTCAAGGGCTCCCGCCTACGCAGGGTCATTGGGGGACGGATGTACGCAGCCTTCCCCCTTCAGGGTGTTAACCTGAAGAGAGGCTGTTTTCCAGTGCCCCCAACCTAAGGGTAAGGACTTCCTAGGAGGTCACCCATCCTGATACTACTCTCGCCCAAGCACGCTTAACTTCAGAGTTCTAATGGGATCCGGTGATGGCGTGTTGGTGCCCTCTTTGGTAAATATAGTAAATAGTAAATTGTAAATTATGAACTATAAATTATAATTGTAAATTGTAAATTATAAATTAGTGTAAGTTAGTAAAGTAGTAGTAAGAGTAAAGAATAATGTAAGCAATCAAATCATGTAGCTATTGGGGCAGTACAAACAAAAAACCTCTTCGGATTCCATCCACTTATAATTGCACCAAGAATTGCACCAAATTATATATTTAAATATTAAAAATATGACTAGCAAATAAATTATAAATGATAAATATAAATCATAAATTATATAATATAAATAATTATAAATTATAATATAAATTACAACAACAACAACAACAACAACAACAACAGTCCCAGTGCCTCGCGGCTCCCGCAATCAGCAGGGTATAGGAGGGGTGGATGTATGCAGCCTTACCCCTTCCGAGTGGAAAGGAGGCTGTTTCCGAGGACCCCCAACCTGAAGTGTGTGTAAACCTGCAAGTACAGAAATCAATTTATCACCAATGGATTTAGTAAAAATAAAGTACCACCTGAGTTAAAGGAAAAGGCATGCAAGCATTTAAGTGTGTATGTATGTATGCCAAAACAGTATGAAAATGCTAGCCTAGGGATCTTAAACTACAAGTTACTCGCCTCACTATCCTACGCTGCCACCTCCGCTATCCTTATGCTAGCCCTCCTTGTGCCCTATCTGAGGCCATCTTCTTTCTTAGGTTTAGATAGGTTAGGTCGTGTCGAATTGTCTCTAGCCAACTCCTCTTTGGCCTGCCCCTCCCTCTTCTTCCCAGCATCGTTTGTAGTTGTTCACACCTCTAAATTATAATATAAATTATAAATGGTAAATAGTAAATTGTAAAAAGGACACCATGTAAAACCTTTCAAATTCTTGTACCGAGAACTCCAAGTTTGTAAACATTTGACTAATATATTAAAAAAATACTTCAACCCTTCAAATTCTATTCATTAAAAATAGAGTTTAAAAAAAAAAAGGGGAACTAAAAAATCTCTTTCCTTGTTAATGTTACATTGAATGCCCATCATTTTATTGCCAAATACTAAAAAAGTTTAAAAAATTGAAATATATATATAGTTTTAGTAAAACATACATGCATAAATAAATTTACATCAATATTAATAAAATAAATATAATAATTCATCATATTACGGAATATCCAAAACAAAGACAAATTGTAATAGCACTAGAAAAAGTTTGCCCAAAAGTAGGATATATTACGTAATAGAGATGATATTTATATGTTATATTTAAAACACTAATTACACATTTAAAAATGTAATATTATAATATGTACTATTAATATTATATGGAACATAATAAAAGTACAACAATGCCACATGAACGATCGACAACAAATAATGCAAACAGAACCCATTAAATTATAAGGTAAAAAAGTAGACATGTTTAAATATTAGAAAAGAAACACACAACTACTTATCACAATACATTTTCGTTGTAAGGGAGCAAACCAATATCAAGACCAGACCATGAAGGAAGACACAAAATCAAACTTATTAGCAACATTTTTGCAATATTTTGAATATGGAGTTTCATAATTTACTACAATGTCAATTATGTAAATTGACCATTAATTTATGCAATTTACAAATAACTTAGTTCAGTTAATGTAGAAAATTATAACCATGAAATACAGTATAGAATCAATATCGCATGTGTATTGCATGGAAAGAAACCTAGTAACACATTACGTTGACCATCAAGTAAATTTTATGATTATTTTGCCTTTAAAAAGTGTGGAGAGTAAACTGTTTGATTTTATTTTTATAGGAGCTTTCTAATTTTAAACAAAAGATAAGGGTTTTTCCAAATTAATTTTTGAAATTCATTAGAATAATGATAATTTAAGATATATAAATTAAGAGACAAGAAAATATTTTAAAATTCAATTAAAATATTTTAAAATATTTAAAACAAAATATGATAACTTTTAGTAAAAAAATTTTTAATTATATTGAACTCTCAATGAACATCAAATCGAACTTCCTAAACACCAAACCCTAACTCTTGGCTTCACTAATCTACAAGAAATTTAAACAAGAGGAAGAACCTCTAAAAGATGCTGAGAAGAAAGCCTAAAAAAATTCGTGTCAGACGAGCCTTAAGTCAACTCCGTATAGAAAAGAGTAAAGATAAAAAATGTACAACATCTGAACATGAAAAGACACGATTACAAGAAAAAAAAAAAAAAGGCAAAATCAACACGGAGTAAAAGTTTCTGCTCCCTCTCAAGAGGACTTGGGATGAACCAGGAAAGGGAAGAACAACAACAACAACAATCCCAGTACCTCTAGGGCTCCCGTAAAAGCAGGGTTTGGGGGGATAGATGTACACAACCTTCCCCCTTCAGGGTGTTAACCTGAAAAGAGGTTGTTTCCGAGGACCCCCAACTTGAGAGACATATCGGCATCGCATCATGGCAACCTGTGAGTAATAGGGAAATGCATAAGAGCAAGACATAGCATAAAGTGAGTAATACAAAGCATGACGCCCTAGAGGAGACTTTAAGGCAAAACCATACCACAAAAGGAAGCAAAATGAGCAAGTAAACAGATAGTAAATGGATAGGCGGATAGGTATATAAGTGCACCCTAATAGGTCCTATATGCCTAAGAACACAAATGTAGCAGAATAAGCAGCGGTATGAGGCTGCTATATCTGCTACCCCTATGCTAGTCCTCCATCGAGCTCTATCTCTATCGAGCTCTCTCTATGGCCATCTCCTCCCGTGGGTGAGATCCCGCCGTATCGACTGCAGTCATCCCTTCTTTGGCTTGCTTCTTCCTCTCCTGCCTAGCGTGGTATGGAGCTGATCGCATCTCCTGAATGGAGCAGTGGTTGGTTTCCTCCTAACGTGCCCGAACCACTTCAAATATTACTTCTTTATCTTATCTTCTATTAGGGCCACGCCCCACTATGCCTCTTACCACATGCTAGATGACCGCCCCTAGGAACATTAGTCAAATTGTTGATACACAAATAGGCATACAAGTTAATTCATGGCACTAGATCGAGCTTACGAGTGTTCAGATGTTCCTACGCCACTACATCGGATACAGCTATCCTAGTCTTTCACAGAACTCTATCTAGAGCCATCTCTTTATTTAGGTTAAGATAGGTGAGATCCCGTCGAATTGTCTCCATCCAGCTCTTCTTTGGCCGTCCTCTCCCTCTCTTCTCGTCTGTTATGTGGAGTTATTCACATCTCCTGATAGGGGCAGTGGTGGGTCTCCTTCTAACATGTCCAAACTGCCGCAGTCGTTGCTCCCTCTACTTATCTTCTATTGCAGCGACACCTAATTTACTTCTTATCATCATTTCTGATCCTGTCACTCCTTGTGTGTCCGCAAATCCACCTCAGCATCCTCATCTCCGGCACCCTCATCTTTTGTCTTTGGTGACACTTTACAGGCCAGCGCTCTTCCCCATATGACATAGTTGGCCTTACTACCGTCTTATAGTATTTACCATTTAATTTTAGCGGGAACTTCCTATCGCACAATATTGCCGAAGCCATAGAAATAAAGTTTTTAATCGGAATAAGAATTAAACCGAAGGACCCCAAAAGTGGAACAAGTCTTAGAAGTTCATTCGATTGATTCAATATCGATGAATCTAGAAAAGAGGATTGATGGGAAAAATACGAGGTACTTTATTGCTTAGTTTGGCTTTTATGGGAGCTTTAACAATTTAACGGCTGGTTTTAGCATTAGCTCTTTTATTTACGAGTCTGAATTTCATATTTTCGCATGTGAAAAAAAGTATAAATATCCTCGGTGAGTGAAATGGGAGCAGCCTTAACCTTGAAAACGGGGGTACCCAAACAAACGAGCTACCAAGCTACGCTACATCCCTTTCAATTGGATCTAGAAGCTTATTCTTATAGGAAATGAAATATTCAAATGATTGTAGGGCTCTGAGGGGAAGTCAAGAAGGAACTGATACCCATAGATAGGACTAGTCTAAGTCAAATACAATCCTAAGAATTCTCACTATTTCTTAGATTCATGGGCCCAATTCCACACCTTGGAACCATGCCAATTTTGGAGCAGCTTTGTGATAATGGAACCAACCAGGAAAAAGCATCCATCCTATACCTCCCATAGAACGGATTTCCATACAAATAGTTTTGATTGCGATAATTTCTTTTTTCAAAGCAAGGCGAGCGGTTCGCTGCTGTCTTTTTTGCAGAGTTTAATCCTGTTGTTGACATCTACGTCCACTTCGCCATCTTTCTATACCATTGAACCCAAGTATTTAAAGCATGCTTTCTGAGGTATGTGCTCTGATCCAATCCATATGACTGCTATGTTTGGCATGGTAGAGGTGCTGAACTTGAGTTCCATATATTCTGTCTTAGATCTACTGAGCCTTAGACCTTTCGATTCTAAGGCCATCCTCCAGAGTTTTAGTTTTTGATTCACCTCCACTTTAGACTCTCCCACTAGGGCTATATCGTCCGCGAAAAGCATGCACCAAGATACATCCCCTTGGACGTGCCTAGTGAGCTTGTCCATCACCAGAATGAACAGAAAGGGACTCAAGGCTGATCCTTGATGTACCCCTACTATGATGGGAAAAGCGCCTGTCTCCCCTTCTATAGTGCGCACACTAGTTTGAGCGTCTTTGCACACGTCCTTAATGACTCGTATGTAGGACTCGTGGATGCCTTTCCTCTCCAAGACCCTCCTAGAACCTCTCTCGGTACTCTATCGTATGCCTTCTCCAAATCAATGAAAACCATATAAAGGTCCTTTTGTCTATCTATGTAGTACTCTATGAACCTCTCAGGAGATGGATGGCTTCTATAGTTGATCTACCTGGCATAATCCCAATTGGTTCTTTGAGACTCCTGCTTGATGGCGAAGCCTTCCTTCTATAACCTGCTTCCAAAGCTTCAGAGTGTGGCTCATTAGTTTGATTCCTCTGTAGTTGACACAACTCTGAATGTTGCCTTTGTTCTTATAGATGGAGACTAGTGTGCTTTTCCGCCCATCATCAGGCATCGTTTTACCCCTAGAGAATTTGGTTGAATAATTTAGTCAACCATCTGGTACCCACTTCTCCAGTACATTACAATGCCTAAATGGGTATACCGTCAAGGTGAACTGCTTTAACCCTGCCCATTTTCTTCAATGCTTCCCAAACTTCCTCAGGTCTAATTCTGGTGCGGAAGTCGTGGGACTCGTTCTTCGCTGGTGCTTGTGGAAATTCTGGGGGTGCAAGTGTATCTCCCTTCTCATTGAATAGATCATGGAAGTGGGAATTCTACCTAGCTTTAATTTGTTGCTCGTCCACGAGCACTTGTCCGGTTGCCCCCTTTATGCACCTTACTTGGTCCAAGTCTCTAGTCCTCCTTTCTCTTGCCTTCGCAATTCTATAGAGGTCTTTAGCTTCCTCATCTGTATCCAGCCTTTTATAAAACTCCTCAAAGGCTTCGGATTGTGCGTCTCTTATTGTTATCATTGCTTCCTTCTTAGCCCGTTTATATTGTTGTCTCTTGTCTTCATCTCCACTTCCATCCCACTCCTTGAAGCAGTCTCATTTCACCTTAATCTTCTCTTGGACGTCCCTACACCACCACTAGGTCTCTTTGTTTTTTGGTGCCCCACCTTTTGATATGCCTAGGACTTCTAGTGCCACATCTCTGATCTTTTGGGCTACTTAGTTCCACAAGTGGTTTAAATCTCCCTCACAATCCTTTCCAAGCTCAGCCTCAACTCTTTCTTTAAAGACTTGAGAGTTCTCCCCCTTCAACTCCCTCCATCGCATGCGTGGCTGTGATTGTGTGATGGCTTTCTTGTTCCTTCTCTTGACCCTAACCTCAGCACGCTACCCTATGTTGTGTTGAGAGGTCCTTCCCAGGGATAACCTTGCAATCCTTACAATCTTTTTGAATCCTCTTTCTTAATAATATGTAGTCAATCTGGGTATTTGCCCCACCACTCCAATAGGTGATGATGTGGTCCTCACACCTTTTGAAGAAGGTGTTGGCCACTATTAACTCATAGGTGACGGCAAAGTCTAACAGAGCCTTGCCCTCATCATTTCTCCTTCCATAACCAAATCCTCCATGGTGGGATGCATAACCTTCTGTGTTCGCTCCCCCACGTGCCAATTAAAGTCACCTCCAATCACAACTTGTTCGCTCTGGGATATCCCTTGCATTGTTAGGTCTAAATCCTCCAAAAAATTAGCCTTCGCCTGTTGTGGGGCGTATACACTTATGATATTCAATATCTCCCCACCTAAAACTAACTTGACGCTAATAATCCTATCGCTAGTCCTAGTGACCCCTACTACTTCATCCCAAAGGGAGTTATCCACCATAATACCCAACCCATTTCTCCCCCTTACTGGGCCCGAATATTATAATTTGTATCCTAACACATCCCTTGCTTTTGTGCCCACCCACCTAGTCTCTTGAATGCACAAGATGTTGATCCTTCTCCTAACCATCATTTGGGCCACTTCAAAGCTTTTTCTAGTTAGCGTGCTAACATTTAATGTCCCAATTCGCAGTCTCTCTTCACCTCGTGAACTTTTCCGTCCCATTCCTATCCCATTTAGAGATGGCCTTGTTTTTTGAGCTTCATTATTGGTAAAGTTCATAAACTACCTGTCCCTAGTCATGATTATGCGCGCATACAATCACCCGAGACAACGATATACCAAACATAGCACAAGTAATAGGAACAATAATGAGGAGCACCGAATGTAGAAAAAGGTCAAGAATTCAAACCTAGGGCCGACCGATTTTACTTACCTGGGTCGGTTGGCTTGTTACAGTTTGGCCTTTGAGAGGTGGCGGGTAGGGATGCCTTGAGGTGGGGGAAGAGAGGTGATGGTAGTGGTGGTCAGGAGTGTTGACGGTGCTATGGGTGTTGTGGGTGTTCAGTGGTGGTGTGAGACGAGGTGTACCGAGGCGGGGTGGGGTGGAGGTGGGGTCGGGGGGTGTGGTGGTGGGACGGTGGAGTTTTTTGTGGTGGGGAGGAGTGGGGTGGGATTGCCGATGGAGGGGGGTTGCAGGGTAGGGTATGGTAGTCTGGAGGTCAGGTGGGGCGAGGGGCGGTGGTGTGTGCAGTGGTGTTCAGAGATCAGGGGGGTGCACAGGGTTGGTGGTGGGTCCGGTTGAGGTTGGGGTGAAGGTGGTGGCATCGTGGTGGTAGTGGCCGATGGTGGCAGGCTAACGTTGGGGAGGGGAGGAGACAGGGGGATGGGGTTGTAGAGGGCAGAAGGGGGGCGGTTGCGTGAGGTGGGGCGAGCTGGCCGATGCTGCGGTTGCACCGTGTTGGTTGTGCCGGTGGAGGTAGTGGTCGGACGGTCGACAAGGAGGCCGACGGCAGGTGTGGAGCCCGGCTAACTAGCCGTTGAGGGGGGTGGGGGTGACGTGAGTTAGTAAACAGAGAGAGAGAGAGAGAGAGAGAGCGAACCAGGAAAGGGAGAAACGAAAAAAATAATTCCTAATCATACGTGGTGCTTCGTTAGCCATGACTCGAGTTCATTTTTTATTTTCTATTTTTTATAGCTTTTCAGAGTAGACAAGGTCGACTTAATTTCTCGGTCAAAAGGAATCACTTAAGGATTGAGCAATGGTTTACCATTTATGCACTAAAGAGCGGGATAAATCAACCCGGATCACAAGCCTAAAGCTACGCAAAAGACAACAAAACTAAACGAAGAAAATAAGACAAAATAAAAAAAAATTTCATCAATTACTAAATTCAACTTTGACTACCGATTTTCCGGCAATGGTGCCAAAATTCTTGGCGTGGTTTTAGAAGAGTGGTAAAACCATGCACTCACAAGAATACGAGCAAGTCAGAGTTATGGTGGGTAAACGAGTGTCGTGTCCACAAGGAATTAATATAAAGTTGTATTAAGCAATGGAAGAATAGTTAAATCTGGGTTTTTGTTAGAAGGGTTAAACAATTAATAAAATTAACGAAATTGAAAAGTAAATTGGGTTATCAATCAATTAAAGTTAGTTTAGGGTTTGAATTTAGGTTAGCCTAAATTGAAATCCCATCATTATGTTTTATCACGATAATGACTTTAAAGGTTTAGGCTACTAGTCCTAAAGCTAGTTCAATACATAAGTTAGGGCTGAGGGATGAACTAATCAAAGGGTATAACCCATCTAATCACTCTATATGTAGTATAAATTATGTCGTAGCACTATGAAATTCCTTTGGCACTCATAATTTAGCATTAATTAAAAGATTGTGTTCAGGATTGGGCACAACCTCAACCTTGAACACTTGTGAATAACCTATTATACTATAATCTAGGGTACAAGCACAAGACAATAAGCGAATAAAATTAGAAATCACAACATGGCTACAAGCACATAATAATAGAATCAATCTCAAAACATAAAACTTCTCACAGGGGTTCGGAAGTAGTATAACAAAAGTTATCATCGCAAATAAAATATAAATCTGGGTTTTGGACAACTAGCCGTCCTTCACCCTAGACTATGAGTCCACTCCTCCATAGAAGTTTTACATCACTAACTCAAAAGAAAAAGGAAAACTCATTGATTGTAGACTCCCTTGATTAGTGTTGACTCTACTCTTCACTTACTCTTCGACCTTCATGAGAATTCGAATCACTCTTGGTGGCTGATGGGTTTTAAATGTTTTTTTTAAAACTGTCTATTCGCAAGGGTACGAGATCGTAGTAGCTAAATCTGGTATACGGGTCGTATCCAGGCAATCGGAGTTAAGTCGGATTTTGTTATTAACGAGCGGATGAAATAGAGTTTTGAGTTGGTTTAAATGATTTGTTAAATAAAATAGTGAAACTGATGATAAACTAAAAGTGTCAATTCAATTGAGGTTAGTTCAGGGAATGAATTCAAGGTAGTATTACTCATATCCCGTCATTATATTCTTCTATGACAATGGTTTAGGAGGCTTAGGCTACAAGAACTAAGCCTGGGTTAGTACTTAAATTAGGGGTTAGAGTAATGAACTGGTCTAAAGTCATAACCGATCATATCAGCCCCACATGTGGAATAGGTTATCTCATTAACATACTTAATTCCTTTGTCTCTCCTAACCAAATATTAGTTTATATAAAGATTGTATTTAGGGTTGGGTACAACCTCAACCCTAACCATGCGTGAAAACCATGCTCGTAGACTAACACTAATAATTTGGAAATCTTAACATGGCTACAAGCTCACACAAAGAAAACCGAACAACAATCATAAATTCCCCATCGGAGTGCATATATAACACAACAAAACCATAGTTTACAACAAAATATAAATCTGGGATATGGGCAGCTACCCATCCTTTATCCCCAAACTAAAAGCCTACTCCTCCATAGGATTTCTAAACATCATGAATTCCAAGAAAAAAAAAACAATCATGATAAAACTAAGGATTTGAAGACTCTCCCAATTGATGTTAACGTTGATCCTTGCTTTGATTCCCCCAGTACTCCGACCACCTGCGCATTGGTGTTTGAGAGCCCTTTGGATCTTGTAGCTGCTTTGGGAATAAGAGGATGAGAGGAAGCGTGGCGAAAGATGCCCTAAGAAAATTAGGTTTTGATATTTAAAACCCTGAAGGCGGTATGCGGCGTTTTGGTGTTCTTCCATCCAAATACTCCTCTTTCCTCATCTCATATATATGTTTATATATATAATATAATATAATATAATATATAATATTATATAAATATAATATAATAAATTATATAAATATTATACAATATATATAGTAACTGTCCACGCGATCTATTTGAGTTACCGAATTACAATCCAGTTGGTCATTCTTTTCCATATGTGGTCGGGTTCCTCAAAATAGTCAACAATTATGCCTTGATAGTGCTTGATTTTGCCACTTTTCAATCTTTGTTTGCTTCGTTGCATTCTAAGCCAAAGTTTACCTAGATTACAACAAAACACACATGTAAAAGCCGAATATAGCAGGAATGAGAAATAAAATATGTAAAAATCGAGCACATCAACATCCCCAAACCCACAACTTGCTTGTCCTCAAGCAAGATTCTATGTAAACTAGCTACTGGCGGAAAAGTTGAGTCAGGCATTTAACTGTAAAGGTCACTTGTAAAAATTATTGTTTAATCATATTTGAGAGTATACTTGAAAGTAGCGAATCCTTATGCGATGTCATTATTACACTAGCTCTGACTTAAGTCTTCTTGATTAAGATCTTTTTACTAGTGAATGATTTTAGAACTTCTCTCCCCTACGTCTTACTTCAAAACCCTCTACTTTAAGAAGACATAAAGGCAATAAGTAAAGAAATAAGTTATCCTAACCCTTCACCACTAATCAATAGTGAAATCACAAGGCTTCTTTTTTCTCTCTTATTTTCCCCCTTTTTTTTTTTTTAACTCGGTTAGGCGTGTCTCCCTCAGACCTATGTAACGAGTACTCGGCTGGCAGCTCCCAATCTAGTTAGCTCAAGATATCAGGTTTTAAGAGACCCTTATGGACCTAATGGCTCGAGTTTTAAGAATCCACAACCTAATCCGTTAGCACACACCTTTTTTCTTTTTTTTAGGTATTAGTGCTTATTTTAGTAACTACAAAGTTGATTCTTCTTAAGCTTTCCTTGTGGCCCATGTAGTGAGTTTTCGACCAGCAGCTCCCGACCAAGTTGGCTCAAGGTACCAGGTTTTAAGATACCCCTACGGGCTTACTTGCTCGAGACACAGGGGCTAAAAGAACCAACCAGTCACTTTTTTTAAGGGGTTCTTAAGATAAAGAAATGTACAATTGATTTCAACATTGTCAGAAGAGAATAGTAGATTCATATCCTGAAAGTTATTACCATTATTTCAACCCAAACAGTAGGATATGTCACAAGATTAAGGGTGAAAAGTAATAATCTCACTAACTAGTTAAAAGACAAAAATATGGGTTCAAAAGTCTGATCCAGCAATAATCTTATCTCATAAACATTCTAATCATCAAAGTACATCTCAGAACTGGTCTACAATAAGGGTCACAAAAGTGTAGCTAATGTATTCCAAAGTAAGCTTAAAGAACAGACAAAGTTGGCTCTCATATACCATCCCCAAACCCAAATCTTGCATTGTCCTCAATGCAAATCAACAAAAGTAAATACAAGCACGGAAAGGAAAGAGACAACCTGGGGTATGGCATATTCAACAATGCGTGGCGAGCAAATCCAAAAAGGGAAGACCGAAATAGCAAGTTGCAATCGAAGACATAGAAGACAGAATACTAAACGGACTTGTTAGTAGTGTTAGAAATAGGGATTATACAAGTGTGTAGTAAAAGAGAAACAAAGTTAGCATGGTAGGGATAATAAAAGGACCTACAATTGAGAGAGTTCATGTTGAAAAACAAATTAAAACCAAATTAAAAGTAGGTTAGGTTGCCTCCCAAGGAGGCTAAGTTTAACGTCTTCAGCCGAACGCAGTTTAGAGCACAATGTCAACAAAAATCCGAGGCAGTGTCTGTCATAGAATTCAGGCTGACCTAGTAGGGACGATCCCCAAACCCAACAGTGTTTCTAAACACGTGACTAGCAAGGAGGAAAACATTACCAGCATCGAGGTCGCAAATCTCTAGCCTACCAGGTATAGGTGATGAAGCACAGCTATTGACACAGCCAGGGACATATTACAATAATCACTTTTAGAAGAATCGGGCTTACCCGACTCCATCAAAGGGTCGATATCATCAACCTGTAGCATTCCAACTCGTCCTCAGTCTCAGGGTGTTGAACAAAGTTCGAGACCTTCAATTTGCCCTTGAGATTTCCAAAGGAAACCTCCAACACTCCCGTCCTACAGTGAATCACAGTGTTAGCCATTACTAGGAATGGTCGACCTAGAATAATGGGAGCGTTGTGCTTTTGCCTAGGAGTATGGCCTATATATAAGACGAAAAAATCAACAGGGAAGATAAACTTGTCAACCTTGGTAAGTATATCTTTCACTACCCCATGGGGTACTCGCTCTGTCCTATCATCCAACTAAAGTGTAACATTTGTTGGCTTAAGGTCTCCTATATTCAATTCCCAAAAAACTAAGTAAGGGATGAGGATTACACTCACTCCTAGATCTAGAAAGGCTCTACTAGTGTAACACTCTCCTAAGACGCAACGAACTGTAAAAGCTCCGGGGTCTCGAAACTTGAGTGAGGCGCCAGATACTAAAATACTGCTCACCTTCTCGATGAGCCGGACCTTCTTCGGGATATGCGCTTGTGCGTGCTTCTTTTTGGTGCAAAGATCCTTGAGGAACTTGGCATACATAGAAATGTATTTAATGGCTTCACTCAACGACAAGTTGATCTTCACGTCCTTAAACACATTTATGAGCTCAGCCTCTTTTGGGTCATCCTTCTTCTTCGGTCCTATAAGGGCTGAAGGAAAAGGGGCAACAGGTTCAAAAACCCTTTCTCATGTTCTCTCCCAATCAGTAGTGGGAGAAGGAGTCACATCCTTCTTAGTTTCAACCTCAACTTCCCTAAGGTTCTCCTCTCTTAAAACCGACAAAATCTTAGCTTGTGCATGAATGAGCAAGCTAGGTTTAAAACTAGTTGATCCTATGGGGTTTGTGAGTGGTTGGGAGGGTAACCTCCCTTCCTCTATCCTATTCAGTACGTGGGTCAACTGTCCTTTCTGGGTCCCTAATTTGGCGATAAATTGCGAGTGAGACCGAACCAATTGTGTGATGTCCTCCATACAGTGGAGCATGCGCTCCTCGAACTGTGACATAAATCCTATAGGTGGAGGAGGAGGGTCATTATGAGAGACATTGGACTGAGGTTGAACATCATACCTGTGCCCTCCCTGAAAAATGGGAGGGTGCACGTTACCCACAAAGTCGAGATCTTGTTGTTTCGTGGATTGATATTGATTGGCGTCCTACTTCCACAAGAAGTTCGGATGATCGTGCCACCCAAAATTGTAGGTGTTTGAGAAAGGGTCCCTATTTCCCAAATATTCTTGAGCTGCATGAACCTGTTCCTACACGCATTCGGGGAATTGTGATGCATATAAACAATTAAGCACATAATGGTCCTCACTCGAACAAATGTCACACAGAGTAATACCACTTGATGACTCAACTGTATTGACCATGCGCACATTAGTAGGATTCACATGCAAGTTCATAATCTGATCCATCTTCCTAATAAGGACATCTACTCTACAGTTGATGTTATCATTGGGTGCTACTTCGTAGACATCATGTGTACCCCCTCTAACCACCCTCATAGAAGAGGCTTGGTTGACAAAGTGTTTGCTGAGGCGCTAAAATAGCGTTCGTGCCTCGTCCTCATCTTGTTGGTTAAATGCTCCCCTGCATGAAGTATTAACCATTTGTTTGTTAGATGCGCTGAGACCATCATAAAAATTTTGCACTAAAGCCCACTTGGGAGACCCATGGTGGGGACAGATCCTAAGAAGCTCCTTGAACCTATCCCAACTCTCGTGAATTTATTCTTGATCCTTTTGTTCGAAACTATTAATTACCCGCCTAGCAGCCATAGTTCTAGCTTTAAGATAAAATCTGATTTGAGATTTGGAACTCATGCTGGAGGTCAGCCCAAGTGGTGATTTCACCTCTTAAAAGAGACTGAAACAACCTTTTGGCTACATACTTTAGCGAGAATGGAAAAAGACGCAGTCAAACAACATCAGTTGAGACACCTTGAAAATAACAAGTTTCACAAGTATCTATAAATACATCAAGGTGCTCATATGGGCTCTCTATCGACTTCCCATAAAAAGTTGGAAGCATGTTGATGATCTCAGGCTTAATTTCGAAGTTTGCATTACCCACGGTGGGTAACATAACTCCGGTGGATGCAACATACGTGAGGGGAATAAAGTGGTCCCCAATCGTACGCGGTGCAAAGTTAGCCATTCTAAAAAATATAACTAAAACAAAAAAAAAAAAAGTAAAAATAAACAAACAAAGAAAAATAAAATAGAAAAGTAAACTAATGAAAAATAAGCTTTTTTAAACAAAGAAAAAAAAATAAAATTAAAGCTAACAAAATAAAAATAGCAAAATAAAATAACTAAAAATAAATGGAAAAAACAGGAAAAAAAAAGGTAAAGTAAAATTTTTTTTATTTCTTTACATTTTTTTTTCTTAAACAAAAAAAATAAAAAAATAAAAAATAAAATAAAATAACATGTTAATTTTAAAATCAACTTAGCTTACCGATTCCCCGGCAATGACGCCAAAAACTTGACGGGTGTTTTAAAACCACCTACTCGCAAATATACGAGACTGTTGTAGCTAAATCGGGTATACGGGTTGTATCCGCAGGGAATCAGAGTTAAGTTGGATTTTGTTATTAACGAGCAGTTGAAATCGAGTTTTGTGTTGGTTTAAATGATTTGTTAACTAAAATAGCCAAACTGACGATAAACTAAAGAGGCAATTCAATTGAGGTTAGTTTAGGGAATAAATTTAAGGTAGTATTAGTCGTATCTCGTTATTATATTCTACTATTACAATGGTTTAGGAGGTTTAGGCTACAAGCATTAAGCCTGGGTCAGTATTTAAATTAGGGTTAAAGTAATGAACTAGTCTAAAGGCATAGCCTATCATATCACCCCTACATGTAGCATAAGTTATCTCATTAGATCTATTTAATTCCTTTGTCACTCCTAGCCAAATATTAGTTTGTATAAAGATTGTGTTTAGGGTTGGGTAAAACCTCAACCCTAACCATGCGTAAAAACCAGTTATGTTATGGTCTAGGCTGAAAGCTCATAGACTAATGTTAATAATTTGGAAATCTTAACATGGCTACAAGCTCACACAAAGAAAACCAAACAAAGGTCATAAATTCCCCATAGGGGTGCGTATATAACATAACAAAACCACTGTTTACAATAAAATATAAATCTGGGATACGAACAGCTACCTGTCCTTCATCCCTAAACTAAAAGTCTACTCCTCCATAGGAGTGCTAAACATCATGAATCCAAGAAATAAAACAATAATGATAAAACTAAGGATTTGAAGACTTCCCCAACTAATATTGACCTTTAGATACATTGACCACCTGCACTTAAGCATTTGAGAACCCTTTA
This sequence comes from Simmondsia chinensis, assembly GCA_018398585.1. Classification (NCBI taxonomy): domain Eukaryota; kingdom Viridiplantae; phylum Streptophyta; class Magnoliopsida; order Caryophyllales; family Simmondsiaceae; genus Simmondsia; species Simmondsia chinensis. The sequence continues at coordinate 29,401,485 of JAGTTD010000010.1, read as the reverse complement.
GATCTCGTAGTAACTTCGGGAAGGAGAGGATGAGAGGAGGCGTGGCAAAATATGCCCAAAGAAAATTAGGTTTTGATATTTAAAAGCCCGAAGGCGGCGTGCGGCATTTTGATGTTCTTCCGTCTAAATTCTCCCCTTTCCACATCTCATATATATAATTATATATATATATAAATATATTATGTAATATAATATAATATAATATAATACAATATATAATATCATATAAATATAATATAACAAAATATATAAATATTATACAAAATATATAGTAACTATCCACGAGATCTATTTGAGTTACCAAATTACAACCCCGTCGGTCATTCTTTTCCACACGCGGTTGAGTTTCTAAAAGTAGTATTCAATTATGCCTCTATAGTGCTTCATTTTTCCACTTTTCAACCTTTGTTTGCTCTGTTGTACTCCAAACTAAATTGTACCGAGATTACAAAAAAAACACATGTAAAAGCCAAATATATGGCAGGAATGGGAAATAAAATATGTAAAAATAAAGCATAGGAAATCGGAGTTAAGTTGGATTTTATTATTAACAAGCTGTTGAAATCGAGTTTTGAGTTGGTTTAAATGATTTGTTAACTAAAATAGCAAAACTGACGATAAACTAAAAGTGTCAATTCATTGATGTTAGTTCAGGGAATGAATTCAAGGCAATATTACTCGTATCTCGTCATTATATTCTACTATGACAATGGTTTAGGAGCTTATGCTACAAGCACTAAGCTTGGGTTAGTATTTAAATTAGGGCTTAGGGTAATGAACTAATTTAAAGACATAACCTATTATATCACCCCTGCGTGTATCATATTTTATCTCATTAACACTACTTAATTCCTTTGTCACTCCTAACCAAATATTAGTTTGGATAAAGATTGTGTTTAGGGTTGGGTACAACCTCAACCCTAACCACGCGTAAAAACAAGTTATGTTAGGGTCTAGGCCACAATCTCGTAGACTAATGCTATCAATTTGGAAATCTTAACATAGCTACAAGCTCACACAAAGAAAACCAAACAACGAGCATAAATTTCCCACAAAGGTGCGTATATAACATAACAAAACCATTGTTTACAATAAAATATAAATCTGGGATACGGACGGCTACCCGTCCTTCATCCCTAAACTAAAAGTCTTCTCCTCCATAAGAGTTCTAAACATAATGAAATCCAAGAAAGAAAACACTAATGATAAAACTAAGGATTTTAAGACTCCCCCAATTGATGTCGACGTTGATCTTTGCTTTGATTCCCCCAGTATTCTGGCCACCTGCGCTTTGATGTTTGAGAACTCATTAGATCTCATAATGACTTCGAGAAGGAGAGGATGAGAGAAGGCACGGCGAAAGATGCCCTAAGAAAATTAGGTTTTGATATTTAAAATCCCGGAGGCGACGTGCGATGTTTTGGTGTTCTTCTGCCCAAATTCTCTTCTTTCTTCATCTCATATATATGTTCACATATATATTATATAACATAATATAATATAATATATAATATTATATAAATATAATATAATAAAATGTATAAATATCATATAATATATATATTAACTATCCACGAGATCTATTTGAGTTACTGAATTATAACCCAGTTGGTCATTCTTTTCCACTCATTGTCCGGTTTCTCATAGTAGTCTTCAATTATGCCTCAATAGTGCTTGATTTTGCCACTTTTCAACCTTTGTTTATTCCTTTGCACTCTAAGCCAAATTGTATCTAGATTACCAAAAAAACACACACGTAAAAGCCGTATATATAGTAGGAATGGGAAATAAAATATATAAAAATCAAGTGCATCTGTGGCTGAGAGGGAAGAGATGTGAATGAAGAGCAAAAGTGTTTATGATAATTTTAGTCAGTGTGCTTATTCATCGTATAGGAATTCTGTATGGGGTGAGGTTCATTAGAACGAGCTAAACTCAAGCTCTAGCTACACACCCGACTTGATATTCCCTGCAAGATCAAGCAAACGGTCAAAGGGGCCCGTGAGATAACCCACGGGGGACCCCTCCAATACTCAAGTCAGTATTGATATCATGAAATAATAGTAAAGGCAGGTATTAAATAGAAATAATAGATATAAAATACTTAGCATAAAAGGAGTAGGAGGCTTGAATGTTCAAAGAGGTGATTCGTAGCGAGAGAAAGAGAGAGAAACATGCTAGATGAAGGAGGCATGCCTCCCTTTTTTATCATCCTTCCCACCTCCTCTTTCTCTTATGAGGATAAGGAGAAGGGAAAAAGATGAAGTGAAGGGGAATATCCACCTCCTTTTATAATAGGGTGGTCTTCTCATTTTATGCCATGTGTTGCATAGTGACACATGGCGTCTTCCATGATAATTGGCTTATTTTGCATTTTCAGGTTCAGTTTTATAATTTAGGTCTATTTTATTATTACCTAATTTTATATTTTAATTACATACTTATTATACTCGTAGTGTCGAGGCTATAGTGCGGGGCGAGTAAGTACTGGGCGTGTAAACCAAAATAAGTATAACCTTCATTCTTTTTACAACTGGCCAATCCGTATAAATTACTCGCGTAGCAAGCTATCCCTATATTGTAAACACATAGTCCCCCTACTCCGTGGGTGATCTTCGGCCATTCCAAGTTCGACCATGGAGTACATTACAAGTCCCCCTACTCCGTGGGTGATCTTCGGCCATTCCAAGTTCGACCATGGAGTATATTACAAGTCGATGTTTAACCATAGCTTGATATTACACAATGTGTATCTGAGCTATGGAGGTATTTAGCATTATGTTTTTGGCACTTCGTAGTTCTCATTCATGTGTGTTTCGAACTTTATTTGAAGTTAATAGAGTGCATGACCTAAACAAGATGTGTAACGGGGTATCTAATACTTACTAGAGTGCTTTAGTCATTGCAGCTTGCAACTAGGCATGCAACCCATCATAAATTTTAATAGGGCATCAAGCCCAACATAGATCTTAGCAGGGTGCTTAAAACATCGTTCACCTTAATAAGGAGTTTAGTTCACCGGCAATCTTAATAGAGCTTTTTCTCTTTTTGTTAATTTAAATGAAGCAGGTTTTATCTGTGTAGGAATGTTTAAAGGAATCTGAGACACTGGGGCTTTCTAGAGTTTAGATTATTTAAAGCATTTTGCTCCTTTATTCCTACAAGCGTTCACGATGATTTAGGAATATCGCTATCATGACTAGCTACTAAGTATATGTGTAATGCACCTGGACAAGATTAGGTGCTTAGTATGTTGCATTGCTTTTTTACCACCAAAGTCAACAATATGTAATATACCTGAATGAAGCCACGGTGGTGAGCATACCTCAGCATTCCAGAACCAAGGATGACGAACATGTTGTACTGATCCAATGGTGATGAGCATGTCAATGATGCAACTTTCTTGTGAGTAGATAAAACTTATACCATAGAGATTGGCCCATCTTTTAAACATATAAACTTTATGTGTTAAAACTATAAGTCTTATGCATTAGATGGAAAGTGAATGATGGTGCTATAGTGACTTTCGAGCAGATCATGGCGATGAGTATTACACCCGTTGCAGGTGATTACACCAGGGCAGACTATAGTGGTAAGTATTGCACCCATTGCGGGTGATTACACTAGGGTGGACCATGGTGATAGGTATTGCACCAAGTGTGGGTGATTGTAATAGGACGGATCATTGTGGTATGTATTCCACCCAGTCTGGGTGATTGCACTAGGACGGACCATGGTGGTACGTATTGCACCCGTTGTGGGTGATTGCACTAGGGCGGACCATGGTGGTAGGTATTGCAGCCACTGTGGGTGATTGCACCAAGGCGTACCATGATGTTAAGTTTGTACTTGGATAGCCGTCAGGTCTCATGTATAGAATACCTGGATAAAGCCAAGCATAATCTAGGCAACAAACCAAACCAAACGGGTCAATATAATATACTTGTATGATAACGAATATGCTGAGAATAAATATCAAAATAAAGATAAGTTGCTAGAAATAACACACTTTAAAGACTATTACTTGCCAGTAATTCACTGATTATATGGTATATCATTGGTAAAGAATGTCCATAGCTAACATTCTTTCATCACTGACATTTATCTATAAAATGATGAGCCTGGTATTACTTATGCTGAGTGGTTGTAAATAGATAATTGCACAAATAGTCATTAGTAGCATTCATAAGATGCATTCTGTAAGCAAATAACACTCACAAACTCCATTGGCTATGTGCACTGGTGGGTTATTTGGTAGGAGGTTCGCTTTCGTTTGCCGCTATTAAGGACTTAGTGTGTTCCTTGTGGCCGAAAATTATTGAGCCTAATGTTATGCTTCATGATAAGGGTTGGATCATTTTTTTTTTTGAGATGAGGTGGACAGAGACTTGATCTTAAAGGAAGGCACGTACTCAATGTGGAAGTGTCCTCTTGTTGTAAAGAAATAGACTCATATTTTAAATTTTTAGGAGGAGATGAATCGTCTCCCAATTTGGGTGAATCTCCCAAATCTACGATTGCCTTTGTAGCAATTAAGAGTCTTGAGCAAGATCGCTAGTGTTATAGGAACACCTCTATAATGCGGACAATATGACAGCCACGAGGAAAAGAGTGACTTATGCACGATTATTGGTAGAAGTTGATATCTCAAAGCCGTTGAAGAAACATGCTGAAATTTCTCTTCTGGATGGGGAATTTATATCTCAACCTATATGGTATGATTGGCTCCTAAAGAAATGTCCTACTTGTGGAGATCCTTCTCATTTTGCTGATAAATGTCTAAGGAAGAATGGAGAGAAAGGTAAAGCATAGGTTGTGACGCAAACTGGAGAACGATGGATAGTTGTTGGCAGTGCATCTAAGTCGCAGAATGATGAGGTTGCTCGAGACTTTTCGAGTAATAACAGATTAGCAGCCCTTTCAGGTGCTGATCAACAACTCGCTTTTGGTGATTCGGCTAGTAGGATATCTATGGAGTCGTTGCCTACTGATGGTGGGCAAAGGTCATCCAGTACTTAGTTATATGATTGGTTTATGGAATATTAGAGGAATGAATAAAGGTAGTAAAGCTATGGAAGTTAGAACGTTAGCTCTTAAATATTCTATTCTAATTATTGTTATCTTAGAAACTTGAATAAAGGAATGTAAAGCCAAAGAGTTCCAAAATTGATTTTTTCAAGTTGGATAGTTTGCGACAACTATGTGGCGAGTAGCTTGGGTCATATTTGGGTTTGCTGGGATCCGAATTTCATTCAAGCTCATGTCCTTAGTGTGTCAGCTCAAGTGATTCACATACAGCTTACATTTTATGAAATGCAGCATTTGGGGACAATATATTGTACTTTCTGCTATGGTTTCAATCAGCAAGATGACAGGAGGAGTCTTTGGACTGAGTTGATGTCGTTCGGTCAGCAAGTTTCTTTACCATGGGCTATCCTGGGAGATTTTAATGTTGTACTTGACTTTACTGATATAAAAGGAGGTGCAGTAGAGCCGAAGGCTGAGATTCGAGATTTTTTGCAATGTGCGAATGCTCTCAAATTGCATCAGATGCCTTCTGAAGGGCCGGCATACACGTGGTGCAATCAATAATTAAGTGAGAGTGGGGTTTGGTCAAAGATTGATAGGGTCATGGTTGATAAGCATTGGTGGAATTGTGTTGATAGAAAAGTTATCGCTCTTAATCCATGTGTTTGGACTACTCGCCCCTCCTCTTTGTATGTGGGAATCATCCTCGAGTTTCCAACGGTTACTTTAAATTTGGTTACTAGCTCATAGCTATGGATGGCTTTATGGAGGTAGTTCAAATTGCTTAGAAGCTGTCGGTAATGGGGACGCCTGTGTTTTGGCTCCATAAGAAGCTCCTAAATGTTAAAAAGGGTCTTAAATTGTTCCATAAATGCTTTCTTGGTTGGATTTCTTCATAAGTGACCCAAGCCCATGATGCATTATATCGACTCCAGGATCAGCTGTGCTCGAGTGATGATCCTAACCTTGCTGCGGAAGTTGGAGTGTTGAAGAACAGATTTCATAAGCTTATTGCTGCGGAATATGATTTCCTTCAACAACATTTGAAGATTCACTTTTTTAATCAGATGGACCAATCTTCCTGGTTCTTTTATTCTTGCATTAAGTCTCGGGGGTAAAAAGAACTTTATCGAGTCCATTCGAGGGGAAATGGGGATATATCAACTAAGTAATTGGATGTTGCGAATGGGTTTCTTCATTTCTACCTAGGCCTTCTCGATTTTGAAATACAGGAGTTGTAACTAGTTGAATGATGAAGGTGCAATGCTGAATGATGAAGACCGAGCTCTGTTGCTGATCAAATTACCAACAAGGACATCCGGGATATAGTCTAGTTTATCCCGGATGCTAAAGCACTAGGTCTTGGTAGATTTTCTTCTGCTTTCTTCAAAGCTTGTTAGGCAATTGTTGGAGCGCACTTGTACGAGACTTTTTCTAGCTCTGGTGAACTTTTGAAATCCTTGAATGCTAATGTTATTTCTTTGATTCTGATGTTCGATAGTCCATTGTCGGTGGGAGAATATAGGCCCATTGCCTATTGTAATGTTGTGCATAAAATTATTTCAAAGCTCCTTTCTAGATGACTTGAAAAGGTTTTGGGTAAGATCATTGATCTAACTCAAGCTGCATTCGTAAAAGGCAAGATCATTTTTAATAATATCATTTTGACTAATGCGATTATTAAACATTATAATCGAAAGAATATTTCACCTCGACGCTTTATGAAAATTGATATTTAGAAGGCGTACGTCTCTATTTCATGGACCTTTCTCCTTGATTTACTTGACCAAATGGGGTTTCCCCTTTACTTTATTGGCCAGATTTAGGAATGAGTTACTTTGTTGTGATTCAAGATCAATCTTAAATCATAATATAGGAAAGGTGCAGAATTAGAGTGGAGGTGAGAAGAGAATTAGAGAATTAAATGAGAATTAGAGAGAGTTAGGGTTGAGAGAAGAACAATTCAATCTTATCATTCATCAATGAAGAATCAAGCAATACTAAAAAACACCATAACTCGGTTGGAACCAAAATATCTAAAGATACCATGAATCTAACCAACTACTAAGGACACTAGCCAAGCCTTTCCCGCCATACAGCCATTTGAATATTACATGAATTGCCCTTACAATGACCTCCTCTAAACTGGAATCTTGATAATACCCCCTCCTTAACATCATTCTTCACTCAAGAATGGAATAATGGGAATTTGCTCCTGAAGAAGTTGAGATTCTCCCAAGTGGATGCTTCCTGATCCAAGTTAGTCCAAAGCACTAGCACTTCCTTGACTGGTCCATTCCACTTCTGAACTTCCCTAGATTCCAAGATAGCTGCAGGCTTCTACGTGAGACTCCCATCAAGTAGCCTATGGTGCAGTATTTGAGCTGATCATGCCTTCTACTACATGTTGCTTCAACTGAGACACATGAAAAACAGGATGTACATATGAGTCTAGTGGCAACTCCAATCTATAGGCTACTTGTCCAATCTTTTCTAAAATCTTGTGTGGACCAAAGAAATGAGCATTGAGCTTCATATTTTTGTGCATTGCTGCACTGGTCTACCTATAAGGCTGCAATTTCAAATGAATAAGATCACCAACTTGGAAGGACTTATCAACTCTCTTCTTATCAGCAAAGAACTTCATCTGAGCCTGAGCCATAATAGATTATCCTTTAACTGCTGCACCAATTCCTTCCTCCACATCAATAGATCATTAACTTCACTCATAGAAGAAGTAGCACCACTTATCAGCATAGGAGATGGAGGATCATAGCCCTAAAGAGCCTTGAATGGAGTTGTCCACAATGCAGCATGAGAGTGTGAATTGTACTAGAACTCAGCCAATGACAACCATCTGTTCCACTGCTTTGGGTAGCTAAAAACTATTCCAGACATTGATTCACTCTTTCAGTCTGCCCCATCTGTTTGTGGGTAACACGAAGAATGCATGGCCAAAGAAGGACCCAACAACAAGAAAAGCTCACACCAGAAATTACTAGTAAACAGCCTATTAAGATGAGAGATGATGGATTAAGGCAAACCATGGAGTTTGTAGATGTTATCCAAGAACAATTTTGCCAGTTTTTCAGCTGAAATTGGATGACTCAAAGCTAAAAGGTGCCCAAACTTGGTGAATCTATCCACGATCACCCAAATTAAATCCTTGCCTTTAAATTTAGGCAATCCCTCAATAAAATCCGTACCAATATGTTGTCATGCTCTATCAGGAATAGGTAAGGGTTGCAGTAATCCTAGGTAGTGCATATGACTAATCTTAGTACGCTTGCAAGCATCACAGGCCTTAACAAAGTCCACAACATCCTTTCTCATACCGGGCCACTGAAAGTACTGCCTTAGCCTTTGATATGTCCCTTCAATACCAAAGTGTCCTCCCCAAGCCGAATCATGTGAAGCTATGATTACTTGTCTCCTCAAATCAGTCACTAAGCCAATGTATACCTTTGCTTTGATTCTCACAATTCCATGAGCCACTGTCATATCAGAATCCCCACCAGAAGAGCTATTCTTGATGCTAAATGCTGTGATGTATTCTTGAGCAAGGCCATCACAATCATCACCTCATCCATCCAAGAAGGAAGAACCAACAAATAGCATAACAAGAAGCCTGCTCAACCCCCTCAAACTTGCGTGACAAAGCATCCGTAGCTAAGTTTTCCTTGCCACTAAAATACTTAATCGAACAGTCAAGTCCCAACATCTTCATGAGGCCCTTACACTGCACTCTTGTAATGATCTTTTCCTCTAATAAGTATTTCAAATTTTGATGAACTACTCTAATGATGAAGTGATATCTATCCAAGTAATGCCTCCACTTCTTGATTGCCAACAGAATTGCCAAATACCCCTCCTCATAAATGGATAATCCCAAGTGCTTAGGACTCAAACCCTAGCTCAAAAAAGCTACTGGCCTACCCCTTTGTGAAAGAACTGCTCCCACACTAGTACCACTAGCATCAATCTCTAAGGTGAAAGGAACACTAAAATCAGGCATGACAAGCACCGGAGCTGAACACATTGCTATCTTCAAATAATCAAACTCTTCTTAAGCTTTCTCTGACCACTAAAAGGCATCTTTCTTAAGTAAATCAGCAAGAGGCTTAGCAATCATACCATATTCATTCACAAATTTTCTGTAATAAGCTGTTAGTCCCAAGAACCCCCTCAATTGTTTAAGAGAAACAGGCGTTGGCCAATGTTTCATCGCATCCACCTTAGCTAGATCAGTAGTAACACCTTCTAAAGAAATAACGTGGCCTAAGTATTCCACCATACTTTGGGCAAAATTACACTTAGGAAGCTTGGCAAACAACTTATGCTGCCTCATCAGCTCAAAGACTTGTCTAAGATGATCCATTTGTGCATCAAGTGAAGGACTATACACCAATATATCATCAAAGAAGACTATGACAAATTTCCTTAATAGGGGCTTGAAAACTAAATTCATCAAGGCTTGAAATGTAGCTGAAGCATTTATTAATCCAAATGCCATCATCACGAACTCATAATGCACATGGGGAGTTCTAAAAGTAGTCTTGTGGACATCCTGCTCTAGGACTCTAATCTGATGGTACCCTTGCCTCAAATCCAACTTGGAGAAGAAGTGGGAATCATATAGTTCATCCAGCAAGTCATCAATTATGAGAATTGGGAACTTGTCCTTGATAGTAAGAGACTTTAGCTGCCTCTTATCCATACACATACGTGAAGAGCCGTCCTTCTTCTTAACCAAAATCATAAGGGAAGCAAAGAAACTGTGAGAGTGTCTTATGAACTCAATCTTTAGCAACTCATCCACCTACCTTTCAATCTCACTCTTCTGCGAATGTGGATACTTATAAGGCCTCAAATTCACTAGATCGAAGCTGGCCTTCAACTGAATTGTATGATCCAGAGTCCTCTTGGGAGGTGTAATCCTTGATCAGCTTCTGAATTAGAGGATCAAACTCCTTCTCAACCTGAACAGATTCTGCTGAAAGGGAAAAGAGGTGTTACCCACTAGTAGTCCTTTCTTCGAAGTATTCCTTCAACCTTCTTGCCACTTAATTTCTCCAGCTGTCCTTTGGTCCATAATTCCTTATAATTTGTTGGCTTTACCATGTAAATCAAAGGAGATTGAGAGCTGGCTGAAATCAAACACCAATGGACTGATAGTCTTCATCCAATCCACCCTAAGCACCATATAACATCCTTCCAACTTCAACACTCTAAAGTCGCAAGAGAATTGGTGGTCTTGCATCTGCCACTGGAATTGATTGCATTTCATTTGAGTGAGCATGGAATTCCCATCAGCAACATTCATGACTAAAGGGCTGTTTTAATCATCCCCTGACCCACCCTCTTCACAATCTTAGGATCAACAAAACTATGTGTGCTCTATTATCAATCAAGACCAGAAGTGACTTACGATTTGTTTCACTCTTGATTCTAATGGTGTTGTGTGTCCCACTGCTAGTTAAAGCCTTTATAGAGATCTCCATTTCATTCTCTTCATCATCTGCCCCTTGTAACAACTCCTCCTCTTACTCATCACTTGCCTCCTCCTCCTCCTCTTGTTCATTTGATTCATCATTAGTCTCAGCTCCAGTAACGGACATGGGGAGCTTATGATTGCACTTATGTCCAAAGAAGTATCTTTGGTTGCATTTGAAGCAAAGTCTTTGAGCCTTCTTCTCTTCCATACTTAAGGTTTAGGGACAACCTTGTTATCAGTTGATGTTGAAGAACTACTTGGTACATTCTTTCCATGTGTTACATCTGAACTAGCAAGCACTGTGGCCTTATACAACTTTGCTATGGAATAGGCTTGGAACAATGTTAAAGGATTAATTGCTTTACCCAAATTCTTTATCTTTGGCTTAAGTCCACTAATAAAGCTAGAGACAGAGTATGCCTCACTCGCACCAGGATTTACTGCTAAGATGTCCCTTGGAGCGGGAAGGCTGCGTACATCGACCCCCCCCCCCCCCCGACCCTACTTATGCGGGAGCCCTTGGAGGCACTGGGACTGTTGTTATTGTTGTTGTTGTTGTTGTATTCTAGCTCTAAGATTTTCAAAATGAATCATATATTCCTTCACAGAGGTGGTTTGAGTTACCTTGTTAAAGTGATCCACCACATCGCCCAGATCCTCATCACCATACCTCTCACAAAATTCATCACCAAACTCATACCATGTAATGTCAAGATTACTGAGAATCTAACTGTGAAACCATACCTCATGATCATCTTGCAAATGCATTGCAGCTAGTTTCACCTTTTCCGCATCCATCACATGGTAAAAGTGGAAGTATCTCTCACACCTTCTTATTCAATACTGCGGATGTGATCCCTTAGAAGTATCAATTTCGACCCACCACTCCTGGCCAAAGTGGTAGCCTCGATTCTCTCCTTAGATATTTAAGGATGCCTCTGATCAATACACCTTCCCTACTGACTAGCTGGTGTTAAGACTCCGGCTCCTGATTGACGATCAAGCTACTGTCTTAAATCATTCATCTGCTTCTGCATTTGCTGATTCGAATTACTATTATTATTCAATTCCTGTTGAAAACCTGCCATTTTTGCTATTAATTGTACATTTTAGCTATCACTGACTCCAAACCCCGACCTTGATTAGAATTTACTCCTGCAGCGACTCCAACATAAGTTCCAGGTGCAACACCAGCTCCTGCAGCTGCATTTGCAGCAGCACCAGCTTAAGTTGTAACTCCTCCATGCATTGTCACAGCTTGGACTAAATTGTCACTAGTTATGATCTAGTAACACTTACTGAGTGAAGAAAAAAAATGAATTGAGATTGCTATAATTGATCAGTAGTAGCAATTCAATCAAATAAGCTGTAGTTCAATTCAACCAACCTAATCAAACTATGATACCAATTGTTATGATTCAAGATCAATCTTGAATAATAACATAGGAAAGGTGAAGAATTATAGTGCAGGTGAGAAGATAATTAGAGAATTAGATGATAATTAGAGAGAGTTAGGGTTGAGAGAAGAACAATTCAATCTTATCATTCATCAATGAAGAGTCTTATAATACAAGCTAAACTCTTATACTAAGGAACACATAAGCTGGTTGGAACCAAAATATCTAAAGATACGATGAATCTAACCAACTTAACTACCAAGGACATGTTATGTTTCTTAGTTGTTTTTGTAAGGTTTGAATTGTGTTTTAGGCCCCAAAGTCGGTTAGTAGTTGGCGCGGTTGGTCAGTTTTGGCGGCTGGTTTGAGTCGGTTGGGGGGATGAATTCAATGTATCTAGCTTCCTATAAATAGGTTGATCTTGTGTAATTCCAATTCACTCAATGAAAATTAATCAATCTCTTTGAGATTACCTTCTCTTTCTCATCTATCTCTCTCTCTATTTTCTCATCTCCTTCACTTCTCTCTCGTCTCTTATTCTATCCTTCTTAGTTAAGATCATGATTTAATCTCGATCTTAACAATTGGTATCAGAGCCTCGTTGGCCTCCAATTGAAACAAAATTGACATCAAATATTCCGAGATCATTACAATTGCTGAGGAGTTCAAATGTTTTTTGAAATTCTGAGGATAGAGCTCACAATTATTGAATTGATCTTACAAAATTAAAAAAAATAGTACATATACAATTGAATCTTAGTAACTACTGTGGATCCAAACGCAATGGCATTGACTGGTGGAGTTGTCACCAGATCAGCAGCAGCCAAACCAACGGCTAATGCTACCTATGCTGATGTGGTTGGCAGTAGTGGTACAACAGGACAGGAAACAGTGTCAATGGCACAGTTTGAGAGTCGGATCAATGCAATGTTTGAGCTGATTCAAAAATCTAATGCTGATGTAATACAGAAATTGAATCAGCAGATCGATGTGAAGGTTGATCAACAAACTTAGCAGGTGGAGGCTAAAATTCAGCAGGTAGAGGTCAAAATTACAGATCAGGTCGCACGACAATCTCAGGATTTGGAGGAAAGGTTTAACTAGCGATTTGAACAGCTGGAACTGAAGTTAACTGAGAATAGGGAGCAGTTTAGAAGGCCATATCCTCCTGTTGTTCCTAATTCGTTATTACCTGCCAGTTTGCTGAAAGCAACACATTCGGTGAGGTCCTTTGATGGAATGAGGCAGAATGATCACACTCCAGTAGTTAATGCTGATGTTAATGAAATAACTCCAGATCGAATTCAGGAGGTTGAGATGACTGCTGATAAGCAAGGCCAAAGTGAGCAAGTGCTGTCACGATCTTCAAATTGGAATGCAGGACCTGGTATACGAGCCACTAACATGGATAGACTGCCTAATCTTTTGCCTCAGCAGCGTTCAGGCAGCAATGAGGAGTCATCCAATGACCCATAACCACAGACAACCTCAGGTGCAGATTGATGCCTTTGAGGGAAAATGACCTCACTCTTGGCTAAGGAGGTGTGAACGTTACTTCCATTTTTATCACATTGATGAGTCAGAAAAGGGGCAAATTGATGCTGTGTATTTGCTTGGTGATCATGAGGTGTGGTTCTATAGCTTGTTAAGAAGTAAACCTTCCATTACATGGAATGAGTTTGCAAAGGCCTTGTGTGCTCGGTATAGTGATGAGGATGGTAGTGATTTTGTGGATAAATTCAATAAAGTTAAGCAAGAGACGACTGTGAAGGATTACATGACCAGATTTGAGAATCTTTGTGCCAGCATTGTAACTGAAATTGAGGCCTCCGAGTCTTATTACGTATCAACTTTTATAAGCGGTTTGAAGCCTAAGTTGAAGAACTTGGTTAAAGCCGTTGATCCTATTGATTTGTCTGTGGCTTTTGCTAAAGCTAAGCTTTATGAAGCAATAGGTCTAGCATCAGGTGATACTTCCAGATCTCATGGAAGCAGCTCCCAATTTCAGCAAGGCAAAATTAGATCCAATAGAACAAATGGCAGACAGCAACAGAAATTGTGTTATCGATGCAATCAACCTTTTCAATTTGGCCATAAGTGTAATCCCAAGTTTCTCATGAGTGCTGAAGGAACTAATGCTGGAGAGTTTACTGATGAGGGGGAAATTGCAGAGGAAGGAATTGAATCAGATCAGGAAAGTGAGGAAAGTTTGGACAATGCTGCAGTAGAGATTTCAGTTAAAGCTTTGACAGGTAATGGGGCTCATAGCACGATCCGAATCAAAGGGAAGGCTGGCAAAAGGTCTATTATCATTCTCATTGATAGTGGGAGTACTCATAGCTTTGTTGACCCCAAAGTGGTCAAGAAAGTTGGCCATGAAGTGATAAAAACACATCCTCTCGCCGTTACCGTGGCTGATGGAAAGTCATTAACTACTCAGAACAAATGCCAAGGGTTCTCTTGGCTGATGCAAGATCGCAAGTTCAGCTATGACTTTAGAATCCTTCCTTTAGGAGGGTGTGATATGGTGCTTGGGGTCTATTGGATGAGAACTTATAGTCCGGTATTGTTTGATTATGCAAATCTCACGGTTTCTTTTGATGTATAAGGCTCTAAGGTCACATTGCAAGGGGTGTCAAAACAAGCTCAATTACAAGTAATGAAGGGAAGTAAGTTGAAGAAGGGCATTCAGAGTTGTGCATACCAGTGGGTTGGCCAGCTGTTTGCTATTTCTTCCACTGAAATGATTGACATTACTGAACCAGAAGTGCAGGCATTGATCACAGAGTTTGAGGATGTGTTCGAGGTGCCCAAGTCCTTACCTCCCAAGAGGAGTTTAGATCATGTAATTCCTCTCAAAGAGCATGCAGAACCGGTGAAGATTAAGCCTTACAAATACCCTCATGCTCAGAAGTCATAGATTGAGAAGTAAGTCGATGAATTGCTTAAGACCAATTTCATACAGGCCTGCCATAGCCCCTTTGCCTCTCCGGTTATTCTTGTTAAGAAAAAGGATGGCACGGCTCGCATGTGTATTGATTATAAGCAACTCAACTCTATGACTATTAAGGACAAGTTTCCTATACCAGTTATAGATGATTTGCTAGATGAGTTGTATGGAGCTCAAGTCTTTTCCAAGCTGGATCTACGGCAAGGATATCATCAAATTAGAGTGGGAGAGCAAGATGTGTACAAGACTGCATTCCAGACACATCATGGACACTTTGCATTCGTGGTCATGCCATTTGGCTTGACAAATGCCCCAGCAACATTTCAGGCCCTTATGAATGATGTCTTCAAACAATTTCTTAGGAGATTTGTGTTGGTTTTCTTTGATGACATCCTGATTTACAGTGCATCGTTTGAGGAGCATTTGAAGCATTTGAGGGAGGTGTTTTTGGTCATGAGGAAGCATAAGTTGTATGCTAAGTTGGCCAAGTGTTCCTTTGCTCAAACTCACTTGTAATATCTTAGCCATGTGATCTTTTGTGAAGGAGTTGCCACCGATCCATTGAAAGTCTAAGCCATGAAGGAATGGGCTGCTCCGGTTACTTTGAAATAATTAAGAGGATTTCTGGGATTAACCGGCTATTACTGCAAATTTGTGGCTAACTATGGTGCCTTAGCCAAGCCACTAACAAATCTGTTGAAGAAAGACTCCTTCAGGTGGTCGGATGAAGGTCAAAAGGCTTTTGATGCCCTCAAAGCTTAAATGTGCAGAGCACCAGTTTTGGCAATGCTCGATTTCTCTTCAAGCTTTGTATTAGAGACTGATACAAGTGGAAGTGGTATTGGGGCAGTGTTATCTCAAGGTGGAAGGCCTATAGCGTACCTCAGCCAAGCATTGAGTGCAAAGCACCAAGCTCTTTCTACATATGAGAAGGAGTACCTTGCCATCTTGCTCGCGGTAGATAAGTGGAGGCACTACTTGGATGGGCATCATTTCCTCATTAAGACTGATCACCAAAGTCTTAAGCACTTGTTAGAGTAGAAGATTGTCACAAGGATACAAAGAAAGGGGCTGATGAAGATGTTGAGGCTTGATTACGACATTGAATACAAGAAAGGGAAGGAGAAATTAGCTGCAGATGCACTGTCATGCAGATTTGAGGACCTTGAGCAAGGCTCTCTTGGGGCTGTTTCCGTGATTTCTCCTGCTTGGATGGAAGAGTTACATCTTCCTTTGCGCAAGAATGTACAGCTGCTGCCATTGTAGGTAAAGCGTGCAATCTGGCTGCTGGTGCACAAATATCTGTGACCCGAGGCATTATCAGAATTCAGGGGAAATTGTATATTGGAACCTCGACTGATCTTAGACACCAAGTTATCAGTGCTGCTCATGATTCTTCATGGGGTGGACATCCAGGCATGGAGGGAACATACCAGAGGTTGAAGGTTCATTTCAGTTGGCCTGGAATGAAGAAAGGGGTGAATAACTTTGTGCAAAGTTGTGAGGTTTGCCAACAAACCAAACTAGGTGATCATAGGTACCAAGGACTTCTTCAGCCCTTGCCTGTTCCAGAGGGTATTTGGCAAAACATAAGTATGGATTTCATTGAAGGGTTGCCTAAGTCAGAAGGGAAAGAGGTGATCTGGGTTGTAGTTGATAGATTCACTAAATCCGGGCACTTTATTGATTTGGCTCGACCTGTGACTGCTGAGAAGTTAGCTCGTGTGTTTCTAGATAACATCTACAAGCTCCATGGATTGCCCCAATCCATAATTTCTGATAAGGACAAGCTCTTTACAAGTCGGTTTTGGAAGGAGTTGTTTGGCCTTTTGGGAACGACCTTAGCACTTAGTTCTTCCTACCACCCTCAGACTGACGGTCAGACGGAGAGGGTCAACCAATGCATTGAGCAATACCTTAGAAGCATGGTGTTTAGTCATCCCAAGGTATGGGGAAGATGGCTTTCCTTGGCGGAGTTTTGGTATAATACTCATTTCCATGCTTCAATTGGTACTACACCCTTCAAGGCATTGTATGGGTACGATCCTCCAACTCCCTTGATGTTGCAAGGAGCTAGGGCAAATGTGGCTGAGGTCAAGGAGTTGCTGCATCAGAGGGAACATATTATGCAGCAGCTGAAGCATAATCTCAGTGAATCCCAAGCCCGAATGAAGTTGTATGCAGATAAGAAGAGAGTTGATCAAAATTTTGATGTGGGAGATATGGTATACCTGAAATTGCAGCCATATAGGCAATCAACAGCAGCAGTGAGGAAAAACATTAAGCTTTGTGTAAGATTTTTTGGGCCTTACAAGGTTTTGGAGAGAATTGGCAAGGTGGCCTACAAGTTGGAGCTTCCACCTGATTCTTACATTCACCCGGTCTTTCATGTTTCACTTCTTAAAAAACAGGTCAAGGAGGGACTCAGCTCATCTCCAAGTCCTTCGGAGGTAGGATCCAATGGCTCGTTGATCTTGCAGCCAGCTGCAGTAGTAGAGCAGAAGCAGGGTGCAGCAGGTGATTCCACAGGTCAGGAAGTTCAAGTGAGCTGGAGCAACTTGGATGAATCGTTGACCACATGGGAAGCAAAGCGTTTCTTGATGAGTCAATTTCCTTCTTTTCATTCTTAAGGACAAGAATGTTTTAAGGGGAGGGGATTGTTATGTTTCTTAGTTGTTTTTGATGTAATAAGGTGCTTTATGCTTGTAAGGTTTGAATTGTGTTTTAGGCGCCAAAGTCGGTTAGTAGTTGGCGTGGTTGGTCAGTTTTGGCAGCTGGTTTGAGTCGGTTGGGGGGATGAATTTAATGTATCTAGCTTCCTATAAATAGGTTGATCTTGTGTAATTCCAATTCATTCAATGAAAATTAATCAATCTCTTTGAGATTACCTTCTCTCTCTCATCTAACTCTCTCTCTATTTTCTCATCTCCTTCACTTCTCTCTCATCTCTTATTCTATCCTTCTTAGGTTAAGATCAAGATTTAATCTCGATCTTAACAGGACACTAGCCAAGCCTTTCCTGCCATACAGCCATTTGAAATTACATGAATTGCCCTTATAATGACCTCCTCTAAACTTGAATCATGACATACTTCCCCCTCCTTTTCACTTCAGTTCAATAGGGGCTTATATGGTTTCTTTAAAGGGAACAAGGGCTTGAGACAAGGGAACCCGATTTCTCCTCATCTATTCATATTACGTATGGAGTACCTATCACGTATGCTTCCAAAGATGGGGCGAGAAAAGGATTTCTCTTTTCATCCTATGTGTAAGAAGCTGGGTATTACCCATCTTACTTTTTCAGATGATTTTTTGCTTTTTGCGAGAGGTGATAGTAAATTTGTACAGTCCCTCTGGAAAACTGTGCCTCACTTCGTGGGGGCGTCAGGATTAGAGCCTAATGCACTTAAATCTAGAATTTGTTTCGCCGGGATAACACGTGATGAAAGGCGCAACATTTTTCAGGGTGTTGGTTTTGAGGAGCTTTGCCTTCCTTTTCGATACCTTAGAATCCCTATTGCTAGATCTCGGTTACTTGTGGTCATTATGGTCCATTGGTTCAGAAAATAGGTGATAAAATCAGCGTTTGGAAAATGAGGGTGTTGTTTATAGCTGGGCATCTAGAACTCCTTAAATCAATTGCGGGTGGTATACTTGGCTATTGGTGTAATGTGTTTCTTCTTCCCTATTCAGTTATTCAACAAGCTTAATCAATCTGTTCATATTTTCTATGGCATGGGGAGGGGGGGATATTAGTGGTCATTACATGGCCCCGATCACATGGAGTCGGGTATGCCTTCTAAGGAAAAAGGTGGGCTCGAGATCAAGCAGCTTGGAACTTGGAATATGTCCTGTTTTATAAAACTTCTTTGGGATATTCATCTTAAGAGAGACTCACTATGGGTGAAAAGGATGCATGACTTTTATACGAAGGGAGAGAGTATTTGGACGATTAAGAGCCGGGTTCATGATTCTGCTTTTTGGATGGCTTTTCTTAAATGTAGATATTATTGGATCGATATTCATGGTGATGTTGAGGGAGCCATTCGGGTATTTCAAATGTGGGCTTCAAATAGTAAGGTTCAAGTCAGCTGCATTTGTGAGTGGGTGCAGGTTCGAGTCGTATTTCGCATTGGCGTCACTCAGTTTGGTGGGCTACTATAGCTAGACATGCTTTTTGCTTATGGAAGACACTCTCAGCAGGACTTCTCACGCATAACCGTCTCCGCAGGATTGGTTGGGTTCTCCCGAGTCGCTGTGCTCTATGTGAGCATGCTTCTAAGTCCCTGGAATATATTTTCTTTGAATCTTATTTTTCATTTCAGATTTTGGAGAGGGTGGCGATCCAATTCCAGATGGTCCTGAGAAGAGAGTTTCGGAAAATTATGGAGTGGTTTGGATCACAGGCGCGTAATCGGCTTAGGTGTAGCATTGTAAAGCGAATTACAATTGCCGTTATTGTTTACAATATTTGCCTTGAAAGGAAAACAAAAAATTATCAGAATTGTAAGAGAGGGGAGGATGAGTTATGTAGATCCATAGTATTCCAAGTTTAATGTCAGTTTAACTTCTTGTATGGGGACTAAGTATTAGGGTGGTATTTGGGTGGGGGATTTTCTTTGGATCTCTATGACTCTTTATACTCTAGTTTCATTTTTAAGCAATATATCAGTTCCTGCTATTTGGCAAAAAAAAATGACAAGTCTTTGATAATTTACGGTATGTAGCCTATGCTGACACTAAAAATTAGAAACGCAATAAGGTGAGTTCGTAATATATTGATGATGAACGCCATCTGAGGATGTCGTTGTTGAGGTGTAAATGTCGTTACTACATATGTTCTACCCTTAAATTTGCGAATTAGTTTTAAGGACTCAGCGATCCTTTAATGTGTGTTACTTTGTTGATCGCAACCATTGCTAGATCGAATAGGCTATGAAAGAAGTTCTAGACTATTTGTAAGAGAGTTTAAGACTATTTTGAAATAAGTTATCTCGAGTATTGAACTAGTTCATCCCTATTGTTATCCATTTAGATTGCTATATTCTCAATGGTTTTTACCATTGAGTTGTCATTTATGCTCGCATGTCATCAGCTTTCATTTCGACTAGGGTGGCTATAGCTACCTTCACTATCCTCGAGATGTTTGAGGAAGCATTTTTTATTTTCTGATGTCAATACTCATGTCGAGCATGCTTTGTGATGGTAGAGAGGTAGTTTTCGAGGTTTGGAGTTATCAACTACGTGTTGTAATAGAATATATATATGAAGCTTAACTTCTTGAAGTAAGTTAAAGATTTAGCGTAAAATCTCTATTTTCCGAAAATTTCGATTTGTAGAGTCAGTGTACCAAAATTGCATTAAACTTTTTCTGTGCATATCCTCATATCTTTTTATGATTGTTTTCTTTTAAGTATCAAATTTTTAAGAGAAGAGGAAGAATTGAGAGGCTTAGTGAGGGAAGATATTATCATATTCCCTTACAAAGTTTGGTTTTGCAGATAAAGGAACAAGAATAACAAGGAACACAAGGATCAGGTGCATTTGCCAAACATGGTTTTTGGTTACTTTGTTTGCGATTATAATGATGGATAATAAGTGCTTAAAGCTAAGCGGATAAAAATGAAATCCTACACTACTGAGTGCTTACCAATAGTGGTACCCAACTAGCAGAAACTAGATCAAAGTGTGAGTTGCTCAAATACAACAACGGGCTTGGCCTACATTGGACTTTCCTACTAGAAATATTTTATGGATTTATGATGAGTGACAAAGTTTTCTAGTTATAGTTCGATTTCTGACGGGTAAGAAAGTCTTCTAGGTATGTCACAATTTTGTATAACGTGACGTGATTGAGGATAAAGTCATGTAGTCCAAAAATGATATCCATCACCAAGATAAGGAAATCGAGGTTGTGAATTGGGATGAAGTCTCCCATTCTAAAAATGATTTACACCATCAAGTTAAGAAAATAATTGAGGTGAAATCCCCTAATCGTTAAGTGATTTATGCCATTAAGATAAGAAAATGACTGAGGCGAAGTACCCCCAGTCCTAAAATAATTTACATTATCAAGACAAGGAAATGATTGAGGCAAAATCTCCCAATCCTTAAGTGATTTACGCCATCCAGATAAGGAAACGACTGAGGCGTAGTTCCCCCAGCCCTAAAATAATTTACACTATCAAGACAAGGAAATGATTGAGGCAAAATCTCCCAGTCCTTAAGTGATTTACGCCATCAAGATAAGGAAACGACTGAGGTGAAGTTTCCTAGTCCTAAAATGATTTACACTATCATAATAAGAAAATGACTAAGGTGAAGTCCCCTAATCCTTAAATGATTTACACTATCAAGGGAAGGAAATGACTAAGGCAAAGTCCCCTAGTCCTTAAATGATCTACACCATAAGGAAATGACTGAGATGAAGTCCATCCAGTCCTAAAAGGATTTACACTATTATAATAAGGAAATGACTGAGGTGAAGTCCCCTAGTTCTAAAATGATAATAATGAAATGACTAATGCGAAGTTTTTCCAGTCCTAAAATGATTTATGCTATTAAGACAAGGAAATGACTGAGGCAAGGTCCCCTAGTCCTAAACTAATTTATACCACCATATTAAAGAAATGTCTGAGGGGAAGGCCCACAGTCTTAAAATGATTCATAACACCATAATAAGGAAAGGGTTGAGGCGAAGTTCCCTAATCCTAAAATGATTTATACTATCATAATAAGGAAATGAGTAAGGTGAAGTCCTCCAGTCCCAAATGATTCATACCACCATAATAAGGAAATAACTGAGGCAAAGTCCCCCATGCTTATAATATAAGGGGTGTCTTGTTAGGCGAATAATTTATACGGATTAGCTAGTTATAAAAGGTTTGAAGATTATACTTATTTTGGGTTTTAAGCACGGTAAATACTCGCTCATTACCTACACGCCAGTATATATTCACCCGGTATTTACATGCCCGGTACTTATAGCC
Source organism: Simmondsia chinensis (assembly GCA_018398585.1). Lineage (NCBI taxonomy): Eukaryota > Viridiplantae > Streptophyta > Magnoliopsida > Caryophyllales > Simmondsiaceae > Simmondsia > Simmondsia chinensis. The sequence continues at coordinate 29,379,627 of JAGTTD010000010.1, read as the reverse complement.
TCGATACTATAAATGTGAAGAGCAAGTAATTAATATATAAAAATTAGGTAACAATAAACTAGACTTAGGCTACAAAACCGAACCCGAAAATACCAAATAAGCCAATTACCCTGAGAGATGCCATGTGTCATGTGGTTACACGTGGCAAAAAAAAGAGGAGTCCACCCCATTTTCTAAAAGGGGTGGACGTGCCCTCATATTGAAAAGGGAGAATTTATAAAAGAAAGGGATATACATGAGGGAAAGGGGGGTCCATAAAAGGAGGAGATACATGATGAATGAGGGAGGCATCTTGATTCTCTCCCACTTGCATAAGATGAAAGGAAGAATATTCATCCAAGTCAGGCAAACATTACACGCCTCATATCTTCCTTTCTCTTCCACAATCACCTCTTCTAAGTAATAATCATTCGAGCCTCCTACTCCTCTTATACTAAGTATTTTATATCTATTTATTATCAACCTTTGTTATTATTTAAGATATTGATACTGACATGAGCATCAGAGGGGTCCGTCATGGTTATCGCACGGGCCTCTCTAACCATTTGTTTAGTCTTACTGGAAATATCAAGTCAGGGGTATAGCTAGAGCTTGAGTTCAGTCATCCTAAAGAATCCCACCTCATACAAAATTCCAAAATGATGTATAAGCACACTAACCCCAAAATCAAAAATAGATTGGGGCCGACTGTGGGAAGGATCATAGCTCACACATTGCTTGGTGTTCCTTATGAGATTCAAATATTTTTAACATCGGGTGAGTTATTTGGACGAAATCAAGTGTTAAACTTTATTTCTCATATCCTTGTGGTTAAAAAAAGCTTGCCTAGTCTTGTACAAATTGAAAGTGCATACGGGTAAATACAGCCACAAGGCCAATATGGTTAGCATAAGTGCTATGAAACTTGGTCAACAAACATAATCATGATGCGTTATTTGTTGTATGATTCAAATATTTCTCCTAGTTTGGTATTTCCTGTAAGATTCAAATATTTTTAGCAGTAGATAGCTTAATTTTTAGTATCTTTTTATCTCTTCAGCATTTAAGAATAAGCCCACTTAGGTAAAAAGTAGCCAAAGAAGCTCTTTAATATACAAAGAGATATGCTTGAATAAATTAAGTACTTTCATAGTCTTTTTACCTCTTTTATAAATTTTCTTTGAGAAAAAAATTTTAAAAATTATTATAAACACCTAGAACTCTTCAAGAGCATTGTTTTGATATATAACACGATCCATAACTCCTCATGGATTGAAAGTTATGCCTATTTTAAGTTGCAAGATAAGTTATATATTCAATATGTGCGGTACAGACTCGCCCAATATTTTGTACATTATCTTGGATCAAAAATTCCAACAATCATCATAATTGCATAGAATGCTTCAAGAGCTTCATTTTGATATACAATTCGATCTGTAACTCCTCAAGAATTCAAAGTTATACTCGTTTTAAGTTACAAGGTAAGTTATATAACCAATATGCACGATACACATCCGCCTCATCTTTAATACATTTTCTTAGATAAAATGCTCAAAAATACATCATAACTATGTAGAGATCTTCAAGATCTTTGTTTTGATAGGTAATTCAATCTATAAATCTTCGCAGATCGAAAGTTACGCTCGTTTTAAGTTATAAGGTCAGGTTACCTAACCATTGCCGGCATGATACACGCCCACCACCACCGAGCGTCAACCTACATGCCCACCACCACTAGGCATCACACTACACGCCATCCAACCCGGTGTCATCCATTACTCGCCGTGTTCGGTTACCTGTCGTGTCCTTACAAGCCACATTTCTTACAAGGCGTATTTAAGGTTACAAGCTTTGTATCATTTAATGTTACAAGTCATGTTTAATGTTACAAGGCATGTTTCTTACAAGCCATATTTCAGGTTACAAGCCTTGTTTCATTTAAGGTTACGAGCCATGTTTAAGGTTTCAAGCCTTTTTTCATTTAAGGTTACAAGCCATGTTTATAGTTACAAGCCTTGTCTCATTTAAAGCATGTTTGGTAAGGGGTTAACAAGGATTAATAGTTACAGGGGTAATAATTGCACCCGTTTTAACCCTGTTTGGTTTCTCATTTACATTCAAGCCATAAAAAATTTTACCCACAAGTGTAAGGTTGAAACAATTGCACTACCCCCTCCTAGTGTAATATTTACAACAAGGGAAGGGGTAAAAAATTTTTGAAGTTATTTTTTGGCTATAAAAATATATTTTATATATTTAAAAGATCATTTGAAAATTTAATAAAATGTTTTAAATATTTTAATATTAGAAATTATTTTTAAAATTTAGAAAATATTTGAAATATATAATAAATATTATAAATATGATTATAATAGTTATATATTTAAAAAATATTGTAAATGTAAAATATAAAAAATATGTATAAAAATTCAATAGTTAAAATAAAACAACAACAACAATAATAACAATAAAACCAGTGCCACAAAGGGCTCCCGCATAAGAAGGGTCTGGGGAACAGATGTACGCAGCCTTCCCCCTTCCAGGAGCTGTCCTGAAGAGAGGCTATTTCTGAAGACCCCCAACCTGATATGCTAATCTGCAGCATCAAAGCCTGGCAGCCTGGCAACAATAGAGTGATAAGCGTATGAGTCAAGTAAAGCAAAAGACAGACATTACAAGTAAACTCAATGCAAGAAAGCTAGGCGAATAATAGGCAGAGAAATGGCATTTGCAGTTGTAGTTTGCACATAAACAATTAGTAAATATATAGTAGAGAGTAAATCAGGAGATCAAACATGCACATAAGTGCACCAAAGAGGAAGTAAAAGGCCTAAAAACAGCGGTGATACCACTAATAAACTAGACTATCCCACTCTAAGCTGCTACATCTGCTACCCCTATGCTAACCCTCCATTGGGCTCTATCTAAGGCCATCTCCTCTGGAAAGTTTAGGTGAGTGAGGTCTTGTCTGATTGTCTCCAACCATCTCTTTTAAAAGTATTAAAATACTTTCAAAAAAATATTGCATATATTTACAAAATATTTTTTATATTGACAAAAATATTTTATACATTTATAAAATTATTTCAAATATTTAAAAAAAAATTCAAAGATTTGAAAAGTACATTAAATATTCATAAAAAATAATAGAAAGTAAGAGAGATCTACTATGGTGACATTGGTGGTGAGCGGAGGTCAACAACAATAGCGATATTGGTGGGATTAGGTTATCAGAATTATAGTAGGATTATCTTATTTTTTTTAAAAATTTAAATTGTTTTAAATATTTAAAGCACTGTTCATTATACAAGGGTATTGTTTCCCAATATTTTGATAAATAGTTAATTTTCCATTGTAATTAAATTTAAATAAATTTTAAAAAATAATATAAGAAATGAAATAACATATCAAGGATAAAAGAAATATGTTACACTCAAACCAAAACAAAGAAAGATTCACAGGTTAATGTTTACTCTAAAACTTGTCCAACTAAACAAGATAAAAGGAAAGTTTCTTCATGGGGTAAAAGTTACCCCATTAAAAATTGTACCATTAAAGATTACCCCCCTTTTTGATCCAAAACCAAACATGTCCTACATGTTACGAGCTATGTTTTTTACAAGCCATGTTTATGATTACAAGCCTTGTTTCATTGAAGGTTACAAGCCATATTTAATGTTACAAGCCTTATTTCTCTTAAGGTTACAAGCCATGTTTAAGGCTAGAAACCTTGTTTCATTCAAAGGTTACAACTTACAAGCCTTGTTCCATTTAAGTTTACAAGTCATGTTTAATGTTACAAGGCATGTTTCTTACAAGCCCTCTTCATAATTACAGGCCTTGTTTCACTTAAGATTACATGCCCTGTTCGGCTACCTGCCATGTCCATCTACACGCCATATTCTGCTACACGCTACATCCCGCTACAAGTCGTGTTCAGCTATCCACCGTGTTACAGTACAAACCATGTGTGCGCTACCCGTCGACCTTGGTTACACGCCTACCGGGGATTACCCCCCGACATCACATGACCTGCCTACTATAGTATTACTTGCCTACCACTAGCGTCATGTTATACATTTATCACCATTGGCATCATGTTACATTCCTACCAAGCTTACAAGCCTACTGGAGTCTATTTGCCTACCGATGTTACTTGACCACCAGAACTATACGCTTACCATGGTCAACCGTCAACGTCATCCTTGACTCAACGTCATCCATCACCAAAGACCACCACTTGACACTTTGCATTCGGACATCATTTAACTGTTCACACGCAATGCACTACACGACTTTCGTATTATGAGATTCACATTCAACCACCGCTAGCCACGATCCATCTGTTGTCGCTCCTTTTCCATACTCAACCACCGTGATTCACGCACAACCATCGCAACACGGTGTCGTGCATAAAACCACCACCACCATGTTACTGGTGCACCAACCAGCACCAATACCATTACATCGTCCGTGCGCCACCATCGATCTGCACACCACCTGCAACCTACACCAACTACCATTGGTTCGTGTCTTCGCCACTACGAGCGCTAGCCACCACCATGCTACAATAGCCTACCCCCAATGACTCTCTATCTGTCATTGAACCTAGATTGAATCAATTTTTATTACGATCTCTAGTTAATTAAGCCCTAAATGGATCAATATTCATCTACGATCTTACTTTAATTCAACCCTAAAGGGTTAATTTTAACTACAATCTCAATTCAGTTCAACCCTAAGTGGGTCAATTTTCATTATAATCTTAGCTCAATTCAACCTTAAATAGTTTAATTTTCATTACACTCTTAGTTTAATTCAACCCTAACAAAGGAATTAATTTTCATTACACTCTTAGTTTAATTCAACCCTAATAAAGGAATTAATTTTCATTACTATTTTAGTTTAATTCAATCCTAACTAGGTCAATTTTCATGATAGTTTTAACTTAATTCAACCCCAAATGGGTTAATTTTTGTCACAATATCAGTTTAGTTCAAGCCTAATCGAGCCAATTTTTGTTACAATCTCTAGTCAATTCAACCCTAAATGAGTTAATTTTTATCACAATCTTAGTTTAGCTTAACTTTGATTGAGTTAACCTTTTTTACAATCTCTATTCAATTTAACCTTAAACGAGTCAATTTTCATCACAATCTCAGTTCAGTTCAACCCCGACTAAACTAATTTTCGTCACAATCTCAGTCTAGTTCAACCATGATTGAACCAATTGTTGTTACAATTCCTATTCAAATTAAACCCTAATCTACTCCATTTTCATTAGAATCCTACTCCAAGACAAGTTTAAGTAGGCCAATTTTTAATAATTCTTGTTCGACATCGTTATAATTCCTAAATTTTGATTGAATCAATTATTGCCACATCTTTAGTTCATATGAATCCCAAACGAATCACCATTCGCTAGAATTTCAATCTTTTCAAATCCTGATTGTGTCATCTTTAATGACCTTATTCATTCCAACTCTGACAAAATTAATCTTTGTTATAATTCTGATCTGATGGATTTTTAATTGAATCAACTTTTGCAACAATTTTCAGTATAGCTAAACTACACTTACGTGCACTCTCATTATGATTTCTAGTTCAACTAAGCCATGCCAAAGTTAGTTTCTCGCTATAATTTCGTCTTTGAAGCCTTCAGTTGCAAAATACTTAAGTATCCTCGGATAGGAGTGTAGCTATAAGTATAGATAGAATTTTTACTCTTTGAATTTCTATATATTTAGACACTTCTTTGATGTTAACGTTAACTTTCCTGTTGGGTTATGCCCAAAATTTTGAGTTAATAAGAACCAAACAAGCTTAAGGTCTTAAAATCTATATGCAATTAAAGGCGATGATATTAGAGGCTAAGATAAGAAAATATTAAACAAGAACTATGCTGATGAAGAAGTGATTAGGATTCTAACAAAGAGGAGCAAAGCACAACTTAAAGCAACACTCAATCGTTACAACAATGAATATGGCAATGCCATTACCAAGGATCTGAAGCATGACCTGAAGGAAGTATTTCTCAAACTGCTCAGAGCAATAATCAAATGCTTAATATTACCCTAAAATTGCTTCAAGAAGGCTCTTCATCTAGCCATCACCTGAAACGGACAATTCCTTAAATGGGCGCACAAGGCATCATCATTGCCCGTAAGATTTTATAGCTACTCGGCATGTGCCAACATGCCTCCTACAAGGCACTAGAAAATATTAATAAATCAAAAAGATGGAATCTCATTATACCTGGCCTACTTCATAAGTTGCGCGATGTCACCATTCCTCGAGATTTGACATCAATATATGCTAAGCACCTTTTAAAGATTGCTACATTAGAAAACAATAAAGAATTGGAGACAAAATCCACTTCATAAATAGTGAGGACTGAGAAACTTGGCCTCGTCCATGATTCTCTTTTTATGGTGGTGCACGAATCATTTTAAGGGGCTGAGAGACTTCGCCCCTATCACAAATTGGATTTCATTTCCTTAACGGCGGCAATGAATCATTTGGGGACGAGGGGAATTCACCTCAGTTATGAATTAGATTTCATTGCTTTATCTTGGTGGCATGAATCATTTTAAATTAGGGGACTTTGCCTTAGACATGAATTGGACTTCATGTCCGTCTCAGTGGCGTAAATCATTCTTAGACTGGGGGACATCACCTCAGTCATGAATTGGATTTTATGTCGTTAATAGTGACGTAAATCATTCTTGGATTGAGGGACTTCACCTCAATCATAAATTGGATTTCATGTCCTTATCTTGGTGGTGTAAATTATTTTTAAGGCTGGAGGACTTCGGCCTATTCATAGCCCAAACTTTATTTTAGTGGTAGGATAAATAATTCTTAGATTAAAGGACTTTGCCTCAGTCTTGAATTGGACTTCACATACTTATCCTGGTAGTGTAAACCATTTTTAAGGCTTGGGAATTTCGCCCCTATTCATAGCCTAAACTTCATTTAAATGGTGGGATAAATCATTTGTAGATAGGGGAACTTCGCCCCAATTCATAGCTGAGACTTTCTTATCTTGGTGGCATAAAGAATAGGGGACTTCACCCACGGGTCATAGTTTAGACATCATTTGAGTCACAAATGGTAAATCATTCCAAAATTGAGAGGCTTCACAATCAACAATAAGTGAGAGTACATTTCTTTCCCACAATGCAAATTATGTCAGAGCAACTACAAGTTGGGAACTACTCATCCATGAGATACAATCCCTTTCAAAGATGGTGAGCTTCACCTCCATCATGTCATGTAACACAACACGTGACATATTTGCTAGACTTCTTTACTCGTTACAAGAAGAAGATCGAACTGCAATTAGGAGACTTAGCCGCTTATCACGACCCGATAAAACATTCCTAACTAGAAAGTCCAACATGGACCACCAATGTTACCGCGCTTAAGCAACCCACACTCTAACCAATCTTTTGCTAAGTTATTTTGTATCACCACTGGTCAACAACTTAGTCAGAGCAGTGCAAAATGTTGTTTTTATCCACCAAGCCACCTTCATTATCACCGACATATTGACCAAATGCTATATTTGGTAAACGCACCTTATCCTTCTATTTCTTGTTATTCTTGTTTGTTTATCCAAAAAACCAAATTATATAAGAGATATTGATAATATCTTCCGTCATTAAGTTTCTTAACTCCTTCTCTTCTCCTAGATATTCAATGCTTAAGAAATGATAGTTAAGAATGGATGTAGGAGTACGTGCGGATAAACTTTAGCACGAATCCTATGTATTATAGCTCTATGAACCAAACTCTTCGGAAAATAAAAAGTATTGATCTAAGTCATCCCTAACTTACATCAATCAAGCATCGCATACATTCTATTGCAATACATAGTTGATAACTCTGAGCCTTGAAAACAACTTGTCTTCAAGCACATACCTGACATGAGAATTGGCATTAGAAAATCAAAAATACTTCCTCGAACATCTCAAAGATAATACAAGTAGCTAATGCCACCCTACTGGAGATAAAAAAAACCACAAGACTAGTGACGTACGGGCATAAATGAAAACTCAATAGTAAAAACTTTTTCAGAATGTGGCAATTTGAACAGAATAACAATATGGATGAACTAGTTCAATACCTATGATAACCTATTTCAAAATAGTCTTAAGCTTTCTCATGAATAGTCTAAAACTTCCTTCATTGCCTATTCAATTTAACAATAATTGCTATCGTCAAGGTAATATTTAATAAAGGATCATTTAAGTCTTAAAACAAATTTGCAATCTAATAACAAAAATAATGTATGCCAAAAAATATTTACGATTTGACAATTACATCCTTAGATGCTTTTTGTCATTAGTCTATAACATTACAAACTCACCTTGTTGCATTTCCAATATCCAGAGTCAACATAAATGTCATGATACAAAAATACAAAAGGCTCGTGTTATTGAGGCACGCATTAAGCATTAATGCTTATCATCGAGGCATTAACAACGGATTATGTGGTTATCCATGAATCACATTCTTCAAGTATTATTCGCATATGAAATGCATCTTATGAATGCTACTAATGACTATTTACGCAAGTGCCTACTTATAACCGCTCAACATGAGTCATGCCAAGCTTATTAGTTCATAGATAAACTTTGAGGACAACCAAATGTTGGCCATGGAAATCCTTTAAGGATGATATACCATAAGTTTATTACTTAGCAGGTAATAGCCTTAGAAGAGTATTATTTCTAACAACTTATCTTTATTTTGATGTTTATCCTTAGCGGATTCATTACCAAACAAGTGTATTATATTGACCCGTTTGCTTTGGTTTGTTGCCGTGGTTATGCTTGGCTTTATCCAGGTATCTTATACATGACACCTGATGGCTATCCAAGTACGCACTTAACACCATGGTCCGCCCTGGTGCAATCACCTGCAACGGGTGCAATACTCATTACCATGGTCTACTATGGTGCAATCACCCGCAATGGGTGCAATACTTATCACCATGGCCTACTCTAGTGTAATAACCTGTAACAGGTGCAATACTTATCACCATGGTTTGCCCTGATGAAATCACCCAGAATGGGTGCAATACTTTTCACCATGGTTCGCCATGATGCAATCACCCGCAACGGGTACAATACCCACCACCATGGTCTTCCTTAGTGCAATCGCCCACAATGGGTACAATACCCATCACCATGGTCCCCCTTGGTTCAACCACCTACAAAGGACGTAATATCCAGTATCATGATCCACCCGAGATTTATCTAAGAACAATACACTGAGCACTATTATCTACTTTCCATTTAATACATGCAACTTATAGATTATTACATAGGATCTGCAGGTTTAAGAGATGTGTCAATCTCCATGGTATACAGTTGTTTACTTATATGACAGTTGCATTGTTGACATGCTCATCACCATCAGACCAATATAACATATTTATCAGTCCTTACTCTAGAATGTCAAGGTATACTCACCACCTTAACTTCATTCAGGTATGTTTCACACTTTTTACTTTGGTGGTAAATGAGCAACACAACATATTGGGAACCTTAGTCTCTTCCAAGTGTGTTACACATATAACCTAAATGCTAACCAAGTCTATTGAATCAACCAACTCTGGCTCCGGCCACGCTTGCCTTTCTTATCAAAGTAACTTGAGCTAAATGCATCATACTTGCCACCTTATAGATGTTACTAACTATACACATATACTTAGTTGCTAGTCATGATAGTGATGTCCTTACACGCTTATCACATAAAGCCCAAATCGCGATGGACGCTTACAGGAGTCAAGGAATAGAAAGCTTTACATAGTCTAGTCCCATAATGCCTTCAGAGGCTCAGATTCCTTTAAGCACTTTCATGCCAACAAAAAATGTTGTATTCAAACACATAATGAGTTGAAACGCCCTATTAAAATCCCTAATAGGCTAAACACCCTGTTAAGGTGAACGATGCGTTAAACAACCTACTAAGATTCACGATGGGCTAAACGCCCTGTTAAGGTTCATCATGGGTTATGTGCCCAGTTATGAGATGCTATGGCTTAGACACTCTATTAAGCATCAGATACCTCGTTACTCATCCTGTTTAGGTCGTACGCTCTATTAATTTCGAGTAAAGTCAAAACACATATCAATAACAGCTATGAAGTGCCAAAATAGAATGTCGAATACATCCATTGCTCTGCCAAACATTATGCAATAGCAAACTATGGTTAAAAATTGACGCGTAATGTATTCCATGGTCGACCTTGGAATGACTGAAGTTCGCCCGTGGAGTAGGGGGACTATATTTTATAACATAGGGGGTGTCTTTTTAGGCTAGTAATTTATACGGATCAGCTAGTTATAAAAGGTATATATTTATTTGTAGGTTACACGCACGGTAAATGCTTGCTCAGTACCTACACGCCAGTATATACTCACTTGGTATTTACATGCCCAGTACTTATAGCCTCGATACTATAAATATACCAAGAAAGTAATTAATATGTAAAAATTAGGCAAAAATAAACTAGACTTGGATTAGAAAATCGAACCCGAGGATACCAAATAAGCCAATTACCCTAGGAGTGACACGTGGCAAAAAGAGAGTAGTTCACCTGATTTTGTAGAAGGGGTGGACATGCCTTCGTATTGAAAAGGGGAAATTTATAAAAGAAGTGGATATACATGAGGAAAGGGGGTCTATAAAAGGAGGAGATACATGAAGAATGGTGGAGGCATCTTGATTCTCTCCCACTTGCATAAGAAGAAAGGAAGAACATTTATCCAAGTGAGGCAAACATTACACGCCTCATATCTTCATTCCTCTTCCATGATCACTTCTCCAGGGCAATAATCATTCAAGCCTCCTGCTCTTCTTATGCTAAGTATTTTATATCTATTACGTCTATTTATTACCTACCTTTGTTATTATTTATGATATTGATACTAACTTGAGAGTCGATGGGGTCCCCCATGGATTACCTCATGGGCTCCTCTAACCATTTATTTAATATCTTGCAAGGAATATCAAGTCGTGTGTAGTTAAAGTTTGAGTTCAGCTCATCCTAACGAACCTCACCTCATATCAAGAACCTGGAAAATGTCCTAAGACTAACGAGGGCTTGAACCAAATTGAAGAAATCCTAGGTTCCGAGTACAATGTCGATGACCTTCCCCCAGGAACGGTATTGGGTGCCATGAATTCTTTGTCTAGTGAAATTGGGCCCCTTAAAGAAATGATCAAATCTCTAGTTGTTGCCCAAAGAACTATGTCTCCAGTCCCCACTCCCCCTAATGTATTTCATAGATTGGACCCTAACGGGGTGGATAGTAGTTCCCCTAATGTACCTCATATCGGTGAGACCTCCATTCCTACGGTGGAAAGTTTACAAAAAGAAATTTTGGTACTGCGTAAGACAATTGATGCAGGTACGTTTGGACTTAACAAGAATAACATTAAGGTTCCTACTCCGAAAGCCTTTTGGGGTGAACGTGATGCCAAAACCTTGGAAAACTTCCTTGGGGACATGGAACAATATTTTATGGTTGCCCATGTCCGTGAGGAAGACAAGGTTGTCATGGCATCCATGCACTTGATGGGTGATGCAAAGTTGCGGTGGAGAACTCGTGCGTCAGTGGACCGTGCTGCTGGTCGTGCTGGAACTGGTTCATGGGAGGCCTTGAAGAAAGACCTTGGTGAACAATTCTTCCCAACCAATGCTTCTTGGTTGGCCCGTGAGGCCTTGAAGGACCTCAAACAAAGTGGTTCGGTTCGGGAGTATGTAAATGCTTTTAGTTCGGTAATTTTAGAAATTAAAGATATGTCAGATGAGGACAAACTCTTTAACTTTATTTCGGGTCTTAAACCATGGGCTCAACTAGAGTTGAGACGCCAAAAGGTCCATGACCTTGCCTCTGCTTTAGTTGCGGCTGAGTCATTAATGGACTTTAATGTTGGACATGACTTTAATAAGAAGGATCACTTTAAGAAGGGAAAGAAACATGGCTTTAAGTCCTTTAAAAAAGAGAAGGGTCCTGCCACTGAACCCAACAACATTAAAGTCTCATTCAAAAATGATGGGAATAACAAAGAAAAGGGTCCTAAGTCTATTGCTTGTTTCATATGTAATGGTCCTCACTTTGCAAGGAATTGTCCTAACAAACAACCCTTAAGTGCTGTAGTTCAGCAGGACGATGATGAGGATGAGGATCTTGAGCCATCTCCATCTCATTTGAGGATGAGTTCACTAAAGTTGATGGGCAAAACAGGTTCCGAATGATGCGCAAGTGGCGGGTCGTCCAGGCAGACTAGTGGGCTGCTATTTATGTCCTTGATTTATGCATGTTTTATGGTTATGTTTTGTTTTGGGCTTCGTTGTTTTGGAGGTTCTTGGATGTAATTTTCATTTTGTTTCGATGGCTTTCATTTATGTTGTTTCGATGATCGCTTATCACGGTGTTATATGCCATACCTATATATGTTAATTATACATGCATGAAGGATTATCGAATTTGGGGTTAGTAGTGCATCTAATGGGACTGGGACGCACCCTATTAACAAGATTGAGCCTTGAAAAAAATGAATGATGAATGGTACAACTAACAGAATGTAACCTACTATGTGTGTTAAAGATGAATTAGACAATGTTCAAGCACCTAAAGGACTTGAGTGCATTAAGGACTTGTGGACATTAGTTTGGATGAAACTATGTCAAAACACCAACAGACTTGTATGCGTAAGGAATTTTGCCAGGCCTAGGTGGTGTGTGAACCATGGTCTATTACGAAGCATGATGGGAGCGAGATGTTGCTGGTACCCATGAACGACTAAAGGAACTGGATGGCCTAAGTTAGTTCTTAGGGTACTTACTCTTTCTACCGAAGATGTCAATTCTTTTGGTAGGGAGGTTTGTAAGACCCTTGACATTGGGATACCGCGCACAGGGTGATGCCTGGCGTTAAGCACATCATGACTCAATAAGTGCTCCGACATAGGCACTTGGCGCACAAACCTCTAGTGTTTGAGTGGCTGTTAGCGCTTATGTTTTGGCTGCAACACGGGACATAACGGACCTTGACCCAAGCATGACCCAAGGAGGGGATGCACGCTTGAAGCAGCGCATTGACATAGTAAAGGATCACTAGTCAAGCGCATAATTATGCCCAAGTGGGCACACGTTAGTTGTGCCGCACTAGTTAAGGATGGACCCATGACTAAGTGCAAACGCATGCATTGTGTCAAAATGAGACGGACGTCAATAGGGCACAAGTGTATACACAGTGCACATCCTTTGTAAGGATGAACCGGGCCTAACGAAGATGAGCCTGAGCTTGGCATCTACGGACCGAGGGCCAAGCGCTTGTTGCACTGCACTGAACCAAGGCCCAAGGGTCAGGGGCCTTAGATGCACAAGCGAGGGCAAGGTATGAAAAGCTGAGTCCAAAGCGCATGAGTAGATGCATTGTGCTAGCGTGACAACGGACCTTCACCTAGACGCCATGTGGCACCACCCACCATTCGGAAGCAATCTTCCAAGGAAGTGGAAAAAGTCCTAGACCATCGGGTGTATGGTCAGAGTAAAAAGAACAGGAGACGAGACTTCCTGGTTCTATGGAAAGGCACTCCCTTGACGGAGGCTACGTGGGAACGGGACGTGACTTTCTGGCAATTTGAGGACAAAGTTGAGGAGTACCTTAAGTCCCTTCCGAGGACGTCAGGTCTCTCGGGTGGGGGAGGTTTGTAAGACCCATGACACTCTGGACCGGGGCACAGGTGGGCGCCTTGCGCTTGTGTCGTGACAAATGGGCTGCCATAGGTTGACATCATATGGGCAAGGTACGCACTCAGTTAAGGTGCATTAGGCCTCAATGGACCTAGGCCTAGGTGATGGACAAAGTGGGAACCGAGACAGACGCGGACCCAAGACAGTGTCATGAGGTGGGCCTGGCACGGTCCAGGACAGTGCCATGACAGGGGCCAGGCATGGCCCGGGACAGTGTCATGACAAGGCCCGGGCTTGGCCCCAGACAGTGTCATGACAAGGCCCAGGTTCGGCCCCAGACAGTGTCATGACCAGGCCCTGGCTCGGTCCCAGACAATGTCATGACAAGGACCTAGCACGGTCCTAGACAATGTCAGGACATGGGCGGGGCGCGACCTAGGCAGTGCCATGACAAGGCCCAGGGCACGGCACTGGGCCGGCCTAAGGGCGCAGACGAGTAGCGATAGGCAAAGGCCCAGTGCAGGGCACTGGCCCGGCCCAGGCTCAAGTAGGCCCAATGAGACCCGATGAAGCCCGACCTTGAAGAATGATGAAAAAGAGCACGTAACGCATATTGGAGACGGTCACCAAAGGAAAAGAAGCGGGAATGACCGTTGACCAGTTCAAACGAGGAAAAGAGCGGGAAAATGGAAGAGTGGGCTGAAGTGGAAGTAACCGCCAGTTTAAATGTGGCGCCTAAACAATTAGAGCATGTGTTTTGACCAGCTTGACTAATAACCGCCCAAGGCATGCATGGGAGACATGGGGCACAGTTTGAAGAAAGAGGGGAAAAGGGCGGGAACGGTTAACCCATGACCTTGGGGTTGTCAAGGTCTATAAATAGGTGTAAATTGCATTTATTTGGATATCTTGTAATCTCAGAAATTATTAATGAGAAAGGCCCTCCATTTCATGTGAAAAATTATCTCTCATATTTCCCTTTAAATTTCTATTGTGTTTATTTTCTTTGTGCTTGTTCTTGATCGGGTGAGCAAACCTCACCGCGCACCTAACTCATAAAATAGCCATGACAGCATGCACCAAGTGCTCTAGTTTGGTAACTTATCTTGTAACTTAAAACGAGTATAACTTTCAATTCGTCAAGAGTTACGAATCAAATTACATATCAAAATAAAGCTATTGAAGATTTCTATATTCCTATGACAATGTTTTGAGTTTTTGATCAAAGAAAATATTTGAAAAATAAAGTGGACTTGCGTCACGTGTACAGGTTAGGTATCTTACCTTGCAACTTAAAACGAGCATAACTTTCAATCCGTGAAGAGTTATAGATCGAGTTATAAATCAAAATGAAGCTTTTGAAAGGTTCTAGGTGCTCATAAGAAGTTTTTGAGTTTTGGATCAAAGAAAACATATGAAAAACGAATTGGGCACGCATTGCTCATACGGGTTATATAACTTACCTTACAATTTAAAACGGGCATAACTTTCAATCCGTTAAGAGTTACAGATTGAGTTATATAAAAAAAAGAAGATCTCAAAGAGTTCTAGGTGCCTATGATAATTTTCTGAGTTTTTGATTAAAGAAAAGGTAACAAATAGATATAAAGGATTTAGCAATACATGATTTTATTCAAGCAAATTCCTTTGTAAGTTCATAAATATTAGGGAGCCCCTTTGGCTACTTTTGCATGAGTAAGTTCGTTCTTATCAGAAAAAATAAAAAAGAGACTTAAAACTATTGATAATTAACTCACTTGATATTAAAAATGTTTGAATCTCACAAGAAATACCAAACCCGGCATGAGCTTATAATCCTTCCAACAGACGGAACCAATATGTTTATGATGATTTTGGTGAGTGCGCTTATTCATTGTATGGGAGTTCTGTATGAGGTGGGGTTCATAAGGATAAGCTAAAATCAAGCTATAGCTAAATGCCCGACTTGATATTCCCCGCAACATCAAACCAACGGTTAGAGAGGCCAGTGGGGTAACCTACGGGGGACTTCTCCGACGCTCAAGTTAGTATTGATCTCATGAAATAATAGTAAAAACAGGTAATAAATAGACATAATAGATATAAAATACTTAGCATAAAAAAAAAAGAAGGCTTAAACAATTATTACTCCAAATAAATGATTCATATCGAGAGAGAGAGAGACGTGCCTCTCTTTTTTATCTTCGTTCCCACCTCCTCTTTCTCTTATGAAGAGAAGGGAAAAAGGCGAGGTGAAGGGGAATGTCCACCTCTTTTGATAATGGGGTGAACTTATCATTTTACGCCATGTGATGCATAGTGACACTTGACATCTTCCAAGGTAATTGGCTTAACTGATATTTTCGGGTCTAGTTCTATAATTTAAGTCTAGTTTACTATTACTTAATTTTATATATTAATTACCTGCTTATTGTACTTGCAGTGTCGAGGCTATAAGTACCAGGCAAATAAGTATCGGGCATGTAATCCAAAATAAATATAACCTTCGATCTGTTTACAACTAGCATGTCCGTATAAATTATTCGCCTAGCAAGCTATCCCTATATTGTAAACGTAAAGGTCCCAAAAAATGGCTTCCCCCTCTCTTTTTATTGAGGCAGCGTGTCGTGCGTCAGTGTCAATAGGCTGATCAATTGGCCCATTTTCGAAAACTTGCACATTTAACTTAAAACGCCCATAGCTTTTTGTTTGTAAGAAGTTATGGGTCAAATTACCTATCAAAATGAAGTTCTGGAATAGATCTACGTGATTCGACAATATTATATGTAGAGTTTGATATTATTGGGTCATGGATGCTCTTCTTTGGACCTTTTGCTCTTTCTAAGCTTAATCAATTTCCAAAATGCTTAGGTGGTCAGTTCAAGCACCCAAGGGAAGACTTTTCTTAGCATAATCTTGACCTGGTCATTCTTTTTCTCACATGCAGTTGGGTTTCTCAACGTGATTCAAAATTTGTCCATTTTTGCACGTTTTCACCTCTTTTTAAGTTGTCTTCTCTCCAACACGCTCAAAGCCTAAGTACACCTACACCATGTCATAACGCACATGTAATAGCTAAAAATATCATACGAATATGTTGTTCAAAAAAATACAAGGCAAAATATATAAGACCCCCTAAACTTTGCAATTAATCACAACACTCCCCCTATCTTTCAATTTCAAAAAATAGCCCCCTGAACTTTGTAAATTAACACAACACATCTCTGCACTTTTAATTTTATAAAATAGCCCCCACTGGACTTTCAATTTCATAAAACAGCCCCTTGAACTTTGTCATTACACAAAACACTGTACTTTTAATTTCATAAAATAGCCCCCTAAACTTTGTTATTACATATAACTCACCCCAAACTTTATTACTAGACATAAGTCACCCCTAAGACATTAATAAATTTAAAATTTTAAAAATATACAAAATTTGAAAATTTAAAACGAATTAAGAAAAAAATTTGGAAAATTTTTGAAAAGATATAATAATATTTTTTAACTTTACTAAAAATTAGAATAATAATTTTAAAATAAAAAAAATCTATCAAATTAAAAATAGGAAATTTTCTAGTTTTATACAAAATATAGGAATTTATATTTTTGGAAAGGTAAGAGCTTTATATCAAATTAAAAAAGAATGATTTTTTAGTTTTATACAAAAGACAAAAAATTATATTTTTAGACGAAATGTATGAGTTTTAGATTTCTAGATAAAATATAAGAGGATTTTTTATATTTACAAAAAAATAATAATTTAATAAATATAGTAAAAATATTATTAATTTAGAAGATAATAAAATAGTTTTTTAAATTTCCATAAAAATATACCATAATAGAAAATATAATAAGTTTTTAAAAAATAAATTTTAAAATTAGATTAAAAATTTAAAACTAAAAAAATATAACAAATTAAAAATTTCAAAATAAATACTGAAAAAATATATTTTTTTAAAAACATTGAAAAATAAATTTAAAATTATTATTATATTTTTTCATACTTTTTCCCAAAAGAAAAAATATATCTTTCATAATTTTTTTAAATTTTTTAATTTTATACTTTTTTATTTTAAAATTTATTAATGTTTAAGTGATGTATTATGTTTATTAACAAAGTTCGGGGACAGTGGGTGAAGAGTGTGTCATAACAAAGTTCATGGAGCTATTTTATAAAATTGAAAGTGTAGGGGATGTGTCGTGTTAATTTACAAAATTCAGGGGACAATTTTTTGAAATTGAAAGTGCCAGAGGTGTGTTGTGTTTAATTGTAAAGTTTAGATGGCTATTTTTCAAAAATAAAAGTGCAAGGAGTATGTTGTGATTAATTGCAAAATTTAGAAGATCTTACTATATTTTCTTCAAAAATATATCATATGAATGGGGGTATAAACATTAAAAATATGAGATGCATCGCATCTTTAAACTCATATCTTGCTTGTCCTTAAACAAGATTTATTTCAAACTAATTGAAGCTAGAAAAGATTTAATAAGTCATATGGTTGTGAAAAATATTTATTAATGCATCTAATAAAGACATCAAGAACGAAAATTCTCATGTGGTGCTATTAGCTTATTGGTTCTAGCTAGAGTTTTCACCATTGAAGTCTTCCGGATAGTGGTGGGTTACAACTTTTTCCTCGTTTTCTTACTCCAAGTCCTAACTCACTGAGGTTAACAAATATGCGGTGAAATCTAAAGAAGAGGAACAACCTCTGAAAGATGCTAAAAAGAAAGTCACCAAAATTAGTGAGTCCTAAGTTAATCCGTATAATAAAAATAAGGAATATAAAGTTAAAAACAGTACAACATCCCAACCCCAAAAAACATGATTACAAAAAATAAAAAAAAAGCAGCAAAAATAACATAGACTAAATGTTTTAGTCCTCTTCCGATAGGACTCAAAATGAACGAGGAATATAGAGGAATGAACCAAAAGACAGAAAAATAAAACTATTAAACCCCTAATACATTGATACACGTCATTATAAAATTTTAAAAAATAATAATCAAAATTATGTTACTAGACGTAGACTAAATCAACTTCCTGAACACCAAACCCTAACTCTCAGCTTTCACAAATCTGCAGTGAACTCCCAACAAGAGAAACAACCTCTCAGAGAGATGCTCAGAAGAAAACCCACCAAAATCAGTGTCGAACTCGAAGACAAAGAAGAGCTCCAACAACTCCAATCTCGCACCACCACCGCCACCACGAACACTCCCCCCTCCACAGCCACCGCCACCGCCACCGCCGCCGTCCTCCACCAGCTCGGCCAACCTTCCTCCTCGGAACTCACCAAACCTCAACGAATCGGCCTAGCTTAGCTCTATAAATAAGGGTCTTTATTGTAGAAGACAAGATCCGCCTAATCAAGTTGATTTATTTTGGATTACTATCAGATGGAGGTAGAAGTCAAGCTCCGACTCCATGACTCCACCGCCCACCACTCTCTCTCCTCTCTTCTTTCTTCCTTTCTTGTTCAAACCCACCACCAGCACAACCTCTTCTTCGATGGGGCCGCGGGTGAGCTTGCGTCCAAGCGCGCTGTGCTTCGTCTCCGGTTTTATGGGGAGTCTGTGGATGCAGCGGCCCGGTGTGTTGTTTCATTGAAGGGGAAAGCGAGGATCTGTGATGGGGTGAGTCGGGTTGAGGAGGATGAGGAGGAATTAGACCCTGAACTTGGTCGGGCTATTTGGGCTGACCCGAATCGTATTGGGTCTGTGGAGTCTAGGATTTTGAGGAGGGTGAGAGAGGAGTTTGGGGGAAGTGGTGGGTATGTTTGTCTGGGTGGGTTTAGGAACGTGAGAGGGGTTTATGAGTGGAATGGGTTGAAATTGGAGGTGGATGAAACATTGTTTGAATTTGGGACTCTCTATGAGGTTGAATGTGAGAGTGGTGAGCCTGAGAAGGCGAAGGGTTTGATTGAGTGTTTGTTGAAGGAGAATGGGATCACGTATTCGTACTCAAACATGTCTAAATTTGCGATTTTTCGAGCTGGGAAGCTGCCATTGTGAGTGATTTTGATTCATCTTGCAAGTTTAATTGTTGAAGCCTTTGTATTTGTGTTGTCAATGTTATCTTATTTGGAGATGTTTAGGTGTTGTTTGTTAACACCATAAAAATATTCCCACTGGGAAGTTGTATGTCATAAGAATTCAATTCGTGTGTCATCTTCTCAAGAAGTACGTATTTGTGTTTGGTTGTCAATTTGGGCGATAGAACTTCTTGGGAATTAGAACTTACCTAAGGGGTTGAAACTTTTCAAATTTCCAGGTAACCAAAGAAGAGGCAAATACCCACTTTTTATGAATTTCAAAATCTTGTGTTACTTTTTGGTAAACAAAGAACCCCTTAGTCTGTGTTTTTCTGTGATTCATTGTTAACCTGAATGTTCATCATTTTTATGTTTGAAACTTAAAACTTGTGGCTCTTCTCATCAGATCTTGACATAAGTAAACATAGAGTGGAATTGAAACTTTTCTGTTTCTTATGGATGGATGGCTTTGAATCTTATCGTTGGTATGTGGATTGCCTGGAAGACAAAATACATGTTATTTGCTAATGCAAGTTGTGCTCATTATTGTGGCTAACACGAGGAAAAGGATTGGTCTAGAACGTTGATCTTTTCACAAATCAATGACATGTAGGTTGTTGGGTTGAATTTATGCTATCATTATGTACTAGGTTATTTTGTTCGAACATTGAGGAGTTAAGATTTAGAAAAAATCATCGGCTAAGCTGTAGTTTGGGTTTTCTTGTTAACTATTAGTATTGTTGGACTCTTGACTTGATCTTAGATGCTATTGAGCAATTTCTCTGTCACATATTATGTTGTATTGGCATCGCTGTTGGACCATTGATTGAGTAAACATTTCTCTTCACTTGTAGCAGAAAGGAGGGTAGTTGGGTGCAAATGCGTTATTTGAGGGTGGACCTTATTAATGTATTTTCAAAAATATATGCTAAATCGCATTGGTTCAGTAAACAACATTGTGTTCCCACACACATCTTTCTGTGTGTTGACACACAAAATCTAGTAAGGCTCACTGGATGGTGTGTGTCAACACAATACCTATTTTAGGATGCTGCGTGTAGACACACAGGCTTCAGAACCCGACTATGTGTGTTGACACGCAAATCTTATGTGTTGATGCATAGGTGGTAGTTATTCGTTAATTTGTGCAGTAATTTGTGTATTTTGGGGAAGAGACATGTCTCTTCTTAGAGACACATAAACATATATAAATAGGCCTGTTCCATTCTCAAGATGGTTACATGGGTACATTGAATTCCTACCGTTCTCTAGACTTCACTTCTTGGAAAACCATTCTATGCTGTGTAGTGAGGTTTCATTTATCCCTGAGATTATTTCTTAAGGATAAAATAAGTCTTAAAGATACTGATTCGTTACATACCTTGGATAAATAAGTCTTAAGGATACTAATTCGTTGCATACCTTGGAGCCAATATATATATCCAATTCTGTTACCTTGTTCAAATAAAATTTTGTGACCAACCTTCGTGTGACTGAGCAAGTTTGCTCTATTATGAGCATGATGTCGTTTTTCAGTAGGCTAGTGGTTAGTAATTTCAACCAAGAACCTCTTATTCTTATGGCCTTCTCTGTTTAACGAAAACTTCAATGGAAGCATAGGTCACGGATTAAAATCTGACAAATAAACTCTATGCAAAAGTGGGGTTAATATACATCTGACTTTGTGTAGACCAATATTGGTGATATTTTATGCACCGGGATGCCTCTTTTGTTTAAAGTTGTCATGCTTAAATTAATCTAATGACAAAACTCAAACATGATTTAAGTTTTTATGTTCATTTTCAGCAACCATTTTTTAATTTTCTTTGAGAAGCTGGTGATAATACTAGGCATTTAATGAAATGTGGAGGCATTCATAGTTTTCGTTAATTGCTTATGAAAGTTTTCATGTTTAGAATCGGTAAAAATTGTCAATATGGTGGTGCTACCGTGCTCTCGACATTTGATTGTGGATTTTCATGTTAGTTGTGTAGCATGGTTGGATCTGATTGAATGGACTTTGTTGGGATTTAGGAGTATACTATGTATGAATTGACTTGGTAAGCTCGAGGCCCGGTTTGTTAACATTTAGTTCGGCGTGGGCTGAGTTCTGAGCTCACTAATCTTGAAAACTTCAAACTCGAGCTTAGATTGTCATAAGCTCGGGATCTCTTGGTCAAGCTCAAGCTTGGCTTGGTGAACTCCAAGCTACGCTCACCTTATTTTGGCTCTTTTATGTTCAATCTAGGTTTATTTGGGTTTGAGTACAACTCATTAAAGCTCAAAACTTGGCTCAATTGGGTATATTTAGCCTAATAGATTGTATTATAATAGACTCATTTAGGCTTGTGAGCTATGAGCTCACTAGGCTCAGACTTGGCTTATTAAGCTATACGAGCTGGGGCTGCTCAAGCTTGAATGAGCTGAGCCTTTCAAACTTTACAACTGGCCTCTCGTAAGAGCTCGTGAGATGGCTTGGTTCGACTCAATATACAACCCTAGTTGTTTTATTGCATTGTGGAAGGAGCATGAAAAGAGTGTTAGCAAGATGGCCTTTCTCTGTTTGGCTTTCAGTTGGATTTCTGATATAGCACAACTTTTTAATCAAAAACTCAACTCAATTTTTATTCCTCAAAACTTCTAAGTAATGAATTACAAAGCTCTATTTATAGAAACTAAACCCTAAAAGGATATTACATGAGATAAATCTTAAACCTAACAAAAAACTATTAAGATAGATATGAAATAAACTAAGAAACTACTTATCTAAATAAAAACAACAAATAATAACTTAAATATTCTATTGGCTAAAAAAATATATTCTAATGTAATCCTATCAATTAATCTATTAAAAATCTAATAAAAGATTGAATTTTCTATAATCATTAATCCTATTTATTCATGCTGTAGTTTCAAAAAAAACTCGACCACGAGTTTTAAACAAACATAGGTAAAAGAAGTTATAGCAAACATCCTTCTATGTATAGGGCTCATCCTAGGTGAAGTGTAAAACTTCCACTTTTGGGATGTTTAACAAGCACTTCAGGAATGATGAAATCAATAAAATTTTCAAAACATGCCACATTCATATTTTCAAGCAATTGGATATGTTGTGACGCTTTGCAATATTCTTCTTCTTCTTTCGCTTTATCTTTCTTCTCTTCCTCTTTCTCTTTCACTTCGTCTTTCGTTTCTTCCTCTTCTTCTTTAATTTCATCTTTCTTCTCTTGCTCTTCCTCTTCCTCTTTCACTTCATCTTTCATCTCTTCCTCTTCTTTCACTTCGTTTTCCTCCTCTTCCTGTTCTTCTTTGGCTTCATCTTCCTCTTCTTTATCTTCTATTTTATTTTTTGTTCCTTGAACTTCCTTGGATGATGGTAACTGAAGAAGAAGACAATATATTGTATTTGGATCGTAAGGAATATCATAAGTGGGTACAGGGGAAGAAGTTGGGGTAGTTGTGTCACGATAAGCCGTAAGATACACTCCGAGCTTATTTAGTGGAAGCACATACAGTTTACTCTTAAGTCTAGGAACATAATAGGCATCGTGTATAGGATACACGGGGAGAAAATCGGATGCCAAACAAATTTCCACCAATGGTAGGGATACAAAGAGTTACCCTTAGTATATGATCCATGCTTATTTGACTCGAGATAATCCAACTCTGAGATTGAAAGTTAATTGGATGTAAGCATGATAGTGGATGTGGTAGTCATGTGAGCATTGATAAAGTGAGAGAAATCAAATTGAACTAAGTTTTGGACATATAAAGTTTTCGAACTAGGGTTAGGGTTTCGTGGGAGATTCAACTTAAAACGATTCGGGTTCAATATGAGGCTAAAAGGTCAAATTTATTTGGGGATTTAGTTTGAATTAGGGTTTGTGGGTGGATTATAGGATTGAGTTGGGGATTGGAGAACAAATCGAAGGCAATTTAAGGGCTTAGGGTTTTCAAAATCTTGGGCTTTCAAAGCTAGGTTCGAGGGTTAAGGTTCTGAAGTAGGGTTTCCAAATCTAAGGTTAGGTTTTCATGAGGACGATGGGAAGGGTGTTTCATGGGTGGTCACAGTGGTGGTGGTGGTGGTGAGGTATTGGCGGAGGTAGGCTGCAGCAGTGCGCGCTGGTGTTGGGTTGATTTTAATTGGCTGTTCTCTCTCTTTTTTTGGCTAAGGCTTTTTTTTCTTTTTTTTTTTTGGTGGATGTGGCTTGGGATTTTTTTTTTTTTTTAGCAATTAGGGATAGGTACCACTACACTATGGCAGTGGCAGGCAAAAGATACTATTCAGCAGTAATATCGCGCACGAGCGATGGCACTGGGGCTATGGTATGGCAGCTTTGCAGCAACGGGCCAAAACTAGAGCTCTGATACCAAATTGATGTAGCACAACTTGTTACTCAAAAACTGAACTCAATTTTTATTCCTCAAAACTTCTAAATAATGAGTTACAAAACTCTATTTATACAAAACTAAACCTTTAAAGGATATTAGATAAGATAAATCTTAAACATAATAGAAAACTATTAAGATAAATATGAAATAAATTAAGAAATTACTTCTCTAAATAAAAACAACAAATAATAATTTAAATATCCTATTGGCTATTAATCCTCTTTATCCATGCTGCATCAATTTCATTCCTTTTTTTTTTTTTTTATTTCTCAAGGAATTTACTTTTGACCTCCATTTGTGATTGCATTTTCGGAGTAACCTGAGTCAGCTAGTTTTTTCCAGTATGCACCATATGCAGAGACAGGTGATGTTTCTTCCTTACTTTTCATCCTTGGGAGCGTAGGATATTTCAGTTGCTATGCTAGAATCCTTGTTATTAGTTCATGGCTCCAAAGTGCTAACTGGCATTGTGGATGTTCATGTAAGATTGTGGCTATTGTATTTTTAGGGGACATAAAGCGATTTTAAGCCTTATTTTTGGACAAGTTTGAATGAAAAGCTTGCCTCTAGTTTGGGTGGGCCTCTAGTCAAATTCATATCAGGTCAAGTAGATACCATGGTGGGTTAATCTTGGGTTAGACTTGCCTCGGGTTAGGTTACCCTTGGGTGTGGTCCATTTCAAGTCGGGTCAAGTTCGGGTCCCAATGATTTTAGAATTTTTCAAGTTAGATCGGGTTGGGCTATGGGCATCTGGTTTGGTCATATTTTGGCTAGTTTGTCATATGCTGCCTTTCTTGTTAATGAGCCTTGCGATCACACAACATGTTGATTTTTCCTTGTCCTGCGCGGCTTGTCTGTTCTCCATGTCTTGTAACCCGGTGTCATAGAATCCACTATCTCAAAAGGCTTAAGTTATTATGTGACGGATTAGGAATAGTCTGTATTCTAATATGTCCTTTCATGTGAATATCCGTTCGGCTTTTACTGTGGATAATGCATGTGCTTACCTTATATTTTGTGCTTAAATTACTATGATATTAAGGGCAAGGGTTTTTTTTTTTTTTTTTTTTTTCTTCGGGGGGGGGGGGGGGGGGGGGGGGGGAGAATTAGTATGATATACCAAATATGAAAGACTATATGTACAAGTCTACTAAGGGCATACCCCAAGTCATGGCCAGTAGGCCTACATTAAAGAATTAAATGTCAAAGACAATGAATTAACAAGCAAAAGCAACAAAGTCAACATGACCATAACAAGCAAAAAGTTATCAAAACCAAAAGGTAGGAGAAAATACTAATGATTAATCCCCCACTCTTGCAAAAGTTGAGAATGGCGGTGAGCACCCACTGAGCTTAGGCGTAACAATGTGACAACTGCAAACTAATCCTGTGATCCCCAAAATAACAACTGAAGAAGGTCTGGACTGAGAGCGTTGAATCCTCAGGTTACGATCGTACCGGAGGATGTAAACCGTCACAGAGAAGCAAAAACGGGCAAGAACATGATCAACCCCACATCCACGGAATCGAGAGGTGACCCAAGAAACTAGCTGACGCCAAGGTAGCACAGGCCAAGCAAAGGATGTGCGTGATGACATCCTAGACCAAACAGAAGCGGATAAGCTGCAGGCAAAGAAGAGATGGCTATGCGACTCAACATCTGAACCACACAGCACACATGAAGCCTTAGTGCCCTGACCTGATGTCTCAGCAATCTATCACAGGTCCAAAGTCGCTCACAGGAAACAAGCAACGGAAGGAAGGAATGCCTCGGAATTTGTGCAACTAAAATCAAAGAAGATGATGGATGGAGTCCCCCTCTCTCTTGCTACGAATCATCTCCTAAGCTGATCTGGTGGTGAATACCCCCTAGGGATCACCCATCCACCAAACATGATCTACTACACCCAGCTGGGGCTTGAAATCAATAGTGTCCCAGATAGGCAACAAGTTAGCACTCCATTGTAGAAACCTCCACTGATCACCCTCTATAAAGTTAGAAACTCGTGAACCCCAGAGGCGACCAGAAGAAGTTGAAAGACATATTAAGAGCAAGGCTATTTGGATTTGAACTCGAAACCTCTCAGTTGATGGGCTTTTAATATATCTTATGTGAAGAAACACACTCTAATCTTCAAAAAGGATGAAGGCTTATCCTGAAGAATATACAGAACAATTTGAAGTCTCCTTAAATTAAAAACGTGTAAACCTTGTAGAGTAAAAATGTACAATGAGCAGTAAAAGTGTAGAATAGTATACATTTTTGTACAGTAAAAATATATACTAGTGTACAATAGAAGTCGGTACATAATTTTTTCTATAAATAGCTCATGGCCTCATGGGGACTTCATGTTTCCCAAGCTATACATTACTTTTTTTTTTCCTCATTTTCTCCTTTGTGTCATCTAATCCTTCTCCTTTAGTGATTCAACTGCTTGTGTATTTGAAACTTGAAACCTCTCGGTTGATGGGCTCTAATATCTTGTCAATGGACAATCTTCAAAGTTTAAGTTAATAAGTTAGGTGACTCTCACCGATGCTAGATATTACCCCAAGTAACCCGAGCAGCCATTGGGGCCCCCCAAAAGTACATATAAGTTTGCTCGTTTTATTTTTTTATGCAAGTTTTGGGCTTCAATTGAATAATATTAACAAGTTTTTATAGTTAAAGTCTTTATAATTTATTATATTATTGTTATGTATGAAGGGTCATATTTAAATATTTGCTTCGAAAACTCCATGCTACAATAGGGAGGAGAGGGGAGAGGCAAGCCAAAGAAGAGATGGATGGAGACGATCCGACACGACCTCATCCACCTAAACCTACAGGAGGATATGGCCTTAGATAAAGCTCAATAGAGGGCTAGCATAGGGGTAGCCGAGATAACAGTGTAGGGTAGAGGAGCTTATTTTGGCTTGCGCTAGTACCCTTAGGATTATATGTCTGCCTGTTTCTTTTACACGATATGTTTACTATTGTGTCGCCTACTGCCTATTGCTACTTCATGCTTCCTCTATGGCGCCGTGCTTGTTGCTGTTGCTCCTATACTTTTATGCTTTTATGCTTCAAGCTTGTATCCCTGTATGCCTCTCCTCTTCTCAGGTTGGGGTCCTCGGACACAGCCTACCTTAAGGGTAGCACCTTGAAGAGGTAAGGCTGCGTACAACCCCAAACAACCAACCCCCCCCCCCCCCCCCCCCCCCCCCCCCCCCCCCCCGCAGGGACCCTGCCACAAGCAGGAGCCCTTGAGGCACTGGGTCGGTTGTTATTGTTGTTGTTCAAATCCCAAAAATGTCAGGACCTTCTGCGACTTTCATTAAAACGCCCTGACGTTCATGAATGGTTTTATGATTTGGATTGTCACAAGTACTAGGTGAACCACTTTCACCGAAAGAGGTTCCTTTTCAGATAAACCTCACCTCTCATGTCTGCAGATAGACGGGCCAATATCTCTTTGCTTCATAGCAGTAGACGTGACAATATGTCTGCTCTATTACATCCTTGATAACAAAATAACACTCATCAATTTGCAGGATAACGGATAACCGATTAATTCCATGCTATCGTACAGATGATGAACAATGCCGTCCGTGATCGGAATTCATAAGGTTGGCTGGAACTTTCTTCCATCTGGGATTATTGCTATGTTTCAGCATTCGTTTCCCGATCTGCAACTCTTAATAACTTCTATCTATGATTGATTCTATTTGTTAATAATGTATTGTGTACTCCGATCTACTTTTATGATACCCTTCTGTTGAATCCTTTTCTATGTTTGGTTACTGGTTACTTGTCCGTCCTCTGTTAAATTTTTAGAATAGTTGATTTCGGGATATAGCTGTTTCGCTAGCTTGTCTTTTTGGTTGTCATGAAATTAACAAACTTACTTAAGAATTTTCCTTGACTTGCAGATCAGTTAAGTTTGAACAGTACGTGATTGACTATAACCAATCACTTGTTATACGTTTTGGCTTTTTAGTGAATTTGTGAGTTCAGCTCCAATTTTTGTGTGGATTAGATTAATGCTCCAATTACTCTTGATCCTTTTGTATTTTCATTTATATTATATGTGAAAAAGTAAAGTTATAAACTCAGCTTAAGCGGCAGTTGGGGCAAAGTAGTATCGAGAACTCCCTGTACTCCTTACCTAGAACGTCAAGAGTTGAGAACTAGGGTGGACATAAGTTTACCCAGCAAATTTGAGGGACTAAAAAGACGTCATATGGTTCAATGAGACACGTCTGTCATGCAGAAAATTATTGAGGTTCTCGGAAAATATAAGGCGTGGGAATGACCTCATTTTAATTAATGAAGCATTATTATTTGATACCTAAAAATAGTTGCTCGAAGCAGTTATTAGGTGATCAAGTTCGAGCTCTAGCTGGTTACCAAGAACACCGCAAGAAAGGTAGCATTTTGACTCGAGGGAGTTATCATATGCGCTCAAGTGAAGCTTAGGCCACAAGGATGACTGTAGAGAATTAGGTGAATGTGGAAGAATGAATTTTGACTTCGAGCATGTGTTTAAAATGCTAAAAATCAACTCAAGCAGATCATATGAGCATTGAAGCGGAACGTAGAAGAGTTCAAAAAAAAACCGTAACTGAACCGAAAATGCCGTTAACTATGCTGAGTTTCCGGTTCAGTTAATCAAACATCGGTATTTCAAGACGGTAATGGTTAGTGATTTTGTCTATTTCGGTTAACTAATACCAAAATAATATATATATATATATATATATATATATATATATCATGTATATGTTATATGTTCACAATATTGTATTTTCCACTAAAGTATCGGTTAGCTTTTTAATAGTGACATCTTTCATTTGGTACCTGCGCACCAGCTGAGAAAGATTAGCACTTCATCTTGACCCCTCGATTGCTTTTGTAGCATACAAGTAAACTATTCCATAAAATATTTAATTTTTTACTCAATATTTCTAATTATTCTCTTAAAGCAAAGAAAATGTTATGAAAACTAATTTATAATACATGATCAATGTTATCTTTTTTTTCCAAAACTCACATGTGGGTTAATATAATACCCTATCTAATTAAATTGTGCTAGATATTATAATACAATTAATAAAATAATGGCCTAATTGTTGAAATGGTCTATTAGCAATAATAGATATATAAATATATATTTTAACCCTAATTTCTCATGTCTTTCCCCCTTCCAACAGTCTCTCTCTCTCTCTTTCTTTCTCTCTGCGCACCAATCATCACTATCGATTCCTCTCTCTTGATAGATTTTCGAAGCTAGATACGTAATAGAAATTTGGATATTGAATTAAAGGATATTAAAGGTAAGTATACCACTTCCCTACTTGTTTACGAAATATGAAAATTGTTTTATATGACGATGTATAAGACTTATAATTGAGCAATTTATTATTTTATTAAAGTAGGGTTGGGCTTATGTATTTGTTGGATTATATGATTACTATTACGATTTGATAATATATTGATTTGTTCATTGATTCGATGATAGAATATGTGATTTTCAGAAGAATTTGTACTTATGATATTGTGGATGGAATTATTGAAAACTTGTAATCTAAATTGAAAGGTTCATACGAAAAGAGCTCACAGATACTATGTCGACCTCAAGGGGTCTATCAACTATAGAATGTGACCTAAAAGAGCATGTGTGGCCAAAATCGATCTGTGGCCCTATCATGGGATATAATAGTGATTGTAGTCTTCAATTGATTTGTGAGCTAAACCGAGGAACTTATGTGAAATCAGTGGCGGATTTAAGGTGCTGTCAGGGTGGGCTTCTAAATATATATTTTCATGTAAAGAAAGAGTTGTATTATATGCAAAAGTGGGTTTAAAGCCCATCCTTAAAATTTCAATATATAAAGGTGCAATTAGTTGTAATTTTAAAAGTTCATTATTTTAGGTAATTTAAATTTTAGATATTTATTATTTAGGTATCACAATGTTTACCCTAAGATCCTATTTGATGCTTGGAACTTGCAATTAATGCTGAAAATGAAAATAAGCTCTGCAATTCCAATTTGTTATTTGGTTCTCCTGTCGGAATTGGAATTATAATTACAATATCCACTTCGATTGAGTTTTAAGTAAAAGTTATATGGCTGACCAAAAAAAAATAATTTAAAGTTATGTTATCCTAATTGCGCTAACCAAAAACCCTCTTGAGACCTAGATCCAACATAATCTAAAGTTGGCTCGAAACTCAAAATGACCTAACTTAAATGACTCAACCCTAAATGGGTTGACTTGACCCATCTTAAACCTGACATAATCTTAGCTCAAATGCTGAAGAGACCCAAAGATGACTTCAAATACAAATGTCAAGCAAAACCTAAGCTTTGAAATGTATCATCTAAGTATCCTTATAATTTGGTAATTTTTCTGTTGAAATCATGTGAAATATTTTTACGAAAACGTCAACATAATGTATGATTCAGACAACTTATATGCTTCACATACTCATTTTTGACAAAAATCGTCCTTTCATTTGCTTTAAATTCACCAAAAGATACTTAGGTATTGCAAAACATCAGATGTCGTACCAGCATTTTTTAGAAAAAATTACTATACTTTTGAAGAAAGTAATTATATATACTCTCAATCATCGGCCATATAAATTTTTCCGGTCAATTTATTCAATTAAGTTTCAATGAACCTGGATAGAAATAAAACACATTTAATTTGTATATATTACTTATCTGTATCGCAATAAAGATATTTTGTAACTAAGCCCACCTCAACAAAAACCCTAGATCCGCCACCGTGTGGAATAAATTATAATATAAGTGATGTTTTATTTCTCTTTGTATATAACTATTGAGGATATATTGGATTTCCTTGTTCACATTAGATTTCTTCTTTTTTTTTCCTTGTTTTAAATAATATGCCTGCTCCGGATAGAGTATGTGGTGTACTTGCTGAGCTTTTTGTTCGTTCACCCATTTTTCTCCACTTTCTAGATTAATAGCTTGTGGCAATACCAAAGGGATGAGGAAGGCGGAGCGGCATCCTATTTCGAGCATTATTTTAGTTTTGCAGACTTATATATTAAATAAATTCATAGCACGGTATTATGGACCCTTTGATAGATTGTAATTCGACTTTTCATACCACTAGCTTTAATCCTCAATATCAATGTTAATTGGGATTTGACCTATTATATTTCATGGAAACTTCTACGAAAATTTTGACAATACAACAATAATAACAAACTCAGTACCTCAAGGGCTTCCACCTAAGCAGGGCCTTTGAGGGGGGCGAGGGGATTACGTAGCCTTAACCCTTCAGAGTGTAACCCTGCCAAGAGGCAGTTTCCGAGGACCCCCAATCTTATAGGGCTTCCACCTAATAACAGACTCAGTACCTCAAGGGCTTCCACCTAAGCGAGGTCCGGGGGGGCGGGGGGGATTACACAGCCTTAACCCTTCAGAGTGTAACCTTGCCAAGAGGTAGCTTTCGAGGACCCCCAACGTTATAGGGTCGGCTACACGAGGACTTCCCAAGAGGCCACCCATCCTGGTATTGCTCTCCCCCAAGCACGTTTAACTTTGGAGTTCTAATAGGAACCGGTACATTAGTGCCGGGTAAATGAACCCTATGATGAGGGAATTCATGATGGTAAATGTAGCATCTTTTGATTTAACTATATTTGCTCTATTATCTTGGGGTGTTACAGTTAACATGGGATATCACACGGTTTTTTTTTTTTTTTTTTTTTTTGAATTTAATTATGTGCTCATAATTTTATTAAATATATTCTCATTTAATGCATTTTTGGACATTTGTAAACTAGTAAGGAGATAGATCATATAATATGAAAGAAGTATTGTATTACTTTTTTTTGGTAATTGGCTAATCGGCATAACCGAACCGCATAACCGATTTACCGGAAGTCAATTAACCGGTCTTTTTTGTTATGGCAACAATTAGAGATGTTTTTGTTTTTGATTACGATTAACCGAACCAAAATATTTTTCGATATGATAAACCGAACCATAACCACCCCTAGCGGAACATGGATGAGAATTGGAACTAAGCAAGGACGCACGGTTAATTCTTTAAGCTATAAATAAAGGATCCTTGAGGCTTATCAAAGAGTTCCAGCATCAACATACAAAACTATTTAGTTTTTCTCTCTAGCACAATTGTGCTTTTACTTTTCCTTTTCCTAGAAGTAGGCGTCATTATAGCTTTGCTTACTTCCAAGCAAATGCAACAAATTCTCAACAACGACGTATGAGAAGGAAAACCCTTTTGCCATAGTTTTTGTCCCTATCTCCTTCAACGAAGTAAGTGAGAGCCATTAATACAAGATTTTGACAGTCAAGCCCTTGTAAGCTTAGGTCTTAGGTTGGTGACACGGCATGGTGGGCTAGGTACATTTAGATTAGTGTTATTGTT
The DNA here is from genome assembly GCA_018398585.1 of Simmondsia chinensis. NCBI lineage: Eukaryota > Viridiplantae > Streptophyta > Magnoliopsida > Caryophyllales > Simmondsiaceae > Simmondsia > Simmondsia chinensis. The sequence continues at coordinate 29,347,106 of JAGTTD010000010.1, read as the reverse complement.
TTAGGGATTTGAGATGAACTTACCAACGTAAACCTTACTAAAAGATAGTGCTAAATGGAGCTGAGCGGCGGTTAAAAAAACATATGGTCCACACAGCTTGTTGGATATTTTAATGAAAAATATAGTTATCATTAAGTTTTAAAAAAATTAATATGGTTTTGGTGATGCCTTTTATGTCCTCTAAATTGGTAGTAAATCTTTAATCAATATTAACTATTATATTATTTTTACGTATTTGTAAATAATATTTACTTAAAAAATTGATTTTAGGGACAATTAAATATTGTTTCTATACATTGCATAAATGCTTTGAACAAATTTTAAGCTTATGTTACAAAACTAAAATCATCATGTCTGGCTTATCCATCAACACGTAGAAATCAGTTCTGATTGCACTCAACAAAAGTGTACCAATGGAGCTAAGAGCTGCACAAACCTTCCAATGCTCAAAAGGTAACCTCCCAATCATGTACCTTGGCTTACCACTAGGAGCAAACAGCAAAAGAATCAAGACTTGGGATCCTATCATCGACAAAATACAGGAAAGGCTAGTTGGATGGAAAGCGAAGATACTTTCAAGAGCTGGTAGGTTGATGCTTATCAAATCGGTGTTACAAAACCTACCAGCATACTACCTGTCCTTATTCAAAATGCCTAAGATGGTTGCAAAGAAAATCAACAAATTGCAAAGAGACTTCCTCTGACAAGGAAAAACAGATCAGAAATCGATGCCCCTCATTAAGTGGGAAATTGTTCAGAGGCCAAAGGAATTAGGGGGCCTAGGTGTTGGGGATATCACAATGAAGAATGCAGGCTTGTTGTTCAAATGGTGGTGGAGATTTTCTGATGACTGTCAAGCCTTTTGGAAAAGAATTGTGTTAAGCATTCATAGAACACCTACTAACGTTGTTGCAATTGGAAACTACAAAGCTGCTGCTCCTTCACTATGGTTTGATATTCTCAACTTCCATCATGGATCCCAACAGATTGAAGAGTGCATCAGGGAAGGATGGGCATTCATTATAGGAAATGGGTTAAAAACATCCTTTTGGGAGGATACTTGGTTTGATGACATGCCGCTAAAGGATAGGTTCCCTAAACTTTATCGTGTTTCAGATCAAAGAGGAAAATGCATTGGTGAAATGGGGTGCTGGGATGGCCCATGCTAGCATTGGAATTTCATTTGGAGAAGGCGTTTGTTTTTGTTTGAAGTCTCAATGAGGGACTCACTACTCCAACTGCTAGGTCTTGTTTTCCTTTGCCCTGATAAATCTGACTCATGTTGCTGGAGGTTTGATGCAAGAGGGAGGTTCTCGGTCAGATCTTTCTGCAGAAATATGTGGCACAGGCAGGAGACTGATCAAATACATATAATCAAAGGCTTTTGCCCCCTCCAAAAGTCGAACTCTTCACATGGCTGGCTCTACTTAACAAGGTCAATACAAGATCTAGGCTTGCTAGGCTTGGTATTATTGATGAGTAGCTGAGCATCTGCATCATGTGCAATCAGGAAGTTGAAACACCAGATCACCTCTTCATCACTTGCCAAATTGCCTGGAAGGTGTGGTGTGCCTTGGTTGATTGGTGGAAGCAAAGAATGGTGACTTCATCTTCAATTAAATTGTGGTATGAGCAATGGCAAGGAGTGCAAACTGGTTGTTTCATAGGGAAGTGCTGGTACATCACTTTTTTTGCAGCTACATGGATTAAGGCAGTAAATGAAGATCTTCCCTACTCTATTCAACAAATCATATCAGATATTGATACGGTATCTAAATGGAACAAACCGAAAAGCTCAAGATCTGAAATTATTTGGTCTCCTCCTGGAATTGGATCTCTGAAATGGAATGTGGATGGATCGTCAACAGGGAAGCCAGGAGATGCAGGTGTTGGTGGTGTCCTTAGAGATTGGCAAAGTAACATTCTTTGTGTGTTCTCGGTTCCAATTGGGACCAAAGATTAGAACTTTGCTGAGATAGAAGCCATAAGATTAGCCCTTGAATACTCTTGGCAATATGACAACATCAAGAGCAACAGACTGATAATCGAATCTGACTCAAGAAATGCAGTTTCATGGGCGAACAACTTAGATTCATATCCTTGGAAGATGAACTTCTCTATCAATAGAATTCAATTGCTTCGGAAAGAATTTTCTTAGGTTTCCATCATACACCAGAAGAGAGAAGCAAATCAGTTAGCTGACTCCCTTGCCAAGAATACTGTTTTAAGAAGCTCCCCCTTGATTGCTTGGCTACAATAGCTTCACTACAATTACTAGATGATAATTGTTGTATATAGTTGGTGGTCCTCTTTCTTTTTATGTACATGCATATCCACATTTTGTATAGGATGGATAGCTTTTTATTGTTTTGATTTTGTCCATCTATTTTTTTGGGTATATGTACAATCTCTTGTGATTAATGAAAGTCCAATTATCCAAAAAAAAAGAGTTATGCAAGTGACAGGAGAAATTAACACAAAAAGCAATTATGGGGTATGGACTTTTAATTTAAGAATACTTTTTTTTCGATAATTAGCAACAAAATAGCAGAACAAGCAAGCCACTCGACAAAGCGAGACCTGAAGCCACTCAAACAAGAGCGGCGGAAACAAGAGACAACCAAAAGAACAGACAGAACAACAAAAACAGGGAAAACAAACGCACCACAACCCCGAGCACACAAAAACAACGAAAACAAGAAAACCTAACCAAAAAAGCAAGAACAGAGAGCAAACCGAAGCACAGGAACTTGCTCGAAACTAGGAGACACACAACCGAAAACTGAACGTAAGGCACCTAGAATCCACAAAAGCCCATCACAGCCTTCAATGTAGAATAGCACTCACTGAAGCCGGATCAACACCCGCAAAACCCAAGCCTAATCTTTTTCCCATCTCAATAACTTGGACTGTTTCCTCTACTTGATCCGCATCAAAGACATGGTTGCCCCGATTCACCAAATTCTTCTTCTTCTTCTTCTTCTTTTTTCTTCTTCTTTCTTTCTAGTGTTCTCTGTCCACTTCTGTGAATGACTTTCGAGCGACATGTCCTTTAGGAATTCTTGAAGCTCCTGCTTCTCCTTCTCTTTCTCCTTACGCTTTAGGGCTTGCCTCCCCTGTTTTGTCATCTGCAATTTTCCCTTTTTCCTCCGAGTTGAGCTAATTCCCTCCCCAAACGACACTGGCACGTGGTAGTTCTCAGGTGTACTATCCTCAATATGACGGTCTCTAAGAAAGTTCGGGGGCTCGAAGCCTGGTGGGAAATCGGGGCCAGAGTCTGAAGAGTCATTATTGCTAGTGTTTCCTCGAACTTCACTCTCATCAAGCGATATCTGAGCCTTAAGCTGTAAAGCATCAAAGTTATCCTCCTCGACCCACGGGAGGGGAAGAGGAGGATGATGGTTTTCTCAGACATCCTGGCATGGGAATAGGATAAAGGATGCACAACGGGAGGGAGAATTGACAAATGCGGAAAGAAGCACTCCAAAGCCGACCTCCAAGAGTATTGACCATTGCAATGGATAGAGATCTGCCCCAACGAACGCTCTAAGATCCACATACCCTCATTCCTGCCCCTAGGAGGGGCTATATTAAGCTCAACAGCATCCATCATTTGAACAGGGGGAGATTCTGCCAGCGAGTATTGCCGTGTCACTATTGTGTCATGACTATCTCGATTGATCTGCATCGCAAATGAGGCCTACTCCCTAGCCAATCTTGCCAAAGCCGCTAAAGCAACAACTTTGGATGAATAGTCGAGAATTACCTCAGAATTACCCTCCTTGATAAGAACTAAACGTGATCCCCCAATAGATTGAACTTGGACTGTCTGGTGAATGTATGTAGTGGAGCAAGTGTCAATAAGGATCCCAGCAACATCGACACACCTCATAGCGGACGTCCTTCCATCCATTCTGATGAAATTTCCCCACAATTTTGGGATATCAGTGAAGCAATCCTTAGACCAACATTGAAGAAGCAATCCATAAACCTCAATCCACACCTTTCTCTCAACAAACCCAAGGGTCTCGCCGTTGTACTTATAAACCTCTTTGAATTTCCTCAATAGAATCTCAAGGCGAGGCCCACTATAGGACTCAAAGGTGTCCACAGAATCACATACCAGGATAAAGGAGGAAGAGCTTAACCCTTTATGGGTTAGCCCGAAGAGATTGTTTTCGGTGATAAATGTGAGAATATCATCAAGGCTAGCCTCCTCAGCCGTATGCGCAATTAGAGCCCACTCAAGCCAAGCCTCCACACACTTATTGGTATTTGATACTACAATCTTCGGAATGTTAACAGATGCAGACTCCTCAGCCCTCCCCTAATCTTGAATATCTTCCACGTTCCTGAATTAACGGGGAACCCTAGTTTGAGGCTGGTTTCGCACAGTAGTAGTAATTGGTCTTCTGATTGGGTTAGCTCATTGAACTCTGAGTTTAGCCCCCATCACCCATGTACCATCCATGGATGTAATTGCCCGCGTCACTTCGCCGTACTCCGAAAACCGGACAAAACTATAAGACAACCTTGATCTCAACCTTTTCTTAGCAGGCACAAAAGCATCGTAAATTGACTTAAAGCCACGAAAAACAACTTTAAGCTAAGAATTTGTCGTTCTTTCAGGTAATCCATCAACAAAAATAGACACCCCCATAATAGCAGTAGTACAGTTGGGGATGGGAAAAAAGAGGAGAGAGAAAATGGGACGAGGGGGTTTCACCTGGTGGTTGTGGAGCTGGCCATAGGTAGGCGGGGGAGAGGATAAGGTGATGGTGTAGATGGATTTGGCGTAGGTGGCGGTAATGGTGAGAAATGAAGGGAGATGGAGATTGGTGTTTGGTGGTTGAAATTGAAGGTGGGGGTAAATGGAAGTCGATGGTGGGTGTTGGATCTTGGAGCTTGGAGACAGGGGGTGACGGAAATGGACGACAGGCGCCGGTAACCGGTTGAAGGCGAGGGGGGTGTCCTCAGCAAATCTAACCCAATGGCCTCGAAAATCGCGCGACCGAACTGACCTGACCTTGTCACGTCCGGCACCCGACCTCCGGCCCCTGGGTGGCCGGCCACTCGCCCGCACGCGCTGGTAGGGGTGGCGTGTGGGGGGTGGGGAAGGGGGACTTCCCATTGGAATTTGAAAGAGAGGAGAGAGAACAGAGCACTTTTTAATTTAGGAATACTTGATTTGTAAGAAGCAAAAACGTAAGAAAAACAAAAAGGGAAAAAGCAATTATGGGGTATGGATTTGTAGGAAGCAAAAACGTAACAAAAACAAAAAGGGAAAAAGGTCTTTCTGTTGTAAATATTAGATATTTTTCTTATGCAATTTTTATAGTCGAATTCGGATATTATTAAATATTTTAGAAAATTAGAAATTATGTGAAAGACTTATATATATATATATATATATATATATATATATATATATATATATATAGTAAGGGAAAATGGGAAAATTAGAAAGATGGATTTATTAAAAATACAAAAATTTAATTTACAATAGATTGAAACAAAATATAAAGACAAAAATTGAAATACAGATAAGAGATTTACAAATTGAAATTGAGGACTTGAATACAAAGCTTCGAAAATAAAATTACAAAAGAAGGTGGCAAAGGAGAATTTTGTGAGCTCTTTCGTGATCTCTGTTCTTGCCTCTGCCTTTGAATACTGAATGCAGTCCCCTCATATAAAGGAGGAACTCCAGAGTTGAAAATGTCTCAAAATTCTTTTGAATAAGCAGGACATTTGGCCTCTAATAACTATCCTTTGAACAGTGAAAATATTGAATTATTGCTAAAATAGAATTCTTAAATTATTGTCCATTGAACAGTACTGCTACAGAGCCGTCAGTCTGCTGCTGCAGTATCTTGTCAGTTGAATAGATGATCTTTTGTTGTTTAAAAAAAAAAAAAAACTTCAGAGCAGATTGAAAGGATCACTCTGACTTGAATTTACTTCTTCTCCTTCATCATTTTCTGAGAAGGAATCTTGAATTTGCTAAAGTAGCTGGGCAAGTAGTTTCTTAGAGATCTTTCCTTTTGATTTGGATCTATTGAAAGTAGTTGAAACTGTTGTTTTGTATGGTTGAGGTTGAGTTTTGGAAGGAGGAGGAGTAGTGCATAGAGAGAATATTTGAATATCTTTGTTTTTTGTTCTTCGAAAAATTTTGAAAGAATTTCGGTGGAACAATCTCGTTGAATAACATATTTTTCCCACCATTTGATTTTGAATTCCCTAACCAATGATAATGGATAAGGATGTTCAAAAAGTTGAGTAGTTTTGAAGGACCAACAAAGGATCCAAGGAATTTTGAAATTCGAATGAAAACTTGTTAAGGTATCTAGAGGATTATCCCCTAAATATTTTGAATAGAAATTGAATAATACTTTTGCATTAGCAAGATAGATATCAGTGGTAGCACCAAATTATATCCACTATTCAAAAAACCATCCTCGAAAATAACTTGATTTCTTTGTAAATTGAAAACAACCATGAATAGTCAAAAGATCGGAAAAAAAAAAGTCCCAAACCAGGCCATTGTATAATCTTGATAAGTAAATCCAACCGGTTGAAATGGTTGAAAAAATAACCTTGAAGTAAAAGGAGTATATTGAAAAACTTTTGAGATGTCAAACATCTAAAAATTTACAGGTTGAATACATGATCTTTTCATCTCTTTCATGTTTGATTTGGGTGGATCCTGTATCAACTAAAATAAATTCATAAAATCTTGGAGTCCTTTGAATATCATCTGGAAACCATTAAAAATCTTCGAGAAAGATTGAATTTACAAGGTTTAAAATGCCATTGACTGGAAGAGGCTCCCTTTGTCGACTAAGGAAAACATGCTCCAGTTGGGGTTTTGAAAAATATTGGGCTGATTCAGAGGGTCAAGAACTTTCAAGTCTTTGATTTAAAGATTAAGAAGATGGTGGTGGATTTATTGAAAGGAGGTTTTGAAGATAATTTTTTAGAGGTCTAGAAGCTGCTACTGAATAGGATACTGAAGGGACTCTTCAACTAGTTTTGAGTAAGGGTTTTGAGTTAGAATTTTTATTGAAGGATTTTGAGGATGGGGTTGAAGATTCATTGCATAGTCTACCGAAGATTGAATTTTCGCTTTTCCTTTCCCTTTGTCTTTGGATATTTTTTTGGACTAATCAATTGAAGTGGGGTGTGTCCTTGGAAAAATTCTCTCAAAAGGAAGTCAGGGAGGGAATTGTTTGTGCCTTTGATAAATTCTATTTCAAAATCAAAAACAGATAAAATAGCTTGCCATCGAGCAAAAATTTGTTTTGAGACTAAGTTTTTGACATCCTTTTGCAAGACTTCTTCTGCATACTTGCAATCAATCCTTAAAAGAAAACTTTTATTGTATAAATCATCTTGAAATTTTGAAATGCATAAAACAATTGATAAAATTTCTTTTTTGCTGGTTGAGTAATTCTTTTGTGGACCAAGCCATAATCCAGAATGGAATTGAACAATTTGTTCTTGTTTGTCAAGACTCTGTTTCAACATTCCTCCATAGCCTATGTTTGAAGCATTGGTCTCTACTATGAGGGATGCTTTTGGGTTGGGGATACCTAAACAGTGGAGGTTCCTGACTCGTTGTTTAAGGGTTTGAATTATCCTTGAGTGTTCATCAGTCCACGGAGAAGGAATTTTTTTTTTTTTTTGAAGCTTTTGAAATAATGGTTGGCACATTTGTCTTAAATTGGAGAAAAGATCTGAAACATAATTTAAACATCCCAAAAATCTTTGTAATTGGGTTTTGTCTTTTAATTCATTTGAAAATCTGTCAGCAAACTCAATTACTCTTGCAATTTATTTTATTGTTCCTTGAAATATATCATGCCCAAAGAATCTGACTTTTGTTTTAAATAACTTCATCTTTGAGGCTGATAAAACTAAACTATTTCTTTTAACAGTTTTTAAAAGAATGTTTAAATGTTTGAAATATTGATCAATATTTTTTGAGAAAACTAGGATATCATCAATATATACTATGATGAAATCTCTAAATTGAGTACAAATATCATTCATAATATTTTAAAATTCTGAAGGTGCATTTTTGAATCCAAAGGACATTACATTCCATTCGTAATGGCTGAATGGGACTGTGAAAGCCATCTTGTATCGGTCTTTATCATGAACTTGAATTTGCCAAAACCCACTTTTGAAATTATATTTGCTTCATAGAATCTGTTGAGTAAGTCCCTTTTGTTTAGAATTGGATATCTAATCCATTTGAGAGCTTTGTTCAAAGGTTTGTAATTAATTACAAGTCGTGGAACCCCTATTTCAATTTTTGCTTGTTTGTTAACATAAAAGGCTGAGCAGCTCCATGGAGATTTTGAAGGTCTTATCAATTTTTTATCTAAAGTGTTTGAATTTTGTTTTTGCAATATTCTAACAATTCCTTGTTCATTTGAATAGGTCTTGCTTTCATAGGAATATTTCTTTCATTGAAATCTTTTTCATAAGGTAGTTGAACAATATGTTGTTTTCTTTCCCAAAATGCATTTGGGAGATTTGAGCATACTTCCTTTATTATTTTATTATTTAGTTGATTAATTTTTTCTTGAACATTTGGTTGGCCTAGTTATTTTTCTATACTTTGGAATTCTATTTCCTTTTGAAGATGCTGAATATGATTTTTCTTGTTATGTGTTAAATTTATTTGTTTAAATATTGCAGTTGATTGTAACAGATTTAAGTCATTTTGTTGGATCGGATTGATGAATTGAAATGTTACTTGAGTTTCCTAGATTTTAGTATGAACACCTTCCTTTTATGACTGTGAAAGGATAGATTTGGCTTATCAATGGAGTCTCTAATATAATATGCTGTTGAAGATCTTTGACTAAAATGTATGGTGTCTTGAAACAGATACCATCATTACAAATATAAGAATTTGATAATTTATATTTTATTTTTATTTTATCTCCGCTGGCTATGTGAAGATTTTCTATTGTTTTCTCATAATATTTTGATGGAATAAGTCCTTCTTGAATACAGTTGAGATCTGCTCCTAAATCTAAAAAGACTTGAGTTTGAATCTTATAATCCTTTGAAACATGAAGAGTTATATAGATATACCACTTTTGATATTCTATTCTTTCTATAATTTGAAGAAATTTATCATTTGAAATTGGTTTGTCTGATATTTAAATATTTTCTAATTGAGTTTCAGTTGGATTTTCTTTAGATGTACTTGTTTTTTATTCTAAATATGACAGTCTTGATTCTATTTCTAAATCTTTTGATTCTAAGAGCGATAATTTTGATTTTGCTTCTAAATCTTGATATTGAACTGTTAGTAATTCAGCTTGCAGCTATTTAATTTATCTTTTTAGATCATTGATTTCTCTTTGTAGATCTCCCGTTGAAATTGTCTAAATATGTTTGGCGTAGGATACCTTTCAAATATTTGTTCTAGGGAAATTGGTTCTCTAGGTTTTGAGATTTCTTGTTTTTTGAATATAATCTCTTTCAATTTGAGGAGTTATTCTTTTCTTCAATCTTGATCTTGAATTTTTTCTACTATATCTTGTAAGGATTCTTTATTTGCTTTAGTTAATACATTTATTGTTTTGAATTTGCAGGGACATAGTTCTTGAGTCAAATCAGAAGATGAAGCGTCACCCTCTGAATTTTCTTGAATTTCAAATATGCAATCTTCATTTTCTGAGCTTGATTCAGTTAGAAACAATTTCATTAACTTGATTCTTAAATCTTCATCTTCTACGTCATTTATTTTTTGTTTTATTTTGCAATCTCTTTGGTAATGACTAGGTTTTTTACACTTGTAACAAATTGGGATTTGATTGGTTTTTTTTCTTAGAGTATTTCTTATTATTTATAGTATTGAGGAGGTGGTTATTGTTCATATTTATTTCTTCTTTGTTTTTTTGTAATATTTAAGGTCTTGTAGGAATCTTTTCTTTTTGTATCACTTTGAAGGGGGTTTGAAGTCATGAATACTATATTGAGCACAAAAAGATCATAATTCTTTCCTTGTTTGAGCTTTTTTGAGCTTATTACAGAGTTTTTACTCTTGACATAAGTTTAATGCTTCTTTTTTGATAAAAGTAAATAATTATCTATAAGTTATATTTTGCCTTGGAATTGATTGATTTCCCCAAACATCTTGAATTTTTGTCATTAGTCTTTCTGCAAATAATTTTAGAAGTCCAGTTACAAATCTTTCTTTCCAAAATGGTTGATTTCCATCATCTCTTTTGAGTACATGAGTTAGAAACATATCTTTGTATCATCAGAAGTCTTGTAATGATGGATATTTTAAATTTGTTAAAACTAGTTCTATTGATTCTTTCTCTTTATCTGCACTGCAAAGAAAGGTTACAGTTATTGACCAAATTAATGTTTCTACAGCATCTTGGACTTCTTCCTCAACGTAAAGAGAGTTGACATTAGTTAGATCTAATGGTTTTCTTGCAGTGTGACTATGATTGAGTATTACTTCTCTATCATGGTGTTGTAAGGTTTTTGTCCACCATGATTTGAGCTGTCCTGAGAATCCAGCAACAATTAGTCTTGCTGCTGTTTGATTTGTATTGACAGGTACAAATATTTCATATGTTATTGCAGCCATTGCCATTTGATTTAGAGTATTTATTATTTCATATTCTGACTTTCCATCTATGTTCTAATCATGGATATCTTTTCCATTGAAAGACATAGCGGTAAATTAATTTTTTTGGTCATATTGAATATCAGGAGGAGTTGGCCTTGGATAGTAGGTTCTTGTGGGTTGACTTTTTCAATTATTTTTTATTCTATTTATTGAGGATTCATGATTTTCAATTATGTTTGTATTAAATTGTTCTTCTGTTTTTTGGATTTCTGTTTCACTTAGAGATATTGATGATGTTTCTTCATTAGAAACTTCCTCTTTTCCCGTAGAAATAGTTTGGATTGTGGGGCCACTTGTAGATGGGTTGTCTGTTAATTTGAGTTTTTGAGTTATTCTTTTTATTATATCATCATCAAAGTTTTTAGTCTTTTTGAGTTTTATTTGTTCTTTATCTTTTTGAGTTAAATTGAAAGGTTGAAATGAGGATTGTTAAATTCCTCTGAAAAATGGACTTTCTTGGGATGGTCATGGTTTCTGAATTGGGAAATTTGATTGGATAGGATAGCTTTGAGGGACTGGTTATGGAATGAGTTGGATAGGATAGCTTTAAGAGACTGGTTGTGGGATAGTTTGAATGATAGGTGATTGTAATCTTTGTTTATCTTTTTTGTTTAATATTTTGTTATGGATTGCATTTAACTGTTTTGATATTGTTTTAGGATTTAAGGACAGAAATTGAAAATACAAATAAGAGACTTATTGATTGAAACTGGTTTCTTACCCATGAAGAAAGCAGATATATATATATAAACAACGAGAAATGTGAAGCGGCAGCACAAGAGAAAAGCAGAGTGGGAAATTCAGAGAAAGAGAAAGTGAAGTGCAGTAAGAGAAATTTGAGGAGAATTAAAAAATAATATAATATTGAGAGAATTATTTGAATAAAAGAAAAACTTCTCTAATTTTTTAGTTTTAGTATAAAATACTTGTTATTTTTCTTTATACATATTTGGGTTTGTATTTTTATTCTCTTCCTTTTGAGTATAATATGTATATAGTTTTATAATACGTTATCAGCATAAATCTCCAAACAGCTGAGGATCGTTCTACATTCGAGGTAAATTTTTCATTCACTAATCTTTGTGATTTTAATCATGTCTAATCTTACTGATCTTGAATTTACTGCTCTTGATATATTTGGCAAAAACTATTTGCCATTTCATTTTGATGCTGAGATTCACTTTGATGCCATGAATCTCAGAGATACAATTAAAAGAGAAAATAGCACATCCCTACAGGATCATGCTAAAGCAATGATATTTTTTGGGCATCATATCCCTGAAGGATTGAAAGCTCCATATATTACTGTAAAAGACTAGTATGTCCTTTGATTGAATTTAAAGGAGAGGTTTGGTCATCAAATGTCTATGATTCTCCCTAAAACTCGCTGAATGGATTCACCCACGATTGCAAGATTTTAAAACTGTAAGCGAGTATGACTCTGCAATATTTAATATTACCTCTCAATTAAAATTATGTGGAGAAAATATTACTGAGGAGCGTATTTTAGAGAAAACACTCTCTACTTTTTATGTCTCGAATATACTCTTACAGCAGCAATATCAAGAACGAGGATTCAAAAAAAAATACTCATAGTTAATATTATGTCTCCTTATTGCTGAGCAAAAATAATACACTATTGATGAAAAATCATAAGTCACGACCAACTGGGATAGAACCATTCCTTGAAGTAAATGCTATGACATACAACCATCATGGAGATGGTCGAGATCATAAACGTAGTCGTAGACATGGACGGGAACGGGGACGAGGTTATAGTTGCGGTCATAATAACTGGAACTATGGTACCAAGAATGGCCCAAAATTTAAGAAGTTCACTAATGACGAGGAGATGGAGGAAAGAAAAAACTTTAGTTTTCATATTTTCTATTTTGTATATTCATGGTTAGTTAAACCACCTACTTTTTATTGTGCTTTCATTATTCATATGGTCGGCTATGCCGTCATACTTATTATTAGTTATTCATATGGTCGGCTATGTTGCCTACTTATTATCAGTCATTCATATATTTCTCATCCAATCTATTTATACACCACTCATTTAAAATAATAACAATGGGTGTTTGAAATTTAATTAAAGGTTCCAGAAAGTATATTAACTTTATTATAACATTGTATGTATCATTTTTTTAATTGTCACATCATTTATCATATATTCTTTTTAGTTGTCATATTATTTTTTCAAGTAATTGTTCTGGTTACTTATAAAAAGTTGATACATTTCCTGGTCTTTTCTAAATAATATTTTTCTTCTTGCTCGTTTTTGAAAATTATGTTGTCCTTACTATGTATAACATCATTTTTAAAAACTTTTACCACTTACTATATTAAATAGAAAGAAACATACATTCTCAGTGCCCTCTGGGCTCCTGCCAATGCAGGGTCTGGGGGCTAGATATACGCAATCTTTCCCCTTCAGGGTGCTATTGTGAAGAGAGGTTGTTTCCGAATACCCCCAGACCCTGCATAGGCGGGTGACCTCCTGGAAAGTCCTCGTGTTGCATCCCTAAGGTCAGGGGTATTTAAAAAATAAATTTTAAAATTTATTCTATTTAAAAAATTATTAAAATCTTAAATTATTTATTAAAATAGTTTTAATACAATAATTTTTTAAATACAAATTAGCTGTGCTTCCATAAAAAATAAAAAAAATAAAAACTAATGTTCATTGTACACCGTTTGAAACGGCGTACTTTGACCAATGCCCAGTCAAAGGTGCCAATTTGGTAAATATGGATATGCCAATTTGGTAAAAAATTCGAGAAACAATGATACTTTTGACCATCAAATCGGAACTCTTTGCCATAACAATGAAACTTTTTGCCACGAAAATCTTAACATTTATTTAGTATGTTTTAAAGTCCATTATTATGTTATGTATGCATTTCATTTGTAAATAATAATTCTCTTTTAAATATAAATAATTTTTTTAAAAAGTAACAATTTAAAAATATTATTTTATTTAAAAAAAGGAACGCTGACACTGTTATACAGCCCATCTATGTGTCAATGCTATGCCTGTAGAACTGCAGTGAATCATGTTCAAAATGTTATCAGCGGCAAACAATTATGAAATGTGACGTTGCGTAACGATAAAATGCTGCTTTTCACAAACAAATGGAACTTTCACCACACAAATGGTATTTTATTAAGTTAGGATGGTACTTTTGGACACACAATGGTACTTTTGACCAACAAGTTGGAACTTTTTGTCATAATAATGAAACTTTTTGCCAAGACAGTCTTAACATTTATTTATTATGTTTTAAAGTCCTTTATTTTGTTATGTTTTCATTTCATTTATGAATAATAATTCTCCTTTTAATTTAACAGCATTCTTTCTAAAAAGTTTAATTTCAAAATATTATTATTTTAAAAAATAAAAAGGAACGTTGACACCTTTATACAACCCATTCATGTGTCAAAGTTATGTCTGTAGACCTGTAGTGAAGTGTGATCAAAATATTATCAGCGACAAAGAATTATGAATTGCAATGTTGTTTCACGACAAAAATGCTGCTTTTCACAAACCATTGGAACTTTCACGACATAAATAGTACTTTGTTCTACTAGGGTGGTACATTTGGGTAGATAATGGTACTTCTGGCAAACAAATTAGAACCTTTTAGCATAATTATGGATTTTTTTTATTTCTATATATCCATAGGCATAATATTTTTGACTTAAAATTGAGTATGCCAGCTTTAAAATTATAATTTACAATTTGTACTTCATTGAAAAGCATAAAAAATTTGATAAGACAAGACCTTAACATATAAATGAGTACACTTTTTTTAAAAATATACCATCAATGACTACACATAAGGATCAAAAATAAATATAAAATATTATGCTTATTCAGTGTATTTCAAAGTCCACTAAAGAGTTGATATACGCAAAGTTTTGTTACGACGAAATGATACATTTTAACCGCAAATTCAACTTTGACGTTATGTGTGGCACTTATGGTTGCCCAAATGGTTCTTTTTTGCAGGAATATAGAACTTTTGACTATATATAATTATATAATTATATATATATATATATATATATATATATTATTTTTTTAATAAATTAAGTAAATTAGCTTTAAAATTAATAATTTATATATATTACAATATTACAAAAAAAAGAGCAAATTTAAAAGATAAGACTAACATCATTTGTAAGTAGCATACAAGGATCAAAAATTTTGTTTCAAATTTGTTGTTGTCCATGCTAATATTGGTATCCTTTTAATTTTTTATTGTCTATTATTTTGTATCTAACTCAAATTTTCATAACTGTTACATTTTTGTCTAATATACCTGGCATATGGAAATAAAGGAAAAAAATAAATTATTTTCACCTCAACATATATGCAACCCCTCCCTCTTGAACTTACCTGAGTTTCTCTTCAAAATTCTTAACTCATATGTAATGAAGTTTGTTATTTCTCGTAAAGGTAATAAAGTTTGATTTTTATTTTTTGTTTTCCCTTTACATTACAAATACAATAGTTTTCTTTACAATAATTATTTTGGTCTGTAATGGCTTATAAATATTATATAGAAAAGCTGTCACTTATAACTTCCACCATTAAGTTGTAACTAAACATAAGTTATGATAAATAGCAAATTGTTAAGAATTCTAAGTTTGTTTTATGGCAAATTGTGAGTTTTGACCATGAAGTGGAACTCCACACCATGTGCATATTATCTTTTTATCGGAAATTTTACTTTTGACCATACAATAGAACTTCTGACTATATAGATAGTGTTTTTTAAGGCTAAATGGTATGTTTGCTTGGAAGATGGAAGTTTGACCATGTGGAAATGCATATTCGGAGATGATTTTTCTTCTTCGAATGATATTTTTAATAACTTCACAATTCCTTTCTAAAATATACGTAACTTTACACATATTAATTAGAACGTTATTACTTTTCCCACTATTAAACTATAGCTTTAAAAAAATATTTTATTTCGATGTTAGAAGTCACCGACGGATACAAATTTTCAAATGGCGGTGTTATAGAATTTAATTACCAGACATAAATTATGATAAATGGCAAGCTATTATGAAATGTAAAGTTGTACTATGGCAAATTGCTAGATTTGACTGCAAAATTGAACTTTTTCGCCCTACGCATATAGTACTCTTTTACAAGAATGGTGCTTTTGACAACATGATGGAACTTATGACGATAGAAATAGTTCTTTTTGAAGACAAAATGGTATTTTTGACTAACAATGGAACTTTGACTATGTGAAAATGCTGCTCCCATCCAATGTTGTAGTCACGTTGGAGCTCTTGTTATATACACTATCCTTTTCTCCATCCAAATGGTTATGATACTTTTGAAGAACACAATGAAAATTTTATTATATGCATAGTATTTATCTAAATTCATATGGTACTTTTCATGAAAATAATGGAGTTTTCAGAGTATAGGATGGAACTTTGACAATATAATAGAGCTTTACTAATCCCAAGGCATTAGGACAAAACTAGAGGACGTCACAATTACTCAAATAGGTTTTCGAAGAGCAATAATTGCTCACTTGTGGGGATGTAGGATACATCATTATTGAACTTGGCTGCAAGTAGAGATTTCCTTGCCACAAGTTGTCGTAAGTTCAAGACTCTTTGTTCGACATAAGTAGCAGTACTTTGTAAAGAAGCGAAGTCTTGCACATGTGACCTGATTGAGTAAGTAGTTTGTATTATGGAGCTCGTGTCTTGTTGCAATAAGTTAAGTTCAAAAGGACATCATCCTCTTTATTCAGAAGCAATTGCATCACAGATCTCAATCCCTTGTATTTGGAGCATTCATCTATGTCATGGTCCTCCATGTTGTCCATTGAGTCATGCAGTAGTAATGGAGGCCTTGTGGTGTAATAGAGTCTCGCTACCTTTGGAGATGCAAATCGGTCAGTGCGGTCCCATCAATTATGTTTTATTTCCTCATCAATCACATCAGAATCCTCCAACATACCAAGGCAAAGACCTTGCTGCCTAATCATATATCTTGGGAGATGACCATTTTTTTGAATGTGAATAAATCTATTACATCTAATAGCCATACTATTATTCTCCTCACGAATGGTATTTAATGCTAGTTGTAGGTTTTCAAGCGTATTTGTGAGTAGGCATGCAGATTGGCATTCAAGGGCTGGAGCACGAAGCCTCCTCAGTTTTGTAATAACATTGTAGTGCTCGGAAAACCTATAGGCCCACTCTTGTTGCATTGTATTAATTGTTAAACTTGCCTCCTACTTTGAAGGCCATAATAGGTATTCAAAGTCATCGTCAAGCACCCAATATTAGCCCAAAGCATTATAAATATCTTTCGGTTTGTAAGTGGAAGTATTTCTAAGAAAGGAGTAGTCCAACGTAGAACTCATAGTGGAAAGCCAATATATTTATTACCGGTGAAGGTAATTATTTTTAGTATGTGAAAAAAAGTTGGGGTTGTTATTATTTATAGTGAGGGTATTGCCTTTATCATAAATGACGTTAGGTACTTTTTTGGTCAAATGATGGTAGGTATTAGTTGCATAAGTTGGGTGACAATTGAAATACACGCAATTTAATATAATTACATTTTGCAAAATTCAGTTAGTAGTTACAGTTGTCTCACGTGTATGTTTGAAAGTTTACAATGTTCAAAATAGGATGACTACTGCTCAGGAAGGTAGTGATACATTACCAAGGAGTACATTGACGTTTTTGGCTCTAGACATCTTCTTATACACGGGTGCGTACTGGGCATTGGACAACGATTTCTGATATCCATTAATCCCACAATGCGCGGATGATGAGAAAATACATTGCATGATGTTATCAGAGTGGGCACATCGGGTAGAAGAGAATGGTAGGTTATCAACAGAATTGCTAGCTGTAAATGCTAGAAGGCCATGCCGTGTTACTATTAACTATAGTTGGTGTTCTACTAGGGAGCTAGAAAAAGCTTTGAATATGATAAGGGAAGAGAATAATAGGATGACGACTCGTTTGAATCGATACAGATATTTTCACCAATTTCTAGATGTTCCTTTTGAATTTATGTATGCCACTGTTGGCAATGTGCCATATTGTTTGTCTAATAGTGAGATCGAAGACGAGTATGTGGACCCCCATTGCTATGATCATAGGCTGCGTCTCCATAACTAGGACAAGTTGGATGATGAGTTGACATTTTGGGGTAGGAAGTCAGTGTCGGACGCAAGTGACGATAACATTTGGTTTGACAAGAAACCAAAGGACTGCAGCATCAAAGAATTGGAGTTCCAGTGGAACGTGTGGGTGGGGGTGGAGTGGTGGATGGTAGATATAGTGTTGTCTGCGAGATACGAACCAAAAGATATGTGTGCAAGCTGGGATGACATTTGGGTACAGCCTGGTTTGGTGAACGCTATATTCACGATCAAACATAATATACGAGAACTTAAAGTTAAGTGTGCATGTCATTGCCTAAATTCGATTGTTCGTTGCTATGTTGAGGATGTCAACTATGACCTCCGGCCATCTCAAAGGACATATAAGGAAGCATTGTTATGTATAGACACATCTGATGAGGAGATGTAATTGTTGAATATAATAACGACTTTTAGACAATATTTTAAATTGTAAACAAAATTTTATTAATGACATAATGATAAGTAATGTTCCTCTAACGCAGTGTCATGGTGTAATGGGCAAGGGGAGTCTAGTGGCCCATGGAGACTAAACTTCTTACTAAACAAGGTTCTTTTCTACAAGCAATTCTTCCGGTCCGTCACTTTCTACCTCACACTTCACAAAGCTAATACCCAAGCAGACACCCTTACCAAGAATGGAGTGATTAGGAGTAGACCGTTAATTATATGGCTTTCTTTATTAGGAGTAGCTTTTCTTTTGTTGTTGATGGATGTCTGGGCTTGTAATCATGTATGAATATATTGGCAGTTATATGCAAGAAATCGTCAATTTATAAACAAAAAAAAGGTATATAATGTCATTTACAAATTCCATGTTTCAATTAGTAATATAATATAAATGCACATAGTTTTGTTATATACATTTTACAATTACATACATTCATTGAAGTTCAATATATTAACATCTGTATGTTGATTGTTGGGTGATATATATAAAAACTAAAAATACGTAAATTTAAAAGTATTTTTTGACCCCTATTGTCGAATTGGAGAATGTATTTAGTTAATATGAGGATGGTTGGGTACCTAGTTTTTACAACTTCTAAATAATAGAGGAGGGGTGAGGCAAATTGAAATGAAAATCTGTTCAATTTAGTTTGAGTGTCAACATGGTCAACATAGCTTATGGCATATTTTGTTAAATAATAATGTCATCAACTCGTAATCTTATTTTTGAAATAAAAACACTTTTTCGCTTTGATCATCCAACTCATATGGTAATGTTTTCAACTTCTATATTATCAACCTTTTGTCCTCGAACTTGCAGTTTTTCAATTTAGTTTCCATTCGTCTTCCCCTTGTAATACGGTACAAAAATTAAGTGATCCGACTAGATTTATGGAAATTCTTTTAAACATACTATAAAATTGATATTCAATGCAAATAATTACACTAAAACAAGTGAAAATTAAAAGGCACGTTCATTAGCATTCATATATAAAAGATTTGTAAGCTTACACAAAAGGTTAGCTCGTGAGTGCATTGTAGTACAAATTGAGCATTTACATATACAAAAATATACAAAAAGTGGTGGCTTTGGATATTTCCTGCATTTACTTCATAGTGCAAAATGAATGTCATGTTTACTTGTGCACTGCCTACACAATCTATAAACCTACAACAACTTGTTGTCGCTTGATATTTTGCTGGTCCATAACATTTTCTTCATTTATGTCCTCATAATGAATTTTTTTAGGATACGGTTGTGGTTGGATTCAAATTGAACCACTTCCCACTTTTTCGACATGTAGTTATACTATGAACATAATCGGGCTGGGCACCCTGTGCATGACTTAGTGTGATTACCAGCTTTACTACAAATATAAAGTTGAGCTTCATGTTTGTCGCATATTGTAGTGAACACCAAAGTTCCTATTATTGGAAAGAAACCAACATTATAAGCATGCCTACAATACGCCCTACTACAAATATTGTCCCTATTTTCGAACAAAGTAAGTAAAATGGGACTAGTTTTGAACGTGTTGTCCGCCTTCCTTTGAAGTGGCATCTTCGGGTTAACAAACTACAAAAAAATAAATAATAAATAAAATAACATTGTAAGGGGAAAAAAAATTTTCACCTTTCATTGTCATGTACATAAACTAAAAAGACAAATAATGCATATCTCAACACACATGGAAGAAGTAAGAATAGTTCTGTTCAAATTATAACACAACTGCAGTTTGTGGAAAGCATTAATTGCTTTTGTTGGCTATTGCATTTATTGTGAATCATCACTTCATGTTTTGACCGGCTAATGTTGCAATTAATATAGTGTAAAATATAATTCTTCTTTGTTGAATGTAAAAGAAGGTTTTAGGCGGCTCACATCGGTGCCCCATTTTCTTGGGGCACCCAAAAAAAAATTGAGAGCCCCATTTATATTTTTTATTAATTTTTAATTAAATTTATATATTTTTAATTATTTTTGATTAATGAAATATATTAAATTTTATTTAAATATATATTTTAAGTATTAATAAATTTTTATATATTGAATTTGAGTATTTTTTTTAATTTACTTATTCATATTACGTTATTTTTTATCAATATAAATTCTAATTTTCATAATTTTAATTTTTTCTCTCAATATAATTATTATTTTTTAATTAAATTTATTTTTAATGTATTTTTATCTTTTACTTTGAATTAATTAAAATAATATAAATAATATTAAATATTAAAATATCTAAAAAATGGGGCTTAAAAAATAGGGCACGGATAGAGAGTAAAAGCTCCATTTTTATATAAAGCTCTATTTTTAAAAATAGAGCTTTAAAAATGGGGCACCAATGGGAGTAGTACATAAACAAGAATGTCAATATTTGAAATAAATACATACATCAAAATATACAAAGGTCATAACAAATTTGCATCTCAACCTTTTGACTTTTGAGTAATGTAGGTTGGTAAAGAAGCACTAATTGCATCCCCAATTACCCTATTTATAAAGAGTTAGACAAGTCCTCACACCTTTAGTGACTTTAACTAAATTAATATAACATAATATATTTTTTTGGTTGAATGTGCAAATTGTTTTACATATTATATAAACTTTATGTAAAATAAATTAATAATCCTTAGCGATGCTTTTGTTACATCATAAAATATACAGACATGTTCACTATAATATCCAAATTTAATTTTATGTTAAAGATGTTTAGTATATTATACCATAAGAAAATTTGTTATTTGCAATTTCTTATTAAAATGTAATAACCCCAGCAAAATTAATTTCTCCACAAAGTAAATTTTCCGTCATACGGTGTGATATTTGTCAAATAAATTTGTTGTTAAAGCTCTCTATTATCTGTTATTCATACGTAATTTGCACTAGTATTCCATTAAATGTATATTAATATCATTAGTTTTTCAAATATTTATCTCTTATTCAAACATAATTTGCACAAGTGTTCATCAATGTTTAAGTCATTTCCAAACACAAGTGAATTAATCACTTCCAGGTCTTTCTGTACTATGTATGCGAAGTAGCGTGTGTCTTTTGGCATTAAATGATGTTCAATTGCATCCGGATTTAATAGACTTGGCATTAAATTTAAATTATTTATATTTTTTTTCTTTCAATTAAATATAATTTCCGATTTTCACTGTGTAGGATGAGCATGCCAGGGATTTTTAAACATGTGTGGCGGCCCTAAGGTTAATATTAAGTGAGTTCAACTTGATGATGACTAAACTCTTGAAAAGAATTGAAAATTTTGAGTATGAAGATTAGAAAACATTAGCAATTTGTAATAATTTTGTCTTGAACTTCATTTTTTGAACACATTTTGTTATGGCTGTCAACATTGTAAAATAATGTTAGTGAATGGGAACATTCCACATTGTATGAGCAATATATTAGCTTATGTTTTTTGTGTACGGTACAAATAATGTCATTCATAAAATAGTCATAAAACTAGTAAAAAATAGTGTGAAAATTAAAAAGTGTTACCACATAGTGACTTCAATAATGATTTAGAATGTTGAGAAATATACCACAACTTAGTTTGAACTCATTTGGAGTTAGTTTTAGAAATGTGTCACAAGTTTTAACTAAATAAACCACAATTTGTAAAAGCCTGTACATCATAGTTAAAAATGTATGAATTTCTACATTTGATGCGATTTGTCAAATGATTATGACATTATGTTACACTAAACACTTTTAAAATGATTCAAAATGTTAGGAAATGCATAACTATTGGGAACAGTGTCCTGAAATTCAGATTTAGTCTGGATATATTATTTTAGTTAATAAATAAAATTGAAGTTCTAATTATTTTCTTGTTAAATTTGTATAAACTAGCATTTATACTACATGTGATTTTTATTCAAGTATCGTCCATGAGATAGATAAAGTCATCATATTACATTTTATATGTTTGTTCTGAGTGGATAATGAGATTAAGCCACAGACAGACTTGAAACAAATGGTATAGAATGCTATTTGAATATTCGTGGTCGATAATGAGCTTGGGCTACTTGTTTGTAAGACCATGACTTAGTGCTTTAGATGACTTCTCTTGGCCATGTGGATGGAGATCCAAAAGTGTTAGGTTGGTGTGTTTAATAAAATTGATACACTAAGTAGGACCATGTGAGTTGCTTGCTTCTAGACTACTATCGGAGATGAGTGATTCATGTTGTACCGTTTATGCAACAACTTTAAATCCTGAGAGTATTCTGGACTTGTGCATGGAATGTTAGCTATTTTGGTATACTTTGGCCAATATTTGAATAGTTCGGAATCTTTGGCCAAAGTATTCCAAGTGTTTGGCATTTGGAATTTATACAATGATTATGTTCAAGTATAAATGAATTATTCATTGAAGGGCGAGTCGGTAACTAATAATGGAGAAGTCGTGAGAAAGATAATGGTAGTAGTTATGCTTGCTTATTATTACATCTAGTAGAGGGGTTGTTGTCGTCAATACAATCTATTAAGAAAATATCAAATAAATGGTTTAAGTCTGGAGTGCAATGAGATTTATTTAGTAGAACTAAGTCTCATAAAATAGTAATTAAATTATTTTATGAGAAGATTAATTTAACCCATTTGGAGCTAGATTTAAATTGGCCCTAAGATCCATGCGCATGTCATTGAAAAAATATTAAAGATTTAATGACATGTGTAAATTTAATTTTGCCAAACATTATTTATGAGATGAATAAAATTTAAAAATTATAAAATAAAATAACTTTTGGAAACTTAAAATTTATAAGATGAATTTTACATGTGGGAATCAAGAAAAAAAATCGCAAAATAACCCGCATAGGGGTCAATCCGTGTGCTCATGGACCAACCATGTCGGGCGCTGGCAAGCCTGGGGCCATCCACCTGAGCACGGGAGGCCAATCGCGGCCAGTCACGTGTGACGCTTAGTTCAAAATAAGCAGGCGCTATTCGAACACTGGGTGAAACGTGGCGTTTTATTTTTATTTTTATACTAAATGTTGCGTTTTGATTTAAACCAGCAAACCCCACATTGAGAATTTGAGAGTTTTTGGCTCCGGTATACTATAAATAGAGGTACCTATTCCGAGGTTTGGTATTCAATTTGAAAGAAATATTTTTGGGTTTCTGAAATTGTTTCGGAGACCTAATTGGAGAAAAAAAATTTCGTTAAAATTTTGTCTTTCCTAGTTTAATATTTTTTGGAGCCCACTCTCCAGGCAGTTCAAGGTTATTGCGTAGAAGATTGCTGGCTCTTGATTTTTTTGGTATTTCGCTGGAGATTATTAATCTTTCCAGTATTCGTTGTTGGAGCAATTCCAAGTATGTTTTCTTTCCTTCTCTTTTAGTTTTCGCTTTTTTATTTATTTACTATTTTTCTTATTGTGCCTGTTTTAGTTCCATGTTATTGTTATTATTGAATTAGAGTAGAGGCATGTAGATTTAAATCAACCCTAGATTTAGAATTAGGAATTCTAAACCCTTTCGCTGCGTTAACTTAATTAAACTAGGGAGAATTTTTAAAATTCGTTCCAACAATTGATATTAGAACAAAAGGATCTATAAAGATAACCTTATCCTCGAGCACTCTAGCACGTGAGGTGTCACGAAGCGTGACTCTCCGCCCGGGGGCTTAGGTAAAGAGAAGAGTCTCCTATGCTAACTGCTCTAATAGGTGCCATTTGTTGTGACCATAGTTGAGAACTGTGAACCCAATAATTAGCATTAGAGTTATTTTTTCCCAACAATAACTTTGTTTGAATCCATATGGAGTTAGTTTTAGAAACGTACCACTTGTTTTAACACGATATACCGCTACTTGAACCAAATGTACCACTAGTTGTTACAAAATGTACCACTACTTTTAACTTAATATACCACAAGTTTTAAAAGCTTATATCACAGTTAAATATGAAAGAATATTTCATTTTGGTTCGATTTCTCAAACAATTATGAGATTATGTTGCACAACCCACTTCAATAATGATTTAGAACATTATAAAATGTCTCAAAACTGCTATGAACAGCATATGGAGTTGATTTTAGAGATGTACCACTCGTTTTAACCAAGTATACCACTACTTTTAACTAATTGTACCACAAGATATAAAAGCTTGTACCACATACTTAAATATGAAAAAATCTTTCATTTTGCTACAATTTTTCAAATGATTATGAGATTATGTTACACAAATCTTTTCAATAATGATTTAGAACGTTAGGAAATAAAACATTACTTAGTTTGAACGCAAATTTATTTTGGCTTACAATTGTACCGCTAGTTTTAAGCAAATGTACCCCAAGTTGTAGAACTAACGATATTTATAAGACGGGTCACAACCGAAGCTCGGAGGGGAACAAAGAAATGGAGGATGGTGGCTCCTAGGCATGCTCAGAGGAGGAATTCCCACCAGGCTTCGTGAACCTATTTGATGTGCAAGTCAGTGTGGAACCTGACTTGAGGAGGGCTGCATCAAGGACAAAAGGAAGAAACAAAGGGGAGAAGAAGATATCTGAAAATGTGATGGAACCTGCTTGCTCAATATCATCAAGCAATTTCACTGAATCGGAATCAGATCAGGAGTATACAAGACCAGTAGACAAGGAGGCCGCGAAGATTTGTAGGACGGCGAACATTCTGGGGCTAAGATGGGAGGACATGCATGACACTGTGGTAGAAAAGCTATTGAAAAATGCCAAAGGGATCAAAAGGGTGGTTAAAAGAAGCAAGAAGATAAAAGACAAAGGAAAAACTAAGGTTTAGAGAGCTCCGAGGCAGCTTGGGTGTGGTAGCGTTAAGAGCTTTGGGTCGTCTTGGGTGTTTTTTGGTGCCTTTTAATCCCTGTGATTGTGCTTTGCTCGTGTTTGGCCGGGAGTTGTAGTGTTGTAGCCTGTTGGTGTCCATTGGCCTGATTGCCTTTGGTGTCCTGTGTTTTGTTTTGCTGGGCTGGTGTTGCTTTCTTCTCGTCTTTTTAGTTTGAGGTGCTTTGGCGTGTGTTGGTTTGCTTGTCGTTTTTGCGGTGGTGCGGTCTCGCTCGCTGTTGTTTTTGGGGTGTTTTCCTTTGCTCTCTTCTCCGTGCCTTCTTGTGCCAGTGCAGTGTTGTTTAGTTCTTTGTTGGCCGCGTGGTCTGCTTGGCAATCGGTTGGGTGCCTTTGTTGGGTTCTTTTGTTGTTGGGGTTTGAGGCTTTTGTGGGTGGCCTTTCTGTTGTTTTGCCAGTGGTTGCTGGGTTTTTTTGTGGTTTGGTTTGCTTTTTAATCCTTGAATTAATTGTCCTTTGTTAAGACTTATGTAATTCTTTATGATCAATGAAACTCCAATTATCAAAAAAAAAAAAAAAAAACAT
This sequence comes from Simmondsia chinensis, assembly GCA_018398585.1. Taxonomy (NCBI): domain Eukaryota; kingdom Viridiplantae; phylum Streptophyta; class Magnoliopsida; order Caryophyllales; family Simmondsiaceae; genus Simmondsia; species Simmondsia chinensis. The sequence goes on along the minus strand of JAGTTD010000010.1, from coordinate 29,321,437 downwards.
AGTGAAAATGTAAAAATCTTTCATTTTGATGCAATCTTTTAAATGATTATAATATTATGTTAAACTAATCACTCGAACAATAATTTAGAACATTTGAAAATGTACCAAAACTGAGTTTGAAACCATATTGAGTTATTTTTACAAATGTACCACTAGTTTAACCAAATGAACCACTACTTTTTACTAAATTTACCACAAGTTTTAAAATCTTGTACCACATAGTGAAAAATGAAGGAATGTTTCATTTTGATGCGATTTGTAATATGATTATGAGATTATGTTACATGAATCACTTCAACATTGATTTAGAATGTCAAGAAATATGCTAAAACTTAGTTTGAACGAATATTGAGTTATTTTTACAAATGTACCAATAGTTTTAAATAAATGTACTATAAGTTGCAAAAGCTTGTACCATAAAGTTAAATATGAAAGAATCTCTCATTTTTATTCGATTTGTCAAATGATTTTGAGATTATGTCGCGTGAATCACTTCAATAATGATTTAGAAAGTTAGGAAATAAAAATAAAAACTTAGTTTGAATGCATCTGGAGTTAGTCTTACAAACGTACAATTAGCTTTAACTGAATGTACCACAAGTTATACAAGATTGCACCACATACTTCAATATGAAAGAAAGCTTTCATTTTGATTCGATTTGTCAAATGATTATGAAATTATGTTACACGAATCACTTCAATAATGTTATAAAACGTTATGAAATGTCCCAAAACCTACTTTCAACCCATGTGGAGTTTGTTTTACAAATGTATCACAAGTTTTTACTAAATGTACCACAAGTTGTAAAAGCTTATATCACATGCTGAAAAAGGAATCTTTAATTTTGATAAAATTTCTCGAATGATTATGAGATTATTTTATACTAATTATTGCTATAATGCTTAGAACGTTATGAAAGTCCCAACACCAAATTCGAACGGATATGGAGTTTGTTTTAGAAATGTACCACTAGTTTTAACGAAATATACCACTACTTATAACTAAATGTACCAAAAGTGGTAAAAGCTAGTACAACACAGTAAAATATGAAAGAATCTTTCATTTTGAAGCGATTTGTCGAATGATTATGAAATTTTGTTATACTATTATTTAGAATGTTTTGAAATGTCCTAAAACTAAGTTTTAACCCATGTGGAGTTCGTTTTACGAATGTACCACCACTTTTAACTAAATGTATCACTACCTTTTACTAATTGTACAAGTTGTACAAGTTGTACCACATTCTTAAAAATGAAAGAATCTTTCATTTTGATGCGATTTATCAAATGATTTCGAGATTATGTTATGTTAATCTTTTCAATAACTATTTAGCACGTTATTAAATGTCTCAAAACTTAATTTGAAGCCATATGAACTTCGTTTTAGAAATATACCACTAGTTTTAACCAAATATACCAATACTTTTAACTAAATGTAACACAAGTTGTAAAAACTTGTACCACACAGTTAAATATGAAAGAATCTTCAATTTTGATTCGATTTGTCAAATGATTATGATATTATGTTACTTGAATCACTTCAATAATGATTTAGAACATTATAAAATGTCCCATAACCTAGTTTGAACTCAAATGGAGTTCGTTTTATAAATGTACCCCTAGTTTTAACTACATGGACCACTACTTTTAACTAAATGTACCACAAGTTGCACAAGCTTGTACAACACAGTTAAATATGAAAGAATCTTTTGTTTTATTTCAATTTCTGAAATGATTATGAGATTATGTGACACAAATCATTTCAATGATGATTTGGAACGTTAGGAAATATACTAATTCTTAGTTTGAACCAATTTGAAATTATTAAACAAATGTACCACTACTTTTTACTAAATATATCACTAGTTTTAACTAAATACACCACAAGTCGTAAAAGCTTGTACTACATACTTAAATATGAAAGGAATACTTCATTTTGATGCGATTTTTCAAACTAGTATGAGATTATGTTACACTAATAACTTCAATAATGATTTATAATGTTCCGAAATGTACCAACACGTAGTTTGCACCATTATGGAGTTCGTTTTAGAAATGTGCCATAAGTGTTAATAAAATATACCACTAGTTTTAACTAAATGTACCCCAAGTTGTAGAAGGTTGTACCATATAGTGAAAATGTAAGAATCTTTCATTTTGATGCGATTTTTTAAATGACTATGATATTATGTTAAATTAATCACATCAATAATGATTTAGAATGTTTGAAAATGTATAGATACTTAGCTTGAACCGATATAGAGTTCATTTTAGAAATGTACCATTAGTTTTAACGAAATGTACATCTACTTATTACTAAATGTACCACAAGTTGTAAAAGCTTGTACCACATAGTAAAATATGAAAGAATATTTCATTTTGAAGCGATCTGTCAAATGATTATGAGATTATGTTATACTTATTACACCAATAATGATTTGGAGAGTTCTGAAATGTCCCAAAATCAAGTTTTAACCCATATGGAGTTCGTTTTACAAATGCACCACCACTTTTAACTAAATGTACCGCAACTTTTAACTAAATATACCACAAGTTGTGCAAGCTTGTACCACATATTAAATATGGACAAATCTTTCATTTTGATACGGTTTTTCAAATGATTGTACGATTATGTTACAACACTCTTTTCAAAAATGATTTAGAACATTAGGAAATGTCCTAAAACGTAGTTTAAACCAATATGGAGTTTGTTTTAGAAATGTACCATTTGTTTTAACAAAATGTATTACTACTTTTAACTAAATGTACCGCAAGTTATAAAAAGCTTGTACCACAGAGTTAAATATGAAAGAATCTTTCATTTTGATTTGATTTATCAAATGATTGTGGGATTATGTTATACTAATCACTTCCATAATAATTTAGAGCATTATGAAATGTCCCAAAACCTATTTTGACATGCTGAAAAATGTACAAATCTTTCATTTTGATGCAATTTTTAAAAGGATTATGAGATTCAATAACACTAATAACTTCAATGGTGATTTGGGACATTGGAAAATGTACCAAAGCTTAGTTGAAATGGAGATCGTTTAGAAATGTATCACTATTTTTAACCAATTGCACCACTACTTTTAACTAAATGTACCAAAAGTTGTGAAAGCTTATACCACATAGTGAAAAATGTAGAAATCTTTCACTTTGATGCGATTTGTCAATTGATTATGCGATTATGTTATACTAATTATTTTAGTAATGATTTAAAATGTTATGAAATGTCTCAACACCAAGTTTGTACCGACATGGAGTTCGTTTTAGAAATGTACCACTACTTTTAACGAAATGTACCACAACTTTTAACTAAATGTACCACAAGTTGTAAAAGCTTGTACCACATAGTAAAATATGAAAGAATCTTTGATTTTGAAGCGATTTGTCAAATGATTATGAGATTATGTCATACTAATTACTTCAATAATGATTTAGAATGTTATGAAATGTTCCAAAACCAAGTTTTAATCCATGTGGTGTTCGTTTTACAAATGTCACTTTTAACTAAATATGCCACTACTTTTTACTGAATGTACCACAAGTTATTCAAGGTTGTACCACATACTTAAACTTGAAAGAATCTTTCAATTTGATGCGATTTATCAAATAATTATGACATTATGTTTCGCTAATCTTTTTAATAATTAATTAGAATGTTATTAATTGTCTCAAAACTTAGTTTGAACCTATGTGGAGTTCGTTTTAGAAATGTACCACTAATTTTAACCAAATAGACCACTGCTTTTAACAAAATGTAATACAAGTTGTAAAAACTTATACCACACAGTTAAATATGAAAGAATCTTTCCTTTTGATTCGATTTGTCAAATGATTATGATATTATGTTATTCGAATCACTTCAATAATGATTTAGAATATTATGAAATGTCCCAAAACCTAGCTTGAACACAAATGGAGTTCGTTTTACAAATGTAATACTAGTTTTAATTACATGTACCACTATTTTTAACTAAATGTACAAGTAGTACAAGCTTGTACCACACAGTTAAATATGAAAGAATATTTCACTTTGTTTCAATTTCTAAATGATTGTGAGATTATGTTACATGATTCACTTCAATGATGATTTGGAACGTTAGAAAATATACTAAGTCTTATTTCGAACCAATATGAAATTAGTTAAACAAATGCACTACTAGTTTTTACTACATATACCACTAGTTTTAACTATATGTACCACAAGTTCTAAGAGCTTGTACCACGTACAACTCCATTTTGATGCGATTGTCCAAGCGAGTATGAGATTATGTTACACTAACAACTTTAATAAATATTTAGAATGTTCCGAAATGAACCAACACTTAGTTTACACCGTTATAGAGTTAGTTTTAGAAATGTGCCATAAGTATTAATGGAATATACAACTAGTTTTAACTAAATGTACCCCAAGTTATAGAAAATTGTACCATATAGTGAAAATGTAAGAATCTTTCATTTTGATGCAATTTTTTAAATGACTATGAGATTATGTTAAACTAATCACTATAACAATGATTTAGAACGTTTGAAAATGTACAGAAACTTAGCTTGAATCGATATAGAGTTCGTTTTAGAAATGTACCGCTAGTTTTAACGAAATATACCACTACTTATTACTAAATGTACCACAAATTATAAAAGCATGTACCATATAATAAAATATGAAAGAATCTTTCATTCTGAAGTGATTTGTCAAATGATTATAAGATTATGTGATACTAATTACTTCAATAATGATTTAGAACATTCTGAAATGTGTCAAAACCTAGTTTAAACCCATGGGGAGTTCGTTTTACAAATGTACACCAATTTTAATTAAATAGACCATAACTTTTAACTAAATGTACTACAAGTTGTGCAAGCTTGTACCATATACTTGAATATGAAAGAATATTTCATTTTGATGCGATTTTTCAAATGATTATAAGATTATGTTACAACACTTTTCAATAATGATTTAGAACTTTAGGAAATGTCCCAAAACTTTGTTTGAACAAATATGGAGTTCGTTTTAGAATGTACCTTTAGTTTTAACTAAATGAACTACTACTTTTAACTAAGTGTACCACAAGTTGTAGAAGCTTGTACCATAGAGTCAAATACAAAAGAATATTTCAATTTGATTCGAATTTTTAAATTATGGGATTATGTCATACTAATCACTTCAATAATGATTAAGAGCGTTATGAAATATCCCAAAACCTACTTCGACATACTGAAAAATGTACGAATGTTTCATTTTGATGCGATTTTTAAAAGGATTATGATATTATGTAACACTAATCACTTCAATGGTAATTTGGGACGTTGGAAAATGTACCAAAACTTAGTTGAAATGGAGATTGTTTCGCAATGTCCCACTATTTTTAACCAAATGGACCACTACCTCTAAGTGAATGTACCATAGGTTGTGAAAGCTTATACCACATAGTGAAAAATGTAGAAATCTTTCACTTTGATGCGATTTGTCAAATGATTATGAGATTATGTTATACTAATTATTTCAATAATGATTTAGAATGCTATAGAATGTCCCAACACCAAGTTCGAACCGATATGGAGTTCGTTTTAGAAATTTACCACTACTTTTAACGAAATGTATCCCTACTTTTAACTAAATGTATCACAAGTTGTAAAAGCTTGTATCACATAGTTAAATATGAAATAATCTTTCATTTTGCTGTTATTTTTCAAATGATTGTGAGATTATGCTATACTAATTATTTCAATAATTATTTAGAACATTATAAGATGTCCCAACACCAAGTTCGAACTGATATGGAGTTCGTTTTAGAAATATATCACTAGTTTTAATGAAATGTGCCACTACTGTTAACTAAATATACCATAAGTTGTAAAAGCTTGTACCACATAGTAAAATATGAAAGAGTCTTTCATCTCGAAGTGATTTATCAAATGATTATGAGATTATATTATGAAATGTCTCAAAACCAAGTTTTAACCCATATGGAATTTATTTTACAAATGTACCGCCACTTTAAACAAATGCACCAGAAGTTGTGCAAGCTTGTACCACATGCTTAAGTATGAATGAATCTTTCATTTGATGCAATTTTTCAGATGATTAGGAGACCATGTTACAGCACTCTTTTCAATAATGATTTAGAACGTTAGGAAATGCCCAAAAACTTAATATGAACCAATATGGAGTTCGTTTTTAGAAATGTATGATTAGTTTTAATTAAATGTATTAATACTTTTAGCTAAATATACCGCAAGTTGTAAAAGCTTGTACCACAGCGTTAAATATAAAAAAAAAATTTCATTTTCATTTGATTTGTCAAATAATTATGGGATTATATTATATTAATCACTTCAATAATGATTTAGCGCGTCATGAAATGTCCAAAACCCTACTTTGACATACTAAAAAATGTACAAATCTTTCATTTCGATGTCATTTTTTTAAAGGATTATGAGATTATGTAGCACTAATCACTTCAATGGTGATTTCGGAAGTTGGAAAATGTACCCAAACTTTGTTGAAATGGAGATCGTTCTGAAATGTACCACTTTTTTTTGACCAAATGTACTACTTTTAAGTAAATAAACCACAAGTTATGAAAGCTTATAGCACATAGTGAAAAATGTAGAAATCTTTCACTTTGATATGCAATAGTGATTTAGAATGTCGGAAAATATACTAAAACTTTGTTTGAACCAATACAGAGTTAGTTTTAGAAATGTACCACTAGTTTTAACTAAATGTACCACAAGTTGTAAAAGTTTGTACCACATAGTTAAATAAGAAATAATCATTCATTTTGATGCAATTTATCAAATGATTATGAGATTATGTTATACTAATCATTTAAATAATGATTTAGAAATCTAGGAAATAAAACAAAACTCAATTTGAACGTACATGGAGTTCATTTTACAAATGTACCATTAGTTTTAACTAAAGTGCACCACAAGTTGTACAAGGTTTTACCACAGTTAAATATGAAAGAATCTTCATTTTGATGTAATTTGTCAAATGATTATGAGATTACGTTATAATAATTACTTCAATATTGAATTAGAACGTCATGAAATGTCCCAAAGCATAGTTTGAAACCATATGGAGTATATTTTAGAAATGTACCACTTGTTTTAATGAAATGTACCACTACTTTTAACTAAATGTACCACAAGCTATAAAAGCTTGTACCACATAGTAAAAAATGTTGGTATCTTTCATTTTCATGTGATTTGTCAGATGATTATGGGATTATGTTAAACTAATCACATCAATAATGATTTAGAACGTTATGAAACTTCCCAAAACCTAGTTTGAACCAATATGTAGTTTTAGAAATGTATCCATAGTTTTAACTGAATGTACTACTGCTTTTAACTAAATGTATAACAAGTTGTAAAAGCTTGTACTAAATAGTGAAGAAATGCAGGAATCTTTCATTTTCTTGCGATTTGTCAAAAGATTATGAGATCATGTTATACTAATTATTTTCAATAATGATTTAGGATGTTATGAAATGTCCCAACACCAAGTTTGAACTGATATGGAGTTCATTCTACAAATGTACCACTACTTTTAACAAAATGTACCTGTTATGATTCAAGGTCAACCTTGAATCATAACATCGGATAGAAGAACTAGAGTTGAGAAGTAGAGGTATTGAGAGAAGAAGTAGAGAGAATTGAGATTGAGGAAGAAGAATCAAAATGTATTCATTCAATGAATCTAATTACAAAGACAATCCAACCTTTTATACTCTAATCTAACTAATGCCAGTGAAGCTAAAATATCTTGCAAGACAAAAATTAACCGAGTTAGCTAACCTCAGCCATTACAACTTGAATGAAGCTTTCCCCGCCAATTTCCCTTATTCAAATATTTACAAGAATTGCCATTACTTACAACCTCCCTAATTCCAAATCATGACCATACCCCGTCCTTTAGAACACTCTTGTCTCAAGAATGAAAGGATAGAAATTGACTCTTAATGAAACTCAAAGTCTCCCAAGTAGCATCTTCACAATCCAAATTAGTCCACTGCACTAACACCTCCCATGAATTTGATTGCCCTGCTACTGTATCACTCTAGAATCCATGATAGCTGCTAGTTCCTACATAATGTCACCGCTGGCAGCTGCTTCTGGGTGAGAAATTGAACTGACCTTACCATCAGCCACATGCTGCTTCAGAAGGGAAACATGGAAGACTGGATAGACAAAAGAATCTGGGGGCAGCTCTAATCTATAAGCAACTCTTCCAACCTTCTCTAAAACCTTGTAAGGCCCAAAATAACATGCACTCAACTTCACACTCTTGCGCACTGCTACACTTGATTGCTTGTAAGGCTGCAATTTCAAGTAAACAAGATCTCCCACCTGAAATGACTTATCTATGCTTCCTGTCAACCTAGAATTTCATCCTGGCCTACGCCAATTGTAATTTATCCTTTAGCTACTAGACCATTTACTTCCTTTGTAGTAGCAGTTCACTAACATCACTAACAGAAGAAGTATCTCCTTACAACACCATTAGAGATGGAGGATCATAACCATAAAGAGCCTTGAAGGGAGTTATTCATGAAGCAGAATGAGCATGTGAATTGTACAGAATTCTACGAAAGATAACCACCTGTGCCATTGCTTGGGAAAGTTGAAGGTCATGCTCTTCAAGTACTGTTCTAAAATTGATTTACCCTCTCTATTTGCCCGTCTGACTGAGGGTGATAAGATGAGCCCAAATCTAAGGAAGAACCCAGTAACAGAACTAACTCATGCCAGAAATGACTTATGAACAATCTATCTCGATCAGAAAAAATGGATTGAGTCAACCCATGGAGCTCGTTGATGTTGTCCAAGAACACCTTGACAAGTTTCGCAACTAAAATTGGATGATTCAAGGCTATAAAATGCCCAAACTTGGTGAATCAATCAACTACAACCCAAATTACCTCCTTCCTTTCAGACTTGGGCAACCCCTCAATGAAATCCATACTTATGTATTACCATGCTCTATCTGGAATGGGTAAAGGCTATAGCAAGCCTTGATAATGCATATGATTGGCTTTAGTACGCTGGCAAACACCACAAGTTTGAATAAATTCCACAACATCCTTCCTTAAACCAACCCAATGAAAGTACTGTCTTAGCCTTTGATAAGTTCCTTCTATACCAGCATCCCCTCCCCAAGTAGAATCATGAGAACTCACAATAATTTTCCTTCTTAAGTTAGTCATGGAGCCAATGTACGACTTACCCTTCAGTCTAACAATTCCATTAGCAATAGCTACATCTGAATCTCCACCGGAAAGAAGCTGTTTTTGATGTTAAAGGCTGTAATACATTCTTGAGCAAAACTATCTCCATCATAAGACTTATACACCTCATCCATCCAAGAAGGCAAAAGTAATACATTCTTGAGCAAAACTATCTCCATCATAAGACTTATACACCTCATCCATCCAGGAAGGCAAAGTAATTGAAATAGTAAAATAAGAAACTGATTCTGTCCCTTCATGCTTGCGTGACAAAGCATCAGCAGCTAAATTCTCCTTGCCCCAAAAATACTCAATTGAATAGTCCAGTCCCAACATCTTCATGAGACCCTTACGCTGAACCCTTGTAGTAATTTTCTTCTCCAGTAAGTATTTAAGACTTTGATGATCAGTTCTAATAGTGAAATAGTGTCCCTCCAATTAATGCCTCCACTTCTTGACTGCCATGAGGATTATAAGATACTCCTTTTTATAAATGGACAAGCTCACATGCCTTGGGCTAAGGCCTTGACTCAAATAGGCCACAGGTCCTCCTCTTTGGGATAAAACTACTCCAACTCCAGTTCCACTTGCATTTGTTTCCAATGTAAAAGGAACACTGAAATCTAGCATAACAAGCACCGGAGCTCAGCATTTAGCAATCTTCAACTTTTTAAATGCCTCCTAAGCAGCTTTAGACCAATGGAAGGCATCGTTTTTGAAGAGATCAGTTAATGGATTTGCAATCATATCGTAGCCTGCTACAGATTTCTAGTAATAACTAATTAATCCTTAGAATGCTCTCAACTACTTGAGGGAAACAAGAGTTAGCCATTGCTTCATTGCTTCGACCTTGGCTGGATCAGTGGCTACATCAGCAGAAAAGATAATATGACCCAAGTACTTCACATGACATTGAGCAATAGTGCACTTAGACAGCTCAGCATACAACTTGTGTTGTCGCATAAGCTCAAACACTTGCCTAAGATGATCCATATGTGAGTCCAAGGAAAGAATATACACCAAGATGTCATCAAATAAGACCAGGACAAACTTCCTCAATAATGGCTTAAAGCCTGAATTCATCAAGGCCTGAAATGTGGCTGGAGCATTTGTCAATCCAAAAGGCATCACCACAAATTCGTGGTGTCCATGATGAGTTTTAAAATAGTCTTATGAATGTCTTGCTCCATCACTCAAATCTGATAATACCCTTGCTTCAAATCCAACTTGGAAAAGTAGTGTGATCCATGCAATTCATCCAAGAGATCATCAATAATTGGAATTGGGAATTTATCTTTTCTTGTAAGGCATTCAGTTGTTGTTAATCTATGCACATCCTCGATGACCCATCCTTCTTTTTGACAAGTATGACATGAGAAGCAAATGGATTGTGGCTTTGTCTAATGAACTCAGTTTTCAGCAACTCATTCACCTGTCTTTGAATCTCGCTCTTCTGTGGATGAGGGTACTTGTACGGCCTTAAATTGATAGGATCTGAATTGGATTTCAATGGAATAGCATGATCAAGGGATCTTCTAGGAAGAAGGCAGGTTGGTTGATTAAATAAGTCACTGAATTCCTCAAGCAGCTTGCTTATGGAAGGATCTGAATTCACCCCTGCCTCTTCTGTCTCAGCTGTGATGGAGAACAAATGTCCTATCCATTGATAATCTTGCTTCTTGATCACTCCCTCTAATCTCTTGCCACTCATCAACTGCAGCTGGCCTTGTTCCACAATTCCCTACAGCTTGATTGTTTTGCCATTTAACTCAAAGGAGATTGAAAGTTGGATGAAATCAAACACCAAGGGACTGATTGTTTTCATCCAATCCACCCAAGAACCATATCACATCCACCTAACTTCAAGACTCTGAATTCATACACAAATGTGTGACCTTGCATCTGCCAACTGAACTGATCACACTTCATTTGAGTAAGCATTGAATTTCCATCGGCAACAGTCACAGCTAAGGGACCTATTTTGATCATTTCATGGCTTACTCTCTTGACAATTTTTGGATTAATAAAACTATGAGTACTGCCATTATCAATCAAGATTAGGAGTAGTTTGTGACTATTTCACCTTTGATTTTTATAGTATTATGCGAGCCATTACCAGTTAGGGCCCTAACTGAAATTTCCATCTCATTCTCCTCATATTCCACTTCTTGTTCCTCCTCCACATGATCACTGTACTCCATTTCTTTCTCCTGACCATCTCATCCTTCATCAGCCTCAGCTCCAGAAATAGACATGAGAAGCTTAGGATTGCATTTATGTCTAAAGAAATATCGGTGATTGCACTTGAAGCATAACCTGTGAGCTTTTTTCTCCTCTAAATTCAAAGGCCCAGGTGCACTCTTATTGCTAATTTGCACTGATGAACCTGCCTAGCCACTCTTGCTCTCTTGAGCATCAGAACTTGCAAGAATCGTAGCCTCATATAGCTTGGCTTCAAAATAAGCCCGGGACAAGGTCAAAGGACTGATTGCTTTAACTAAGTTTTTAATCCTTGGCTTGAGACCATTAATGAAGCTAGAGACATAGTATGCCTCACTAACTCCGGGGTTCACAGACATCATTCTTGCTCTTAAGTTCTCGATCGAGTAATGTACTCTTACTAAAGTTGTTTGAGTTACTTTGTTGAAATTATCTACCACATCCCCCGGATCCTCATCACCAAACCTCTCACAGAATTCATCAACAAATTATAGCCAAGTGATATCAGGATTGCTAAGAAGCAAGCTATGGAACCATACCTCATGATCCCCTTGTAAATGCACCACTACTAACTCCACTTTCTCAACCTCCAACACATGATAAAAGCGAAAATAACTTTCACACCTTCTAATCTAAGATTGAGGATGTGATCCATCAAATGTATCAATTTCCACCATAGGCTGCCTGTAACCAGAGTTCCTGACCAAAGCTACACTTGACACATATGTCATCATTTCTCTTTTATCCCGAAAAAAGAAAAGAAAAGCACCCCTTCATTATTGCACTCTCTTACTTCATACACCTTGCATTGTTCTTTTTTTTTTTAATTAAATAAAATTTACTATTTTGCCTTGCCTATGTGTCATGGTGGGCCACCTTTGCTGCTGACTGAGCGTGCTATTTTAGTAATTTTAAATTTTTGTATGCCGTTTTGGTAATTTCGAATTTTGTGTGCTATTTTGGAAAATCACTCCCATTATATTCCATAAATTGAAAGGAAAAGATACCGTTTTTTATCATCTATTAAATAAGGCTGATTAAATAGATGATTAATTTGATCAATACATCATTACAAGAATGGTGTTTGTGTTGATCAAGGATATGATTATGATGGAAGGTTTAGAGTCAATGGTGAGACTAAACAAAATCTCGCTAGTTCCATTTATAGTATTTTCTTGCGCGAATCTTGATAAACTGGGCTTTGACGTGTGAATATCAAATATTTGGATAACAGGATTTATCTAGGCTCACTTTGAAAACCAATACTTCCTGAAAAATATGAACCTTATGAGTTAATTAAAATTACCATAATTGATATTTCCATCATTCACATCTAAGCTTTCACCAAAAAATTGAAAACTTAGCCTACTATTCGTATGTTGTTAATATTCCGGCAGAAATCCAAACCGTACCACAAATAGCGAACCTTGTTTATATGCAGATAATGGGCTTATGTGCAAATTAAAATTTATATTATCAAGATACTTAATTCATTTTTTTAATGATGTATTCTGTGGAAAATTTTGGGGTGGAAAAGTTTGTGGTATTTTCCTACTTAATCCAATTGCGGTTAAACTCAAAATGTTTAGTTACTCGTAGGCTAATACGTTGTTGCTTCACTGAATTGATTTACAAGTAGGTCTAAGTATGGTCGTTGGACTACTTCATGTTGTCCAGGATATAGGTGATATGTTACATATCATAACTATTTGTACTAATAGTCATTTAGGTTCATTGAATGGACATATTAGATGTCCTTTGCTGGGCTTAGAATGTCAATTATTTTAAAAGGACATAATATTAATAATATATTATGTAGATGTGTGTATATTCCAGTTACTGAAATATACATCTTTTATCTTTCCAATAGCGGGGGTCGACATTGATAAAAGTCTTTAGAAAATCCTGGTAAATCATGTTTAACAAATAAAACAAATAAAGAATTAGTGAGCTTATATTTTTCTTTTTGTTTGAATAATGGTGCAATTAATTTTGTGCTATGTAATACAAGAAAATGTTGCACCAAGAAATAAAGGGTTGATTGGTTTAAGCTCCAAAATGAGCCAATGTCAATGCCTTGGTATTATATTTTGTCTAGAACGTATATGTATAGCAAATGAAGTCAACATTATGATTGGATTTAGACATTCAATGAGTGGTGCCAAGTAAGAACATTCTTAAACAATTCAATGTTTATTAGTAGTTACCCTTTAATTTAGATGGTTTGTTATGCAACATAGTTTATCGATGTTTCAAAGCTAATCACATGCAAATTGGTAGCACAAATCATAGCACATTAAATGCCTGATTGTTCATATCATACTTTGTAATTAGGTATGATGTTAAAAGCAGACACTATGATGGATTATATGATTGAAACTAGGGTTGTGGATAAGACTATCATGAGATAGTGGCATTATTGGAAGTGATTTGTTGTCCATGATGGATATTGCCATAATGTGGCTAGTGAGTTTGTTGTTGGGCGAGCGACAAAGGCTGTGCAGTGCCAATGATGCAAGGAAGCAATAGCAAGTCTCGTGTTGTTTGAAAAAGTGGTGAAAAAAAAGAAAAATATTATATAGCATTTCTTGTGCCACTATGATCAAATATGATTGGAAATGTGTATGATAAATACCATAAGAATGGTAGGTCCAAATCTATTACTAATGCCGCCGATGATGATATAGTGTGATACAAGGGCATAAAAGCTCTAGCTAGAGTTGAGATCTGGAAGGCATCAAGGAGGATGAGACTTAAGCCTAAAGAAGAAATTGGTCACCTATGAGATGACCCTGAAACGGGACAAACGAATTATAGAGTGATCGGGGGGTGAGCATGCATTTTATTTTATTTTAATTCATTCCTATGGTGCAGCATACTTACTTGTGGTGATGTTGAAGTTGAGCTAGTTATGCTCTTAATGAGGTCTATAGCTCCTATGTTGGGATAGGGTGTAAGGCCACAAGTACACTCCTGATGGACCCACCTATATGAGTGTGGAAGTAAAGCTACTTCCTATGAGAGTTCGGGCCAAGTCTTTAGAGCACTCATGAATGCAGGATGATGCACAGGGCTGTAACGTGCACGCTTTAGAATCCTAAGGAGCACCTTAGATACCATGTGTATGAAGCACTCTACATGCCTTTAAGCAACCAAGGTTTAAAGGCTAAGTCCACCATGGTTCTAATATGGGAGTCACTGAAACACTAAGTGAGGGTTTAAAGGTATTGCCACTCTCATAATGCATGGGGTCCTCATTTAGCTAAAGTTTTTATTTTTTTATAAATAAAAAAAAACTATTTTTTTTATTAAAATAAGTGGGGAAATGTTGGATATTTTAATAAAAAATATAGTTTTGATTAAGTTTTCAAAAAATTAATATGGTTTTGGTGATGCCTTTTATGTCTTCTAAATTGGTAGTAAATCTTTAATCACTATTAACGATTACCTTTATGTATTTGTAAATAATATTTACTTAAAAAATTGACTTTAGGGGCCGTTAAATGTCGTTTCAATATATTACATAAATGCTTTGAACAAATTAAAAGCTTATGTTACAAAACCAAAATCAAAGTTATGCAAGTGACGGTTTGAGGTCATCAAAATACTTTATGAGGTTTTGACCATTCTTACATTAAGTTACAGGAGAAATTAAGACAAAAAGCAATTATGGGGTATGGACTCTTAATATAAGAATACTTGATTTGTATGAAGCAAAAACGTAAGAAAAACTTAAGAAAAACAAAAAAGGAAAAAGGGCTTTCAACTTTTATTTGTTTTGGCTAAGTAAAATGTAGAGGAGGCTTTGGTTTCAAGGTTGTGCAAACCAAAAAAATGTCAATAATAGTTGGACGTTGTATCCTGGAGGCGGCGAGTCGGTACTTGTTGCACCGGCTTAGATCCGAGAGGGGCGCGAAACCGTCTTAAAGTGAGCGTGATCTGCGCCTCGCTCAACTCTTACATTATTAGTATTTCATCATTTCACGTCTCCAAGTAATATCTTTCTATTTTATACATTTTGTATAATATTTTTCTGTGTTTGATTTGGTTCCAACATAGCTTGTTAAGAAACAGGAGCACACCGATGCTAGTTCATAGTACCCCTAGGTTTGCATGTTTTTTCTCCCTTTTTGTTATTGATTTATTTGACTTGGATTTCATAAATATTATTCTTTTAGAGTTTGGGACCCTTCAGAAACAGCGTCCCTAATGAGATTAGGTATATCTTACCTCCCCAGACCCTGCATCAGCTGGAGCTTATTTGAGGCACTGGGTTGTTGTTGTTGTTTTACAGATCTGACAGCCAAGCCTTGAGCTTGATAGTGTTAGTGCTAATCTAGTGACCCAAAAATGGTTCACTCCATCAAACTCTTGTCAAGTTCGATCTTGATTGAGTTACTCTAAGTCAAGGGTGTCGGACATTGCTCTAGATAGGCTATTAAGCTTTTGAACTTAAGTGTTTGACATAAAGTGTATGTGAGATTTGCTCCATCATCTAGCCTACCACTCAGGTTGAGTCCATATATATATATATATATATATATATATATATATATATATATATATATATATATATATATATAAGTCTTCTTAATTGACACATTGGTTGAATCTATGTAAAATTACAAACTGAAGTTAAATTCACCAATGTCACTCAATGGAGTGATTGTTTGAGGGCTACGTGCAGTTCAAAATTGATTTACCCCCTATCGTCGCTACTGGCACAGAGTTACAACAACAACAACAACAATCCCAATGCCTCAAGGGCTCCCGCACAAGCGGGGTCTGGCGGAGTAGATGTACACAGCCTTCCCCCTTCAGGGTGTCAACCTGAAGAGAGGCTGTTTCCGAGGACCCCCAACCTGAGAGATATGTCTTCATCGCATCGTGATGACCTGTGAGCAATGAGCTGTGAGCAATAAGGCATGAAAGCAAAATAGTAAGCCATAGCATAAAAAATGCCCTAGAGGAGACTATGAGGCAAAACCTTCCGTACAAGGCAGCTAGTATAAGCAAATAGGCCAAATAAACAAATAAGCAAATAGGCCGACAGTATACAGATAGGCGTATAGGTAGATAGGTACAGCCTAATAAGCCTATACGCCTATGAGGCAAAACCTTCCTTACAAGGCAGCTAGTATAAGCAAATAGGCCAAATAAACAAATAACCAAATAGGCCGATAGTATACAGATAGGCGTATAGGTAGATAGGTATAGCCTAATAAGCCTATACGCCTATGAACACACAAATAGCAGAATAGGCAGCGGTGTGAGGCCGCTACCTCTGCTACTCCTATGCAAGTCCTCCCTCGAGCTCTAACTCTATCTAAAGCCATCTCCTTCCGTGGGTTTAGGTGGGTGAGGTCCTGCCGTACGATTGCAGTCGTCCCTCCTTTGGCTTGTTTCATCCTCTTCTTCCTAGCTTGGTACGAAGCTAATCGCAATTCCTGACTGGAGCAGTGGATGTTCTCCTCCTAGCGTGCCTAAACCACTTCAAACACAGCTTCTTCATTTTATAGTCTAACTTTTATCTAGGCCACGCCCCACTATGCCACATATCACATCCCTGATGGCCGCCCCTGGGACCGCAAGTCCATATGCCCAAGCTGTGGAATAGGCATACCGTAGAGTCGTGGCACTGGATCGAGCTTACGAGTGGACAGATGCTCCTACACCACTACATCGGGTACACCTATCCTAGTCCTCCACACAACTCTGTCTAGAGCCATCTCATCATTTAGGTTGAGATAGGTAAGATCCCATCGTATTATCGCCCTCCAGCTCTTCTTTGGCCGTCCTCTCCCTCTCTTCCTGTCTGCTATGAGGAGTTGTTCGCATCTCCTGACAGGTGCAGTGGTGAGTCTCCTTCTAACATGCCCAAACCATAGCAGACATTGCTCCCTCAACTTATCTTCTATTGGGGCGACACCCAGTTTACTTCTAGTGACCTCATTTCGGATCCTGTCCCTCCTTGTATGTCCGCACATCCACCTTAGCATTCTCATCTCCTCCACCCTCATCTTTTGAGTTTGGTGACACTTTACAGGCCTGCACTCTGCCCCGTAAGACATAGCTGGCATCACTACCGTCTTATAGTATTTACCCTTTAATTTTAGCGCGAATTTCCTATCACACAGTATCGCCGCTGCCTTTATCTATTTGTGCCAACCCACTTTAATCCTGTTGTTGACATCTGCGTCCACTTCGCCATCATTCTACACCATGGAACCTAGGTATTTAAAGCATGCTTTCTAAGGTATATGCTCTATTCCAATCCGTACAACTTCTGTTCTTGCCGTGGTGGAGGTGCCGAACTTAAGTTCCATATATTCTGTCTTAGATATACTGAGCCTTAGACCTTTCGATTCTAGGGCCAACCTCCAAAGTTCTGGTTTTCATTCACCTCCACTCTAGACTCACCCACTAGGACTATGTCATCTGCGAAAAATATGCACCAAGATACATTTCCTTGGACGTGCCTAGTGAGCTCGTCCATCACTAAAATGAACAAAAAGGGACTCAAGGCTGATCATTGGTGTACTCCTACAGTAATGGGAAAAGCATCTGTCTCCCCTTCCGTAGTGAGCAAACTAGTTTGAGCCTCTTCGTACATGTCCTTGATGACTCGTATGTAGGACTCGTGGATGCCTTTCCTCTCCAGGACCCACCATAAGACTTCTCTTGGCACTCTATCATATGCCTTCTCCAAATCAATAAAAATCATATGAAGGTTCTTCTATCTATCTCTGTAGTACCCTATGGACCTCCTCAGGAGATGGTGCTGGTACAGAGTTAGCTGATGCTTATTCCCCAGATAACATCATTGCTTCTTCTCTGGGAAAAGTAGCTCACGACCCATTGGCCTTCTACCTCCCTGCGGGTCAGGCTTTCGCCTATTGCACAGGAGTTTAGGCCGTGTCTCAGTCCCAATACTGCTGATCATCCTCTAAGTCCATTAGACAAATTTGTCTCCATTTGTTTACAACGACCACACACATGATGTAAATCAAACCACAACAAACATTTTTGGAATCTAGTTAAGTCGAATAAATGTCTCAAAGGAAATTGGTAAAGCATTAGCTCAAAGGAAGCCAATGAAACCTTGGTTCATTAGTAAAACGTATAATTATGCTCCTCATAGATGTGTATAGATTTTGATATGATATATCAACACAACTAGATCAACACAAAAGAAGTAACTAGTTGAGATCAATTATGTATGGTTCAAATTATTTTCCTTAAACTCACTGTGACCATACAGGCAAAAACAAAGTGAACACATTCTACTTCTTTAAAATTATAAGTGTATATATTTTTGTTCCCTTTTAGTTAAGTACTTTTTGATCCCATTTTCCTAACAACATTAAACTAATTTCGCCATGCATAGAATGTTAAGCATTAAACTTCAGGGCGAGCATGAGTCACACCAAATATCCCCTAAATCCGTTAGTGCTTGAACCACTGATTACTAAAAAGAAAACAAGGACATATTTGGTCATACTATAGAATTATTTTTCTTTTCAGAATTATTCCCTAGTATTATTTTTTTTTTTTTAATTATGAGTTGGAGTATTTTGTTTGAAATATTTTTCATTTTTCTTTGATTCTACTCCAAAAAAGAGTACTATTTTCCCATTTATCTCAAAAAAAAAAAAATGTATTCCCCTTTTCCCAAATACAAGAAAAACTGAACAAGATTTGTTTATGGGTTTTTAATAAAAACCACATAAATTTTAGGTGTAATTTTAAAAAATCACCCTGATTTTTTAATTCTTCAAAGTCACACCTAAATTTTCTAAAAAATTTTCAATGTCACACCTTCATATAACGACGTTAACATCCGTTACTTTTGTAGAAGTGGTATTTAAAAAATAATTTTTTTAAATATAAAATTTATTAATACATTAAATTTTTTTGATGTTTATTCAAAATTTTTAAATGATTTTCTCTTTTTTTATCGCATCATAAAAAACTAAGGATGTTAACAGTGTTAACATTAATGTGTGACTTTAAAAAATTAAAAAATTTAGGTGGTTTCTTGAAACTGCACGTAAAACTTATGTGGTTTTCAATAAAAAAAAGTCCTATTTTTTATTCAAAAATTTCTTTTACATCAAAACAAAGTTATTGACATTGTTGGTTCCTAATATGTATAACTTTTTTTTAAGTCGAGCTCTCTTTTTTTTTTTTTTTCTTTCTTCAAAATAGTCTTTATGTTTTTAAGTGTATTCAAATTGGCCAAAATTATTTTTGTCTAAAATAGTCAATTACATTTTGTTTCTTGACGAAATTGGTCACTCAACATTTAATTTTTACTTAAGTCTCATTTGGTAAATGGAATTGGAGCATAGAGCCCGGCCACAAACTAGAATTAGGATTTAGAATTCTAATTTTGTTATTTAGTTTAGCTGTTAATTCCATGGAATTCAATTTTAACTAAAAATCAAATATTCTAATTCCTTGGGATGGAGGAAGTAAATTTCAATCATGAATTAACTTTGTCGACTTGAAACCCAAAGTGACCTAATTTCATTGACTCGGGACCCAAGTTGATTTGAAACGAGAAGACACAGCACAACCAAAAATTTGACAAGAAATTCAAACAAATGACTCAATCCCAAAGTGATCCAATCCAATTGGACTTGAAGTTCGGGTGACCAAACTTAATTCACTCAAAACCGTAGATGACTCATACCTGAATTTATCCAACTTGACTTGAACTCAATTTGAGCGTGATCATATCGACACCGAAACCCAAATATTCCAACCTAATTGACCCAAAATTGAGATAACTCAATTCCAAAAGACCCTACCCGGCTCAAAATTTGTCCTCACTCGTGATAAGTCGATATTAAAAACAATGTAACTTGATTAGAGCTAAACCAAGACGACTGGAGTTGTCATAGAACTGGACATTTGCATGGTTGTAGGCGCATGGGTCATTAATCATGATCTCGATCACAGCTGTCAAGAATGCACAGTCATAGGCTGGTGTTCATTGTTCTTATGTTGCTAACTAGGTGCTTAGGATATTATTGAGTAGATATTTTGTATAAAAAGGGACTTACCTCCCTCTTGTAAGGAATTCAATCATTAATACAAGTCATTACTTTTCTCATATCGTAGCCTCTCTATCTCTCTCATCCAAAACTCTTCCTAATTATCTTCTCATCCCTAATTTTTTTCTATCTTTTTTCTCTTCTCCATTCTAATCCCCCCCATCATGTTAGATTGTGACAAGTGCTATCACAACTCGTTATGATTCATAATACAATTCGACAAGGCAATTCAAGAATTGTGAATTCATGGTGATCGGTTGAATTGTTGCCAAGTGAATTGATCATGAATTGTTGGTATTAACAATTGTGTTCCTGACATAGATACACTACAATAGTCATGAAGATGTTAGATTGTTAGGAAATATATAAAATGGGTATCGATTTTAGTCATCGGTCTTAAGGCATCTAGCGAACCATTTCCTTAAAATTTATTTCATGAATACCGAAATGAATGAGAGAAAGATGTTTTTTTCAAGTTATGTTTTTCCCCAAGTTTTTCAAACATGAATTTGGTAGGCTTTATATAGAAGTCTCAAGTGTCTCTTCATGAACAAACATGTTTTTTCACATGAAGAGACACACCCTTTAAAACATATTTAATTAATTTTCTAAAAGTCACAAATACTCGTGCAAAGTAAGGGCCATAACTGCTCTATGTGTCAACACAGGGCTCTATGTGTTGACACACTGACGTAGCCTCTGGATTCTGTAATACGGTGTGCCAACACACACTTAGCATGTGTCGACACATACCATATTTAAACCAAAATATATCAATACACATCCAAAAACACTTTATTTTGAAAATACGCAGCATTTTCAAAATACATACATTCTCATACAAATTATACATCATCTCGGAACAAAAGGAAGTTTTATGCATAAATAAGAGTGTCTTCCGGTTGAGCCCTTATTCAGTGAAGACATGTTACAATTAATTAGAGCGTAATAGTAGACTAAGTTTTGAACCATACGAGTCCATTTGACTAAACACACATGTCTCCACACACAAGACTTACTCCCTACAACACACCTCATCTTCGACTGACACATTGAGGCTTTGTATAATGTACCCTTCATGAGTGTAATCGAGTCAAACCCATGTCATTAAAACACTCCTTGAAGCGGCCAAACTTCACATTCATTTAGGTAGACCCCATTGATCATGTCCTTGCAACATGAAATTCAATAATTTCCTTAGGTCCATTAAGAGCATGCGCTCAACCTCCTTTTCCTTTTATCACAGGTTACCAAGGACCACATGAGGGATGAAATTTTACTTTTAATACTTGCAATTACACGAACGATGGAACTCTTTCATTGAACGTGAGACCCGGCCTTATACTAGGCATTAGGTTGGGGGTCCATCATAGGCGACTAAAATTGATGGGTTTAACTCATCCGTTTACTCATAATTATTATCAAGTCTCTAATAAGGCTTTTCATTAAGGGATCCCCCATATTTTGATTTGCATTGTCAAAGTCTATAGTGATCACCCAATCTTTCATGGGTTGTTTCACATAACTATATCTCGCACTTTATGTGTTCGGACTTTCAATTATATACTTCACCCTTATGCAGTTGAAAGCATAGCCTCATTATCATAATGGATAGAAATAGGAGATATCGGCTTAGGCACAAAAGAATCTTGTAAAAACGATCCTTTAATCATCTTGCCTCTTTAATAGCAGAAGTCAGAGCAATTAACCTTACAATCATGGTGGAATAATGATACACGTCTGTTTCTTGAAACCCTAAGAGACAACATCCCCACCATGAATGAGTACCCACTTGCTTATAGAAGCGTAGTCCTCCTTATCAAAGATATAACTGGAATTGGAGTATTCTTCTAAAGTCGACGAATACTCATTAAAAGTAATACCGTAATTCATAGTCATTTCAGTACCTTATGTACCACATGCCAGTAAATTTTACTGGAATTGATAGTATATCCACTTAGCTTTCTAACAGCAAAGGCTATATCGGGCCTTTTCATACTCTAATTGGACTACTGGAGTACTTTCATCTAATACAAAATATGCATATAAACATGCAATTGACATACAAACGTATAAAGGCTCCTTTATCATTATCAAACTTGCTATATACACATTTATCCGATTCTCTTATTGCGTCTTTTAAAAAGCAGCATCATGAGACTTTATAGCCTAGTCATAGGATTATATTGTATAATACAACAATATGGAACTTGACTATCCATATTATCTAGTTCATAGCACCAGAAATTTTTAAAAACATGGACTGAAAGATTTCTCTTTCTTGCTGTTTTATTTCTAAGTTCTAGAGCCTTTTTAGGGATTTCTTCCCTCACAAACATGTTTTTCATCATATGAGAAAGACATATGTCATTTTCCATTGAAATTCAAACTTTTGACCTAGGAATTGAACAAAAACCATTTTTATCTTAATATATTTCACTTTACATGATCGTAATGCATCATCATTTCATCAACATCAATGAAAGATTCAAAATCACTTTTGAATACTTATTCATATTTTCATTCATGAACTTCAATTTACCATAATTAAATCATATGAATCCATGCCGTTTATAAGCATCAAATCTAATGGGCAACATATGAATCATCATAATTCAGTATTCGTGTACTCTTAAAATTTGCCACTTTGATGACTAATAGTACCACAACATGTGAATATAAAATCATATAATAATCTTATTTTCCATGCAATAATCGTATCAGTGATATTAGGGATCAACATGTATAAAATATTCATAAAATATTTACCTTTCATGATCCATTAATTTTAATTCCTTTTAAATTCACATCACTTTTGCTTTTACAGAGCAAATAAAAGGCATTCATGTCCATAAATTAAAATTGCATTAACATGCATATGCGCATTACTCGCATAATTGCATTAATATCTATACTTATACCTAAATTGTATCTCATACTTGTGAGCATGCATGTATTATTTACATTAATTATATGTCCATTAATCTTATAACTCCATTAGTATATAGACATATTTATACTCAAATTATTTTTGAGAAATATGAACATACATGAATATACTATCCATTAGATTGTTTTGAGGATGTATCATTAATTGTATGCATGTGTTAATTTTTGTGTCAACATTTACAAATACAATATTCAGTAAGGCATTACGCTGTAAACTAAACATGCAAATATTACAATATATTCATATATGTAAATATTTATGAGTATCAAAGGGACAGTTACATTTCAAGTGCATGTGCAGTTCTCAATAATGAAAATCAAACTTTCGATTATCATTATTTTACCTATGTTTTTATATTCCATGAAAAACTTATTGTTCCTTCACTACCAAAAATTTGATTATTTACGATGGGAAAACACCGTCACTATTAGCCTATTTCCCGTCGTAAAAGATATTTTACGACGGGAAACTATACCGTCATGAACCATCACTATATACTCCGTCGCCAATGCCTTTTTGCAGTGACAAATTTAAAATTGTCATAAATACATTTGCGATGGGACAAAAACCACCGCAAATACGTTTATGACTAGAGCAGAAAACTGTCACAAATACATTTGCGACATAAGCAAAACCCATCACAAATTCGTTTACGATAGAAGTGTGACCCGTTGCAAATGCATTGATGACGGAAACAAACACTCGCCGCAAATTCACTTGCGATAGGAGTAATCCCGTCGCAAGTACAACATTTATACCATTGTAGTTCCTTATGACACATTCCAAAAAGAATTCCATATGACAATGCTCATTGTATTGTTCAGTGTTTTGGATAACACTTGTCATAACCAATTTTCACGACAAAGCTTCACTGTAAGAGACTACTATCGAACATATTCATCAAAACAAAAATGAAATTACTTAAAACATAAATCAAAATATCAATAAGCCAATTAATCAATTGGAAAAAGAAAATTTTTCATCAATTAACTAAAGTCATCAAATGTCAATAATGTTCCACACTCAAAAAACAAATATTCAATCACCAATGCCAAAATGATAACCAAAACAATTTTCATAACGTAGTAACACACTTAAAATCATTCTAAAATATAAATGTAGTTCCCAAGCACCATCCATTGCCTCACAAGCATCATCCACCTTGTAGTATTATCCTACATAATAAAAAAAATTAAGTAATCAATACACAAGAAAAATGTAAAAGATAATCTAAATTGACATAATAAATGGCACTACTACAATAATATTTTGATGTATTTATAGCAAGAGAAAAGACATAATTGACTTGGCTACTATAATGACTAGTGAATTCTTTACCATTCCTATCTCTGTGAAACATTTCGTACTGTCAAATCTACATGTCAAAAACCAGAAGCAAAAAGCTCAAAGTAATCAACACCACGAAGATAGCAAGAGAGACATCAAACTCAAAGAAACGCTTCATACTTAATAACAAAACTAGATCGAAGTGATAAGATCATTAATCAACTCCCCAAACTCAATATACATACAATTTCAGTATCGGGTTATCCATTGTCCACCTCATTTCCTTGCAATGTTACAACCAAACTGTAAAAGTCAAGAGGGGGGGGGGGGGGGGGGGGGGGGGGGGGGGTGGGGTGGGGTTGGGGTTGGGGTTGGGGTGTTGGTGGTTGGGTGGAGCCAATCTAAAATACTAGCCCCACAAGCATAAATCAACATGAAACAAACATATCACCAAAGATTAATATCAAATTATATTTTAGAAGTGCCATTCCAACATTAAAATTAAATCTTAACACCTTCCTTTGTATGAATTTCTTCAAACAACATATAGAAATCAAACCCAACAAGTGGTACCAAAATCCCTTTTTTCCCACTTTCAACATAAGCCATTAACCCAAATACTATAATTTTCAGGAACTAAAAACATGAGCAATATCTCAAGACATGATCAAATACCATGACACATCTAAAAATCGTACCTCCCAGTTTCACTCTTAACCATAATGGCTTCCTGATTCAATACTGCAATGTCATAAGATAGATGAAGAAATCAATGAACCAATCATATAATAAAAAAAGGAAGTAATTAGTCAACCTATATTGGTCATCATAAGTTACTAACCTCACATCATTGTCATCATAATGGTCATATCCATCAGTTGAATGAGATGGAGTTTGGTGGGGCAACATTGCATTCATGAGCATATTCACCTGAGCCTTCATTTCTTCCATTTCTTCCTTAAGAGATGGTATCTCTCGATCTTTTAAATGAAGGTCTTCTTGTAGTTTGACTTTTGTAGGACAGGGGCCTCTTACATCTTTCGGTCTCATTCCACCTCCACATCCAATCACATAATTATGTCTTGGTGGCTTAAAACATTCATCAACGATTTCTATGTAAGAGAGATTAGGCTTCTCTTGTATGGTATTATGAATGTGATCCTGGAGGTGTAAATACATTAGAGAAAAAATAATGAAAAGCATATAAAATAAGAAAAAACTCAAAAGGAGACAATACATATTTTTCAATTGCTTCTTCTGTAGCTAAGGCGGTTCCCTTTTTATGCATCTTGAAAAATACCACCTCTATATCAGGTTCTTGTCCATCTTTTCCTCCCTATACGAAATATCAACAAAAATTAAGTAAAAATAATTTAACATTTTAAAATTGTCAATCAAATACAACTTACAAGGTCATTATAAATTATTTGTCCAAATGGTTTACTCCCAGTACGATAAAGCATTTCTTTTTTCATTTGAGACCTATTCTCTGAATTTCTTGCACTTTGTTTCTACAATTGGGTGAGAAAAATCAGTACGATTGTGTATTACTACATTGAGTCTTAGAAGACACATAAATATGTCATAATTTTGAGTACAAGAAAATTTACTTGAAATTCTTCAGAAGAAAAAAAATATCTTTTCACGATCCATGACCAATCCTTAGGATCCACATCACTAGGTGTCTTTTTCAAAGCTTCTTCCAACGGCTTTAGTTTCTCATTAATTGGTGTATAGATATGACCTCCAATTTTTCCATAAAGTACGCATATGATCTAAAACATCTTGATGATGGCTCTCCATGTCATCATTACTTGAAAATTTGTCCTGTAATGAATTATCATTTCAAAAATAATCAAAAGATACGACAATTAAATTACTTTGCAAATAAAATATATTGCATCAAAAAAATTACGTACTGTAACAACAGCCCACATGTGAGCCTTCTTATCATCATCAATATCCTCCTAGTGACGTACTTGCATAGGGCATATATTGCGGTCACTAAAATTTTTCCTAAATGTCTTGAAAAAACTTCATGATTGTCACCAACAGGATGTCTATGAAAGAATACCAAATCTAATTTTGGGCAACACTCAGCTTCGCTACCTTCTCATTCTTATTTTTACCTCTTCTAACTTTTTGCACATGGTTTGTACCTATGGCATGACATAATTTATTACCACATTCATTATAAAATAAATAGTCAATATACTTAATTCATAAATTGGAAACTATAAACTCATATCGGTATCTCCACTTGAGCACCCAAGAGAAATTGAACCTTCACTTGTATTATTCATTTCATTCGTCTCATTTGGCACATTTGTCAATACTTCTACACGATTTGGTGGTGTCTCATTCGGAATACTTGGATTGGGATCATCAAAACTCATGCTTGCACTACTTGAATAGTTTTTTGATTGACATGTACTTTTAGTAAGGATAGAAGGTCTTAATCCCCTTCCTCGTCCCCTACTCAAAGTACCAGGAGCTAGGAATCTCTTCAAAGACTTAGACATTGTCCTTTCATTATTTGACAAGCTTGGATGTACCATTTTTTCCTAAAAGAAATCAAAACAACATTTTAGTCAATCTAGTATACAATAAAATATATTTTATAGAAAAAGTACATAGGAAATTACCAAGTAAAATACACAAAGTACACATAAATTGTAAGATAGACGATATGTATTTCTTAATTTCGTTTTTCTTTTCTTTTCTTAATTGCTGAAGTTGAATCAACAGTGACTAGATCGATATCCGTCCTCCTCCAATTGATCTCAACATCCATGTCTAATAAAGTGGATCCCACCTGCTCTGGATTTGATGATTCATTCAGTTAATATGCTTCATTGACATGTTCTATATGCTTTTCATCACCAATGCTACCTTGCATCTGGTATGAATTACAGGGTTGTGTCCAAATAAAAAGGTGCCAACTAGCTTTATGTATATTGTCAATGACGTAGAACGCCTGCAATGCTTGACTAGCTAGTACAAAGGGTTCATTTGTTTTCAAAAACCTCTTAAAATTTACACTAGTGAACCCATATTCATCAACTTTGATGCCGCTTCTCCTATCATATATGTCCCACCAATTGCACCTAAACAATACAACACGCCTACCTCCAATGTATTGCAATTCAACAACTTCTGTTAAAACTCCATAATATTCTACTTCTTCGGTCCCATTTACCGTATCACCAACAACCATCACCCCACTATTTTGAGTTCTTAAAGCATTGTCATGATCTACAGTATGAAATCTATATCCATTCACGACATAACCAGTGTAGGCCAACACATATCATGTTGGGCCACGAGATAGTGAAAGCAAATCTTCCATTCACTTGCTTTGGTCTTCCTTGTACAACTCACTTACCTATTACAGAACAACATGGTTTAATATACATGGATATGTATCTATATAACAGTGAAAGAAAGAAAATTTGGCTAATATAGTGGACTTACTCTATTTTGAAACCATTAAATAAACTTTCTTGTCCATTCTCCATCTGATGCTTGTGGCATATTCTCAGTTTCATAAAATCTCTAAAAGAGTGCACACAAATATTAAAGTAAAATTATAAGTAAAAATAAATAAACAAAAGAACATAACAAGTCAGAAAAATGAGCATCTTACTCAATAAAAGGTTAAGCTTTAGCAGTATTTTTCAGAACATAGATATGACATTGTTCTAAGGAACATGCATCAAAATTATGTGCTTTACTAGCACCCAACGTTATCCCATGTTGAGTGAAAATAGAAAATCCATCATTAGCTTCAGCTATTCTACTACCGTTGTTTTGCTCTGTACGACTAAACTTTGTCTTCATTCCATCCAAGTACCTGAGCAAAATGTCATATACTCTTCTGCTATATAACCTTTTGCGATTGAGCCTTCTGGACGGGCTCTATTGCGAATGTACGACTTTAGAATGTACATATGTCTTTCTATTGAGAACTTCCAACGATATTGGACAGGTCCACCAATCATAGCCTCATATGCTAAATGCATGGGCAAATGTAACATAATGTCAAAATTTGAAGGTAATAAAAGCTTTTCCAACTTGCAAAGAGTTATAGGAATTTGACTTTGAATTTGCTTCAGCTCATCTATCTTCAATGTCTTAGCACCAAGTATCTTAAAAAAATCAATAACTCTATAAATGGTTCACACACTGATCTAGGTAAGACGCCACGTATTGCAAGAGGTGGTAAATGTTGT
Source organism: Simmondsia chinensis (assembly GCA_018398585.1). Classification (NCBI taxonomy): domain Eukaryota; kingdom Viridiplantae; phylum Streptophyta; class Magnoliopsida; order Caryophyllales; family Simmondsiaceae; genus Simmondsia; species Simmondsia chinensis. The sequence continues at coordinate 29,292,441 of JAGTTD010000010.1, read as the reverse complement.
AAAAGGACATGACAATTGTCACTTTTCAACCCAAAGATTTTATTCTCTTTAACATTTACACATTGGGAAATCTTTGAAGAAAATCCATGAGGAACTTTTAAGCTCTTTAGAAATTTACAAAAAAGATCCTTCTACTCCGAATATAATGTGTAAGGTGCAACACTATACACAAATTTGTTTCCTTGCTGGATAGGATGCAATTCAGGCCTCACTCCCATACTTTGTAAATCGAGACGAGCTCTTATTGTGTCTTTAGTCTTCCCCTTGGTATTCATAATTGTTCCTAAAAGATTGTCACATATATTCTTCTCAATATGCATCACATCCAAATTATGTCTTAATAAGAGGGTATTCCAGTAAGGAAGCTTAAAAACGATACTTTTTTTATCCTAATTATCCTCCCTATCTTCATGAGATACTTTTGTCTTTTTATTAGCATCTTTACTCAATATAATACCCTCAAGGTCTTGGACCTGGTGAAGAATGTCTTCATCAGTCAAAAGCCTCAGTGGCATACCTTCCTCTCTAGTGCCATCAAAGGAAGCCTTATCATTTCTCCATCTATGATTGCGAGGCAAAAATCGTCTATGCCGCATATAACATTGCTTGCAACAATTAGGCAACCTAAAAGATGCAGTCTCTTTATTACAACATGGACACACCAATTTACCCTTTGTACTCCAGCTAGACAAATTCGCATAAGTGGGAAAATCGTTAATAGTCCATAACAAAGTTGCATGAAGAGTAAAATTTACACGTAAAGATGCATCAAATGTTTCAATCCCCATATTCCATAACATATTTAGTTCTTCAATCAATGGCTGTAAAAAAGACATCAATAGTATCTCCCGGTCCTTCAGGTCCAAGAATTAACATTGATAGAATGAAATTAGATTGATGTAAGCACATCCAAGATGGAAAATTATAGGGAATTAACAAGATCGACCATATACTATAAGGTGTTTTAGAATTAGTAAATGGTTGAAATCCATCACTAGCAAGCCCAAGTCTCACATTACGAGGCTTCACTGCAAATTGCGGATGGAGTTCATCAAAAGATCTCCATGCCATTGAGTCACCAGAATGTCTCATCATACCGTCCCTTGATCAATTAGCATGGTGCCATGTCATTAATGGAGTTGTTTTTTCTGACATAAATATCCTTTGGAGCCTTGGCACTATTGGAAATAACGCAAAGCTTTAAACGATATTTTATTCCCGTTCGATCTACGCTTCTGTTCCCCACTATGTTTGTCATCTTTCCATCTAGAAGCACCACATACCTTACAAAAATCGCAATTTTCTTTCTCCTTCCAATACAACATGCAATTGTTCTTGCAAACATCAATCTTCTCATACGAAAGGCCTAAGTCCTGAATTCTCTTTCTTGCATCATAGTACGAGTTGGGTAAAGTTGAATCAATAGGAAGTAATTCATCTTTCAAAAATTGTAGCAGCATAGTGAATGATTCATTACTCCACATAGTGAATGATTCATTACTCCACCTACCAAGGCTCTTGATATAAAGTAGTTTCACTCGCGTAGACAATTTTGAAATCTTAGATCCCAAGTACAACGGCTTTTTAGATTCTTCTAATAAGCGATAAAATTTTTTGCTTTATCAGTTGACTCCTCTTCTTGCACATTAGCACCCGGATGACCACTATCCTCACAACTTCCATCTATGTTACCAAATTCAGGATGCAAATCATCCAAAAGATCATCAATTTTATAGTCACTTTCATATCCTTCTGACTCTTGATCACTGTTATCAATAGAATCAATTTCACCCTCATTAAGTTTTTCCCCATGATGATACCCAAATGTGTAGCTCTTCAATATTCCATATACCTCTAGATGTATCTTTACTTCGTCTTGTTTTTTGGAATAAGTATTTACACACTTCACACAAGGGCATCGAATTTCATTTCTTCCTCCATTCTTTGAGAAAGCATAATCAAGGAACACTTGAACTCCTACTCTATAAAATTCATTTTCAATTCGGTCATCTACAAATGCCATCCAATCCTTATTAGGTGCCATTTATGTATAAGTAAAGAATAACACACCGATGAAAATACCTAAAAGATTTGAAAAACAAATAGAATCACTATTATATGAAATCTTAGAATAACAAAACATAGCATTCACTGTAAAGCCATGACTTCCAAAGTCCACTACAAACAATAAGTAAACGAAATGGAACCAATTACAAGATGCACTCTATAACGAAATTCATTGAGGCAAATCAACAAACACCTTATATGCACTATCTAGAAGTTATGAATTTGTGATAATCATCAAGATATGCCAATTAATCCATAAAAGCATCACGATCATATAAAATAACCAATTAGAATGTGTCACAACGACAACATTAACCAAGCCTCTCGTATATTCTCGTGCCTCTACAAACAACAAGTAAACCAAATAGAACCAAATACAAGATGTACTCTATAACAAAATTTATTGAGGCAAATCAACAAATACCTTATATGCACTATCTAGAAGTCATGAATTTTGATAATCATCAAGATATTCCAATTAATCCATAAAAACAACACAATCATATAAAATAACCAATTAGAATGTGTCACAACGACAACATTAACCAAGCCTCTCGTATATTCTCGTGCCTCTACAAACAACAAGTATACCAAATGGAACCAAATACAAGATATACTCCATAACAAAATTCATTGAGGCAAATCAACACACACCTTATATGCACTATCTAGAAGTCATGAATTTTTTATAATCATCAAGATATCCCAATTAATATATAGAAAAACACAATCATATAAAATAACCATTTAGAATATGTCACAACGACAACATTAACCATGCCTCTCATATATTCTCGAGCCTCTACTACCCTCCACAATTCCATAGGCACTTGATGGCCATGAACCCTAAATTTAAACTTAAATAAGACAATATTTAGGGCTCTAAATCACTAAAAAACAGTATAAATATACAAAATTAAAGAAAAATTAAACAATAATCAACAAACTAAGAGAGAGAGATGACCGACAGAGACAACATAAAGTCACAGCAGAGGAAGCAACTCCCATCACAAAACTACTCAATAACTAACAACAATCAACATAACTTTCAGCAAAATTTACATCTCGTATAACAACATAAAATGTAAAATACATACAAAACGTTCATGTTTAATACAAGAAATTTAGGGTGTTGAGCCTAGCGTGAGCACGAATGAACGGACGGCTGACTGACCACGGTGGCTGGCGCAATGGCTGGTGTGGTGCCTGGCGTGCAGCAGGCTGGGGTTTGGGAGAGAAAATGGGGAAATGGTGGGTTTACTTTACTTTTTAATATTTAGTATTAAATTAATTTTAGGCGAAAATTGTAAGTAATTGGGGGAAAATTGGGAGGGAAACGAAATTTGGGGGGGGGATGAAAAATGAGTTAAAATTTAAGTACTACTAAATTTTTATAATTTAAAAATAATGACTCTCTTTGTCGGTAATGATTCATTTAATAACGTAAAAATACTATTAGCAATAAATTTGTCAATTGGTAAATGTTGGTGATAGCTAGTGTACAAAGCTAACGGAATTGTTTGTTGGTAATTACTCTGTTAGTAATCCAAAAATAATATTACCAACAAATTTGTTTATTAGTAAATAACTTTGTTGGTATTGAAGTTAGGTATTAAAAATAATTTTTTAATTAATTATTTTATTACATACAAATTTTGGCAAAAAATTTGTGAACTTTTGTAAATTTTTCATTTTCCCTATCTTTTGGAATTTTACAATGCCATTTGCGATGGGCAGAAATTCATAATTTATGACAGGTAATAATTGTTGTCGTAAATTTACACATGGTTTCATAATTTCATGACAACTAATATTTTTCATCATAATTTGCCTATTATTTACGACAGTTTTTGTTGTCTATCGTGAAGGGTCGTCGCAAAAGAGCAAATTTCTAGTAGCGCTTTATACTTATAATTGTATACCCAAATTTGCATAATGGTATGATATAACATATACCACAAACTAAAGTGTGAATAAATACATCTTTACCTAAACACATACATAAGATGTGTCCTTATAGATATGAAATATCTTCACAAGATATCTTCCTTTTTGCATGAATATTTGGCATACAAAACCATATATAACTTTAAAAGCACTTGAATTGGCTTTTAACAAGCATGTATTAAGCAATAATTTCATGAAATAAAACAATATTATCATATAAAAGCATGCCCTTTCAACCTTTTCTATATTACCAATTCATAACAAAAATTCAACAATTTATTTACTTAATATTATTAGTTTTGGCATCATCTCGGCATTTGGTTTCAACAACCATGATAAACAAGGATTCTCCTTTTTAGCATAACCTCAACGTCTTGTTTTAACAACCACCCAAAACTTTACATTTCTTTTAGTACTCAAATTTCATATATATGCATATATACAATTTTATTGTATTTACAACAATTATCCATACAAATTCCATCATTTTTCATAAGTTTTCTTTTATTCAATTAAATAACAAAATTATATTTATATATCACATGTATCAAGAGTTTCAACCACAACAATAGCAAAGGAATTTTATAGTTCGCGAATATATCCATGTAATTGTGAAAGAAATAGGAACGTGCAACTACAATATGGTTTTCTCATGTCAGATCAAACGCATGAACCTTCACAAGTTTTCGGTTAGTATATGTGGCTCATATTATTATCTCTTTCCATTTTTAGTACAAGACTTTATATATTTGTTTTCTTTTTAAGAATTACGCACAATGCATATGGAACATGGTCGAGAGTCTCGATCATTTCATTCTCAATGACGTAGGTTCAAGACTTTATAATCGCAAATTTTTTTATTAATATTAGATTTATTCTTTCATTAAACTAATGATACAACATCATTTGATTCAAAGTACTTGATCATAAATTCATGATACAAACAATCAAAGCACTATCTAATTGCAAAATCTTGAGTACTTGATTTTAGTTTTAATACCACATGAAAACTTCCTTAATTATATGCATAAATATAAATCATCATACATCATGAAAACTTCATAATTTTCATATAGATCTAAATCAAAAAACATACCTTGGTTCACAACAATTCCTCTCTTAATCAATTTCTCCAATTTCACAAAGTTCGCCATCAAATCATGCTAAGAGAAGCCATTTTCATGAACGAAATTAAGTCCTAAGATTGTTAGGAAAATATATAAAACATGTATCGATTTCAGTCACTAGTCTCAAGGCATTTGGTAAACTATTTTCCTTAAGACTTATTTCATAGATACCGAAATAGTTTAAGGAATGCAATAAAACTAAAAACAAAGTGAAAGTAAGAGTGTAGAGAGGACTGATAACCGAGACTTAAATGAATGAGAGAATGACGTTTTGTCCAAGTTATGTTTTCCCCAAGTTCTTCAAACTTGAATTTGGTGGACTTATATAGAAGTCTCAAGTGTCTCTTCATGAATAGACATGTAGATACACACTCTTTAAAACATATTTAATTAATTTTCTAAAAGTCACACATTCGAAAATACTTTATTTTGAAAATACACCAACACAGATTGCATCCAAGATATGAAAAAATACCATGATCGAATTCGATCATCACTTGATTTGATTATGGAGACAATGGCGCAATTGTTGCAACGGGAAGGTAACACGCAACCGTTTCCGAACAGGGAACACGAAGAGGGACAAAAAGCAAACCCTATCAAAATTCAACAAGGCCTTGTTAACAAATCTGAGAGATGCATTAATCAAGTAATGCCAACCTTCCTTCTTTGTGCAACGGTGCCGGAATTAATTCACGATTCTTTTAATTCCTCCAAGAAAAGTAACCACACAATCGAGAACACAACTGCCCATTCAAAACTGCCAAAATCAAAACCCACTTTGAAGTAGAGTGTGGAATTGCCAAATGGACAAAGAAAGGGACCAAGATTGAAGAATAATCAAGTAGGAATGCTACCTTGAAAATTCCAAACAGGAGGCCAGTAAAATTCCATCCAGAAATGTTAAAACAAAGCAAAAAAGAGGCAAGCACCTCAAACCCACAAAATTTTTTTGGCTTTTGAATCACGACAACCGAGTAACGGTGTGGTTCCAATAAGAAAGTGAAGAAAACTTGAGCATGGAAATATTTTCCTCGAACCGGAATTGGTACAAGAAGTACAACACGCTTACTCCTATTTAGTCAAAAACATTTAATCCTTGAGGACAGAGATTATTTCGTCGACCCAGGAATAGCAGGCATGTACCCAGGGAGCCGGTTAGTAGACATACGCAAGGGGATCGATTAGCGCACATAGATGAACACGCTTGTGGGTAGATACATAATATGTTAGTATATTGTTACATAATATGTAATAGGTTATTTTAAGATGTTAGTAGTTTGTTACAACATCTGTTAGGTTGTTATAAAAGTTAGCCAGGATGGGCAGCTTGTACAGACAAGGCCACATCCAAACTGTATAAAATTGAGAATCGGAAAACAAAAACAAAAACAGCTAAGAAAAACAGGAAAATAGGACAAAACAAAACAAATGGACAGAAAAAAAAATGAAACAGTGACTACATGGATACATCATCACAAGATAAGACGGGCCAAGAATTGGGAAACAGCTAACCGTACCAAAACTGGAGATGACATTGACAGGGAGTCAGACCACCCAAAATCCTATTCTATCTTTGCAAACAACTTAACCATATCCGATTCATCATTATCATATGTCAAACCCAGTTTTTTCCCATACTTCCACGTGCGCTTCGCACCAATAGCTTATTAGCCTCTGTAGCACAATCACCCCTCCTCGCCAACTTCCCTTTTTTGTTTACTAGAGGGTTTGATTAGTTTCTTTGCACACTTATCAGGCGACATATCCTTTACCAAAATCTTGCAGATCTCGCTTTGCTTGATCTTTACTTCGACGATTTTGTGCTCTACGACTCCTCTTCGAAGAAACAAAGCTAGTACCCTGATAACCCTCCACTATCTTCCTTCTTCTCTCTCCTGCCTTGCTAGACTCCACTAGAGGCAGCACCATAGGACCAATTGGAAGGTGAGTTCTTTGAATGATGCACACTCTGATGTCAATATTGACCTGAGAAGATGAATCCATCTCCTTGGAGAGCCTGGCAGAGGCGACAAGGGCTCTTACTTTTGGGGAGCAATTAGAGATAATTTTAGAATTACCTTCTTTCACAAACACCAAACGAGATCCCCCGTGAACCTGCACTTGGACCACTTCATGGATAAATGAAAGGGCGCATGTATTAATAAGTATCCTTGCAACATCAATGCATCTCATTGTAGAATTTTTAGCGTCCACCTGAATAAACTTACCCAATAGATTAGCAAACTTAGTGAAGCTTTCCATCGACTAACATTGGACTAGCAACCAATTTGCAAAGCAACAGCTATTTTCGAGGCTCGAGGTATGATTCTAAAGACTCAGCCAAGTCACAAGTCAAAATGAAGGTGTTTGAGCTTAACCTTACAGGGACCAAACCATGAAGGTTATTCTCCTTAATTAATGAAAGTGAGGATATTATTGAGCGTATCCTCCTCGAAAAATTGAGCAATTATTGATCTATTAAGCCATGCCTCCACCATGGTTGTTAAAATGGCGATTCAAATCGTAGAATTGTATGAATCTACGATCTTACCTTAACCTATTGATCCAAATCGCTTAAAAAATCAGACTTGAGTAGAATCAGTCCAGAATCGCATCAGAATCGGTAAAATCACATCAAATTTGGTAAAATCGTGATTTTTAAACAATTCAGCTCATTGCTCATATATGACACGTTCAAGTCATGTGCTTAACTATAAAAAATCAAAATGTCCAAAAGTCAGCTTTTTCCCTCATTTATCAAGCAAACCCTGACCTCGGTGCCGCAGTGATGACGACGCCTCTTCCCCTTCGATTCTCATTCTCCTTCCCTCACCCACTCGTCTCTCTATCGACTCTCCTCTCATCCAACCACCGCACTCTCCACCACCATAGACCATCGCACTCTCTGCTCATCGGTCCAACCTCCGGTCTCTTTGTTAACCGACGTGCATCGACTCTTGTCTGTGCTTTCCGCCTAACATCCTTAGTCTTTTCTCTCATTAAAAGGTTAGTTTCAATGTCAAAACTCAAACAATTTAGATTTAATGTGTTTTTCTACATTTTTGTATGATATATTAAGCCCTAACTTTCAATATTAATCTCATCTTTGATTTTATATTTTCTACTAACTATTGAAGTAAAAAATCTACTATTAACTGTACATCTTGAGGAGGTTTTACTATTTTAGTACTATAACTAATGTAATTTCAGTCTTAGTTCATAGGTTTTTCTTACTTATGTCATTCATGTACTCAATTTATACATTTAAGAGTTATAAATTTGGGTTTCTTTTATTCAATTGTGATATACTTATAAAATTTTATTTAATTTGTTATTGTAGTTTATATGGCATCTAATATAACTTCTCGACCTTGTGCATCTAGAAAATCAAAGAAAAAAAAAAATGCTATGTGTCAAAGATTAGATCCAGGTTGGCTAACATGGATTTGAGGTTGATAACATTCCAACAAATGGCAAATGTCGATATTGTGGAGTTGTTCGCTCTGGTGGCATTTTTCGACTAAAACATCATCTTGCTGGCACTCATAATAATGTTGAGCCCTGTCTTCAGGTTCCAGATGAATTAAAAAAGAAGTTTCTAAATATTTTGCAAGCTGCCGCAAATGAAACTGATAAAAAGAAAAGAAAGTTGCATGATATAGGAGATTATGCACGTAATGAGAATGAGATCAGAGATGTAAAGGGGAAAAGGAGCAATGAAAGCATATTTAAGGAGAGCAAGAGCTCAAGCAACACTAAATCAAATGATTGAGAGGGAGGAGATATGAAGTTTGTCAACAAATTGCTCGATTTTTCTATATTAGTGCCATTTCTTTTAATGCAGTGAATAATCCAGAATTCAAACCCCTCTCTTATCATGAAATTCAAGTCACATTTTTACAAAAAGAAGTTTTAAGAGAAGTCTTGAAGAGCATAAGTTAGAATGGAAAACAAAAAGGATGTACCATTATGTCAAATGGTTGGTTTGATGGGAAAAGAGGGTCAATATGTGACTTTCTTGTCGGTAGCTCTAAGGGAACAAATTTTTTTGTCATCTATTGATAATTTTGATATTTTCAAAACTGCTGAGAGGGTGTTAGGCATGTTAGATGCCATTGTTGAAAAGGTGGGAAAAGAACATATTGTATAAGTTGTCACTAATAATGCTTCAAATTATAAAGCGGCCAGTGCAAAATTAATGCAAAAGAGGAATAAGTTGTTTTGGACTCCTTGTGCTGCTCATTGCATAGACTTAATTTTGGAGGATTTTGACAAGAACATTAAAGTCCATGCTGAAATAATTGCAAAAGCTAGAAGGATGACCACATTCATTTATTCTAGGACTATGATTCTTGAGTGGATGTAGAGTTCACACATGGAAAGAAATTAATTAGGCTTGCTGCTATTCAATTTGCAATCTCGTACCTAACATTGCAATGCCTTCATGAGCATAAGGGTGCTTTACTCACCATGTTTTCATCAAACAAGTGGAAGACCAGTAGATTTTCCAAAGTAACGGAAGGGAAGAATGTTCATAAAATTGCTTTGGATACATAGGATTTTTGGCTTAATTTTGTTGTATGTTTACAAACGGCACTACCCCTAGTTAAATTGCTTCGCATGATCGACTCTGATGAAAACCCTGCCATGTGGTTTATTTATGAAGCAATGGACAGGGCAAAGGAGCAAATCAAAGAAAATTTCAATAACATTCAGAAGCAGTAAGTATTCACTGAATTAATTATTTTATGCAATTTAAATGTTTCAAGCTTTTTGGACCTTTATTAGGCGTTAATGTTTCCATATTACTTTCTTTATTGTCAAATTGAGAATCTCCTTTTTTCTTGTTTTTGATGTAGCTATGAGCCCATATGGAAAATCATTGACGAGCGATGGGAATCTTAGCTACATAGGCCACTGCATGCTGCGGCATACTATTTGAATCCTTATTTTCAATATAGTCCCAATTTCAAACCTAGTGCAGAAATAAATATTAGATTAGAATTGTCTGCAAAGAATGGTTTCTGATCCTGAAGAGAGAGTAAAAATAGATCTATAGATTGATGTATTCAAAAATGCAAGGGAACTTTTTGGAATACCAATAGCAATGGCCACAAGAACAAAGAAAAACGGAGGTATATTCCATCCTTTGAATTTGTTTTTAGTTCAATTTTGAAAATTTATTAAATCTTGCATATTAAATACAACTGATTGGCGGGACTCCTATGGTGATGAATGTCCTGAGATGAAGAAGTTTTCTATTAGAATCTTAAATTTGGCATGCAGCTCTTCTGGGTGTGAAAGAAATTGGAGTGCCTTTGAAATGGTGCACACAAAGAGAAGAAACTGTCTTCATCAATAAAAAATGAATGATTTAGTTTTTGTGATGTACAACTTGAAGCTAAGAAATAGACAAACGAAGAGAGCAAGTGTAATTCAACAACCCATTTCTTTGGATGATATTCCTTCTGATGATGAATGGATAACGAAGAGGGAGGAACCCGTCCTTCCAGCAGAAGCAAATTGGGTATATGTCCTAGATATGGCCACTTAGAAAAAGGCTAGACAAGCACTTTATAATGAAGGGAATGTAGATGGGCGGGTACATTTATCCAATTTCAGGGAAGTGGGTAAGTCTATTATATATTTTTTTTATCATCTTATTATCTCAATAATATTTTTGTCTAACTTCATTACTTTCTTTTAATAATTGATTTGTACTCTCTTTTCCTTAAGGTGGAGAGATGGATAATATGGAGGTATTTGTGGTAAGTGATAATGATGATGGTGGTGATGGTGATGGGGATGGTGATAATGAAGTTGATGCAAGTGGAATCGTTGCCTTAAATGATATGGATGGTTTGGTTGGAGATGATGCTATCATTAAGGGTGGTTCTCTTAATGACGGTGGAAATACAAACACTAGTACCGTAAATGATATTGATGATAGTAACTTTGATTTCGAATATGAATTTGATGGTGCTATGAGTTGAGACTGGAGTATATATTTTATGTTAGAATGATATTACTTTTTTTCCTACATTTGGGTTTTCAATGTATTGTAAAACTATTGTGTTGTGGACTTTTCGATGTTCTTTATCATATATTTGAGCATTGTTATACTAATTTTGTCAATAAAAATAATTTACTTACACATAAAGTAGAATCTTATGATTCTCGATTCGATTCTACGATTCTGATTCTGTTGGCCCCTCGTCGATCCTATGTAGAATCCCGATTTGGACAACCTTGGCCTCCACACGTTTGTTTATATTAGCCACCACAGCCTTGGGACTAAACTCGGTCGCAACATCCCCATACCAAGTCCTTGAAGGATCACCAACTCTAGCAAGATTAGTAGTTGAAGCGTTATATATGCGGGGAGAATCTAAAGGAGACCATTCCTAGTGAGATGTAGAGGAATCTCTTCGGTTTGATTTAGCCCAATCAACTCTAATCGCAAAACTCGACACCCGTCTTCCATTCATGGTCACCATGGCCTTGGTAGCTTCACTCCAAGCATGGAACCTAACAAAGCCATAGAAAAGCTTTGACCCTACTCTTCTTTTTTGTTGGGGGGGTGGAGGCGAAGGGGCATTAGGTTAAGAGAGAGAGGCAATTTTACAATTAGTGGTGGTGGGTTGAGAGAGAGGGAGAGGGGTAGAGAGAGAGAGAGATTAGGATGGTGGGGTGGAGGAGGCTGAGGGATTTACAGTTAGTGGTGCTAATGGTGGGTTGTAGGGGTGGTGGGCAGTGAGATTGGTGGTGGTGGAGGGTTGAGAGAGAGGTGCGGACGATGGAGGAATTTGGAGGTTTTACCGTTGGTGCTAGTGGTGGCGGGGTGCAAGTGACAATAGCGACGGTGTTGGGCTAAAGAAGTGGTGGGATGATGGTGGAGTGTTAGTGCGAGGCGGAGGTGGTGGTGTTGGGCTGCAGAAGTGGTGGGATTATGGTGGAGTGCTGGTGCGAGGCGAAGGTGGTGATGAGTGTTTTATTGTTGGGGTGGAGAGATAGAGAGATGGGAACCTAATAGAGCAAGATGAGGCAGTTTAAAGGTCAGATGGTGGTGCAAGGCGGCGGTGGTGGAGTGACGCGGAGGTGGTGGTGCGAGGCGGTAGCGCGAGGTGGTAGTGCGAGGTGGCGGGAGCACGAGGTGGAGTGGTGGTGCGAGGCGGTGAATTGAATAATGTATTAGTAGAATGTTGATGTAATAGTTAGATATACTGCATCTACCTTCTCCCGATCAAGTCGAAACTTCAAGGGAGATGCCAAAAAAAAAAAAAAAAGCTAATATAGTTTTGCTGACATGGATGCTAAAAATGGAGGTTTGAACTATCATTAAAGTCGAGTTCTAAAATTCCATCCTTGAAGACAAGGATGGTTTAAAGGAGTGGAAATTGTCAAAGACCCTAGCACTTGCGTGTTGTAGACACATGGGTCATTCATCATGATCTCGAGCACATCATTCAAGAATGCACGGTCACAGACGGGTCATGATAGGGAGGTGTTCCTTGTTGTTATGTTGTTAGCTAGGTGGTTAGGAAATTATTGAGTAGATATTTTGTATAAAAAGGGACATGTCTAGAGGTGGCCAAAAACCAAGCTAGTATGTAAAGCACACATATTACCATGTGAGTTACAATTTTTTTGTAAATTTATTTGGTAAAAACACAATTTGAAAGAGCTGTAGGGGCGCCTAGGCCTGGGCTCAGGCCCAGCCCGTCCCGTGCGAGCCCGAGCTCGGGCTAGGCCGGGCTGGACCCCAAAATTTTTGGGGCCTGTGGCCCAGCCCGGTATATGACCAGGCCTGGACCGGCCCGGACCCCACCTGGCTCGACCCGGCTCACTAGCCACCCCCAGACATGTCTCTCTCTTGCAAGGATTTCAACAATTAATACAAGTCATTACTTTTCTCATTTGTTACCCTCTCTATCTCTCTCTCTTCCCAAACTCTTCCTAATTCTCTTGAGGTTCATGGTACGAGTTCGTAATGGCCATACCTAAATCATACCCCACTTGCATTAGTCCAAATCTCTAAACAGCCAAACCCAATTAAACAAAAGTTCAAGGTGACTCGAAGATAAATCATCTAACCCGCCTAGAACTAGACCCGAGTTGATGCAAAACTTGAAATGAGTCAAAGAAGCGGATTATTCGACCAAAACTCTATCCTAGTTGACCTCAAACTTGGAACGATCTAACCCAATTGACCTGAAATCTAAGATAATTTGAATTATTATGGATTTGACAATTCCAACCTTTGATTCCTTTGTTTATCTAAACAATGAAATTTTGATTTCATTATAATTACAAATTCCACTAAAATTAAAATTGAAATTATAATTCCACAGTTCCATTTTAATCCTAGAGCCAAATTGAGCTAGTGTTGGTTACCAAATAGGGCATGAGTTTTATCGTGAATAATATATGGGACACTATTTTTAACTAAGAAAATATGAGTGACTAACTCAAATAAACTTACAAATATTAGAGACTATTTTAAAAATAAAAATGAGGAAATAATTTAAACAAATTTTCAAGAGAATTTATCACTTAGGTACCATGAAGTGTAAATATTTATTGCTTAGATACTCCAATATTTCAATATGTACAATGGAGTATCCAAAGTTTGAAAATTTTATCATTATCCTACACCCAAATCAAGTAAAATTTAGTCAAAATTTGTTCTATTTAGGGTGTATTTGAGCCGAGTCGAGCCCGAGTTCTTTAGGCTAGAGGCATGGATCGTTTACATATAGCTCAGCTCGGGCTTGGCTCAAATTTCACCTAGCTTAGAAATTTCAAGCTCGAGCTCAGCTTGATTGAGCTTGAACCTGGCTCGGTGAGCTTCGACCTAAACATTCAATTTTTTGACTCATTCCAACTCAATCTAGGCTCATTTCATCTTCTCGCACATGGCTGATTTAAGCTCAAACTTGGCTCGATTTGACATATTTAAGCTATTAAATCATATTACGATAAGGCTCCTTAGGCTTGTTTTGGCTCGCGAGCCTACGAGCCCAAGCTTTGTCAAGCTTGGGCTTGGCTTGATAAGTTAAACGAGCTGACTTAGCTTGGCTCGAGCTTGGCATGAGCCGCGCTTTTTGAGGATTGTTATAGAAGCTAAGCATACATTGTTGAAATCATGAGTTTTGTCAACCTTTTCATAGAAACAATCATTAGATATTTTCGAAATGATAATATATATTACAGAAATCAGGGGGAGGATCCCCTGTTGTGACAAAATCACAGCAAAATAGGTAGTGACAAGTGGCAGGTGGAGAGGGGAGAAAGAGAGAAAAGTGAGAGGATTTTTAGATTTTTTTAATTTAAAATTTTAAACTATTTATATAAAATAATTTTAATGTATAGATTTCTTTCTTTAATTATTTATTATTTAGTTTTTTGCTTGAATACTTATTATTTAGATACCTGTTAATTTTTGTTAAAAATAACTTGTATATATTTTTTATTATTCAATATATTACTAATATAGTGGATAATAACAAAAATAAATGCAATTTATTTTGATATTTTCAACAAAAATTTAATGAATATCTTAATGATAAATAATAAAATAAATAAATTCATATATTAAAATTATTTTATTATCACTTATATACTCGTTAAATTTTTGTTGAAAATATCGAAATAACTTGTATATATTTTTGTTATTATTCACTATATAGTGAATAATAATGAAAATATATACAAGTCATTTTGATATTTTTAATAAAATTTAACGAACATAATAAATAATTAAAGAAATAAATCTATACATAAAAATTATCTTATATAAATAATTTTAAATTTTAAATTAAAAAAATCCTCACTTTTCTCTCTCTCTCCCCTCTCGACCTGCCACTTTTTTCTGCCTATTTTGCTGTGATTTTGTCACAGTAGGGGATCTTCCCCCTAGAAATCATGTTTGTCCTAAATATTTTCTACCAAAAATCAATTGAATTTCAACAAATAACATTTGATTTATTAAATTTTTAAACTTTAGATTATTGTATATATTAAAATATTTAAGGCTCTGTTTGGCATATGGAATTGAAATTGCAATTCCAATTCCAATTCTGATGGAATTGAAGTTCTGTTAGAATTAAAATTCTATTGTTTGGCTCATCGAAGGAATTGAAGTCGGTATTATAATTTCATAATGATTCGAATCATCAATAATTTTCGGTCAATCGAGTTGGAGTATTTTTGAGTTTCAAATTAACTACGGTCGGATTTCGGTTAGAGTGGGTCACATTGCATTCGAGTTATTATAATCAGAGCGGTTCACTTTGATTAAGAGTTATTTGAGTTTCGAGTCAAATTGGGTCAAATATCATATCGGATCATTTGGTGTTCAAGTTATCTTCAGTTTACATCAAGTGATTTCGGTCGAGTAGTTTCATTTTCTACATATGAGTCATCTCGAGTTTGGGGTCAGCCGTGCTGGGTTGCGTCGGACTTGGAGCTAAGGTGATTTCGGTAATTTCAAGTTCGAATTATTCTTGATTTCGAGTTCGGATCAAATTTTAGGTTATGTCAGTGTTTAGATTTTGAGTTATGTTGTTTTTGAGTTAATCAAGTGGGGTCATTTTGGATTTTAGGTCAATGGAGTTAATATGGAATTGTAATTCCTGACCCCCAGCCTTAGGAATTGGGAAGTATGATTTCAATTAAAATCCTATTCCATGAAATTGGGCAGTGGAATTGTAATTCCAATTCCAACAGGTATACCAAATAACAGAATTGAAATTCTCGCCCTCAATTCCACTCTCAGCCCCAATTCTAGGGTCCAATTCCGTTTTCTAAACACAGCCCAAGTGATAAAAGAGCAAAAGTTAAGATATGAAATTGATATCCCAATTTACAAATTGAAAAATTATTATTTAAGTACCATAAGATTTGAGCATTTATCATTTAAAAACCTTCACATTTCAGCATATATAGTTGAATACCTTAGAATTTGATGAATTTTTGTAATAATTTGACCAATTTTATACAAAGTTGCTAATATAATACATAATTATGATAATATATGTCATGCCAATGTTTTTACCAAAAATTATGTGAATTGTAATAAAATATTTACTGAACATTAATATAAACTACCTAAATATTATCACAATCATATGTTATTTTGCATTTATGGGAAAAAATATCAAATTTTAATAGAGATACTAAAATATTGTGAAATTATGTTTAATTTTAGCATTTTTTTAATAAAAAAATTATCAAATTTTAATTAAAAAATATCTATTTAATAAAATTTTAAAATAATTAATAATATGATATTTAAAACTTAAATTATCTTATTATATATATTAGAATATTATGATACCTAAAAATTAGGGTAGCCACTAATAGTGTGATAAAATAAAACGTGTGAGAAACTGAAACAACCAGGCCAAACAGGAACGATTTTTTTACCAAACTAACACTATTTTAAAAAAAATTTACCAAACTAGCATAGTTTGAAAAATAATTACCAAACTAACACCTTTTATTGTAGCACCACCAAGAAACGCCGTCGAAAATGGCGTTTCAAAGGCGGACTGGGTACGGACGCCCAGCATTCGAAAGTGCCCTCCTTTCGGACGCCGGTACGGAGTGCGTCCGTACGCCGTCGGTGACAAACTTCGAAAGGGATGTGGACGTACGCCGTCCGAAAGGCATACCTACACCCCTCCACTTCGGCGTTCAAAATGCAGGCATATTGTACGCCGTCAACCTTCCCCTCTCACACCCCCAACTCCCTCCCTGTGAACCCTAAGACCCCCACCCCTTCATCTCCATCTTCATTCACTTTTTTACTTCTTCAACTCTATTAATACAACGTATATTTTTTATATTTTTTACAACATTCATTATTTAAATACATATTTCAACCTCTTATTCTCTCAAATAAAGTGAAGTATAAAAAAAAATTTAGCGAAATCACTTTATTTAATGTATAGAGTAATGAAGAAGGAAAAAATACATTGCAATAATAAGTTACATAAAAATAATGTAAATTATGGTATAAAACGTGACGTGGATGTACGACTAGGTTCACCACGATGCCCTGAGGGTGAAAACTCCGTGTGAACCGAAAAACTATGTCGTGGACGTTCACGTCTACTTCCTTCTGCAACACGAAATGAACGATAGTCAAAATCTTCTTCTTGCATAGCCTGATCAAATTGATGTCCCTCCCCAAAAGCATCAATTGCGCTACTGCAAGTAGTCAGCCATTCAGTGGAGACAGACTCTACAGTGTGGCCAATAGTGTTATGTAGCCTCTGAACTGCCCTTTTAGCATGTTTTTTAAGAAGATTGACATAGCAAATAGTACATTCAAATGTTAACGAAACATATTGTGGAATAAGTAACGAGACAAATGTTTTCAAAGTAATTACTATTCGTTGAACTTGGTTGCCACTTGGCTCATAACGAAGTCGGGTTCGGTTCGGAACATGCACTTCACACCGTACTATGAAACGTCTAGTGATAGAGGAGCACCATTGCATGTACTCTATAGGTGATATAGGAGGATGACGAACGTTGGCGATATAATCCATCCGTGTGTTCCACACCGCGATCCAGTTCGAATGATAGTGCTCCCAGTTCTCGTCAGACCTGCCCGAACGCGATGTATTGTGCAAGGAGTCGAGAGTGTCAATTTGATCTGAGATATGCTGCATAAATCCAAACTGACGCAACACTCTGTCAGGGCAATGTAACTCTACAATGCTAAAGCATATCATTGGTCCCTGATATCGCCAGATATGACGACGCTCTACACAAATCGCGGGCAAGGTGTTTAACTGGGATTGCCTATAAGGCGTCCATCCAACCTAAGCACAGATAAAATAACTTAGTTATTACATTAAATATTTAACGATAAAAAATTGTGTCTATTTTCGTATATATACCTGATGTGGTTCTTGGACATCAAGTTGGTCCCTATAGAGGGACTGGCATTGCCTGGGATTCTCGCGGAATGTCAGGGCGGCAGCCCAACTAATCAAGTACAAAGTAATTTATTTGAATACATGTGTAATATTACATATACATTAAATCAAGATGTAGAAAGTATATTCTCTTACTGAGATCCAAAAGGCGGCAACAGATCGTTAATTGCATGTTCAATTGGACAAGGCACGGATATAAACGGTCGTCCGATGTGTAAATGCTCCCATGACCACAACTACACATGTAAAGGCACATAGGAATCAGGGATTTAACACATTAAAGAATTGAATATGAATATCATTTGCCGTCCATACCTGGAGCAATAAAACACACCCTCCAATTTTGGCGTGGCCCGTCATGCAACACTGGCACATTTGTCTGTAAAGGTTGGCAAGAACTGCTGACTCCCAACTGTACTCACTACACCCTTCCATAATTTCAAGCAGTGGAAGGTAGATCATCGATGTCCAACTACCGGTGCTGTTGGTGAACAATAGGGAGCCGAACATATTAAGGATGTAGCATCTGGCGTGCTGAAGCAACACTTGCTCATCAGCGTGCGCTGGGGGGTCCTGTGCACACAATTCCACTAGCCATGTACTTCTTAACAAGATGCCCTTTATTGCTCGTTGTGGGGGGACTACACCCAATAAAAAGTGACAAAGGTTCTGCCAATTGTGGTTAGTGCTACCAGCAACTGCCCGATCGTCTATTCGTAGACCTAGTAAGACAGCAACATTCTGTAGTGTTGGCGTCATCTCACCAACACGTAGATGGAATGTATGGGTCTCCCATCTCCACCTCTCCAACAAAGCACCAATCAATGCGTTATCAATCTGGATGTGACCTACTTGAGCCACTCCGATGAGTCCAGCCTGTACAACATATAGTTGTACTAATTGGTGAAGATTTGTCAATTGGTGAATCCTCACCCTGATCTCTCTGTTGCCCTGTAACACAATAACACTATTTATATTAATCAACTATTTGAATAATTAGAACTCAAAATTATAGGATAAGTATTGATTACTAACATACCGTTCCATTCCAAACATCCTCCGACCGATGATGCTCCTGAAGACGCAACACAGACCTGTCATCCGGACCCGGATTCTGCTTACCATACTGAGCAGTCGAAGTCGAAGTATGTCCTCCTCATGTTCTTACCATCTCTCTAGAAAAATTGAAAATAGTAACCAATATCCATGGGATAACAATAAAATTACACATATTACAGCTTCCGTATCGAGCAGAACACAAAAATGAAAATACATTTATTATTATTATGTAATTACAGTAAAAAATGAATGAAATGAAGATGTAAATCTAAGTACAATATTATTGTTGTCTATTAGGACATGTTTTTTTATTGTGCCCCCTTGCATTGCATATGCTACATTATTTTTGGACGAGCCCTCCCTTGCGTCCATTTCGTTATGTAGACGGGTTGAGCGTGGCCGTCCTCTACCATGCCTCCACCTTGTGTGATCTGCAACGACTGTAGGTCCAATGTACTCCGGCCGTAGAGACTGATCAGGAAGTGGGTGAAATAATGGAGCATACCCACTTGCGTACATGGTTAGACTAAAAAATGGATCAACATACTGTCCATACTCCAGCTGAGATGCGGTACAACATGCCATCACATGTGAGCACAGACGATGAAACAGTTGCCATGTACCACAAGTGCAACTCCATTCATTCAGCGTTACAGTATGGTGAGTCTCCCTCCTGTATCCTGATTCAGTCTGCCTACTCGGAGTTGTTACTTGGAACTCCATAGTGTTTCGATCAAACAACGTCACTGTATGTGTCCTTGATTTCAAGGTGGCACGTTCTATTTCAGCAAATACTTTCGGTGGCCATAAAAGACCCTGTGAAAATATGCCCGGGCTACATCCCTGTGATTAACGAAATATTTATTGCATCGATAAAACGTCATCTCCACAAGGGCAATTACTGGGAGGGCTCGTCCCACTTTCAAAACGCTGTTGAATACTTCCGATATATTAGTGGTCATGTTGCCATAGCGATAACCATCATCATATGAAAGTGCCCAACGTTCTTTAGGCTTCCGTTCAATCCACTCTCTGATCTCATCACTGGCGTGTATGAAATGGTAATACAAAGCATCGAACTTCCTCCTGGAAGGTTCCCTCGTCATCTCACTCAACTTCTTCTTCATTGTAGCATTTTTGAATCTGTGATTGAAGTTACTAACAAGGTGGCGAGTGCAATAACGATGCTGCCCTTCAGGCGCAGGCCAAATGATTGACATCCCATTCTTGATACCAGCATGTCGATCAGATATAATACATATCGGTTGGCGATCGCTTGTCACATATGTACGTAGACAAAATAGGAACCAACCCCAACTCCATGTGTCCTCCTGATCCACAATGGCAAAACACAATGGGTATAGACTATTGTTAGCGTCAAATGCGACAGCTACCAGCAGCTTCCCCATATATTTCCATATAAATGGGTACCATCAATACTGATCAGTGGACGGCAACACTTGAATCCCTCAATAGATGCGCCGAATGCCCAAAAAAATTGGCGAAAGATTGTCTTGTCTCCCACCAGGCTTCTATATTACCAGTCGACAACAGTGCCTGGATTTGACTGTTGCAATGCAGTGAGCAGCTTCGGTAACATTGGAAATGCATCCTCATGGGAGCCAAACAACCGCTCAATCACTTCCTGTTTTGCTTTCCATGCTTTCCGATATGAAATAGTGTACCCATGTTGCTGTTGTCCTGCTGCTCGTATTGCTGCAATATTCATTTTAAGATCAGCAGTCACAATGGGTGACACTATAGTTGCAACAAAATTTAAGGTCAAGGCACGGTGGTCTTCCGCCAATACAGTGGTAGAACATGTATGTGGCCCCCTCAAAATCGAAATCTCAAACGCCCCTAGTCTTTGTTTGAGCGCCCCACACAGATGCCACTTGCATTATGGTGCTTGCACACACCTTAGGGTTACGTAATTAGGATTCAACATGTGCACTACGTATTCCAACTTGTTTTTTATGTGCCACACCTTAAGTGCACTGATTAATTCGTCCTTCGTTTGGAACACTTGTCCCTCCTCCAAGACAGATCCTGTTGACCCAATTCTTCTACTTTCCTCCCAATCAGAACATACTGCCTGGTCTGCCCATGAAATGTCTTCGAATTCAGGGACAGGAGCTTGGGCAAATGAAGGCCCGGCATCATCATCATCATCATCTAGTTCATTTTCCTCCTCGTCAAACCCCACATTTGCATCTTCATCAGATGCCTCAGAATCATTGTTGGCATAAGTTCTATCAAATATAGTTGTGCTCTCGTGCGCAACCATTCCAGCAACCAGTGAAACGCCCACTGTTGGCCCTCTAGACGGACCTGATGCCTCAACTTGACTATGCGGCAAACGATGTTGAGCTCTTCCCTCAACATTTACACCAATTACATACAGTTCTATGTATGTCGCCCTATTTTCTAATGCCATGTCCAACATAGACCTCAATGCCATTGCACAAGCGATCTCAACAAGTGTGTATCGCATCGGATTCTGGGACTACAACATTCTCCATGTAATCGCAATATCAAATGTGTTACTATCCCATCCAGTAAATTCATACATCATTTCCTTCAACTCCGGAAAAGAAATTCCGGATTGTACCTTGAGTATAAACTGTCTTCCACCCGTGTAATTAACACCATCAACAGTTTGTACAATATCTCCATCATAATGACACAACAGTGTGACTATATTGCACGCCATAATTTCTAAACTGAAGCTGATGAAAACATACAATATAATATTAATGTAATTATATAACAAAGTATCTAATAATATTTTATCAAACAAAAAATTACTAGATATTAGCTAACTATGAACTATTCATATAATATACAATTCTTACACTGAATCAAATATATATTAACTAATGATTATTACTAAAACAACCTAATAACAAATCCATATTATTTTATATGAACAATTTGAAATATAACATAAAACCATACAACTAATAATTTATGTAGCAGAATATATTAAAATACAATATTAATATTAAATGAGCTACCAAAATCATGAATATATTAAAATACAATATAAAATCATACAACTAATAATTTTTCTAGCATCATATTATTCGGTATTATATTAACAAATAAATTTTAAAATATACTAAAGTATATATCATGATTATTATATTATTATTACTAAAATAACCTAATAATAAATCCATATTATTTTATATGAACTATTTGAAATATAACATAAAATCATACAACTAATAATTTATGTAGCAGAATATATTAAAATACAATATTAATATTAAATGAGCTACCAAAATCATGAATATATTAAAATACAATATAAAGCCATACAACTAATAATTTTTCTAGCATCATATTGTTCGGTATTATATTAACAAATAAATTTTAAAATATACTATTGTATATATCATGATTATTATATTATTATTACTAAAATAACCTAATAATAAATCCATATTATTTTATATGAATAATTTAAAATATAATATAAAACCATACAACTAATAATTTATGTAGCAAGATATATTAAAATACAATATTAATATTAAATGAGCTACCAAAATTATGAATATATTAAATACAATATAAAATCATATAACTAATAATTTTTCTAGCATCATATTATTCGGTATTATATTAACAAATAAATTTTAAAATATATTATTGTATATACCATGATTATTATATTATTATTACTAAAACAACCTAATAACAAATCCATATTATTTTATATGAACTATTTGAAATATAACATAATACCATACAACTAATAATTTATATAGCAGAATATATTAAAATACAATATTAATATTAAATGAGCTACCAAAATCATAAATATATTAAAATACAACATAAAATCATACAACTAATAATTTTTCTAGCATCATATTATTCAATATTATATTAACAAATAAATTTTATGATATATTATTGTATATATCATGATTATTATATTATTATTATTAAAATAACCTAATAACATTACTATGATAACAAATTTGATGACTTACATAATTTTGAAAATGAAGGGAAGATACTTCACTTTATTTGAGCGAATAATAGGTTAAAAGATGTATTTAAGTTATGAGTGCTGTGAAAAATATAGAAAATATATGTGGTATTTATAGAGTTGAAGAGGTGAGAAAAAGAATGAAGGAGAGGAGGAAGATGAGGAGGATGAAGATGAAATGATATGAGGTTCACGGGTTCAAAATTTTGTAGGGAAAGTTGTGTGGGTAGAGGGACTATTGCAGAGGAATATTGCAGGAATAATGCAGGGGTATAGGGGTAGGGGAGCAGGGTAGAGGAGGGGTAGGGGAGCAGGGCAAAGGAATCGGACCAAAGGCATGGACGGCGTACGGATGAGGGTATGGACGGCTTCCGTTCGAAGGAGTTCTCTTTCGGACGCCGTCCGTATCGGCGTCCGTACGCCGTCCATGACGGCGTTCGAAAGAGCCCTCTTTCGAACTCCGGTAAGGACATTTTCGACGGTGTTTCTTGATGATGCTACAGTAAAAAGTGCTAATTTGATAATTATTTTTCAAACTATATTAGTTTGGTAAATTTTTTTTAAAATAGCGTTAGTTTGGTGAAAAAATCAACAGGAGCCGAGTTGTACGCACAATCTCATCATTTGCTCTTCCCTGATACATATTTCTATTCAGCCAAAATTGCCCCTCTGAAAGTCAGATAGAATACAATTGAGTTAGCCATCCCTCCCCATCAGCACTCCATTCCCTCTCTCTCTCTCTCTCTCTCTCTCTCTCTCTCTCCATTCATTCATTCCCAGTCAACCCTCGACGCCCTTCTTCCATCTTTCACCCCTCTTTAAAAACCCTAGAAAAATCCCCAATTTCCCACCCCCTTCAATCAAACTCCTATTTCAATTCCAATCCTCTCACACTAATCATCATTTTACAATTCATATCACCCAATCGCTATCATTCACATTCACTTTCTGTCTGTAGTAGCAATTAATTGAATTGGGGTTGACGAAGTTGCGGGTGACCCAGCTGAATGGCGTCCGAGATCGAGGTGGTTGAGGAGGTAGCGGTGGCGAGCGGTGGCGGCGGAGGTGGTGTGGGTGAGAATGAGGACAGACTGAGGGATGACGTGTACACGGCAGCGGCATATGGGGATATGGAGAAGCTGCAGAGGTTGGTGGAGGGAGAGGGTTGTTCGGTGTCTGAGCCTGATGGGTTGGGTTATTACGCCTTGCAATGGGCCGCTCTCAATAATCGTACGGCTGCTGCTCGTTACATCATTGAGGTATTGCTTTAATGTCTTCCATGGATTTGGTTTTGTTTAACGGATTTAGTTGTTCAACTAAGGTGTTATTTGGTTAACATATGAATTGGATTGGTATGAGAAGTCGAGGGAGAAGGTATGAATCGTTTGGTTGCAAAGAAGGGAAATAGAATTATAACTTACCCGAGGGCTAGGTCAGTTACTTCATGCATTTTAAAGGAATTTCTACTTCTTGTGTTTTGCCATTATCTTGGTAACCAAACAAGAGGGCAAATGCCCATTTTCCATGTTTTCTGATTTCTTGCATTTATTTCCTGATAACCAAACAAGGCCTAACCTAACTTTCAAAGACTTGACTTTCCCAAAAGTTTAAGCTGATGGGGGAAGGCCTGGGAGTGGTTTTGTACTTTAATATGCCCCATTACGTGAATGTCCATTGGTCTTGAAGTGTGGCTACTGCACAAGTCCATCTCATATCTTGCGCTTAAACAAGGTTAATATTGAAAGTGGGGGCTATTGGTATTTGAACCCGTGACCTCTTGGGCAATAAGGCTTTGATATCCTGTTAAGGAACCAACTTTTTGAAAATCTTGAGCTAATGGGGCAGGTCCAAGAATGATTTTATAGGTTAACACTGGCTATGACCAGTTGCAAACAGTAAAGCTATGAATATGTATTTGAATTTGTTGGAGTCTGGATGGTGCTGGCATTGGTGAATTGAATTGTTTGGTTTCTGTTATGTGAATGTGACATACCTGTTTCAAAATATGGCCAGAGTTAGCTTGTTGTCTATGCTGAAATAATTTCTGTTTCTTGATTTACTTTCTGGGTTCTTGTATTGTTATTGTATGAATGGATGTTCCATTTAATGCTGGAAATCATTGCATTGTCTCCTTCGTGCTAGTAGTTCTAGAAGTTCTTGTATGTGTTTAACAACTTGAGTAAATATTAGTGTGTGGCATTTGAATTTCATAAATTACAATTGATCATTGTTTCAGTGTCACCGAAGCTAAACCCGTGCTTTATGGTATTTGAACTTCTTTTGTGTTTTTCATTGAGGCTGTTGTTCGGTGATTGATTATTGGACTTTCTTCTATAAATAGCATGGTGGAGATGTGAATGCGGCAGATCACACTGGGCAGACTGCATTACATTGGAGTGGTGTGCGGGGCGCCATCCAGGTTGCGGAGCTTCTTCTGCAAGAAGGTGCTCGAGTTGATGCTGCTGATATGTATGGGTATCAGGTTGGTTTCCTTACATCTAATTTGTAGTTGAAAGTGTTCAGAGTATGTTGGATGTAAAACAGTGGCGTTATGAAAGCATGCTTATTACAACTGGTTCTAGATCAAGCCTTTGGGGAAGTAAAAATAATAAAATTGCTTCAAATCATGAAGGGATTTTGCCATTTTGTGTAGTGGTAAAGTAGATAGGCCCAAATCTTGCAAAATCATTGCGTAAGATGTACAATGAATAGCTATCCAGTGGTGTTGTTGAAATTTATTAGGCATGGTTTGATTTCTTAATGAGATGAAAAATTCGATGATTTAGCTTTTATGTTTGTTAAATCTTAGGCATACGTAGTGCCAAGGGCTATTGGAGCGTCGGTCTTGCACCTTAGTGAATTAGGGTGCATGCATGGAATCAAATAAAGGTTGTTATATAACATATCATTACTTGCTGAATTTCGAGTTATCATTATGCGATTGACTGTTACGTGAAACCATACTTTTGTAATGACATTCATGCTACATATATGTTGTATTTTATCAATTGTACACATAAATCAATGCATTTATATGATAAAGACTATCAAAAGGGTATAAGACTCTTGATTGTATGACTATTCATTCAAAATTTACGTAATGTCTATACACCACAACCATTCCATGGGTGCACGTCTTTTTGATAACAAAAGATTATATATTTAATAGGGATAGACATATTAAACCACAAAAAAATCTTCTCTGGCTAATTTGCTTGAACAGAAAAGCATTGTTATTCTAATTCTAATATATTGTGAAAAATCAGTTAGATAATGAATTCTCCGTTCTGGTGGCCCGAAATATTGAAGGGTTTTATGTTCTAGTTTTACATAATGTGCAGAAAAAACAATTAGGTGCAATTGACAACGGGAAAAGGTTACTTAAGAGAGACCATGAGAGAAAGGGAGATAGAGGGAGGGGTGACATTATATAGAGGAGGAAAAGGGGTAGAGAAAGGCCTATAACATTTGAAAATGAGAAAGGAGCGTATATCTAGTTGTATGGATGATCTTATATTATCTATTTTTCTTAGTAACTTTTCTTGTTTCCCTTACGGTACACCTTTTTGTATCTTAAGCACACCTAGTTAAATGATATCATTTGGGATTTTGTTTGTGCGGTGGGGGTTTGAAGGAGAATTGAATCAGATAAAGAATAGATAAGTACAAAGGAAAGAAATAAATATATCCTCCACCATTTCCATTTTTTGCTTTTTCTAGTTGGGGGCCCTCAGAAATAGCTTCCCTTCAAGGTGGCACCCTGTAGGGGTAAGACTGTCCCCCCTTCCCCCCGACCTTGCCTTTGTGGGAGCCTTTCAGGCACTGGGATTGTTGTTGTTGTTGCTCCTTCGTTATAGTAAAATGGCAGGTCTCAATCTCAATGTCGATTTCATTGAACTCCCTTGAAAATCCTAGCAGCATTGCCTATTGACAGTAGGGCTTCGCTGGAAGAGTTACCCTTCGGCAATTAATTTGCATTAGTTTATGGTGGACTAAATCAAATGTCTCTCCAAATTGTTTTGTATTTCTTATTTCTTGTAAAGAAGTAGGTTAGCTTATAGTTTCTCATATGGAGGATGAGTGGTGCTAAGTTAATGTGTAGTGGTCAGGAGGTTAACGCCAAGGCTCTGATCGTCTGATCCCTTCTAAACATTGCAAATAGTAGGGGTCCCATGCATTAGTCTACTCTTTGAAAGCCTTAGCATCATGGTATCTTGAAGCTTTGGGTTCTATGACTTCAGATTAATTTTAGGAACAATTGACCAAGGCATGGTAAGTACTCTAATAGTGGTATCAGATGATTACGATATTTGAGCTAGCTATCAAAGTGTACATAGAACCCAAATCCTTTATAGGATATAGAGATATACGGCCAAGGCCCATTCAGGGAACTGTCTTATTTGATAGACTTATCTTCATACCACTGTCAGCAATGATGGTCAATCTTTTCAACCGTCTGCTTGCTTGGTGCTAGCATTAGGTTTTTTTGGATCAACAGATGCTAGCATTAGTTGACATTATAAAATCTTGCTTTTGTGAATCACTTGATACTGAAATGCATACCAAGTAGTTTTCTATACTGGCTTGCTGATCTACAAGATCTTGCATGGTATCATATCTTGATCACTATTCTTTGACTGTTTTAAATTTCTGGACTTCGAAACAGCTCTATGGTGTGATAACACTTTGAGTTCTGCTATGGATAAATTGAAGGTGTGCGTGAACCTGTTGACTGCTTCAATGTGCTCTCTTTCTGTTGGCTGCACTAACACCTCCTCTTCCAATAAAGCTATGAATAAATTGAAGGTGTCCTTGAATCTGTGGTGTGTGTTTACTTGTAGAGCCAATTTTCAACAATAGGCCTTGGTAGGGGAGGTTTCATGTAGTGTTCTCTTCTTTAACTCCTATAGCATCCTTTGTCCCAGTGTCTTGTTTTCCTTGACAATGAAACTTTTGGGAAAGAGGTTTTAAAGGGCACCTCTTCAACCCATGTTCTGTACCAGATTGTCAATGCCTTAGTGATGCTCAGAATCAGAACTTAAAGAGGTGAAAATATGTTGTGTCATTGATCATTTCTTTTCTGTAATGTTATCAACTCATTTAGAGAGCATCATTTTAATTCCATCTTGCTGCTTCACTAAGCGGAATTCTAGAATGGGCAATCTGCATTCAATTGTTTGTGTGTATGCAGTTGCGCTTCTGTTTCCTTACCTCTAATTACTTGATAGCCATGCAGTGGGCTTGCTATTGGGCTTTCTTGCTATATCTGCTTTGCTTCTACCTGTGGTAATGTGCAGTTATGTAACTAATAGAATGCTTCTGTGGTCGATTAGGTGTGGGAACTGGGTGGGGTTGTTTACATTCACAAAGTGACTGTATGTTCACCTTTATTATTTTGTGTGATCTAACTGGTTGTTGCTGTTGTGAACTTTGATTTTTGATAGCCTTAATGCTGCTGCACTTCTTGCAGACAACACACGTTGCTGCTCAATATGGTCAAACAGCTTTCCTTTATCACATTGTCATGAAATGGAATTCTGATCCAGATGTTCCTGACAATGATGGAAGAAGCCCTTTACACTGGTAAGGGACATTTCTTACCATTTGTTATTTATTATGAAATCTAATTGCTGTATGGCCGACTATTATTTTGATTAATTTGATGTGCACATTTAGACTTCATTCTTAATCTCTATGGTAATAGTAGGAAATAAACTTTAGTAGTTTCTTTGATGCAACTTCGTGAATTTACATCTCATTGCTTCTCCATTTAAAGGTTTTTTCCTTTCATATTCTTTCCTCACAATAGTTGATTTGCTCAGCAATTCGCACTGGTCCTTAATTACTGGATCTAATCCTCCACAAAACCACTTTTCATTAACCCCCAAACATAGGATAGTTTTGGGGAATTTTTAGAATTTGAAAGCGACATAATTCATTTTTGAACTGTATGCTTTGAAAGATGCATGTATTAACCAATAGATATTTCTCGATTTTATTTGTTGTAATAACTTTCTAGTTTTGAAATATAAAAACAATGTCTAATCTAATAAATTAAATAAATCTCAAAGAATCTATCTTAGTACTTAAATAGAGGCTTGACATGAAGTACAACTTTTTGCTGTGGTGAAGTTGTTTGCTGACACTTTACCCGAGTTAGAGCCTTTTCTTCTGAAGTCTCCTGATGAGAAATGAAAAGAACTCTGGAGTCTGAAGTGTTACTGATTGTGCGTGGTAGCTTGTAATAATGGTATCTTGCACTTAGATGTTCGTTGTTTCTATCTTTATATTTCCAATTATCCTGCATGCAGGATGTTGATTTTCTTATTTTTCCCTAATCATTAGATGTTTCTATTCAAAATCTACTTCTCCTTCTGTCAGTTTTCTTTTCTCTGTAAAGCATCAGTCAAATAAACAATCATCATATACATTGTCTAAGCTAGTCATGCATTTAATCATGTCTGAGTCTGAGTGGGGGGTTTTTTTTCCCTCATTGTTATTCTATTCCAGTCCCTTCTTGTATTCAATTGTATTTTATTCCAAATTGGAGAATTGTAGGGCAGCATACAAAGGCTTTGCTGATTGTATTCGTCTACTTCTATTCTTGGATGCGTATCGAGGTCGTCAAGATAAAGAGGGTAATGATTCAGAGCTATGATAATATTTGAAAAGTTTCACCTAATGAGGATCAGGGGCAATGCTTCTCAGTTTTCCAACTTGTATGGTAGAATCGTCCTGAAAACCACTCTCTGTTTCCTAGGTTGCACCCCTCTTCACTGGGCTGCTATCCGTGGAAACTTGGAGGCTTGTACAGTGTTGGTGCAGGCTGGAAAGAAAGAAGACCTGATGATGACTGATAATACTGGCCTTACTCCCGCGCAGCTTGCCGCAGAGAAGAACCACAGACAAGTTGCTTTCTTCCTTGTAAGTGTTAAGTACTAGACTGTTTATTACCATTGTTAGTATACTTTGGCTAATATTCTTAAACGGAGCTGGGTATCTTGTTTCTGAGTACACTTACAGTTGATGAGGATTTAACGTGCTTTGAACATATATAACAGGATAGGATTATGTTTTCCGTGCATTTTATTTGAATTTCTCAATATCTAACCACTTTCATGAAGCACAATTATGTACTTCCTTTTCGTTCTCATTTTGAGGGGAATGTGGTGTTCCTGATTACTTGGAACTATCTCCTGTACGCCCTGACTGGTGATCTTGCAGGGAAATGCTAGAAGGTTGCTTGATAGGCGTTGTGATGGGAACAGCCGGCTTGGGAAACTTTCCAAACTTGGACTTGCACCTGTTTTGTGGTTTGTAATCTTGCTGCTGCTATTGCTGTATATACATCAAGTTGTCATGGGTACTGTTTCTGAGTCCTCTTTCTGGAAGTTTAGATTATGGCTCATCTGTTGAAAATGTTGAATTAACTTGTGCATATGTTTGTTACACCTGCAGACCCAGAGTTGCCTCGGTTGACTGCTGGTTTTGGCCTTTTTGCATGGTTAGGTGTTTTCCTAGCTTCAGCTGGGCTAGTTATGTTTTATAGGTGCAGCAGGTAAAGTGACATACTTATGGGAGACAATGAGGATGCGTTGTCATTTACAACTTTTAAATCGCTTGTTTATTGCTGTCCTTATGTCCTAAATACATCCATTTGGCACATGGGGATCGCTTAAATAAAAATAATAACTGATGCAGTTTTTATATATAGAGTTGGTCATGTATCTTTATGTGTTGTCTTACAGAATTTCTTGTTTGTTCCAGAAAAGATCCAGGTTACATCAAAATGAATGTGCATGATCCACAGAATATGAAGGATGATGTAAGTTGTATTACTGTGCTTCAGTGCCTTCCCAATTCTGTGTAAAATTTGCATGTTTCAAATCGTTATATAAAATATTACAGATAATAGTACTGAATTTTTATTTGCATTTTCTATAATAATTTTGTTTTTCATTTTTGTGGGAATACAAACATGGTTTTAACTTTAGACAAGCTTCAATGTTATTTATTATTATTTTTTTTAAAGAGTTGAACAAAAAGAGATATACAATATGTCAAGGACAAGAGTTCCTCAAGGATGATAAGGAATACACAGATATCACCTAACGTAAGAAAGTCCTCTATTCTCTCTTCAAGTGAAACGAGGGTGTATGAAAAAAAGCCTCTTAAAATGTTTTTCCCAAGAGAGTAGAAAAGTCCACCTTATTGCATAAAAATTTCACCGATGTATTTTTTTCTGAAAACCAAAAGGCCCATAGGCCAATTTCGCTGGTGTATTAGTCCTTGAAAATTCTGGCATTTCTTTCCAGCCAGATACGTCATATTATTGCAACCCTAACTGCAAAGAGTAACAATTTAACATCTTTGTTTTTTCCTAATCCCTTGAACTGGATAAAACGAGAGTTTTCCATTGTACAACGCCATCCTTCCTTCCAATTTTCCTTCCTCTTCATCTGCCACTAATTTTTTGAACTATGATACTTGGACGTTCATCTGTGAGTTGATACATCTTTTGTACTCCTTTTTCCCTATTGCAGGAACCTCTGTTGAAAATTGAGATAGATAATCCTGCTTTATTGACTGGAAACTGGTCTCAACTGTGCATTACATGCAAGGTTCCTGGTTTTTGCTATGATTTGGTGTTAATAATTCATTGAATTGCTATGCAGTGATGTCTTGTGCTTTCTCATTTGCTTTGTTTTTGGGCTCTCATTAGATTGTGAGGCCGCTTCGTGCAAAGCACTGTTCCACCTGTGACCGATGCGTTGAGCAATTTGATCACCATTGCCCTTGGGTATCAAATTGTGTCGGCAAGGTAAGTAGGCATCTTATTTTCATTTTTGCCCCTGTCGTATTTCTTTAACAAATGCTCATACCAAAAAAGATGAGCATCTGTTCCTTATTTTTCAATGCATCAAATCATTTCAGTTTATTCAGTATTAGATAGCAGTAAGACATTTTACATTGGATGATGGACCATCTGTGATATGGACTTTTTGCTTCATCATATGTTCTCTTCCATGCTTGAGGATATTGGTTTGCACTTGTCCACCCTCGTGCATGGCTTTGACCCCTCACTGCTCGTTTTACCCCTTATGACTTCTCAATCTTCTCCCAGCAGTGAGTATTTCCACATTTTCCTGTCGACCATGGATCAAATAAGGGTTGTCGCTTAACATATCGCCATTGCGGAACGTTTTTTGACCTAACAGTTATCCGTGAGACGGAAACATCGTTCTATTTTGGAGCCGAGGGATGAGAGCTTTCCGTCTATTTTAGACCTGAGGGATGAGAGTATTATGGATAGAGAAGGTATTGCGGACCTCTTCATTCGCGAGTTTAAAAGTAGGTTTCGTTCTTTAGGATATCAAGGTTCTTTTAAAAAACTTGACTCTCTGTGCAGGATAACACAGACTTAACAAAAGAAATATCATACGATGAAATTCGTCATACGATGAAATTCGTCGTGCTTTGTTTGAACTGAACCCTCATAAAGCCTTAGGACTGGATGGGTTCACGGCATTGTTTTCCCAAACGTTTTGGTTGGTGGTGGGTAAAGATGTGTGTGCTGCGATTCAAGCTTGTCTCACAGGACGACAGTGGTTGCAAGAAATCAACCATATCTTTATCACTCTGATTCTGAAGACTTACAATCCACTAAGCGTAAATCAATTTAGAACAATTAGCCTTTGTAATTTTATCTATAAGATTATAGCCAAGGTTCTAGCCAACTGCCTTAAGCCTGTTCTAGGCAAATTAGTTGGTCCTTGGTAGGAGGCTTTTGTCCCAGGAAGATCTATTTAGGATAATATCCTAATTGCCCATGAGTTGATGATGGCGTTTAGTATAAAACATGGTCGCTACACGGGCTTGGGGGTTTTGGGATTTTTTTTTTTTTTTGGTGGGGGAGGGGGGGGGGGGGGGGGGGGGGGGGTCGGGGGTTTCCATAGAGTTAGACATGGAGAAGGCCTATGATAGGGTGCAGTGGAATTTCTCCAGCAAACAAACAAATAACAATAACAAATCCAATGCCACCAGAAGTCGAATTTCCCCAACAAGTTATGCTAGAATTTGGTTTTTATCGGAAATGGATAAATTGGGTGATGGAGTGTCTCCCCTCTTCGTCTTTTTCAGTTCTTGTTGGGGATGTGCCTATGGGTTGGTTCACTCCAAGTAGAGGATTACATCAAGGAGATCCTCTTTCGCCCTACCTTTTCATTCTCTGTCTTAAAGCACTGGCGGCAAATTTGCAAACCATGAGTGGGACAAGAAATCTGATATTGGTACCAAGATAGCACAGGATACCCCAAATGTTCCCTATTTATTTTTTGTTGATGATTGCCTTCTCTTTTGTGATGCGTGTATGGAGGCTATTTCTAGGTTGTAGAGTATGGTCTAGGGGTATTGCAGGGAATTGGGCGAGCTGGTTAATTTGGGAAAGTCTTCAGTGATTTTTTGACCAATGTTCATAGAGCTCTTAGGTAGAGGATCAAAGATTACATTGGGATTGCATATTCCCATTTGTTAGGGAGGTATCTTGGCTGTCTTTTTGATAGGAGGAGGTTCAATTCTCGAGTTGCTTCCAGTGTTATGGCCAAAGATGTGTTCGAAGGTAGCGAGTTGGAAGGCCAACTTTCTTTCAAAAGCCAATCGAGCTACTTTGGTCCAATCCTCTTTAGAAGCCACCCCTAGTCATATCATGTAAAAGGAACTTACCCAGTGCCTCAAGGGCTCCGCCTACGCAGGGTCTGGGAGGCGCTGATGTACGCAGCCTTCCCCCTTCAGGGTATTAACCTGAAGAGAGGCTGTTTTCCTGTGCACCCAACCTGAGGGTGAGGACTTCCCAGGAGGTCACCCATCTTGGTATTACTCTCGTCCAAGCACGTTTAACTTCGGAGTTCTAATGGGATCCGGTGACGGCGTGTTGGTGCCCTCTTTGGTAGGAATGGGACATAGTTTGCAGGCACTTTTTTTGATAGTCCAACTCCAATAAGAGGTTACACATGATTGCGTGGAATAAGATCCGTAAGCCCAAGGGGGCACATGCTCTTGGATTTCGAAGAGCGGAGGCTATTAATATGGCTTTTCTGTGCAAGCTTGGTTAGAAAGTTATGACATATCGAGATAATATTTGAGTTATAGTAGCTAGTGGTAAATACCTTAATGGGGAAGACTTTTTGGACTATCGTGGTCGGAAATCAGACTCTCCTGCTTGGGAAGGGGCCTTTTAGCCAGATCTCTTCTAGAGAAAGGCATTAGATGGAGAATAGGGAATGGCTCTAAAGTTAGCTTTTGGTTTGATGATTGGGTGGCGGAGAAGCCCATAGTGGAGTTTGTCCAGGATACGGTAGATTGTAGAGATCCGAATCTCAATGTGGCTGCGTTCATTTGCGACGGTGAATAGGATTTGGAGAAGATATATTCTATTCTACCCATGAGCCTTCATGCTAATGTTATAGGTATGTCGCTTCTGAAATTTGACGTGGAAGATAAGAGGAGATGGGGGGTTTACGGGGTCTAGGGAGTTTAGTGTTAAATCTGCTACTTGGCTAGCTCGTAATCTTAGTTGGCTAAGAGGAATTCTTGGGAGTTACGTTGGATTTGGAAGTTAGACATCCATCCCAAGATTAAGGTCTTTATTTGGCAAGCTCTTAATAAAGGATTGGCCACCGATGAGTTTCTCAGGAGGAGAGGTATATCTCAAAATGGGAATTGTGCTAGATGCAATTTTGATAATGAGTCTCTCAGTCATGTCCTGTCCGGCTGTTCTCAGTCCCAATTAGTTTGGCTTAAGGCCAAGGAGATGAAATGGGTAGATTTTCTCCCGGATTTTCATGACCCTGTGAGGAAAATCCATAGACGTAAGTCTATGAGAGGTAAAAGAGGTCAAGAAGGTTGTGTTCGATTCTTCATCCGTTGCTTGCAGATTTGGAAGAAGAGGAATAGGGCTCAGTTTAACAGAGGTTGCCTTAACTACTTCAAACTAGTAATTCTGGCCAAACAGATGCTCATGGAATGGTCTTATCATAATAGTGTGGATGAGGAATGGAATTACTCAAATAAGGATAACTTGGGAAATAGATCTAATAAAAATAAGTGGATCTCCTGGCACCTTCCTCTAAAGGGGTGGTTAAAAGCCAACTTTGATGGTCTAAGCAGGATGATTCTGCTGCTGCAGGGTTTATCATCATGGATCAGGATGGTAAGTTAGTCTTTGTAGACTCTCAAAGATTAGGTAATGTCCCAATTATTGTGGTTGAAGCTGTTGCTACTCTTGATGGTAAGTTAGTCTTTACAGACTCTCGAAGATTGGGTAATGCCTCAATTATTGTGGCTGAAGCTGTCGCTGCTCGTGATGCTTTACTTCAGGCCGAGGCTATGGAAAAAATATAGTATTATTTTAGAAGGCGATAATGAGGTGGTTGTTTAGACTCTTTTTGGCAAGTATTATGTCCCTTCAGCTATTGTCACTATTGTTGATGATATCAGGATATTGCTTGCCAGTTTTTCAATTTGAGATCACTATTTTAGAGAAGCAAATAGAACTATGGATTGGATGACAAATATTGGTTATAGGGACGCTATGAGTTCTGTGAGGGATTCACTCACCAGAGATCTCTCCTCATTATTCTAATAGCTGATGCCTTACAGATCCCTATGAGAAGGGGGCTTTGTGGTGTTGTGTTTACCTTTTTTTAAAAAATTAACAGTTATGCAATTGGCTGTATGCAGTGCTACTTCTGTAATGGCCTAATACTGTATTTGTATTTGTTTTAAAAAACACATCTATGGTAACAACAAATTAATGATTGTATTAATATTCACTCTAGTTTTTGCAAAAATTAGGCTCACAAGCGACTTATGTCTCCTTCAAGAAACCAGTGCCATTGGCGCTTTTTGACACTCTACTTCGCAATAGCATGAGTGCGACGGTTGCATGACCTTGAAACCATTATTTAATTGCCTGCTATCAACACGAGGAAAAAAAAAAAGTAGAGAAAGCGGCTTGTACTATATATTTGATGTATAATTTCATTACTATTCTGTTCATGGTAAATCAAAGTTATCTGTTATTTCTCTTGACTTTCTCTAATATGATACAGAAAAACAAATGGGATTTCTTCTTGTTCCTCGTACTGGAAGTTGCTGCAATGCTGATCACTGGTGTGGTCACTCTTATTAGTAAGTGGCCTTATAGGACTTTTAGAAATCCGATTATCTGCTGTCACGTCAACTTTTTATGAAGTACTTTTTGATTAGTCTCTCCCTCCATCCCCACAAAATGTCTTGATTATCTTACTAGGGATGCGATTGCAATGCAGGAGTTTTGACTGACCCAATAGCTCCATCTTCTTTTGGAGCTTGGCTTAATCATGCTGGCACTCATCATGTTGGTGCTATATCGTTTCTGATTGCTGACTTCTTCCTCTTTTTTGGAGTTGCAGTCTTAACTATAGTGCAAGCTTCACAGGTATGTCTAAAGACTAGAATTTACTCTCTTCATGATGCTTTCTGTCATAGTTGCAGGAAAAGTCCTAAAATGCTAGCATTTCACGCTCAAAAAGGTGATTTGGCGTTTCAAAATTATATTTGTGTTTCCAACACATAACACGTTCAATGGAAACATGATTCAAAGAATCATGTAATCATTTTGATAAGAAGATACTTATTAGATGATTCGTTGACTAATTATATCACTCGATTTAAAGAATAATTGAATTATGTGGACATGTTGGAGTCAATTTCCTTGATCTTATTAATTGGAGTACTTAATTTTCTTGATTATTGCTTAATATTGACTTTGTTATATCTTTTATGCTTTAATAGCTCAATTGATGCTGTATCTAATACATAGTAATATAATCGCTCCCTCCACGCTCTCAACCTGATAAACTTCTATGACTATTCGCTCCCTCATTCCCGCTTCCAGTTCCCACCCTCGCTTCTTCGTGCAACTATGCTTTCTATAACCTGTATATCTGAGTCTTGTGCATCTGCGTTAATTAGAGTAGTTTTATGCCTGAACGTTAGACTATGGAATCTAATAAATGAAGTTACGTAGTACAATGGTTGATTTTGAGTCAGTTGTTACATGATTAGCTATTATGTTGTGATACTTCTATTGTGCCCTACACAATTCCTATATGTAGTGTATTTAATGTGTTTGATGATATTTGTGAATGTGTTTACATATTAAATACTATCGATGAGGTATAAAATGAGCGATTGTATGGTTATTCATTCAAAATTTTGAACGTAAAGCTTAAAGGTAATTTATTATGGCAACTTATATTTTCTTTGATCGAATATGGAAACTTATTATGTTACCTTAAATCAATCGCAATCGTTTCTACATGTTATGTAAAATCTGCAACATGCACCAGATTCACATGAAATAAAGGGCACATCAGTCACCAGTTAATCTTTGTTTCTCGTTGTGCATTCTTTGCCTTGCCTTTTCTTTTCCGTTCATGGATGCTTCCCGATTTCTATCAAAGCCTATTTATAGCTCATTAGGAATGTGTCATCGACCTTGTTACTCTCAGCCCCATTGTAATATCTATCAGCTTTATTAAAAAGATGGAACTAGAGAATGAAGCCATGAAATGATACTTTGCTGAGTAATTGTTTAAAGGACTTCTAATCATCAAAGCTTTGTCTCATAACATTTATTGCATAAAAATGCACCGTTCCTATTCACCCTTGTGTATAGCTTCCTAATACTCATTGTGCGTGTATTTCCTCTTGCTGACTCTCTTGGTGTTAATTTTCTATATCCGTTTATTTTGCTTTACTCATTGCGGTCTCACATGCATTATACAATCACCTCACAACATAATCGCTTTATGCGTAGAATCAAATAAAGTCCTGCTTAGTGTAATAGATTTAAGCTACCCGTTATGCGATTGACTGTTATGTAATGGTATTTTTGTAAGGGCCTCTATAATGCATAAAGTCGTATTTGTTTGTTAGTGTTTTTATAGAAAACCATCTTCAAAAGTTGTCATTTTTTACTTAACCGCCAGGATTTTTTAATTTTTAAGAAAACTACCTTAAAAAGTTTGAATTTTTTTTCAATCAACAACATATGTTAAAGTCGTTGGTCTTTCATTGAGGATACATTTCTAATTTTACATTTTCTTATACAAAAAAGGGGTAGATAAGCATATATATGTTTGTGTGAATCTACTTGGTAAAACAATATACTCTTAAATGATTTTTATGTGCAAGTTTGAATTCCACTATATGTTTGTGTGTACAGAGATTCGAACCTACTCATAAAGCCACTTTACTAGTATAATGCTTTACCAACTGAGCTAAAACCGACATATATTATATTCTCCCACATTATGTATAACTTAAGCAAATATCACACGTGTAACCCAAACGGAATACCAACAGTATAATGTTGGTGGTTGATTGAAATATTTAAATTTTTTGAAAGTGGTTTTCTGAAAAGTTGAAAAGTTGTGGTTATCAAGTGAAAAATGATTACTTTTGATGGTAGTTTTCTATTGAATGACCCTATTTATATTAGAAGTACAAAAAATAATTGATTAATATATATATATAGCCTATTCGTTCAATCTTTTTCAAGTCTTAAAATCAACCCAAGTTCCCTAAAAAGAAAATGTGATTATGTTCAGTGGTGGATCTAGAATTTTAAGTCAGGGCGGGTTTGATTAGAAGATGCATTTATTAAAAAATAGACCCCAAAAAAAAAAAAAAAAGATACAAGTTGAATGTATTTATTTCTATCGATGTTCATTGAAATTTGATAGAATGAAAATGAGAGATAATGAATAAGCTAAATGAATAAGAAATGTAAACTCCAAAAATTTAAGCAAATCCATCCCTTGTATATGAGGTTTGGTCTTTTAATATATGGGTATACTAAAATCTCAACATACACAAAGAGTTACTATGTGGTTTAAAAATTTTATTGTCATTTATGTCGTAGGTTCATGGACTTTGTCGAATATGTCAATTTAATTCTTGCCCTTTTAGTTGTGCAAATTTAGTCTTTATGCAAGTTATAGTATTCCATTTAGTCTTAGAGTAATATTAATGTTAAGCAGGCAACTAAATTTGTAACATTTTGGTGAGGAGTATGTTTAAATTAGGTCAACGGATAGGTTTGTATTGGTTGCACCAGACATGATCAAGCCGTTAGAATATACATCATTAACTTAACTTTAAATTTGCCATAGAAGTGAACTAAGATAATATAAATGTATGGGAACTAAATTGACAAAAGTTACATAATAGATAACTTATAGAGACATATATAAACACACATTAAAATATCGTATTATCTAAATAACAAATATTTAAAATTTATGACAATTAAATGATAATAAGTTATTTAAATATAGATTAATTGCTTCTAAAACTTTAGAAATAAGGGTGGGCTTTACCCACTTCAGCAAGCTAATTTTACATGCACATAAAATAACATCAGAGTTCTAGGGGGGGGCTTAAGCCCACCCAATGTGTAACGTAGCTCTGCCGCTGATTATGTTTCTTGAACACTGCAATCACCATCCCAGTGTCGCCCTAAACTGCAATTTGATTCCATGATGTTGCATGCCCTTTTATTTCTTTTCTCTTTTCAGATATCTCGGAACATTACCACGAATGAAATGGCAAATGCAATGCGTTATAGCTACCTGAGAGGCCCTGGCGGAAGGTTCCGGAACCCATATGATCACGGGATCAAGAAGAACTGCTCGGATTTCTTGCTCAAAGGCTACAATGTAGATGTAGAGCGACTAGATGAACAGGATCAAAGTGAAGGGATCGGAATGGTACCGTTGACAGGTAATTCAAATCTTCAAAATGGCATAGGCCATACCCACCAACACAGTGGCAACGGTCATATTGCTGTGAATTTGAATTCTCAAAATTCAAAAGTTGGTCATCATGGTCACACTCATTCATCTCAATGTAACCATCACCATAACAACCCTGGAAGAGCCAATGGTGTGCCCTTGGGCTTGGGTCTAGGCCTTGGAAGAAGCAACACTCGATCTGTTGCAGCGTCATGAAACACTTCGTTCCTGGTTTCTAAAGGGTAAAAATACTTCATCAGGGCATTATGGTTGAGAAAATAGAACCACTAGAGAATTTTTGCTGTTTATGAAGAAGCTGGGCAATATGTTTTAGAAAAGAATGGAAAAGATAACATATTGTGGAAAGTAGCTTTTCTTTATATATTATAAAAGATATCGTATTTTTTAAAATATGTTGTCTTTTAGGTTTATTTACCATTAGTTCTTTTGATTTGTTTAGTGTTAATTTAATCTTTATGCTTTTAATTATGTCAATTTAGTCTATACATAATTAAATTTGTTTCAGTTATATCTCATATCAAAATTAATGTTAATTTTTGACTGAAAATGTGACAACATATTTTTCTTATGAAATCATTAAAATCTTTTTTACACATACCCCTTTCACGTGGAGAACACTTGAAAGTGTTAATTAACTTTGCAATTTGAGTCACAAATCAACATTAATTTCAATATTGAATTTGATTGTAATAATTTTAATTGTATTGGAGCTAAATTGGCATGATTTAAAATATAATAACTAAATTGATACAATAAGTAAAATATAGGAACTGATGGAGTAAATAACCTTATTTTTGTTATCCTTTTTGAAAATATATTGTTCTTTTTGTGCACACAGAGCAAGTATTTTAGCTTCTGTTCTTTTTTTTAAATCATAATGCTATTGTAATGTATTTTTGCCATTTTAAAGAGGCTTATGCTTTTGTTTTCTTTTTTACATTTGTATATGATTGTAAAACAATGAATTTAGTGTTGAAATTTATTGATGATCTTTTCTTTTTCGGTTCATTTTCCCTTTATTCTATGTTCTTGCTATTTTAATGTTCATTATCTGATTAATCATACAACAACAATATCAAACCTAGGGCAAAGGTCCCATTTTGGTCACCAAAGTGGCAAAAAGTTGACAAGTTGGGCACTAAATTCAAAATTTGGAAGAGTTAGTTATCCAATTCTTAAAAAATATTTCATTTAGTCACTAGGTTAATTAAAATTGGATAAGTTAGTTATTCAACTCAAATTTTAAAAGGTTTGGTTATCAAACTCCTAATGACAGTCTCATTTAGTCACCCAAAGTGATTTGCAATGGATAAATTTGTCACTCAAATAATATTTTGAAAGACTCCTAACTCCTAATAAAAAAACTTTTTAGTCATGTATGTAGTTTAAAATGGACAATCTGATCATCCAAATCAAATCTTGGAGAACTCTATCATCCAACTTAAAAAAAAAAAAAAATTTATTTTGATCACTTATGTGATTTTAAAATGATAAAATTTATCACTCAAATATAAAAATAACAAATTTAACATTTCTAAAAAAATTAATGACTTATATAATTTTAAAATGATAAAATTTATTACCCAATTTGAGCACTAAAATTTAAAAGGACACAATAAATTATAAATATATAATTTTTTTGAGCAGTATGGTTATTTTAAATAACTTTTTGACGATATTCACTGGTATTGCAATATTTATAATCTTTTGCTAAATATATATTTTTTAGTATGAAGGGCATAAGTACCTGCAATTATAAGTATATTTAAATTATTTTTTTTTATTTAAAATATTTCTTATGTTTTATTTTATGATAAAATTAATTTCTTATCTTTTAACTTTTATCCAATATTAATAATCAAATAAGGGCCAATTTGATTATAACATAAAAGATGAATGACTATTTTGAAAAAAAATGATGGACAAATTTCAATAGTTATAAAATTAGAGATGAATGAAATAAGTAATTCAAAAAATATAATTAAATTTATTATTTTTTATTTGAGCAGTGAATTTTGTCCATTTTAAATCACTTGGATGACTGAATGGGATTTTCTTAGGAGTTGGGTGACCAAATCTTCTAAAATTTAAATTGGATAACTAACTTGTCCAATTTTAAATGCCTTGGGTGACTAAATGAAACATTTAAATATTTTTGGTCATTTTGGTGACCAAAATGGGACTTTTGTCTCAAATCTAGTGCCTTAAAGGATATGTGTACACCCTATAAGGTGACTGTTTTCAAAGAGTCTCCAATCCTAAAATATTATCTACTTAATTATCTTGGCTGTTTTTTGGGACTGAGCAATTGGTATTTATTGAATATACCATGTACTAAATATATATAATACATATACCGAGTTTGAAAAAAATAATGACCATAATAATATTGACACATTTTCAGAGTTACTTTCGTGCTGTTGGGTAAATTGTGGATTACACTATTTTAGATATATGTCGAAAATTATGTAGGTCAAAACCAAAATTGGCCGAAACCCATATCTTGTAGTGTTTTATATTATGGAAATTTTTTTTTTTTTTTGTAATACAGTTCAATAACCCTTTTTTTTTTTTCCTGTTGTCTTTTGGTGTATTTAGCATTATGTTTGCCTTTATTGAGAGATTCGTTTTTGTTTTAGTGTCCCGGTTGTGGGATACCTATTATCTTGGATTCGACCCTTGCCTTGCATTATTGTACCTTTTTGAGTTTATATTTAAATTATCGGGAAAAAAAAGTGTACATAAAAGAAATTTTGGTCTAAGCTGCTATTTCGTGCAAAAGAAGTCATCTTTGGCGCTTTTTTTTTTCAATGAATCGCACATCATAAGTGACTGTGACACCAAACTATGATTAAGTGGACTCTCCAATATTAGAACTCTCCAATATCAGACTTATTGCAACATATTCTAGTTTATTTATATAGCTGTAATCTATTAAATGAAAGTTAAATTATAGGATAAATTTTATATTGGCTTTTAAGATTTGGTGCATTAGAAAGTCTAAATAATGATGTGAAAT
This sequence comes from Simmondsia chinensis, assembly GCA_018398585.1. NCBI lineage: Eukaryota > Viridiplantae > Streptophyta > Magnoliopsida > Caryophyllales > Simmondsiaceae > Simmondsia > Simmondsia chinensis. Next base: position 29,249,407 of record JAGTTD010000010.1, on the reverse strand, counting down.
GGTAGAGTTACCAACAAATAACATCAAATGTACACTATTTTACATTGATATTTGGAGTTTTTTATTAGTTATATGCAACTTTTGGATTAAGAAATTATTTCACAAAAAATATGCATTAAAAAATTAACACATAATATCTGACGGTATTAATATATAATTTACCCTAAATTATATCCAGTCTAAAAATTCACTTGACATATTATTTGTATTTACTGAATCATGGTAAGTTTTAATTGCCTCCAATAATGGCTAAAGCTTTTCTAATGTTATAAATATTGGATATTTTCGGGTATAATTTTTATGATCAAATTTGGATATTATTAAATATCTTAGAAAATTAAAAATTATGTAAAAAATTTTTATATAAATATATACGTATACATATAATATATATATATATTATCCCCACTTTCCTTCGTGGGTAAGTATGCTCACTGCTCAAAACCTTGCATAAATATGCATTGCAGCAATGAATTGTAAAATGCAAGCGCTAAGAGAGATGCAGCGAAAAGGAATTGTAAAAATGAGAAAAGTGAGGAATTGAAGAAAATGAGAATGAATAAAATATTGAGAAGAATCACTTAAATAGAAGAAAAGCTTCTCTGGTTTCCGAGTTTTGGAATAAAATGCTTGCTACTTTTCTTTAAATATATTTGAGTTTGTATTTTTATTTTCTTCCTTTAAGTATAATATTTCCCTAATTTTATAACACGTTATCAATACGAGTCTCTAGCCAGCTGAGGATCGTTATATACTTGAGGTAAGTTTTCATTCCCTAATCTTTGTGATTTATAATGCCTAATCTTACTAATCTTGAATTTACTGCTCTTGATATATCTGGCAAAATATTATTTGCCATAAACCTTTGATGTTGAGATTCACCTTAATGCTATGAATCTCGGAGATACAATTAAAAAGGAAAAATAGCACATTCTTGCATCATATCTCTGAAGGATTGAAAGTTGAGTATATTACTGTAAAGGACCCATATGTCCTTTGGTTGAATTTAAATGAGAAGTTTGATCATCAAAAGTACGCGATCCTCCCTAAAGCTCGCTATAAATGGATTTACCTCCGATTACAGGAATTTAAAACTATAAATGAGTATAATTTTGTAGTATTTAGTATTACCTCCCCATTGAAATTATGTGGAGAAAATATTGTAGAGGAGGATTTGCTAGAGAAAACGTTCTCTACTTTTCATGTCTCGAATATGCTCCTGCAGCAGAAATATCAAGAACGAGGATTTAAAAAATACTCAGAGTTAATATCATGTCTCCTTGTTACTGAACAAAATAATGAATTATTGATGAAAAATCATCAGTCACGACCAACTGGATCCAAACCATTCCCCGAAGTGAATGCTTCGACATACAAACAGCAGGGACATGGTCGAGGTTGTAAACGTGGTCGTGGTCGTGGCCGTGGACGTGGCTCTGGCCATGGACGAGGTTATGGTCGCGGTCGTAATAACTGGCACTATGGTACCCAAAATGGACCAAAATTTAAGAAGTCAACAAAAGACAAGGAGAAAAATAGAAAAGATAAATCTCCTGAATGAAATTTGTCAAATGATATGGAAACAGATTGCTATCAATGCAATATGAAGGTTCATTGGATGCGTACCTATCGTATTGCCTAGCACCTAATGGACCTTTACCGGGCATCGTTGAAAGGGAAAGAAAAGCTCCAAAAAGTAATTTCACTGATGATCATTCTCCATTTAATAGTACAAATTTAGATATTTTTGATTTTTTTAAAAAATCTTAGTGGGAGAATTAATCATTTGATAAGCGATGAAAATGTTCAAATTGACTAACGTTTGTGTTTTTGTGTCTTATATTTATACTGAACTATATTTGATAATGTTGCCTTACTATGTGTAAACTAGAGTAGCATCTAATATTTTATGACATATGTTCAGATATATGTGTGAATTGTTTTTCATATGCCTTATTACGAATGATGGACAAATTTAAACCATAATCTAAAGTTTATAGTTGTTTTATGTATTCAAACATTAATTTTGCGAGACTTGAATAATTTTTCTGAAATTTGGAACACATGTATAATGACTCTTCTAATATGTACAAATTTAAGGGCTCAATTTGTGAAGACTATAAAACCCACTATCATAATATGGTTATTTAAAGTATTTTATACTATTATGCTTATGTTTTCGTTAATAATTATATGTATTTTATGTTTATATGAGTGGTGAAAATTCATATCTTGAAGACAATATAACAACAATGTGTGTTTGAAACTTAATTAACGGCTTCAAAAGAGCACATATCATATTTTTTGAAGAAATAACATTTTTAATAAGTAAGACTATTTATTTAATTTAGAGATATCCATTGGGATAGATAACTAGAAGTTAATGGAGCCATAGGCTTTTATAATATGACTATTTGAGTCACTTGGGTATAAAAATGATTAAGAGAATCATTAAAAATTTCCACACCCATTAAAAAACTAGAAGATTTTTATATTGGATAAAATATAATTTGCTGCTTTTATTTAAGGCAAAGTGATTAATGTCTCATACTTAATTGAAATTGGGTTTTGAGTCTTATATTATTTGAAGGAATACTAAATGGGATAGATGTGGGTCAATTATTTCATCACGAAGACCAATTTGGTATTTTATGATTTTAATAAAAGCCTCTACTAAGTTGGTTATATGTTTGTAAATAATCCACTTGTGATATGGCATTTGTAAAACTTTTTGCATAAATGACCCGATAATGATCTCAAGTCATGGATTATGATGTAATAATGCAGAAGAATTTACATCCCAATAATTTAATGCTTATTATATGTCAATTAGGATTATAGTTGACCGCTATACAATCCACATATAGACACAAAATGGTCTTGCAGATTTTCTGATTAAATAACTACAGCGAATGGCTAGACCATTATTATTGTCTACTTTTATATGGGTATATGTTATGATACACGTTGTAGCACTAATCTGTATTAGACCAACTTATTATTATGGATCTCTCTAATATAACTTGTCTCTGACAAGAGCCAGATATATATCCCATCTATAAGTTTTGATTGTATAACGTATGTCCCAATTACTCTACCTCAATGCTGAAAGATAGGTCAAAATATGGGACTTGGAATTTCTATCAGGTTTGAATTCCCGTCAAGTATAAAATATCTGGTCATATTAACTGGAAACGTTTTACATCATAGTTTGCTGAATGTAAATATAACGAAACAAGGTTTCTAGAATCAGGGGGAGAAAAACAAAAGTTAAAAAATCAGAATTTATATGAAATGCATCATCGAACCAGAAGTTTAAGGAATTGTCACTTGTAAAAATGTTACAAGCCAATTATTAGATGCATTCGCTAATGCAAAAAGGTTGACCAAATAATATGTCCCTACTATATATGCTCCTACTCGAATTAATATCCAAATCGAGAGATGTTATAATATATTAAAAAATGTATCCATTGCAGGCTGAAAGCGTAGCAGACATATCGGTTCCAAATATATAATATGAGAAAGAAAATGGAGCAATAAAGAACAATGATCCCTCTATTATGAAACTCTTGAGGAGAAAAACTTTGTAGAGATAATAGTATGTAAAAATTTTTCAAGTTATTAGGTACTTGAGGCTATTGAAACTATTGAAATCTTTGATGATAAAGAGATCACTATGAATTATGAGATATGATGCAACCAAAGTGAAAATTGATCAAATGTTTGAATATACAGTAGCTACTCATTTAATCAAGAAAAATCAAAAATCTTGAACAAGAATTTGTTCAAGAATGCCAACAAAGATATGGTTGGTTAAAATAGAAAGACACAATTCAAGTTGAGCTAGTAATGTGTAATTTTTGGACCTGTAGTCCAAATACTTAAAATGCAAACATGTAGGCTACTTGTAAATATTGATGCAAAGAGAATGAGGCTGTAAAAAGCACAACTCGTAGCCCAAGATTCATTATAAAGACCTGAAATAGGTGGGATATACATATGAAGAAATGGATGCAATTGGTATGGCAGTCTTTATATGACAACAACAACAACAACAGACCCAGTGCCTCAAGGGCTTCCGTATAAGTGGGGTCGGGGGGGGGGGGGGGGGGGGGGGAGGGGGGGGGATGTACGCAGCCTTACCTCTTCATGGTGTAACCCTGCCGAGAGGCTGTTTTCGAGGAACCCCAACCTTATATGTTGGCAACATGAGAACTTCCCAGGAGATCACCCATTCTGGTACTACTCTCGCCCAAGCACGCTTAATTTCGGAGTTCTAATGGGATCTGATGCCTTAGTGCTTGGTAAATGAACCCTCTGGCAATCTCTATATGCGTCATATATATGATAACAACTTATTTGTATATATCACTTGCGATAATATTTATATGAAGGTCATTGAAGGGCTAAACATGTCAGAAGTATATAGTTCAAAACCGCGGTACATATGTACTAAAAGAGATATATGTTAATATCATCATGACTCCTAAAGAGTTTGAAAAGCTGTTACGCACCAAAATTAATAACTCCAGATAAAAGGATCTCGAGAAAGGTAAAGTTTTGTTTATACTGGTTGATAGAGTACAAATATGATAGAGTATTATTCCATTAGACAATTTATACAAGTATGGTACTTAAGTGTTTTAATATGTTGTTCGGTGCCTCAATTTTGTTTGATTTCTGATATAGATAAAGACCTCTTTAAGTCCTCAATGAGGTAACGAATACATTCTTGACCCTAAAGTACAATATCTTGATTTAAGTGATGTATTAATGTAGTTGTCACAATACTAGGTATAACCTTTTTGATTAACTTGTCACTAGTATATGAAATGACACCAATATGAAAGCATTAGAATGCAGTTAAAACGTTTATCCTAATAGAATAACCAATATAGGACTATTTCGTTATGTCAGACTTGCAATTAATTTTGTATGCGAGTACTAGTTATTCAGTTGACCGGCATAAAGTAAGTGGCAAGAATGTTATTTCATTATATATCTATACTGTTATGTTTTGGCAATCCACTAACAATTGCAGCTACTACTGAGACTTTTGCGCTTTATGAGCAAGTAGAGAATGGGTAACGTCAAGGCCCTTAATCCAACATATTTTGTAAGATTCCAACTATCAAGGAGAGTCTGATAGTATCATATGAAGATAAGTTTGCATTGTTCAAGCTTAAGAGAGTTAATAAAACTAAGTATATTTCAAAGAAGTTCTTTCGACTCTTGAGTTTCAGAAGAAGGATGGAGCAAATGTTAACAAATTCATTTAAGAACCTGGAAGAGTTATTCAGGGAAGCATCTACGACAAACTTTTGAGAAATCGACACAAGATTGGCATTCGCCAACTCCGAGACATCCCTGGCCAATATGCGCCCATGAGGGGAGTTAAATATGCACCGTAATCTTTTTTTCTTCGTTATAGTTTTTCCCACTGGGTTTTTTCCTTGCAATATTTTTAACGAGGCAGTTCAAAAAGCATATATAACTCGGGCACTATACTTTTTCAAGAGTGTTTGTGCCGCAAATATTTTAAAGGAAAATATCCAATGGAAGAGTGTTGTGAATAGTGGATATTTTTGGGTACAATTTTTATTGTCGAATTCGAATATTATTAAATATCTTAGATAATTAGAAATTATGTAAAATACCTTTATATATATACATATACGAATAATATATGTATATTATCCCCGCTTTCTTTCATGGGTAAGATGCTCACCGTCCAAAACCCTGTATAAACAAGCATTGCAGGGGTGAATTGTAAAAAGCAAGCGGAGAGAGAAATGCAGTGGAAAGAAATTGTAAAAATGAGAAAAGTGAGAAATTGAAGAAATTGAGAATGAATAAAATATTGAGAAGAATTATTTGAATAAAAGAAAAACTTCTCTGGTTTTTGAGTTATGGAATAAAATACTTGCTACTTTCTTAAATATATTTGAGTTTGTATTTTTATTCTTTTCCTTTTGAGTATAATATGTCCCCAGTTTTATAACATCTAATAAGTAACAACTTGAAAATTTACATCATTTGTTTTATAGATCAAAGAAAAACAATAATACAAAACAAATTGCAAGCTCTTGCAAATATCGGATATTTTTTCGGGTACAACTTTATGGTTGAATTTGGATATTATTAAATATCGTAGAAAATTAGAGTCTCACAAAATCTTCCCTCTTTAGCTTCAATTACATCTGAAAGTGACTTGTAAACTTTATTATGACTGTCCCTCACTGGTGACCCGCTGATTCTGCTATCAAGAAGTGTATCTACAGCTTCTTGTACCAATTTTTCCTGACACATGACTAATTCCCGCACCACTTATTTAAAACTAACATTCTTTTCAGAATGTATTTCACGATATTGTTTGTGTATATATGATGCTATGTATAAAATTAAATCACAACTTTACTACATCATAGTAAAATATAGTTTTCCTAACAAAACATATAACCAAATCCCATAGCTATAAAACAAAAGAGCAGAATGTAAAACTATAAAAACCACCTAGAATATCTTTTTCTATAATATCATCTAAATATGATAAACCACTAAACATAGAAAAGAAAAATTCCCATAACAAAATTTGTCAAATGATCTAGAAACAAATTGCTAACGATGCGGTCATTAGATGCGTACCTATTATATAACCCAACACCTGGAGGACCTTTATCGAGCATCCTTTGAAAGGGAAAGAAAAGCTTCCAGAAAGCAATTTTGCGGAAGATTATTCTCTACTTAATGATACGCATTTAGATAATTCTGCTTTTTTCAAAAGATCTTACTGGAAGAATTGATCATCGGATTAGTAATGGAAATTTTCAAATTAACTAGAGTTTGTTCGTTCAAACATTAATCTGACTATGAAATTTGAACAATTTTTTGAAAATGTTGAACGTGGACATGATGACTCTTCTAATATCTGAGAAGTCAAAAGCTTAGTTTACGGAGACTATACCCATTATCATATTATAATTATTTAAAGTATTTTGTGATATTATGTGCATTTTATATTTGCATATGAACAGTGAAGATTTATGTCCAGTAGACAGTGTAACAACAACGGGTGTTTGAAACTTACTTAGAGGCTTCAAAAGAGCACATATTATGTTTCCGAAAGAAACAATATTTTTCATAAGTAAGGCTATCTATTTAATTTTGAGATACCTGTTGGGATGATTAACCAAAAGTTAACGGATCCAAAAGGCTTTTATTTTATAGCATGACTATTTGAGTAATTTGGGTATAAAAATGATTAAGAGAATCGTTGGAAATTCTCATACCCATTGAAGAACCAGAAGATTCTTATATCAAATAAAACATCATATGCTGCTTGTATTTAAGGCAAAATGATTACCATGTCATACTCAATTGAAATTGGGTTTGAGTCCCATATATTTGAAGGAATACGAATGGAATGTGTGTGGGCAAATTATTTCATCTGGTATTTTATGATATTAATAGAGGCCTTTGCCCGTTGGTCTTATAAGTGTGGAGAATACACTTGTAATATGGTATTTTTGAAACTTCTTGCATAAATGATCCGACTATGAGCTCAAGTCGTGGATTATATTTTATGAAAATGCAGGAAAATATACATTTTAAAAATTTAATGATTATTGTGTATCAATTGGGATGATAATTGACTACCATATAGCCCACATACAGACACAAAATGGTCCAATAGATTTTCTGATTGAATGCCTGCAGTGAATGGCTAGACCATTATTATTACCTACTTTTATACGAGTATATGTTATGATACAAGTTACAGTACTAATCTGTATTAGACCAACTTATTATCATGGATCTGCCAAGTATAACTTGTCTCTAACAAGAACCAGATATATATCCCATCTATAAATTTAATTATATAATGTACTCCCAATTAGTCCACCTCAATGCTAAAAGATGGGTCCAACATGGGAACTTTAAATTTATACCAGGTTTGAATTCCCGTCAAGTATAAAATATCTAAAAATATTAACTGGAAATATTTTACCGCATGATCTCCTGACTGTAAATTTGACAAAACAAGGTTTCCAAAATTAGGGGGAGAAAAACAAAAGTTAAAAAAAAAAAATTGAGAATTTACATGGAATACATCATCGAGCTAGACGTTTGAATATTGTTCACTTGCAAAATGTTACAAGCCAATTGTCATATGCATTCACTAATACAAAAAGGGTGACCAAATAATATGTACTATATCTGCTCTTGTTCGAATTAATATCTCAATTGAGTGATATTCTAATATATTGACAAATGCATCCATTGAGCGCTAGAAGCATGCTAGACATATTTGTTCCAAAGATATAATTTGGAAAAGAAAATGGAGCAATAGAAAATATTGGTCCCTCTATTATGAAACTCTTAAGGAAAAAACTCTGCAGAGAGAATAGTATAAGAAAATGTATAAGTAAAAATTTTTAAGATTATCAGATACTTGAAAATAATGAAACTATTGAAATTCTAATGATAAAGAAATCTCTATGAAATATGGGATATGATGGGACCAAAATAAAAATTAATCAAATGTTTGTATATACAGTAGATACTGATCTGATAAAAGAAAATGAAAAATCTTGAATTGGAGTTTGTTCAAGAATGCCAACAAAGAATGATTGGCTAAAATAGAAAGATACAATTCAGATTGAATTAGTCATTTGTAATTTTTGGACCTGTATTCTGAATGCCTAAAGAGTAAAACCTGTAAGCTACATATAAATATTGATGTAGAGAGAATGAGGTGGTAAAAAGCACAATTTATAACCCAAGGTTTATTATAGAAACCAGAAATAGATGGGACATACATAAGAAATAGATACAATTAATCTGGCAGGATCTATATGCGTCATATATATGATAACAACTTACTTGTATTTATTATGTAAGGTGATATTTATATGAAAATCCCTGAAGGACTCAAGATGCCAGAAGCATATAAACCCTGGTATGTATCTACTAAAAGAGAGATAATACCATTATCACTTCTGAAGAGTTTAAATAAGCTGTTATACACCTAAACTAAGGAATAAAGATTGAGGATCTCGGAAAGATTAAGTTTTGTCTCGACTTGTAGATTGACCGCTAATATGATAAAGTATTATTCGATTAGTCAACTTATACCAGTGGTACTTGAATGCTTTAACATATTGCCTCAATTAAAGACGTATTTCGTCCTCAATGAGGTAATGGTCTCAATAAGGTAACGAATAAATTCTAGATCATAAAGTACTATACCTTGGTACAATTGACTCATTAATATAGTTGTTACACAACCAGATATAACCTTTTTAGTTAACTTATCACCGATATATACGTACAACACCAATATAAAAGCATTAGAATGCAGTTAAACGTCTATCATAATGGATCAACCTGTATAACATTATTCAGTTATGTCAAACTTGCAATTGATTTTGTATGCAAGTATTGGCTATATATTTGAACCAAACAAGGCAAGTGACAAAGCATGATATTTCTTTATGTGCTATATTGCTATGTTTTGGCAATCACTAACAATTGCAACTATTATTGAGACATTTGCCATTTGTGAGCAAATAGAGAATGGGGGTAACATCAAAGCCCTTGATTTAATATTATTTTGTAAGCTTCCAACTATTAGGGGAAAGTCAAAGTTGACATAACCAAGTGCATTTCAATGGAGTTCTTTCCATTCTTGAGCTTCAGAAGAAGGATGAGGCAAATGTTAACAAATTCACCCAAGAACCTGAAAGAATTACTCGGGAAAGCATCTTCAACAAACTTTCAAGAAATCGCACAAGATTGGAATTCGCCAACTCAGAGACATCTTTGATTAATGTGCGCCCATGAGGGGGAGTTAAATATGCAGTGTACTCTTTTTCCCTTCGCTATAGTTTTTCTTACTGGGTTTTTTTCTGGCAAGGTTTTTAACAAGGTAGTTTAGGAAGCATATATAACTCGGACACTATACACTTTCAAGAGTGTTATGTCCCGCAATATTTATAAAAAAAATATCCAAAGGAAGAGTGTTGCAAATATTAGATATTTTTTGGGGATAATTTTATGGTCAAATTTTGATATTATTAGATATTGTAGAAAATTATAAATTATGTAAAAGGCATATATATATATGATGCAATTCTTATTAGAGGGTGAGAGTGTGAGAGGATTAAATCTTGACCGTCTGTCATAATGAACGACCAAAATTAAAAGATCTTAATAAATTAACATAATAAATAAATAAAAATAATAAATAAAATTAAAGCAATACCCCTCCCCCTCTCTCCTCCTTCTCCCTCCAACTCTCCCCCACCTCCCTCCTCTCTCTCTCTCCTTCCCCTGCCGCCACCGCCAGTTAGCCTTTCCAACCCTCTTCCGCCTCCCTCGCCTCTCCCTCTCCTCTCCCCACTGCCGCCACCCATTGGCCCGCCTCCGGCTGCCAACCACCCCAAGGAGGAGGAGGGTTGGAAAGGAGGAGGCAGAGGGGGAGGGGGTTGTATTCTCTGGCCGGAATCCGATGGTCGGCGTCGAGTTGCTGTAGCAAGGGGAGAAGGGAGAGAGGGGAAGGAGGTGGAGGAGGGTCGGACGGAGGAGGGAGAGGGTTGGAAAGGAGGAGAGAGGGGGACGGGGATTATATTTGGGTGCAACGGGTGACCGGCGGCTGGCCGGAATCCGACTGTCAGAGGTTGGTATTGGGTGGCGGCAGCGGAGGGAGGAAAGAGAGGAGTGAGGTGGGGGAAGGTTGGAGGAAGGAGGAGAGAGAAGGGGAAGGGTATTATTGATATTTTCTTTCTTTTTAGGAGGACCCTCTATTAAGATCTTTTAATTTTGGCTGTCCATTGTGACGGACGATCAAGATTTAACCCTCTTATACTCTCACCCTATAATAAGAATTCAACCATATATATATATAGATATATACTTTTCTTTGTAGATAAGAATTTTCACCGCTAAATTTTTGCATAAATAGAGGAGAGAGCAGTAGTGCAGTGAAAAACAACAAGAAGAAGAAGAGAGATGCAAAGAGTGAATTGAGAGTTTGAGAAAAGAATTTTAATGATAAAATATCGAGAGAATTATTTGAATATAAGATAAACTTCTCTGGTTCCTGAGTTCTGAAATAAAATACTTGTTATTTTACTCTAATGATATTTGAGTTTGTATTTTTATTCTCTTCCTTTTGAGTATAATATGTACCTAAGTTTATAATACAAGCTATTTTGTAGGTTGGAAAATACAATTTTCTATTTCTTTAAATTTGACGAATATAATGTCATTTAACTAATTTTTTTCTTGTTTAGGGTTAACTGTTACTCTTTATTACTTTCTGCTGTCCTAATTTTCGTTACTGAAAATTGGAGCATAACGAAATTTTTTTGGATATTTACATAAAAGATTTGTAAATGATCCCTTGCTCTTTTGCATTTTGTTGGAATTATACCAATTATCTAAAAAAAAAAAAAAGGACATATGTAAATGAACTTGAGGTTGTATTGTTGTTGATCGGCAAATTAGTGAAAAGTATCCAGTAGTCAAAATTTTCAAATTAAAGTGATTGTTTAATCTCAAAAGTTACCTTTTTTTTTTTAAAACACAAACTTCAAACTCTCTTTTTCATTCATTTACTGGGCCAAAAACTCAGAAATACACATGCATCTCATAAGTTACTAGTACTTGTTATTCATTGTTCATTAATATTATTTGAAATTGTTCATTAATATTATTTGAAAGTGCAAACTCTTTTATAAATTAGAATTAAGTTATGAATTAATAACAAGTGTTTCAAAATTAGGAATTAATTAACTTCATTAGTTCATGTCTATTCTTCAAGAACCCCAGTTAACTCTTGCCTATATAATCCCTCTACTTTCCTTCAAAATTCACAATATCGTACATCAAATTAGCTTGGAAAAAGATTTAAGCCTTGTCTGTTATGGAAAAATCATCATCATTGATGCTCTTCGTACTATCTCTTACGTATGTGTTCTCTCTGTTGATCTCGTCATGCTCAGCTTAGCTATCCTCTGTGCCTTCACCGAGCCTCCAACCTGTCTTGTCAGAAAAAAGACATCCAAAGTTGTTGGCTGTCAATTAACAATGTGCTCGGATGTCATATGGAGTCTTTTCCTCTCTTGGAACGTTACAATTTGGTGTTGTCAGAATATTGTAATGTAATCCTTGATTTATTATGTGCAATATTCTCCCCTTGATTTTAGCCTTAGATTGATCATTATTGATTATAAGATTATTTTCTTTCCATAATAGTTGTTCATATGACCTGTATATAAACCCCTTGTATTCATTGTGATGATATATACAATATACACAGTTCTTTTATTTCTCTCAAGTCTTGTAACATGGTATCTGATGTATTTTAAAGAGTGTTTTAAAATCGTATACTCGCAAGCGTACGAGATTGTCATAGCTAAATCTGGATTTATGGGTCATATCCATAGGGAATTAGAGTTAAGTTGGATTTAGCTATTAACGAGGGATTGAATTTTTTTATTTTTTATTTTTGGTTTTTGTTGATTGTTTAGGCAATTAACTAAAGAAAGCAGTAAGTTAAAAATGTCAATTTGATTGAGGTTAGTTTAGGGAATAAATTTAGGGCAGCTTTACTCATATCCCATTATTATATTATAACATGATAATGATTTAGGTGGCTTAGGCTACAAGCACTGTGCCTGGTTAATATTTATACTAGGGCTTGGGTAATGAACTAATCTAAAGGCATAACCTATCATATCACTTTATGTGTAGCATAGTTATCCCATTAGCACTACTCAATTCTTTTCTTCCTCAATATTCAATATTCAACCATCTTATCGCCCTAGGTGTAGCATGATTTATCTCAATAGCACTAACAAATTCTTTTGTCACTCCTAATTAAGTGTTGATTTGTATAAAAGATTGTGCTCAGGGTTGGGTACAACCTCAACCCTGACCCCACGTGAAAACTAATTATGTTATGGTTTAGGCTACAAGTTTGACTAATGCTAATATTTTGATGATCTTAACATGGCTACAAACGCACATAAAGAAACACCAAACAACAATCACAAATTCCCCATATGGGTGCGTATATAACATAACAAATATCCATTGTCAAAAGCATAATATAAATCCGGGATACGGATGGCTACCCATCCTTCATCCCTAAATTAAAAGAATCTACTCCTCTATAGGAGTTTTACACATTATTCAAATCTAAAAAAGTAAAACAATGAATAAAAACTAGAAATTAAAGACTCCTGTAATTGATGTTGATGTTGATTTTTGCTTTGATTTCCCCAGCACTCCGACCACTTGCGCTTCGGCGTTTAAGAGCCCCTTTAGATCTCGTAGTAGCTTCGAGAAGGAGAGGAGGAGAGGAGGCGTGGCAAAAGATGGAAAAAATAGGTCTCGCCCTCTATATTTATTGGTGAGACGTGGTTAGGGCACCCCCCGAGTGCCCCCTGATTGATCGGTCAAATCAGCCAATCGATTGGCCACCCGTTTGATAGCTTGCGCATTGAAATTAAAACGTGCATAACTTTTGATGCGTAAGGAGTTACGGGCCATATTATATACCAAATTCAAGCTCTCGAAGAGATGTGATCCTAGTGGTTTTCTTAGTGGAGTGGGAGATTACTGGGTCATAAAATACTTATCTTTTAACCTATTGCTCGCTTTAAGCTTGACTGATTGCCAAAATGCTTGATCAATTGATTCACGTGCCCAAAGAAAGACTCTTTTCGACCGAATCTTGACTCGATGGGTACTTCTTTCTCACATGGTGAGAACTTTTGATTGTCCTTTTAGCGTCTTTTTGCTTAAATTAGCTGATTTTTTGCATGGATTAGTATAGAATGATGGTGACTTATATTGAAGTTCAAGTTTGAGATATACTATGACGATTAGAATATTTATGTAATGACATTATTTTTGGATCTAGCTTTGAATCTATATTTTTGTCTTTTAACTAGTTAGAGAGATTATTAGTTTTCACCCTTAATATTGTGACATATCTTACTTTTTAAGTTGTAATAGCGGAAATAATTTTAGGAATTTGAATCCACCATTCTACTCCTAATAATGTTGAAATCAATTTTCTATCTCTTTATCTTGAGTGATTACAAAAAAAGGGTACCAATGCTTGTGAACTAGGCAAGTACCTGTGACTTGTTGGTTCTTGTAGCTCCTGTGTCTCGAACAAGTAAGCCCGTAGAGGTGTCTTAACACCTGTTACCATGAGCTAACTAGGTTGAGAGCTGCCAGTCCAAAGCCCGTTACATGAGTCACAAGGAAAGCTTAGGAAGAATCAACCACTTTAAATCACTGTAATAAACACTAATACCTAATTTGGATTGGGGGGGGGGGGGGGGGGGGGGGGGGTCCTTAGGTTGTGAACTCCTTTGACTTGAGCGATTAGGTCCGAGAAGTGCTCTTCATTTGATGCCTTGAGCCAACTGGATCAGGAGTTACCAGCCAAAAACTTGCTACATGGATCTGAGAGAGACACGCCTGACCATGAGTTACTTAAAGAAAAAAATGAAAAAAATGAAAAAAGGGAAAACAAGAGAAAAAAAAGCGAAGCATTTTGATTTCACTATTGATTAATGGTGAATTGTTAGAATAACTGATTCCTTTAATTATTTTCTCTATTCGTCTTAAATTTGGAGAGTTTAGAATAAGAAAAAAGGGAGAGAAGTTCTAAACATACTTTCTAGTAAAAAGACTTGAATAACGAGAACTTGAATTGGAACCCGTGTAATAATAATATTACATAACGATTCTTTACTCTTAGGTACACCTTCAAATATACCTCAATTACATTTGATTTTGCCACTTTTTAACTTTCGCTTGCTCCGTTGCACTCTAAGCCAAAATGTACCTAGATTACAACAAAACACATATACAAAAGCTGAATGAGTTGCTGGAGTGAGAAATACAATATGTAAATATAAAGTATATCAACATCTTCAAGCCCACTCCTTACTTGTCCTCAAGCAAGATTCAACTCAAACTAGCTAAAGATGGAAAACTTTGATCGTGCATGTAATAGCAAGCATTAATTGTGAAAAATATTTCCACGCATATTTGAAGGTGTATCTAAGAGTAGCCCTATCTCATATAGACTAATTTGACATAGTTAAAAATATAATAACTAAATTGACACAATAAGTAAAATATAAGGATTGATAGAATAAATAGCCCTATCTTTTTTTTTTTTTTTTTATTATCCTTTTTGAAAATATATTGTTCTTTTTGTGCATACAAAATAATTATTTTAGCTTTTGTTCTATATTTTCAATCATAATGCTATTGTAATGTATCTTTGCCGTTTCAAAGGCCTATGTTCTCTTTTGTTTTCTTTTTACATCTGTATGATTGTAAAACAATGAGCTTAGTGTTGAAATTTGTTGATGATCTTTTTTTTTTTTTTTTCTTTTCATATTCCCCTTTATTCTATGTTATTGCTATTTTAATGTTCATTATCTGATTAATCATAACCAAACTAAGTGCTTTAAAGGGCTCCCACTAGGGTAGGGTACACGAAGGGTGAAATATACGCAGTTTTACCTCTATAGGGTGTTATCCTATGGGTGGATGTTTTTGAATAACCCCCAACCCTAAAATATTATTTGCTTAATCATCTTTCACTAAATATATAAAGAAAATTTATTACTTAAGTATACTGAGATTTAGGCTCCGTTTAGAATTAAGAAAATTTGATGGAAAGAAAAATGTGAGGAAAAAAAGTAGATGGGAAAGAAAATAAAGGAAAACGACTTTTTTCCCGTTGTTTGGAAGTTAAGGAAAAACAAGAAAAAAAAAAAAAAAACAAAAACATGCTTTCAAGATTATTATTTTCTTTTTTCCTTTGTTTGATTGGTAAAAATAAAATGGAAAAAAATTACTCTAACTTAATAAGTTATGTTCTCTTTATGTTGTTTAAGTCATGTGATTTTTCTGGTCACTATTCTTGATGTTGTTTCATTAGGGATTTATTAATTATGGCATCTTAAATTTAATTATCATCTATATACTTGATATTTCAATACATACTATCAGAGATCATGAAATTTATAAATATCAGAAAATATTGGTTCAGGTACATGAGTTTAAAATATTTTTGAAATATATTAATATTTTTCAATATATTAAATATTTTTAAAATATATAAATGTTTTTAAATATTTTAAATTTTTTAGATATATTTAAATATTTAAAATATTTTTAAAGATTTAAACATTTTTTAAATTTTGAAAATATTATAAATTTTAAAGTTATTATAAATATAAATATTAAATTCTCTAGGTGTTTTTTCAGTGAAATTATCACTTAGAAACCTTAAAGTTTGAACATTAGATGCCTTGATATTTTAATATATAAAATTAGGTATTCTGAGATTTGAATATTTTATTACATATGTACTCTATGTTGAAATTTTGATAAATTTTGTAAGAATCTAACCAATTTTATACAAGAAATATTGACATAATACATAATCACAATAGCATATATGTCATGCCAATATTTTCATTATAAATTCAGTGATTGTGATAAAATATTCACTGATGTTGATATAAATTATCTAAATATTGTTACAATCATGTGTTATTTTTACAGTTTGAGGCAAAAAATATCAAATTTCAAGATACTAATAGACTGCCAGATGTTCAGTTTTAGTATTTTATAATGAAAATCTATTGAATTTCGACAAAAATGTATCTGGTTGATAAAATTTTAAAACTTCAAGGTAACTAAGTAATAAATTATTAAAAACATAAGGTACCTCATTGTATATATTAAACATCAGAGTAGCTAAGTGACATATGTTCAAACCTCGGGATACATAAATAATGTTTCTATTTTTAAGTGCTTGTCATCATAAAGTAATGGAACCCCAATAAAGTTATACATAGGGAAGCTAAAAAAGTTTACAAAGTTAAAGGTATATTAAAAATATTTCTAAATCTCAAAATACCTAAAAAATATGCATCAAACCTCAAGGTACCTAAACCAAATTTTCTCAAAAAATTGTTACATTCAGGTACCTGGAGTTTAAATATTTTATCAATCGAATATTTTAAATGGTAAATACTCTATTCAATTTATGTTTGTTGTGTACACTGAATATACATATTTAATGAACTTAGCTGACCAAAAAACAGATCTTGTTAGTGATCAAATCTAATACGTAAGGGGTTAACATGGTTTGGGCCTAACTTAAAATTTTTTTTCCCCCCAATTTTCCTCTCTATTTCAAGAGAAAAACCATTTCCCTCAAATTCTATTATAAACTTTGAAAATTTTCCATTGGATTTTTTTTTCCTTCGTAGTTTCCGTGTATTCCAAACACGGGAAAATCACTTTCCTCCAAATTTTTTTTCCTTTATCAACATTTTCAGCATTCAAACGGAGCCTTAAGGATTTATCACTTAAGTACCTTCAAGTTTTAATATATATATATAATAAGGTACCTTAAGATTGAAAAATTTTAATACTCAAGTACCTTGAAGTTTAAAAATTTTATCAATCAAGTATCGTTTTTTAAAATTAGATAGATTTTTATTAGAAATTGCTAAGGTTGGACATAATTATAGCAATATATATGCGTTTTTTCTATCGCAATGCTATCATTTTTCATTGTATAATGGTAAAATGACATTATTTCACTAATATATAGATATCTTTCATTGTAACTCAATGACAAATTTTTTTAAAATCCATTAGATTTTGTTAAAAATATTGATATAGTTGGCATATATTATTCTAATCGTGTACTCCATCAACATTTTATGGTGAAAATGTTCGAATTTTTACCAAAAAAAAAAAAAAAAAACAAATTCCGGCATACAGGGATACCTAAGTGTTAAGATTTTGAAATCTCAAGGTATCTCATTGTATATATTGAAATGTAAGGATACCTTGGTTATAAATGACCAAACCTCAAGATACTTGAGTGATAGTTTCCTGTATATATGTTAGGTTTATGCCTCAAATTCTTATATATTTAAGTGGAGGCGTGCTCCGCTCAAAAAAAAAAAAAAAAAAAAAAAATGGAGGCGTGCAGGGAGTACCTCGATCGATCGGAAGCAGGAGCCGAATGATCGGGAAACTTACGTAGAAGACCCCCGCGTCCTGAGGGTCCACCGATCGATCGGGACCCCTCCGATCGATCGGGAGTCTGTTTTTACACGACGCCATAAATACAGCCCTAGGTTTCACGTGTTGCGCATCCAATTCCAAGCGAGTGCTGCCGTCATCAAAGAGAGAGAGAGAGAAAGAGAGAAGTGATTGTAATTCTTCTATTCTCAAATCAATAAAAGTCTCCATCTCCGCCTGTGGTTTTCTCCCCTCTCGATTGAAGAGGGGTTTCCACGTAAATCATTGTGTTCTTATTTTTCGTTCTCTTTTATCCGTATTACTTCTCGTTTGTCGTAGTATTTGATTCGAATTAACTACTTGGGATTCCGCATTTCCTCATAAATTGGTATAAGAGCTTTTGTTGTTCGTTTTGGTACTATGACGTCAGTGATTAGATCTGAAGTAGAGAATTTTGGTAGTCAAGGGAGTTTCAGTTTGTAGCAAGTCCGCGTAAAAGGTCTCCTGACACAGAATGGCTTGAAGAAAGCACTAGATGGAAAAGAAAAGAAGCTGAAGAGTTTATCTGAAGCATAATGAGAGGAGTTAGATGTGAAGGCACTTACATCTATTTGGATGTGTCTTACATATGATGTTCTGACAGAAGTCTTGGAGGTGAAAACCTCTAAGGATTGTGGGAGAAAATGTAGGAGATGTTCTGCTATTGGTCTCCAATAAACTCGCAGTCAAGAGCCGGTTATTCATGTTTCGTATGTCGGAAGGTACATCTCTTAAGAATCGTCTTAGCGAATTTAATTCTATAATTCAAGAATTGAAGGAATTGGATGATACCCCTAAGGACGAGGATCAGGCCATGTTATTATTGTGTTCACTCTCAAATTCTTGTAAAGGCTTTGTAGAAAGTATGATATATGGTGATAGGCCAACTATCACTGTTGATGAGGTTAAAAGAAACATAGTAAGTAGAGAGAGAGTTGATAGAGAACTGTCTGACTCTGTGAATAATCCTGGTAATGGGTTGTTTGTGAGAGGTAGGACTAAGACTAGAGGGTCTGACGGTGGTAAGAAGTCTATGTCTAAATCTAGACATAAGAACCTATTATGTAACTTCTGTCACAAGAAGGAGCACACAAAGAAAAACTGTTATAAGCTTAAGAATAAGCAGAAATAGGTCTAAATCTAGATATAAGAACCTATCATGTAACTTCTGTCACAAAAAGAGGCACACAAAGAAAAACCGTTATAAGCTTAAGAATAAGCAGAAAAAGGATGACAGGAATGACCATAATAGAGGTGATAAGTCTGCTGAGGCTAGTGTAGCTGAGGATGAGGGAGATGCTTATGTCCTACTAGTAACCGAGCCACAGACTAGGTCTAAAGATAAGTGGATCATGGATTCGGGTTGTTCTTACGATGTTTGTCCTAACAGAGACTGGTTCGCCATTTATACGTCAATTGAGGGCGGAGTAGTCTGGATGGGCAACGATGCCTCGTGTAAGGTGATGGTTATTGGAACAGTTCGTGTGAAGATGTTTGATGGTACTATCAAGACACTTAGCGACGTGAGACACGTTCCAGACTTGAAAAAGAACCTTATCTATTTAGGTACCCTTGAGTCCAATGAGTACAGACGCACAGTTGAAGGTGGAGCTACATGGGTCAGTAAAGGTGCATTGATTGTGATGAAGGGTAGGAAACATGTATGAGCTTGTAGGTTCTACCGTGACAGGGACAGTAGCTGTTTCCACACCGTCTATGACAGATACAGAGATCACTAAGACGTGCCACATGAGATTGGGCCATATGAGTGATAAAGGGTTGTCAGAGTTGAGTAAGAGGGGTCTGCTATGTGGTCAGTCAACTGGATTGATGAATTTCTGTGAGCACTGTGTATATGGGAAGCAGAAGAGAGTCAGCTTCAAGCAGGCAGTGCATCAAACTAAACGAACGTTGGACTATATACATTCAGATTTGTGGGACCGTATAGAGTTGCTTCCAAAGGAGGTTCCAGGTATTTACTAACGTTCATTGATGATTTTTCAAGAAAAGTTAGGGTCTATTTTCTTAAGCAGAAAAATGAAGTTTATGAAGTCTTCAAGAAGTGGAAGATGCTGCTTGAAAAACAGACAGGGAAGCATATAAAAAGGTTGATGACTGATAATGGTCTTAAATTTGTTGAGAATGATTTCCTCAAATTCTGTGAGAACCAAGGCATTGTCAGACATAGGACTTGTACAGGTCAACCTCAACAGAACGGAGTGGCAGAAAGATTGAATAGGACATTACTGAAGAAGGCTCGGTGCATACTTTCAAATGCAGGATTAGGGAGAGAATGGTGGGCAGAGGCAGCTAACATCGCTTGTTATTTAGTGAATCGATCTCCTCATTCATCGTTTCAGTTGAAGATTCCAGAAGATGTATGGTCTGGTCCTCCTGCTGATTATTCCCATTTGAAAATATTTGGTTGTTCTGCTTATTCTTATGTTAATGATGGAAAGCTAGAGCCTAGGGCCAAGAAGTGTATCTTTCCTAGCTATAAGTCAGGTGTGAAGGGATATCGTTTATGGGATCCAAAATATCATAAATTTCTGACTAGTAGAGATGTTACTTTTGATGAATTTGCTCTACTACATCCGCCATACACGCTCTCTTTAGTTCATGAATCAGTTCAGGCGTAAAAGCCTTATGAAAGTCAGATACAGTCAGAAAGTTCAGATCAGTAGCAAGTAGTTCAATTTGAGAGTATGCAGGCACCTTCAGTACAAGTTTCTGATGAGGATGAAGTAACAGAAACATGTTAGCAGGTCGAGCAGCATAAAATTGTAGGTGGTAGGCAGAAAAGGCAGATTAGGCTGTCATAGAGATATGACTATGAGGAGATTATAGCCTATGCCCTTACTACAGCTGAGACAGTGGAAGAATCTGAATCGTCTTCATATTCAGAAGCTATATCTAGATCTGACTCAGAGAAGTGGCTAATGGCCATGCATGAAGAAATTGAGTCATTACAGAAGAATCAGACTTGGCAGCTAGTCAAGCCTCAAATAGGAAAAAGAGTCATTGGGTGCAAATGGGTCTTCAAACGAAAAGAAGTCATTCCTGGAGTGGAAGAAGCAAGGTACAAGGCTCGGTTAGTCGCTAAAGGCTACAGTCATGTACCCGGTGTTAATTTTCATGATATTTTCTCACCTACTGTTAGACATTGTTCCATACGAGCGATACATGCTTTAGTAGCTATATATGATTTAGAGCTTGAGTAGTTAGATATAAAAACTACATTTTTGCATGGTGAGCTAGAGGAGAGTATTTACATGCATCAGCCTGAAGGCTTCGTTGTTGAGGGTAAGGAAGATCATGTTTGTTTATTGGAAAGATCTTTATACGGTTTGAGGCAGTCACCTAGGCAGTGGTACAAGAGGTTTGATCAATTTATGACAAGTCATGGGTTCTACAGAAGCAAGTATGACAATTGTGTGTATTTCAGAAAGACAGATTCAGGCTCTTTTGTTTGTCTTCTATTATACGTTAATGATATGTTAATTGCAGCTAAGGAAATGACAGATGTTGATGATTTGAAAGTAATGTTGAAAAGCGAGTTCGAGATGAAGGACTTAGGAGCAGCTAAGAAGATTCTTGGCATGGAGATTAGTAGGGATTGAAAAGCAGGAAAGTTGTACTTGTCTCAGGAGAAGTACATTGAGAAGGTTCTGGACTGATTTCACATGAAGGATGCTAAACCTATTAGCACTCCCTTAGCACCTCACTCAGGCTTTTAGCATTGGATTCACCTCAGACTGAGGAGGATGTCAGGTACATGTTACAGGTCCCTTATTCTAATGCTGTGGGTAGTATTATGTATGCCATGGTATGTACTTGTCCAGATATTGCTTCTGCTGTGAGCAAAGTGAGTAGATACATGGCAAATCTAGGAAAGGAGCATTGGCACACTGTCAGATGAATTTTCAGGTATTTACGTGGCACTTCTGATGTATGTTTGGAATTGGGGAAGAGTAAATGCTGTCTAGTAGGGTATGTTGACTCAGTCTATGGTGGAGACCTCGATAAGAGGAAATCTACTTCGGATTATGTGTTTTGTTTGGGAGACAGCGCTATCGGTTGGAAAGCATGTCTACAATCAGTTACTGCACAGTCGACTACCGAGGCCGAGTATATGGCAGTTACAGAAGCATTTAAAGTAGCTGTTTGGTTGAGAGGTTTGATTAGTGAGGTCAGTGTTGATCAAGGCACTGTTGGGGTTTGCTGTGATAGCCAATCAGCAATTCACATAGCTAAAGATCAGATGATGCATCATAACAGAACGAAGCACATTGATATCAAGCATCATTTTATTCGAGATCTGATAGATGAGCAGAACGTGGAGTTGAAGAAGATTTGTATTGAAGATAACCTAGCAGACATGTTCACTAAAGTTCTTCCCGGCAGTAAATTCGAGCATTGATTAAACTTGGTTGGGCTCTCAGTTTCAGTTTGTT
Organism: Simmondsia chinensis; assembly: GCA_018398585.1. Lineage (NCBI taxonomy): Eukaryota > Viridiplantae > Streptophyta > Magnoliopsida > Caryophyllales > Simmondsiaceae > Simmondsia > Simmondsia chinensis. The sequence goes on along the minus strand of JAGTTD010000010.1, from coordinate 29,226,824 downwards.
AACCCCGGTGTGGGGGTGTTTTTGGAGAAGGTGGAAATATTTCATTTCGGTGATTGAATTTGAGTCAAGGTGGAGATTTGCTAGGTTTATGCCTCAAATTCTTATATCTAAGTGGAGGCGTGCAGGGAGTACCTCAATCGATTGGCAAACTTACGTAGAAGACCCTCGCGTCCAGAGGGTCCACCGATCGATCAGGAGTCTGTTTTTACACGGGGCTATAAATACAGCCCTAGGTTTCACGTGTTGTGCATCCAATTCCAAGTGAGCGTCGCCGTCATCAAAGAGAGAGAGAGAGAGAGAGTGAAATGATTGTAATTCTTCTATTCTCAAATCAATAAAAGTCTCCATCTTTGCCCGTGGTTTTCTCCCCTCTCGATTGAAGAGGGGTTTCCACGTAAATCATTGTGTTCTTATTTTTCGTTCTCTTTTATCTGTATTACTTCTCGTTTGTCGTAGTATTTGATTCGAATTAAGTATTTGAGATTCCGTATTTCCTCACAATATATAATACATATATCGATTTTAAGAAAAATAATAACCACAATAATATTGACATATTAAATACTAAGTACCAAACTGTCAAAGTTACTTTCGTGGTGATATGTAAATTGTTGATTACACTCATTTTACATATATGGGTCGAAAATTGTGTAGGTCAAAACAAAAATTGGCCAAAACCCATATCTTGTACTGTTTTATATTGTGGAATTTTTTTTTTTAAATGCAGTTCAATAACCCAATTTTTTTTTTCCGTTGTCTTTTGGTGTATTTAGCGTTAGATTTGTCCTTGTCAAGGCGTTCTTTTTTGTTTTGGTGTCCTGGTTGTGGGCAACATATTGCCTTGTTTTCGGCCCCTTCCTTGCACCATCATTCTTTCTTGGGTTTGTATTTAAATTTATTAAAAGTAAGAACGCTATATGTGAGTCTAGTATAAGAATTCCACCTTAGAGTTGTGAGAGTGAAGAGAAAGAACTCGACTTATTGTTAATTGGTTTTAGAATAAATACCCATTTTGATTTATATATGAATCTCATTTATGTTAATTACATGGATCGCGCCGAAAGACCCAGTAAAAATTTAACAAAATTATCGCAAAAAGTGTACGGAAAAGAAATTTTGGTCTAGGCTGCTATTTCGTGCAAAAGATGTCATCCTTGTTGCTTTTATTTTGTTCAATGAATCACACATCATATATGATTGTGACAACAAAATTTAACTAAGTGGACTCTCCATTAGACTTTGTTGCAGTATATTCTAGTTTATTTAATATAGCAATAATCTATCAAGTGAAAGTTAAATTATAGGGCAAATTATATATTAGTACTTTAAGATTTTATGTATTATTTTTTTTTCTAGTTCACAATATTTTATAAAATAATTTTTTAGTCCAAAAGTTTATATGTATTTAATAAAAAAGTCCAATAACAATGTGTTATGGTGGGGTCACCGATAACAGCAAATTTGTAGTGGTTCACATTGGTATTTGGACTTTTTTATTAGTAACTTACAACTTATGGAGTAAAATGTTATTTCATAAAGTTTGTGGACTAAAAAATTAATATACAAAAACATCAGGGTACTAATGTATCACTACAAAAAAAGTTGATAAAAACGGCACAATAAAGCGCCGCAATACCTATTGCGGCGATAAAAAATTGCGCTGCTAATTTGCTGTATTAGCTGTGCCATATTAGCTAATTGCGGCGGGATTAGAAGCGCCGCAATAGCTATGCCTAAAACGGCATCTAAACTCGCCATATTTGTCTTCTCACATATCGTTTTTGAGAATTGGCATATACGGTTAATACGGCAGGTTTAGGTGCCGTATTAGGATCACCCAATACGGCGCTCGAAATCGCCGTATTAGGTAAATGTAATACGGCGAAAATAATCGCAGTATTAGATAAATATAATACGGCACCTTATTGCGCCGTATTAGGTGCATCCTAGGAGGACCTAATACGGCGCTAAAAAGCGCCCTATTAGGTCAGTAACATCAACTAAAATAACTGGTGGTCATGTTTTTAATAATTCAATGTTGGACGAAACTAATTAAAATTTCCCTAGAAAAATAACATAAATAAAATAAATAGAAACTCTCCCAAATTAAATAGCAAAAAGAAAGGGAGTCAGTTTCCATATAAAAAAATATATATATACACATTAGTTTAAGTTCAAACAACCAATCATAGAAGACAAATATATACAATTTAGTACACAAAATGGAAATGAGTAAAACTATGCATTAAGTTCACAAAAGAGCCCCTTATATGCCTCAATATCCCTATATCCCCTTACATGCCTCGTATATTTACACATATCATCATCTTCATCATCATCAGCAGCAGCAAGAGATTTAGATCTCCTCTAAGATGTGCGATTTTGCATCTGTAGAGAAAATATACTATATTATATATAAATAAATCTAACCATCTTAATTTAATATGCATTAATAAAAAATTCAAAAAAATTTACTATCGATTGCATCATAGACATAAATTCTTCTCTAAGACAAGTGTCCCTCTCAGCAAATGGGGCTTCTAACTCGCTTCTAATTTCTGCAGTTTTTTGGGCAAGTAGTTCGGCGACTTGTTCCGCTACACGCCGATCTATTTCCGCCTGAGTAATGCGAGGATATGGCTTGTCCTCATAGATGCATTGCCTCCTTATGGCCGGAGGAGGGCCAGCTCCCATACCTCTTTGGTGGCCCGATCGATGGCCGAGCACTTTCGTGAATGCCTCGGCGGTGGTGAGGGTGTCAACGCCATGCTTTGCTATCTGTTCTTCATGCAATTTTACAAGAGCATTGTATGCTGCTTCTGCATGCTCGTCGACCCACGTACCATTTGAGTTCTTCTTTTCACATTCAAATAATTTTAAATACTCGGGGCGCTGGTCCTCGATGCTATTGGCCGGCTCGGTTTGCTACATAGTCAAAAAAAAAAAGAAAGGCATTTCAGTATAGGATAAAGATTCACTTATTGAAATTGCCAATCTTTGAGTCTGACTTTGCTTGGACATAGCCTAAAATTCAAAAGTTTTCAGGTATTTTCATGATAGATAACACTAGATTTCTTATTGATGGGAAAGAAGACTTCAATAAGCATTCGAATTTCTTCATGATGAAAAAGAAAACAAGAGTTATAAAGTGTTTTAGACTCTTTCATACTCGTACTTCGGTACTCATTTTCATAATTGCATCAAGTCCCTCGTGTACTCATAATAACCTAGTGAAACACCATAAAAGAAGGAATCATTTGTTAGTCATTTACTAAAGCAAATTTATAAATATATTTGTCTTAAAAGCCATTGAAGTGGTCTAAAAATCAAGGATATTGTGGTTATCTATTAAAATTTTTGCAAATTTAAGGCTTTAAAGCAGCTTATGTTCCCTTGAAAACCCAACGCAATCTCTGTGAGCCAAAAATGACGGAATTGCAAACATACCATTTCATACACAATCCTCGTAATTGATTTTGCCCCAACACGATGAGGCATCTTCTGTTCCAAGCGGATTTTTCTATTGTGTTCACTTATTGCCTGAAATTACCAAAAAAAAAAAATTATTTGGTCGATGAAAACCCTATAGGATAAAGATTCAATTAAATACCACTTGTTCAGGTGAGGACCAAAATGCAACTAGCCACCTCCATTCCTCAAGATCAATTTCAGGAGGACAATTCGCTAAGCATTCCTCATTTGTTTCTTTCACTTTATAATAATTTTTTTTAGGTCGCCTCTCCAACGCTTAAAGCTTTCTTTAAGTTGCTTCATCACGGCCTTTTCCGCATATTGCCCGTTGGGGATAAAAAACAAACCCTAAAAAACAAAGGTGGATAAATAGGGTTCATTCAAATAAACAAACCAACAATAATTAGAAACAAATCAACAATTAGAAATATTTAAACCTCAAATCAGTACCTTTTAATTGTTCAAACACAAGGAGCTTCAACTAGAAGCAATAATCAGTACACAAGACTTGATCAAGACATAAGCTTTTGAATTTTGATGTAAAGTTCAACTACAAACCCCCAGGTACACTGTGTTCTCACAACTAACAGCACAGAAAACAGCAAAACTACCAAATGGGGTTTCCCCATTACTTGAATTTCAACCAAGAACTCAAATTTTAGCACACCTAGAAGGTAAATTCTTCAGAAATAGTGAATTTCTTTCAATTTTTTTTCATGTTTAATAGGGAAAGATACATCTATTTCCAACAAATTGAGACGACTTCTTTAATAGGGAAAGATACATCTATTTCCAACAAATTATTTTTACTTTGCCTGAATAGCCCATTTTAAATGATTTTTTATCAACTTCAACTAAGTCTCCCCAAAGACAGCAATTTTTGAAACTGTGAAAGTAACTAAGCACATAGAGGAAAACCATAACAACTAGTTCAAGTTCTCCTTCTCCTAGGCACAATCTCAGCACGAGACCAACATTTTATTGAATTGGGAAAACTCCTAGAAGGAAAGTCTTTCATCCAAGTATCCAGCTAGAAATATCAGAAATCCAGATATTGTAGACTCGGGAAAGCATTTGATATTCTAATTCATCATAATGAAGTTATGTAAGGTTATTTGTCTTACCTTGGCTTTAGCAAGCAGTTTACGTCTGATATCCCAATCAATATTCCCAAATGCCTTTACAGCCAGCGGACAATATTACTGTACAAGCATCCTCATCTCAGCTATGAAGTGACTGGCATTTCCTCCAACCACCCTATTCAACCACGAAGGAAGTTCTAAAGGTCTTGTTCCCAGTTGACTAGCCCTTATCCTTTTGTATTTCAAGCATCTTCCCTTGCCACGCTTGCGTTTGCCTACATAAACAACAATTGAACGTTGATAATGTCATGAACATGGACAAACAAGCATATTTGCATACATTAAGTTTCCAAGTTCATGATACATTAAAATGATAAATAGAGAGAGATATACCAGGCTGTGAAGGGGTCGGCCCATCAATGTGGCCAACAGTAGTGCTTCCTGTACCATCCAACCCCATAAGACACAATTTACAATTAAAAGCTGAATTAGTTGCAAAATCAAAAGGAATAGTTGTAGCAAACATATACCGGAAAGTGGAAGGCCCTCCTCAACGGTGTGAGAAGATGTGGAACTGCTCGCCATGTAATCAAATCTGCATGGTGAGGCAAAAAATAATACCCTATTCTCTTATATTTAGGATACCGCTAAACTTTCATATCCTACGTTGAAGCTTTAATTTTTTGTTTAATGATAAAAAAATATGAGTTAACAATGAAGTTAATAGATAGAAAATACTAATAATCTATAATGAAATACTTTTTAATTTCTACTTCTACCAATAAAAAATGAGTATGACAACATAAACAATTGAAGTATCAAAAAAGTTCACAAACAACATAAACAAGATAAGAACATGATACTCTATTGTTTACTATCAAAATCATTATCACTTGTTTCGTCTTCAGCATTGATTTCTTCATCCTCTTCTTCCACCTCCTCATCTCCATTGCTTTCGTCGTCAAGTTCTTCTTCCTCCTCTTCTTGTTGCACTCCTCTGGGTGGAAGTTGCATCCTCGAGAAATCAATCTCAATAACCTCCGACTCCACATCATGTCTTACAAAAGGAATACTCGTTATCCTTGCTTCTTCTTCATAATCAAGGTTATTACAAGGGATAGACACATTCGTGTCCCAAGAGGACTCATCACTTTCATCAAATGGGATGTCATAGTAATTACGAGGCAGAGTCCTCAGTACAATGTGCCAATTTGGGCGCAAGTTGTCGCTAATATAATAAACTTGCTCCACTTGACAAGCCATGACAAAGGGCTCATCCGTTTGCAAGAAGCGATTTGTGTTCACAGTCGTGACAAACCCCTCATTTCTTATACCCCTACGTTCATCGTATATGTCATACCAGTGGCACCTGAACAACACTATTTTCTTCTACTCACTATACTCCAACTCAATAATATCTTTCAATGCTCCATAATAAGCTTTCTCCCCGCTTTCTATGTCTCCCTTTACAACAACTCCACAATTTTGAGTTTTACGCTTTTTAGCACGTCTCTCGGTATGAAACCTATACCCATTAACAAGATATCTGTCATACAAAGTCACTATTTTCAATGGTTGTTGTGCCAAAAGCAATAAATCGTTGGTAGCTCGTCCATCTTTCTCCGTCCTTAATTGTGTAACCTATAAGGAGGAAGGAAAAGAAGAAGATCAATTTAACGTCAAAACATCCATGATGTGTAGAATCATTGAGTTTAAAAACAAAAGATACTTACACGGCGTTCAAACCATCGCGTTAGGTCCGGCCGTGAACGCCTATTTAGAGTTTCATATTCACTGTGGTGTAAAAAAGGCATCTTTGTATGTTAGTGTAATGAATATCTTTATACAAAAAATTAGACAAGTTCAAGAAATGAACTTACTCCATAAAGGGGCGTGCTTCCCCACAATTTTTCAGAACATACAAATGAGCTCTCTTGTAATCTTCAAAGCTCAAAACTTTTATATCTCCTTTGCCTAATGGTTGCCCACTCCTCTGAAAGATTGATAAGCCATGTTGTTGCTCCATAGTCAGATCATCATTCCTTGCCACCTTGTTAAATCCACGGATTGTAGTCCTTTGTCATCCCGTAAATCATTAAGTGATGCCACATGGTGGAACGATCCAAGAAAACAAGATTGTTACAATTGTTGCACGGGCATTTAGCACCCACTATTTCCGTCCCAAACGCCTTCTCCAAAAAACCATTTATCCCATTTACATACTCTGCTTTGCGCCTGTCACTAAAACTATTTTGATTCATCCAATCTCTATCTTGTTCCATCCTTCAAAGTAAAGGAAAGAAAACTAAAAGTTGTTCAGATGCTACATATGTGAAATAAATTTGGAAACTACATGTGTCTTTGTACTAGCCATTCATACTTAATTTGCAAGAGGAGGTGATCTTGAGTATCTAACTAACTCCAAGGGTCGGTGATCCTAGCCCATTCAGAAATCATGCAGTACAGTTGAACTATTTGGTTACGCATTAGAGGTTTCTAGTAAAATTTCGGCAGCAATTCGCCATGGTTCTCCAAGCACTAATTTGAATATGAAGTATTTAGTGCATGATAGTATATCATAGCATCACATATACTTCCATCTCCAAATCGTACCCAGAGAACAACACGAGGAAACGAGCCAAAATTGATCATGAAATGCCTAATACTTTTTGTAACCAAACAATCAACACTACATGATACCCAAACTGTCCAACATGGACAATTCAAGAATCCAAATAAAGCAAGTATCACTTATGTTCCATACAAGGAACATAGGATTTACTGCAATATATGGATTCTCAAACGGATAATCTAAGTTGGAAAATCTTGATTAGTTGTTTGTTGTATTGCTTATTTAGTTCTTTTTGTTGCATTACTCATATGAACTTGAAATTTTCTTTTTTGTTGCCAGAGTTCCGTGGGAAGAAGATTGGAAGATGTTGAGATGCAGGGATAGTGTTATGACGAATTAGTTTTAGTATATGTAGAGGTTCTTGCATTGTAATCTTCATATGTTGAATGATGAATTAATTTCTCTTTCTTGATCTCCCAATTCTCTCTAAACTTCTATCAAATATCTCCATTAATATCTTTACTTCTCTTCATAATTCTCTTCAGTCTCTCTAGATTTCTTCAATCTCTCTATCAATATCTTTACTTCTCTTCATAATTCTCTTCAATCTCTCTAGATTTCTTCTATTTCTCTTACAATCTCACATTAATTTCGAACTTCTCTTAAAATTCTCTTGATTATTTGAAGCCATGACACAGTGATTGGATTCTTAGAGATTAAGGCCAATTATTTAAGGATAGTTAACGCCTTTTGTGGAATTTGAGTAAAAGTTGGTGATGCTATTGAAGTACAAGGAACACACTCAATAAACGCAATATGATGATTTGAAACTAAAATTAGAGAATAATCATGATTTACAGCCAAAAAAAAAAACATAAATAGCACATTGCAAAATTATTAAGCTAAAATCATAGAATATTCACAATTTAAGGCACAAGGAACATACAAAATAAACTCATGATAATGATTTCAAGCTGAAATTAGAGAATAATCACGTTTTAGGGCCAAGCAACATACATAATCAGTGCACTGCAAAGATTTTAAGCTGAAATGAGACAACAATTATGATCTAGGGCAAATAACATATACAATCAACACAATATAGTGATTTTCAACATTACAATTGAGGCTAGTCACTATTTAGGGCAAAAAAACATATACAATCAACACAATACAATGATTTTAAGCTCAAATGAGACAAGAATCACAACGTACGGCAAAAAACATACACAATCAACACAATAAAATAATTTTCAACCTAACATTAGAGTTTAATCACCGTTTAGGGCAAAAAAAAAAAGAGATCAGTACATTCTAGGGTTAGATATTGAATATTTTCACTAAATTTAAGCTATAATAAGGGGAAAAACACAAAGAATGAGTGAAGATCTCACTATTCGAGCAAAGAGCGAAAAGCAAAAAGCGATGTTACCTGAAAATGAACAGTGAAGAGTGAAGGAGAGACAACCTAAGCAAGAGCAAAGAGAGGAGAGAGAAAACTTAGCTTGAGAGAGCAGCGTGCAGCGAGCAGCGAAAGGGAAGAGAGGAGCAAGTAGCAAGAGTGAAGAGAGCGAAGAGAGAATGCAGAGCGGGAAGAGGAGAGAGAAATAAGGGAAAGGGGGTATTAATCTCATGTAACGCCGTATTAGGTTAGTCTAATACGGCGACTTTTAATGCCGTATTAGGTTAGTATAATACGGTGTTATTTAATGCCGTGTTAGGTTAGTCTAATACGGCGGTATTTAATGCCGTTTTAGGTTAGTCTAATACGGCGCTAATTAACACCGTATAAGATGACCTAATATGGCACAGTATTTGCCGTAATAGCTCAACTGCCTAATACGGCGTTAAAAATCGCCGTATTAGGTTAGGCAATATACAGCGTTAACCAACGCCGTATTAGATTCGAGCATATATGGTTAGGTTTCTCTAATACGATAAAAAAAATCCCTAATAGGAGACCTAATACGGCGGGTTTCCTCGCAGTATTAGTTTATTGTGGACAACATAGCTCCTCTCTCTATAAATAAAATATATTTTTTTTTATTTTAGTGCAAGGAGACCTAATACGGCGGGTTTTCTCCCCGTATTAGTTGATATACTAATACCGCAAAATTAATCGTTGCAATAGGGTAATCTAATACAACGCTAAAACTCGCCGTAATAGGTACTCTAATACAGCGCTTTTCTCGCGCCATATTTGAGCTCGCCGCAACTTTTTAATTTTCTTGTAGTTTATAATTTACTCTAAATTATATCCAATTTAAATTCACTTGACCATATTGTTTGTAAGTTTTAATTGCCTCGAATAATGGTTAAAGCTTTTCTATTAAATAATAACTTGAGCAAAAACATCATTTGTTTTATAGAAAGAAAAATTTAGAGATGCAATAATACAAAGCAAATTGCGAGCTATTTTGTGGGTTGGAGAATAAAATTTTCTATTTCTTTTAATCTTACGAATATTATGTCATTTAACAAAAAAATTTCTTGTTGAGGGTTAACTATTACTTTTTGTTACTTCTCGGTCTCCTAGTTTTCCTTACTGAAAATTGGAGCATAGCGAGGTCTGTAAGGACATCAACATAATATGTTTGTAAATGATCCCTTACATTCTTGTGCATTTTGTTGGAATTATACCAAAAGGAACATACCCAGTGTCACAAAGGCTCCCGCCTATGCAGGGTCTGGAGGGGCGGATGTACGCAGCCTTCCCCCTTTAGGGTGTTAACCTGAAGAGAGGTTGTTTCCCAATGCCCCCAACCTGAGGGTGAGGACTTCCCAGGAGGTCACCTATCCTGGTACTACTCTCGCCTAAACACGCTTAACTTCGGAGTTCTCATGGGAATTATACCAATTATTCAATATATATATATAAAAAAAAAAAGGCATTTGTAAGTGAACTCGCATTTGTATTGTTGTTGATTAGCAAAAATAAGTATATAGTAGTAAAAAATTTTCAAATTTGTTTAGAACTTTTATACAAGGTTATTGTTTGATCTCATGAGTTACTAGCATTTGTTATTTATTGTTCTTTTTTTGCTTTGAACACTTATTCATTGTTAATAGCAGTATTTGAAAGTGCAAACTCTTTAAATTAGATTTAAGTTACTAATTCGAAATTAATAGCTAATGTTTCAAAAGTAGAAGTGAATTTACTTAATCAGTTCATGTTTATTCTTCTATAACCCATTTAACTCTTGCCTATATAATCTTTTGCTTTCCTTCAAAATTCACAATATTGCGCATCAAATTAGATTGGAAAAAGATTTTAACCTTGTCTGTTATGGCAAAATTATCATCAATGATGTTGCTCATGCTAACTTTTACGTACGTGTTCCCTCTCTTGATCTCGTCATGCTTAGCTTAGTTGTCCTCTACACCTTCATCGAGCCTCCAACCGATCTGGTCAGAAAAAGACATCCAGAGTTGTTGGTTGTCCACTAACAATGTGCCCGGATGTTTGATTTATATCTGTTCTTCTCTTGGAAGGTTATAATTCGGCGTAATCAGGCCCAACTGTTGTAAGGCAATCAAGGACATTACTGACAATTGTTGGTCTGCTTTGTTCCCTTTAAACCCTCTCGTTCGCCCGTTCCTTATGGGTCTGTCTGGTAGTGGTGCCGGACATTAACCTACCACCTTTGTTCAACCCCTTTAAACCTTGACTTTTCCCTAAGCCTCCATCTACTGTCAATTCTTGTCCTGGAGTTTGAACTGCGACTTGTTCTTATTTATAGAGTCGGGATTTAGCAGTTATATAAAAATAATATGATTGTTGAAGGAAATACGTAAGTTTTGCCTTATTTTATGCATGTTGTCAAATATTTTCACATATATTCTTTAAGTTCACTAATGTTATCATAAAAGTTATCTCGAGTTTGGGATAGATTAAAACCATTTGCTTTCTTTTGTATTTCAGTTTGTCCCTCTAACTTGAATGCGCCCATACTTTACTTTTTACTATAACCTAATTCATCATCATGTATTAACATACAATTTGTCTGGTATGTAACTGATACAAAACGAAAAAGTGAAATCAATTTGAGCATGTCAAAAGTAGAAAGAGTAACTCAGAATCCACCGAAAGAGAGAAAGAAAGTAGGGTGTTTGTATTAAGTAATTGATGAATGAGCAATATAACTAGCTATAGAGAGTATTAGGCAAAACAAAGAAACTGTAAAAACACAAAATTACAAAAACACCACTAAAAATAGGAAATTAAGAAAAATCCTATTAAACTATCTGTAAAACATAAAAGTTGTCTAAAAACACGTTTAAAGCCAAATTTGGGGAATATACACATGGCCAGCAGCAAAGGGGTTGGGGATGCATAATTCGCTTCAAGACTTTCGATTTGACAGGTTACGTACTCTGTAACCCCTTATGGATTAAAAGTTATGGTCGTTTGAAGTTACCTGCTGAAATTAGTATTTCCAACCCACCCGTTTGGGTTTCTGGTAGTTCAATTGCTCCATAGACTCTTCAACTACTTGTCTTACATTAGTAACAATTTTAAATTTATATACAATTTGTTACACAAGTCTCTCATTAAAAAAGAATTATATGAATGCATACTAGAAACAAACTGAGAGTTTGAATCACTAAAGCAAATAGCCACATCTACGGGGTGTTCAAAAAAACTGATTATCGAAATACAAAAACTAAATACCAACCTAAAAATGCGTTTAACTGATCTGAATTTCTAGTATGGTTAACTGAACCAGTAAAATTTGCTGTATTTCAGGGCGGTAACGCTTAATGATTTTAATTGTTTCTATTAACCGAATTACCGAAATACAGCAAATATATGTATATGTATATATATCCAAATGGCAACCTAGGGGGGGGGGGGGGGGGGGGGGGAGGGGGGGGGGGATTAGGTTCTTTAGTGATAAATAAAAAATTTAAATTTATAAACCAAAAATTTAATTAAAAGCTAAACAATAAATATTAAATGAAAAAGACAAAGACAAAAATAAAAGGGATGCACAAAGATTTTATAGTGGCTCACTTCCAAACCGGAAGCTAAGTCCACTTCTCAAGTGACTACTTTTAGTCACTTGAGCCTTTAATTAAGCTCGATGATCCTTTTTAAAAACAGGCCCAGGATCCAACCTTTACAACCAGTCTTTTTGTACGTAGGCTCAAGACCAACCTTTTACAACCAATCCTTTTGTAACCGTAGGCTCAGGATCCAACCTTTACAATGCAACAAATTTGAATAAAGCAATGAAAGAATTAAAGCACTTAAAGTCTTCACTCTTTCAAGAGTGAATTGACACTTGATCAAGCTTAGCCAAAGCTAAGGATATGCTAATAAAGCTCAAAGATCAACAATAAGTGAACAAGTGATGCTCTAATAAAAGTTTTAAACAAAATTTAAAAACAAACCTTTAAAGCCCAAGTATGTGAGAGAACTTTTTATTAAAGAATGTATAGAGAGTATTGGATGATTTCAACCAAAGCATTCAAGCCCTATTTATAGGCAAATGAGGGCCAATAAGACGTTCAAAAAAGGGGAAAAGGTTTTGGAAAGAAATCAAGTCAAAAGTAGCTGTTTTGAGCTTTTTCAGTCTGTGTGTCGATGCACATACCTGTGTGTTGACACACAACCTCTATGTGTCGACACACAGTAACTCTTGGTGGCTACTATAAGCCTATGTGTCGACACATACCATCTGCGTGTCGACACTCAGCCTACCCGAGTGCATTTACACATTTTGATCAATTTGCTTGATTGGTGGGATACTTTTATTCCATTTTCTAAGTTAAAAAATTGATTGATTGATTCCTATATTTGTTCAATTTTTTGAATTTATTTCTACTTTACTTGATCATAAAAATGATTGATTCCATAAATCAAGCTAATTATCACCCATTAAAATTTTATTTTTATTTGATTTGATCATAATTTTCAAAGTACCAATCTTAAAAAATATTTTAATTGATAAACTAGATTGGTTTAATTTAGACTTGAATATTTTTCAAATAAAATTTGATAAATCAACTTTCTAAAATATTTTTCAAAAACATTTTTGTAAGAGCATCACAATCAATATTGAGACTTGGACTCAATTGATATATCCCGATCCTAAATCCTAGACAATAAATATAAATAACTTTAGGATGCTCGGACTCGGATCACGTTCTCTTCAATTTGGATAAAACTTCTCTTCAGCTTTTATCTCTTTTCCTCTTGATTTATCATCGTTTGGAAAGCTTCGTATCCATGATTAATCTTGATGTGCCTAGCTTTCTTATAAGTCACTTAAAAACAAGATTAGAATAATTTAAATCCCATGACTCACTAAATGGTTGTTATCATCAAAATTACAATAATATTGGCTTTAGGGCCAACAATCTCCCCCTTTTTGATGATGATAAACATCTAGTGTTTTCTCTTGTAAATGTTAAAGTTGAAGCTTAGATTTCACCATAAAAGTATTCACTTATTGATGCATGCACACGACTATGAACTTATGGAGCAATGTATATCATGATTAAGGTTCAAACACAATTGTTCCGCCTAAGTTGATGCATTTTAGGGATCATTTTTAACATTTCTCAATCAAGCACATAACTATGTATAAATATTACACACCAATTTTTCTCCCCCTTTGTCATCAACAAAAAGCACAAGGGGACAGATGGAATATGACAATTAGAACATTAATGCACACAAGAAGAATAAAGAAGAACATCTATAAAGTGTATAAGATTAAACGTGAGTGTACAATATGGAAAAATGTGGCTCCAAGATTGTGAAAATAAGAAAAAAAACTAAGGGGTAGGGGGTCGAAGTCTACAAGATAAAAAGTCAAACAATTTTTGCATTGTAGAATGGTGTTCTTGGTGGAACTCTTCAAATTGATAGTGTAGCGAAGACTGACTTCTTGTATGGAAGCTAATTGAACTTCCACAGAAGTCTTTCATCTAAACTCCTTCGTTTTTGAGGTCTGAGCTGGGATTCTAGCTCGTTATCCCCATTTCCCTCTTCATCAAAATTCCCTTCTTCTTCGTCCTCGGCTCTTATTTCCTCTTCTACGTCTACCCTTCTAGCTCCTCGTTGCTTCTTTACCCTTTCGTTATTTCAAAATTCGAAGCCCATTTTCTTCAAGGATGTCTCTATAGAGTCATCTTGATAGAGAATGGGGTTTTGAAAAGATGAGCAGGTTAAACATTGTCGGAAAATGCGGGTAAGAAGCATCCCATATGCGGGATTAGTCTTTCTAGTGTGAATGTGGAACTTGAATTTTAAGACTAAATCCCCTATGTTTATTTTTTTTCCCTTTGAGGAGCCTAGATAGCAAAAATAGATGTAACTTAGAGACCGTGTCAAAGCCACCCGCCCTAGGAGTGATGTTCATACAAATTATTTTATGCGCTAGCTTAAGAACCACTCCTAAATCATTGGAGTTAGGCCTCGATGGGTTGGAGAGTGGTATTTCACCCCAAATGCGAAGAAGTAAGGAGTGTCGGCAAGATTCGGGTAGGGGAATTGGTGGAGTTCTTGAGGAAAATTAAATTCATCCTCTATACTAAAATCCAAGCCAAGTAAATCATTGATATAATCAGTAGTAATTTTGATTTCTTGACCTAAAATAACAGAGGATAGTTCAAAAGGAGTAGTTTTAGAAGTGTTTAAGTTGAAATAAAATTCTCTTACTAATTCCGGATATACCGGTTCCTTTATGGAGAAAATTTCAGTCCAACCTACTCCTTCAAATAGAGAAAATAATTCTCCCAAGTTATGAGTCCTAATCCAAGTCTAATCAACGAATCTACTGAATAATATCTCCTTTTTCAGGAAGGGGTTAGAGGAATTTACTGAGCTAGGACCGCAAGAAGAAGAAGCCCCTTCAGTGTGTCCAGATTTCTTCTTGGCAGTGGTTGCGACCCATTGATGAGTAACTTTGAGGAGATTTGGAAGAAAAGAGGAAAATTAGAAAGGGAAAAAATCGGAGGTTGGTTAGGGTTTTTGAAAAAGAAGTGAGTTTGTGAAAGAAAATGAAATGGTAGTGAAAATAGAGTGTTTTTAACTGAAAAATGAAGGAAAAGGAAGAAAAATCAACAAATATGAGAGAAAGTTTTGGGGGTTCGGTTTTGGGTAGGGCTTGTGGAAAAGATGAGTTTTTTTGATAAAAATTGAAGGTTTTGATGTTGATATGTAGTTAGAAACTTAGTAAAAATTTGGAAGAAATTTGAAGAACAATGGTGCTTTTTGGTGAAAATTTGAAAGAAAAGTGTTAGGGTTTGAGTGTGAGAGAGAGAGAGAGAGTTGAAGATAAAGAAAGGAAAAGGATTGTGAAGTGTGAAAAAGGGTCCTGCATTTTTTTTCCCTTGTGTCAACACACACGATCTGTGTGTCGACACATAGTTTTTGTGTGTCGACACACAGAAGACAGAACAGTGCTCTGTTTCTCTCTGTGTGTGTGTTCCCTTTTTTTTTTTTAAATATATATATTTTTTTTAAAAATGGTCCAAGTTCCTATATCCATGAATTGGATAAAAATACTTGGTCCATTGGAGCTCTTTTATGATGAGTATTAAAACTCAGTATCAAATGCAAATCACTCATGTATGCAATCAAGGTCAAGATGATAGATTACATATGCCAAGTTTACTTCTAATGTTGCAAAAGATTTCTTCACCTAGATGTTTAGTAAAAATGTCCGCTAATTGGTCGTTGGTGGGAACAAATTTTACAATGACATCTCCTTTGAGTACATGGTCACTAATGAAATGATGTCAAAACCTCAATATGCTTTGTTTTTGAATGTCGAGCCGGGTTTTTAGTTAGGCATATAGCACTAGTGTTATCACACATTATGGGAGCATGGTTAATATGAATGCCATAGTCATTTAATTGGTGCATTAACCATAACATTTGAGCACAACAATTACCACATGCAACATATTCGGCCTCGGTAGTGGATAAAGCAACGGAATTTTGCTTTTTGCTAAACCATGATACCAAAGCGTGACCAAGGAATTGACAGGTACCACTAGTCGATTTTTGGTCCACTTTGTATCCTGCAAAATCTGCATCACTATATCCAACTAAATCAAAGAAATCACATTTAGGGTAAAATATGCCTAAAGTAGGAGTACCATCTAGGTATCGAAATATTCTTTTCACGGCACATAGATGAGATTCCTTGGGACATGCTTGAAATCTAGCACATAAACATACACTGAACAATATATTAGGTCTACTAGCGGTAAGGTAAAGAAGGGATCCGATCATACCTCGATATAGCTTTTGGTCCACCTTTTTCCCTTTTTCATCCACATCTAACTTAAGAGTTGAGCTCATTGGTGTTGCTATTACCTTGGAATTTTTCATGCCAAATTTCTTGAGCATTTCCTTTATGTACTTGGCTTGGTTGATGAAAATTCCTTCCTTGCCTTACTTGATTTGTAATCTAAGGAAGTAGTTGAGTTCTCTCAGCATACTCATTTCAAATTCCCTACTCATAAGATTTGCAAGTTCTTCACAGAGAGATGGATTAGTAGCACCAAACACTATATCATCAACATAAATTTGTATGATAAGAATGTCATGTTTAGAGTGTTTGATAAAAAGTGTGGTGTCAACTTTTCCTCTTGAAAATCTATTGTGCATTAAAAAGGAACTCAATCT
The DNA here is from genome assembly GCA_018398585.1 of Simmondsia chinensis. Lineage (NCBI taxonomy): Eukaryota > Viridiplantae > Streptophyta > Magnoliopsida > Caryophyllales > Simmondsiaceae > Simmondsia > Simmondsia chinensis. The sequence continues at coordinate 29,210,053 of JAGTTD010000010.1, read as the reverse complement.
CTCATACCAAGCTCTAGGAGCTTGTTTCAATCCATAGAGTGCCTTTTCGAGTTTGAAAACATGATTGAAAAATTTGTCATCCTCAAATCTGGGTGGTTGTTCAACATAAACCTCTTCTTCAATAAGACCATATAAAAATGCACTTTTAACATCCATTTGAAAAAGTTTGAAATCTTTAAATGAAGCAAATGCACATAAGAGTCTAATAGCTTCTAGCCTAGCAACGGGAGCAAAGGTTTCCTCATTGTCTATACCTTCTTCCTGGTTATAGCCTTTAGCTACCAAACTTGCCTTATTTCTTACCACGTTACCTTCCTCATCCTTCTTGTTGCGGTAGATCCACTTGGTACCTATGACTTGATGATCTTGGGGTCTATCTGCAAGTTCCCATACATCACTTCTCTTGAACTGGTTGAGCTCTTCCTCCATTGCCATTATCCAATTTGCGTCATTAAGAGCTTCTTTTATGTTCTTGGGTTCTTCAAGAGAGATGAATGCGGATAAATGACAATATTCCGTTAATGCATGCCTATTTTTTACACCTTGAGAGGGATCACCAATGATTTGACTTGTTGGGTGATCCTTCAAGTATTTCCAATCTCGTGGTGAGTTTTCCTCTTTGGATTCTACATTTTGGTTATCTCCCTTTGATTCATTCATTTGAGCGTTAGATGTAACCTTTTCTTGCTCATTGGATGAGTGTGTGATGTTTATTGGTTTGATTACTATGTCATCATCATCACAAAGAGTTCTAAAGGACAAGACATTAGTTTCATAAAAAAACATGTATAGGCTCTTTTACAACCTTTGTCTTTTTATTATAGACTCCATATGCTTTGCTTGTTAAAGAGTATCCAATGAAAATACCTTCATCAACTCGTGAATCAAGTTTTCCAAGATTTGTTTTGCCATTGTTGTGAATGAAGCATTTGCACCCAAAAGGTTTAAAATATGCAATGTTTGGCTTTCTACCTTTATAAAGATCATATGGTGTTTTCTTTAAAATTGGTCTTATTAAAGCTCAATTTAAAATATAGCAAGAGGTGTTGACGGCTTCGGCCCAAAAAGATTTAGGCAAGTTATTTTTACAAATCATTGTTCTTGCCATTTCTTCAAGAGTTCTATTTTTTCTTTCAACCACTCCATTTTGTTGAGGAGTTTAAGGTGCCAAAAAATTGTGATAAATTCCAAAGTAATAACAATAAATTTCAAAATCATCATTTTCAAATTCCCTTCCATGATCGTTTCTAACCGAAACAATTTTCAAATCGTTTTCATTTTGTACCTTTTTACAAAATTTTTCAAATTTATCAAATGCTTCACTCATGTGAGAGAGGAATAGGACCCAAGTGAAGCGGGAGTAATCATCAACAATTGCAAGTCCATATCGCTTTCCACCTAGGCTCAAATGACGAGTAGGACCGAAGAAGTCTATATGTAAGAGTTCAAGATGCACTACAAAAAAAGTGACTACTACCAACAGCATGATTATTGTTGGCAATGGCAATTTTTTTGTTGGTAAAGGCTTTACCAACAGAAATCGATTTGTTGGTACACTGTTGGTATTGCTAGTGTTGGTAAAGGCTTTACCAACAGAAATTTAAAGTTGTTGGTAATACCTCTACAATAGCTACAATTATTTATTTGTTGGTAAAAGTTATACCAACAAAAGCTTTTGTTGGTAAAGGGTATTACCAACAAAATATTTTTTATTGGTAAAGGATATTACCAATAACAAATTCTTTATTGGTAAATGATATACCAACAAAAAATTTTCTGTTGGTAAAAGTTTTACCGACAAAACAATATCTATTGGCAAAAAGTATGCTACCAAAGACTTATTTTGTTATTACCAACAATAATTTCATATTGCTACTCTCTACATCAAAAACATAATTTGTGGGTGGCATTACCTCGTCACAACAATTTACCAATTTATATAATCAAATCTATCATTGCATCCAAAATGTATACAACTCCATTCATGTTTAATCCACAACAAAAGCAAAGCATCCAATACAAATCTACAACTCCATCCAAAATCTAATCTAACTAGTACAAATAGTTAAAAAGAAAAATCCATCATCTACCAAAAAGTTCTAAGTAATTTGCCTACAACAAGAACAACCAACATCATATATCTTCCAACACATAATCTTCATCGGCAAATCTTCCTCTTCACATTCGCGATTAGGCTCATCATCTAATGATCTTCCATTTTCCTATGACAATGACCAATAGAGACATTAAACAACAACATAAGCTCGATAGCATAAAGGCAAATTATTACACTAAAACATTGTCATAGAGCCTATACACAACATCATAAGAATTTCCTTAGTAAATAGAGAAGACGACTTTCTATTAGAGTATATTATGACACTAAAACATTCATATTTGCATAGTGTAATAGAAAGTTCAACTCCTATATCTGAATTTGGAAAAGAGCATGTCACGATTTCCTCTACATCTTTTAACTTATAAGCATCATGTACTAACTCATGCAAATTCATATGCATTCTAGAGCTATTCATTGGTAAACAATCATAAGAATGTGAGCTCCCAATTAATATGGTTATTAACTCATAAGCATCAATAATGTCAATGTATATTTCCCTCAAATACAGTTGTCTCCCAAGAAATGTTCACCAAACTACAGTATTATCACATGAAAAATGAATTCATTCTACTTTATAAATACATCGAAAACGTCAAACATAACGTCAAACATACACAAAAACAATTGAACTATATATATATATATATATCCGCATCAAAAACCAGTTATGTATAGACGGTTTCAAAAGTAAACTCCCACGTGGTCTAGCAGACACAAACATATCTGAAAATCTTTATTTGCAAACCCTATTTAGCTTCAAATGTGTCAAACATATGAAGAAAAAGGATTTGTAATCTATCAAAATCCACCAAATTATACAACAGTTTGCTTGGATGCCTATATTCACGAACTTGCGAATTACATTTTCCAAAATAATGGCTTCTTAAACAGGGAATGAACACAACCAACATATCACTAGGTTTCTCCCTGGCATCAAATTAAACACAAGTAACACATAACTACCTTGAGTACATCTATTTCATTATAACCATTTACAGTACATTTCAGAGTTACCTAAATTTGAGTCCAATGGAGAAAATGTTTCTAAAAAGCAACAATAGTCAATATGATTCACTCAATCATATCACAGAAAGAACAAAAATGCCAAATAAATGATCCACTCAATATGATTCACTCAATTATATCACAGAAATACTAGTTAATATACTTTCTTGCTAATGTTAATCCATGAACATCACTAGGAGTTGCTTCAAAAAGTGGTGGAAGGCTTCTAAACCCTATTAACAAGACCTACAAGATAATTAATTCAAGATGAATAATAAGAAACAAGAGCATACACCAAATTCAGAATAACTGCAAAAAGAAACCTCAACACTTATTCAAGAAAAATAGTTCTTTGGAAGCAAGGGAATAAAGCACAACTGATCGATGAAATATACAAAATTATACTTTATGCAACAATGGTTCATCAAAAAGATTTTGAAGCAGGAAATCAAATTCACTAGAAACAAATGCCCAATACATATGTACCTTAGTGTCTAAGAATCGTTTAGTGGACATAAGAATTATAACCATGGAATCAAATGCCCATTACATTTGCACTAAACTAAGTCTTAGAAACTTACATGGTTCTGAGTGCCATGTCAAAGAACATAGGCAAATCATTTCTTGTATAACAAAATGCAAGCAAGAAATGATGGAAAGTTAGAAGTAGGTATTTAGAGTATAGTTTCAAAACTCTAGAGACTAAAACATATATCGAAGAGCCCATGGATGTTTCACATTTTAATGTAGTTGTTGATAAAAGAACAAGAATAGAGAGTAGATTACTTGCACAAACCTATCGAAATTTGTTAATTTAATCCCGTATCCTAAAAAAATCACACACTATGCTCATAAACTTTCATAATGACAAAAAACATATGAAGAACATAGAAAGTTGCTATGCTAATAAACCAATCAGTAAGTATTCGATGAACTATAAAAAGGCTTACCTTAGGGCACTTATTTGAAGGCCTAACTGAAATAATAGAATACTAATCCAAGGTATTTCACAACATTTCAACTAATTCTAAAAAATAATAAATAGAGAAAAGTGATTAGACATGCCAAAATGCTCGACATGATATTCCAATACCGATTACCAAAACATAACTTTTTAGCTAAATTTTTATATTTGAGCTCGAAGTCATACGTTATGAAATTATCAACTATGAAATCAGCAACTAAGGCCTCAAATCTTTCTCAACCATTTGATAACATCCCAGTTTAGCTTTAGAGCATTAAATTTTTCAAAAATATTAACCTAGTGGTTGACAGTCTAATCTGGAATTATTTTACAAATACGTTATCAGAATAGAATTTAACTCGTGAAGTTCAATTCAAAGTTCATATAAGTTGGAACGTTACTCTAGAAATTATGAAATTCACACCCAACCAAGCAAGGTTCTAGCTTAACTAACTAGATTGCATATCATAAACTTAACATACTGCCACAAAGGTCAAATAAGTTCAACTCAAACAACTGAAATCCATAACTCAAATTTACAACCAATTGATATAAGCTTACCACAAAAGAAGAAAAGGGCAACCTTGAGAGGTCAACACCAATGTTGGTTTTATACTTTGGGAGCTATTTTAACTTAAATTAACAAAAATAAAGAGTAACCCAAGAAAAATAGTGATATAAGTTAATTAGAGTTTATTTTCACAAAATGAAGAAATCGACCCATTCTTTAAACTTAAAATTGACCCATTCTTTAACCTTAAAACAATGTCTAGGGTTCAATTTCAAGACATAATCAACAGCAATATGAAAAATCAACAAAAATCAATGAAAAACTAACGAAAACGTGAACGAAAAAAGAGAGGGAGAGGTGCAAACAGAGAGAGAAGAGCCGTGAGCGAGCAGCAATGGAGGATGAGTGGAGGATTTTGCTCGATTTCGCTCGATTTTGACGATTTTGCTACTTTATTGCAAAAACACCAATTTTATACTAAATCTTGCTAGTTTTATTTAACACCAAAGCTTAAATAAGTTATTTAACATCTTGTTAACATGTTAATGTAGTATTTGGGTGGAGGAATTCGTGAAAAAATTAAGAAAATCGAGCTAGAAGGCAGCTTGCAGATCATGGGCGGCAAAACTCTGTTTTCAAAGTCAACTTGCATTTTGGCAATTAAAACTCGATTTTTTTTTACCAAATTCATTGTAAAAACATCACACAATATTAATATAATGTTTTGGTGCGGTAGAGTGTGGAAAAAAAATCAAGAAAATGGCCAAAAATCAAGGAGATCTGCAGATATGCAGATCTGCCTCATGAAGCTCCAATGGGAGCTGATTTTGGAGGTTTTTTTGAAGTTTTTGTAATCCCAATCCTACTAGTATAAATAGAGGACGTTGCAAGGAGTAGAATCATTGAGTTTTCAGATAAAAAAACTCAAAAAAATCAAGTGAAAGAAAGGGTAGAAGTTGGCTAGTTGTACACTGTCAACAACCCAGTTTTTTGATGTTTTTGGGTTTTTTTTGCTGATTTTTTGTCATTTTTATCATTTTTCTTCATTAGTTCATGTATTTTGATACTGGAATATGTGTTGTGGAGGCCATCATCATGAAACAATTGCTAATTAATGATTGTTATGTAATGTAATAACTTTTATTTTATTCCACAATACATGCACAAACCACTTCATGTGTGAGCACTCATAAGCCAACAATAGAACAACAACAAAATTTGGTCAATAATCGAAAGTAATAATGCATCCATGCAAAGAATTAAACGAAGGGTAAACACTAGATCCCATACCCCAAAAGTATTATAGTTTGAAAAAGTAAACAAATAACTTCTAATTTTATCAAACACACCCCTCAAACTATCAATTTGCATTAATTATACCCTATCTTATATTTGTCACCGAGGAGAAGTTCAAGCCCCACTTGTACTAAAATCCTAAATTGGCCACTAAATCTAATTTAAATAATCTTTATAGTGTACACCAATCCAATCCCATAAGTTCAAGATACTTTTTATCATCTAGTTCTTGTCATCTAAACCTATCTTCTTCTCATCAAAGTCTATTGATTTCACTTCTATCTATCTTCTCGTTCTCTTCTATTCTCATCAAAATTCACTTCTTATCACAATTTAAAGCCTTAAAACCCTAGGTTATGATTCAAGTTTCATTTTCTCTAATTTTCAACTTAGTTGTAAGGATTGTATCAAAAATCAAACCAAATTTACACTAAAATATTAAAGTTGTAAACAAAACTAATGACTAAAAACCTGAAATATGCATGAAAAATATACTAAAATCAAAAAAATAAGAAGTAACACCACAATCCAAACCCAAACCTCCTCAATAAGCAACACTAACAACCTCCCACCACAAATCTACTCAACAACAAGCACAATCAAGATAAATTTCAGTAAATTCATGTCTCATATAATAAATTTACATGTTTTAAACAAAATAAAATGTAAAATGTACATAAAACATTCTTGTTTAATACCGGAAATTTAGGGCGTAGAACCGGGGGACTAGACGAATGGACGGCAGAGCAGCGGTGGCCGGTGTGGTGGCTCTCGAGTCGAAGGGTGAGAACGGACGACCTGCGGCAGAGCAGCGGCGGAGAGATTGGTGGTCGAGCAGAAGAGTGGGGCTCTGGAGACAGAGCGGGAGAGTGGGGGTCGCTGGAGAGAGAGCCGGAGAGGGTTAATTAGTGTTTTAGGATAGGTTTATAAGTATATTGGGGGGAAATTTTTAGGTTAGAATTAAGTATTGCGGGGAAATTATGAGAGGGAAAATAAAATTTTGAGAAGAAAGAGGAAAAATGAAAGGGGGAAATATAAATTAAAAGGAAAAATAAAAATTGAGTAAAAACAAATTAAATACTATTAATTTTTATAATTTAAAACTAATAACTTTGTTTGTTGGTAATGTTTCTTTTAATATTGTAAAAATAATATTAGCAATAAATTTATTTGTTGGTAAATGTCTCTATTAGTATTGGTTCAATACTAACAATTTATTTGTTAGTAATATAATTTTTCCTGTTGGTGATGGTTATTGGAAAAAACTAACGAGCTTGTTTGTTAGTAATAAATCTGTTAGTAATTCAAATATATTATTACCAACAAATTTGTTTATTAGTAAAGAACTATGTTGGTATTGATCTAATTAATACCAATGGACACTATTTTTTTTGTTGGAAAATATATTTTTCACACTATATAAAATAAATTACATATTTATTACCATCAACACGCATGACTGTTAGTATTGATCACTCAATTTCAACAGAATATTTTAATTTTTGTTAGTATTGGTTATATTTTTTGTAGTGAGGGATACGTAAGTAAATGTTAGAATTTGGTAATAAGTAAAGTATAAATATAAAAATAAAATAAGTAAATAAAATTAAAGAGTGGAGGGACAATGAAAGTGAAGAGGGAAAATAAAAAATTTTTGAAAATATTATTATTATTATTATTTAAAGTTAAATTATTTAAAATATATGTTCAATTATAACTTATTACTAGTATGAGGTTTAGTGTACTAAATTTTAAGTTCATAAATTTTGTGAAATAATATTTTAATACAGCAAGTTATGTATATTTTATAAAATTATTTAAATGACGGTAAGAAAGAATAAAAATGGGACCTACTTACACCAATACTGACTAAAAAATTATTTCACAAAAGGCACTATAAAATTGATATATCAAACTTTACGGCATTAATATCTAAATTGCTCTAATAAAATTTTTTATAATTACTAATTTTTCCAAATTTTGTTTATTGATAAATACATCTATTGGTACTAATTTAGTCAATACCAACAAAATTTATTTTATTTGGTAATGATCTAGTTAATACTAACAAAATTTATTTTTGCAGCCATTGAGCTAGTCAATACCAACAATACTGATTTCTGCTGGTATTAAATTAGTCAATACCAACAGCACATATTTCTGTTGGCATTGAGCTGGTCAATAGCAACAGAATTTGTTTCTGTTGGTATTGAGCTAGTCAATACCAACAGAAATCTATTCTGTTGGGATTGACTATATCAATACCAACAGAAATTTACTTTTGTTGGGACTAAATTTTTATTATTTTCACTTCCTATTCCTTCCGAGTCATTACCAACAGTAACATTTTGCTGTTGGTAATGTACAACCATTACCAATAGAACCTAAAATACTACTGTTGATAATGGTCACTTTTTTTGTAGTGATGCCTTGATGTTGAAACTATGTTCTTGGGTTTGAGTGATGATCTAGTTTGTTTGCCATATTGACATGCATCACAAATATGATCTTTTTCAAATTTTAGCTATGATAAACCTCTAACAAAATCATTTTTAGAAAATTTTGAAATTAAATCCATACTAGCATGTCCAAATCTTCTATGCCAAATCCAAGGATCATTTTCATCTAAGACACTAAAACATTTTAATGAGTCTACACAATCAAGATCAATCATATAGACATTTTCACATCATAGACCAACAAGCAAAATTTCATTTGTTTTAGCATGTTTAACTATGCATTTAGATGATTCAAAGTTCACACAATAGCCTTTATCACATAATTGACTAATGCTTAGCAAGTTGTACTTAAGACCTTCCACAAGTAAGGCATCTTCAATGCAAGGAGAAGAGTTAGAAGCAACATTACCGATACCGATTATTTTTCCTTTCTTATTGTCACCGAAGGTGACATTTCCTTTTCTTGGCATTAGTGAAGTGAACTTGGATTTATCTCCTGTCATGTGTCTTGAGCAACCACTATCCAAGTACCACTTCTGTTTTTTGTTTTGAATTTTCATACACACCTATCACAATTCAGACACTTTTAGGTATCCAAATTTTCTTGGGTCCTTTGTTGTTAGCCTTTACATTTGGTGGTCGAGGTCCTTTTGGGACCCAAACCATCTTTGTCTTTTTCAAATTTCTTTTGAAAGAACATTGGTAAATGATGTGCCCATGGTTACAGCAATAGTTGCACCTTACAGAGTTTGTTGAAGGTGACGAGGCTTTAACAAAAAGAACATTCAAAATTTTCTTTTGGACATTTCTATTATAACCTATTCCTTCTTTATTATAAATTGGCTTTTGAGATGCAAGAATTTTGATAAGTGTTTCTTGACCTTTAAAAAATTTGCTTAATATTTTCGAAAGTTCTTCCATTTTCTCTTTCAAAGACTCATTTTCTTTTAAAAGTGATTCGTCTTCCTTGGATTTTCCTTTCTCATTTTCCTTTAAAGTATGAAGTATTTCTTCCAAGGATTTCTTTTCATTTGTTAATTTAATGATCTCATTATTTAAAGACTCGTTCTTTTTCTTTAAGGATTCATTTTCTAGTTCAAGCACCAAACGTTGTTTTGAATCATTGTCCAATCCCGTCTTTTCAAGACCTTTGACAAAAGTATTGTGTTGTTTTTTTTAATTTTTTATATTTCTCATATAATTCTTGAAAACCAACCACAAGTTCATCATAAGATAGAGTGTTTACCTCATCCTCTTCAACGCTATCGTCGTCAAAAGCCATGAGACAAAAGTTAGCTATTTCCTCTTCACTTTCTTCATTGGAGTCATCGTCGCTATCTCCCCAAGCCGCAAAAGCTTTCTTCCATTCTTCATTTTTGTTTTTCTTTTTGAGTTTCTTGAAGAACTTCTTATTTTTTGGCTTGGGACAATCTCTTTTAAGATGTCCGACTTCTTCACACTCATAGCAAGTTGGTTCATCTTTGGAGGAAGATGAAATATTTTTGAAGTTTTTCTTAAATCTTTTCTTTTCAAGACATTTGTAAAATCTTTTTGGTAACATAACAACTTCATCATCACTTTCGTCACTTTCGTCACTTAGAGATGATTTAAATGCTATGTCTTTGTTTTTCTTTTTTTTTCCCTCTTCTTTAAACTCTTCCATGTCAATCTCATGGGACATGAGATTTCCAATTAGTTGATCAAGTTTATAAGTAGAGAGGTTATGAGCTTCCCGAATCGTAGTAACCTTGCCTTGCCATGAAATAGGGAGACATCGAAGAATTTTACTAACTTGCTCCTCATTTGATTACATTTTTCCAAGAGCATGGAGTTTGTTAGTAATATTCGAAAATCTAGTGTACATCTCTTTTATTGATTCCTCCGGTTTCATTTTGAAAAGTTCGTAAGCTCTTACCAACATATTAATTTTAGAAGATTTAACTTGATCCATACCTTCATAGGTGACCTCTAGCTTGTCCCAAATTTCTTTTGCCGATTGACAACCGGACACATGGTTAAAAACATTTGGGGCAGTAGCACATAAGAGTTGATAAGGAGCCTTTGCATTTTTTGCAAGTTTTTCTTTGTCATCTTGCATAAGCTCATTTTCTTCTTTTTCAATGGTTTTCTCACCTTGTTTCTTTGACGGTACGTAATAACCATTTTTTGTAATAAGCCATAAGTCGAAATCAATAGATGTAACATAAGGTCTCATTCTCAGCTTCCAATAGGGGAAATTTTCCCTGTCAAAAAGGGGAGGCTTGTTGGTCGATTGACCCTTGGCTAAGATTGGAGTGAAAGTTACCATAGGATCACTCTAAGGTTGTTAAACCCAAAAAGAATAGAGCACTGGCTCTGATACTAATTGAAGGTCCAAATGCCAACCTAAGAGGGGGGGGGGGGGGTGAATTAGGTTCTTCATTGATAAATAAAAACTTTAAATTTATGAACCAAAAGTTTAATTAAAAGCTAAACAATAAATGTTAAATGAAAAAGACAAAGACAAAAATAGAAGGGATGTACAAAGATTTTTATAGTGGCTCACTTCCAAACCGGAAGCAAGTCCACTTCTCAAGTGACTACTCTTAGTCACTTGAGCCTTTAACTAAGCTCGATGATCCTTTTTAAAAACAGACTTAGGATCCAACCTTTATAACCGGTCTTTTTGTACGTAGGCTCAAGACCAAACTTTTACAACCGATTCTTTTGTAACCATAGGCTCAGGATCCAACCTTTACAATGCAACAAATTTGAATAAAGCAATGAAAGAATTAAAGCACTCAAATTCTTCACTCTTTTAAGAGTGAATTGACACTTGATCAAGCTTAGCCAAAGCTAAGGATATGCCAATAAAGCTCAAAGATCAACAATAAGAGAACAAGTGATGCTCTAATAAAAGTTTTAAACAAAACTTAAAAACAAACCTTTAAAGCGCAAGTATGTAAGAGAACTTTTTGTCAAAGAATGCTTAGAGAGTATTGGATGATTTCAACCAAAGCATTCAAGCCCTATCTATAGGCAAATGAGGGTCAATAAGACGTTCAAAAATTTAGGAAAAGGTTTTGGAAAGAAATCAAGTCAAAAGTAGCTGTTTTGAGCTTTTTCAGTCTATGTGTTGACACACAACAGCTCTTGGTGGCTACTGTAAGCCTGTGTGTCGACACATACAATCTGTGTGTCGACACTCAGCCTACCCGGGTGCATTTACACGTTTTGATCAATTTGCTTGATTGGTGGGATACTTTTATTCCATTTCCTAAGTTAAAAAATTGAATGATTGATTGCTATATTTGTTCAATTTTTTGAATTTATTTCCCACTTTACTTGAACATATAAATGATTGGTTCCATAAATCAAGCTAAATCATCATCCATTAAAATTTTATTCTTATTTGATTTGATCATACTTTTCAAAGTACCAATCTTAAAAAATATTTTAATTGAAAAACTAGATTGGTTTAATTTTGACTTGAATATTTTTCAAATAAAATTTGATAAATCAACTTTCTAAAATATTTTTCAAAAACATTTTTGTAAGAGCATCACATATCAATATTGAGACTTGGGCTCAATTGATATATCTTGATCCTAAGTCCTAGACAATAAAATAAATAACTTTAGGATGCTCAGACTCGGATTACGTTTTCTTCAATTTGGATAAACCTTCTATTCAGCTTTTATCTCCCATTTCCTCTTGATTTATCATCTTTTGGAAAACTTCGTATCTATGATTAATCTTGATGTGCCTAGCTTTCTTATAAGTCGCTTAAAAACAAGATTAGAACAATTTAAATCCCATGACTCACTAAATGGTTGTTATCATCAAAATTACAATAATATTGACTTTAGGGCCAACAATATATATATGAAAGCTAGCTAGCCAACGAAAATTGAAATTTTGCATCCTTGTCCATGCTTCAATCTCTTATTGATGGAAAATCGCTACTCAAGTCGTACGCATAAAAACTATCTTATATATATTTTATGTCTATCATTCTTTATTCTCTAGTGTTATTATTTCAAGATAAAAGTTATTGTTTGTTGAAAATTATCATTAGTAATTCGTTCTTGTCAAGAGTACTTTTTAATTCCTTCGGAAATTCATTGATAACTTTTTCGCATATCAATTGGAGTTTTTACAATTTATATGCGCTTTTATTCGGTTATTGGTTAACTGGCTTTACTAAACCGAATTACTGAAGAGCAGTTAACTTGTCATTTCGGTAATGGTTAGATATTTCTGAATATTTTAGCTACGGTTAACTGAACTGAAATACTTTTCGGTATGATTAACCGAACCGTTAACACCCTAAGCCACATCTATCTTGGTTGACATATGCACTGCAAGGATGATTCAAACTAAATGATTCATCAAGTTTTCAATTGTCTTTGATTCGAACTTTATTATAGTATCAAACGAAGAAAATACCGAGGAAAAATATTAAAAAAAAAACCGTGTGAGTTTTTGACAGGGATTAGAGTTGGCATATAACTAGTACATATATGAATTCAAATGAGATTTTATCAAAAAATTAATTAGCATTAAGTTGTGTAACCCACTAGGCATATATGTTGGTTTTTTCATATATTCAAATGAGTTTTTGACAGGGACCATTTTTTTTTTTTTGTGGGCTTTTTTTTTTTTTTTGTTCTGATGATTGAATAAGAGGAGAGAATGTGTCTTCTCAAGGTACAACATTATTAATGTAATGAAAAGTTTTTTTGATCAAAATATAATGAAAAGTAAAAAGAACAAAATATCAAATTAAAGAAAATAAAAAAGGTTCAAAAATAGAAGGGTCTCAAAGATTGTACATTAAGCATGTGGGGCAATAAATTATACTCACATTTGAAATTCTCAAAATAAAAAGTGTTTTCCTTAGCTTGGATTCATAGAAAATATGAAGGAACTGTTTACACCCCAAACTCGAGGGAGTTGGAATGATTTCGTCTTGGTATAAAAGGACATGTTCACAACATGTGAGGCCATACTCGAGGCACATATGGCTTAAGGGATGGAAACAAAAATGTCCAGGTTCCAGCTGCTTCACTAAATGAAGCCTTATTATGAAAGCCGCTTATGGTGGCCGATTGGGCAAAGCAAGCTCGAGCTCGAAGGAATTACAAGCGCTATGGGAAAGGTAACTACTAAGCACTAGACTATTATTTAAAGCGCCTACTGGAAAAGTAGGCCTCAAGAACATTCAAGAAAGAGTGGATGAACGTGTGAAGACCGAAGAGACCTCGAGCACGCGTGTCAAAGCACGTTCAAACGCCAAATCAGTACTATGGAAAGCATGAAGGCTAAACATGGGACAAATAAGCCATAATTCAAGGATGCAACAATTAGAGTTCTAGACTATAAATAAAGGACTCTTGTTATCTTGCAGGGGGCCCCAACACCCAACATACAAAACTTCTTCAAGTACTTTACAACACATTTGCGCTTTATCTTTTTTCCTTCTTTCATTAGGAGTAGTGATAATTGTAGCTTCGTCTTGCTTTTTCAAGCAATACACTCGGGTATTCAGTTATGGTGTACGAGAAGGTATGTCCCTTTTGCCATATTTTTTATTCCCCAAAATTCGACGTGTTAAATTTAGCGTCATTGGTCCAAGGCTTTGACAGCCAAGCCCAGAGCTTGATTACCTTGGTCTTAGGTTGGTATCACAACTTAGTAAGCCTTGTGGATTAAGGTTTAAGTCACAGTTTCAGACCTTCAACGGCCAATGCTTTGACCTTGATTGCGTCAGTTATAATTCAGTGACCCGTGTACGATTCTCTCCATTTTTTTCTTGTCAAGTTCTAACTCATTTGAGTTATCACAAGTCAATGGTTCCTGGCTTAAAAATCTAATTGACTTGAGGTTGGCAGTGGATTGCTCAGCTCTTAAACTTGTCTTTACCCCATTTCCTAACTCTTATGTGTATGAGGTAAGGTGTCTGTAGGTTTTTCTCCATCACCTCAACTTCCACTTGGGACAGGTCCGTATCATTTATATTTTCTACAAGAAATTTATCAACAAAAACACCAAAAAATATAAACAAAGTCTCCTTGATTGGAGCGTGAGTAGAATCCACATATTAATTGCAAACTGAAGTTAGATTCACCAAAAGCACCAACCCGTGTCTCGATGCGATTGATTAAGGTCAAACACTTGCGGTTCAGAACTTAGACTTGCATGTTTGTTTGATTTTACATTTACGGTGACCACACATACTATAGAGGCAAGAAAAAGGAACAAACGCACCCTTTTGGCAATCACAGTGGGAGACTCTGATAACGTCTAATTGCATAGTGGAATTTAACAATATAGTCTTTGACCATTGCCAAATGGTTAGACCTAGAAGACGTACTGCTCTCGAGGGAGAAGAGCCCAAAGGTTTGGCCTTAGTTGGGTCACAACTCAAGCATCCCTTAGAACAATTCCCACTCGCATGAGAAGATGCAACTAGTCACAACCATAGCATAGGAAGCAGAGGTGATGGCAACTTCCTAGAATACAAATGCATTGGATTAGATGGTTATTCTCGAAAGAGCTTCATGGCCATGCTCAAGCGAAGGATGCAAATCATTGACAAGGGGATATAGTAATCTTAAAAGAGGTTCTTGAGAGGCAACGTGTTGAGACTGATGGAACTCTAGCTAACTAACGTGAAAATGCAGCTGCGCTGAGAAGTATCATTAATGATGTTGGAACCTCAGTAAACGAAAGAATGCATAATGAAATTGATAGAGTTTTGGTCGAAATAAATGCGACCCTATCATCTGCTGCTAGTCTCTTAGCCAAAGATGCGGGAAGACAGATATAGTCGAAGTCGAACCTATATTGGAAAGGCAATATGAGACACATAATGACCTTGTTTAAGCAATTAAAAATGATCTTATACAATAAATACTATAGTATCCATTTATTACCCTCATAATTCCTCTTCAAGGGCACGAGGACTGATGAATGAAGGACTTGCTACTAGCTCTAAGGGTAGGGGACCTACTTTACTAGTCAGACTAGGAGTTATATGGCTGGATTCCAACCTAGGCAATGAGGACACAACACTTCGAACTTCCGGCCCTTTAAATTAAGGCTAGACTTTGCTCGAGGCAATTGAGTATGAACCCTTAAATGGTGCCAGTCCTCGAGACTAAGGGCAAGAGGAATCCTTCCTTCTCAAATAAATGGGACGACATTGAGACCTGATATGAACTAGAGGATCAATGGCCAAGGTCAAGTATCATTTAAACAAAATGCATAACTTATGTCCAAGGACGGACCAACTCATGAAATTGAGGGACAGGGTCAAGTACCACCTCCATGCGCAACTTTCACCCCATCGGGACAAGGTCCAAATTATGGAACCCATAGGGTAAGGTTAGGAATCCATCATAGAAGGCCCATACCCTGCTGCTTGGACTGAGCCTTCAAAACTTTTCACAAGGGGCGGATCATTTTAAGGTTTTCCAACAACCCTCGAGTGCAGGAGTACCTCAGGGCATCCCTGAAGCTCAAACATCCTTAGGATCCTACGTGATACCAACCTATCAAAGGAACTATATTGACCAAGGAGGGTACAACCTTGCTTATGTAGCTAAAACCCATTTCTTAACCCGATGGTCACAGGAGCCTAAGGGTACCTTGTTGACCCCACAAGGAATGCTCAATCCCTTGGGGGGGGAGGGGTAATTGCCGGTGCATAACTAGGCATTGAACCTACCCCTTTAAGATCAGTCGGGCACCCTCGTTGAACAGATGTATGGGTCAAGCCTCCAAAGGATCAACATACCAATTTATAGTAATCTGTATCCTGAGTACATGGACAAGGACTTTCCATTTCCGAGTTAGCAAACAAAAATACCTCAATTTGAATGATATGAAGATGGCATAGAGTTAGCAACATTTATAATCTGCATCAAGTCTTCCATCAATTGTTTCCATTCATTCATCTCATTCTTATGTTCTTGAGAATCTTGCATTTCTTTTTTATATTCTTCAATGTGTCTTATTTGCGATTCAATTTCTTTCTTTCGAGATTCAATTTCTTTTTCCCAAAATTCAATTTTTTTGTGTTGATATTCAATAATGTCCTTCCGGTCATCTTTTTTTTTTATTTTATTCAAGTTGTTGCCGTCCTTTTATATAGTATTTTAAATCGGTATCCTTTCCTCGAAGATAACCCAATCAAGGGTCAAGTTTGGGGTCATATTGATGTTATAATAAATATGTCAAATATATACTACAAGTAATAATACAATGCAAAATAGTGTATAAAAATTAGATACTAATTTTATTGAAGATTAAATTAAAATATAAATCTAAACAAGCTTCTAGGAGTATAATTGGGATTTCAAACTTCAGAGCAAAGAATTATAGAATTAGAGAGAGCATAGAATAATTGGAGAGAAGAAAGGACGATTGTTGAATTGTATGGTAAAATGAGTAAATTTGAGGTTATTTATAAATGAATAATTTTAATGGAAGTAGCCGTTTGAAATTGGGGTTGGATGTTTATTTTTTATTTTATTTTATTTTTTTCAGTTTTTTTAAGGAATGAGCCATTGGGGCAATGGCTACCCCAGCGGCTCATTCCTACTTTTTTTCAATTTGAACAAGTCAGACCATGTCAGACACAGGTCAAGTGGCGACCTATGTCGTCCAATGGGTTAGGCAAGGTCCGGGTTAGGCAGAAAAAAATTGAGACCCAAGGTCAAGTCGTTTTTCAAGTCGGGCCCATGGCTACCTCTAACTATAACTTCTAAATTATTTTGAAATTCCCTATGATAATCTGTTTTTCCCCAATCGTTGGTTACATTCTCAACACATCTTTACGCATTTATGCATAGGGAATTTAAATTATTCGTAGCATTGGGAGTCTTAACACTCTTATGCATTGAAAATATTGGAGACTTCTTAACTCAAGTTTCCTTACATAATTATTATCGTTGCATTTGTGTCAGGATTTGATGCTTCTAACTAGTCTTTTGTGTCATAGTTCTCGTTTGTGTAAAATTCGCACTCCTTTACATTCACGTAGTACCATATTCACCAAAATTTCCACAGATGCTACAAATACTTTCAAGAATCTAAAACATTTACTTCAAAAGTTTTAACATATCAATAAATTGAAAATGTAATAATATCGTCAATATAAAGTCATAGTTAAATATCAATGATACAGTGTATTTAAATCTAACATACACCATAATTCTACTTTTAGAGTACCACTCTAACTCCCACTTTAAAAATGCAGTCACACTTTACAACCTTGCCATATTAACATGGTATGCAATGCCTAGGTTGGAGAACTTGGGAATGTGAAAATATTCTATGATCTATGATCGCTTGATATATTCGAAGACTGCATCAATAATCCAACATTTTACAAATATCATTGAAAACATGTTGTAAGCAAAACATAAGGAAAGAAAGCTCAAACATAGACATATTTAAAATGTAATATGTAGTCACATCAATAATGCTAGTCAATATAATGTAGACTGTTCATTGGCTTAAAGTTATTTATTTATACCATTCTATTTACTACATCCTATGTGCCTCTTCATTAGCATTCAAAATACATTTGCAGTTTGATGTCAACCAATGCCAACCAATTTCAACGTAGAAAAATTACAAAATGTTAGAAAATTGTTAAGTTACTAATTCTACATTAATAGCAAGTGTTTCAAAAGTATAAATTAATTATTTTGTGTTTGCTTTTATCTCTCCATCTCTTGTCTATAAAACCCTCTAATTTCTTTTAGAATACATAATACCTACACAAGAAATCAACTTGGAAAAAATCATTTTCTACAATGGAAAAATCATCATCATTGATGCTCCTCTTACTATCCTCTACCTACATATTTTCCCTCTTGATGTCATCAAGCTTAGCTCAACTCTCCCCCACAACTTCACTGAGCCTCCCACCTATCTAGTCGGGGAAAGACATCCAGAGTTGTTGGAAATCCATCAACAATGTGCCAGGATGTTTGATGGAGCTATTTTCGGCCATAGGAAGCCTACAATTTGGGGTAATCGGGCCCAACTGTTGCCTAATCGGGCCCAACTGTTGCAAGGAAATCAAGGACATCACTGACAATTGTTGGTCGATGTTGTTCCCTTTAAACCCTTTTGTTGGCCCCTTCCTTAAGGGTCAATGTGGAGGTGGCAGCGGAAATGTTAATGTGCCACCGTTCTTTAACCCTTGTAATCCTTTGCCATTCCCTAACCCTCCACCCGTTGTTAATCCTCCCCCTAGGGTTTGAACTGTAACTTGTTATTAATTTTAGAGCCAAGATTTAACAATTACACAAGAATAATATAAAGGTTTAAGGAGATAACACATTTTGTCTTGAGTTACACATGCCATTGACTATATTTAAAAATATTCCTGAAGTTCATTCTCATTGTAAAGCTATCATGATTTGGAATATATTACGACCCTTGGTTTCGTTTTGACTTGCCACTCGAGCATGAATGTGACAATACTTTATATTTCAATGCTATATATAATTCGTCATCAATGGGGATAGAATTTTTTTGAATTAAGTTTACGTCTTAAATTTGTGTGTATGTAACAATCACGAAATGGATAAATACAAAAAAATTTCCCCAAGACTATTGGTCAAAATAAAAGTGAAGCTCGAACTTTTAATTTAATCAAAGACAACCAAACTATTACTCAAAATGGATATGACCCTCGAACTTCTAGTTTTATCAAAGCCACCTTTGAATTGTTGATTAAATTCAGTTTGATCCCACCAATTTCTAAGTTTACGATAGACATTTTAATTTCTAAGCTTAAATTAAACAATTTATATATCCATTATCACGATAGAAATATATCAAATTATTTTTCTGTACATTCATTATTTTTAAAATATATTCTAGATACAAAATAAATTATATATAGTATTTAAGAATCAATAATTTGTTAAAAAAGCAAAACTCTTATCTCTTTAATTTTTATTTGCTAATGGCAATCCATAAAAGATCAGTCTTACATGATTTAGGAAGGGTGAAGCTACAAAAACTCGACACTTTCTCAACCCATATAGACAGGACTCCGTAATCGAAACACAAATTGTAGCCAAGTTGTTAAAAAAAAACTCTTATGTATTCCATTTTTAGTTGAAATGTCCCTTTCCTAAGAATACAAATCACTCCAATACTCCACCCAAAAATTCAAACCTACACCCCCAAAAATCATACACAATGACAGCATTTGCATAACATATTTTATTTAATGTTGTACCCTATTTCAATCTAGGCTTTTGCCGATTTTTGGATGAAATACTCAATTATCAAAAAAATATTTTATTTAAAGTTATTTTGTTATTAATTTTATCCTCAACTCCAATCCTAAAATCTATTTGGTTAAAACTCTAATTTTAGAATCAGTTAAAAAAATATATCGAACAATTCAAACCATAGTCTATACATTGGGCTTTTTCTCCTCAACAGTTAGGGATATCTTCGATGAAAATAAAATTAGAGGGTCAAATTCATTTAGAGAAATAGTTCGGGGGAGTCTAGACTTAAAAGTTGAGGGGATAAAACTAAATTTAATTAATATTTTAGGAGATGTTTTTGATAAAATTAGAAGTTGGTTGGAGTTCCTATTGATTTTGACCAATAATTTGAGGGTATATTAGACGAAATTAAAAGTTTGGAAGTCACTTTGATTTTGAACAATTATTCGCGGCGTTTTGGTATTTATCTTTTGATTTTATGAAAGATAATTCATTGCACAATGTCCAATTATAATATGATACTATGAAGCCATATTGCTCCCCCAATTAGAAAAGCCCAAAACTTAGAGTATATTTGGTTATTTTAGCTCTCTTTTGTAGAAGCAAATGGGCTAGAAGGGCATTTTTAATTCGAACAGGTCTGCATGGTGTAAATCAATATGAGGAGTCTTTGAGACCCTTATTTATCCCGTGTCAGTTTGGACGAAGGTTGGATAAAATGGCGGTGGGATAGTGACGATGCTTGTTGGGAGATCCAAAGGATGTAGAGATGTAAGATAAACCATGGGAAGGGAGGAATTGAATGAATTCTGTATCTCCTTTGGTCCATCTAGAAGAGCAGGAATAAGAAGACTTTTAGGAATTATTCAAGTACAGCAGGGAAGATAGTAGGATATGCCGAATTGAAAGCGGAGGAATATGGTGGATGATGTGACTATTTTATATGTTTTATAATGCATTCGTAGATATTTTCGGCTATTGCATGTGTTGTATTGCATAATTTTATGTGCATTTAGACTTGGAACGCGTTCGAGCAAGGACATCATGAAAAATGATGAAAAAAATGAGCTAAAATAGGATAACTCAAAGACTATGTTGAGAAACTCGACTACGTGTGAAAAAAGAGACCCATCGGGTCAAAAATGGTGTTTTAGTTAGTTATTTTCTAGGCCCTTGTACTAACCGATCGGCCAAATAAATAATAAGGCCACTGTGCAACACATAAGGCAATGTATGTGTCATTGTATGGGCCTTGCATATTATACTTTGCCACTATACAAACTATGCAACATGCACAGGCCACCAACCAATAGCCGGTCGGTTGAGCAAGGCGCGGTGTGCCCTATAAAAACAAGGAGGATGCCTTTTTTTTGGGGATCTTTTGCTCTATTTTCGTATTTCCTTCCTCCTGAGCCACTAATAGATATCTGAATTCCCACAAACATGGTTAATAAAATCATGGTTCAAATCTTAGAATCTTAAGATTCTGCGATCTGACAATCGTCTATCGTTCTGGATCCTAAATAGAATCTTAATTTTATAGAATCTTAGGATCCATTGATATTAAATGAAACTAACAGATAGAATCATAATAAAGATTACAATTTTATCGATCCTACCTTGATTCTACCAATGTATGCATAAATAGTTGAAAAGTCAAAATTTTAAGTACATAGAGTAAACGAATGTACTTTTATATCTTAAAGTAAAAGAAAGTTAAATCAAGTCACATTTATATTATAAGTGATAATGTATTGTCATATTTAATAATAATTTTTTATATACCATTGTAATTGAGGTATTATACATATTTTTTTGTGAATTATGAAACTAATTTTAATACAGAAAATAATTTTACCATATATTAGTGCAATCTTGCGATATTCGATTCGATCCCAATTTCGATTCGATAAGCGCCTAATGATTCTAAGTAGAATATGATCTTAACAATCTTACTCATGAAGGCCTAAATGCAAGTGGTCAAAGAACCGGGTAATCAAAGCAAGAGTCAAGTCAACACCAATAGCCTTAAATTTTGTCATATATAAACAAAACATAATTCCTTGTATTTTAATGAAAATTTTCCAACATAAGTGGCATGATCAAGTCAAAATTGCATTTTGAAATCGTAACCGAAAGCATGATTTAAATTGGGAATTTCAAAAGCTTTAATTTCAAAATTTAATGGAAGATCAGTGTTTTTTTCATACTCAATAAAGTATATTTTTTATCAAAATATTCAACAATGAATAAATTGCAAGCTATTTTGTAGGTTGGAAAATAAAATTTTTTGATTCCTTAATTCTAACGAATATAATGTCATTTAACTAAATTTTTTTCTTGCTTAGGATTAACTGTTACTCTTCGTTACTTTCTGCTTTCCTTGTTTTCGTTACTCAAAATTGGAGCCTAACGAGATTTGTAAGGACATGATACCAAAAGCTCAATCACAAGATCTAAATTAACCAAGATTGATAAGAAATTGAGGGAGAAGAAGGATTGGTATTGTATTTGGATAATCCTAATCAATACGTCACTTTAGCTTATATACTTGATGGAAAAGAAATACAAATATCAGGAAATTAAATAAAATTAAGTAAAAATACTAAGTATGGCAATATTAAAAGCCACAGAAATAAATATCAGAGCATGTGCCTCTAGTGTGCCGCTGGAGCTGCTGATCACGTGCCTAGCACGTGATGTTTTTCTCACCAAAAAAATAGAAAACTAACTTATGAATTCGTCTCTAATAATTTTTATTTGTATCAAATACTTCCCCCATAAAATTCACCCTTGTCCTCAAGGGTGAAATTTTGGAAACTTCATTGGGAGATCATACAAGAACTCCCGTGTTGCATCCTCTAAAGGTAGATTCTTCCACTGAGCCGGGACCTTTGTTGCAACCTTGTTGTTGCGATTCACCATCTTTCTATCCAGAATTAGCTCTGGTTCTTTCCTTTGAGCAGCATTCGGGTCTTCTAGTATGGGAATGTGCTGAGCAGGTAAGGGACCAAAATGGGGTTTGAGCTGGGAAACATGTATCACATCATGGATCTTTGCTGAGTTTGGTAGGTCAAGTCTGTAAGCCACTTTCCCTACTGTAGCAAGGATCTAGAATGGCCCAAAGTACTTTGAAGGAAGCTTGTGGTTGATTCTTTGAGCTACAGTAATTTGCCTATACGGATGGAGCTTTAGGTATACCCAATCACCAACTTCGAAGCTTCTATTAGTCCTCCTTCTATTAGTTAATTGCTTCATCCTAATCTGAGCTCTAGTTAAATGAAACTTCACCACCTTGATCTACTTCTTAGACTCTTGTCCACAGCTTCTACTGTCGTTTCTCCAAGAAGATATGGTATATGTAAGGGTGGGGATTGCCCTTACACAACTTCATAAGGAGTTTTTTGAGTTGAGAAGTGCCAAGTGGTGTTATACCACCATTCAGCTAATGGTAACCATTTAAATCGTGATGAAGGATTGGTGTTGCACATACACCTGAAATATGTCTCCAAACCTCTGTTAACCACTTCAGTTTGGCTGTGAGTTTGGGGATGATAGGCTATGGAGAGGTGAAGATCCACCCCTTGGATAGAGAACAAAGCTTGCCAAAACTCAATTTGGAAGATTGTGTCCCTGTCA
This sequence comes from Simmondsia chinensis, assembly GCA_018398585.1. NCBI lineage: Eukaryota > Viridiplantae > Streptophyta > Magnoliopsida > Caryophyllales > Simmondsiaceae > Simmondsia > Simmondsia chinensis. The sequence continues at coordinate 29,186,814 of JAGTTD010000010.1, read as the reverse complement.
CTAGCCATGGTGCTGGGCATTCCATGGAGTTTGTAGACATTGTGTAAATATGCTTGAGCCACAGTTATAGCTGTGTAGGGATGAATTAGTGCCATGAAGTGTGCTGCTTTGCTAAATCTGTCCACAACCACAAAAATGGCATCCTTGCCATACGATCTCGGGAGTCTCTATATAACCCATGGAAACATCAGTCTAAATTGATTTTAGTATTGGAAGAGGTTGCATTAACCTCGGAGAAGCTATGTTCTCATGCTTGCAGGTGTGACAGGTAGGGCACTTCTTGATGAACTCCTTGACTGACCTAGCCTTTCCCTTCCAGTAGAATATGGATCTAATGCGCTGCAATGTTGCGTCCCGACCAGAATGTCCCCCAGTTGATGTGTGCAACCATTGTAAGATTTTATCCCTCACACTAGCATCTTGTCCCACCATCATCTTCCCCCTTTTTCTTCAGTAAGCCCTCTTGCCAGCTGTACTTGGGGTACCTTAAAGGCTCACTCTATAACTGCTCAATGAGATGTCGAATTTAGGGATCTGTCTAACATGATAACTGAATCATTGCATATGGATTGCTATCCATAGCTGATAACATCATGCATACTACCCGCTGGCTTGTAATGCGAGAAGGGGCGTCATCCATTATGTTTTCCTTTCCCTTCTTGTAATCAATCACATAGCTAACCCCATCAATTTAGAGAGCCATAACTGTTGAACATGGATATGGATTTTCTACTCCAAGAGGTCTTTTAGGCTGCTCTGATCAGTCTCAATGATGAAGATATTATTAAGTAAGTATTGCTGCCATTTGTGCACTGCTGCCACCAGAGCTAGTAGCTCCTCTCATAGAATGACATATGTTGTTACTGGAAGCTTAATGCTTTACTAAGGAAGGCTAAAGGGTGCCCTGCTTGGAGTAAGACTGCCCCTATCCCATAATTGCTAGCATCAACTTCAATTATAAATGGTTGAGAGAAATCTGGGAGGGCCAAGACTGCTGCTGCTACAACTGCATTCTTCAACTCTGTGAATGCTGCCTGCCCTTCCTCAGTCTATCTCCACATTCCCTTCTTCAAAAGCTCAGTCAGAGGTTTAGCTAAAGATCCATAACCCCTGATAAATCTTCTGTAATACTCCGTGAGGCCTAAGAAACCACGGAACTACTTAATGTCAGCAGGTACTAGCCATTACTGCATTGCTTCAATCTTTTTTAGGTTTGTTGACACTCCTCCTTAAGCTATTATGTGACCCAGATACTCCACCTGAGTTGCAGCAAATGAACACTTACTCTCCTTGGCATATTGCTGATGCTCCTTTAGTTTACAGAAGATAAGCTACAAATGCTCAATGTGATCTTCCAAGCTTGCACTGTAAACTAGAATATCATCAAAGAACACCAATACAAATTTCCTGAGGTAGGGAGCAAAGACCGTGTTCATGAGAGCTTGAAATGTTGAGGGGGCATTAGTGAGTCCAAATGGCATCACTAAGAACTCAAAATGCCCAAAGTGAGTGTTGAATGTTGTCTTCTGCACATCCTCTCTACACATTATAATCAGATAGTAGCCTAACCTGAGATCAATCTCTGTAAAGAGCCTTGCGTGTCCTAATTCATCAAACAATTCCTCCATCAATGGGATGGGGAACTTATCTTTGATGGTGTCCTTGTTTAGATCTCTATAATCTACACACATCCGCCAATCCCCATCCTTTTTTCTTCACTAACACCACTGCCGCAGCAAATGGGCTCGTACTATGCTGAATGTACCCCTTTGTCTTCAACTCTTGAACCATGTCCTCGATTATATCCTTCTGAAGTGAAGGATAACGGTAAGGCCTCTTGCAAATAGGAGTTGTACCATGCTTCAAGTGTATCCTGTGATCAAAAGAGGGTCGAGATGGAGGCAATTACTGGGGCTCCTCAATGATAAATGAATACTATGCTAGCAGGTTCCTGATTGCCTTGCGAATTGGCTGTTTTTCCTGCTTTTCGAGTCCCATTCCCATCATCATCAATTGTGTGCCTCAGTATCTAAGTAAGTGTTAGGAAGTACTCTAAGCAATGCAATGATAGGAGAGTGTGAATAGCTCTAGAGATGGCTCTGGCTCCCACAGTCTTATAAGTGTTAGAAACTTCCCCTCTCAAAACCTGCTGCTTCCCATTAACAGTGAAGGTCATTGTGAGTTCCTTGAAATTACACTAAATATCACCCAAAGTCGACAACCATTCAATTCCTAATACTATATCACAACCTCCCAAGGGAATCATCAGGAAATCTAATTGGTAAGTAGTCCCTTGCATCTTCCATGAGAGTTACCTACATTGAGAAGTGTAGCTCAAGTTACTTCCATCTGCCATTGCTACTGCTATGGGTTTCACCTCAACCTGACTGTGGCATAATTTTGATGCTAAATCAGCATCTATGAAGTTGTATGTTGACCTTGAATCAATCAGAATGTTCACAGGCTTTCTTCTAACTGATCCTGTAACCCTCAAAGTTAGATAGTTAGGAGCTCCAGCTAAGGCATGAAGTGAGATGTGAGCAGTTGGTTCTAGCGCTGACTCTTCTTCTTCTGCTTGGGGCACAACTTCTTCATTGCAATCTTCACTGTCATCCCCATCTACCTCAATAACAAACATCTGAGGTCCTTTCATTTTGCACTTGTGTCATGCTTCAAATGTTTCATCACAGAAGTAGCATAGTCCTTTTGCTCGCTTCTCCTAAAATTCTGCTCTCATCAAACCCCTCTGAGGTCTATTTGTACTTGTAGTTGTTAGAGCAGTTCCTAGGTGTCTATTAAAAGTTGGGTTGTTTCGGTGAAAGTTTGAAGGTAATTTAGGGATTGATGGAGTGGGCATTAATGGAACTTTAGAGTACTTCAACTGCTTAGCTAATGCCTCTACTTTAGCCTCAGCTAATTTCGCCTAACAAGTAGCATGCTGCAATGTTGTTGGTTGCCTTGACCGGACCACTAATTCCAAGTCTTCCCTCAATCCAGTCAAGAAGCAACTAACTAAATATGATTCACTCAAGCATGCTCTAATAGCTATGCAATCAAAATTGGCTAAGTATTCCTTGATTGTTCCCCCTTGTCTCACTTTCATTAAATCTAAACACATGATCCTCATAAGCACTACCAAATCTTGTTTTCAATGAATCCACATATTCACCCCAAGTCAAGGTAGCTGGACCAACCCTATTCTTCACAAACATTAAATACCATTGCAATGCTAAACCTCTTAAGTGCACCGATGCTATTCTAACTTTATCCAACTCAAATGTATTATCAATCAAGAAGAATTGCTCACACATATAACCACCCATTTATATCCTCACCATTAAACAAGGGAAAATCCACTCTGCTAAGTCTAGCAGTATAGGAATTGTTACCTCCTTGTTGATTCTGTTGGCGTTCTTAAGGCACCAAATTGGTGGCAGTAGATTGAGATCCTCCATCGGTTGCACCTCCAGCTCTATCCAGTTGTCTTCCTCATTGTAGGGACATTGCTATCATAAGTTCCCTAAGCTCTTGAATCGATGATTGGAGGTCACCCACAGCTCGATCTAGCTCATCCACCGTAGCTCTAATCTGGGCAGACAACGACTCCCCCAGCCGATCGAGTGTTGTCAGCCATTCTAACTCAAATTGATACCAATGATATCAAAAGCTCAATCACAAGGCCCAAATTAAGCAAGAAAGATAAGAAATTGAGGGAGAAGAGAATAGAAAATTGAGGGAAAAAGAAGGATTGATATTGTATTTGGATAACCCTACTCAATACATCACTTTAGCTTATATACTTGATGAAAAAGAAATACAAATATCAAGAAATTAAGTAAAATTAAGTAAAAATACTAAGTATTGCAATATTAGAAGAAAAAGCCTCAGAAATAAATATTGGATCATGTGCCTCTCACGTGCCACTGGAGCTGCTGATCACATGCTTGGCACACGATGTCTTTCCCACCAAAAAATAGAAAACTAACTTATGAATTCTTCTCTAATTATTTTTATATGTATCACGACATTAACATAAGAATTTTGAAATGACTGTTTTGCATTTTGTCGGAATTAATACCAATTTTCCAAAAAAAAAATTACATTTGTAAATGAACTCGAAGTTGTATTCTTGTTGATTAGCAAATTAGTGAAAAGTATCAAGTAGTCAAAATTTTCAAATCAAAGTGATTGTTTAATCTTATAAGTTACTAGGTTATTTTTTTCACACATATTTCAAACCCTCTTTTTCATTCTTTTGCTGGGCTAAAAACTCATAAATACACACATGCATCTCATAAGTTACCAGTACTTGTTATTTATTGTTCATTGATATTATTTGAAAGTGCAAACTCTTTATAAATTAGAGTTATACTAATTCTGAATTAATAACAAGTGTTTCAAAAATAGGAATTAACTAACTTAATTAGTTCATGTCTATTCTTCTATAACCCCATTTAACTCTTGCCTATATATGTTGGGAAAAGCATATGAATTTTGTTGGAAAAATAAACTCTGATGCCGACTATTGGGTTCACAGTTCTCAACTATGGTCACAACAATAGGCACCTATTAGAGCACTTAGAGTAGGAGACTCTTCTCTCTACCTAAGCCCCCGGTCGGAGGGTCATGCTTCGTGACACCTCACGTGCAAAATTTCCCAGGAATAGATTTATCTCTATAAGCCCTCTGCCCTAATACTAGTTGTTGGGATGAATTTCAAAAATTCTCCATAAAGATTACGCAGCGGAACAGGTTTAGAATTCATAACTCTAAACCTATGGTTGATTTAAAATTCCTAATTTTAAATCTACTGACTTAAATTCATAATTTAAATCATCAGATCTAAATTCTTAATTTATATTTACAAGCCTTTTACTCTAATACATTCATAACAATACATAAACTTAAACATGTATAATAACGAATACTGTAAATAAATAGAAAAGTGAAACTAAAAGAAGAAGGAAAGAAAAACATACCTGCAATTGCTCCAATAAAAAGAAAATTAGAAAGACAATAATATTCTTCAAAACCGAGACACCGAGACCATCTACGCAATAACCTCGAACTGCCCGGAGGGTGGGCTCCGAAAAATATTAAACTGAATCTCCGAAACAATTTCAGAAACCCTAAAGAATTATTTTGAACTCCAATGCCAAACATCGGAATAAGCTCCTCTATTTATAGAAATATTCCGGAGTGAAAAAATATAATTACAATCTAAAAAGGATTGCACAGTAGCCATCAAAACGCAGCGTTTAATTCAAAGACCAACCAAAAACGCGTCGTTTTGCATACTGTTCAAAATCGCGTTAATTTTAAATTCAAAACGCGTGACACGTGGCGGGCCATGATTGGCGCATACGCGGGCACGCGGATCGCCCCTGTGGCCACGTGTCGCGCGTTTGGTTGGCTGGATCCTGTTCACGCGGATCGCACTGTGCAGTTTTTAACGCGAATTTTTTTTTTTTTTGCTTTGTTTCTCACATGTAAAAATTCATCTTATGAATTTTAATTTTTCAAAAATTATTTTATTTTATAATTTTTAATATTTATTCATCTCATGAATAATACTTGGCAAAATTAATTTACCCATCGTATGGATAAATAATTCATCTCATGAATTCTTTAATATTTTTCTAATGGCAATAAAATACAGAGGCTTGCGCAGGGACCCAGAGGACAATTTAAATCTAGCTTCAGATGGGTTAAATTAAATCATCTCATGATATTAATTTAATTACCATTTAATGAGACTTAATTCCACTAAATAAATCTCACTGCACTCCAGACTTAAATTATTTATTCGATATTTCCCTAATATACTGTATTGATGACAACAACTCCTCCACTAGATGTCCATGACAAACGATAAACATAACTACTACCATTATCCTTCTCACAGCTTCTCCATTAGTTACCAACTCGCCCTTTACTGAATAATTCATTTATACTTGAACATATTCATAGTATAAATTCCAAATGTTAAACACTTGGAATACTTTGGCCAAAGTTTCCGAACCATTCAAATATTTGCGAATCAACTAAGGGGACATCTGTATCTCATAAAAGATTGTAGATTCCCTATTGAATACCCTGATCCTTATCCCACTTCACGCCGCTACCCAATGTACGTGGGATTTCAGTCATTCATTTTAGACCTTACTTATAGTACACCAAAGTAACTAACATTCCATGCATAAGTCCAGAATACTCTCAGGATTTAGAGTCGTCGTTCAAAAAGTACAATGCGAATCATTCATCTCCGATAGTAGTCTAGATATAAGTAACCCACATGGTCCAACTCAGTATGTCAAACACACTAATTTAACACTTTTGGATCTCCATCCACATGACCAAGACAAGCCATCTAAAGTGTCTCGTTATAGTCTTAACATGCAAGTGGTCCAGACTTGTCTTCGACTATGAGTCTTTCAAACAACAATCCATATCATTTGCTCCAAGTCTATTTGTGGCTTAGTCTCATAAACCACTTAGAACAAACTTGTAAATTGTAGTCTGAGGACTACACCCATCTCATGGATGCCTCCCAAAAGAAAATCACATGCAATATAAATGCTCAAATACACAAATTTAACAAGGAAACGACTGGAGCTTCAAATTTATTTATTAATTACAATAATATATCCAGAATAAATCTGGATCTCAGGACACTATTCCTAACAATATAATCCCTTTACTTTCCTTCAAAATTCACAATATCGCACATCAAATTAGCTTGGGGAAAAGAAAAAAAAAAAAATCTAAGCCTTGTCTGTTATGGCAAAATCATCATTATTGATGCTCCTTGTACTATCTTTACGTATGTGTTCTCTCTCTTGATCTCAGCATGCTCAACTCAGCTATATGTGCCTTCATCAAGCCTCCAACCTGTCTGGTCAGAGAAAGACATCCAGAGTTGTTGGTTGTCAATTAATAACGTGCCCGGATGTCTGAAGGAGATCTTTTCCTCTCTTGGAAGGTTTCAATTTGGTGTAATTGGGCCCAACTGTTGTAAGGCAATCAAGAACATTACTGACAATTGTTGGTCTACTTGATTTCCTTTAAACCCTCTCGTTCGCCCCTTTCTTATGGGTTTGTGTGGTGGTCGTACTGGCAACATTAACCTACCACCTTTGTTCAACCCCTTTAACCCTTTACCTTTTCCTAGCCCTCCTTCTACTCTCAATTCCCCTCCTAGAGTTTGAAATTTAACTTGTTCTTATTTTTAGAGTCAGGATTTAGCAATTGTACAAGAATAATATGAATGTTGAAGGAAATACCTAAGTTTTGCCTTATTTTATGCATGTTGTCAAATATTTTTACAGATATTCTAGTTCATTGTTATTATAAATTTATCTTGAGTTTGGGATATACTAAAACCATTTACTTTCTTTTGTTTTTCTTTGTTAATTTGCCCCTTTAACTTGAATGCGACCATACTTGACCTTTTACTATAATCTAATTCATCATCATGTATTAACGTACAATTTATGTGGTATGAGTTGGTATAGAACAAAAATGCGAAATCTATTTGAGTACATGAAAATCGAAAGAGTAACTCGGAGTCCGCGAAAGAAATAAATAAGTTAGGGTTTTTGTATTAGGCAATTGATGAATGAGCAATACTATTACTAGCTACAAAGAGTATTTACTAGCAAAACAAAGAAACACTAAAAACGCAAAATTATGAAAATGCCACTAAAAATATGAAATTACAAAACTATTTGCAAAAAATAAAAGTGGCTCGAAAACATGTTTAGAAGCCAAATTTGTGGGAAAAAAAGGTGGGGCTAACAGCAAAGCGGCTAGGGTTGCATAGTTTGTTTTGAGAGTTTTGATTTAATAGGTTATGGGCCCTGTAACTCCTTACAGATAAAAAATTATGGCGACTTGAAGTTGGCTGCGGAAATTAGTATTTCCGGCCCACCCGTTTGGGTTTCTGGCCGTCCAACTACTCCGTAAACTTTTCAACTACTCATCTTACATCAATAACAATTTTAAATGTATATACAATTCGTTACATAAGTCTCTCATTAAATCAAAAGAGCCACATCAATCTTGGTTGAAAATAATATGTACTGCAAGGATGATTCAAACTAAGTGATTCATCAAGTTTTCAGTTGTCTTTTATTTGAACTTTATTATAGTTTCAAAAGAAGAAAATACCAAGGAAAATTATTAAAGGAAAGCGTTTGAGATTTTCACGAGGATTAGAGTTGGTATATATCTAGTATCTATATGAATCTAATGAGATTTCATCATAAAATTAATTGGCATTAGGTGGTGTAACTCACTAGTCATATATGTTGATTTTTTTTCTTTTTTAACTCCAATGTGGGACTTTTTTTTTATTTTTTTATGATTGAATAAGCGCAAAGAATTTATCTCGTCAAGGTACAAGATTGTTCAAAATCAAAAGTGTTTTTCTTAGTTTGGACTCCAAGAAAATATGAAGAACCTATTTATACCCCAAACTCGAGGGAGTTGAAATGATGTCATCTTGGCATAAAAGGACATGTGCACAACATGTGAGGCCATGCTCAAGGCACATAAGGCTTAAGGAATGGAAACGACAATGTCCAAGTTCCAGCTATTTCGTTAACTGAAGCCTTATTATGAAATCCACTCGAGATGGCTGATTAGACAAAGCGAGCTCAAGCTCGAAGGACTTACCAGGAGCGCAACGAAAAATGTAACTACCAGGCCGTAGACTATTATTTAAAGTGTGTATAAGAAACTTGGACCTCAAGAATGTTCAAGAGAGAGTGGATGAACGTGAGATGGCAAAAGGGACCTTGAGCATGCTTATCAAAGCATGTTCAAACGCCAAATCAGTGTCATGGAGAGTATGAAAGCTGAATAGGGGACAGATAAGCCATAATTCAAGCATGTAGTAGTTAGAATTTTAGACTATAAATAAGGGACTCTTGTTATGTGTAGTTAGAATTTTAGACTATAAATACGGGACTCTTGTTATGTTGTAAAGGGCCCCAACGCCAACATGCGAAACTTCTTCAAGTTTTTTACAGCACATTTGTGCTTTATCTTTTTGTCCTTCTTTCATTAGAAGTAGCGGTTATTGTAGCTTCATCTTGCTTTTTCAAGAAATACACTCGAGTATTCAGTTATAGTGTATGAGAAAGTATGTCCCTTCTACCATAGTGTTTGTTCCTGAAATGAGTTCAATTTAGCGTCATCTGTCTAAGGCTTTGACGGCCAAGCCCAAAGCTTGATTACCTTGGTCTTAGGTTGGCGTCATGACTTAGTAAATCTTGTGGATTTAGGTTTGATTCACTGGATTTAGGTTTGAGTCACAATTTCAAGGCTTTGATGGCCAAGGCTTTGACCTTGTTTGCATTGGTCCTAATTCAATAACCCGAATACCATTCTCTCCATCTTTTTCTTGTGAAGCTCTAACTCATTCTAGTTATCACAAGTCAAGGGTTCCTGGCTTAAAAATTAGATTGACTCGGAGTTGGGAGTGGATTTTTGAGCTCTTAAACTTGTCTCTACCCCAGTTGCTAACTCTTAAATATACGAGATAAAGTGTCTATGGGCTTTGCTATGTCACCCCAACTTCTAGTTGGGCCAGGTCTATATCTTTTATATTTTGTTCAAGAAATTTATCAACAAAAATGCTAAAAACATAAACAAAGTCTCCTTCATTGGAGCGTAAGTAGAATCCACTTGTAAATTGTCAACTGAAGTAAGATTCACCAAAAGCAACAACCCCCTTTAAGGTCAAACACATCCGGATCAAAACTTAGGCTTTCATGTTTATTTGATTTTACATTTACAGCAACCATGCATACATTACAAACAAACAAAAGGAACAAACACACCCTTTTGGAGATCATAGTAGGAGACTCAAATAACGTCTAACCACATAGTGGAGTTTAACAATAGAATCTCCGACCATTCCCCCATGGTTAGACCTAGAAGAGTCACCGCTCTCAAGGGAGAGGAGCCTGAAGGTTTGGCCTTAATTGGGCCACAACTCAAGCATTCCTTAGAGCAAACCCCAGTCTCATCAGATGATGAAACTAGTCAATAGAAAGCATAGGTGATGGCGACATGCTAGAATACAAATGCATTGAATTTGATGGTTATTCTCGAAAGAGCTTCTTGGCCATGCTCAAGCGAAAGATATAGCTCGCTAACAAGAGGATAGAGCAATCTTTAAAAGAGAGTCTCGAGAGGCAAAGTGCTAAGACTGATGGAACTCTAGCTGGCCAACATAATAACAAGGCCACTCTGAGAAGTATCATTAATTACATTGGAACCTCAGTAAACGAAAGAATGCATAATGAAACTGATAGAGTTTTGGCCGAAATGAATGTGACCCTATCATCTATGGCTAGTCTCATAGCTAGAGATACGGTAAGACAGAAAATAGTCGAAGTCCAACCTTTATTGGTAAGGCAGACGCATAATGGCCTTGTTCGGGAATTAAGGGATGACCTTATATAGTTAATACTGCAGTAACAATTGGTTACCCTCATTATCCCAGGCACGAGGACGGTAAATGAAGGACTACTATTAACTTTGAGGGTAGGGAACATACTTTATTGCCTAGACCAGGAGTTATACGGCTAGATCCCAACCTAGGTAGCAAGGGCGCAACACCTAGAACTTTTGGGCCTTTAAATCAAGGGCATACTTTGTGCTCAAGGGACTTGAGTATGGACCCTTGAATGGTGCCGATCATGAAGACCCACCACGCGAGAAGAGGAGAGGGGGGGGGGGGGGGGGGGGGGGGGGGGGGCGGTTGCCACGAAAATGATTGGGATGACATTGAGACTTGATTTGAACTAGGGGATCAATGGGCAAGGTCAAATATCAGTTAAAGGAAACCCATAACCTATGTCCAGGGGCGGAACACATCATGAAATTGAGGGATAGGGTCTAGTACCCCCTCCACGTGCAACTTTCTCCCCACCGGGACACGGTCCAAATTATGGAACCCGTGGGCAAGGTCATGTATCCATAATAGAAAGCCCATGCTCTGCTTCCCGGACCGAGCCAATCTGCGAGATTGGGGGGCAAGTGAGTGGTATGATTCTTCAAAACTTTTCACAAGGTATGGATCATTTTAGGGTTTTCCAACAACCCTCGAGTGCAGGAGTGCCTCAAGTCATCCCTCAAGCTCTAGCATCCTTAAGGTCCTACATGGTACCGACCTACCAAGGGAATTGTATTGAGCAAGGCGGTAGAATCCTGCTTAGGCGGGCCAAAACCCATTTTCTAAGCCAATGGTCATAGGACCCAAGGGGTACCTTGCTAACTCTACAAGGAATGCTCAACCCCTTGGAGGCGCAATCACCAGTGCACAACCAGACATTGAACCTACCCCGCCAAGATCAGTTAGCCGCCCTCATCAAACATATGTATGGGTCAAGCCTCCAAAGGGTCAACATACCAATTCATAGTAAGCCGTATCCTAAATACATGGACAGGGACTATCCATTCCTAAGCTAGCAAACAAACACACCTCAATTTCAATGAGATGAAGAATGCAGAGAGTTAGCGAACATTTCCCATCCATTTGTTTCCACTCATTCTTATGTTTTTGAAAATCCTGCATTTCTTCTTGAAGTTCTTTAATGTCTCTTTTTTGCAATTCAATTTCTTTTTTCGAGATTCAATTTCTTTCTTTTGAGATACAATTTATTTTTTCCTGAGGTTCAATTTTTTTGATTTGATTTTCAACAACGTCCTTCGGGTCAACTATTTTTTTTAATTTTGTTCAAGTTATTGCCGTCATTTTGTATAGCATTTAAAACCAATACCCTTTACTCGAACATAACCTAATCAAGGGCCAAATTCTGCATAATATTGATGTTATAATAAATATGTCAAATAAATACTACAAGTAATAATACAATGTAAAAAAGTAAATAAAAATTACATACTAATTTTATTGAAGAATAAATTAAAATTTTAACTTCAACAAGCTTGTAGGAGTACAATTTCAAACGTCAAAGTAAAGAATATAGAATTATAGAGAATAGAGAATAATTGGAGAGAAGAAAGGACGATTGTGGAGTTGTGTGATAAAATGAGCAAATATGAAGTTATTTATAGATGAAAATTTTTAATAGAAGTAGCCGTTTGGAATTAGGGGGTGGGTTATTTTTTTAATTTGTAAGGAATGAGCAATTGGGGTAACGGCCAACCCAAAGGCTTGTTCCTATTTTTTTCAATTTAAATGGGTCAGACCATGTCACGGGTCAAGTGGCAACCCGTGTCACCCAATGGGTTAGGCAGGGTCTGGGTTAGATCCAAAAAACTAAGACCCAGGACCTAACCCGACCCACTAGAGGGCCCGCGTCAAGTTGTTTTTCCGGCCAGGCCCGTTGGCTACCTCTAACTATAACTTCTAAATTCTTTTGAAATTCCCTATGATAATCTTTTTCTTCCTCAATCATTGGTTAAATTCTTAACACATCTTGACGCATATATGCATTAAGAATTTCAATTATTCTTAGCATTGGCACTCTTAACACTCTTGTGCGTTGAGACACTAGAGACTTCTAACTTCAAGATTCCTTACATAATTCTCAACGTTGCAACTGTGTTAGGATTTGATACTTTTGAAGAGTCTTTTGTGTCATATTTTTTTTGTATAAAATTCGCAATCTTTTACATTCGCATAGCACCATATTCACCAAAACTCCCGCATATGCTACAAATACTTTCAAGAATCTAAAACATTTATTTCAAAAGTTTTAACAAATCAATAAATTGAAAAGATAATAACATCGTTAATATAAAGCCATAGTTCAACATCAAAGGTACACTGTGTTTAAGTCTAACATACACCATAATTCTACTTTTAGGGTGCCACTATAACTCCCACTTTAAAAATACAGCCATACTTCACATCCTTGCCATGCTAACATGGTATGTAATGCCTAGGTTGGAGAACTTGGGAATGTGGAAATATTCTATGATCTATGATCGCTTGATGTTATGAAGACTGCATAAATGAATCCAACATTTTACAAATATCATTGAAAACATGTTGTATGCAATACATAAGGAAAGAAAGCTCAGACATAGACATATTTAAAATGTAATATGTAGTCAGATCATTAATGCTAGTCAATATAACGTAGAAATTATTCATTGGCTTAAAGTTATTTATTTATACCATCCTATTTTACTATATCCTATGTGCCTCTTCATTAGCATTCAAACAACAATTGCAGTTTGATGCCAATCAATGCCTACCAATTTCAACGTAGAAAAATTACAAAATGTAAGCAAACCATAACCCATGTTAGATTACTAATTCTACATTAATAGCAAGTGTTTCGAAAATATGAATTAATAGAATTAATTATTTTATGTTTGCTTTTTGTCTCTCCATCTCTTGTCTATAAAATCCTCTAATTTCTTTCAGAATACATAATCCTACACAACAAATCAGCTTGGAAAAAAAAAATCCTTTTCTACAATGGCAAAATCATCATCATTGATGCTCCTCTTACTATCCTCTACCTACATGTTTTCCCTCTTGATGTCATCAAGCTTAGCTCAACCCTTCCCCACAACTTCACTGAGCCTCCCACCTATCTACTCGGAGAAAGACATCCAGAGTTGTTGGCAATCCATCAACAATGTGCCAGGATGTTTGATGGAGATATTTTCCACCATAGGAAGGCTACAATTTGGGGTAATCGGGCCCAACTGTTGCAAGGCAATCAAGAACATCACTAACAATTGTTGGACGATGTTGTTCCCTTTAAACGCTTTTGTTGGCCCCTTCCTTAAAGGTCAGTGTGGAGGTGGCAGCGAAAATGTTAATGTACCACCATTGTTTAACCCTTTTAATCCTTTGCCATTCCATAACCCTCCACCTGTTGATAATCCTTCCCCTAGGGTTTGAACTGTAACTTATTATTAGTTTTAGAGTAAGGATTTAACAATCACACAGGAATAATATGAAGGTTTAAGGAGATAACAAGTTTTGTCTTAAGTTACACATGTCGTTGACTATATTTACAAATATTCTTGAAGTTCATTCTCATTGTAAAGCTATCACGATTTGGAATATATTAAGACCTTTTGTTTCCTTTTGACTTGCCACCCGAACATTAATGTAACAATACTTTATATTTCAGTGCTATATCTGATTCATCATCAATGTAGAATTGAATTTTTTTTGAATTAATTTTACGTGTTAAATTTGTGTTTATGTAACAATTTTGAAATAGATAAGTACAAAAAAATTTCCCAGGGACTATTGGTCTAAATAAAAGTGAAGTTCAAACTTTTAATTTAATCAAAGACAACCAAACTATTGGGCAAAATCAGAATAACCCCCAACCTCTAATTTTATCAAAGCCACCATTGAATTGTTAATTAAATTCAATTTGATCCTACTAATCTCTCATTTACCATAAACATTTTAAACTATCAAATTAAGCTTAAATTAAACGATTTATATATACATTATCGCAATAGAAAGATATCAAATTATTTTTCTATACACTAATTATTTTTAAAATATATACTAGATACATAAATTATATATAGCATTTAACAATCAATAATTTGTTAAAAAAACAAAACTCTTATCTCTTTAATTTTTATTTGCTAATTAATGGCAATCCATAAAAGATCAGTCTTACATGATTTAGGGAGGGTAAAGCTATAAAAACTCGAACCTGCCTCAACCTATATGGGCAGAACTGCGTAATTCAAACACAAACTATAGCGAAGTCGTTAAAGAAAAACTTTTATGTATTCCATTTTTAGCTAGAATGTCCCTTTCCTAAGAATACAAATCGCTCCAGCACTCTACCCCAAAATTCGACCCTACCCCCACAAAAATCATACACAATGACTGCATTTGCTTAACATGTTTTATTTAAAGTTGTACCCTATTTTAAACTGCGCTTTTGCCGATTTTTGGATGTGGTACTTTGTTATCGAAAAAAATGTTTTATTTAAAGTTATTTTATCATTAATTTTGTCCTCAACTCCAATCCTAAAATCCATCTGGTTAAAAACTCTAATTTCAGAATTAGTTTTAAAAAAATATCGAACAATTGTAACCACAGTATATATATTAACCTTTTTCTCTTCAATAGTTAGGGTTATCTTTAATGAAAATAAAATTGGAGGATCAAATTCATTTGGACAAATAGTTCTGGGGAATCTTCGATGATAAAATTAAAAGTTGAAGGGATAAAAGTAAATTTAATTAATATTTTAGGAGATGTTTTTGATAAAATTAGAAGTTGGCGGGCGTTTCCATTGATGTTGACCAATAATTTGAGGGTATATTTGATGAAATTAAAAGTTTGAAAGTTACTTTGATTTTGAACAATAATTCGGGGTGTTTTGGTATTTATCCTTTGAATTTGTAAAGGATAATTCATTGCACAATTTCCTAGTACAATACGATATGATGAACCCATATTGCTCCCCCAATTAAAAAAGTCCAAAACTTAGAGTATATTTGAACCTATATTGCTCCCCCAATTAAAAAAGCCCAAAGCTTAAGAGTATATTTGGTTATTTTAGCTCTCTTTTGTGGGAGCGAATTTGCTAGAAGGGCATTTTTAATTAGAGTAGGTCTGCACGGGGTAAATCATTATGAGGAGTCTCTACAACAGCAACAACAATAGTTTCAGTACCACAAAGGCTACCGCAAAAGCAGGGTCTAGAGGGTGAATGTACGCAGCCTTCCCCCTTTAGGGTATTACCCCAAAGAGAGGTTGTTTCCGAGGACCTCCAACTTGAAGAGCATGTCGTCATGGAAACATATAGCCTAGAAGTATGAGAGCAATGTAGAATTAGAATCAAATAAAACACAAGCCAAGCGATACGAAGCAAAATTTAAGGAAGATCACTGCAGCCCCGCAAGTACACAAGTGTACAAGTGCACCTATAAACAAATAAAAGCTGTAATATCTGCCCCAAAAGAGGAAGTTAAGACACCTAGAAACACAAGTACCAACCATAAAAGATGCACTACTCTAAGTCGCTGCATTGGCTACCCCTATGCTAGCCCTCCATCTTGCTCTATTTAAGGCCATCTCCTTCCATAAGTTTAGGTGGGTGAAGTCTTGTCGGGTGATCTCCATCTCATGTTAGTTTGGACAAAAGCGTTGGAATTTGGCTTATTCCAAATGTTGGATAAAATGGCGATGGGACAGTGAGGATGTATGTCGGGAGATCCAAAGGATATAGAAAAGTAAGATAAACCATGGGAAGGGAGGAATTGAACGAATTCTGTATTTCCTTTGGTCCATCTGGAAGAGCAGTAATAAGAAGACTTTTAGGAATTGTTCAAGTAGAGTAACAGAGGTGGTAGGATATGCCAAATTGAAAGCGGAGGAATGGAAGTTGAGAAACATGGTGGATGATGTGACTTGTATTGAAAGCGGAGGAATGGATATTGCAAGTGTTGTATTACGTAATTTACGTGTATTTAGATTTGGAACGCGTCGGAGCAAGGACGTCATGGAAAATGATGAAAAAATAAGCAAAAATAATTCGAAGATTATGTTAAGAAAATCGACCACATGTAAAAAAAAAAAAAAAAAAAAAAAAATGATCCATTGGGTCAAAAACGTTGTTTTTGTTAGTTTTTAGGCTCTTGTATTAACCGATCGATCTGCCAAATAAATAATAAGGCCACCGTGCAACACATAAAGGAATTGTATGTGTCATTGTATGGGCCTTGGACATTATATTTGCCACTATACAAACTATGCAACACGCTCAGGCCACCGATCAATAGCCGATCGGTCGTGCAAGGCGCGGCGGGCCCTACAAAAATGAGGATACCTTTTTTGGGGATATTTTGCCCTATTTTCATATTTCCTTCCTCCTGAGTCACTAATAGAGATTTGAATTCTCACGAACATAGTTATTATAATTTCGGTTCAGATCTTAGAATCTTATGATTCTATGATCCTACAATCATTCATCAATTTGTATCATAAGTAAAATCTTAATTTTATAGAACCTTACGATCCATTGATATTAAACAAAATTAACAGATAGAATCATAGTACAGTTTTACAATTACCAATCCTATTTCAATCCTACCAACGCATGCATAAATAGTTGGCAAGTCAAAAATTCAAGTAGATAGTGTAAAAGAAAGTTAAATCAAATCGCATTTATGTTATATGTGATAATATATTATCATATTTAATTATATTTTTCCACATACCATTGTAAATTGAGGTATTATACATATCTTTTAGGAATTATGAAACTAATTTTAATACGAAAAATAATCTTACTATATATTAGTACGATCTTAGGATATTCGATTTGATCCTACGATTTCAATTCTCTAGGCGCCTAACAATTCTAAGTAGAATCATGATTCTAACAATCTTGCTCATTGTTAAGTTCCGCTTCTCAAATTGATATCAGTGTATATCAGATTTGAGTCCAGTTCCTCACAAATTGATATCAGAGCATATCAAATTTGTCCAGATCTCTACAAATTGGTATCAGAGCCCTGTTTGTTCAATTTGGTGCTATGACGTCCGCAGTAAAATCTGAAGTTGACAATTTCGGTGGTCAAGGGATTTTCAGTTTATGGCAAGTTCACGTTAAGGGCCTCTTGACTTAGAATGGCTTGATGAAAGCCTTGGATGGAAAAGAGAAGAAACCAGAGAGTTTATTAGAAGGACAATGGGAGAAGTTAGACGACAGTTATTCACCTTTCGTATGTCAGAAGGTACGTCTCTTAAGAACCATATTAATGAATTTAACTCTATTATTCAAGAGTTAAAAGAATTGGATGGTGCCCCTAAGGATGAAAATCAAGCCAAGTTATTGTTATGTTCACTCTCAACCTCTTATAAAGGCTTCGTTGAAAGCATGATTTATGGTGGTAGAAAAACCATATCTATTGATGAGGTTAAGAAAAACTTGCTGAGTAAACAAAGAGTTGATAAGGAACTGCCAGATTCTGTAACTGATTCAGGAAGTGGTTTGTTTGTGAGAGGTAGAACTGAGATTAGAGAGTTTGATGGTGGTGGAAACAGGTCTAGGTCACAAAGTCTAGACATAAAAACCTATCGTGTAATTATTGTCATAAGAAAGAGCACATAAAGAAGTACTGTTATAAGCTTAAGGGCAAACAAACGGAAGATAACATGAAAGACCAGAAAAGACCCGCAGAAACTAGTATAGTTGAAGATGAGTTTGATGATGGTGTTCTATTAGTGACCGAATCTTAGTCCATATCTAAAGATAATTAGATACTGGATTTGGGTTGTTCTTATCATGTTTGTCTCAATAGAGACTGGTTCGCCACATATAAGTCAATTCAGGGTGGAACCATTCTTATAGGTAACGATGCAGTATGCAAAGTTTTTGATATAGGAACAATCCGAGTTAAGATGTTTGATGGCACTGTTAGAACTTTGAGTGATGTTCGTCATGTTCCAGATTTGAAAAAGAATCCCATCTCTTTAGGCATTCTTGATTCTCATGGGTACAAATACACAGCTCAAGGTGGAGTTTTGAAGGTTAGTAAGGGTGCTCTGATTGTTATGAAAGGCAGAAGGATAGGAACTCTGTATGAACTTATTGGTTCCACAGTTACAAGATCAGTGGCTATTTCTACAACATCTATGTCAGAGTCAGATGAAAATTGCGTTTATGGGAAGCAGAAAAGAGTTAGCTTCAATCAAGCAGCACATAAGACTAAGGGATTTCGCTTATGGGATTCTAATTCTCATTAATTCCTGACGAGTAGAGATGTCATGTTTGATGAATCATTGTTATTGCATCCACAGCAGACGTCATCAGTGAGTTGTGGCTCAGGTCAGGTGTAGAGGTCAGAGGTAGTTCAGCTACAGTTAAGTAACACAGTTCAGCATCAGATAGCTTCCAAAAATAGCATTCAATCATCTCCAGTACAGATTTCTAAAAGAAATAAAGAGGCTAAAACTGTTCAGCAGGTGGAGCAGTATTCAGTTGCTAATGGAAGACAGAAGAGACATGCTAAACCGCCACAGAGGTATGGTTATGAAAAAATGACAGCTTGTACTCTTACAGTCGTGTCTAGAGCTAATTCAAAAAAGAAGAAGACTGGCTTTGCTGATAACCTCATTGATATGTTCACTAACAGAACAAACTTGAACTATTAACTAAAATTGATTTGATCCCCCAATTTTAAAAATTTTATCAAAAACATTCAAAGTAAATAAAAGAATTCAAAGAAAAATCGCTTTGAATACTATAAGATTTTTTTTTTTTTTTTTTTTTTATCAGAGAGCATTTGATATTTGACGTTTGGGTTTTGAGGGACGAGAAATATGTAAAAAAGTAGGGTTGCATTAAAAAATTCTAAGACAAACAGGTTGTCAATTTGGAAAAATTAATTGTGAGAAAAGCAATTTAAAAAATAATAAATTTACACCATGAGACTACCCAACAAACATGTCCTAAGATCATGAATTAGGCAAACAACGTGTGACGGTTTGACAATGACATAGATTTCGCTCGACAAGGTATCTTCTAAGTTTCACCAAAGAAAAGACTTCTTTGAAAAATGAGCTCTCCAATTGGTATAAATTGAGTATAACAAATAACAAAATACATTATAATATAGTTAGCTAGTTAAAATAACTATTAATCATAATAATACCAACATCTTGAATTGGTTCATACCGAATTACCATAGTTATTCGGTATTAGTGTTGGGAAAATAACCTCGATGGGTAATCAAATTAGTTCAAACTCAAGGCAAACAAAAACAAACTCGAGATAGGAAAATCAAACCATGAACAATTAACTCATTGCTTACGGACAGAAAGATCTTGAGTTGAGTCAACTTGATCTCGAGCACTAACCATAGAAGATGAAACATATTAAGATTCATTATATTTTTTATATATTATGCGTTTTATAGTTATTAGAGTCGTTCATCCCAGCATTAGTATTATTTATTGGTAAAAAAAGCAACATACCCAGTGCCCTAAGGGCTCCCGCCTAAGCAACGTCTGGGGGGGGATATGCGCAGCCTTCCCCCTTCAGGGTATTACCCCTAAAAAGGGGTTGTTTTCGAGTGCCCTCAACGTGAGGATGAGGACTTTCCAAAAAGTCACCCATTCTTGTACTGCTCTTGTCCAAGTACGCGTAACTTCGGAGCTCTAATGGCACTACTACATAATAGGGCTACGGCAACGGTTCAATACTGTTAATGTAGACTGAAAACCATTGTTTTAGGTCTACGGCAACGGTTTTTGAACCATTTAATAAGCCGCCGTTGTTGTAGACTATGGCAACGGTTTTCAGGACAATAGCAACGGATTATGAACCGTTACAGTATAGCTATCAATAGCAACGGTTTTTTGACTTACATATGACAACGGTTATATTTATTTAAGGCAACCGTTTTTTTTTTTTTAATAGAAATGCCTATAGCAACGGTTTTTTTTTATGAAATAACATCAGTTTTTAGGTACTTGTTATAGCGGTTTTTTCTATAATGGCAACAATTGTTATGGTGAGTTATGTTTATTGCAATAGTTTTCTCATAAACTATGGCGATTGTGGATACCTTTTACAACAGTTTTTTCACCTATGGCAACGGTTTTTTTTACTATTAAATACAACAATTTGGGAAATCTATTACAACGATTTTGTCCTCTATAGCAACGGTTTCTATGCAAATAGCTAACGATTTGGGAAACCTATTGCAATAGTTTATTACCTGTAAGAACGGTTTGATATACGTTTATAATCCTGCATTGCAATAAAATTTATGGTACAGTACACCTGTTTCAAACAACAAATATGGCAAGCTTGATTTTCCAAATACGAAATATCCAACTTCATTCATTGACAACAAAATTACTACGTACCAATTGTCAACAAAATAACATCCATCAAGTCCAACATAAAGCCAAACACACTCCATTGTTACTTACAAAATAGCCTGACACAAAATATGACAACCTAACAAAGTACAAAATAGCCTAACATACTCCATTGTTACTTACAAAAGTAACGACCTAATTTTTGATGTTAACTATACAATAGTCAGAAAACATCACCTTCATCATCATCATCATCATCTACCTACCATGAAAAAACATTAAATCAAAAGCACAAAGTTAATAGAAACATTTAGTAAATGACACATTCCGTCTTTACATTGACAACAAGATAATATTCACCAATAAAGTCCAACACAAAACCCAATTTAAAAAATACTATTATCCACCAAGGCAAAATATAACATCATACAAAATTCAATTGTCATTGGCAAATGTATGCTCCGCATAAAATATGGGGGCCCCAAGTGTTTACCACCAACCCTACAATATTTTGTCACCTCAATTGCTAATGCAACTGCCATCACTGACACTTCATTGACCAAAAACTGCTACTACCAAGCCTAACTCCCCTCCCTTCATATTAATGCCTAAGAATACCATGAGACCTTCAACGCATTCAATAAAAAGAAAACCAAACACAAAAGGTAGTTCAAAATATAACAAATGTATACAAAGTTAACTGTTATGATTCAAGTTCAATTTGAATCATATACTAACAATGATTTAAGACAAGTACATTGCATTAGGACAATACTCCCACCCGACTTGACCTTACATGATCTTATTAGCCATATACTACTAGATTACCCCTTGCGACTCATTACGATCATAACAATACTCCCCCCTTTAAATATTCTTGACCTTACAATGATTTTGCGCATACAATTCAGCTCAAATATGATTCAGCTTAATAGAATTCACTTCAGCTGATCTGATTGCAAATACAACCCCAAATAATCAACAAATCATAAGCACAAGTGCACTGAACCTGGATAATGAACAAATGTTCACAAAATCGAGCTGAAGTGAGGTTTCTACTGCTTAATTTGAATTGCAGCAGCAAGCTTATGCTTCAATCTTGAAATCTAAGCACAATATCTTATTGTAGCTCAAACTTGAAAAAAAAAATTTAACACGACCTCAACTAAATTTTGCTCAACAAAACCTTGAGCTAAATTTGATCATCCTCTGAAATAAATTCAGCTTGTACTTATCAGAATTTAGTCTTCACTTGATTTAAATCTGGTTCAAACTAATGAACACTGAATTTTGAAGATTTAAGCTCCTAATCGCAACTCTGATGTCTATACAACACAATCTGAATAATGTAGCTCAGAATCTTGATCAATTGCAACCTAAGATAGAAGTATCATAGCAGAGACACACACAATAACAACAGCCTTGGACTGAATTTCAGCTCACACCAGAACGACCTTGATATTTCAAATCAAATGCAATTCTTCAAGTCTAAATGAATTTCAATTTTTTTTTTTTTTTTTTTTTTTTTTTTGTTTCAATGTAGTTTTCATATATGTTCTTGATCAATACTCAAGAACTTGATATCAATTAACTAGATTTGGAAGCAAATAAAGGCTTTGATACCTATTTTTATGATTCAAGTTTAATTTGAATCATAACCTAGGGTTTGGATAAGGATTTACACTTAGAAAGTAAAAACAAGATAAGTACTTGGAGAACTAGATGAGAGATAGAAGAATTCAAGAAGAATTAGGGATGAGTTATTGTATCATCAAAAATTTCACAAAATCTCAAGCCACATGACCCTAAGAGGGGGAGAACAAAAACATAAATTGAATAAGCACACCTGATTCTGTCGAGAACTTTTGGCACCAGATGAAGAAGCACCATTTGATTAGGAGCACTACCAGCATCGCCAAGTGACTCAACTAATCCTTGTAGCACTTCAGGTCCAAGATTACTTAAGCCTGGGACAATGGCTCCAAGCTTTGATATAAGTTCCTTCAAAACTTCTTTTGTAACATCAGCTTTGAATTCTGCTATCATAGCATCCATAACATTAGATGGAACTTGTATGTCACCCATTTTTGCCTTTCCTTTCACATCCTTCAGACAAACACCCCTCCCATAAAAATGCAGTCGACCAGGATGTTCATCAGGCATAACTTTAGCGAAGGCGTCCCTATTCTTGGCGTTTGCACCATCCTCCGCATTAATCTTGTCTTGTTGTGACTGAACTTCTCCCTACATAAGTGCACAAATCAATGAAGAGTCAAACAAAGTAAGATATCAGTCGTTAACTTATTAATAAATCAACTTACAATTTTAGTGATGGTGCTCCCTCCATCGTCTATGTATACTTTACCGGGTCTTCTTTTGCGCATCAGGACAAACATTTCTGCTCATGAAGAAGGTTGCTTAGCTGGATGAACTTGTTGCTACAAGTGACACCAAAGAAGTGTTAGTAAAATCTTAGTCTTTTGTAATTCTAAGAGTGGCCAAAGATGGATATAACACTTAGAGAGCTCTTTTACCAATCCATAACTTATACGTGCGAAGCTTTTTCTCCCAGCCGTGTGCCTATATTTCTGACTAAGTGAATTACAGGTGTTGATTGCAGCTACATTCTATAAAACACATATGAGAAAGCATGTCATAAATACAATTACAATAAATATATAGTGAAAATATATTCTTTTAATCTATTATAAATACCTGAGCTGCCTGGGTATTCCATCGCCTAAAGAGAGCTCTCATTTGATAATCAGGGACAACTCCTCGAGGGCGGTTAGCACACCTAGTTGCATCGTCCTCATACTTGTCAAAATGATCTTGCTTCGGGTCATGTTTGTAAGACCTCCATGCAAAATTAACTGAGTGTAACACCCACTTGCGACCCTGTGGTGGAATCTCATATTTTTTCTGCAAAATTAATATGGTGTGTCAAGACAAGTATTAGTAAATTAAGACAGTAAACAATTAAAAATTGTACCTCTACATAGTCTAATATAGGTTGCTTGGGTACTTTACTCCAATGGGTATGATTCAACGGGCAAATACTAGGATCTCGGCCCAACGTTCTCAAGAAGCTACTAAATTCATCAGCAATTTTATCCGATTGACCGACAGCTTGGTTATATCCATTCACAAATGTGGGAACTCTATCCACTGAAGATCGAGCATGAACATGTTTCATTTTAATAGGCCCTCTATACTTCTTGATATGAGATGAGGGATCTACATATATAGACAAAAAATATTATTGAACAAGGCATGTCACAATTTGGTTAATCTACAATATTTTGAGTTAATCAAAAGATGCACCTTTACTATTTTGAGGATTGCCTTCACTACCCTCAAAAGATAAATTTCGTTGGTTCTGCTTGGATCTTTGGTCTCGTCTTTTAGAAGCTTAACTTAGCTAATTTTCAAGATCTCGGGATCTTTTACTTCTATGAGATCTTTGTTCTAGATGTGGAGAGGCTTGGCTTGGTTGAGTTTCAGCTTCATGTGATCTCTGACTCTGATGAGTTCCTTTTGATTTTCTTTCAGACACTTGGCGTTGGGAACTTTTGCTAGCTTGAGCTTCAGTAAAGAGATTCCACCTCACTGTTGATTGAAGCTCTTGTGCTTTAAGATTTGTTTCTTCATTTTTACAACTAAAATCATCATTTCCATGACCATAAAAATCATTTTTGGAATTAAAATCATCATTTTCAGCATTGTGTTCTTCATTTTCAACAGCAAAATCATCCTCAACTTCGACCATTTCTAAAGCTTTAAGTTGTTCATTTCTTTGTTGTCTCATTAATCTTTGTTCTTGTTGCTTTTTTCTTAGTAGTGTGGCTATAGTTCTAGCAAATATGGCTTCTCGTTTCTGATTCACCTTTTGCGTCTGTTTCTTTCCCCATTAAGTGTCATTTTTTCCTGTCATTATTTCGAACCTGAAAATTCAAGTATAATGCATCAAAAATGTTAGAATTTTGACTTGCAAATTTATGTGAAGCATGAGGAGAAAGAGAAGATGACATCAAATAAAATCAAAATTAGAACTTTCAAAAATTTCAATTTACAAACAAATATTGAAAATGCAATTAACACACCAATCAGAGTAGATGGAAGCATTAAACATAGTCCCAATAAGTGTCATCATAATCTAATTCATAATCAGAGTCACTATAATCTGAGCCGTCATAATCTAAGTCATCTTCTTCCGCTTCCTCGACTTTCCTACCTTCATGGTGTCCGTTGTCTAAAATATTGGATGTTATCTCAATGATGGTTGTAGGTGTGTCATTTCTAGCCCAACTAACATCACGATCTCCAATTGTTACAAGATTAAAATCGTCTAAATCACATCCAAGAGTATCGTCCAACGTATGAATATTTGTGTTCGCTTCTTGCTCCATATCGGTTTCTCTAGAAACCCCTCTAATAACATACTGGACACCTTCTTCAATCGAGTCCTCCACGTAGTAAACTTGATTTACATGAGATGCAAGAACAAAAGGCTCATCTCTACACCGCAACCTCTTAGAATTGCACGAATATGCCTGTATTCAACATTTTTTCTATGAAACCAATCACACCTAAATAATACAACGCTAAATTGAGCGTAACAATCAATTTCAATGATCTCTTGTATTGTTCCATAATAGGTCACACTATCATCAATAAGATTACAATCTTTAGAGCTTGCAAAACTTGAGGTCAAAGCAGTGAGACTGACTCCACTATTTTGTTTTTTACGTCTTTCATCATGCCCTACAATGTGGAACCTATACCCGTTGATAAAATATCCTGTATATGCCTTTGCTATCGGATTCGGACCCTTAGCTAGCCAACGGATATAGTTTGGCACCACATCAACATTTATCTTATCTTTAAACCATGCTTCAAATTCCTTTCTGTGACTTTGAGTTTGATTCCATTTTGTGTTTTTGCCTCTACCCCTCTTGGAGTAACTCTTTAACAAGTTCTTGTGCTCGCTGGTAAAAAAAAAAAAGGGATAATTTATATCATTTTAGCGTAATATTACAACAGTTCTATACAAAAATATTAAAATTGGTGTTATATAACATTACCTAATGTACTGCTCTACTATGTCATTGCCGGAGTTGAACAGAGCACAGTTATGTGCCGTGCTTTCAATGCGAGCTTCTAAAACAACCGCTTTACCTTTACGTTTTTTCTGTCCTCCTACAGGATAGCCTATCATTGGAAAAAGGGGCACTGAACTTCTATCAACACTTTCTCTCTCATCTGATTTCTTCTTAAATGTTATCTTCATGTATCTTTTGCAAAAATTCAAGCACTCCTCTGCCAAGTAACCCTCTGCAATAAAGCCTTCTAGTCGATTCCTATTACGCACATATGACTTCAATTTACAAAGTTTTCTCTCCACACCAAACATATATCGACAAAAAAATAGGTCTACCAAGTCTTAATTCATCCACCAAATGAATGGGTAAATGCACGATTATATCAAAGAATGCTGGCAAACAAAATATTTAAAGTTGACACAATATCTCTTTGATCTCATTTTGCAAATGATCAAGCTCTTCGGGCTTCACAACTTTACTACATATACCTCTAAAGAAAGCAGCCAATCTAATCAATGCAACTGCAACAAGCTTATGTAATGACTTTCTAACTGCTACAAGGAGCAAGTCTTGCAAGATGACATGAGCATCATGACTTTTGTAACCTATAATCTTCCTCTCATCAATATGTACACATTGCCTGGTATCTTATGCGTAACCATAAGGCAACTTCGCATATTTCAAAACATGACAGAAATTATCTTTCTCCTCTTTGTTCATTGAGAAGCAAGTTGGATTGAACTTAGCACGTCGACCATCTAAACTTATCTTCGGATGCAAGTCACTTTTTATCCCCATCTCTTTAAGGTCCAAACGAGCCTTAAGATGATCCTTTGTCTGACCTGGAATATGTAACAAGGTGCCAAGTATACTGTCGCATATATTTTTCTCAATGTGCATCACATCCAAGTTATGATGAAGGGAATTATGTTTACAATAAGGCAAATCAAAGAAAATTGATCTTTTCTTCCAAGGGCTAGGCATAATCGGTTGTTGTTGCTCTTTTACTTCTTCTTTTTCTGCTGCTTATTACTATTTCTATGATTTTTCTTCTCTACTCTGTTCTTTTTTTCCAAATACATGATCCAATGAAGACATCAACAACAACATCAGCATACTCATTGCCTCAATGGCTCCCACTTGCACAGGGTCTGGGGATCCAATGGAGACATCTCTTCCAAAATTTCACTTCCTTTCAATGCACTAGGAGCAACCGCGTGCTCTGTTTTTCCATTAAAAGAAGTTGTATTCCAACTCCAAGGATGGTTATGGTCCAAAAATTTCCTATGCCCTTGAAAGCACACCTTTCCGCTATGAGGCAACCATTTGGAAGATGTCTGATAATTGCAACAAGGGCATGCCAAGTACCCCTTTGTGGACCATCCCGACAACATTGCATATGCCGGAAAGTCATTGATCATCCACATTAGAGCTGCACGCATATGAAAGGATTGTTTTCCAAAAGCATCATACGTCTCCAAGCCAACTTCCCATAAATCTTTCATTTCTTCAATTAATGGTTGCAAGTATATATCAATATCATTTCCAGGAGATTTTGGACCTTGAATCAACAATGAGAGCATGAAAAATTCGTCATTCATGCACATCCAAGAGGGCAAATTATAGTTCATGAGCAACACAGGCCATGTGCTATGCTTAATGCTCATGGTCCGATATGGATTAAATCCATCACTAGCTAACCCCAACCTGACATTTCAAGGATCACGTGCAAAGTTTGGATGCAATTCATCAAAGTCTTTACATGCTTGGCCATCAGCTGAATGCCTCAAGATCCCATCCTTAAGGCGGTCAGTGTGATGCCATCTCATGGACTTGGCTATTTCGGAACATAGAAATAACCTTTGAAGCCTAGGTTTCAATGGAAAGCGCCACAACACCTTTACAGGAATCTTACAAGGTTCTACAGGATTTTTATGGTATTTCCCAACATACTTTTCATCCACTTTCCACCTAGAAGAACCACAAACGTGACATGATATTGCCTCTTCATACTCCTTCCAATACAACACACAATCATTTGGGCATGCATGTATCTTTTTGTAATCAAGACCCAAATCCCTAACTGTGTTTCTAGCATCATTAAAGGATTTAGGAAAATTCGCATTCGGAACCAATTCCTTCAAAAAATCCAAAAGGCCATCAAGAGCTGCGTTACTCAATCCATGTTGGCACTTAAAAAGGAACAACCTAATGGTACAGGAAAGTTTGGAAAAATTTTCACATCCGGGATATAATTTGACCTTATCCTCTTCGAATAATTTGTAAAACTTCTTAGCATCCTCAGTCATCCCTTCTATGATTCCTTGATCCCAATCATAATAACCAGCTATATGGACAAATGTATCACGTAATAATCCATCAACATCATCTAACTCATTGACCCTATTTTTGGACGAAGAAGTATCCCCATGGAAATGTTGATCATAATTTGCTACAAAACCATTGGCAATCAAGTGATCAAAGACCTCATTTCTTGTTCCCCAAAATCTAAAAACACACTTATTACATGGACAGTGAAGTTGCCTCTGTTTTCCTTTTCCTTGACCTTTAGAGGCAAACTCATTAGTCAAAAATTCATTCAGCTACATGTTAAATTCATCTATCCATCTAGGGAGATACATCCAACTATTAGCTGAGGCATCCATACGAGAAGCTATACTATGCAAGAGGACAAGGAAGCATTGGGATAGAGTATTAATACTTATTACTAACAACAAACAATTTTTGTATACAAGAATGCAATAGAGTACAATGTAAAAACATGAATTTTAGAGGGGATGACAAGAAGAAGATGAGGGTCAACCTAGTACCAAATGCGAGAAAGGGCAATCAAACCTAAATTAATGAAACTCATGTCCATTTTAAAAATCAAAAGCAATGAACATAAAGAGAGCTACAATAATCATATATTAATATATAAATACACGAAAACAAACATAAAAAGTATTCATCCATATGTTAAAGAGATGAACTTCTCATGTAGTCGTAAATCATTTGTCTAATTCAACCAGAACAAGGAACTTGAAATTAATACTGCAGGATCTGAATTTCAGCTTAAGATCTTGATCAATTACAATCTTGTTCTACATAAAAATCAGCAAATAATTTGCAGCAGCAAGTTCTATTAACAATTCTAATTCAACCGATCATGTATTTACTGCATAATCAAGAGATTTATACTAGAAAATGATAGATTGAGATGAGTAATCAAGAGAATTTTAAGAGAAGTTAGAGATTGATATGAATACAAAATATCTTTGGATATTATTCTCTCTCTCATCTAACTCTCTCTCTATTTCTCATCTTCCTTCACTTCACTTCGTTTCAGATGAGAATTTTGCAAAATCAGACCATAGGGTAGAGTCATTTGAATGAAGCACATGTGTATTCATCTAAGAACACTTACAATAGGCCTCCTGATCTAAGGGAAAAAGAGCAAGCTATTGGATTAACAGCAATGAATTCAGCAGTGCAGAAGTTTGGGCTCAAACATTTGCTCAGCAATGTCGTTCTTGGAGCCTAAGAGTGGAAGAACTCAGCTCAAAACATGTTTCCAAGTGGAGTATAAAGAGGGGAAGGCCCAATTTATAGAAGTTATGAGCAAGCAAGGGAAGTTTTTTGAACCCAAACACAAATCCAAGCTGAATGTTATGAGTTTTGGATCTAAAATTTAAAGGAACCAGATTCAAAAGTTGGGAGCTTATAGTAGTCACATTAGAAGTCAAGGGCATCTCCCAAGGATCCAAGCTAATGTTAGGCCTCCAGAATTCTTCGGGTTTTTATTCCAACAGCTCCTGAAAAAGGCTGGTTTTGATCAGAAGTTAAGAATGAGATTAAGGGCATTCCAAGCTAATCTATTTGAGCAAAAGATTAAGCCAATAAAATTGCGCAGCCCAGCTATGGGAATTGGAGTGTTTACAGCTGTTGTAGTGCTTAATTTATGTTGAAGAGCAGTGTCTTGTTCTCAAACAAGTGAATTATGTTGGGATAAGTACAACGAGAAGAACCAGTGCTGGAAGATTAAGCATGGACAAGAGAACAATAGGGAAACAACCCACGTTTAAGAGAAATAACCAAGCTGAGAGTTGGCAAATTTAGTTGCAAAAGTTGGTGACAGACATAGCCATCCAGCATTACAACCAGAGTATTATTTGGAAGATCAGTTTGGAAGGGTGTGGTTTTGGAAAGTAATACTTTTGAATGCTAAGTTTCTCATTTTGAAAGATCTGGAGGCAGTTATGCTTTCTGCAGAGAAGCTTTTCTGCAATAAATCAACTAGTAACATCATGGAAGTGTTTGGAATCTTGAAATTCAGGATGTTGGCTGGAGTCTTTGGGGCATAGCTTTTGCGATTGAGGCTTACACTTTATTCTATCAGTAAAAATGCATCGGCTTTCATCAAGGATGTAATCGACGCCGGAGCGGGGCCGCTCATAGAAATCAGGCTGAATTATTTTCCTGAAATGACTAACCAAGAAGTAAGTGATGTTGGGGTTGCAAATTCAGTTTGGACTCTGATTAATTTAGATTACAAAGGAGCATTGCAATGTAAGCAGCTAAAAATTAGGATGCTTTCTATGGGAACAAGTGGGAGAGTCAAGTACCCCATGCTTGATTTCATGAAGTTATTGAAAAGATGGTACAAGTATTGGCCACCAAAGGAACCTCTAAGTAGAATAGAGATTTCAAGAAGATGTTGCTCTTTAGCTATTTCGACTGAGTATGGTACTGATAGAAAGGAAGCTACTTGTGATAAGTGGTTTCAAGGCTTTAAGAGCAAAATTGAGATAATTGATTTAGCTTATGTCGCAAAGTTGATGATGGAGAAGATTATGCAAGAGGGTGTGACATGTCAAGTTTCGACGAGACAACACGTCCTCCTCAAGAATCCTATGGACTTCATAATGGAACCTTATTTTTGGAACGTTATGTGCAAGTTGTTCGGTTCATTAATTGGCTGGATTATAAGTGGGATGGCCAAATTCAGTTTGGTCATGGGAGTTGGAATTTGGTTGATGCGGTACGATAGTGGAAGACCTTCCGAGGTATATCCTTCAAACAGCAAGGGGTCATTGACTGCAGCATTCCCGCAACAATAAAGGCTCTTCTCTCTTCTCTCTTCCATTCTTGAGGACAAGAATGTTCACAAGGGGAGAGAAATGTTATGATCGGTGGTAGTAGCCATTAGAAGCTTTTGAGTTAGTGTGTTGGAGGGAGTGTTGGTAAAGGGGTTGCTTCGGTTAAGTCGTGTTTGGCAGGTGTTTCATTGAGTCGGTTCTCCTAGTGAATCTCAATTCATTGTATCTAGTTAGTTATAAATAACTTGATCATAGCTTGTAATTAATCATCTATCAAATACAAATATCTCTTTTGCAATCTTTCTCTCTCTCATCTAACTCTCTCTCTATTTCTCATCTCTTTTCACTTCTCTTCTCATCTAAACTCTCTTCTTCCTATCCTAACCTAGGTTACGATCCAAGCTTAGGCTTGAATCATAACACATTGATGCTAACAATTCCATGGTCAATGCAAACCGGGAACATGAGTTGCAATGTTATTTATGCCCATTTTAAGGCAAACTCAAATAAACTCAAGGCAAACTCAAATGAACTTAAGCCGCAACACACAAAAATGGAGAAGTTATTTATGCCAATTTTAAGTTATTTACCATGAAAATATGCACGAAAATAAATTAAGGCGAACTTAAATCAACTTAAACAGCAACACAAGAAAATTACAAAGCTATTCATGTCAATTTTAGGTTATTTACTATGAAAATACACACAAAATCAAATTAGGACAAACTCAAATGATCTTAAGCTGCAACACAAAAAAATGAAGAAGTCATTTATGCCAATTTTAAGTTATTTACTATGAAAATATGCATGAAAATAAACTAAGGAGAACTCAAATGAACTTAAACCGCAACACAAGAAAATTACAAAGATATTCATGTCAATTTTAGGTTATTTACCATAAAAATACAAACAAAATCAAATTAGGGCAAACTCAAATGAACTTAAGCCACAACACACAAAAACGGAGAAGCTATTTATGTTTATTTTAAGTTATTTACCATGAAAATATACACGAAATCAAATTAAGGCCAACTCAAATGAACTTAAACCGCAACACATGAAAATTACAAAGTTATCCATGTCAATTTTAAGTTGTTTACCATGAAGATACACACAAAATCAAAATAGGACAAACTCAAATGAACTTAAGCTGCAACACACAACAATGGAGAAGCTATTTATGTCCATTTTAAGTTATTTACCACGAAAATATGCATGAAACTGCAACACACGAAAATTACAAAGCTATTCATGTCAATTTTAGGTTATTTACCATGAAAATACACACAAAATCAAATTAGGGAAAACTCAAATGAACTTAAGCCACAGCACACAAAAATGATAAACTATTTATGTCAATTTTAAGTGATTTGCCATGAAAATATGCATGAAATTGGATTAGGGCAAACTCAAACGAACTTGAACCGCAACACTTGAAAATGAAGAAGATATTGTGTCATTTACCTTAAAAATGGAGAACGAAGAAGTGAGTGCAACAAAAACGAGGCACAGCAATGAGAAGGAGTAGAGCGACGATGTTGAGCACCGCGAGCGAATAGGCGGGGGTGAAAATGAAACGCATTGAGGAAGTTTGGTTATTCCTTTTTCTTTTAACATTTGCTTTTGATTTTTTTTTTAATTAAAAATTATGGTGGGAAAATTTTGTCAATTTGGTGGCGTATTACTAAAATTTCATATCCCCTGTACTGATCCTTTGCAATGTAATAAATCTCATAACTAACGATGAATATTGTCTTAAATAATTATCAAATCGAGTTAACCATTAGGTACCGAACGAGTCGAGTGTTAAACCACTCGACTCATACTCATTTATTAGTTACATACGTATTATTTTGTACCCAATCGAACTTCAATTAGGGTATAGACTGAGGATGTAATAGTGCAAATAGAAAAGATTACCAAAAACATTTTACAAACAAATTTTTAAAAAAAGAGCATCTAACTTTTAGAAAATTTTAACATTGGCACCATGACATTATATAATGATTATAAATTGTTGCAATAAGTGTCATTTAAAAAACCGCTGCAATAAATTGTTGTCGTATGTAATTATACTCAACGGTTACATTTTTGTTACAAAAACTGTTACCGTAGACATAATTATGCAACGGTTTTAGAACCATTGCAAAGCCATTGCATAAATTTAGATTTTGCAACGGTTTTAGAACCATTGCAAAACAGCCATTGACATAGGCCTGTTTTGTAGTAGCGTGGGATCCAGAGACGGCATATTGGTACCCTCTTTGGTAATTTATCTAAATTCTAGGATGGAGGGCATTGGACCACATGAGCAATTCTACTCGATTGATGGAGGATGTGTGTCTTGATGTGCATGTTAAACCCAATCTCTCATCTAGGGAATGTTTTTCTTGCCTCCGAGTTGACTCTAAATGATGCTCTAGAAGTTAATGGTTTCCATTGTAACTTAATGTATATGATAGAAATTACTCGAGATAGAAATTATGCACTGTCCTTTTTCCTTGATTTTTGTGTGATACATGACCTACAATACTTGAGGATGTTGATTGAAGTGGGTAGGTGATGTGTCTCATATTTCATTTGTTTATATCCATTTTCTTTTATATTTTCAGCTATTATATACGCGTTATGGCATCATCTAGATGTACTTGGAAAGGGGTGAAGAATGAGGGAAAATAGATAAATTTGAAGAGTACATTGTTCAACCCAATCACTTGTGATAAAATGACCAATTAAGTCAAAATTCGGCCAATAAATGTCTACCCTGGGTGCACGGATCAGTCAGCCATGCATTTTTCCAATCGATCAAGCTTAAAATGAGCGGAAGAAGAGTATCCATGACTTAGTAATATCTAATGCCACTAATGATACCACTGAGATCACATAGATCTCTTCAAGAGCTTTGATTTGATATATCATTTGGCTCGTGATTTCTACGGATTAAAAGTTACACGCGTTTGTAAATCAACTGCACGTGTTGCTGAAAAAAAACAAGGCGTGTCTCTCGGGCACACTACCACTATATAAAGGGAGGGGGAGACATAATCATTCCCACTTTTTTCACTCCGTTCACTTCTCCTCCCTCGTCGAGCTACCAAGAAAGACCTAATTGAAGGCCGAAGTGCAAGTGGTCGGAGTACAAGGAAATCGAAGCAAGAATCTAGTCAACACCGATCAAAGAAATTCATTAATCCATGAGTTTTCTTTCCCTTTTCTCTTTAAAATAGTGATTGGTAAAACTCTCATGGAAGAATAAACTTATAATTTAGGGGATGAATGATGGGTAGTCATCTAGATCCCAAATTTATATTTCTTTTCGATAATAACTTTTATTATACTACTTCCATACCTATGTGGGGAGTTTTATATTTTGAGATTGGTTTTCTTATTATGTGCTTGTAACCTTGCTTTTATATCTAATTTTATTAGCCTATTGTCTGATGCTTGTAGCCTAGATTGTATTATAACAAGTCTTTCAAGAGTAGTCAAGGTTAAGGTTGTACCCAACTCTAAACATAAACTTTATACAAATTAATACTAAATTAGGAGTGACAGAGGAATCTATTAGTACTATTGAGATAATCCATGCTACACCTAGAGTGATAAGATAGTTTATGCCCTTAGAGTAGTTTATTACCCTAAGCCCTGACTTAAGTATTAATCCATATTTAACATGAAATTAGGTGTGATAAAAAAATATAGTAGTGCTATTGAGATAATCCACGCTACACCTAAAGTCATAAGATGAGTTATGCCCTTATGCTACTTTATTATCCTAAACTCTAATATAATGTTAATCTAAGTTTAAAGCCTGTAGCCTAAATCTTAAAGTCATTTCTTTGATACAATATAATGACGGGATTCAATTTAGGCTAAGTAAATTCATACTGCAAACTAACTTTGACCAAATGACAAATTAATTTACTTTTCAATTTTGTTAATTTAGTTAACCTCCTACATTTCAAACAAAAACCCAATTTTAGCTACGCGGTGATTATTGAATTTAACATTATACCAATTCCCTGTAGACACAACACCCGTTTACTCTCCACAAATATGACTTACGATTACACAGTTTTACACACTCATTAAAACCACATCAGTAGAGATTTAGATGGATTATATTATTTTAGCTTCGAATAGAGACTCTTCTAGCACTCACGTTATCTAGTCTTGAAGATGCAGTTCTTTGGCATTGGCGGTTGGTGCATGCTCCTTTTCAACATCTTTCCTGCATTCCTAGTTCGACTTTCTGAGCCAGTTAGAACATATTTGTGATTCTTGTCGTCGGAAAAAGCAAGCCCGCTTACCTTTTCCACTAAGTTAATAAAGTTGAAGTACTTTTTAATTTAATTCATTATGATGTTTAGGGACCTTCTCGTAGGGTTCATTTACCAGGCACTAAAGTACCGGATCCCATTAGAACTCCAAAATTAAGCGTGCTTGGGTGAGAGTAGTACCAGGATGGTTGACCTCCAAGGAAGTCCTCGTGTTTCCAACCCTATAAGGTTGGGGGTCTTCGGAAACAGCCTCTCTGTAAGGTTACACCTTGAATTGGTAAGGCTGCATACATCCACCCCTCCCGGACCCCGCTTATGCGGGAGCCCTTGAGGCACTGAGTCTATTGTTGTTGTTATTGTTGTTGTTTGGGGACCTTATCATACATCTTCATAATTTGGAGACATTATTTTCCAATAATGGTTGATGATTACTATCATTGCACATAGGTATATTTGATGAAACATAGATCCCAGGCCCCATATATTGCTAATTTGGTTTAGTAATAGGGTTAAGACTTGGATCAGAGAGCTGGTCAAACACATTCATAGTGATAATGGACATGAATTTTGTCATGGTCCATTGATCGACTATTATCATTGTCATAAGATACAATATCAGACTTCTTGCACATGTATGCCTCAACAAGATGAAGTTATTTACTAAAATAGAATCGCTAGACTTCGAGATGCTCGGGGATCATGGATTGAGAACAAGGATGCAATCAAAGGCTTGATACTCAATGATTTCAAAGTTATGTACCATGCTAAGGATGCCATGTTTGGTCTCTGTTGGCATGAATGAGGCTCTTGAAAGGGTAGTCAACTTGGAGGAAATTACTCAAACGGTCGATTAATTAGGAAGTCTTAAAGTGTCTGGCCTTGATGGATACCCAAATATATTTTATGAGGATTTTTGGAACGTTATCTCTGATGATGTCTGCGAGGTCGTCCATTCATTTTTTGAGGCAGGCGTTTTACCTAATGGGATGAACCAAAAATAAATAACCTTACATCTTAGTCAATTAAGTCATCTATGTAAGTTCGATACACGCTATTTTTCTTGAGGCTTTCTTCTTTGAAAACAGCCTCATACCTAGTGGCACATTCTGCCAGCTGCAGGAGAGTTACGAAGTTTGAACCTTCAAATATCTTCCTAAATGCAAGCTATTTAAGGCTAGCTTGGCATATTCAACCTTACGAAGAGCCACCGTGCACTTCAACCTGGCTTTCTTAAACCGGTTGATGTAATCCTCCACGGATTCACCAGGCTTTTGTCTCATTCTAGCCAAGTCTGACATAGAAGTTCCTAGTTCCATCCGTGGGAATGGGGCCCAGAATTTCCTTGCCATGTCATCCCAACAGTAGATGGAATTGTGTGGTAAACTACTATATCACTAAAAGGCAGTCCCTATCAAAAAACTAGGGAACAAACTATGTTTTAGGTATGGATTTTTGTTTCTTTACCCTACATTGGTAGTTAAACTTTGCCAAATGCTGGAGAGCAAGCATGCTTCCTTCTCCTGAGAAAAGGTGAACTTAGGAGTTCTGTATCCTTAAGGAAATGGGTAATCCCTATCAATATAGTCAAGGTATCATTTACTAGACAAGAGTTTGTTGACCCTCCTAAGGCCTGGCTCATACATCTACTCCATGAGGGCAGCCAGTTGGTCTTAGAGGGGTAGTTTTGGCACATGGTTATGCACCTACAATTGCCCCCTAAGTGGCTGAGGTTTCGAAGGGGATCAGCATGATACCCTTCAACTCCCATTACAATTAGATGTGGGAATGGCTGCTACCCCACATATGCAGGGTCATAAATCCCGTGATCATTCTGTCCATTTGTTTGATTGGCCACAAAGTATGTTCCAACAGATCCTTGAGTGTGTGGCATGCCTGAAGGTTAACCTACATTAACAAGCTGTTGGGTCATCCTTACTTTATCCATCCCCAAGGTTTGATCTTGAGGATGTGGATAGTTAACTCGGCCGCCAGTCGCATAAGTGGGAAGAGGTCTAGAAGGGCGGGCTTGTCCCCATGGTTGGGTACTTGTCCCTATGCACCTATACCAAGGCCTTAGGTAAGCCTCAAGCCAACCTCTTTAGTATGAGAAGGGTATGAACGGTTATGCCCCCCTATCCCAAGGACAAGAATTACTTGAACATTGGCATTAAGGTCCCTTGTAGCCAATGAATATCTCTGGTTCAAAGGAGTAGCAACTCCAACTGATGCATCATCACTTCTATGGCTAGAATCCAAGTGAGCATCACTTGGGTTAGCCACAGTTGGGTTTCTCATTCTGTCAGGGATTGCATCATGCACGTGAATCATTAGTATTCACGAGCTAAAAGGAACATCACACAGATATTCAATAGGGACTAAAAAAGGAGGAATAGGTCTGAGTTGCCTAATATCCTCTCTAACAGCTTGGAATAAGCCATTATGAGTCTCAGCTTGCCTGACTAAGCTAGGCTCAACTTCAACTATTGTCTGCCTTGCCACATTCTTAGCTATAAGGGTAATAGTAGGAGACAGGGTTGTGTTCATCTCAACCAAGACCCTATTAGTTTCTTAGTGAAACCTTTCATTCATTGAGGTCTCAACGTCATTGATTATAACTCTTATTGCGGCATAGTATTCATGCCAAGTTTTACGCTAGGCCCTACTTACGCGGAAGCCCTTGTGGCATTGGGATTATTGTTGTTATTGTTGTTGTATTGTAGCAAAGTTTTCACGCTAGGCTGCTAGAGTATGTTATATTTTAGCACATTATTTTTCATAGATATCTTTCATGGCTTGTTCAATCCTTTGATCAATGAGTTCCATGTGACGTTTGAACATGGCAAGAAACTCTTTCAAGAATAGCCATAAAGCCCAATGCACTCGTTTTCTAGCGTGTCTT
Source organism: Simmondsia chinensis (assembly GCA_018398585.1). Lineage (NCBI taxonomy): Eukaryota > Viridiplantae > Streptophyta > Magnoliopsida > Caryophyllales > Simmondsiaceae > Simmondsia > Simmondsia chinensis. The sequence continues at coordinate 29,148,624 of JAGTTD010000010.1, read as the reverse complement.
CATCGCCGCCGCTTTCATTGTTGCGGTTGTAACTTATTTCATCCCCTCGTGATGCAGGACTTTGTGCCATGGGATTCTGAAGAGGAGCTGATTAAGGCTAACTCTTCAGGCTACTCATGCTCAAGAGCACCGAAGTTTCTTATTCTGACTATTGGTGAATGGTTTGAAGCAATAGCTAAATACTCTACGATGGGATTAAAAACAATTATGTCTCCGATTAAGTCACTCACTGTGGTCGCCGAAAGGCATGTTTGCTTTATTTCTTTATTAAATGTGTGAATGTGGTCGCTATAAATACAAATTCAAATGTGGTCGCTATAAATACAAATTCAAACAAACGTGCAAATGGGACTGCGACTAGAGAGAGAACCTAAATTCCGGATCGCACGTCTTAGACCTCAACCACTCACCTTTCAAAGAAAAGGGATGGTGCTTTTGATGAATCTGACTTCAGTTTACAATTAATACGTGGATTCAACCTATGCTCCAATTAAGGAGACTTTTATACTTTTTGTTGTTTTTTCTGTATAGATAGTTGACAAGAAAATAAAAAGGATATGGACCTAACTCAAGTGGAAGTTACAGTGACGGACCAAGGCCCACAAACACCTTTCCTTATACACTTAAAATTCAAGAACTAGGGTGGAGACAAACTCAAGAGTTCAACAGTTCACTTATAAGCCGGAGTAAATCAAATCTTTAGGCCCTGCACCCTTGACTTATAATAACTTGAATGAGTTACAATCTGACAATATTAAGGTGGAGCAAACCGTATTTGGGTCACTAGAAGAGGACTAATGCAATCAAGGTCAAGCCTTGGCCGTCAAAGCCCTTAAACAATAACACAAACCTAAGTTCACTTGACTTATTAAGTAGTGATAATAGTGTTAAGACCAATACAATCAAGGTCAGGCCTTAACTGTCAAAGCCTTAAACTAAAGCCTCAATCTTGTCGATTTTAAGAACAGATTAAACAGAAAGTTTATACCTGAAACCCGAAGAACTATATCACTAATGGAACCAAGTACAATAAGATCCACGCTAAGCTAAGCTAAGCTAAGTTATGCTACTCCTAGGTAAAAGTACAAGTGTGCTGTAAAGAAACTTGAAGAAATTTGTATGAGTAGTGTTGGACACTTTACAACTATAATAGTGTCCCTTATTGATAGAAAAAGAAAATAACTGCTACATTCTAATTCCCTAGCATTTCCACTCCTAATCTGCCTTAAAGCTCTTTTCGCACGCTAAATGGGTAGTGAACTTACCCTCGATATGGTATGCTCGAGCGCTTTTCTGGAAGCTCCACGTCCAAATTTCTTGCTGGAGTTCTTCCTAGATGCCCCAAGTTCTATTGGATAGATTTGAGGCCTACATATCTGGAATTGCGCTCCAAGTAACTGTCTCGTGCTTTAGAACATGAGCTCGAGCTCCTTTTACCCTTTCAACCACCTCGAGTGACTGATACCCTTAGAAGGATTTTAACTCTTTCAACAACTGGGACAAGATGCCATTATCTTAACCACCAAGGGCCCTATATCCCTCGGGGATAACCTCGCGTAAGCACAAGACACTTTGCTCTTAAATGACATTGTCCCAACTCCTTCAAGTTTAAGGTGTAAACAATTGTCGATCTAGATATCTGTGAAGCCATTAGAGCATCGCTAAGGAGTGAGCTTGTTCTTTGTGAAAAAAAACCATGCTTTTATTACGCTTATCCCAAAGGTTGATAACCCTTAGAATGTTAATCTGTTCAGACCTATAAGTTTGTGTAAAGTGCTCTATATGATTATTGCCAAAGCACTTGCTAACAATCTCAAGCCGCTAATGAGTAAACTTATTGGTCAGTGGCAGGGTGCTTTTGTACCAGGAAGATCAATCTAGGATAATATCCTGGTGGCTCATGAAGTCATGATGGCATTTACGAAGAAGCAAGAAAGTACAGGCTGGGCTACTCTGAAGCTTAACATGGAAAAAGCCTATGATAGAATTGAATGGGTCTTTCTTTAGAGGATTTTACAAGAGTTCGGGTTTCACTCTCAATGGATTCGATGGATCATGGAGTGTGTCTCTACAACATTGCTCTCTGTTCTCATTCAAGACTCTTCTATAGGTTGTTTTAATCCATCTAAGGGGCTCCATCACGGTGATCCACTCTCCCCCTACCTGTTCATTATTAGTTTAGAATCCCTTGCAACTAATCTGTAAGAGCAAATTCAAATTAGGAAGTCAGGGATAGGAGTGAAAATTGCTAGGGGTACTCCTGCAATTCCTTGTCTTTTCTTCATGGATGATTGTCTCCTTTTCTGTGATGCACAAATGAAAGCGATCGCTCGCCTGCACAAAGTAATAACTGTGTACTGTAAGAAATCTAGCCAAATGGTTAACCTAGGTAAGTCTTCAATTATTTTTTTGGCTGACACCGATAGAGCTTTGAGGCATCGAATTAGTGACCAGCTGAGGGTTCTAATCACCCGGAATATGGTTAAGTATTTGGGACCTGCTTCTGTGCCAGTAGATTTGATTTTAGCAACGAATGTTGTGGACAAAATGTCTGCTAAACTGGCCAATTGTAAAGCCAGGTCCCTGTCTAAAGCATGAAGGACGACGCTAATTCAATCTTTGCTTGAATCAATGCCTAGTCACATTATGCAGTAGTTTCGTCTTCCCAAGAAGGTTTGCAATAAAGGAGACAACTTTTGCAGACAATTCTTCTGAAAATCAAAGCATAAGGATGGGATGAAGATGATTACCTAGAATAAAATTTGCAGGCCTAAGAGTGCCGAAGGGTTAGGTGTGCGGAAGTTTGAAGCTATCAACACTGCTTTTCTCTGTAAACTGGGTTGGAAAGTTCTAACGAATGACAATAACCTTTGTGTGCAATTAGTTAAGGGTAAATATCTTAAAAGTGAGAATTTCATGGATTATGTATGTTAGAAATCCCACTCCCCTCCTTAAAAAATGATTCTAGCCGCTAGATCCCTCTTCAACAAAGGTTTGAGGTGGAGGATTGGTGATGGGAAAAGAGACAACTTTTGGCTTGATCGTTGGACTGCTAATGTTCCATTGATTAGAATGGTTGGGGAGGGTGGAAGCTTAGTGGAATGTAGTCGTAAAGTTGCATATTTTGTCTCGAGTGGTGAGTGGTGCATGGAAAAGATGAATCGTGAGGTTCCCCAAACCCTTCACAACATTATCTTGGGAGTCTCAATCCCAAGGACCGGTGTGGAGGATAAACTTTGTTGGGGCTTTTCTAAAAGTGGCCAGTTTAGTGTGAAATCGGCAACTTAGTTGGCTCATAATCTTGAACGGTCTAAAAGGAAGAGTTGGAAATTCCGCTGAATCTGGAACTTGGATGTCTACCGCAAGCTCAAGGCCTTAGTGTCTTCCAACAGAGGCCCAGCTTGGTAAGCGTTTTTCGTCACATGTCAGGTCCTGCACTTGGTGTGGAGCAGACAATGAAGATCTCGTTCACATGTTATTGCTTGGCCCAAGAGCTGAAGAGGTGTGGGAGGTAGCTAGATCATTGCGGTGGCTGATGACTCCCCCTAAGCAATCTAACCTGATTGATAAATTGAAAATAAGGAGAAGCAAGAGTAATTATAAGGAGGGGAGGAATCTTGTCAAGTTCATTTTCCTATGCTGGTAAATTCTAAAGGACAAGAGTAATGTTTTGTTCAGAAACCTAAAGCAAACCCCAGCCAAGCGTGTGATTTTGGCTACTCAAATGAGTTTGGAATGGTCTCTTCACAACGTGATGGTAGCTGATAAGGCCTCTCATAATAGTGACTACAAGAATAGAAGGTTGAATAGGGTCTAGTGGATTTTGTGGGCTCCTCCTCCCCCGGGATGGGTTAAGGTAAACTTCGATGGGTCTAAGTGTGGTTGCTGAATAGCAACAGGCTTCATTGCTAGGGACCAAGATGGTAAGATCTGTCGAGAGGGTTTCCAAAAGCAAGGTCAAGCCTTGGTTGTTGTGGCTGAGGTGGTTGCTGCTAGAGATGCGCTCATTTGTGCATTACGGTCGGGAGCTCGAAGACTCATTGTTGAAGGTGATAATGAGGATGTCATTAGGTCAATAAATGGAGTGTACTCTTCTTCGGCGAAAATGTGACTATAATGGAGGATATTCAGGCACTTAGTTCTTCGATAGCGCGTGTCTTCCAATCATTGTTTCATAGAAGCAAAAAGAGTTGGTGATTGGCTAGCGAACGCAAGACACGAGGGCTCAAGCATTTCTATTTGAGATCATGCCCCTTTACGGGCCCTTCTCATTAGTCCCAGGGCTAATGCCTTAGGGCTCCCTTTTAGAAGAGGGATGCCCTAAGGCTCCAGTCTTTACCTTTTTTTTTTATTAAGAACAATTTTAAAAGCTATTTAAAACATTGTTGGGAAAATCATACATTGAGCACAAGCGAAAGTGAAAAATCAAACAAAAACATCAAAATGGTAATATAATGGTATACAAGGAAACCCTCTCTCAACTAGAGAGGAAAACCATGGGTCCCTCATCCACTATCAAATTCAAGAATTACAATATCTAATTCTAAATGACTATTCCACGGTAAGTTACTAACCCTCCCTCGATGTAACTACCGCATGGCAAGTCATCAACCCTCTCACAATGTAACTTCTACATGATGAGCCACCAACCCTCCCATAATATAACTACTATACAGCGAGTCACTAACCCTTTCGCAACTTAGCTTTTGCGCAGTGATCCGCCGATCCTTCTCAACGTAGATTTGGATAAAGGATGTTACCAACTTTCATGCGACCATCAATCTTAATCATAACACAACTCTCAATCAAAATATCTCTCAGTCAAATATGTTGTTAGAACAAATTATTGAAATACTTGCAAAATTTCCCAAAATACCGGGAACCGGGTAACCGAGAGATCTCAGATGTTGAGGCGTGTAATCACTTTCCTTAAGGCTTATTTCGGTATACGAAATATCCTCGGGGATACAACAACAACCATATATGAAGAAGAGAATATGTAAAGGGAGAGACATAGTGAGATGAATGAGAATAACCTTTTCAAAGACTTTTACAAATATGAATTTTTCAAGTGCTACTTGCAATTGTATTTTATTTCTCAAAACATGAAAAGAGAATTCTCTTTTCTTCTCTCTTTTAAAATGAATCCCCCAAAGGGCTATTTATAGTTTTTCAAGTGTCTCTTCAAGAAGGGACACATCCCTTCATGAAGAGCCACTTTCTTTTTTAATATTAACACACGGGCCCTGTGTGTCGACACACATCCCATACAAGTAAAAAACACTTAACCAAGTATAGGACAATCACATACATTTTGAAAATACACCAACATTCCCCCACCATTTTCAAAATGCCATCATTCTCGAATAATCAACATCTCAAATTAAAAGAGACCTTATTGTGCATCAATGAGGGTGTCTCACGATTGAACCCCCAGCTAGTGAAGAGACCATACAGTTAATCGGATCTAAAATGGTAGACCAAGTTTTGAACCATACAACCCATTTGACTAACCGACTATCTAATCACGCACAAGGCGTACTCCCCGTACATACCCTACGACTCCCAGATCGACACATTCTATGGCCTTGTGTCCTGTACCCTTCGTAAGTGTTTCAGGGCCAAACTCTTAGTAAAAAATCACCCCTTTGAAGCGGCCAAACTTCAACACTCACTAAGATGGACCTCATTGATCATGTCCCTGCGACGCGACATTCAATAAGTTTTTTAAAAATCAGGTCCATTAAGAGCATAAGCTCATCCTCTTAGTATCTCTAACGCAGGTACCAAGCACTACACACTAGGGATGGAAAAATTCTCTTTTAGTGCTTGCAGTCACACGGATGACAAGTCTCTCTCATTGAACCCGAGACCTAGCGTCATACTAGGTGTCGAGTTGAGGGCCTATCATGGGTGACTAATAATGACAGGTTTCACACCATCCCTTTAATTATCAAGTCTCTAGCAATGTTCTCAAATAAGAGATCTACTAGTTTCAGACTTACATTTTAAAGTCCACAATAATCACTCAATATTTTATGAGTTATCTCACTTCACAATATTCGACACTGTTGTGTCCGGACTTTCAGTGATACATCTCACTCTTTCACATTAGCTTGTGCCACAAAGGAATTTTAAACACAAGATCCTTTAATTGCTATGTTTCTTTACAAGCTGAAACCAGAGCAATAAACTCTATTATCACAGTGGAATTTATAACACGTGTTAGTTTCTTGAAATTCAAGGAACAACACCCCCACCACTTTTAACATTTACTAGCTTTTAAAAGCATAGTCATGCCTCTCGGATGTTCAACTGGCGTTCAAGTATTCTTCTAGATAGAAGAGTATTCATTAAAATAACACCACAACGCGTGGTCATTCCAGTACCTTGTGTACTCCATGCCAGTTATCTTTACTTACATAGGTAGTTATTTACACTCAGCCATTCAACAACTAAGGCTATATCTAACCTTTTCAATTTCCAATTATACCATTGGAACATTTTCATTTGATTCTAAGTATACATACCAAATTTCAACATGTAAACAATGTACATTAACACAATGAATCCACTGTCATTATCAGACTATTCATTTACACTATTCGGATTCATCAACTACCTCTTACAAGAGGCCACATCGCAAGACTTCATAGACTCGTCATAGAATCACAATATATGACACAGCAATGTTGAACTTTGATGTTCATATTATCTCTAGTTCATTCTTCTAGAAATACACAAGTCCGATCGCTAGGGACTTCTCTTTTCACACTTTTATTCTTTCAAAGTTCTAGAGTCTTTTCAGGGATATACCCTCAAACATGACTTTCATCATAATTTATTTTAATTCACATTATCACAATGCATCATTCAAGATCAATAAAAACTCGAAGTCACTTTCTATGTAGTCATGTACATTTATGTCTTAGGATGTTTACTCCACCCATAATTCAGTCATACGAAAATACATGCCATTTATACGCATTAAAACTTATGGGTAATAGAGTCATCATAATTCAGTATTTACATACTCTTTAAATTTGTCACGTTGATGACTAACAACACCCTAACATGTGAACATATCATCACACAAAAATCTCATTTACGATGCAACAATTGCATGAATCTATCACTCAATTTGAGGATTTAAAAATTCATTGTATAAAATATACTTCATTTTAACCGACTACTCATTCATCATAGACCTACGCCTTTAACATGCAGGTAAGCTTTACTTCAACTCCATTAATCATGATGATAGATAAAAGGATAATTTTACACGCATGCCGGTTTCCATTGGAACATTACATCCAATAACTTTGAAAACCCACCGAAGCAATGTGGTTAGTATGAAATTATAAATCACCATTTTCAAGTGCTCATTATTCTTAATCATGGACTTTAACGTGAATTTCTTTATATCAGTCATACTAGGGATCAACATATATAAAAATCCATACATTTCATGATCCACTGGGTTCCATTCAAATTCACATTATTTTCATTTATCAAGCAAACAAACGGCATTTATTTCATAAATAACAAAGCCGTAAAGCATTATGATCACGTTTACGTTCATGGACATGTGGAACTCATAGCCACATCAACATATATGCATCAAACTTAATTTAATAAAATCATACATCCATGCATATAAGCATTAATCATATAGCCACATTAATGTCCATACTTGTACCTTCATGCAAGTATTAGTTATATTAACTAACATGCATTAACATTATATCATCATTTATACTCAAACTTCTTTCATAATCATGATCATATAAACATTGCTTTTCATGATTTTCTAACTCCACTATTGCTCACTCCATTGTTTCTTAATATAAATTCCGTCAACGAACAATACATAGAGGGGACTAAATTAATAACCTTCAAAACAAGAATGAATCAACATACCCATATTTATTATGGGCTTATTTCCACATAGTTATTAAAATACGTGCATTAAACCTCAATATATTTATTGTTCATTTTGCAAATTCATACAACAATGAATTACTATACATAACGCACAATTTATACTTTATTTCAACCATCATAATTCTTTATGAATTATAATCATGGTTATACACGTGCATAGATATTTTATTAGCAATTTATAATAGAGCATACATCCAAGTATTATTATTATTATTAGTTTTAGAATCGTTTCGGCGCTTAGTTTCAACAACCACGCTAAACAAGGATTTCCCTTTTTAGCATCGCCTCAACGTCTGGTTTCAACAACCACCCAAAACATTCATTTTCTTTTATTTTAATGCTCAAATCATACATACTAATTTATATTAAGTATGTCTTCATAATTTTAATTGTTTTCGTTAGTTAAAATTGCCAAAATAATTACGTGTACATGACTTCGTTTGGATTATTCTCCAGAATTGGTAAAATACCAAATTTTAACCGTCATTGTACTCATCGTTTAACCATTGCCAAAGACCAAAATTTAATATATAGTTCATCTCCTTCATTAAATGATGCATGAACTGGCATGTGGATTAATGGCAATTTATACATTCATCTTCAGCCACTTAGGGGCGTGCGTGCAGGTTCGAATCCCCTTAAAGGCAACCCCCTTTCCTTATCGTTATTTAATTCTTATTTATTTATTGATCATTAATTAATTTGCATGGGAGTAATGCATAAGAAAGCATCTATACAAGTGGTTAATTGATTTCACCTTCATCTCAAAGGCCGCAAGTTTGACGCCCCAAGTAGCAACTTGCCATTTTCATTTTAATTTTAATTTTAATTTTTTGTTTTTCAATAAATCACATGATTCAACATCACTTAATTTAATTCATGTGAATTAAAAACAATTGATCAAAGATTCATGATTCAAACCACATCAACCAATGCCCATTCAATTTTAGTTTTGATATCATATGTATACTCACCAATGGACGCACATCGATGCACATTGATTCACATAAATCTCAGGATTTCATTCGTCTTCCATCCATTTTAATTATGTTTTATGTCCATCAATTTCATAATTCACATGAGTCACATGATTTCATGATTTTATCCCAAATCAAATAAATAAAATTTCATGCATAAATAATAATGCATCAACCACTACTCGTTAGGTATTATAAACTTCACGGTTTCGATATCTTTGATCAAATTTTATATCACTCTTAAAATTTCATGATTCTTCTTACTCATATTTGAATCAAAGGACATACCTCGATCCATAGCAAATTGTGTATAAGAAGGATCCAAGAAAACATACATTTTCCTCTTTGTTACTTTTTCCAATCTCACATGGTTCGCCACCAAATCAAGGAAGCCATTTCAATTAACGAAAAAAGCCTTAAGATTGTTAGAACAAATTATTGAAATACTTGCAAAATTTCCCAAAATACCGGGAACCGGGTAACCGCGAGATCTCAGGTGTTGAGGCGTGTAATCACTTTCCTTAAGGCTTATTTCGGTATACGAAATATCCTCGGGGATACAACAACAACCATATATGAAGAAGAGAATATGTAAAGGGAGAGACATAGTGAGATGAATGAGAATAACCTTTTCAAAGACTTTTACAAATATGAATTTTTCAAGTGCTACTTGCAATTGTATTTTATTTCTCAAAACATGAAAAGAGAATTCTCTTTTCTTCTCTCTTTTAAAATGAATCCCCCAAACGGCTAGTTATAGTTTTTCAAGTGTCTCTTCAAGAAGGGACACATCCCTTCATGAAGAGCCACTTTCTTTTTTAATATTAACACACGGGTCCTGTGTGTCGACACACATCCCATACAAGTTCAAAACACTTAACCAAGTATAGGACAATCACATACATTTTGAAAATACACCAACATATGTCACTCTCCCCCTGCCTAGGTGCCCCCTTAAGCATCTCTTTACAAATCCCATGAACGCCTCTCTTTTACTTAAACCATCAATCCTAAGCCCATTTTATAATTGAGTTATCCTAGTCTAATTTGATTTACAATATCGAAATAAATAAAATCTAATTTATTTAAATAACCCAATCTAAATTATATTTCACCCAAATATTAACTAAATCAAATCAATATAATTTTGAGATAATAAAATGTAACAATCACTAACTACAAAACTTGTTACTATACATTGCTTTTTAATTGTTTGATTGATCAAATTGTTAGATGCTACCTAAAATGCTTGTTACCAAATAAAATATTGTCAAATCGCTATTTGATACACGAAAAGCAGACGAATGCTAATCTCATATACAACCCAAGTGATCGAGATGCTTGCAAGTCAAGCTTCTTTTTTATCTCACGCCATTTCGGACTCTTATTTTAGAAAAAGGAAATTTTAGTTATAAATCTTTTACTGTATCCATTGTGTCAATTCAATTTTTATATGTACTTTAATTATGTTAATTTATTCTCTATACACTTTACACAATCAATGTAGTCCTAAAGTTAAATTGACGTTAAGTTAGAGATAAAACTTTCAATTATCAAATCATGGGTGAATTGAAATTGGCTCAGCAAATGAGATCGCTTGCATCTGATATGACCAATCTGTTAAAAGTCATGTTGGTAATGAAAATTTTAATAATCAGATCATGAGTGAGTTTAAATTGGATCAACGAATGAGATTACTTGCATCTGACATGACCAAGTCGTTAAAAATTATGTGATTAGCCTAACTTCAATTTCATTTGAATTTAAACAACTTAAATTGTATAAGGATTTGAGCTAATGCAATTCAAAATACAACAACAATAAACCCATTGCCTCAAGGGCTCCCGCATAAGCGAGGTTTGGGAAGGATGGATGTACGCAACCTTACCCCTTCAGGGTGTAACCCTGCCGAGAGACTGTTTTCGAGAACCCTTAACCTTATAGGGTTGGCAACATGAAGACTTCTCAGGAGAACACCCGTCCTGGTGCAACTCTCGCCCAAGCATGCTTAATTTCGGAGTTCTAATGGGATCCGGTGCCTTAATGCCTGGTAAATGAACCCTAGCTAATACAATTCAAAATAAATAATTATATTGACATAATGAGTAAATTACATGAATGTTTAGCATAAATAACCTTTAAAATGAGAAAATTCGCACAATGATTTCTGCTAATCAATAGAAGGGAAATTCCCACAAATGCCTTGTGTGAATGGAGATGCCAATATGCCATGCTTTCCATGTTCATACCAAGAACACCCGATTTTTGGTTGCTTGAGATTGAAGAATGAACTTCTTTATTTTTCATTCTTCTTGCACACTTATGGATTGTTGAAAAATATTTATGCACAACATATAACATATAAATGAAAAAAAAAAACCATAAAAATAAATTTTTATAATATGATCTTTGTAGATGAGTAACTTTTTTTTTTTTTTTTTTGATAATTGAAATTTCATTGCTAATAAAGATGAAAATACATCAAACATACACACACCCAAACCACACTTGAAGCACAAGCCAACACCCAGTACAAGAATAAAACAATGAAAACACCAGCCAACTAATAAAAGGGGACGCTCTTGAAACCACTCTTAGTCAGGGAATCTGCAACTTGATTCGCTTCTCTTCAGATATGCACTAACGATACCCATCTAATAGCCCTTCTGTAGTTTGTTATTCTATTAAAGGTGAAAGACATACTCCAAGGTCCGCCCCTGTCCAACGTTACACCATTTCTCCGCATTAAGGGAGTTGTACTCAACAATTAGAATAGTTTCTCTAAGCCAATCAGACTCCGCAGACAACTGTAAAGGATTCCACACAATTAGACTCAGAAACACCAATTGGTACAAAAAAAAAACACACACAAAATATTTTCAAGGTGATCTCTAAGGATACCACCAACATTCGCAGCCCCCGATTTTCCAATAGACGATCCGTCCACATTCCACTTGAGCGAATCCATTGGAGGGGATAGCCACTGAACAATCGATCTTCAACTCTGTCAAGCCAACAATTAATCTTAGAAGTTCTATGATTTAATAAAGGGTTATTTATACCAAAAGTTCCTATACGTTTCTCATTGTATCAATTCAATCTTTGTAGTTGACCAAAAAAAATTAGTTATTTTACTTTGAATTATGTCAATTTAGTCCTTCTATAATTTATATTATATCAACTTAGTCCTTTGCTCAAGATTAAGTTAAGTTATTGATGTAATATTTAAAGGCATAATCAAGTTAGGTTCAAGTAATTCACTATAAATTCACCCGCTGAATCAATTTAACCTAACTCATGCAGAACTATTAAAAATTTTATATAAATTTTATTCTAATGATCAAATTAATACAATATCAATTGTACAGTGCTTAAATTGACATAATGAGTAAAGTAAAAGAATATTTACTGTAATAAACTTATTGTATTATTTAAAGCATAAAACAAATGTTAAAAAATAAATACAATTAACATTTTCTTATGTTTTATATGCACACATAAGACATTTTTTTAATCATACGCACATAAGATATTTTTTTGAAATCAACAGGCACACACAGAGATTGCTACACATCGCTAGTTTGCGTGCAATCTATACACAGTCACTTTGGCCTCTCCCAATCAGGTAAAGCCAACAACAAGCCGGCCCCATATCAAATATTTTAGTATATTTTTGTTACATTTGTCCAAAAAAAAATTTAGTTTTTATAAAAATTAATATTTTAAATTAATTTCTGTAATGAAAATTAGGATTAAATATTAAAAAGGAATTGAACTATACTCCAAAATTTTTTTTAGTATTGAGCTTTTCAATGGTATAAAAAAAGCTTGAACATTTGTGTATGAATTAATTTGGAATTGAATCATTATATAAGAAGTAATTTGGAATTGTATAATTGAGAGAAATAAATTTAATATTCTAGATATATACTTAATATTATAATTCATTTTTTAATAATTAAATATATTTTATGATACATATTGTACAATTAAATTAGATTCATTTACGTAAAATGTTCTTATACTTCTTCTCAATGTGTCAATTTATTTCTTTTGATTTTAATTATACAAGCTTAGTCCTTATACAAGTTAATAATATATTTTTAATCGTTTGATCATAGATTTTGTCAATTAAACTCAATTGTGTCTCAACAATTAAAAAATTTTTCACACATTTATGTTAATTTTACTGTAGAACTACGAGTAAAAGTAGGCTAATTAAATTAATTTAGCCTAATTAAACTCTAGTGTAACCTGACCGTTACAATAACTTTAATCATGTTAACGTTATTTTTACCGTAGGATTACTAATAAAATTAGGCTAATTAAAAATTAATTTAGCCTAATTAAACCCATGACCAGACCATTGAAAATTTATTTTTATCACGTTGATATTAATTTTACTATAGGACTACGAGTAAAATTAGGCTAATTAAAAATTAATTTAGCCTAATTAAACTTACTTATTACCCGACCGTTAAAAAAAATTTCACAACATTGACGTTAATTTTATTTTAGGACTGCGAGTAAAATTAGTTTAGCCTAATTTACTTTGGTCCTAATGTAAAATTAACGTCAAGGTGGTTAAACTTTTTTTTCAGCGGTCGGGTCATGAGTGAGTTTAATTAGGTTAAAGGGTGGGTTTGCATTGGGTTGTACATCTAATGTAACGAATCGATTAAAAAATAAGTTATTAACTTGTACGAATAATAAATTGATAAATTAAAATAAAAGAACTAAATTGATGCATTGGTCAAAACACAATAATATTTTACATAGATAACCCTGAAGTAAATATAATATATATATATATATATATATATATATATAAATAACATACTTAATTATTAAAAAAAGATTATAGATATTAAATATATCTCTAGAATGCTTAATTTATTCCCTTTAATTGTACAATTCCAAATTAATACACATGTGTATGGGTGTTCAATGCTTTTTTTTTTTACCATTGAAAATGTTAAATACAAAAAAAATTCTTTAGGGTATAGTTCAATATCTTCTTAATATTTTTTCCTTAAAATTAAGGTTATTTTCATTTTAATATTTCGATGTTTGTGAAAATAATAAAAAGACCCTGACCTTTCTGATTTATTTTTCTAGTATATGAGATTTTGTCCATATTAATAAATAAGACATTCTTCGGTGTGATAACATCATAGTCAAGGGAAAAAGTTAACATGGTAGGTCATTTTAAATATCTATTACAATATATTGACAAAAATACCACTCTTGATCTTTTTTTTTTTTAAAAGAAAACTTTCATTTTCAATAGTTAATATTCCTACACTTTAACGGTTATTTAAAGTGATCTACCACGTCAAAAAGAGTATTTTTATCAATAAATTGTAGTGGATATATAAAATAACCTACCAGGTCAGCTTTTTCCCCATAATATGACGTCATTCACCGGAGAGATTCCTATTTATTAATACAAACAAAATTTAAGGTAATAAAACCTAAAAAAAGGTCAAGAGCTTTTATATTATTTTTACAAGCGACGGAATATTAGCATGTAAATGATCTCAAAATTAATTCATTTAGATTTAAAAATATTATTAGATATACATATAGTGTTGCGTTCTTATGAGAGGGTGAGAGGAGTCAATCCCGACCCTCTATTATAATGGATGGCCAAGATTTGTCGGACACTTAAAAAAATAATTTACGACCAAGATTTGTTGAGTATTGAAAAAAAAAAAAACAATTTCTTTCCATTATCCCTTCTTTACTTTTGCCCCATGAAAGGGTATAGGCCATAAATTATTATATTTTTTTAGTGACTAACAAATTTTGGCCATCCATTACAATAGAGGGCCATGATTGACTCCTTTCACATTCTCACCCTCTCATAAGAATGCCACCATATATATATATTGTCGGAACAAAATTATTAATACCAAAAGTAACTTTACTAAAATTTTTAATCCATATCCATACTATGTATTAAATAGAGGTTTCCCTTTCCAAAAACCTTCACTCCTCAATCTTTAAAATTTTGGGCTATCACTTCCCGTCTTTCCCCTTATTTCAGGCTTTTTATAACTATCAAACTCCAAAGATCAGGTTTGGGGTCATCGGAAACAGCCTCTCGTCAGGGTCTCACTCTGACAGGGTAAGGCTGCGTACATCCTATCCCCCACAGATCCTGCACAAGCGGGAGCCCTTGTGGCATTGAAATTATTGTTATTGTTGTACTTCCCCTCTTTACCCAAAAGCCTCCACTCTCCAATTTTTAAATTTCTAGATTATTACCTTACCTCTTCCTTTAAACCTCTACTCTCTCATCCTAGTGTTCAAAAATACTCTCATCCTTATTTATATTTATATCCATATCTATAAAAAGGTTTATTTAATGATAAGGTCAATTATCTTTTCTCAATTTAAATAATAAGTTATTATACATACAAATTTTTTATTTATGCTAATAATATAATTTATGAATCATGACACATAAATAAAATTATTGAAAATTAATCAAACACTGTGCATTGTACGAAAAAAATTCTAGTTATATTATAACCTCGATAAATTAATAATCTCGATTAAATAATATTTTTGACCGGTCCTGACTTGGGACCAATGTGGTAAATTAATAATTCTCTAAATTTATAAGACAATACATTTTAAAAAAAACACATAGGTCCCACTCGATATATAAATTAATAACCTCTTTGTACATCAAAATTATATATATACATGACTCAATTAGAAAGCTTTTGTAAAATATGACTTCAATGTTACTTATTTCCTCTTGAAATTAATGTCTCCTTCGATCTAATCTTTAACTTTTCTTGGTGCATTAAGAAGTTTTGGTGTAGCATTCTCATTACGAGAGAAATTTAGGTAGATTAATGTCTTCTTGGACCTCATCTCTAACTCAATTCGATAATTGGGTAATATTAGTATAATTACAATACACAATACATGTATTAAGTTTAATGTTTTGGAAAAAATAAAAAATACCTTGATAAATTAATTTTTTTATTAATTAGTTTAAATTACTAAATTATTAATTTATTGATTAATAATATTGTGATTAATTTATAAATTTTTATGGTTCCAAAAATATTAATTTATAAAAATTTAACTATATTATTAATTATAACTCACATAGTCTTTTACGATTATTATCTTGACAACAATAATAGTTTATATAATAATAATGCTATTAATATATTGTATAAAAATATCAGAAAAGGGGCCCACATCCTTCTTATCCAAAAAGGAGCAAATTCGAGCGACAATAATAAGCCACGTGTCGATCATCGGGAGGTTCGGAAGTAGGCTTGGATTCACCGGCTCCTTCCACATTTCCCTCTTCTTTTCTCTCTCTCTTTCCTCATATTTCGTGTCGTCTCCTCTCTATCTCTCTCTCTCTCTCTCTCTCCAGTAGACACAGTCGCCGATCGGATGAACCAAAGCTGATCGTTGATACTATTTGGTAAATTATTTTCCAAGTATAATTATATATGCTAATCGCTGAAATTTGTTGTTAATTGTGATGAAAATAGCTTAACCCCTGTTTTATTCAGTGAAAACGTGGAAGAAATTAGGGGTTTTTCATGTATATACTTGTAAATTGTTAATTTTTTTCCCTTTTTTTTCATATAAAGACTCCATTTTTACGTTGTTAGCTTTCAATTTTATTAACCAGTTCTTTGGTACAGTTATTTCGTAGGGTAAATTACATGTTATTGATATATTAATTTTTTAGTGTACAAATTTTGTGAAGTAATTTTTAGTTTAAAAGTTAGATATACTTGATAAATTGGTTCAAACAGGGTAAAATTTGCATTTATTTGTTGGTAACTACTTTATGTTGTTTGGCTTTCAACTTCGATGGCCAGTTCTACGTATAGTTATTTCATATGGTAAATTTACGTGTTAGTACTGTGATATTTGATATATTAATTCTTTAGTTATAAATTTTATAGAATAATTTTTTAATCTTGAAGTTACATATATTTAAAAAAATAGTTTAAATAGTGTAAAGTTCACTAAAGTTCACATTTATTTGTTAGTAACCTGAACGTCCCATCGTCATACCAGTTATTCCACACATGAACTACAATATTTTGACTCATCTAATGAAGACAAGTTGGGCAAGGGGTTTGTTTTACACCCCCGTATATTATATTTTTATATTATTTTATTAAATATGTGTTACTTTTTGGATAAAAAAATTATGTCACTAAATTTATGGGCTAAAATATTAATGTACCAAACTTGAGGTAATAATATGTAATTTACCCTATTTCATAGTTTGAAGAAACCCTGCCCTTGGCTGTAATGAGAATTGAATAATATCAGTTTAATAGCTGTGTTAAGTTATTACAAGTTGGTTTCTTTGGACTTTCTATGGCTTTTGAGTCATGCGAATTTGCTGTAGTTATCGGCTTATTTGTGGTGTAGTGATGAGAGTCAAAAAACTCGACATTGGTGGTTTATATTGGGTCAACACGTAGGGTCTTGGGGGTTCAGTGTGTTATGGCTGCAGTTCCCCTGCTTGATTTTCCTGATTAGCAATGAATTTCTTTGCATTAGGTAAAAGTTAAAAAGATGAGTGATCAATTTTGTCATAAGAAAAAACATTAGGGACTATTATGATTAAAAGAAACGATGGTGGCTTAATTTGAATAAAGTTACGAAGATAAGAGACCAATTTAAACTAAAGAAAGTATGAGGGAATAAATTGAACAAACTTAAAAACATGAGGCAACAACAGCTTAGTGTCTTAAAGAGGCTCCCGCCAAGGTAGGGTCTAGGAAGTTATGATGTACGCAGCTTTATCCGTGTGGGTGGTACCCTAAAAAGGAAAAAGCAACAGTCCCAGTGCCCCAAGGGCCCTTGCTTAAGCAGGGTCTGGGGGGTGGAAGTACGCAGCCTTCCCCCTTGAGGGTGCTATCCTGAAGGGAGGCTGTTTCCGAGAACCCCCAACCTGAAGGGTGCAACCCGAGGACTTCCCAGGAGGTCACCTATCTTGATATTACGCTCGCCCAAGCATGCTTAACTTTGGAGTTCTAATGGGATCTGGTGCATGCGTGTTGGTACCCTCTTAGGTCCCTGTAGGTGGTACCCTGTAGAAGCTATTTCCGTAGGGTCCCCAACCCTAATGCAAATAGGCATGTCTAATGCATTAAAAACATGAGGGACTAACAATGTAAATAACTCAGAATGGCTGTATGAAACTAGCATATATTGATGGTGGCATGGGTAGCTTAGTATGTCAGTCGGATAACTTTCTCCGTAAAGAAGAGTAGTAATCACTTTTCCTTCTTGTTATTATCAGAAAGGTAAAGAGGATATCGGGAAGGTGGAGGGAGGGATGATAAATTAATTCTGCTGAACTGGTGATTGTGACAAATTACATGAAGGACTCTGGGATTTCTTAACAAAATATCCCTGTGAATGGAGATTTTGTGGTTTGATGCCAATTGGCTTTCAGCACTTTTCGAAATTCTACATCTTTGTAACAATTTCCGTTATGATTGTGCTGGCTGCTCCATGCCATCCTTATTCACAATGATTGAAAATGCCTGTTTCATGGATACCTCTGAATTTTGTTGATTCAAGTCTTATTGTCTGTCATATTTTATGGCAGTTATTGGCTTACAAGCTAAAGGACATGGCAGCATATATACTGGTCATTATGGCTGTGCGTCTTCCTTCTGGTCTTTGATATTGTTTGGGGGCTTTTGAAATTATTATTGTGCAATGGGGGGAGTTTGTTCAAGGAAGAGGGGCCAACAAGTCAATGAGGATGGTGTGCATATAGGGGTGCGTGGAAGGTATTGCAAGAATGGAAGTTCCAAATGGTTGCTAGGAACCCCTTTTTCTAGGTCCACCTCGGCTTCCCGTTCAGAAGATGAAAGTTGTCCCTCTCTTATGGAACTTTGCATTCATAAAATTCGACAGGTAAACTTGCTCGGTTGCTAGCTCCCATGTGATCTTTTTTGGGTAGTCTTCAGTTTTATTTTTTAATTTTTAGTCTTTTCCTTTGCTTTTGGATGGTTGCATACTTCATTATTTGCTTTTCTCTTTAATTCATTGCAGGATATTAACAAATATAGTTCCTTCTCTATGCTACCAAGGGATATAAGTCAACTAATCTTTGATGAATTAGTGTTATCTCACACTCTTAGTGATGTTTCACTTGAAGCTTTCCGGGACTGTGCTCTACAGGTGCCGTTTTGTATATTTGTAGATGGTATTGTCCGTGTAACAGTGACATATTGAGTTATTGGGTTCATTTATGTTATCAGGACATTGGTGTGGGAGATTACCCTGGAGTGGATGATGGATGGATGGATGTCATCTCTTCACAGGGCTCATCTTTACTTTCTGTTGATATTTCCAGTTCTGATGTGACTGATGCTGGATTATCTCTCCTGAGAAGTTGCTTGAATCTCCAAGCTTTAAACCTCAACCACTGTGACCATATCTCAGAAAGTGGGCTTAAACACATAAGTGGTAATCGGATAAGCTGGGCTTCTTTTTCAATTATGGTTCTGTGAGTCGACCTCTGTTGTCTATGATTGAAGAAATGGTTCTTTTATTTTCTTCTTTCCTTTATGTGTTTTTGATGGAGGAGGGGATTGTGATTGAAGTTTGTTCTACATACTTCCATTGCTACCCAGTCAATTCAAGCTATGCTTGTGGTTCTCCTTTTTTTTTTTTTTTTTTTTTTTTCCAGCTTCTCAAGGCCTGCTCACGAGAACAATTTACTATTCTCTTCTTATATTTCCTAGTGTAACCTGAAGGAAGCAAGCTTGTGCTTAAACCATGGACCAATATTGCAGATTTTTGATAAGTGCGACATACTCTCATATCACAGTAATTGCATTTTATTATTTTTACTTTGTACTCCTAAACTGATTCACTGTTCTGGGTTTTGTCATTGAAGAAAGCACCAAGAGTTCTATAGTAATATTGGCATCACACTGAGTTTAGGAAGTCTTTGAGCATCGAGTCCAATATACTCACCTCCAGTCATAAAATCGAGTTGCAAAATGAGTGGGCACTGCAAAGACCCAAAAACGTGAAAGAAAGTCTAATATACTTTTATGATCAGAGTTTCATGTTATACAGATGAGAGAGCATTTTTGATGGTAGCTTTGCTTTCTCTTTAGCTATTCATGTATCACTTCCATGGCTTTAGTAATAAATGGAAGTTCTCATTTATATCTGACATCCAGAGTTTCTAACAGCTAATGTATTGTGTATTCAGTGATAGCAGACACCTTCCTGGTGAACTATTGCCAAAAATACGTGGACAATGTAATTGTAGTTGTATCTTTCTGTATAGTTATATGCCTTTAACTGTCATTTTATATTCTCACTACTTATGGCTTACTGTTCTGGATTGTAGATAATGTTTACCTTTTTTGATTATAGGGCTTTCAAACCTTACCTCTTTGAGCTTTAGAAGAAGTGAAGCTGTTACTGCGGAAGGCATGCGGGCGCTTTCCAGCTTGGTTAGCTTGCTAGACTTAGATCTTGAGAGATGTAATGGCATTCATGGTGGTTTTATTCATCTCAAAGGTTAGTTATTCTGCAAAGATGTGGGAAGAACCCCTTATTATGATATTCGTAAGTTATCCATGTGATGTGTCATTCATTAATTGCTGATCCTTGGAATGAGAAATCCCCTCTCTGTCCTTGTGTTTTTTTTATTTTCAATATCTGTATTTGTTGATAACCATGAATGTATATCTATATTTGAGAGTGAGCCAAAGATCAACGTGAAGATGTCTAAAGCCATTGGCATGCTGATCGAACCTCTATGGAGACTCGAGTTTGATGGACATATGTCTGGATCATATACTAGGTCATAGATTGTTTGGCATTCCTTTCAAACTAGTTAAACAATTGGGAGAAGTCGAAGTTGAATGAGAGTAGTTTATTAGTAGTTGTGTGAGAAGGAAAGATGGTTTACGGGGTGGTGAGCACATTTTTGGCCTTTATGAATGCCTTATATTAGACATTTTCTTTGTGAAAGTTGCAGAAAGGGTGATTAACTGCTACATTTGAGCTGCTCTCCCTATAATTCTTGTTCCACACATTGTTACTAGCTGCCAGAATATTTTGCAATATGCAGTCAAGAAAAATATTCAAATGTTGCTCTATGATCTCAATGAAGCTATTTTGTAGCTAGATCATCTATTCTTGTGGGAGGAAAGAAATTGCAACTCGCAGGGGTCATGCTAGATTTAAAAGTCAACCAATGCGTTGTCTCTCCTGACTTGTACCTCTGGATATAGACCTGCAAAGAAGTGCCCGCTGCTTTTAAGTAAAAGCATTTCTTCAAATTTTGGAGGTTTCTAGTTTTACATACCTTATGTGCATGGTTTAATTGCCTCTTTTTACATCTCCTATTTGCCGATGGAAATGATAATGCCAGTGAGTTAAGTACCAAGTTTAGATGCATGGTATCAAGATTCATTTTATGTTCCTGTTAAGTCGACTTGTTTTTTGTTTCTTGCACACTGTGTCATTCATACTACATAACACAAGCATTCTTGTGTCTTTTGAAGTTATTTTCATTAGTACCTTTATTGAATTGAATCACCTTGTAACAGTCGTGATGTTTACTTATTGAATGAAGCCTATTATGTATGTGGTGGCACCCTATAACGTATTACATACGCTGATGTACACCTTACCCATCATCAGGCATATTATGACTTGGCTACTGATAGCACCGTCCTTGTTTTTTGATCTGTTTTTTGGTGATTCAACTCCGATATTTCTTTTTTCTGATAAAGCAAATCGCTGCAGCCTTTTGAACCTCATGTTCTTTGCTTGCAGGACTTAAGAAGCTCAAATCTCTTAATGTTAGATACTGTAAATGCATTTCAGACTCAGATTTGAAGGCCATCACAGGTACATACTTCTCATGTAGTTCCCTCGTGGAAGATGACAATTGAACATGCAGGCTCAATGGACGCCCATTGTTCAAAATTTGGGAGGCTACTTTTTTCCATTATTTAAAATGAAGCTGATTGTGCTGTGGTTTGTGCAATATTAATGAAGTGTTTTTGTGTTGCAGAATTTAACAACTTGAGGGAGTTGCAGCTTTCTTGCAGTAGCATTTCTGACGTTGGAGTATCACATTTGAAAGGTAGAATAATCTCAGGGACTGCAATCTGCCTATCCAAACCAATGCAAGTTTTTTCTCCCAAAGATATGAACACTTATGTATTCTTTCAGCTCTAACATGCATAAATTCATACTTTCATGCTGTGATCCACATCTGTCATACAACTGTCCATAGGTTCAAGTGCATATCTACTTGAAGATGTTAAATTTTGGTATCTCCCTCATGTTCGTAGCTCACTAATTTTGGCTAACTGTTATTTCTTGTGCATGTTTATTTTATGTCTAGCCGCCTTGCAATTTTATCTGCCTGTGTTGTTTTATACTTGTCTTATTTGTGCCTGCTGCTAGTAATGCTCCACAATAACCATATCTCCAACCCTCCAGGGACGATATTTCTTAAACAGCTGAAATTCAGCACAAACCAAGTGTTATCATTTCTCTTGCTGAATTCATGTAGCTAACTCCACCAAGGAGGACAAGGCTTGGTTCGATGTTGTGGACTTTCTTGTTATACATGTCAACTCTAAGAGCTGACCTATTAGCTTCTGCATGGATGAATGTGAAGTGATATGTGCAAGTTGTAGTTGGTGGCTTGCTCTTTTTAATTTGGATAAAAGAAGATGCAGGATAGCAACCATTTGTATGACATGTATTAAGTAGAATTTTCGCTGCAAGGATTTAGGAAAGAGAAACAAGGACCTTGTATGTGAGGATGCCTATATTAGAGAGATGTAAGGAGCTTCTTAGAATAAGTTTGCAAGATATGATATTGAACAAGGTGATGTAATGATAGCACGTGTGAAGGAGAATTGGGATTTGGGACATGGCAGAGGGTGGTTTGAGTAATGTAATCATAGCATGTTTGAGTGGACTAGGATAGAATGAAGAAATGGGCGCCCAAATTGGACAATATCAGGAGTAAGGTCTTTTCTTTAAATTTTCGTTGTAACTAGCTAATTCTTCCTGGGTGTTTATGCACTTCACCACACAAAAGAATCTATTGAGTCACAGTTTGTTGAGCCAGATAGCATTTCCATGGGGTTATCGTTGGGATCATTTCGTTTAGCATCTTGAAAATGAAAATTCTTCAAACGGAAAGGCTGGGCATGTCTCTTTGTTCTAGGCATAGTATGATAACTCGTCTATTGTGCAGGGCCTGTTGGATATCGGATTTCTTGTTTGCGGTTCTTGGTTTTTTATAAACTAAAAGTCATATATTCGGGGAATAATTTTTTTTCTTGTTTTTGCTTTTTTGTTTTCGTCTTTTTGCTTATAGCATGATGACTTGTCTGTCATTCAGGGTCTGTTTGATATCAGATTCTTGTTTACAGTTTTTGGTTTTTTAGAAACTGAAAGATATATGTTCCAGGAAGAAATTTTTTTCTTGTTTTTGGTTTTTTGTTTTCAGCTTTTTTGTAATTGGAGTGAAAATTGAAACTAGGAAACAAAGAACAAGAAAATATCATTTTTCGAACCTGGTTTTAGTTTCTAAAAAGCTAAAAATTGCAAATATAAAGCGATATCAAAGAGGTGAGCAGTGAATAATTCTGTTTCTTTTGCAGATCTCTGGGTCTGATTGCTCTGTCTAAAATAATAAGATCTCCTTGACAATTTGATTCCGTGATGAATCAGTTTCTGATATCATTAGTTTTTGGGGGCCATCTTCTGACCTTTCAATTGCTGCCATCTGGTAGCTTTTTTGAACATTAAACTGAAGCCTTTCTTATTATGATTTCTTTTGACAGATTTGCAAAAGCTTGTTCTGCTGAACCTGGAAGGATGCCAGCTCACTGCTGCATGCTTGGATTCAATTTCTGGTATCTATTGTAAATATTTTGCTGCTCCTAATTATATCAGTTTGAAGCAGAAAGTAAGGGCTACTATCTGAGAAACATTGCTAGGGTGGGGGATGCTTAAGTTTGTGTATAGCCAAAATTCATGGATGTCTTGAGAACCAATCATTCAATGGGAAGCAGATTCGGATTCCCTTGAAGATGTTATGTTACCCAAGCTTTTCAAGAAATTATTTTATTAGTGTAACTTGTATGTTGAGCTGTTCACTGAGGACCTTATGTTTGTTCATGATTTTACAGCTCTTGCTGCTCTGTCATATTTAAATCTTAGTAGATGTGGTCTGTCGGATAATGGGTGTGATAAGCTCTCTGGTAAGTATTATTGAGGTTTCCTCTATCTGAGTACATTCAGTTCATGTGTATGTTTTGTGATTTGCCATGGTTTTCTTACATAAAATAAGCTTGAAACATTGTTTACTTATTCGCAGGGCTTAAAAATTTGAAGGTATTGAACTTAGCATTCAACAATGTGACAGACGCTTGTTTGGCGCATCTTAAAGGTTCTGTCTTGCTCTCTCACCCTCCTTTTGGCTCGCCCACATCCCTTGACTTCCCCCTCGTCTGATCTTCTCCCTGATTACTTTATCTCTCTCTAAGCCCCAGCCGGCCACAATCATTGGACTTCTGTTGTCTAATGCAATTATCATTCACCACACCTTTGCCTATGTGTTTTTTCAAGCTTCAGATTCCAGAGACAAATAATCCGTGAGGTGATCAGGAACTAATAAAATTCATACCTTGACTTGTACACATTGAAGACTTAGGGCCTGTTTGGGATTGCTGAAAAAACTGCTTTTTTTAGGAGCACTTTTTGTAAAAGTACTTTTGTAAAAAGTATTATTTCAAATAAGCAGTTTGTGTTTGACCAACCAATAAAGAAGCGCTTATAGTGTTATTGTGAGTGTTTGACTAATGTTAAAAAAATTACTTTTTTCTATAAAATTACTAGAAATAACGCTAACACAAGTCTTTTATAGTTTTAAAAAATACCCATGAACCTTTCTAAATATTTAATATATTTTTTAAATATTTAAAATATTTTTTAATATTTATTTTTTAAGACATTTAAAATATTTAAAATATTTTCTAAATATTATAAAATTAAATTATTAAATATTAAATATTATTTTCATATTTAATATATTTTTTAAAATATATAAACTATTTGTGAAATATATAAATTATTTTTCAAATGTATTAACAAATTTTAGGGTACCTGAAATAAATTTTCTCAATTGTTTAGTTTTTGTTTCTGCTTCTACTTAAAAGTAGAAAAACAGCTTCTGCTTTTAATAAAAAACGCTTTTTTACAGTTGTCAAACACCCTCAAATCTCATAAAAGTGCTTTTTTTTTTTTTTTGGGGAAAAAACACTTTTTTTCCCTGAAATAAGTAATCCCAAACAGGTTCTTATACTTTTGTTTATGGTAGGTAGGTGGGGTTGGGGGAATTCGACCTTGGACCTCTTCGTCTAGGGCCTCAACCTTAGTAGTTTTATGACTGATCAAGGCCTCATCGGAGTGGGATCCAAACATGCTCTTGTTCTCTTTCGAAATCTGCTTCTTATTTTCAGAACTTGAGACCTTCCGTCCAATGTATGCTTTGAACAACGTGCCAAGTGTTGGGCGTTGTTGAGCCCTTAGTAGGCATGCCTATGTTTGGTACCTTATGTTAGTCTCTATCGAACAAATTAATGGAGTATCAATCATGCTTGCATCCACAATCATTTTCACTTCATGCTTCTTATAGATGAAGTATTGGTGTGAGTTTCTCATAGAGTTTGTTGAATTTGTTATCCTTGTATTTAGATCTAAGTACATCGGTGATTCAGGTATAAATGCTAGTTTTTTTGGACTTATCCAAAGTTCTCCCTGAATTGTTTTTACAGGTTTAACGAATATGGAGACCTTGAATCTAGATTCTTGTAGGATTGGAGATGAAGGACTTGTAAATCTGGCAGGTTTGTTCTTGTTTCATAGATTTAACTTCCTGCTTGATGAATATGCTAAATTCAATTTTGAGCTCTGCTAATCTATAATTGTCCGATGAGCTTTTGTCTGAATCGTAGCTCTGTACCATGTGCATGACTCTATGGATGCTTGTTTAGTTTTAGTGTTTGCAGGCTATAAACTCAGATCCGGTAGTGCTCTTATGACTTCTATTTTTCTCTTCTTGTGAGGTTTCTATCACTTACATGTGTTTACTTCTATGATGATAAATCATGTGTTTTCTGTTAATGGTATCTCAACGAAATGCATGTGCGTCCTGACAGGTCAACTTCGTGTAACACTTTCCTGGACTTATTTAAAGTCGGGTCATCAAACGCAGTAGAATTGAAAAATATAGTGGTGATATGACAGTTTGACGTGGATTGCTTTTTGCCTAGTGCTCTTAGTATCAAGTAATGTTGTGATGTTGATGTATCTGTTATGGGAACCAAAAACATTTTGCTGGTAACCAAGTTATCTTTCAATTTTGTATGTCGTCTTGTCTACACTTTAATGTTAGACATCAGAGTTGCCAAAGGTTGTTCTCGAGATTTAATGGTGCCAAACCATATATTCAGAGTGTTAATTTATACAAATTCTCATGTCATTTCACTTTTAATTTATTCAGAGTTTCCCACTGTGAAGATGTTACTGAATTGTGAATGTACGCACAATAGCTGTGAGCTTAGCTTAAGGTGACTATTGTGGCAGCGTGCCTCAATTATTCCTGCAGGACTTTCATAATTGCATGTGCTGTTCTGGAACATTGTCAACGTTTTAAGTGCTGCTTTTTGACAGAACATTGTAATCGTAGTTCTGTCAGACAATTATATAGAGAACTGCCTAGTCATTGTATGTCCTTGTTTGCATGTTGATCTGGAAGTTGTCCCTAATACTGTGAATCCTCTGCTTAGGACTCCTAAAGCTGAAAAGTTTAGAATTTTCTGATACTGAAGTTGGAAGCAATGGGCTACACTATCTGTCTGGTGAGACATATTTCTCTTAGTTCCTTTGCATTGTTTTTGCAAAAAATTTTTTACCATATTAACTGATACTTGGACCAATGATATCTCTGTTTTCTTGTAAGGCTGTTTAGATGGATATAGATGTTCTGATTCTTTTTTGACTACAAGTTGCTATGCTTTTTGTCCCCCCACTCCGTCCAAAAAAAAAAAAGGGAGGGGGGGGGGGGGGACAAAACATATCTACAGTTTTCAATCTGATGACAAGGGCATTGGCAGAGTAAATCAGAGCTGTGGTTTAACTTTTGAACCAGCTACCAAACTGTAGAATGTAGGCTATACAAGTCATACAGTATGGCCCAAATGTCCAACTCACTGAGTTTACAATACTATCATGGACCATGAATGAATATCTTACTGATCTTTCCAGCTTGCATCCTCCTTGTGCTATTGAGTTTTATATATGAACTTGACATGATTTGGAAACTTTCCAATCATGCAGGGCTCGTGAATCTTGAGAGCATTAACCTGTCATTTACCTTGGTCACTGATCCTGGACTGAAGAAGCTGTCAGGATTGACATCTCTGAAGTTGCTTAATCTGGATGCCCGCCAAATTACGGATGTTGGGCTGGCCACTTTGACAAGTAAGCAGTCTCATGCCTTAAAGGAGTATTGTATAGTTTTTAAGGCATGCTTTGCTTCCTATCCTTGTATATTTTTGGCTGGATATGATATTCGATGCATCTGTGCATTACTGTTTAGTTCCCATTCAGAAGCAGTTATTCCTATTCTCGACATTCTAATTTAAGTTTGAAAGAGCATTCCTGCCTTGTAGAACATAGATTTGGAGGAGGCATGTCTTTGTCAAGACAGTGCTCCTGTATGCTCCTGTCTTAGTGACCTAAGCGCTTGATTGACATTTTCGAATTTGATGTACAAAACGTTAAACTAAGCTCACTTGCAATGATCATACACAAATATTCATACACTGGCATATATACATGTATGACATAAAATAAATACCAATTGCCATTATGAATTCTGTGTGTACAAGGAGATACAATGGATATATATTGTTCATTTGTCTTTTTTGTGTTATCGTGTTAATTTGCTATTCACCGACCATTGGGTGTCAATGTCCACATGGCCAACTTATGGGGAAGAAAATAATTCTTCGTGATGCAATGCGTCCCTTACATGACAAATTTGCTTTGTTCCATGTGTGCCATGTTATATCTACCCGCATGTTGTGAACTTTACGCCATTGGAGACCTTGCGTGACACCATGTTGACTATAGAGGTTTGACTGTATCATGTTATTCACCTGGTTATATTTTAGATTTGTGTACTTTGCTGGTAGGTTGTGGAATGTCAAATAGCAAACTCGTAGCTTGTAATGGAAGTTCGGAACAAATCAGATGATCTTTGAGCATAGATACATCTGCTTTTGGCGATAACCTTCTCATCTTCTATGCCGTCTTATATTCTTATGTTTGTTTAGTCACACCTAGACTGCTTGGTTTAACTCTGTCTCATTTTCAAATGATATTTGCAAATTTCTTTATTTTTCTTTTTTTAGGGAACTGCAAACAGTTTCTTGTCAGGAACATGGTGAAACACTTGATTTAGTTGGCATAGGGGTAGCAATGGCATTGCTAAGTTCGATTGGCATTAGTTTGTCTGTTGTTGAAACTGATAACTTGGGCATTGTTGGGAAACAACCTCTACGTTAACTTGTTTTTCAATGTATGTACAATTTTTTTTTTTATTGTGCCATTGAGTGAAGACCGTAGTAAAAAATGATTCCAAGGAATAGGTTGGACTCTTCCTGAGTAGCTGAAATCTGTCTTAATTGAGGAAAGTGAGATCAAATTCAATTTGATGATATGTCAGTTTCATTTCTTTGACTGTCCACTAGATGTAGCTATAAAATGTGAATGTTTTGAGCCCGTTTTTGTTGGTAAGGAGATTACAAATTCCCTTAATAGGGACATCTTAGGGAAAGAGGGGGTGGGTGAGCTTCGAACTTGATACGTAGCCAAAAGGAGGCCGGGAATTTTACCACC
Organism: Simmondsia chinensis; assembly: GCA_018398585.1. NCBI lineage: Eukaryota > Viridiplantae > Streptophyta > Magnoliopsida > Caryophyllales > Simmondsiaceae > Simmondsia > Simmondsia chinensis. Next base: position 29,119,717 of record JAGTTD010000010.1, on the reverse strand, counting down.
GCCAACCCATGGAAGCAAGTTCAGGTTTTGAACTTGCTTCAATTGAAGCAGTCCACCTTTTCTTCCATGTATCTCTTTAGTTTTTAGTTATAAAAAATGTGCGTGATCTTGGAGATTACACATTTTTGTATTTTTTTACTTTCATTTTCGCAGGTCTGGTTGGTTTAACTCATCTAGATCTTTTTGGGGCTCGCATATCAGACTCGGGAACACAATGCTTGCGCTGTATGTTTTTCTGAATTGTCTCTTACTTGTAGTGACATGAATTCATGTGTTGTCAAGAATGCAAAGAGGTTCACACCTATCTTCAAGGCTGACAATTATGAACTCTCCATGCTTTCCGCTTAATTTATTGACATTGAATACGGTGGTTTATATGGAAGAGTGGAATATTCAGAGATCAGTTCTCCAAACATCTCTTACTTAATATTCTACTTTTTAGTGTTTTCTATGTAATAAGAGTTGGCGAACACATAGAACATTTAAAGTACACTGGAAAATCGACCCTTCCAATATAATGGAGAACTTGGGAAACAAGGAGAGGACATTAAAATTATGTTTTCCGGGAAGATCTGGAGAAGGGAGCCTTTTTAAATATTTTGTGTCGATCTTTATAGATTTTATAAAATTTGGAAGACTTCTCTCTGATTAAACAAGTTGTGGGAGTGTGGAGTTTCAAACATATCAGTGCACGAAGAACAACATGAAAGAAAGATCTTACAATCAGAAGCCATCTTGTTTGTGTAAGCGCTTGTGTCAAAATTGAAGGGTTACAATTTCAAACTTGAGACCCGGATAGCGCCCATCACACAATTTGTGCAGCGACAGACTCCCACAAATGTCTGGACCCATAGTTTTCAATTCCTTGCATCAAAGAACAATAATCGAGAAGTTACTTGTCCTGTCGATGGATATCGATGCTGTAGATAGTATAATTGTCATGATTAAGCATGTTGTACGACTTTTATTGCTATTTTTATTACTTGATATACCTCTTGACACTGTATTTCAACTTATTAAATCAGACTTCAAGAACCTCCAATCTCTGGAAATATGTGGTGGAGGATTGACAGATGCTGGTGTGAAGAATATCAAAGACCTCACCTCATTGACGCTTCTCAATCTGTCACAAAATTGTAACCTGACTGACAAGACCCTGGAATTGATTTCTGGTAAGTCAAGATAATGCTTCACTGTGTGATTAAAATTTCCGGTGTAGTATAGAATCATTTTTAATGCGTTACCTAATATGTTTAGTTAGTTGGATGTTTTCTTGATATGGTATGAAAGCTTTCGGATTCAATTCCCGACAACCCGTTTCCTTAGTGTTTAATATGATTACTACACAAAGTATAAGGTGTACCTATGTGGTGTCCCTGCTTTAAGCTTAATGGGCATTTCTTGTGAGGTGCCATAAATTCTTGTGCTTTATCCATTGTATCAATTTGGTTCGCGTGCTTTTAATTATGTCAATTTAGTCCTTGTATAATTTAAATTGTGTCTATTTAGTCTTATTGACGGAACTAAGGTTAAGTTCTGTTCAAAAAAAAATTAAGGTTAAGTTATGTAATTTTTAACGACGTGGTCATGTCAGATGCTAGTGACCTAATATGAACCCGCACACTGACCCGGTTTCAACCATCTGTGAGCCAATCGTTCCAAATTCCATCAGTAACTAAAAAGTTAATTATACTCTAGATTAAATTGACGCGTGAATAATTTAAGGACTAAATTGATATGGTTAATTGTACAAGACTAAAGTCACACAATAGATCAATTACAGGGACTTATAACACAACCAACCATTAGGTATATGAAACCATTTGCAGGTTTTCACCTTGAAAACTGAAATTGTTGATTCCTTAACACTGGACTATGGCTTGCGCAGGTTTAACAGCACTGGTATCGTTGAATGTGTCAAACTCTCGGGTATCGAACGACGGGTTAAGACACTTGAAGCCATTGAAGAACCTGAGATCACTGACATTGGAGTCCTGCAGGGTGACAGCATCGGAGATCAAAAAGCTGCAATCCACTGCTCTCCCTAATCTGATGAACGTTCGTCCTGAATAAATTATTGTTCAGCAGCCTCCACGTTAATATCCTCTGTAAATAGCTTATCGTCAGCCTCATGCTACCCTTGTCCATAGTAAGAGAAGCTGAAAAACTAAAAGCTTCTCCTTTCCTAAATTATCCCGCTCCCCTAAAAAAGGGTATTGTTATTGTTAGGGCAAAAATGTTAATGTCAAAGTAACTTTATTAAAATTTGTGATACTACGAGTTATATTATTTCTCCGATAACATTTTTGCTCTGACAATAACAACACTTCGAAAGAATGAAGACAAACAAAAGGAGGTCCTTTAGAGTGGATTGTTGTAAATGGATTATTTTCAACTCTAATTGTCATGTATTTTGTTTGGCATGCTTTTGTTGTAAATTTATAAGCAAATGTACTTTGAAAGAGCATAACGTTTGGAAAAATAACCCAAGTTGCATAATATTTTACTATTTACACAATAACTGTACCGATATCCTTAAAAGAAAGGAACAAAAATGGCAAGCAAATTAAAGAAAGATGGCCAATGATACAAAAATTTGAGAAGATGAGGTCCTATTGTTGCTTATTGAAGTTATGAGAAAAGAGATTAATATATAACTTTATTGTGTTGTAGTAGAGTAGTGCCTTGAAGAGATAAGGTTGTGTATATTTTATCCTCCCATATCCTATTTAGGCGGGAGTCTTTAGAGAACCTTTTTTTTGTTGCTTTACTTAAGGTCAATTAATTCACAGTGGAATATTACTTGTGCTTTTATATTAATATTTTTAGTGTCCTAAGAGTTTTCGTCTAAGCAGGGTCTGGGGGATGGATGTACGCAGCATTTCCCATTCAGGGTGCTATCCTGATGAGAGGTTATTTTCGAGAATCTTTAACCTGAGGGATGCAACCCAAGGATTTTTCAGGAGGTCATTTATTTTGGTATTACTTTTGTCAAAGCAAGCTTAACTTCGGAGTTTTAATGGGATTTGGTACTTGCGGGTTATTACTTGTGCTTATATGTGACTTTTATATTTGATAATTGTGGAGGTTAGGTCTAAGGTCCAATGAAGTTGCATATGGTATTGGAGTTCGTGAATGGTTTTGGGCTTTGGTTCAACATACTAACAAGGAAAGGCGTGCATTTGAATTTGTTGTAGTTTTTTCAATAGAAGGAGGTTTTAATTGGATGTGATTTTCAACTGGACTAGAAAAGGTGGGGGTGGCCCGTATCAATAATTATGATTTTACGTATAGACAATTCTTCAAAATCTTGTTTATTCGCAACAAAATATTTTCTTTGTGTGTCGGTAAGAAAAACATGCTTTGGGCTCTTGGTCACAACACAAAAGGGAATCCACTTTTTTTTTCTTCCAAAACCTTTCTTTTGGTATGCTGCTCAGTGCAATTAAATAAGACTTACATATGAGAGGGTGTGGTAAGGACTCAACATGTGAGTCTATTTAAAAATCACACATGAAAGTTACAAAAGAAATCAATGTATAAATTTGGGTTATTTACATTTTAACAACTTGACATTTTTAGAAATAATTAAAAGGATCCTAATCTTTTTGAATTAATAAAAAGACCCTTAAGTTTTTGTCGTATTAATAAAAAGACCCTTAAATTTTTGCTTTATAACTAAAAGTTCCACTCTCTGGCATGATAACGTCATCTTTTGTGACTAGAGCTGAAGTAGCAATTGTTTTTTTGTCACTATTATAGTAAAATGACAAAAATATTCTTCAATAAATATATGAAAAGCGTATTCTTACCTCTTAATCATGCTAGGTTGATGTTCCAAAAGCTCTAGAATTTGCATCAAGTATCATGGTGTGTGGAGGATTACACTACTGAGTTTTACAAGCTAGTGTCCATGAATGACTTGGGGAGACAGAGGAGCAATTAGCAGATTTGTGTACTGGCGGATTTAGGAATTCCTTACAGGAGGTGCTATATGATACTCAAACATCCACAACAGTATGCAAGAGAGGTGGGGACTCATCTCATGATGGGTATGGGAACACCTGTAGAAATTTGAGAAGACTAATATAGTTCGTTGCCTAAAGAAGAAGGGAGCACCCGAGTAGCTTGGAACAAGAACCCCAACCAATGTAGAGTCATGATCGTCAAGAAAGTTGGCACGGCCCGCATTGTTTATGTTCGAATTGGTAAGGAGAGTTTGGCAGACCAATGAGAGATGTCGAAGGAGTTAAGGAAACTGTTAAAGGAATATATTGATGTTTTCCTAGAGGAGTTGTCGAGTTCCTTATTGCCATTGAGGGGCATGTAGCATAAGTTGATCTTGTTCCAGGTGCTCTATTGCTGTATAGGCCACATTACCAGATGTGTCCAATAGAGCATGAGGAACTAAGGCGCCACATGGAGGAGTTACTCACCCACAACTTCATCCAAGATAGTTTTGAGTATGTGCGCGGTTTTTGCATCTTAGAATTGGTAACCTTGTTGGTAGAGGTGGATTACAGTGGCGACAAGCTGTGGTAGTGGGTGATAGAGGTGAACCATATTAGCAAGGTGAAATTATAGGAAGGGTGAGCCATGGCTGTGATGTGCCACAGCAATGGGTGGTGGGACTGCAAGTACTATTTTATTAATGAATAAAATTAAATTTACAGTTATTTTCTTGTTAAATTTGTGTAAGTTCATACTGCATGTGATTTTCTTTTTGGTAACATCCATGAGATCGGTGTAGCTCTCATACTATAATTTATATGTGTGTTCTAAATGGTTTATGAGATTAACCCACAAATAGACTTGGAACAAATGGTATGGATTGTTGTTTGAAAAACTTATAGTTAAGGACAAATTTGGACCACTTATATGCTAAGACTATAACGTGACACTTTATATGTCTTGTCTTGGTCATGTGGATGATGATCCAAAAGTGTTATGTTGGTGTGTTTAATAAGATTGACACACTGAATTTGACCATGTGAGCTGCTTGTTTCTATACTACTATCGGAGATGAGAGTATTTTGGACTTGTGCATGGAACTTTAGTTGCTTTGTTGTACTATAAGTAAGGTCTAGACAAATGACTGAATTCCCACGTACACTGGGTAGCGGTGTGAAGTGTGACAAGGATCAGGTATTCAATACGGAATCTACAGTCTCTTACGAGATACAGATATCCCCTTAGTTGATTCGCAAGTATTTGAATAGTTTGAAATCTTGGGCCAAAGTGTTCCAGGTGTTTGACATTTAGGAATTTATACTATGAATATGTTCTAGTATACATAAATTATTCAGTAAAGGGCGAGTCGGTAACTAATGGAGAAGCTATGAGAAAGATAATGGTAATAGTTTTATTTATTCTTTATCATGGACATCTAGTGTAAGGGTTATTGCTATCAATACAGTCTATTTGAAAAATATCGAATAAATGGTTTAAGTCCAGAGTACAGTGTGATTTATTTAGTGGAATTAAGTCTCATTAAATGATAATTAAATTTTATTATGAGATGATAATTAATTTAACCAAATTGAAGCTAGATTTAAATTGTCCCTGAGGTCCCTGCGCAAACCTCTATTTTTATTGCCATCAGAAAAATATTCAAGAATTCATAAGATGAATTATTTATGTATGAGATGAATAAAAGTTAAAAATCAAAAAATAAAATAATTTTTGAAAAATTAAAATTTATAAGATGAATTTTTTACATATGGAAAAAAAAAGGAAAAATCGCAGAAAAATTGTCGCGATCCGCGTCTTCTTAATCGGACGAACCAGGGCACGACACGTCCCACAAGGAGATCTGCATGCCCCTTGGTGAACCAATCGCGTGCCGCCACATGGCACACAGTGACAGGGCAGTTTAGGGCGAGATGAAGCGCAATGTTTTGAACGGTTTTAATATTAAACGGTGGGTTTTGCATGTTTTCTGCAGGTCCCACGTCGAAAAATTAAGATTTTTCGCTGCAGTATACTGCTATAGATAGAGGTACCAGTTTCATGGTTTAGCATGCAATTAAAAATTAAGGGTTTTAGAAAGTATTGACTTTCATAGACCTAATTGGAGAGAAATTTCCGTTGAAATTTTTCTTTCCTTAGTTTAATATTTTTCGAAATCAACTCTCCGGGCGTGAGGTCATTACGTAGAAGGTCGCAGGGTTTCAATTTTCTTGGCTTTCTGGGAGTTTATCATTCTGGTGTTCTATATTATTTGGAGCAAATCCAAGTATATTTTTCTTTCCTTTCTCTTTTAAGTTTTCGCTTTTCTACTATTTTTTTATTATGCTAGTCATAGTTCATGTAACTATTATGAATGTATTAGAGTAGAAGCCTGTAGATCTAAATTAGGAATTTAAATCTATAAATTTAAAATTAGGAATCAGATCAACCTTAGGTTTAAAGTTGAGAATTTTAAATCCTTCCGCTGCTTTAACTTTATCAAATTAGGAAAAATTTTAAAATAACATGTGATGTGCCATAGTGATGGGTGGTGGGACTGCACCATGGTCATGGATGGTAATAGACAAAGTGGAGGTTAATAATGAACCATGATAATAGTTAGTCATTTTAGTGGAGAGTGGTGATTGTAGCAATTCGTGACGATAGAAGGAGTGGTGATAGAAGTGAAAGTGGGTCATGGTGATGAAAATTTATGTCAAGCTATGAAAAATAAAATAAAAAGAACTTTTCTATCAATCAAACATAAATCTTATAGTCAAGCTACAACTTTTTCATAATGTTAAACTGTTAAAAAGTTGAATCAACTGCAGCCACAATCTTGTCATATGATGAAATACTATCCAATCCATGCCATCAAAGAAAAGTTGGATGGGCACTTACGATTATATACTTCTAATCAAACATATGCTTATAATAAGATGAATCACGAAAGTAGTGACCGTAGGGCGTTATGGTGAGTGCAAGACTTTGCAAGGACACGTATTCATATGGTGAAGAAATTGTATTAAGTTGGAAATACTTTATTATAGACAGAATCATTGATGTTTGTAATGATTAATCTTGAGAAAACTGATGAGTAAACAACTCGCTCAAAACAATTTCTTTTGGCAAAGATATCTATTTTTCGTCATAGAAACCATGCTTTGTCTTTATCTGTACAACTTATTATATACAAAGTTGTTTAAAATTCGCGACACTAAATTGCCGTCTCTATTTTCTCACCTCTAATTGCACATTTTCTTGAAGGATAAGTTGGGTGCTTGGGGATTTAAAGTCATTAGAGTTAATATGGAATTGTAATTTCTTTCTCTAATCTAAACAATAATGTATAATTTTTAATTTAAATTCAATTTTAAAAATTTGACAATAGAATTATAATTTAATTGGCAATATGTAAATTAAACATTAAAATTAAAATTATAAACCCCAATTAGAACTTTAGCCTAACTCTTGACAGTACCTAATAAAGGTTAGATGGACGATCCAAAGCCTATGAGAATTTCTATAAAATGTTGGATACTGAGAAGGGAGTTAGGGACCTATATAAAATGGCAAAAGCAAGAGAGAGGAGGATTAGGGATCTGGACCAAGTAAAGTGCATACAGGGGAAGGATGGACAGGTGCTTCTGGCTGAGCAACAAATTAAAACTAGGCGAAATCCTACTTCCACGATCTAGTCAACGAACAGTAAGATAGAGATATATCTGTAGGAGAACTACAAGCATTTGAGGAGTACCAGACCCTTTGCCACTGTAGGTGGATTAGGCTCAAGGAAGTTAGAGAAGCCTTGAAAAAGATGGGCAAGGGTAAAACAGTCAGCCCAAATGGAATACTCATTGAGGCATGAAAATGTATTGGAGAAAAGGGCATCAGATGGTCAACCAAACTATTCAACCAAATTTTTCGAGGTAAGAAGATACCTGATCAGTGAAGGAAGAGCACATTAATTCCAATATATAAGAACAAAGGTGACACTTAAAGTTGTGCCAACTATAGAGGAATCAAACTAATGAGCCATACTTTAAAGTTATGAGAGCGAGTCATAGGAAGAAGGCTACGGAAACAAACAGGGGTCTCAGATAACCAATTTAGATTTATGCCCAGTAGATCGACGATAGAAGCCATCCATCTCTTAAGACAGTCGATAAAGTACTACAAAGATAGACAGGAGGACCTTCATATGGTTTTCATTGATTTGAAGAAGGCATATGATAGAGTGCTGAGAGAGGTCCTATGGAGGGTCTTAGAGGAGAAAGGCATCCCCCTGTCCTATATCCGAGTTATTAAAGACATGTTTGAAGACGCACTAACTAATGTGCGTACAGCAGAAGGAGAAATAGATGCTTTCTACATAATATTTGGGGTACACTAAGGATCAGCCTTGAGTCACTTTTTGTTCATTCTGGTTATGTAAAAACTAACTAGGTACATCTAAGGGGACGTGCCTAAGTGCATGTTTTTTGCGGATGATATAGTTTTGGTGGGGAGTCTAGAGAGGAGGTGAATAAGAAGCTAGAAACTTTGGAGAACGGCCTTAGAATAGAAAGGCTTAAGACTCAATAGATTCAAGACCAAGCATATCGAAGTCAATTTCTGTACCTCTTCCCGGCCAAGTATAGAAGACGTCAAGATTGGATCGGAGTGCATATCGAAGAATAGTGCTTTAAATACTTTGGTTCCATGATGCAACAAGATAGTGAGGTTGACATAGATGTCAACAACCAGATTAAAGTAGGTTGGCATAATGGCTTCTGTAGTACTATGTGATAGGAAGTTCCCCTTAACGTTAAAGGAAAAATACTATAAGACAATAGTGAAACCGATTATGTCTAGTGCTAGCTAGTTAAACATCATCATATGCAGAAGTTGAAGGTGGCATAAATGAGGATGTTCAGATGGTTGTGTGGACACACAAGGAACAATAAGATCAGAAATGACATCATAAGAAGTAAATTGGGCATGGCCCGAATTGATAAGTTGAAGGAGCAACGTTTGTCGTGGTTTGGGCATGTTAGGACGAGACCGACCACTGCCCTGTAAGGAGATGTGAACAGCTCCATATTACAAACGAGAAGACAGGGAGAGGTCGGCCAAAGAAGAGTTGGATGGAGACGACATAACCTCACCCATCTCAACCTAAATGAGGAGATGGCCCTAGGTAGAGCAAAGTGGAGGGTGTGGGCATCAAACAGTTGTCCATATCAACATCCATATTAATAATTAAGTACTAATTTTTTAAATCTAATTTTATTTTGATATAGCAATCGACATAAAATTGTGCAATATTACATTTATTTCTAAATTAATAAAATACAAATTACGAAGAATATACTAGACATGCGGGTATGGCTTATGGGGCTAAGCTGGGCACCTGCTCGATACCTATGGTGAGTATTGTCGTACAAACCTATCTCGTAGTCTTCACCCGCTTCATTTGCATCCATACCCATTACAAACAAGGCAAATAGCCACAAGTAATATGTTTTACTTGTCTATGATATTTGTCTTTCAATTTTCTTGACAGTTTTTCCAGGTGTCAGCAAATTACTGGCTAAGCTTACGTAGCAAACCGCATCATCAACCGTACCCAATTCCAACTCTCGGATCTGTGCTTGCAGCTCCTTTCCCTCTCTGTCTCTCTCTCTCTCTCTCTCTCCCTCTCTCTCAATTGAGAAGCGAAGGAGGCACAAAAATGAGATCAATCTTGTGGTTAATTTTCGTCTATTTATCGTCGAATTTGACCTACACTCGAGTCTCAGCTGATCAAATCTTCCCCGTCCAAGCAGGTATCGTATCAAAATTCACTCTTTTCGTTGGTAATTGTATAATTTTGTTTGGATTATTATCATCTTATGCCTACTGTTGTGGAATTTGTCGGTAAATAGTGTTAGAATTGGGGATCCAAAAACACTAGCCTGATTGTCGTTTTCGTGCTTGCTTACTGTTGTGGAATTTGCCGGTAAATGGTGTTTGATTTAGTTGTATATATGGGGAATTTCTGAATGAGTACTGGGGTTTGAGGAATTTTTATTGATCAGAAAAAAGAAATTATATTGAGAGAGAGAATGTACGAAGAGTAAAGGATAGGATGTCCTCAAAATTACAAAAATTCAAAGAATAAAACTCATGAATTAATAGCATAAAGTCCTCCAATCTTTTTGTAAATCAACTAAGGCTATGTTACCAAAGCCTCTAAAGCTCTTTGTCCGAAGTGCTCCTAAAAGATCACATTTTTTCGTAAGAAATTAACTGGTGTGTTGATCCTTAAAAATCCTAGCATTCCTTTAAAGCCAAGTATGACAGGGAATTGCTATCTTTACTATGGAGAATAACATTAAAACGTCTTTCATCTTTCCTACTTACTGGGAGTTGATGAATGATGGTGTGTTTTCTTTTTGGGTGTGGCCCCAATTGAGGATAAGTTGAGGGAGCAACATTTGCGGTGGTTTGGGCATGTTTGGAGAAGACTGACCACTACCACTGTTAGGAGATGTGAACTACTCCATGCTATAATCAAGAGGAGAGGGAGAGGCAGGCCAAAGAAGAGTTGGATGGAGACGATTTGACATGACTTCACCCACCTCAACCTAAATGAGGAGACGGTGCTAGATAGAGCGGAGTGGAGGGCTAGCATAGGTGTAGCCGATATGGCGGTTTAGCATAAAGGAGCACAACTAAGTTAGTACTAGTGCCTGTAGGCTTATATGTGTGCTTGTTTGATTATATTTACTATTGCTATGTGTTGGTTGCTTATTGTTATGTTGCCATGTTGCTTTATTGCTATTGCTACTTTATGCTTTATGCTTTCTATGTGTCATCGTTTTTATACTTTTTAGGTTGGGGGTCCTCGGATACAACCTCCTTTTAGGGTAACACCCTAAATGGGTAAGGCTGCTTACGTCCCCCCCAAAGACCCTGTATATGCGGGAGCCCTTGAGGCACTGGGTTTGTTGTTGTTGTGTGTTTTCTTTTTGTTTTTCTTCCCCCGTCAATTTCTTAATGTTTGTGTGCATGGAAGTAAAAGTTGTTAGAAATTTGTTAAGTTAGATGGATATGAGCATCCAACAAAACACGCAAGTTGCAATCCAAATGAACATGAGAATGCCGCACAGCTGAATGCACAAGTTGCATTGGTTCAATAGCTGGAGTGAAAAACATATTCAAAAGGTAAATGATAGGATTTACCTAAACAACAAGGCTGAAAAGTATCCAAAAAACTGGAACAAGAAATAAGCGACGCTTACAAAGAACGGCCAAAACATTTTTGACCCAAGTGACCTAGTTGTTGAAGCCATAATTCACCTAAGCATGCACAAGCAAACGGGAATGTAATTTGGGGTGAGAAGCCATAGAGAGGCCCGTGTATTCAGAGTAGTGGTGTACCCATGACCTTGTCCTTAACCAAAGAGATCAGTGCCATTCATTAGTGCATTTAGTATCACAATATACTTGTTTAATTGAAAGTAAACTATAGGTGAACTTAGGGACAAGCATAACATTTCTAAGAGTGAGAAAACGAGAGTTAGTGTGGATAGAGCATGAACCCATATGTGTAACAAATAGTAAAGCAGCATTACCAACAAGAACAATTTTATGATCGTAATAATGCTGAAGTTTTTGAATTGTACCTGAGGTGTCATGAGGTTAAAGGCTCCCGGGTTCTGATACGAGCTATATTGGATTCACCAACACACATGGCCGAGAATGAGTGCGAGGGATTATGAAGCGAGGTTTGATCAATATTGGCGAGACAATAAACCGTACTATGTCCTGTTTGGTTACATATCTGACAAGCAAAGGTCTGAGCCCAAGCAAACTACCACTTGAGTTAAAAGGGAGATTACCAATAGATCTTATCCACGGCGAGTTGTGCGAATGGAATAGATCAATGATAACTGCCTCAAGCCTCCAAAGGTTAGAAGTCCCTGACTTGTGTTGTTGAGGTTGGCCTTGTCCACCAGATCATCCTCCACCTCCACCATTGCATCCTTAAACCCCTCGTCCGCCCTACCATGCTGATCCCTGATTATCTTTACTGGACACTGTCAATACATGATTTTTGTCAGAAGCAGTTTGAGCATTATAGTACATTAAGACTACTATATTGAAAAGAGAGGTTTTGACTTCTTCAAAAATCATGGGTCTAGAAGTATTGCATATAACAGCAGCAAAGACTGCATATTCGGATGGAAGGCTGCCAAGTCTGTAGTGGGTCAGTTTTACATTAGAAATCAAAGAGCAAATACTTGTTAGATTATTAGCAATAGACTCAAGTTAAGACATATAGGTGTCCTTGGATGTTCCATCTTTACGATGGAGGGCAAGTTGGCTTCAAAGATCTAACTTTTTAGCCATACAGTGGTCCAAACCACTTGGTTAGGGCACTGTCCATGGCTATTGATGTGAGATGGAGGATTACATCAGTTAGAATAGATTAGGAGAGGGTAGCAACAACACATGTGCACATACTTTGATTGGTAGGAGCCCTTATTAGGTATTCATGATTAATCAATGGTGTGCCATCAGGATTAAAAACTTTAGCAAGTGGATAGGGATAGGCGCCATCAATATATCCTAAAACTTGATGTGGAATAAGTGTCATAAAATTTTTTGTGCTAGATAAGATAATTAATAGTATTTTTTTAAATTTAATTGTAACTAGATTTGTGATATTGGAGGCAGGGAGAAGAAGAGGGATGACCCCAAAGTGGGCATCTTTTTCATGGTAATGGGGAAGGGAGAAACAGTGCAGGCCTGAGTGTGGGGGGATGCCGGCAACTGCAGTCGAGGGCACAGGGAAGGACAACATAGGGAGAGGACTAAGAGGAGAAAGAAGAAAAAAGGGGGCCGGGGGGTGTCAGGAAGTCCATTGGTATGAGAAGAACCCAGCTTCTCAAGCTGAGCTATGAGTGCTGCAATGCTGGAGGTGATGCTTTTTGTTGGGGTTGGGGGGGGGGGGGGGAAGATACGGTTATGCATCACTTCGATTAGGGAAGAATTAGAAGGACTGTTAATTTTAGAGTTTAATTAAATTCACTACCATGTGAGAATATAGGTTAGGTTAAGCGGCATATGCAATAGGATAGCAGACACTACTACATATGGAAAAGAAAGGAATGAGTAAAGTATAAAAACATCCCTAATCTAGATCTAGTCCGAGATAATACAGGTGTTGATCTAGATAGTATAGATATAGATTTAGAGAAATTTAGTCATACTCTAATGCTGATGTCCAATCAATGCCCTAGGAATTGAAACTTTGGTGTTCAAAGGAGCATGGAGGCTTTCAAGCGTTTATGGTTTCCACTGCTTGCACGTGGATCACAGAATTGGGATTTATTTTTATGGCCTTGGGTATGATGAAAAGTGCAGCTTGCCCGGCTGGAGCTGAGGGAATCCAACCATTGCTATAATTAACACGTGCATGATCTTACTAGTTGGCTATCAGTGATGTAGAGGCTGGTTGCTGGGAACTCATAAATTTTGAAAACATTTACATTGAACAAGATGTGAATTCTTATGTTTTATGTGCTTGCTAACAAGGTTTTGTTGTATATGCGTGACGCTGATTATTTAACCTAGATGCTGAGTCTTTCTTATTGAGTGTAGGTGGGGCATCTGGTCGTAGCTCACGTGAACCAAAGTATAGGATTCATTTCCACCCAGAAGACTCCCCGCATCATCCTGTAAGCAACTCCTCAACTTTTAGTTATTTTCAATTGATTTTTTATAAGCTCACTGTTTTCAGCTCTGGTGCCTCTATTATCATCAATTACGAGAATGTTGCATATAGAACTTGTGTCATCTCAAGGCTTAGTGTATGTCCTTCCCTTGCATTGAGGGTTGGTCTTATTTCCTAGTATTTTAAATTGATGAAGAAAAACCATCTCATATCTGTAGAAGTTTATAGTCGTTAGCTTATTGTCACGGGATGAGCGCAGATCACCCGTGCGGCGCCCAGGCCCCTGAGGCTAGGGCCGGGCCAGCCTACCCCCTATGGTCAACAAGCAGCAATATGCACCTTCAAGAGACGAAATACACGGCATACCACGGACATACCTGAACACAATCCATGCACATTAGTGTCGGACAGGCTAAGGAGACCCCATATGGCGTATGTCTGCTTATTGAGCACCGGGGACAGTGTCAGACAAAGGCGGCCCGTGACACTCTTCCCCACCTAATTCCGCAAACGTCCTCGTTGCGGGTGCCTGCCCATCGTCACATCCCTGCATCTCTAGCAGCCTTGATTGGTCACGGGACGACCACATCGTCATCCCCTCCAGCGTGACACCTCTGACATGCCATTGACACTCACCCGACGATAAGCAGCGTGCCAAAAAAGCAACCTGCCAGCTCCCTGCACCATAGTGTACCACATACACCTCTCGCTTCACGATGCTTGTTGATTCTTCACCTTGCGAATTTCGCACTGCACCCCAAGGATCGGCCCAATCTCTACGCAGTAAGCCAGCCATATGGTCAGCACGTTTGACCGGCACCCAACATAGTGCGCCTTCCGCCACAACCGGAACCGCGAGCTACTCAACTTCACTCTGAAAGTTCCTCGTTAGAGTGCCCAACTTCACTCTGAGTGTCCATACCCACGGACAAACCCGCTCGACGCATCTAGGACACGAGCAACTCCCGCTCCCCAGGAGTGTCCACCACCATGGACAAAGCTCGGTCCCACCACAGCTGCTTACTCACGTATCATGAGCCTCGCTGTGATACCGCTTGTCACGGGATGAGCGCAGATTACCCGTGCGGCGCCCAGGCCCTTGAGGCTAGGGCCGGGCCAGCCTACCCCCTATGGTCAACAAGCAGCAATATGCACCTTCAAGAGACGAAATACACGGCATACCACGGACATACATGAACACAATCAATGTGCATTAGTATCGGACAGGCTAAGGAGACCCCATATGGCATATGTCTGCTTATTGAGCACCGGGGACAGTGTTAGACAAAGGCGGCCCGTGACATTATGCTACTGAAGTTTTTTTAGAAGGAAAAGAATAGAGCATATTGTAGTCAGAATTTAATGTGCTTGAAAATTGTATGAAGTTTATCTCACTCCCTGCAGGTATCTTTTTTTAAATTTGAATGTCCTTCATGAGATAAACGTCCCGCTAATTGTTGTGCTTAATCTTGGTGTACAGAATGGTGATCAGGAATCTGTTTTCCTGCCCAATAAAAACGGCCAGAACTATCTATGCTTTCTTCCTAAGATTGAGAAACCCAAAATTGAAAAGCCAGTTGCTCAACTGAACATTAGTAGCATGATCATGGAAACTGAGGAGCAAGTGAAAGTCAAGACACCAGATGAGCTGCTTGAAGTACCGGAGAACCCCTGCCTTATTAGAGTCGGTATCTATCCTTATAACTTGAGTCGCTGATTGTTTTTGGTTGAATTCTGTTGTTAGCATTGATCAAATTAAGGTTTTTACATGACATAATAGCCATTACGTAGCATATTTTGGGCTAGCTATTACGTAGAATTAATTATGCACTAGAGAATTATTTGTGGAGAAAAGGTGTGCTGTTTGGGATCTTCTGGACAAAAAGCTTTGAGGGATTCGTTGACATAGCCGTGGTTGTATGTAGAGGAATTGGACGGCTTCATATTACTAGTTTTTGGATCTTGACTTTTTTATTTGCTATGGATGTTATTGAAGACACCTTATCTTTGCACTTCTGTACGTTTTTTCTCTCTTAAAAACTTTTTTTTTTTCAGAAGATAAAGCTATTGTATGGCTTGCATTTGAAGTTTTGCAAATATATGACTTAAAAACAACTTATGCTCTATAACGCAATCTAATGTGGTCGTCACAACATGTTACATGATGTTGAGAAAACCTTGCTCCCATGACATTGTGAAGACTGTGATATGACCGTGAATTGTGATACTTGATAGTTGTTAGACGTCCATTATTCCAGAAAGTCAGCTGGTAAATAAATAAATAAATGGCTTTGCTGCTCCTTTCTGTCCCTTTGTAAAGGCTTTGGTTAACTTGCATCGGTACAAATGTTCTCGTTTATATGTTCTTTGAGACATGTACTCGGGGCTTTATCCTTGCAGCCTAGTGCATTTACACGCCTTCTCTTCCACTAATGCTTTTGTGCCCCATATAATGCTCTGTTCTATACTCTAATGCAAGAGGCATTATTTCCAGCATTCACACTTTGTTGCTTTCTAATAGTAATGACAGTGGAACCTTAGCCTGTAGCATACAGTTCAGACCGGCAGGGGGTTGAAACTATACAGTTTTATGCTTGATTCGAACATGGATGAAAGGCCATCCAATCTGCTTATTCACTTATATGGTCCAACTTGACATACAAGTAATATAATGAAAATATAATATATCTAACTCTGCCTTTTTGGGTTCTGTCGTATATCTGGTTGAATATTGTTTGTTCCCTAGGTAGGAATTATGAAAGATGATACTTCATTTGATGATATTTCAAATTTTCCATAGAGGAGGCACGCTGTTTATTCATTTTAGAACTCTTGGATTATTTCATTTATCTTAAAGGATTATTTCAAATCGGGTGAAGTATCAGGACCTCATTCACCCAATCCATTGTTGAGTGAGAGTGGATGGGTGTTGGGTTTAGATATGGAGGAGGTCAATCTGATCCATCCATTACCATCCATACTTTTTAGTTGGATATTTG
This sequence comes from Simmondsia chinensis, assembly GCA_018398585.1. Classification (NCBI taxonomy): domain Eukaryota; kingdom Viridiplantae; phylum Streptophyta; class Magnoliopsida; order Caryophyllales; family Simmondsiaceae; genus Simmondsia; species Simmondsia chinensis. The sequence continues at coordinate 29,103,067 of JAGTTD010000010.1, read as the reverse complement.
GTGTTATGCTTGTTATGATTAATTTCTTTTAGAGCTGGGGATCCTTCAAAACCACCTCTTTACCCTACCCTATAAGGGTAAGGCTACATAAATATTACCTTGCCCAAGCCCGCCCTTGGCAGGAGCCTTTTTGAGGCACTTGGTTATTATTGTTGTTATGAATAATTACCTGACCAATCATGTCCCTTTCATGCAGCAAGAGGGTTGGTGGACATACGAATTTTGCCATAAGAAGAAATTGCGTCAATTTCATTGGGAAGATGGAGCGGTAGGTTCTTGTGCTCAATCTGATATCATGCTGCAAATCTTATTGAACAGTGCATGAAGATCTCATGATTATGCATCTTATTAGTGTAATACAAGGCTGTTATGCAATAGATTCTGAGCTAGCTGTTATATGATAAGTGTCGAACAATACTTTTTGTAATGATCATCATAATATATTTTATATATTAATTACTGAAATGGAATTGTGAATGTAATTATATGATGAAAACTATCAAAGGGGTAGTAAGAATTAATGAATGTATCCTATTCATTCAAAAGGGTTCATTTACTGGGCACTAAGGCACCGGATGCCATTAGAACTCCGAAGTTAAGCGTTCTTGGGCGAGAGTAGTACCAGGATGGGTGACCTCCTGGGAAGTCCTCGTGCTGCCAACCCTATAAGGTTGGGGGTCCTTGGAAACAGCCTCTCGGCAAGATTACTTACACCCTTAAGGGGTAAGGCTGCATACATCCACCCCTCCCGGACCCTGCTTATGCGGGAGCCCTTGAGGCATTGGGTCTGTTGTTATTGTTGATCCTATTCATTCAAAATTTTAGAAACATGAGGATGAAAAGCAACTTATGTTCCATAAAAGACCAAACGTGATATTTGTACGTCTGTGACACTGTAAGCAAATTGCAATTTGATTCAATGGTGTAATATTATTGGTGCAGGCTGTTCAGGAGTACATTTTAGGCTTTTATGATGCTGATGCAACAGCCGCATATAACCAGAACTTGTCTGATGTCTCGACATTGAAGGATCCTCGTTCAAAAGATGCATCTCAAAGGTACGGGAACTTCAAAGTGTGATAGTTATCCATATGGATTATCATTCGGGAAGGCATCGTTTGAGTGGATTGGTTTTTTTAGGTATCATGCTCATCAATACACTAATGGAACTACCTGTGATCTTACACATCAGCCGCGAGAGACCGAGGCGTGTACTGTAAAACTCCTCTTGATTAGTTGCATTTTCTTGATCTACGCTTATTCTTCTCTCTCTCTCTCTCTCTCTCTCTCTCTCTCTCTCTCTATATATATATATATATATATATGTATGTATATATATATATATTGTAACATCGTCCTAATAAGGGCCACAAACAACTGGGGAGGGGGCAAAGCAAGCATCGAACCTAAAACCTCATGCTTTAGGGTGGATGGCCTAACTACTACCAAACCCAACTATAGTTGCACGAAGCAGGAGCGGGAGCGGAAATGGAAGCGAGAACAGGGGAGTGGGTAGTCATAGAAGTTTTTGAGATTGAGACCGTTGAGGGAGCACTTATATTACTATATATTAGATGTACAAGAAAAAGTAATGGAATGTTATCAATTGAGCCATTGAAGCATAAATATCAAAACAAAGTCAATATTAAGCAATAATCAAGAAAATCAAGTACCCCAATGAATAAGATCTAGAAAATTGACTCCAACTTGTCCATGCAATTTAATGACTCTTTTAAATCGAGGGATATAATTAACCAACAAATCGTTTAATAAGTATTTTTTCATCAAAATGCTCCCATGATTGTTGGAATCGTGTTTCCATCGAGTTTGATATGTGTTGGAAACACGAATTTGACTCTAAAATGCGGAATTGAGTTTCCGAAGCGTGAAGCATTAGTATTTTAGGAGTTTCCTGCAACTATGAACCCAATAGCTTATGCTTAAGACTCTGTATAATTGCAGGTCAGATTCGTGTGTTCAGAGCCTAGGGCTATGATTAGCTCCATTACAGAGTTAACTACATGCAAATATGCACTCACTGTTCAGTCTCCAATGCTTTGCAAACACCCGTAAGTCGCTTTTTTGCTTTTCCTGATTTTATAGTGATAAATCTAGTACGATCCATATAGTTACCACTTCTTTGGTTTTAAGCTAAGCTGAGTTCGGTGGTGTGTGGGATTGACTAAAGAATTTCTCAAGTATCAGTATTCCATGTTCTCCAAAAAAAAAATAATAAGTTTTGGTATTGAGCAGATGGGTACATGCTTGAGTTTTTGGTCTGGGAGAACTTAGGTTCCGTTGGTTGGTATGAGGACATTTTCCTTCTCAAAATGTTTGAAATTAAAAGCTCTCTTGAAATTCTTTTTGTTTGGTGAAGGAGAAGAAATTTATTACTCAGCTGGGAGTTTGTGCTAAAACAAATTTGTATGAGATTTGTGTTTGTTTCAATTGAGGTTAAGGTGAGACAGAGAATGTGAGATTCGGGTAGAGAATGTATCTTGCTTTGGGAGAAAGGTCACTTCTCTTGCATAGAGAAGAACATTCTCATTGGGCCAGTGTTGCTACTAACTTACAGAAGAATATGGTAGAAAGAAGATAAAAGAAGGTAACTGCAAATTACAAAGCAATGAAATCAAATTCAATTAAAGACTCTTTAACTTAAAACTGCTCGAACTAGAATAATACTATGATTATTGAGGCCAGTTTATTCTGACCAAAAAATAAACTTTAGATGCTGGATGAATGGATTTCATTCTCGTGCTATAGTCTAATGGATAAACCTGGGATATGCAGGTTGTTCCAAGAAGAGAGGCCTGTTTGGCATAACATTCACTGTAATGAGCTGCCTAAGGAGACCAAAGAAACGCCGGTACAAGAAGAAAACAAACATGACAAGGAAATAAGATTGGTCACTGATATTGGATTTCCCTTTACCTCTGATTCCGAAGAGAATGCTGCATAAATTTTTCTATGAATATACTTTTTTCTTGTCGTAAAAGGCGCTAGAAAAACTTCGGTGTGGTAATGGAGGCAAGTCTGGTCATATGAAGTAAAATTATGATCCCTTTTGGTGCTGATTCTGGTTGAGTTTTCTGATCCCATGCCTACATAAGATAGTGCTGTTGCTTATACGCGTCTACTGTTGTTAAGAGCATCCTTTTTGTAAGGATATGTCAAAAATTGTATGTAGGGTCTAAGTATTGAGCAAATATTTGAAATGTCAATGCTGCAACCTGGATATCAGGGACTTGCCCAAAAATTACAGAGAAAAAATGTGATGGGGTATAGGGCTTGTTTGGTCAAACTTGTGAAAGAACTGTTTCATATAAGTGCTTTTTAAGGAAGTATTTTTGTAAAAGGTGTTTTGAATAGATATGTTTTGGTCTGGGGAGTTCTAACTTTCACTTTTGCTTTTGTTTATTGGAGAAGCTCTATTTTCCTACTTAAAAACAAAAAAAACTTCTGTTTCTATTAAAATATTTTTCAATAATAGAGGCTTGGCCAATAGGCTCCTAGTATTTAAAAATAGCTTGTTCTCAAAAGTGAGGTTAAGGTTGTGTACATGGTTTTGTGATAACCGTGTGTGATAAGTGGTGTTTTTGGTAGTTTTGTTAAATAGAGAAAGGTATAAGGGAAAGCTACAAAAGAATTGATGAAGAAATGAACTTGGTTTCAGTATTCTCAACATCCTTTTAGTAGGGGTGTAAGTGACCTAAGCTGGTTCGCAGGTTCACTGTAAAGTTTGCAAGGTTTTCATTGTGAGCTCAAGGTGAGTGAAGTCGTCTCATTTAATTTAATTGAGTTGAACTTGAGTCCAATAAAGATCGAGCTAATAAGCGTAAGTCTAAATAGGCCAATATTCAATATAGTCTATGGCTCTAAATGTATCCGCTCAACCTTTGTTTGAGTCTAAAAGAGCCAACAAACCCAGATCAAGCTTCAATGTGCATAAGGTCAGTAAGTTAGAATCCAACTTAACCATGCCAAGGGCCCAAACTTATGATAGGCTGAGCTTGAGCATAAAGTTTTTAGATTCTGCAAGCTCCAAGCCAAGCCCTAGTCGAGGTAAGTGTGGAGAAGTCAATCATTGAGTCGAATGACCTTGTATACAAGTTAATTAAATAATGTAATTAATTTACAACCTTATCTTTTCACAGTTAGCAGCCTTTAATGTCTCCTAAAACAACGTAAAGTTGTGTCATAGTATCTTGTTTTTTGAGCTAAAGAGAAAATAATGCCAATGAGGTCTTGTTTAATGTTCAAAATACTATTAGGACTAAGGTATTAAGGAAGTCCTAGGTTCAGACTTTTTAATTTCAAACTTGCTTGTCTATCATGTAAAATTGTCAAAATGATCATAAAACTTCAAATTGGATATCATCAATTTGAGAATTGTTATAAAAAATGGCTTTTTTTATTGAAAATTGTCGAAGTTTTAGGTGCAGCTTCAAAAGGGCACCTAAATTTTCTAATTTTTAATGTCATACTTTAATGCTAAGATCCCCAACATTCATTAGTTTTAGGTGACGTGGCTTTAAAAAAAGTATAATTTAAAAAAATTTAAATTTTTACATTTAAAATAATTTTTACATTATAAAATATTTTAAATATCTAAAGTTTACAAATATTTAAAAATCTTTTTTTAAAACTATGTCAGAAAAAACTAATAGATGCAAATATTGTCACATTAAGGTCTAATATTAAAAAATTAGATACTTTAAGCAGCTTTAGTAAAAATCCTATAAAAAAATTACGAACTATGAACAACAAATGATATTGGCTTCTTATGATCCACAAAAGCAAACAAGCTCCAAGGCAATATAGCCATAAGACTTAAGGTCACATCCAGTAGGGATAAAGTTTCATACATCTAACCTTCCACAGATCCTGCCTGGGAGCCGCTTTGAGGCACTAAGTTGTTGTTGTACTAAGGTCACACCGAACTATAACTACAGTAACTACATAAAATGATCTTCAAAATTAACATTTTATATTATTTAGAAAAGCAACTCAAACACACAAGGGCAAAAACTAGACAAGCCTGTTTAATTCATTTTCTGAGTTCAGTTCTACGTTTATACATTAGATACCAGATATAAAACCTAAAGAGAAGCAGAGTATCACCAATTTTCCAAAACCTAAGCGCATCCCCTATACATAAACCATTTTCCCTGTACATGACTCAGAAATTTCCCATCCTTCATTCTCCTCAAGGCCCAAGGCATGTTTGGAAATAAAGATAAAAAAGGGTTTATATTTTATAAATATTTGAAAGGCCAAGACATTTTATAAATATGGATGTAAACAAAAGCCAAAGGCAAATCATTAGATTATTGAATAAAGATCAGTTATTTCCTATTTTTTAAGCATAAGGATGCTTAAAATTTAGTATATGGATACTTTGTTGATTGGACACATGGTTGTTTAACCTTCTTTCTAGGCACAGGAATGCTTAACCTATGTCAGGTTGAGCAGTCAAAAACTTATATGTACAGTACCCTGGTATGGGACAGACACGTATCTTTGGAGTCTTCTCTTCAATGGGGAGAAGGTCTCTCACCATTGGTTGCAGATTCGAGCAGCGCCAAATATTCATTTACGGCTTCAGCCTCTTTTGTAAGATCGATATTGTAGTCATCCAAGGCATCTCCTCTGTCGAGTTCTTCAGTGAGTTCATTCTCCATCTCCTCGTCACGCTCTTCCACTTGATCGGAACTTGATGGAGGAAACTCTGCAGGAGAAACGGCAGAAGAAGGCAGCTCATTAGGCGTGGGAAAAAATGACCCGCCATTTCCATCAGTTGCAACTGCAGTACTCGGATCTGATTGCTCAAGCAGCTGGTTTAGTGCACCTGTTCTTGTTCCACAAGTATTAACAGCTGCAATTACTGCAATTCAGGCAAAAAAAATAGTAGCCATTAAAAGAATTCAAAACAACATGTAACAGTAGCAGTTGATTTGTTCCCAAAGACACTTGATCAAAACAATGGTGAGAAGACACAAATATGCCAGGCTACTAGATATTCACTTGTTTTGCAATACGGAATCACATAGTAGTTTGTAATTATGTTGGAGTTCTGCTAGGGGAGCCGATGTTATCATGTAATCAAATAGCGGTTTGTGGTCACATATGAATGGATTTTTTAAAGGAATATAAGTTGTTTTTATGTCTTATATTTATAATTAGTGATACAATCATTAATGTTCTAATGAGTACAAATTTATTTTAATGAATAAAATATAATATATATGCATTATAGAGACATTAATAGAAGTATTATCATGTAGTGACCCATCAAGACACAACTCAAAATATGTCATCGCATTATAGATATTATATAACAAGTTACTTGAGTTGTTTCGACCTTTTTTACAAATATGTTCACAAAAACATGGATGAATAGCCGTATCATTGATAATTTTTCTCATATAATGAATATTGATAATTTTTCTTATATAATGAATATTTTAGTACATAGAATACAATACTTTTTCATATTGGAAGCCACTACAGAACTACCCTTTAAGTAACTGCCAATCGCATAACAGATAGCTAAAATCCATCACATCATGGTTGTTACCCCATATAGCAACATTTATTTCATTCCATCGGATGCAGATTGAGAAGAACATCACGCAACTACCAACATTTTCCAAAAGTTTATCAATATCAGCATTATAAAGTTCTAGACTCTTAGGTACAACAGTATAAACAAAGAGAAGCTCTGTCATGATAGAGTATAGGCGGAAGAAAAGACACATAGAACAACCACCACCACCAACCCAGTGCTCCAAGGGCTCCTGCCGCAGCAGGGTCTTTGGGGTTTGATGTGGGGAAAATTTTTTTTTTTTTTTTTTTAAGGGGGGGATGTATGCAGCTTTACCCCTTTATGGTGCTACCCTAAAAAAAGGCTGTATCCGCAGGCCCCAAACCGAAAAAACAAAAGGCACCAAAAAAAAAAAATGAATAAATAAAAGTGAAAGATAAAAGTAAAAAGTAAGTAAATGCAGGAAGATAAAGCAGCATGAACGCAACAAGATAACAAGCAGCAAGAAACCAGCAACAAAAGAGGAACAGTACCACATGTAATCAAGCAAGCAACAATCAGCAATATCTGATGTGAAAGCCTAGGATGCTATGCACTAGCTTCGTTGTTCCCCTCCATCCTAAGCCACTACGTCCGCTACACCTATTCTAACCCGCCACTCTACTCCAAGGCCACCTCCTTAGGTTTAGTTGGGTGAGGTCGTGTCTAATCGTCTCCATCCAGCTTTTCTTTGCCATGCTTCTACCTTTCCTCCAGTGCATAATGTGAAGTTGTTCGCATCTCCTAATAGGGAAAGTGTTCGATCTCCTCCTAACACGTCCAAACCATTGCAGAGGTTGCTCCCTCAACTTATCCTCAATTGGGACCACGCTTAACTTGCTCTTTATAACATAGAACGCAGAAAAATATTCAGATGATAAACAATTAATAAATAAAAAAATTGGAAGATATGAGCAACCCACCTCTTGATCTTTCAAAACCCATGGATGTGAGCTCTGAGATTATTGCCTCTGCTTTCTGTTGTTGTCGCTTCGTCTTTTTTGACTCAATATCAAGCTGCAAGCCCAATGAAGCCACTGTTGAGTTCATGTAAGAATTGAAATGCAGCATAATAAACGATTGAAACAATAGTTTGGCACTTAGCACGTAACTGACCTGTATCTTAGAATTAAGTTCAGGATTAGTCAAGTCATCCAAGGACTTCTGTGTGTCATTTTCATTCCTTCGAAGTGCTTCTGCAGCAAGCTCCCTCTCAAACCTAGGAAAGTGAAAATATTTGCTTTTAGGTACATTTGGTTTATCTATTTTCAGATTACTTGTTATAATAAGATCTGTATGTTTATGTAGGATGTGTTCAATTGTGTACTACAAAAGAAAACCTTTTTTTACATGGTAAAATGTTTGGAAGCATATATGGAAAACATGAGCATAATTACAAAAACGAGGGCCTTCATGTAAACCAACTGAAGCAATGGTGGTATGGTGGCAAGTCATGATAGTGAGGGGTAGCTAGCCATAGTGGTGGGTCAAGGGTGGTGGTTGCAGGCTAGGTGGTGGGGCTGATAATGGCGGTCACAAGCTATGCTAGTGGGGTGGATTGTGGTCATGGCAAGTCATGGTGGTAGGTGATGGTGGTGGGATGGATTCCGGTGGTAACAAACCAATGATGGGCGGTAATGAACCATAGTGGTGGGTGATGGGCTTGAAGCATGGTGATGTTGAGCAATGGTGGATGCTAGGCTTGAATCATGGTGGTAGAGAGATGGGATGGTGTTGGGAAGGGCGATTGCAGCAATGAATGGTGATGATGGAGGTGGTGGTGGGAGGGCTGGCCATGGTGTGAGGGTGAATCATGGCAGTTATAAGGCATGATTGTAGCAACCCATGATGATGGGTGCTCATGGTGGATGGCAAATGGCAGGAATGATAAATTATGGCGGTAGGGGTTTAAAGCTACCATGGTCTTTTTGAACAAACTACAATAAAAAAAAAAATAAAAAAAATTTTTGATCTTTTAGCGAATTCAGCTATAAAATTAAAAGATTTTTTTGACCCTCCCCATACCTCGGTGGGAGCCCTTTGAGGCACTGGGTTTGTTGTTGCTATTGTATAAAAGATTTTTTTTGGTTAACCAAATAGCACGCCTTTAACAAACAATAGTTTTTCATAGCTTTAAGTTATTAAAAAGCTAAATTAAACATAGCCCTAGAGACAAAGAGGAAGTCACTTATCAAAATGCACACTTGAGAAGATATTTGCGGATGATATAGTCCTGGTGGGGGAGTCAAGAGGAGATAAATAAGAAGTTGGAACTTTAGAGAAGCAACTTAGAATCGAAACGCCCACGACTCACTAGATCAAAAGCCAAGTATATGGAGTTTAAGTTCTGTACCTCAACCAGAACAAGTATAGAAGCGCGAGGATTGGGTCAGAATGCATAATGAAAAAAGAATGCTTCAAATATTTGTTCTCCATGGTGCAGCAAGATGGCGGAGTTGAGGAGGATGTCAACAACCGGATTAAAGTAGAATGGCATAAGTAGAAGATTGCTTCTATGGTACTATGCCATAGAAAGTTTTGCTAAAGTTGAAGGGAAAACAATACAAGACGGTAGTAAGACCGGCTATGGCATATGATGCAGAATGTTGGCCAGTAAAATAGTAACACTTACAGAAGTTGAAGGTAGCAGAGATGAGGATGTAGCGATGGATGCGTGGACACACAAGGAAAGATCTGATAAAAAATGGCATTATAAGAAGCAAATTAGGCATGGCCCCAATTGAGGATAAGTTAAGGGAGCAACGTCTGCGATAATTTGGGCATGTTAGAAGGAGACTGACTGCTGCCTCTATTAGAAGATGCAAACTCCATACTTCACATGGGAGGAGACGTAAAGGCAGGCCAAAGAAGAGCTGGATGGAGACGATTGAACATGACCTCACCCATCTAAATTTAAATAAGGAGATGGCCTGAGAGCTGAATGGCATATTAGAGTAGATGTAATTTGATATAGCGGTTTAGGATAGAGTAGCACAACTAAGCTAGTCCATAGCCCCCTAGGCTCACATGTTTGCTACTACTGCTTGTCGCTTGCATGTTTTATTATTTCCCTATTTTTGCTTTGTTGCTTTGTGCTGTGCTGTTCGTTGCTTTATTGTTGTTTATGTTCTATTCCTTTTTGCTTTTTAGGGATAAGGGCTCTCGGACACAGCCTTTCCTTAGGGTAACATCCTAAAAGGATAAGGCTGCATACATTTTACCCTCCTTAGATCCTGCTCTGCCGGAAGCTCTTGTGGCACTGGATTTTGTTGTTGTATCTATAACACATTAAAGATATGTAGACTTGCAGTAATCGTCATTTGTTGCTACGGGAATAGATATTTACGGCACCAGTATTATATATAACGCCTCTTCATGGGTGGGACATGAATTTGTCAATATTATTGATTGAACCATATGATTTAATGCATATTACTTCAGTCCTGTCCACTCTGAAAACATGAAAGAACTTCCAGCCGCAATTCCTCCTGATTGTGCATCATTGTAGTCTTGAGTCTGCTTTGCTCCTTTTTTCCTCCCTCACGAGATGATTAAAAGCAAAATATAATCCAAAAAAACTTGAAATTTCTTGTCCTATTTCATCATTCTGACGATGTTAAAAGCACGGGTCTCACCACAATGTTACTCCATGCCTTGCTGTAATTGGTACTTACCCAATGGAGACCAACTCGTCCAATCTTTGGAGATCAACAGCTTTACCAAGGGGTGTCTTCCCATATCGCTTTTGTTCCCTGAAAGATATTTAAGCAGATTAATAATGAAGATCGAATATATATATATATATATATATATATATATATATATATATATAGAACAAAAATCTGACTTATAATGAATAATAGCCACAATTATTTATAAGATTGCTTCTAGCTTTAACTCCCCTAACATTATCATTATCATTATCTTTGCCTATTATTGGCCTAACTTTGCCCTGCTTATATGCTTATTTGTTCTCTTGATGCTAGGCTGCAAAGCGTCATTGCTGCTGACAAGCTTACCAGGTTGGGGGTCCTCGGAAACAGCTTCCCTTCAAGGCAGCCCCGGAAAGGGAAGGCTGCGTACATCTACCCCCCCAGACCCTGCTGATGCGGGAGCCCTTTGAGGCACTGGGCTATTGTTGTTGTTGTTGTTGTTGTTGTATTATCATTACCCTATCTATACACTATCTAACATGCAAACACACCTGATTTCCCTTTCACGCTGAATATCCTCCGCCCGTTTCCTTTCCTTGAGCTCTCTCTCCTCAAGAATAAAATTAATGGCACTTTCTATGTCCTGGCCATTCATCTTCAGGGCCCTTTTTGCTTCATGCTCCTTGTAGCCCATACCCACAAGTAGTGATAAGGCTTCATCTGATACTTGAAGCTGAATTGATTAAAAAATAAAATCATAATTTAGAGAAGTAGTAAGATGATTGAAGAAATAACTGAGATAATCACAAAATAGTTCAGCATGTTTTCCAGCGAAAATGTATGAACTCAGTAAACTGATAACTCTTCAAAAATATGATATCCATGTATTCAACTCAATAAGTATTTAATTTTGCTTACTGCTAGCAGCGTGTGTTGGCCCTTTTGGGTAATGATAGATGCAATAAAAACTACCAGTAATTAAAAAATGGAGATCAGATACATATGCAAATTGTTTTGGGTTAAGGATCCGCTGAAAAGATCACATGTTTCACAAATGGCTCACCAAATAACACAGTGAAAACAATAGGTAACCTTGATATTACAGATGAGTTCATTAGAATCTCATCTCATCCTTGATACAATCACTACACCAGAATAGAAACTATTTGTAGCATCACAAGTCCGCCTAAGATTGTTCTCTTCTAGATCATGAACAGATCACTTAGTACCCCAAGCTAGGACAAGATACGTATATCAACTACAAATGCATCTGCTAAATCATTACAGCTATTATTAAGGACAATATTCTCCCACATAAGCATGCAAATCGAGTCTTTTTTCACTATGTAGAGTTTAGTGTATGATGACTCAGTCATGACATTATTGTATGAATGACATATATATGACAAAATAAACATCGTCTATATGAAGGAACACAAAATACTACATTTATCCTCTTTCAACTTCCCCCCCTGGGGGTAAAAAAGAAAAGAGAACAAGAAGTCATCTTCTTGAATATAAGGACATTAGTTAAGGCATCGCTTTAGGTCCTTGCCTCATTTATGAAATATGACTTAACAGTAAGAAGAACTAGTTTTATATTTAACATGAAGTTGCATTCATTGTTTGCACACACCTTGGAGAATTTTGCCTGCACAGATGTCAGAGCTTCCCTGCATTTGTCCAACCGACCACTATGGTAAGCAGCCACACTTTCCAATAGCTCTAGCCTCAGGTGCCTGCAGGAACAAGGAGTAATATACATTAGCAGCATTCTTACGGTGTCTCCGACCACGGTTAGGGAAAATAGGGCTCACAATGCAAGTTCTGGACTAAGACCGCCTTGAAGCATTCTAACACGGGAGGCATCCTTTCCATGAGCACGTTCAATTCCTTCTCTAGCTTTTGCAAGACGTACTCCAGCTTCTGAGAGCCAGCTGATGTCTCGAAGCATGAAATAACACCACACCATGTCGATTTGAAGAATTGAGACATTGTCGACATGCTGAAAGACAGAAGGGAACATGATACATTCTGCTGTATTTCTTGGAAAAGAAACAAGAATTCCTTGACTTTTAAATTTAGCGAGGTCAAAGAAACATTAAAGAATGCAACATCTGCAGGCAGTTTTGCAACAAATAAAAATTCTAGGCCTTCCAAACTTGTTTTAGTAAGGATTGAAAAGAATAACTTGCAATTATGGAAGCCTTTGTCATGCAGCATATATGTGTGAGGAACATATCGAAGTAAAATCCTTCTACACCAAAGTGAATCGTGTGACTATACAAACTCAGGTTCACTGTTATTTTATTACAGATTTTGATGCACAGAGAGAACAAAACCCCACACTGAAAGGAAGAGGGAGACAGCTGATGCCGATATCATATTAGAAAAATAATTCAGCATTCATGGTGAAAGTAAAGAAGGTTCACCTCAATGAGTTTTGGGTCGCAAAGAGAAAAGGCTTCCTGCAAAATGCAAATAAGAAACAAAACCCTCATCATTCTAATCGCGGAAAAAAGCATGATGTTGTCACACAACGAGCTAGCTTCAAGAACGCATACTGCTCTGACCATAAGTGCAAGGTTCCTTCATAAATGCCCGTTTGACTAACCTCTCCCATAGCAAGCACTTCTATAGCATCTCTGTATTCTTGCTTCCGGATCAGCTGTTTTCCTTTTGTGTGAAGCATCAGACCCATCATTATTGCCCTGTCAAATAGCCAACATGAACCACCAATGGAATGATAGGACTTAAATTACTCTTGAATGAAACAGTCTGGAAGAAGATGATTATGAGTCTATTTGGATAAGAATACCTTCGGTCTGTCTCTGATCCCAGATTAATCTTATTTCCTCTCTGATCCTCGAGCTCTATATTATAGTCCTCAAGTGGCAGCGATCCATCTGCATGTCTCTTGGCAAGTGAAGTTGCAGCAGCCCTGGTGAAGTTTACAAGAGTGAGTACCAAGTACTAAAGAACAGCAAGCAATTATAGGTTAGCGAAGTTTAAGCATCACACTCCGCTTTCCAGTGGTAAACTAGTGCCATTAAACTGTCTCCCACAATAAAATACACTACACTAAAGCTAAAATTGAATCTCACCTGCAAAATAGTTTACATCACATTCTACATCATTTTGAAGCTTCACGTTTCACATTTATCAAATTCTGAACTCAAGATTCAGCCTTTGCAAGCCACTAGCAAGCAGGTGGCTTAAGACACTTTCTTGAGATACAACCACCACCACCACCCAATGCCTCAAGGGCTCCTACATATGTAGGGTCTGGGGGGGAAGGGATGTACGCAGCCTTACCCCTTCAAGGTACTACCCTAAAGGAAGGATGTTTTCGAGGACCCCCAACCTGAGAAGCACACAAGCATACAAGCATAAGGCATAAGAGCAGGGCCGGATTCACAGTAGTAGCACCGGGGGCACGGGCCCCCAGTGGCCCATGGGCTAAGTCTCAAGTATTAATTGTGGCTTATTATAATTTTTAAATACAGGTGTAAGAAAAAGAATGGTGCCCCCATCACATTGTACATTCTAGCTAGATGGTTGAATGTCATTCTCATTATTTCCTATGTCAAGGGTTCAAGCCCTCATAATATCAACTTTTTAGAATATTTTAATTATTATACTCTTTTTAAAGTTGTAGCTCTACATTTTCAAATACTATAAAACTTTATATAATATATTAATATAATACTAATAAATTCATAATCTTTTACTAAGTTATGATTCTTTTTTAGGAAAACACTAAGTTATGATTCTATTTTACTTATATGAAATTTTTTCGGTTGTATTAGTATAATTATTTTATAACAATTTATATACATTGAAATCCTAGACTCAACTCAATTTCTAGTAGAAAAATTGCCTCATTTTTAATTTTGTTTACAATTTTTGCTTTCAAATGCTCCCCAACTATGTAAAATTCAACCCAAATTACACACACACACACACATACATACTTTTTTGTTATTATATGGACCCCGCTTTATTAAATTTTTTGATCCTCCAATGACTACTAATATATGCCCCCCGTGAAAAAAATTTCTGGATTCGCCACTGATAAGAGCATAAGAGCATAAAAACAATGGCCCAGAGCAAGCATAAATGAAGCATGAAGCATGAAGCAAGTAGTAGCACTAGGCAATAAAACAACTCCCAGACATATCAAGTAAATCACATAGGCAAACATATGAGCCTCGAGGCATTAGTGCTATCCAAAAAATGCTCCTCTATTCTATACTGCTATATCGGCTACTCCTATGCTAGCCCACCACCGAGCTCTATGTAAGGCCATCTCCTCTTGTAGTTTTAGGTGGGTGAGGTCGTGTCGGATCGTCTCCATCCATCTCTTCTTCGGCCTGCCTCTCCCTCTGCTCTCGAGCGTAGCATGGAGTTGTTCGCATATCCTGACAGAGGCAGTGGTTAGTCTCCTCCTAACATACCCAAACCACCACAAACGTTGATCCCTCAATTTATTTCGATTGGGGCCATGCCCAATTTGCCTCTTATGACATCAACCTAATCCTATCCTATCCTGTGTGTCCACACATCCACCGCAACATCCTCATCTCCACCACCTTCAGCTTCTGTGTATGATACCGTTTCATTGGCCAATATTCCGCACCATATGACATAGCCGGTCTCACTACCGTCTTCTATTATTTCCCCTTTAACTTTAACGGGACTTTCTTGAGATAATGTGGTGGAATCTGAACTATCTCACGATTGTGACAACTTCATCTAGATATCTCATTAATAAATCCCCAAATTGATATGAATATAGAATTGCTACAAAAGATTCTTTGCTGCTTCCACTGAATCAATCCGAATGAGTACGCAAAACACTCTAAATTAAGTATGATCACAAGGAGACCCATTTAAAAATTCTTTTAAATATCACAAACAAATCATGTTTTCTACTGTGTTGGTACATAATTTGTATAATCTGATTTTCATGACATATATCATCCAGTAAACAAGAGATAATCTTAGCACCATTGGTACCAATCCATTTGGTCAAAGTAATTCAAGCTAACACACACTCGTAGTTCATGATTTTTCACCCATCAACCACAACCCCACAGAAAAAATTGACAATAAGACATGGATTTTGTTAAAGTACAACACCATTTCAACACCTCCACCTAACAGACTTTTGCTATAATTAATTAATCAACACGGTATGAGAGCATCTTTGACTTCAAATCCCAATAACCTCATTTTCAAAAATTTTTTATAAATATAAAAGGCTGCCTTAGGAGCATCTGCGATAAACCAGAAATTCTAAAGCAGCAGCCTGATGAAAGAAGAGAGGCTCTGTCTGGTGAGCACCACATTGGAAGACCATATCCCCTGACACCCAAATTCTACAACCAATTTGCTCGTCTATCCGCTTCCCGAAAACATTTATTAAAAGTGACCCGGATACAGTGACAACTGGTAAGATGGAATATCATCAACGACAATTAGGATTGTCAATGAACCAACTTTCCCAAAAGTTTAAGTTGATGGGTGACAGTCTAGGAATGGTTTTTATACTCTAACATGTCCCCTCATGCAAATGTTCATTAGGCTTTAAGCATGAATAATGTATAGACTCTCCCATATCTTATGCTTGAAATATACTAATATTTAGAGTGAGGGGTGTTGGGATTCAAACTCGGGACCTCTTGGTCAAGTAAGCTCAAATACCAAGTCAATTAACCAACTTTCCTAAAAGCTTAAGTTAATAAGTGATGATCTAATGATTTTGTACTCTAACAATCATGTTTGTTAGAGTCACATATGACGAAAAAATCACAATATGGCATGGATTTAGTTCAAGTATAGGAAGAACAAAACAATGGACAACAACCAGTCCCTCGAAGAGGCTCCTGTCTAAGATGTACTTTACATGGTACTACCTAGTAGCGATGCTATTTCCAAAAACAAAATATCAATGGAGAAAACAAATAATTAAAAGAAGAGCGAGAAAGCTGATATACTTGAGGCGGGAGAGTCTAGAAGATCGCTGCTCCTCAGCCATCAAACCCTCCTTAAGGGACTTACCCTCATCAACATTGACCCTACAAGCCAGAATCTTAGCGTTGTTCCGGACCCCCAATTCGCCCAAATTAGGGTTCGAACCCCCATCATCGGAGCCATCCCTGAGGACTCGACCCGCGAAAATGAGGTTGATAGAGTGAGGGGGGGAGTTTGATCGGCGGGCTACTTCATTTCTCAACATGGACACTGTCCAACTGTGCAAGTCGAGCTCTAAGGTGCCTGACCATGCTCCTGCTATCTTCAGTTTTGCCGTGCCCGCCATGGGAGGTAACTGTGAGAGAGAGAGAGAGAGAGATGAGCAGTTGGTCTTTTAGAGAGAGAAATTGAGGGGGTTTTGATGGGTTAGGGCTTTCTATATATGAAACGAAAATTTAAAGAGGCTTGCAAAAATTAACGCCTTGTAAAAATTATAAATAAAAATTTAAAATCTACTTAAGATAAGGGTGACAAATATGTTGTGTAGTGTTGTGCTTGTGTTATATAAACAGTATAAGAAACGAAGTTAATCCAAACTTGACTAATTTATTAAAACGAAGCCTCAATCTGCTTTTAAGTTGTGTGATATGTCAACATGGATCATAGTAGGAGACAGGAGCACTATCAAGAGTCCGATGTTAGAAGTTGCACCTGTCTAGCCTACAATGATACATATTTGGCATGATGTCCGGCTCAATGGACCTTGTGTTTGCAACATTCATTAATTTTATGTAAATCTGCCATTGTGTTGCATTCTAAGGGAATTCGACTCGTGTATCACACGATCTAGAAAATGCCACTTTACCATGTGAAAGCATATATGTTTGAATGTCTCTCTAGCATCCTAATATACAAAATTAGGCATCCTTCATGTGGACATTTTATCATTTATTCTAGGGTTTTTTTTTTTTTTTTTTGCAAATGACCACTTACATTTTATGCCATTTAGCTTTTAACCATCCGATTTTTTGTTTTTTTTTTTTTTTTTGCTTTTAACCACCTAAAAAAAGTTTGTGCAGCAAATGACCACCATTTAACCCATTTGTCAGCCAAAACCAAATATTCTGTTCATTTTTGGATGGAATATTGCGTTTTGACTAATGGAGGGGTTTATTGGCAGTCATTTGTTACCAAAACTTTTTTTAGGTGGTTAAAAGCCAAAAAAAAAAAGGGTGGTTAAAAGCTAGATGGCATAAAATGTAAGTAGTCATTTGCAAAAAGACCCTAAATCATTATTTAGAGATAGAAATAAAAACTAATAATCAAATATTATTTCGGTATATATATTTTTAAAATTGGAGACTGATGGTATCCCAAAACCGACAATTCATGACTTGATTTATTGGTGCCCAATCATGGTGACTGTTGAGCTACTGGAATTTATGATGGTAGAGGCCTATAAATAGGACTTCTTATACTACGGTTTTGGTAAGGGGTTGAAAGAAGGAGATAAAAATGTAATCCAAATAATGGGAGGTAGAGTGTGACTATAAAACTTTGCTGTAATACCTCTGTTCTAATAGTGGAATATGTTGCTTCCCTCCGTGGAAGTAAATTCTGGTGTCTCAAATTATTCCCCATTCCCTTTATTGTGTTTGCTATTTTGATTTACAGTTCGGTGATTCGTGGTTGGTCCTAACAACTGATATCGAAGAATATATTATTTGTTGTGAACAACTGGTATTAGAGCCCTAAGTGGAACCTAAATCGGAGAAGTAGCTGTTTGAGTGGGAGGAAAGGACCAGTGGCCAGACAGTACTGTTACTGCAAGGAAAAAATAAATAAAACAGCACCTAAAAGTGCATAATGGAGCGTGAAATAGTGCTGGTGGTGGGTGAGGAAGTGCACGGTGGTGCGTGGGCCTGTGTGGGACCGAGTGGGAGGCTTGTGGTGGCACGTGAGCATGCGTGGAGGTGAACGAAGGAAGAAAAAGACTAGATTGGTGTACCTGAGTGGTAGATTGTGGCCAGATCTACAATGACTGTGTGAATCAAGGCTAGAAAACTAGAGGCGGTGGCAGGTGGTGGCAACATTGTTCATGGCGATGGTGGCTCGGGGAGATCTAGTGGTTCTCCAAGTAAAACTTCTTAGTGGTGTTGGTGGGTCGTGGGACGACCAGAAAATTTGGCAAAAGTCGATGGAGGTGGTTGAGATTTTGGTAAGTACCTGTTCAAAATGGCCAAATCTGGTTGTTTTTGGGCTCGGTGAATAGAGACCCATGGTATCGTCGGAAATCCAACCTTGGCATCGACGGCTTGGAAGTCAAAGAGAACGACGGTGGTTGTCGGTGTGGGGCTTCGAGCGTGGCGGTGTTTTGTGTCTCAATGTGGCCGGCTCGTAGTGGGTTGCGAGGTCGATGGTGAAGTCAATGACAACGGTGACAACGACAAGGGTTCGAAAACCGGTGAAATGGTTGTCGTTGGTGGTGGTTCTCGGAGGAAGAGGGCCGGTGAGTGTCATTAGTGGTGTTCGACACCAACAGCAAGGATTCGAAGCGACGATGGTGAGGTTCCAACAGCCAGTGACATGCGTCAGGTTTTAAATGGCGTCGCTGGCGAAGCAGCAATGCGGTGCCTGAGTCGATTACTGATTTTGAACAGAGAAGATGAAGAGATGTTACCCTAAGGAGAGAGAAGCAGCAAAGGCGTTAAAAGGACAGAGGAGGTGAAAGCGCTGCAGAGGAGATGTGGTGCTTTGTCTCTGTGGACTTGCCTTGGGCTGGCTCCTCACCTACGAGGCAAGATGATTAGCATCGGGAGCTTTAACAGTAATCTCTAGTAAATAGAGATGTCAAGGAGCATTAATTTTGCTGGTCTAGGTTAATTTTTGGTCCAGGTCAAATTAGAGTTGGCTAAAAATTAAACCTAGGGTTTTCTCCTATTAAATTATCTGTCCTGGAGCTCAATTTTATTATTTTGGGGTCTTGGTAGTCAACAGGTTTAGGTTGACCGGTTACTGAAGCGGAAAATTCTAGACCGGGTTAGAAAATTAAAATTAGAGTTAGCGCATGTTAATTGCGTGTGAGGGGGTATCACGGAAGACTATTGTAAAATACTGCTTGTGATCCTCATTAGTCTCCAAGTGGGAGATTGTTAAGGTTGGAGACTAATGGTATCTCGAAACTGACAATTCATGACTTGATTTATTGGTGCCCAATGATGGTGACTCTTGGGCTACCGGGAGTTATGATGGTAGAGGCTTATAAATAGGACTTCTTGTGCTACGGTTTTGGTAAGGGGTTGAAAGCAGAAGATAAAAATGTAGTCTAAACAGTGGGAGGTAGAGTGTGACTGTAAAACTATGTTGTAATACCTCTATTCTAATAGTGAAATATGTTGCTTCCCCTTTGTGGACATAGGCTTTGGTTGAACCACTTAAATTCTGGTGTCTCAAATTATTCCCCCATTCCCTTTATTGTGTTAGCTATTTCGATTTACGGTTTTGTGATTCGTGGGTGGTCCTAACAACTGATATTAGAGAATGTATTAGTTGTTGTGAAATTCCTAACATATATATGTCAGACGTGGCATCAGGAAAGCCCCTCGGTCACTTACTGACAGAAACAAAAAAATGTGGAGCATAATTCCTGTGAAACATGAGAATCATTATTTAGGGTGATATTATGGAGATTTACTTAGGGTCTATTTATTAATGTTTATAGATTTGAAGATTAAAGTTCCGAAAATTGTCAAATTTGGTGTAAATAAGACAAATTCGATGCGTAAACAATTAAATCAAGTCAATAAGGATTCGAGACAAGAACGTATAAGCCCGGAACCCGAGCCCGACCCACACCAACAACATCTTGACCACAAACCTATCCCTTCTACCCGTCTTCAACTTCGGCCCATCATCAACAAACTCTTCGACCCAGACCCATCAGCCCAACCACTAGCCCATCATCATCCAAACTCCAGTCCAACACGTAGCAACGGCCCAACATAAGCCCAGATCGTCCGGCCCAAATACATCCCTGCGCAGGCCCAGCATTGTCCTGTCCGCACCGTCTTCCAAACACAGGCCCAGACCCAACACGAAGCCCAGATCCGGTAGGGCTTAGAGAGGAGGAAGAAGAGTCAGTTTGGTGGGGACGATTTAAAGGTTCTCTATTTTTCGGATTTGGGGATTTTTTGGGGGTTATGGGGTTTTCTCTCGACTCTCTCTCTCCCTCTTTATTTTATTTTATTTTTTTGTTAAATTGGAACGAGAGCAAAATTAGCATGGAGATCAACATGAGTTCATACATCTCTTCCTTCACCTGGTCATCCTTAATGGAGAGCTAACTTGCTCTCTGGGGTTAGATGAAGTCTTAGCCTTTACTTTTGTTTACTTTTAATTAGGGTTAATTTGATTGTTTACATAAATTACTTGGTTGAGACAAATACTTTAAAGTATTATATTTTTATCGTTTATTCAATTGATATGATTATTGAGTTTGTAACCTTTTATTGTTGATATTGATATTTATAAATTAATTCTTTGTGCTTTTAGCCTTAGGATTAATTAATTGAGCATTAGTATTAACCGAATTGTTAATTAAAGCCTATCTTCCCTATGCTTTAGTTAGATAGGGTCAATACGTAATAATTAACAATACGTCAGGTAGAGCCTATTTTCCTTATGCTTTATTTAGATAGGGTTAATACGCAATACTAACAATATCTCCTTAGTAAATTAAAGCTTGTATCCTAAACCACTACCCGTGTGACAATCAATAATCCCAATTTAAAGGTTAGTGCAAAAAATAATTGGCTAATGATAAATTCGAAACCCTAGGTTCCAATTTAATACACTTTCCGATTAGAAGTAGATTATTTTAGTTCAATTGCCGTTTTCTTAGATCAATTAACACAAAAACCTCTCAATTTTATTCAAATCAATTTAGGTCATAGAATAAGTTTACGCACTCTTAGTCCCTGTGCTTTGACACTCTCTCGCCCTACACTTCAATGTAGATGTGTTTAGTAGATAGGGTTAAATATTAAATTTTGATAGACGTAAAAAAAAAAAAAAAGATTTTGGCGCTGCCGGGGACTAGGCAACATTCGTGATTTTCTTTAGTTTTTAATTTACTTTAATTGTTTTTAATTGTTATTGTCCCTCTCTTTAAAAAATAAAAAAGTAAAAAATATAAAAAAAATATTTTCTTTACTTTTCTTAAAAAGGTTATTTATTTATTTATTTTTAAAGCATTATTTATCTTAGAATTTTCGTGCATAGGTTGATTTTAGCATATTTTATTATTTGTTTTTCTTTTTTTTTTTTTTAAGTGTTTGTTTTGTTTGTTTTGCTAGTTTTAGTTTTTAGTTTTATTTGCTTCTTATGATTGTTTATTTATGCACGGTCGCCGCTCTTTGTCTCTTGACCTTACTAGATTTGACCCTTAAATTAAAAGGACCTTAAGAGACTTTAGAGCCCAACACCGAGCACAAACCGCAATGGCTGACGAACAACAACCACGTCCACTTATGGAGTATTTTACTTCCGCCATATACACCTCACATTTATGCATTAGATTGCCACTAGTAGCCCGTAGGGGTGTAAACGAGCCGAGCCGAGCCGAGCCAAGCATCCCCTTGTTCAAACTCAGTGCTTTAAGATTTATCGAGCTCAAGTTCAAGCCAAGCTCTTATCGAGCTTTCCAACCCCTTGTTCGAGCTCGGTTAGTTAAGGTTTTGTTGTGCTCGAAGCTCGGCTCGGCTTGGCTCGGCTCGTTAAGCTAATCGAACCAATTCGAGCTCCTTATCAAGCCGAGCCGAGTTCGTTACCGAATGAAATCGAGCTTATAACAAACACGAGCTTATTATCAAGTCGAGCTCCCTATCGAGCCGAGTTATTCGAGTTACTATCGAGCCATTATCGAACTATTTTTGGAGTTAATATTAACTGCTAACGAGCCTTTAACGAGCTCTTAACGCGTTTTTTAACGAGCCCTTAACGAGCTCTTATCGAACTGTTCACGAACATTAATGAGCCAAGCACCCTCTTATTTGAACTCGGCTAGTTGAGCTTGTCGAGCTTGCTCGAACTCGGCTCGATAAGTTATCGAGCCCTAATATGAATACGAACGAGCCATAATCGATATCGAACATGAGTAGTTCATTGAACATTCGGTTCATTTACACCCCTACCCATCAGTTCGAGCTTAAGCCACATACCATACAGATGCTTCCTTCATTCCATGGCTTAGGTAATGAGAACCCGTTCACATACTTGGATTGTTTTATGGAGGTTTGCTCAACCTTCAGGATTCCTAACATTAGTGATGACGCCATTTTACTTCATCTTTTTCCTTTCTTTTTGAAGGACAAGGCTAAGTATTGTCTAGGCACCTTACCTAGTGGGACGATTAGTACTTGGACTCAAATTCAACAAGAATTTCTTAAGAAATTCTATCCCATTAGTAAGACCAACATTGCTAGGAAAGCCATTAACACCTTCGCCCAACTCCCTAGTGAGGTGTTTCATGCTATCCCTAAATGGCAACTAGTCCAAAATTTCTATTATAAGTTAAATGAAAAGGGTCAACAAACTGTTGATGCCTCTTGTGGTGTTCAGTTCCTTAGAAAGAATGAGGATGAGGCGTAGGAACTTTTCGAACTTTTAAATGAGAATTCAAAACAATCTGTCACACATGCACGTCTAAATGCTATTAAGTTAAACAGAGGAGTAAATGAAATTGCTCACACCTCTATCTTAGATAAGAAAGTAGACTCTCTTGCCTCTTTTGTAGAACAGTTGACTTCCGTATTTAAGATGACATTGACTCCCTCTACTGTACCTAACGTGTCTCATGTTTTAAATGTGCACAGTGCTTACTCTTCATGTTCTAGTGTCTCTCATTCTACACATGACTGCCCCTCTGCTTCACCTTATGTGGAGTGGTCGGAGGAACAAGTCAATGCAGCCCAAGGATTCTCACTAAACGACCCATACTCTAACACGTACAATCCGGGCTGGAGAAACCATCCTAACTTCTTCTGGAGGCAAAGGAGGAGAAGGACAATTTGTGCCACAACAATCTCACCCACGTCCTCACTTACCTGGTATGACACGACTCGTCAGTTTCCAACCACAAGGGTATACCTCTAACTACTCTCAACCTTCTAATTTGAGCTCCAATTCGAATTTTGAAGAGAAGGTATTGAGTGCACTGAAGGGTTTAGAAGCTAATTCCCAACTCCTCCACTCCCATACATAATCGATCTCAAAGCTAGAAACCCAAATAGGTCAGCTGGCTAACGCTGTGAGTAGAAGAGATGAGGGAAGACTCCTTAGCCAAGCTGTAGAAAACCCTAGGAACTGTGTGAGACAAGACAACTACCCTTCCCATCAAGAATAAGCAAAATCCATTACAGTGCTTAGAGGTGGGAAGGAGGTTGAAAATAGGGTGAATGCTGAGAGTGAAGTACCTATAAGTGGCGAGGGAGGAGAAAAGACCTAGGAAAGAGAGAAGAAGACCGATAAGGTCACGCACCCTTCTCCCATTTCTAAGCCCTCTGATCTTCCTTCCTCATATGTACCTAGAGTGCCATTCCCCCAAGCTTTAGTTGCACCACATCCAAATGGGAAGGACAAGAAGTGAGAAGATATTCTGGAGACATTTAGGCAAGTAAAGATTAACATTCCCCTTCTTGATGCGATTAAACAGATCCCGGCCTATGCGAAGTTCATTAAGGATCTACTAAACCAAAAGAGGCGATCTAGAGCACATTTGCCTAAAAAAGTGTTTTAGCCGAGCAAGTGAGCTCTATTCTGAAGTGCAACACTCCAATTAAGTACAAAGACCCTAGTGTCCCCACCATCTCTTGTTCACT
This sequence comes from Simmondsia chinensis, assembly GCA_018398585.1. Classification (NCBI taxonomy): domain Eukaryota; kingdom Viridiplantae; phylum Streptophyta; class Magnoliopsida; order Caryophyllales; family Simmondsiaceae; genus Simmondsia; species Simmondsia chinensis. The sequence goes on along the minus strand of JAGTTD010000010.1, from coordinate 29,078,975 downwards.
TGGAGACTACCCGATCGATAAAGCTTTACTGGACTTAGGAGCGAGTGTCATCATTATTCCTTACTCAGTTTATGAGAAGTTAGGTTTGGGAGAGTTACAACCCACCATGGTGACGTTGCAATTAGTGGATAGATCAACTAGAGTCCCCCGTGGTGAGCTTACTAACGTACCGGTGAAGGTAAACAAAACCATGTTTCCAGCTGATTTTCTTGTGCTTGACATGGAACCTTTTAGTCATCCAAAAAACCATATCCCTGTCATTCTAGGCTGGCCTTTCTTAGCGAAGGCCAATGCCACGATTAATTGTAGATCTAGGGTAATGGATGTTAGTTTTGCAAATATGACTATTAGGTTAAACATTTTTAAGGCTTCACCACCCACTAGTGAGGAGGAGTCGGAGTGTTTCTGTGTGGATGTTGTTGACGATTTGGTGGACCAAACACCCCCTCTATCCTAGTTAGTACCCCCCTAAATGAGAATGCAAAACCTTCTAAAGAGATGCAATGGAGGTTGAACCCGGACATGAAAGAAGTCTTGGGTTGGGAGAAGAATCACGATGTTATGGTTCAGGAGGAAATTGTACTAAGCCATAGGTTGTCTAAGGAGGGTATTAAGGTTGATAGAGCTATGATAGATTTGAATGTGAACTCGCCTCCTCCCTCAAATGTGAAGCAAGTTAGAGCCTTTCTAGGTCAGGCGAGTTTCTATAACGGATTCCTTAAGGACCGTGGGAAGTTGACTAGACCATTGACTAGTGTGCTATCTAAGGACATATCAGTTGAGCTCGATGAGTCTTGGTTGGAAGCTGTTCATAAGCTTCGATCTATACTTTTTGCTGCTCCCATTAGGCATCCATCCGACTGCTCTCTCCCTTCTAAATTCATGTGTGACACTTCTGATTGTGCTGTAGATCTTGTTTAGGTGATCTCAGTGAAGTTGCTTCTTTTGTTGATGCCATTACTTGATCCTTCGCTGGACCCATTGCCACCGGCTGAAGGCGTAAAACTTAGCACTCCTAGGAGGCAGCCTAAGTTTTGTTAATTCTTATTTTACTTTAGTTTTTGAACTAATTAGTTTCTTGGAGACTTATTTTATCTCTTTTCAGGTTCTTATCCCGTGTTGAAGGAGTCATATGTACATGTTCGGGCCGCCTTTTCAGGTTGTATCGCTCCATCTCACCTATCTCTTGTGCTTTAATGCTTTATGTTGTCGCATTGAGGACAATGCATGATTTAGGTGTAGGGGTGAGGCTCATTTGTATGTGCTCATTTTTTTGTCAAATTTTTAAAATTTTGGCATCTTTTGTGCATTTTGAGCGTGCATTATAACCGTTTAACCAAGTTTTCCCTGATTGAGGCGTATGTTATGATGACAGTGGGATTAGTTGTTTATTTCGTTCTCTTAATTCCATGAAGTTAAATAATTCTACTTCATACTTGTTAATAAGTATTGTTGATAATTGTTGATATTAATGGGTTCTACTCATGCCGCTCACATATTCACTAAGCACAAGACTTTCGTGTTTTGGAAAATCTGAAGAATTTGAGTAAACAAACCTATGTATCTTGAGTTTTGCAAGCTTGTCCTATTGGATTATCCTAATCCTCGCCTCTTGATACGATGTAAAGTACTTGTTGATCAATGTCAATTATAAAGTTGAGGTACTTATTATGCGAAAGTCCAAAATTTGGATAGAAAAAGAAGAGGAAATGAAAAAAAAAAAGAAGAAAAAAAATGAAAAGTGAGAAAGAAAAAAGTTTCCTCCATAGAAAAGAAAAAAAAAAAGAAAGGAAAAAAAAAAAGAAAAAGCAAAAGAATAAAGTGAAAATTGATGTACATTCATCATAAAGTTGTCCTTCTCTGGTGCTATATCGAGGTCAAAATGCTGTAAAGTGATCACTCATATGCCACTTAGAATATCTCTATGTATAGGCATGTGTTTATGTGATTCAATGGTGTGGGTGTACAAAACCTTTATATATTTGGTTAGAGGCGAGAATTCGAGGAAATTCTGTGACATGAAATCCTATTCACTTTCGCTTGTGTGCTTAAATTGCTTGAGTAGTTCCTATTAGTCGATACAGGGCTAATAAATTCTATGACGAGTTCTGAAGTTTAATCATTTGAATTCATGGAATTGGAGAATGCTCTAGATGATTTAATCTTGTCTTAAATTGTAATATAGGTGTTAATCTCGAAAAACTTGTTAAGGGTTGGGATAGTTGAAGTAGTTGGTCCCTGTAGTCTTTATGTTAAATCATATGCTTTGCTCGAGGACTAGCAAAGGTTAGGTGTGAGGATGTTGATAAGTCTCAAATTTACGCATCTTTTAATTGCTATTTTAGTTACTTTGCACCTGATTAATTATAATTTTATATTCACTTTGACAATTTTAATGTTTATTGGTTTGAAGATTAAAGTTCCCAAAATTGTCAAATTTGGTGTAAATAAGACAAATTCGATGCGTAAACAATTAAAACAAGTCAATCTGGATTCGGGACAAGAACGTATAAGCCCGGAACCCGAGCCCGACTCACACCAACAGCATCTTGACCACAAGCCTATCCCTTCTACCCGTCTTCGACCCATCATCAACAAACTCTCCGACCCAAACCCATTAGCCCAGCCACTAGCCCATCGTCATCCAAACTCCAGCCCAACACGTAGCAGCGGCCCAATGTAAGCCCAGATCGTCCGGCCCAAATACATCCCAGCGTAGGCTCAGCATCGTCCTATCTGCACCGTCTTCCACACGCAGGCCCATACCCAACACGAAGCCCAGATCCGGTAGGGCTTAGAGAGGAGAAAGAAGAGTCGGTTTGGTGGGGACGATTTAAAGGTTCCCTGTTTTTTGGATTTGGGGGTTTTTTGGGGGTTCTGGGGTTTTCTCTCGGCTCTCTCTCTCTCTCCCTCTTTATTTTATTTTATTTTTCGTTAAATTAGAACGAGAGCGAAATTAGCATGGAGATCAACATGAGTTCATACATCTCTTCCTTTATCGGGTCATTCTTGATGGAGAGCTAACTTGCTCTCTGGGGTTAGATGAAATCTTAGCCTTTACTTCTGTTTACTTTTATTTCGGGTTAATTTGATTGTTTTCATAAATTGCTTGGTTGAGATAAATACTTTGAAGTATTATATTTTATCGTTTATTCAATTGATATGATTATTGATTTTGTAACATTTTATCGTTGATGTTGATATTTATAAATTAATTCTTTGTGCTTATAGCTTTAAGATTAATTAATCAAGCAATAGTATTAACCGAATTGTTAATTGAGGCGTATCTTCCCTATGCTTTAGTTAGATAGGGTCAATACGTAATAATTAACAATACGATAGGTAGAGCCTATATTCATTATGATTTAGTTAGATAGGGTCAATACGCGATACTAACAATATCTCTTTAGTGGGTTGAAGCTTGTAGCCTCAACCACTATCTGTGTTACAATCAATAATCCCAATTTAAACGTTAGCGCAAAAAATAATTGGCTAATGATAAATTCGAAACCCTAGGTTCCAACAATTTCCTATTAGAAGTAGATTATTTTAGTTCAATTGTTATTTTCTTAGATCATTAACACAAAAGCCTTCCAATTTTATTCAAATCAATTTAGGTCATAGAATAAATTCACGCACTCTTAGTCCCTGTGGTTCGACACCCTCTCGCCCTACACTTCAATTTAGATGGGTTTAGTAGATACGGTTAAATATTAAATTTTGACAGACGTAGAAAAACACATCAAGATGTAACCATTAACCATTTTTAACCCCACTTGGTTTACCATTAACAACTAACCCATGAAAAATTTTACCCCAAAATAGGGTTAAAACATTACAGTATCTCCGAATTTTGTACCCATCTCCATTTATGGGGTGGTTGAGGACTCGTCTTGTCGAGGTCCTGTATGTACCACGGCTTTGCCGATAATTATCGGAAAAAAAAAACATTACACTATCTCCTTCTAGAGTGATGGTAATAACAAGGGTAAAATTGTATAACTTGTTTTTTTGCTTAGGTTGAAAGAATATTTTATGTATGCCATCTAGCTTTTAAACACCCTTTTTTTTGCTTTTAACCACCTAAAATAAATTGGATAGCAAATGACCACTAGCTAACCCCTCAGTTAGTCAAAACAGAAAATCTATCAAAAAATGGACAAAAAATTCGCTTTGGCTGACCAAGGGGTTAAATGGTGATCATTTGCTACCCAAACTTATTTTTAGGTGGTTAAAAGCAAAAATATAAAAATAAAATTGGAGGGTTAAAAGTTAGATGGCATAAAATGTAAGTGGTCATTTGCAAAAAAACCCTTTATCATATCCCATAACTGGGTAAACTTTGGCCAGACCCAACCAAGTTTTCACCAAAAAATACATGATTACGATACTATATATAAATTATGATAATACTTTTTTAGTGAAAATTTAGAGAATTATAAAAAAATCACTTGATTCTGCTCTTCCACTTGACATCAGCCCTTCTCCCACTTCAATCAAATGTGTGGTCCAAAATTCACCATTTCATCTCTCACTTGACATCTTGATCCTCCATCGTAATAGAAAGTCAAGAGTTGTTGGGCATTTAAAAAAAAGAGCAAATTACATATCATTACATGAGGCTTGGTGAAATAATTTTTAGTCTAGAAACTTTATGAAATAATTTACTAGTCCCCAAGTTTTAGTGTAATTATTTCTTAGTTCAATTTCAAGCGTATAACATCAACATTCCAACCAAAAATTCACATGTAAAGTAAAAGAAATACAAGAAAAGTATTAAATTTGAAAAAAAAAAAAGATGACATTTTGTGAGGATATACATTTTTTTGTCTTTCTGGCACTTTGTTTTACCTAAACTGAACTAAAAAATATTTACACTAAAACATGTGTACTAATAAATTATTTTGTAAAGTTTATAGATTAAAAAATTATTATACCAAACCTCAAGGTATTAATATGTAATTTATCCAAAAAATAAAACAATTTTCCTCCCATGCCCCTTTCTCTTTCTCTCTCTCCCCCATACCCCCTCACCTCACCAAGTCACTGGTCGCTGCATTGCCTGCCGCCGCTGCTGGCCCTGCCGCCACCACCTGTTGTCTCTCTTGCAGTACCCCCTTCGCCCCACTCTCTGTCTTCCACCCCTTCTCGATCACATTGCTGGTAAACCCCATCACTGGTAGTGAGCCACCGCCAGTGGAGGTACGATGGCAAGGCGGCGGCGTGGCGGCGGCACAGTTGCTGGTGACTTGATGGGGGGTATGGAAGAGAGAGAAAGAAAGGGTATGACAGGAAAATTCTTTTTTCAAATGCCCCACAAATCTTAACCCTCCATTACAATGAAGAGCTAAGAGCTCTCTCTTTCATATATATATATATATATATATATAGACTAGGGTATCTGTTTAATAAAATTTCTAAAACGTACATTGCATAGTGAGTTATTACAAAATTTAATATTTTATTGTATAGGCACGTTTGTGAAGAATTTGTTTAACCTTTTTTAGATACTAGTGCATAACATGATTTTGATTAAGTATTGATATAATTCCTTAGAATCTCATAATTCCTTTTTTGTTTTGGGGGGGTAGGAATGCTGATATACAACATATTTTTTTGGTGATACGTAAGTAGCATTCATCTAAATTAGAAGAATTAATGTTTGACAGAAGGCACTAATGCACTGGACCCTATTAGAACTCTGAAGTTAAACGTGTTTGGGCGAGAGTAGTACAAGGATGGGTGACCTACTGGAAAGTCCTCGTGTTGCCAATCCTATAACGTTGGGGGTTCTTGGAAAGAGTCTCTCGGTACGGTTACACCCTAAAGAGGTAAGGCTGCGTACATCCACTCCTCCCAGACCCCGTTTAGACAGAAACCTTTGAGGCACTAGGTCTGTTTGTTATTGTTGTTGTTGTTTGACAGAAAAGCTATCATGATTCATATATTACCATACTCTTGTGTCACATCAGTACTTCATGATAAATATTTTATCAGATTTTAATAACTTTTACTAGATCCAACATAAGTGACTAATATTTTAAATTTTAGAAGATCTCATTGTATATTTAGAAAGTAGTTTATATATGTAATAAAATTTTTAAATTTATTAGTTTGCAAGTAATTAATTTTAATATACAATTGAGTAGCAATTTACATAGTAGAAAGTAATTTAATTACAGAATAAATAATATTAAAGAATTATTTATAAATTTAAGAGTTTAATATTATATGTTATCTTAAATTATTATATGCTTTGAATATAAAGATTACGTGCTCTGCTCTACTTTGTCGAGAATACTTAGGGCGACTAATACTTGGAGACCAAGGCATCCTACTTTCTCTAGTCAGATAAGTGTTCATTTGTTTTTCTTTGTATAATTACCGTGAATTTAGGGAAAGAAATTTATATAAAGATACAACTTGGAGATAAGTCAAGTTTGAACCATGCTTAATTAACCTTAACTAATCACCTTCTTTGTGCATTTTCAGTTTGCTAATTTCTTGTGTGGATTTTACCAATGCTTCAATTAAATAGACTTTAGAATTTTTGTCATTTTTATGTATAAGTTGCGAGAAAGAAAAGACATGAGCCCAACCTAATCGATAGTAGGAGAGGAGAAGCACAGAGTACCCTCAAACATATTACTTCGAGCGGTTAAGAGTTGAGAACTAGGGTAGAGATAAACTTTAGAGTATGACAACTGATTTTGAGTCCGAGTCTATCAGGTTTGTGCTGGCACCTTTAACTCAAGATAACTCAAAATAGTTCAAGCTTAACAAGATTTTAAAGTGAACCAAGTCCAGGTTCCTAGTCTAAAGCTAGGGGTGCATATGGTCTGGTTTGGTAATTTATGGTTATCAAACATGGCCAAACCGCAGAAATACGATTTGACAATTTTACAGACCAAACCAAACCATTTTGTCTCACAAATCAAACCGGACCAAATCATAATTATGATTCAGTCCGGTTTATGGTTTTAATCACTATAATAGAAAAATTATCATTAACACTAATATGAACATAATTTGATCAATATTAAAAGAATAATACTATACACCACAAGGACACGGAATGGCACGAGTGGGATTCGAACCCTGCCCCTCACGCGTGCTATGCAAAACTCATTACCATCTAACCTACAATCCCCTATGTGATTTTCTTGCGTGAATTAAATATTTATTTATTTTTCTTATAATGGCGTCACTCATGCCATTTCGTGTCCTTATTTTACATGGTGTATAGCATTACTCATTAAAATTATAATTAACTACAAAAATATCCCAAAATACGAATAACTTTAGTTCTCTTTCTAATTCATAGGATAAAACATGTTTATACTATTTACTATATCAACAAAAACTACAAACAATACATAATTCATTAAAGTTTTTTGGACAAATTCAGTAGTAACATTGAGTCTGTTAAAATTTTTGTTAAGTTGTTAATGAAATATTTCGTGGTTCCATCATAGATGGGTTAAATTGAATAAATGAGTGGATTTTTACTTGCATCTAATATGATAGTGTGGTTATACATCATTACCTTAAGTTAAATTTGGCCAAATGATTAAATTGACATAATATAAATTCTGAAGGGACTAAATTGACATAATTAAAAGTATAAAGACTAAGTTGACACGATAAGAAAAATACAAAGACCTTTAATGTAAATAACCCTAATTATTTTTATCAGGTTATTAAGTAAAATTTTGCCACTAACATAACTTGTTATGATTAAGATGATGTAAATAATTATTGAATTCTTTAGTTTATGGTTTATGATTTAAATTTGGTTTTAAACAAAACCAACCTAAACTGTAAATCCTAAGAACCAAAGTTTTCTAATCCAAACCATAATTTTTCAAACCACAAACCAAATCAACCAAACCAAACCGTAATTACAATTTGGTCCGATTTGGATTACGGTTTAGACTATTTCTTGCGTACCCCTACCTAAGGCCGACATTATCAACCTCAAAACTTGGCAATCAAAGCCTTGGATAAATGACTCAAGTTTAAATTCACCTAGTGTGCTAAGTTACGTCAACGACCTAAGACCCACGCTATCAAGCTCGAGGCTTGGCAGTCACAATCTTAGATTAATAGCACTAACTTAATCTACAAAAGGACTAAGGAGAGAAATTATGGCAGAAGGGAATACTCTATCATGCACTGTAGTTAACTCTTTGTTGTATACAAAAGCAAATATTGCGACAAGTATGCCTATTCTAGGGGGAAAAAATAAGAAGCTGAAAAGCACAAGTGAGCAATTTGAAAGGACAAGTACCCATTGCTTAGTTTTAGGTTCCCTTATTTATAGTCTTCAAAATTAATTGTTGCTCCATAGAATCCTGTAAGTCACTTGCCAAATTTTCAGTCTTGAACCTCGATGATCTACTGGAGAGTCATGCTGCTATAATCATGTGTTGAAGTCAACAAATCTTCCACTCTACGTCTCCCCACTTCTACACCAAATGGGAATTTATGCTGCTAAAATCACGAATCGAAGTTAACAAATCTTCTCATCTATGTCTCCCCACTTCACCATAATTTTTTGTGGCTCAGGCTTCCTTTGGCATCGTAGGTAAATGCCTCGAGCTAAGGGTATCCTTTCTTATAGCATTTCTGGTAACCTCCTCAAGTTTGAGTCTTCAACCTTCAACAACATCCTTGTTAATTGCCTTAAGTGCTTGATTCCCTTGAGGTGCTCTTTATAACAAGCGAGAGACATGCCTTTGTAATCCAAGCGGTGTAGTTATTAGCTGCTCAAGTTTGCTGGGTAAACAACAAAAAAAATATCTTAGAAGCCGTTTTAAACAGTTTTAATTAGTGAGGGGATGGTAATGTTTGAATTGAGTCATTTTTAAGTTAGGACGGGATAGTTCTACATACACATCTACAGCCTCAATTAGCGAATCATACATGGGACCTTTTTAGCTGGAAAATGATAAATATAATAAAGAGGATTGAGCAAAAATTTAAAATTTTCAAAATATGAATTTTCGTATATCTGAGGTGTACCTAGGTTTTATTGCAACATTCTCAGTGCCTCAAGGGCTCCCACCTAAGCAGGGTAGGGGGGGGGGGGGGGGGGGGGGGGGGGAAGAGGTGGATGTACGTAACCTTCTCTCTTCAGGGTGCTACCTTGAAGGGAGGCCGTTTCCGAGAACTCCCATCCTGAGGGGTGCAACACAAGGACTTCCCATAATGCTGATATACAACATATATTTTTTTGTGATTCGTAAGTAGCATTCATCTAAATTAGAAGAATTAATGTTTGACAGAAGGCACTAATGCACTGGATCCTATTAGAACTCTGAAGTTAAACGTGCTTGGGCGAGAGTAGTACCAGGATGGGTGACCTACTAGGAAGTCCTCGTGTTGCCAACCCTATAAGGTTGGGGGTTCTTGGAAAGAGTCTCTCAGTAGGGTTACACCCTAAAGAGGTTAGGCTGCGTACGTCCACTCCTCCCAGACCCCGCTTAGACAGAAGCCTTTGTGGCACTGGGTCTGTTTGTTGTTGTTGTTGTTGTTTGGCAGAAAAGCTATTATGATTCATATATTACCATACTCTTGTGTCACATCAGTATTTCATGATAAATATTTTATCAGATTCTAATAACTTTTACTAGATCCAACATAAGTGACTAATATTTTAAATTTTAGAAGATCTCATTGTATATTTAGAAAGTAGTTTATATATGTGATAAAATTTTTAAATTTATTAGTTTGCAAGTAATTAATTTTAATATACAATTGAGTAACAATTTACGTAGTAGAAAGTAATTTAATTACAGAATAAATAATATTAAAGAATTATTTATAAATTTAAGAGTTTAATATTATATGTTATCTTAAATTATTATATGCTTTGAATATAAAGATTACGTGCTCTGCTCTACTTTGTCGAGAATACTTAGGGCGACTAATACTTGGAGACCAAGGCATCCTACTTTCTCTAGTCAGATAAGTGTTCATTTGTTTTTCTTTGTATAATTACCGTGAATTTAGGGAAAGAAATTTATATAAAGATACAGCTTGGAGATAAGTCAAGTTTGAACCATGCTTAATTAACCTTAACTAATCACCTTCTTTGTGCATTTTCAGTTTGCTAATTTCTTGTGTGGATTTTTCCAATGCTTCAATTAAATAGACTTTAGAATTTTTGTCATTTTTATGTATAAGTTGCGAGAAAGAAAAGACATGAGCCCAACCTAATCGATAGTAGGAGAGGAGAAGCACAGAGTACCCTCAAACATATTACTTCGAGCGGTTAAGAGTTGAGAACTAGGGTAGAGATAAACTTTAGAGTATGACAACTGATTTTGAGTCCGAGTCTATCAGGTTTGTGCTGGCACCTTTAACTCAAGATAACTCAAAATAGTTCAAGCTTAACAAGATTTTAAAGTGAACCAAGTCCAGGTTCCTAGTCTAAAGCTAGGGGTGCATATGGTCTGGTTTGGTAATTTATGGTTATCGAACATGGCCAAGCCGCAGAAATACGGTTTGACAATTTTACAAACCAAACCAAACCATTTTGTCTCACAAATCAAACCGGACCAAATCGTAATTATGATTCAGTCCGGTTTATGGTTTTAATCACTATAATAGAAAAATTATCATTAACACTAATATGAACATAATTTGATCAATATTAAAAGAATAATACTATACACCACAAGGACACGGAATGGCACGAGTGGGATTCGAACCCTGCCCCTCACGCGTGCTATGCAAAACTCATTACCATCTAACCTACAATCCCCTATGTGATTTTCTTGCGTGAATTAAATATTTATTTATTTTTCTTATAATGGCGTCACTCATGCCATTTCGTGTCCTTATTTTTCATGGTGTATAGCATTACTCATTAAAATTATCATTAACTACAAAAATATCCCAAAATACGAATAAATTTAGTTCTCTTTCTAATTCATAGGATAAAACATGTTTATACTATTTACTATATCAACAAAAACTACAAACAATACATAATTCATTAAAGTTTTTTGGACAAATTCAGTAGTAACATTGAGTCTGTTAAAATTTTTGTTAAGTTGTTAATGAAATATTTCATGGTTCCATCATAGATGGGTTAAATTGAATAAATGAGTGGATTTTTACTTGCATCTAATATGATAGTGTGGTTATACATCATTACCTTAAGTTAAATTTGGCCAAATGACTAAATTGACATAATATAAATTCTGAAGGGACTAAATTGACATAATTAAAAGTATAAAGACTAAGTTGGCACGATAAGAAAAATACAAAGACTTTTAATGTAAATAACCCTAATTATTTTTATCGGGTTATTAAGTAAAATTTTGCCACTAACATAACTTGTTATGATTAAGATGATGTAAATAATTATTGAATTCTTTAGTTTATGGTGTATGGTTTAAATTTGGTTTTAAACAAAACCAACCTAAACTGTAAATCCTAAGAACCAAAGTTTTCTAAACCAAACCATAATTTTTCAAACCATAAACCAAATCAACCAAACCAAACCGTAATTGCAATTTGTTCCGATTTGGATTACGGTTTAGACTATTTTTTGCGTACCCCTACCTAAAGCCGACATTATCAACCTCAAAACTTGGCAATCAAAGCCTTGGATAAATGACTCTAAGTTTAAATTCACCTAGTGTGCTACGTTAGGTCAACGACCTAAGACCCACGCTATCAATCTCGAGGCTTGGCGGTCACAATCTTAGATTAATGGCACTAACTTAATCTACTAAAGGACTAAGGAGAGAGATTATGGCAGAAGAGAACACTCTATCATGCACTGTAGTTAACTCTTTGTTGTATACAAAAGCAAATATTGCGACAAGTATGCCTATTCTAGGGGGAAAAAATAAGAAGCTGAAAAGCACAAGTGAGCAATATGAAAGCACAAGTACCCATTGCTTAGTTTTAGGTTCCCTTATTTATAGTCTTCAAAATTAATTGTTGCTCCATAGAATCCTGTAAGTCACTTGCCAAATTTTCAGTCTTGAACCTCGATGATCTACTGGAGAGTCATGCTGCTATAATCATGTGTTGAATTCAACAAATCTTCCACCCTACGCCTCCCCACTTCTACACCAAATGGGAATTTATGCTGCTAAAATCACGTATCGAAGTTAACAAATCTTCTCATCTATGTCTCCCCACTTCACCATAATTTTTTGTGGCTCAGGCTTCCTTTGGCATCTTAGGGGTGCTACCTTGAAGGGAGGCCGTTTCCGAGAACTCCCAACCTGAGGGGTGCAACACGAGGACTTCCCAGGAGGTCACCCATCTTGATACTACTCTCGCCCAAGCATGCTTAACTTTAGAGTTCTAATGGGATCCGATACTTGCGTGTCAGTACCCTCTTAGATTGTACCTAGGTTTTATTAATTTAGGTTACGCTTTATTTAAGATGATTTATATCCTTAATTACATCAGCCGTATTAGAAAACCCTTTGATTCCAACTGGTGATATTTCAAATTTTAATCAAAGAATTAGCCCTAAGATAAGTCTAATTAATGGACTTGAGTCTGTTTACACCCTCAACTCGGGGAGTTGGGACAATGCCGTTTTGAAGTAAAGTGTCATGCACTTATCACATGGGGCCATCCTCGAGGGATGCATAGGCTTTAGATGTTAAAATAATGGTGTCTCGAGCCTAGTTTCTTGAGGTATTTAAATCCCTTTTAAGGGTATCAGCTACTCCAGGTGTTTGAAGGGGTAAAAAGGCTCGAGCTCAAGGAACTCTCCAAAAGGCTACAAGAACAGGTTATTCTGAAGATCGAGGTAGTTACTTGGAGCGCAATTCTTGATACGTGAGCCTCAAGTCTATTCAATAGAATGTAGGGCATCTAGAAGGAACTGTAGCAAAATATGTGGACGTAGGGCTTCAAGAAAAGAAACTCAAGAAATCTGGGGCACGTTCACGGCCCATTCAGCGAACCAAAGAAGCTTTAAGGCAAACATGGAGAGGAAATGCCAGGGAATTAGGATGCAACAGTTATTTTTATATTCTATAAAAAAGAGACACTATTGTCGTTGTATAGTGTCCAGCGCCACCATACAAACTTCTTCAAGTTTCTATACAGCACACTTGTGCTTTTTACTTAGGAGTAGCGTAACTTATCCTAACTTAGCTTAGCGTAGCGTACTATAGATCTTTACGGTACTTGTTTTCTTCAGAGTAATACAGTTTTTCGGGTTTCAAGTATGAACTTTCTGTTTTAATCTATTCCCAAAATCGACGAGTTAAGAATTGAGGCATTGGTTTGAGGCTTTGACGGCCAATGCTTGACCTTGATTGCCTTAGTCTTAACACTGGTGTCACTGTTTAATAAGTTAGGTGAACTTAGGTTTGCTTTATTGTTTAAGGGCTTTAGCGGCCAAGGCTTGACCTTGATTGCGTTGGTTCTCATCCTGTAACCCAGATACTATCAACAAACTCTAACTCATTTGAGTTATTGCAAGTTAAGGATGCCAGGCCTAAAATCTGATTGACTTGGGCTAGTAAGTGAACTATTGAGCTCTTGAGCTTGTCTCTATCCCAGTTCCTAACTTTTAAGTGTATGAGGAATGGTGTATGTGGATTTTGCTCCATTATTGTAACTGCCACTTGAGTTAAGTCCATGTCCTTTTACTTTTTTGTTAAACACACACACACACACACATATATATCCACAAAAATGTAGACGTCTCCTTAGTAGAATCCACAAGTTAATGGCAAGCTGAAGTCAGATTCACCAAAAGCACCATTCCTTTTCCTCGAAAAGGTGAGTGGCTGAGGTCAAACGCGTGCTATCACTCTCGCGTTGCTACGAGTTCCTTTTTGCATGTTTGTTTGATTTGTTTTTACGGCAATCATATTCACACTCTTAACAAACGAAAAGAGCAAACATAATCCATATTGGATATTTAGGTATAATTTCACTTGTTATTTCAAATGAGTAGACCCAGCTCAACTTATTGTCGTTTTTTAGCAAAATCACTCTAGGTTTAAATTTTTTTAAATGGTCGATTATATTTGAAATAGATTTGAATTTTTATTTTACATTCCGGTCAAATCAATGTAGGCCTTAACATTAAGTTTTAAGTTATAACTATACTCGACTTATTTTCGGGTTATCTTCGTACCCTTAACAAAGACAAGTCCACATTTATGGATTTATTTAAGATTTGGACTAACTGACCGAAATTTCCACTGATGACTTTGATTCTTACACATATTATTTATTTATTACTTTTTAAGTTGACGTTTCTTTTACACATGCATTTGTACCCTCTTATGAGGGTTCATTTCGAAAACCGCCACTGTAATCTCCTCATTAGAGAGGTCTTTAATGAGGTGATAGTTATCCTGCTCTGAAACATTAGGATGAATTCAGTTGATGGATCTAAGATGACCAAGTGGTCCTTTAGCGTGAAAGCTACTTTTACATTCACGAATGGATAGTTCTCCTATCTCCTTTTTATCTGTAACCAGCAATCCTAGATCATTCCTTAGTTCCATTATATTCCTAAGTTTGCATTTTGCATTAACCGAAGCATGGAATAACTTAGAATTTCAATCACCTTTCAATAACCATTCTTTTCTACTATATTTTGCGCAATATCTATGGTTGAAGCTAGCAATTTCTCCCTTTGACGCGTTAGTTGATAGATCTTTTTGTTTAGAACTGGATCATTAGGGGAAGCAACTAACTTATTTTGAATGTTTTGAATTCTTCTCTCATTATTATCTAGATCGGCAACCAATGGGGCCTTAGCAAGAACATGATTGCCTTTAATCGCTTTCTCAATAAGCCTTAACTTTTGTAAGACTTCAAACATTCTAGATCCGACTATTCTATTGCACAAATCTTTTTAATGATATCCTTGGTTTAGTCATAGTTGACTCAAACTGCACGAAACCTAAAAGGTCGAGGGTTCTGGGGCATAGGGTAGTCCGTAAAAAGAATTAACGGGGAGTGGTCTGAGGTTGAAACAATACCATTATGGATCACAGAATTAGGAAATAGACTTATCCATGCCTGATTAGCAATGGCTCTATTCAACTTTTCTTGGACTAAAGTACCATTGATTTCCTAGACTAGGTAAATTTATGGCCATTCCATGGAACATTTGAAAGGCCCACTTTACTACACAAGTCATTAAGTCTAATTAAATGATTATTCCTCACCATGTTACCACCTAGTTTATTTGTACACTCGTTAAGTTCATTAAAGTCACCTAAGAGGCACCAAGGACTGCTCATTCAATGACTATCCTGGTACAAGTTTTCCCTGAAGAAGTCTCTCTCAATTCCTTAGCAGGAGTATAAACAAAGGATAGTGAGAAGACATGATGAAAAGACTTATCCTCAACTTGGATGTGGGTAATTCTATGAGTTATGGCTTTAATATTAATATTACATGAGGAAGAATCCCATAATAGCCACAAACCCCCGCACATAGTTAATAGGGGGAGTAATGGCTTTTATCATCCTAGCTTGGGAACAAGGTTATCAATAATAGACTAGCAGACAAGAGCCTCCAAGATCGCAATCATATTAGGGTTAAATTTCCTAATCAGATTTTTATATTCTTGTTGGGCAAGAAGCCTAGCAAGCCCTCTAATGTTCCAATAAACTACTTTCTGTCACAAGCCCGAGGATCGTGACTTGAGCCCAGATGGAACTCGTTAAGATTTGATAGAAATCGAGAGTTTAGATGCGAAAGAAGGAAATGGAGTTTAGATGAGAGAGATAATTAGAGTTAGATGAGAGAAAGAAAGAATATTGGAGATGAGAAAAGCAAGAGAATTCCTCTTAACTTTTGATATTTCATTGATTTGATAATTGGGTGATTCATTACATAGCTTACTACTCCTATTTATAAATTGCCAATACATGGAAAAAAATGCTACGAACAGAATACCCCAACTCCCCAACTGTCCCTATTTAATGCCACAGTTGAGCTTGCAAGGCAAGGTATTGTCTAGATTCATTTCATCACATGTGTTATCCCCTAGGGACACGTCCCCTTGGTCAAACTGTGCACCAAGACACCCATTTCCCAAGTGGTTTGTCCTTACATGATATTCTAGAATATTCTTAAGTAAAAAAATACTACTTAATTAGTTATTTCACACGTGAGGACCTATTCTAGAAGTTTCTAGAGCATTCTAGAATATTCCGGAAAAAATTATAAATTATAGAAAATATAAAAGTACTACTAAAATATGCGTTTTGACAAGCTCAGGACAAGGTCACGGTCAAGGATCGTGACAAACCCTTCTCCTTGAAATCATCCTTGTCCTCAAGGATGTTATGTGGCCCAAGTGCTTCGTGCTGATCCCTGTTTTTGGAAATTGTTCCCATACCCACGCTTTGACCTTGATCTTTTTGATGTCTTTTCAAGTGGTCTGAGGCTTGAGATGGTGAGCTTGACATGGTTTTACCCTTGTTTGCTGCGGAACTTTGGGTTGTCTTGCATCAAGAGGACTGTCACTCATTTGCGGCGCTTCCTTGGTCTCTACACCGAAGTTCACGTCAATCTCCTCTTCGCCCTTTTCACTAATTGCCACTGCCTCCTCAACGGTCATGATTTCCACATCAACATTAAGGTCGTCTTCAAGATCCGCCTTTTTTTGCCACCGTGTCTTCAATAGTTATGATGTCAATAGCAGAGTCATCTTTAGGTTCCAATATAGTAGCTGGACGAGGCTCGATTGTTTCCTTAAACACGAATTCTTCAACCAATTTACCCTCCTCAACAGTTATTATGTCTACTTCCTCATCAAGGTTTCCTCCACGATGGTTGATTCATCCGGTGTGTCCATAGTCCCCACCTTGAATGTCATGATGGCCTAGGATGTGCGTACACTTGTTCAAATACTCGTTTATGGAATTGAGATTTGCTAGCACCTTCTCAAATTTTATTGCAATTTCCTTAAAGGGCTTGGAGAATTGAAAGTCCATCATGCAACAACAGTCGTAGATGTTTCTTCCATTTAGCTGTTTAAGTGCACTCTCTGCATCTTTCCTCGAATAAAAGGTCACAAAATCTTCAACATTCAAGGAAGTTGTTGTGATGATTTCAATTTCATAAATCCGACCATAGGGAGAGAAGAGTTTTTTGAGGACGCTTGTGGTGATAGGATAGAGAAGATTTGAAATCTTGACAACAAGTGTAGACTCCCAATCTTTTCTTGGGGCCATGATGAACGGTCTGAAATTTTTTTTTTTTTTGGTAATTGAGATCCTCCGATCTCAAGGTGAATGAAAATGCAATGGAATTTTTTTTTGATTCGGTAATGAGAATAGCAGAAAAAAATATTTCTTTTGTTTTTTTTGGTTTTGATCTTGATCGCAAGATAGCTCTAATACCACTTTGTCACAATCCCGAGGATAGTGACTTGAGCCCGGATGGAACTCGGTTAAGATTTGACAGAAATCAAAAGTGTAGATGAGAAAGAAGGAAATAGAGTTTAGATGAGAGAGAGAATTAGAGTTAGATGACAGAAAGAAAGAATATTGGAGATGAGAAAAGTAAGAGAATTACTCTTAACTTTTGATATTTCATTGATTTGATAATTGGATAATTTATTACATAGCTTACTACTCCTATTTATAGATTGCCAATACATGAAAAAAATGCTAAAGAAGAGCCTAGAATGCCCCAACTCCCCAACCGTCCCTATTTAATGCCATGGTTAAGCTTGCAAGGCAAGGCATTGTCTAGATTCATTTCATCACATGTGTTATCCCTTAGGGACACGTCCCCTTGGTCAAACCATGCACCAAGGCACCCATTTTCCAAGTGGTTTGTCCTTACGTGATATTCTAGAATAATCTTAAGTAAAAAATACTACTTAATTAGTTATTTTACACGTGAGGACCTATTTTAGAAGCTTCTAGAGCATTCTAGAATATTCCGAAAAAAATTGTAAATTATAGAAAATATAAAAGTACTACTAAAATATGCGTCTTTACAAGCTCAGGACAAGGTCACAGTCAAGGATCGTAACACTTTCATAGAGAAAAAAGTACAGCAAGGCAATCTGCCCCAAGCAAATGCCAGCATTAATAGGAACCATTGCCCAAAGGGTAGACTAGAGCCCGAAGCTTAGACCAAAGGTAATCAAGTTAGCCGAGTATTGCACCTGCAAAAAAAAAAAAAAAAAAAAAAAAAAACCTTGTAGATTGAACCAAAAAGAGAAGTAATCATACTAATAACAATCATGGTACTCAAAACAAAGGACATAACTTGAGACAAGAAAATCTAGGAAAAATAGATAAAAAGTGCTATTAGCATATGCTCATTCGTATCATCAGAAGTCCAAAAGATAGGTGGCATGGTCCAAATGAGAGAATCATAGTTTTTAACATAGTACCTACTAAGACACCCATAAAAACCCACCATCCAACCACTAGTCCAATTGCCTAAGTTATAGCCTAAAGCAGACAAAAATAACTTTCCATCCCTACTATACCATAACCACAAAAAGTCCCACTAGCTTCTCTATGTCCCCCAACCGAGACCGAAAAAGGAAATACAAAAGAGACACTATCCATTAATAAGAAGATTAAGCTCCTGGTCCTACATTACTACTGGAGGAGAAGTCACCCTTGTCCCGTAAGTTTACGCCATTTCAAGGAATCAGTAGATGCATTAGCCCAAGGATCCGCATCAAGGTCAAGGAACATATCTGTATCCTCTTTAGGGTCTTCCTCAGGATCCTCTTCATCCTCATATGCCTCACGATCTTCACTTGCCTTCTGTTTTCATGCAAGTTCCCCTGCTCATGCTGTTGTGATTCAATATCCATATCCTCATACAAAGTATCCTTTAGGTCTCCCCTTCCTTTGCTTAATTCTCATTTTTTTGCGTTTCCTTACCAACTTCTTTATTTATCGACACATCCCCTTTTCGGGAGGAGTTGGAGTGATCCCTCCTACTATCACCTTCGCTCCCCGCCTTTTCCTTGCCTTTATTGTTGCCCTTACTTGCATCTCCATTTTCAGTTACCTTTTCATCCTCCACATGAGAGTGGGGATCTTTAATGATTATATTACGACCACTATTCCCCTTACGAGGCTGGGGTCCCCTCCTCTCTTTACAAAGGCATTTTTTGGGGTGGAGGTGCACCCATCCCTCAGATTTCGAGCTCTTCTCAATTTAGCTCTGAGACTCTGATATACAAATACCTTCTTTAGACCTCTCAACCAAAACTTAGACATCCACAGATTTGTTAAAATTAGGGCAATCTTCCACTAGATGATTCTTAATGCCACACAAGGCACAAACTTCTTAGAGGCCTTCATATGCGATTGGGAATGACTTCTCAACACCCTTACCCCTAATTGTTACCTTTTTCGGTAGAATAATCCCAACCTTGATTTCAGCACATACTATGTCAATTCATCCTTTGAGTATGGACTTTGTGACACCATCAAGTCTAATTAGTGACCCCATCGGTTTAAGAATTTGCTTCAAGGACTCAAATCCCTGATATTCCAATAGGAGGTGCTGAATCTGAACCCATTGGGCTACCATTTATATTTCAGTTTCAAAACGATCAAACATTTCAACCCAAGGACGCAGCATGAAGTTAAGAGACTAGACGAACCAAGGTCTCCCTGCCACACATTGTCCTTGTCAACTTCATTAGAGGATCTTATAAGAATCCAACCATTCCCTAAATCGACATAGTCTACATGACCTCTAATTTGGTCCCAATCCACCTTTTTTTTTTGCCCTAATCACAGATAAAGCAATATCTTCCCCTTAAACCTTAACTAGAAGACAAAGGGCTTTCATCTCCTTTACATTGTCAGAGACTAGGTCGGTCAGTTCATCTCCGAAGTTGGGGTTTGCGGCTCTATCGAAATTTTCATTGGGAGCGCCATTGGCTCCTGGGCTAATACAATGAATGGGACTTGTAATCTGATTGTTATCAGAGAGTTGGAGGGCATGTTTAAATGAGGTTCTTGGTTGGTAGTTGGCTTTGGTTGACACCTAATTTGGAACTCAAGTGGTTGTGCATTGTTTTGGAGATCTGGTGACACAAGTATCACCAACGTGGTGAACTTGATTGTTTCGTTGTTGTTCATCTTAAAGAACAGTCATTTGCATTAGAGGAAGAGAGCACTGGGAAGTCTTAGAGCAGAGAGGAAGAAGAAATTTGGACTGGTTAGGAAGAGCTATCCCACATTCCTTTAAATAGCACCCATTCCACTTAAAACCCGACATGCAAAGCCAGACAATCAAATTTTGGATAAGTCTGATGAGGAAAGGCTCATCAAAGCCCATGATTACAAAAAGTCTTTTTCCATTAGTGGTCCTTTTGAGTTCTCTGTATTTTAATTGTAGAATACATATCTTAATCCACTCCATACACTCACAAAATCTGACATAAACAGAGGGTTTAAAGCAAGCATTTTTACTTTTACTAGAAGAAATCAACATGCAAAGGGTGATAAGGAGAAAATACAGAGTTTGGAACCTGAAGAGGCTTTTATTACTAAAAGTTTCTTCATGGAACATTCTCAAATTTTGGAGAGGCTCTCTCCATGATAGGTTCACATCCATAGAGTTTATGCTTCCATGGACCTCCAATTTGGGCAAGGTAGCTGATATTCTACCTCAGTTTTCTTCCACCATCATAGCCTCAGGCATAGCTCCACACCACAAGTTGCAAATCGACACTTTGGCTTCTAAATATTCAATTTTCAAGCGAAGAATGATCAGAAATTGGCTAGAAATTCTTCTTCCTATGCTTTTTGGAAGAGGGGCTTTTGGTATCGCTTTCTGTGACTAGTAATTGGATGAGAGAGAAAAAGCTTGTGAGAGGGGCATTAATGAGTACTTGAGATAGGCAGAAGAAGGGTAGTAATTGCTCTAAATTTCTTTCTGTTTTTCTTCATGATTTGAGAAGAACCTAGGGAGAAGCAGGAACTTGTCTCTCTAAATTATTTGACACCAACCATATTTTTATCACGTTGATTCCTAAAGTGGATGGTCCACAAGTTGTTAATCACTTCAGGCCTCTTAGTGTGTGTAATGTCATCTATAAGATTATTGCTAAAGCTCTGACGACTAGGCTCAAGCCTCTCACGAGTAAGTTAGTTAGCTCCTGGCAGGGAGCATTTATCCAAGGTCGAGCCATATAGAATAATATCTTAGTGGCTCATGAGATTATGGTGGGATTTAAGAAAAAGCAGGGGAAGCTAGGTTGGGCTGTGTTTAAGCTAGACATAGAAAAGGGCTATGATAGGGTTGAATAGCCTTTTCTTGAGAGCGTTTTAAAGAAGTTTAGATTTCACCCTAAATGGATTGAATGGATCATGGAATGTGTTACAACTACGTCCTTCTTTGTTTTGGCTGATGACTCCCCGATAGATTGGTTCATCCCGTCTAGACTGAGACAGGGGAACCCGTTATCCCCCTATTTGTTCATAATATGTCTGGAAGCTCTTGCCATTAATCTTCAGACTTTTAGCCATGATAAAAAGTCTGGCATTGGAGTTAAGATTGCTAGGAATTATCCTAATGTCCCTTGCCTCTTTTTTGCAGATGATTGCATTCTATTTTGTGAAGCTAGAATGGAAACCATAGGGAAACTCCAAAGTATTGTCCATCAATACTCCGAAGACTCTGGATAGGCAATCAATAAAAACAAATCGGCTATTATTTTCTCGGTTAACATGGAAAGACCGCTTCGCCAGCGAATTAGTGATCACCTTGGCATTTCGATAAGAACCTAAGAAAATACCTGGGCTATACCTTTAGCCTAGACAGGTTTGTCTCTAGTGTGGCTAACGAAATCATTGACAAAATGGTGGGAAAGATTGCCAGTTGGAAGGCGGGGCTCTTGTCCAAGGCAAGAAGAGTAACTCTAATTTAGTCAGCCATTGAACTGATGCCTAGCCATATTATGCAATGTCTTAAACTTCCTGTTAAAAGTTGTAAGAGAGGCAACAACCTTTGTAAGTATTTTTTGTGGAAAACTCCATGTAGATTAAAAGCTGTAGACTTAAAGGTGCGAGAGGTTTGGGGCTCAGAAAATTTGAAGCCATCAATATGGCATTCTTATGTAAATTGCGCTAGAAGATCATCAAGGAGTAGGATAATTTGTGGTCAAGGTAGTGAAAGGGAATTATCTGTTTAAGAAAGATTTTATGAGTTACAAGGGCAAGCCCTTTGTTTCTTCGGCCTGCTAGTAGCCAGATTGTTGCTAGCGAAAGGTCTGAAATGGAAAATTGGTAATGGAAAGTAAGTTAATTTCTGGTTGGACTGGTGGGTTGCCGATTGCCCTCGTATTAAGATTCTAGGGGATAAAAGCCTGAATGTAGACCTCACCTTGAAAGTGGTGGATTTTATTATCAATGGTGAGTAGGATGTGAACAAACTTAAAAGGATGATTCCGTCTGACTGGATCAACTGTGTCCTAGATGTCCCAATCCCAAGAACGAATATGGATGATTCCCTTTGTTGGGGGTTCACAAGTACGGGTAATTTCAGTGCCAAAGTTGCTATGTGGTTAGCCCAGAATCTTGACAGGAATGAAAGAAATACTTGGGAATTCAATTGGATTTGGGGTCTAGATATCCCCCCAAAGGTAAATGTCTTTCTCTTGTAAGCTCTTAATAACTTCTTGGCTGTATGGATTGTTCTCAGCATGTGTAGCCCTGATTCTCAAAGGCCCTACATATGGTGTGGGCCTGATTATGAAGATATTGCTCACATTCTTTTCTCTTGCCCACGAGCGATTGATGTCTGGGATAAGGCTTGCTCCCTCCTATGGTGTCCATCTTTTCCCAGATGTCCCACCCTTGCTGATGAATTAAGAAGGAATTCGAAGCTGAAGAACCTCCAGAAGTTTATTTTGCTATGTTGGCATATCTAGAAGGACAAAAATTCTACTATTTGCAGGGGTGTTAAGATGGACCTTGCTAAACTAGTAGTTCTTGGGAAACAAATGTCATATGAGTGGATGTATCACAATAAGTTATAGAATGGGGATAGAGGGAGAGTTCCTGGTAGTGCACATACTAAGCCCATATCCAGATGGATTGTGTGGTCCCCCCCAAGCCAAGGTTGTATTAAAATCAACTTTAATGGATTCAGATGCGATAACTTGGCAGCTGCTTGCTTTATTGCCCATGACGAAAGCAGAGGCATCCTTTTCGCTGGCGCCAGAAAGCTTGGTCAAGCCCCGGTTATTATGGCAAAGGTGATTGCTGCTAGAGATGGCTTGTTTGAAGCGGTTAAAAGAGGAGTCCACAAAGTTACTCTTAAGGGTGATAATGAGATTATGATTAAGGCTCTTAAAGGATCTTATTTAGTCCCAGCAGATATCATGCCAATTATGAAAGACATCGATTCTATCAGTGTGTCTTTAGAGCACATTTTCTACTCTCATGTTTTTAGGAAAGTTAATCGATCAGCTGATTGGATAGCGAACGTGGATCATGAGAGTGCTGGTTCTTCTATTTGTGACCACATTCCCTCCAGTACTCTCCTTTCTATTGCTAGAGCTGAGGCCCTAGGGCTTCCCTTCTTAAGAAGGCGGCCGTAAGATTTTCAACGTAAAGCAAGTTAGGTTTGAATTCTTTTAAATGTCGGTCATAATCTAAACAAATTTCGTTAGGATTTTGAATTTCTATTTCAAATTTGATTATGGATTTGGGCCTATAAAAATGGGCAAGTTTATACACTATATTTAGAATTTTGAATATCATAACTTGTCTTGTTACCAATCTCTACACTAATTGCTACGTGACTTTCCTACTGACTACCCTTTCTTCTGTATACTTATTTGAAATTTTCTATTCATGACTACATCAAATTTGGTATGCCACGTGTCTTTTTTTTTTTTTTTTTTTTGTAATCCCTTGATATACAACATCATAATTTTCAAAAAAAGGAAAAGAATTTTGGTATTCATGATTGCACCTATTTTTATATCGAGTTTCATATGTACCCTTTTCAGGAACAAGTCAAAATAGTACTTTTACTAGAATACCAGAGTTTTCTAATTTTATTTTAGTATTTGCAACTACACCTAGATTTTATACTGGTTTCTTACGT
This sequence comes from Simmondsia chinensis, assembly GCA_018398585.1. Taxonomy (NCBI): domain Eukaryota; kingdom Viridiplantae; phylum Streptophyta; class Magnoliopsida; order Caryophyllales; family Simmondsiaceae; genus Simmondsia; species Simmondsia chinensis. The sequence continues at coordinate 29,054,906 of JAGTTD010000010.1, read as the reverse complement.
ATCCTTTTCTCAAGTAAGTCAATGCAGTTCTATTTTAGAATGATGGTTATACCAGCTGAGTCACATGTCCCTTGATTCCAATTTGGTAATGACTTCTTCTTTCAACTGTTAAAATTTTTTTTTTATTTGTAACAATTTGGGTCAGATTCATAACTGATTGAGTATGCAATTTCAAATTTAATCAACATATACCAAAATAATGGTTGCGTTTTGACCAATGACAATGTTGGGTCTTTGTTTTTGTATCAAATGCATGTATTTGTGAAATAATAAAATTGTATTTGATATTGAATGAATAATAATAAGGTTACAATATTACTATATATAGAGAATATATTAGTAAAGAAAAGACTAAAGTAACCTTAACTAGATAATACAAATATAAATCTGGATATAGAAGCAGAATATAAATCATAGTCAATGACGCTAGAAGATGTAGATCCAGATACTTTAATATGCCCCCTCAATCTAAGCGGGGTGGGCTCACGTGCCCTTATGGTAGTGGAACCTGTCAGAGGAAAAACTATTGGTGAAGATATCCGCAATTTGACGAGTAGTCGGCGTGTATCAAAACTAGAGATCACCTTTGAGAACTTTCTTCCGGACAGAGTGGAAATCCACATCTATATGCTTGCTACTATCGTTAGACACGAGATTTGTAGCTAAGTAAGAGGCAGAGACATTATCACCAAATACCACAATAGGACCACAATGGCGAAGGCCAAGGTCTCACATTAGATACTGAACCCCATCACTCTTAGCTATAGTTTGAGCTACAACATGATATTTAGGCTCTGTAGTGGACTTGGAAACATTGTGCTGTTTCTTGGCATGCTTGGAGATAAGATTGGAACCAAGAAATAAAGCATAACCTGGGGTGGAAGGACAAGTGTCTAGACAATCACCCCAATCTGCATCAGCAAAAGCTACTATGGTGGTACACGAACCAGGAAGAATGGACAAACCATGGTCGGGAGTGCTTTTAAGGTAACGAGGATCCACTTTACAACCCGCCAATGACTAAATCTAGAAGCATGCACGAACTTAGAAACAAGATTAACATCATAGTGTATATCAGGACGAGTCATATTCAGATATTGAAGTGCCCCAATAGCACTCCTATACTCAGTGGGGTCTGTAAGGAGATCCCCTTCACTTAGAGATAGGTGGATACAAGCAGGTAGTGGTGTTTTAACAAATTTGGCATCGTGCATATTGAGTTTCGTGAGTAGGTCGACAGTATATTTGTGTTGATAGAAATAGGCTAGCGGGGCTACGTTTAGACTCAATACCGAGGAAGTAGTATAAAGGGCCAAGGTCCTTCATTGCAAATTGAGTAGAAAGGGTATTGATAAAGCTGTTAATGGAAAAGGTGTCAGTCCTAGTTAAAATAATATCATCTATATAAAGTAAAAGAAAAATAAGATCACGAAGAGTGCGAAATATGAATAAAAATGGGTCAGCCCTGCTACAAATGAACCCAAGACTAAATAAGAAAGAACTAAATCGTTGGAACCAAGCTCGGGGAGCCTGTTTAAGGCCGTATGAGGCCTTACGCAAGCGACAAACATGATTAGGGTATTTGGGATGAATGAATCCCTATGGTTGACGCACCTATACTTCTTCCTGTAAAAATCCATGTAGGAATGCATTTTTGACATCAAGTTGTCGTATAGGCCATGCATTTGTGAGTGCAAGTGAAAAAATAAAGCGAATAGTGGGAGGTTTAACAACAAGACTAAAGGTTTCCTTTTTGCCACTAAGGATTATTTACTGCCTGTGAATAGCATGTGGTTTCCTGAATTACGGCGATAGAAGACAACGAAAGAGGATATTTTTGTTTTCTTATTCCATCTTTTAACCTCATTTGCATAGGATGGACATTGGTAGATGACACCAATGTGGGGTTAGAGTTTATTGGGACAAGTTTGCTACTAATAGTGTCAGCCGAGGCATTGGTGAGATTGGGGATAGGGGAGGGGAAGTTCTAATCTGAATCAAAATGTTGAGTTTTGAGGACTGGGCCAGACCTAGTAGGGCAGTCAAGTATGTTTGCAGAAAAGCGCTCGTGCAAGGGACCACTGGGGCAAGAAGCAGTTTAGGTAGGTTTTGGAGGGTCGTGGGGTAGGTGGACTAACATAGTTGCTCGGAACCCACTCTATGGGGATAGGTTGACTTAGGTGAGGTTGGTATATTCTTAGTGGAGCAGAGACAATGGGAAGAGGAATTGGAAGGGCCATTGTGACATTGTTTGAGGACATAAGCTTGACGACACAAGGTCAAGATAGGGAAAATCTGACTCATCAAAGCAAACATGACAATTGGCATATATACGTCCAGGTTTGGGGCTGCCATTGACGAGGGAGAAAGTCATAGATATTTAGGCAAATTTTTTTTTTAAAATTTAAAGTTGCTATGATACCATGTGAAATAATTGTATTTGAATGAATGAATAATAATGAGATTACAATATTACTATATAGGGAGAATATAATAGTACATAAAATACTTATAGCAACCTTAACTAGATAATACAGATATAAATCTGGATATAGAAATCGAATATACACCATAGTCAATGACTCTAGTAGATATAGATCTAGATACTCTAAAAGTATTATTTGTAAGCATGTACCATGTCAAAAGATGCATTGTGTCAATTAAAGAGATGATAGTACATGCTTCAATTGGTAAAATTCTGGATTGAAATCGTAAACTGCTCTAACAATGTTATTTAATTTGCTTTAATTCCACATTAGTTCGAAGACTCCAAGGTATAAACGAATCAGTTTTGAGAGTTTTTAAGAAACCCGAATAAGCCCAAATTTATGAAATTTGGGAGAATTTACAAGCCCCATAGAGTCAACATTTTAGTGACATTGAAGAAAGTTTGGATTTATGGTGTTGTATTTGTTTCTTGCGTTCCATACATGCTCCATAGAGATGTTGGAAGCCTTTTACAAGTTGTTAAGACCACTTCCGAATACCCTTCACCATGGCAGGGGTGACATTAGAATCTCCCGCAATTGCTTAGAGCGAATTGGGGGGTTGCCTTTGTTGCGGAAAAGGTTATGAAGAATATTACCCTAAAATAAACATTTACTTCTCCCTGAGGCTTATCCGCCTACTATCGCTAAGCTACTGCATATTCATGCCATGCTTTGCAGATTTTGCATGGATTACAAAATATTTTAGATAATTTGGTTAGATCATTTTTATAAAGATGACTTAGTCTGTGTTATGTTTGGAGAGAAATTTGTTGCAACAGATGAGTTGTCTCAAAGGAGTTCATATTTACAAGGCATGTGGAGAAATTCAAAGGTTAGCAAGTTCCTCTGAACATTTTAGACAAAGGGGATTTGTGGCTTTTTTGTCTTTTTAGGTTAGTAGATTTGTTCAACAACATGTTGCAAACGAAATGAGACCCATGACTTTTGTAATGGCCTCATTAATGGTAAAGAATCGAAATATTTCACTTGCCCCAGTGTTACTTGGTCACATGTACCATGGGTCGGGTTGGATGGCTATATGGCCGAACAACCTAGGAAGTGCCAACTTGTACCTTCTTATCTATTATGACATTAGTTTGGAGAGAAATTCCCATCCTTGTATCTATACCATGTAAATCATGATTGCCTAACCGATTATCCATCTTTGTTGTTATGTTAGCATGAAGGGGAATAAATAGTCCCTATTTGAGGCTCGACATAAGTTTAGGGATGTCAAGTTTATTTGCTTTCTTGCTAACCTACTTTCTGAACCATAGGGGGGGGGGGGGGGGGGGGGGGGGGGGGGGGGGGGGATGGATGGATTTACTTGATGTAGGGTTGTGAGATGATGACTCTAAATTTCTCCTTGTACTCGATCTTTCGTATGAGTGGTTCAAATTGGCTCTGAATTAATATTAGAATCGTATTACCTAAACCAATTTGCTTATCAATTTGGGTAAGATCAAGAAATTCAGATATCATTTGAGGGTTTACCGTTTCTTTGAGAGAGAGAAGCAATTTGACAGATCTTGCTAGCTTGGGCTAAGTTTTTATCATGAATTGTATTGATAGCATTGAAAATGTATGTTAGTTGATCTTGAGAAATTGGCGGGAAACTTGGTTATGGTTCAAATGTGTGTTTTAGCGGCAAAGGCCTAATGTTCATTAGTAGCGATATCCTCGTATTCATTGATGTATAAGTAGTGGTTAATGAGTGTATTTTGACATGTGAATGAATAACAAGATATTTTGAGTTTGTACTTGGGGTTGGTGGGAAACGCTTATTGCCCCATTTTGAGTCATTCTATTAACAATATTAATAAAACCCTTAACAAAAAGGGATTAATTCGATAGGGAGGTTACTTATGTCTTTACAAATATACATAGTGTAGTTGCTAACTTCCTATAGTCCTTCAAGCTGGATAGGGTTAAAACAAAAACCTACTAGTGGGTCGTCCCAAAAACCTCCAGCAAATTGTAGGCCTCAGGACATGACAATTGACCACTCCTAAAATTTAAGTAAGAAGAAGAGGGTTAAACGAACAAGCTCTCCAAATGAGATGCATTTTAAGATAGCTTGGTATCATAAGCTTGATCACTCAAATAATTTTGAATTGAGAGGAAGTTGTAAGTTTCACGATTCTCGTCTTTTGGACTAAGAAGACATATTTATAGCTTGAAATTGATCCTCCTTTGAAAGTCGGTCAATATTGCCCTCCAGCGGATAGAGTAAGTGTTGTTGAAGTGTTAGGAGAAGAACCGAGATCTACTCCTTGCGGAGGCCCCTTACTTGATTTAATTCCACTCCAAAGCGTTCCGACTTCCTTATGGAACTTGTTTTCTATCCTTGTTGATGACTGGATCATAAAAAGCATTACTAAAAGGCTTAATGCCGTTGTTGGGATTACAATTGGATTTCGTTATGCATAGTTATTGCTAAAGGATCGACCTCAAATCACTCAAGAATACTTACTTTATCAGCTGGAGGGCAATCTTCAGTAAATTTAAAAGAGGATCATTTTAAATTGTAAAGATATATTTCGAGTCAAAAACTGTGAAACTTGGCACTTTCCTCAGATTCAAAATTATTTGAGTAATCCAGATTAAAATTTATTTGAGTGACCAAACCTATCATACCGAGCTCTCTTAAAATGCATCTCACTAAGAGAGCTCATTCATTTAACCCTCTTCTTCTTACTTAAAGTCTATGAATGGTCAATTGCTATGTCTTGAGGCCTAGAATTTGCTTGAGCTTTTTGGGACAACTCACTAGTAGTTTTTGTTTTAACTTGATCCAACTTAAGGGTGTTTGAGAAGCTAGCAACCGCAGTCTACATATTTATAATGACATAAGTAGCCCCCCTTTAGAACCTTGCTGGTTAAGAATTTATTCATATTGTAAATACAATGACTCTAAAAAATGGGCCAATAACCCTTTCCCACCATCTGTAATACCCTCAAATAGAAACTCCTTCTTGATGTTGGTTGGGAATATGGAACCTCACAGCCAAATTCCTTATAAAAAACCTTAGCACAAGCATTAGCAAGATCTCTCATACTCTTTCTCTTCCCAAGGAGATAGTAAACCTCCAATAATTTGCAAACGAGGAATTCGGTTACCCGATAAACCTTGGCCCATGCAATGACACACACACCCCACAAAAGCCAGTTAAGTCAAGAATTCTTTAGGGAGAGGTTCAAGGGAAAATTGAACTCCAGACCTCTTAGCCTAAAGCAACACTCTATCCCCTCACTTGCCTCCTACTAGTGAGGCAAGGCCCTAATGGGTAAGTAAGCCTCCAATAATTATCTAGAATTCCTTTATCAAATCCAAATGGGCGAGCAAATTGGTTTGAGTATTATGATTCAATTATTGATTCTTCAAACCACTTATGTAAGATTGAGTACAACATGGAAATTTAAAGTTATCACACAGCCCTAAATCGGCCAAATCACGCCCCTGCTGAGATGGTTCGGAAATGGGTTAGTATGAAAGAAGATAAACATAGCTAAACATGCGTAGAGCCTCAAACAAGGACTTTTTGTTCCCTTTCATGCTAGCGTAACGAATCGAAGATGGATAATCAGTTAGGCATTCATGATTTTGATGACACGGATTCAAGGATACGAATATTTTTTTTGACCAACCAAGAACGTAATTGATAGGAAGGGACAAGTTGGCTTTTCCTTGGTTATTTGAATGTGTAACCATTAGACCCAACCTGTGGTAGATGTGACCAAATACCACTAGAGCAAGTAAAATCTTTCGAACTTTGTATTAAAAAGGCCATTAAGATAGATACAGATCTCACTACGTTTGTGCCATATGACAGTATGAGCCACTTAACAGAAAAGCCAAAAACACCTTCAGCTCCCCTTTATCTAAAATATCAGAGGGAATTCAGGTCCTTCAGATTTACTCCATGTACGTTGTAAACATGAACTCTTCCTAGATGATTCGTCATTTGCAGCAACGTCCTCTCCAAATGTCGCATAAATTATAGCTATAAAAATGTTCCAACCAAGTTACCAAAGTTTTTGGTCATCCTTATAAAATCTACAAACCTTAGCTTGTATGCGTAGCAACTTATAAGATAGTGGAAAAAAACCCTTAATAGTAAGCAAGTGCTCATTTCGAAGTGAATATTCCTCATGACCTTCCCCAAACAAAGGCAAACCTCTAAGTCACTCTAAGTCATTAAGGGAAATTCTAATTTTGCTCCCACCATGGTGAAGGGTATTCGACAATGGTCCCCACAACTTGCAAAAGGCTCTTCAAAACATCTTTATGGAACATGTTGGGAAAGTGAAAAAACAACTTAGAAATTTAAATAAAACAACTAAAATAAGCAAGAAGGCAAGAACACTTGAGAAAATATTTGGATAATATTATTCACAAAATATACAACCCTATTTATAATACATATTAGGTATATAAAAGGACTACTCTTGCAAACGAAAGGAATCAAAGCTAATTAACATATTAAAAATACCACTGATGGTGATGGCAATGAATTGTGGCCGGTTATGGGGCTAGAAGGGAGAGAAGGAATCTTTACCTACTAATGACTAAGTAAATACAGTAATAAATGCCTATGTGCAAAATACTAAGTATAAAATACAAAGACAAGTACAAGGATATGGAATCCTATGCTCAACCCTCCCTTTCAAGTTGAAACATGTAAATTTACAATACCCAACTTGCGAAGAAGAGGAGAAAAGGAAGGAAAAACAAGTCCCTTAGTAAAAACATCAGCCAATTGTCTTTCAGACCAAACAAATGATGTTGCAATGTCTCCTGCCAATAATCACTCTCTAACAGAGTGGCAATCTATTTTGATGTGTTTTGTCCGTTCATGAACAATTGGATTCTAAGCAATGTGGAGAGCTGCCTGATTATCAAAAAATAAAATGGCAGGATTATCAACAAGAATAGCAATCTAAAAGTAAATAGCATAACCACACTAATTCAGCAGTAGCAGTAGCCATAGCTCGATATTTTGCTTCTGTCGAGGAACAACTGATTGCCTCTTCGAGTGCCAAGAGATAGGTGCCAAACCTAAAAATAGCACAAAACTGGTGGTAGATCGTCTGGCAGCAAACATCCAACGTAGTTCGCATCACGATAAGCACATAACAGAAAATGACATTCCGATGGAAGTAGAATACCATATCGTCGCATGCCTTTTAGGTAACACAAAACACAAAAAATGGCCTCTAAATGTGGAAGGTGAGGATAATGCATAAACGGATCGAGAATTCTAACTGCATAACAAATATCACGCTGATAATAGAAAAATACAATAGTCTTCCTACTAATTGAGGATATTGACCCGAATCTGGAACTAGTTCACCCTCTTTATCAGCTAAGTGATAGTTTTGAACTATGGGAGTTGATGTGGGTTTTGGTCCAAGTAAACCGGTCTCACTTAAAATTTCCAGAACATGTTTCCTTTGACTTAGAACAAAACCAGACTAGGAACAAGCTATCTCTAATCTTGGGAAATATTCAACGGTACCTAAGTTCTTTATTCCAAATTGTTCATTTAGAATATTCATTACTTCCCAGATATGCTCCATATCATTACTAGTTATGATCATATCATCCACGTAAATTACTGCAGTCGTGAAAACAGATCCACATGAAAGGTAAAAAGCGAATAGTCTGATTTAGATTGATGAAAACCAATGTCAGACATAGATGTAGTAAACTTATGATTCCAGTTGCGTGATGCTTGTTTAAGTCCTTGAAGAGACTTACGTAACCGACATACTTTGCCACAATGTTGTCGGTCAAAACCTTGTGGAAGCTTCATGTATACCTCTTCATCGAGGTCATAGTGGAGGAAAGCATTATTTACATCCATTAGATGTACTACCCAATTAGGAGTTGCCGCTACTGTAAGGACACATCGAATAGTAAGAAGCTTAGCAATCGGAGCAAAGGTATCATGACAATCAATACCTTCAACGTGAGTGTACCCCTTTGCGACAAACCGTGCCTTATGACGTTCAATAGTACCAGCTGATTTGTACTTGATTTTATACGCCCACTTGGAATCAATAACCTTCTTACCTGGGGGTAAAGTCTCTAACGTCCGGGTTCGGTTTTGTTCAAGAGCTTCCATTTCCTTCTCCATCGCTCGTTATAAGTGTTCATGTTGGACTGCCTAATTAAACGATTTTGGCTCATCACTAGAAGTGATGGGTCCCAAGAAAGCCGAGTGGGTGTTAGAAAAACATGCATCAGACACAAAATGTGAAATAGGATGCACTATACCTAAGTTTGCTGACATAGTGGTAGTATGATGATGGGCTATAGAAGGAGGCACTTCATAAATATAATCTTGGAATTTGACCGACATCAAACGACTGCGGGCTGCGCTCCCCACATAACCTCCACCCCTTGTGGAGGTACTGTTTCTAGTGACGCACCATCGTCACTTTTCGTTTTGGGGACGACCGGCTAGCGCACCTCCGTGCTGGCCTCCACGCTATCAAGGTTCGACTGTACCACCCTCTTGTTTGTAAAACCAGGAACCACAAAATGCTCATGTTCAAACAAATCCAAAATGTGCAGAATCACCCAGAGACTGACTTATATTCAAATCTTGCTTTTCAAGCTACAAAAAAGAAATTTTGTGGAAAGTCACATCTCAAGAAACAACAATTTTCTAGTCATCCAAATTATAAACTTTGTAACCTTTTTGCCCATAAGGGTAAACAATGAAAACACATCTATTAGCACGAGTTTCAAATTTATCCTTGGAACGGCTATTATGATGAATGTAACATAAACACCCAAAAACATGTAAGTGACTATAACTAGGCAATTTCCCCAAGAAGACTTCATGTCGAGTCTTTTTTTGTAACAACGAAGCGGGTGTCAATTAATTAAATAAGCAGTTGCGAAGATACACTCACCCCAAAAATGAACGGGCAACCCTGCTTGGAAACATAACGCCGGGCTACTTCAAGCAAATGTTTGTGTTTTTGCTCAATAACTCCATTTTGTTGAGGAGTTCCAACAACAAAAGTCTAAAATAATATTCCATTTTTCACATAAAAATTTAACAATCCACATTCATGGAGCTCTTGTCCATTGTCACCCTTCACTTATTTCACTTGCATACCATACTGAGTTTGAACAATTACACAAAAATCCATAAGCAAATGATAGACTTAATATTTCTCTCGCATCAAGAACATCCAGGTACAACGATTGAAGTCATCAACAATAGTTAGAAAATAACAAGCTCCGATCAACGAAAGAGTACGGTATGGTTCCCAAATATCACAATGGATTAATTCAAAACATGAACAAGTTTTTGTAACTGAAATAGGAAAAGACAACCTTTGACTATTTTGCCCAATGACATGAGTCACACGCAATGTCGACTTTATGCGAAATGCTCAAATGCTGAAAAACTGAAAGCATTGCAAATGGCACATGGCCTGAATGACGATGCCACAAAATGACTTCTTCTCCACTCTGAACAGCATGAACTTTGGGTGTTTGGTTTCTCGGCTCCAAGAAGTATAGCCCATCTCGTTACCTACCCACTCTAATCAGCTTTCTTGAGTGGAGGTCCTGTATAACACAAAATTCAGGATAAAAGGTTAATGCATATGTTCCATCCCGACTTAACTTACTCACAGATAACAAATTACATCGAAAATTGGGTACTTGGAGAACATCATTCAGTACAAGCCCATTAGTGACTATTACTTGTCCAACAGGAGAAACAGGTAAACATACCCCATAAGGCAATTTCACGAGCTTAACCCTATTATTAACAACCACATTATCCATTATACTCAACACGGAAGTCATATGATCCAATGCCCCATTATTTATTATCCAACAATCATTAGAGACCGAAACTTGACCTATATAGTTCACACTCAGAGAACTATTCTTTGAACCGAGTAGTGTCTAAAAATGCTCATACTGAGATGGTGACAAACCCATCATAGGACTTGTGTTGGCTACTGATGCCGACTGTCCACCGCCGTGAGCTTCTGCGGTTGCTGGCCGTATCCCTGCGGCTGGCGATTGCACACTGAAATTGCCCGATGTACGATGCGTCCAACCTTGCGGATATCCCACTAGCTCGTAACACCGATCTTTGTTATGACCCTGTCTTTTACAATAGTATAAGAAAACTGACCATTCCAGCATGGAATACTGTTAGACAAAACATTTTGACCACTGCCAACAACAGGCCCAGTCAATACATTTTGCACAAAATTCAACCTTGGATTTTTCCTAAGGATGAAGATAAAAATGGGAAGTTAACATCAACTACTCCTCCTGTCATTGAAACGAGGGCAATAGTATGATCAGAGTTTGCTTCCGACATATTTAACTAAAACTCCAAATCACAAAATGAAACAAGAAAGTAATGAAATTTCTCAATGGAAAGCCAAGGCCACGACTTCCATGGATGAAATTTTGCTCACTGGAAAACCAGAAAATTGTGAAGTGCGCAGCTTCTCGAGCTCACTGTACGACCAACATCGGCATCATTCTTTGACCGAAATGCCGCTTGATCGAAACGTGCTCCAAATCATGTAGAAATTTAAATAAAACAACTAAAATAAGCAAGAAAGCAAGAACACTTGAGAAATTATTTGGATGATATTATGTTGGAGAAACAAATAAAAATATTACCTCCATATCATGGAAATGAAGAATTACCGATGAAGTAGAGCCAAGAGAGGCACGGATCGCGCTCTCTTAAGACGGTTTCCACGCTCCTACGGATATACCCGATGCAGTAGATATAACAACGCGCCGTCTCCAGGATACAAAGCTTAGCAATCGCAATCATTCTTAGACCCTACACTGATCTAATAGGTCAAAACTACACTATCCAAACCCATTTAACCAAAAGATTATAAAAGAGGGGAATTATAAGAGAAGTAGAAGGTGGTGAGTAAGATTAAGATAAATCATATATCAAAATACAACATTCTAATCTCCTATTTATAGAATGGAATTAAAAGTACCAAAAATCAAAACATTAAAACCATATCTCAAATACCCGGTGAGCACATTCGGCATACCGTTGGAATTAAATTGGGCTTTGAATGTCATTTGACCCAATACGTATAAGGTACATGCACAACGGCACAATTATTGATTAATTTATTTTTTTCCTTTTTTTTTTTCAAAGAACTTGGCATTGTTAATATTGTTTAGTAGAGCAAACAAATTTTTATTAAAGAAAAACCAACAATTCCCCACCTTTTAATAAAAATTTGGGTTAAATAGAATTTTCATACATCATAAAGGTGGCCTTACCTTAAAACCCTTACTAGTGTTTCAAGAGTTCTCGTACTAGAGTTATAGTGGACTAAGCCTTGAAACTTTAATTTCTTGAGGGCACGTAGAACGCATCACACATTCGAAAGCTCGAAGTGTATATTAGTTTTGGAAGCTCGCACATTATGGCCTTGTGCATCACCTGGATTTCATGAGTGCTCTAAAAAACTAGCCCGAGTTCTCAAAAGAGGCAGGCTTTACCTCTACTTTCATATAGGTGGGTCCGTCAAGAATGTGCTCGTGGCCATACATCCCACCCGTATGGGCTATAGACCACATTAAGAGCAGTGTTAGCCCAACCTCAGTTACAGTCGCAAGTGAGTATGCTCGACACCATAGGGATGAGCTATCAATTAATTTTAAATATGAAAGCATGCTACCTGAGTTACTCCACGATTCGCTTGTCCCTTTTCAGGGTATTTCCATAGGCAACTTATTCCTCTTTGGGCTTGAGCCCCATCCCCCTCGATGTCATCCAGATCTTATCTCTAGCTAGAGCTTTTGTTAACGGGTCAGCAATATTATCATGTGACCTCACGTGAACAATATTTACGGCGGCATTAGTAAGATGTTCTCTTACTATCCTATATTTTCTCCTTACAGATCTAGATTTTCTATTATAATATATTATTATGCATCCGTTCAATCGCTGCAATGCTATCACAATGCAACAATATAGATGGCACTGGTTTCTTCCACACAGGGATGTCATACAACAAATTTCTCAACCAGTTTGCCTTATCACATGCTATAGATAAAGCAAAAAGCTCTGCCTCCATTTTGGACTTTGCTATAATAGTTTGTTTCTTTGATTTCCAACTTATTGCACCACTACCTAAGATGAACACATAACCACTAGTAGACTCAGCGTCTCTAGTGTGAGAGTTCTAATTTGCATCACAAAAGCCTTCAACTACAGCTGAAAATCTGTTATAACATAAAGCATAATTCAAAGTCCTTTTTAGATATCTTATTAAACGATTAATAGCAATCCAATGATGGAAGGACGGTTTATGCGTGAACCTGCTCAAAACACCAACTGCATAAGCTATATCAGGACGCGATGTATCAGCAGCATATCTGAGGCTACCAATAATTTTAGCATATTCACTTTGATTAATGATGTCCTCATTCTTTTAAGTGGGAGCTAGGTTAACATTCGGATCTAATGGTGTGCTAGCAGGCATACAATCAAAGTATTTGAATTTTTTCAAAATCTTCTCTACATAATGAGATTGATCAAGAATAATGCCATTACTAAATCTATTTAAATTCATACCAAGGATAACATTACCTACACCCATATCTTTCATGTAAAAATTCTTTTTGAGCATAGTCTTAGTAGAATTTATGACATCTAGATTAGTGCCAAATATAAGTAAGTCATCCACATACAAACTGATCATCACATGGGAAACGCCGACAGACTTATAGTATACACACTTGTGACTCTTGTTTATTCTAAACCCATTATCTACTAGACAAGCATTGAATTTTTCATGCCAATGTTTAGGAGCTTGTCTTAGTCCATATAGAGATTTTGTTAATTTACACACTTTGTGTTGTGATGTGTATTTTTACTAGCAAGTGCACTAGTCGGATCAAGTAATATAGAGTGAATAGAGTATCGTCCCACGAGGATTGCTAAGTGATTACCAAAATTAGCAGTTTTCAATACTATTTGAAAAGTCGAAAAAATTAGGGATTTTGATATGAAATAAAGTAAACTAAAATGCAATAAAAGTAAAAGCTAAAATTAGACAAGAATGAGCCGATTTAAGTTGTTTTTATCAGTTAATAAGGTCTAAGGCATCCGATTTCACCTTAGTTGCACCAATACGCCTTTTCTATTCTCGATATTCAAGTTGTTACTGTGCGTTGATGGTTGAAAATCCTGATTTACTAAACATTCTCTCTCGAGCAACATTTAGCGTACTCTTTAACATATTAACCCATCACTTTCGTGCACGAATTTAAATAACAAAAGAGTTATAAAAGCTCTATGATTTTCTTAGAAAAACCACACAAATCGCGTAAATCTCTTTCGAGCATTAGCTCAATTTGTGGTGCTTATCACCTCAGCAATCATCATAAATCTCCTTTCGATCTCATTATGAATCATTACGGGCCTTAAATTGTGATCAAGCATTTAAAACTCCTCAAGAACAAGGATAAACACTTCAACAAAGCAATAACATAAACTTTGAATATCTTGAATTAGAAACGAGCGTATTTTACAACTAAGGCTGCATCGTAGCCTTGAGATTAATAAATTTAGCTCATGTTAAACTTAATATTAATCATTATAATCATCAAAATATATGAACTAATGAAGAAAAATGATAAAACTAACAAAAATAACAAAAAAAGAACAAAATACCAGAAACAGAATAGGGTGCTAACTGCACAGACCCGACTACTTCTCACTGGTTTTGCACTCGATTTGTTCGTGTTTTTTGATCTGAAAACTTGATTCTACTACTCCCTGCATCCTCCCCTATTTACACAAGTAGAGTTTGGAATAAAAAACTAAGAGAAAATCTCAAAAATCGGACCTCCATTGGAGCTTCCAGTGGCTGTTACAGGTCTGCTGCGCAAAATCTGATTTTTTTTTTTATTTTTAGCTTGATCACCGCCCATATCTTGATCATAATTGGTTGAAATTGAGGTTGATGCATCAATGAAGTTATTTTATATTTTCCTTTTAGCTGCACCGCCCAAAATTAGCTCAAACTTCATCTTTATTGGATAATTTCAGCAGTAGCTGCATTGTGACCTCCGAGCCACCTTTTCAACCAATTATCTTGCTTTTCCTCTTCATACCACAGCCCAAATACACCATTAACATGATTAGATGATGTTAGACAACTTATTTAATCTTTGGGTTAATGTATTTTAGTAGAAAAATCAAGAAATATGGGGCTGTAAAGCAAGCTTGCTGCAGTAGGTGCATCACCTGCTTTGTAACTTGTGATTTTTTTTATATTTTTGATTTTTTTTTCTGATTTTTTATGCTTAAACAAGCTTTAAGTAATGTTTAATTATATTATACAAGATATAAAATATGGATAATAAGGATAGAAGCTCGAATTTTAGCCAAAAATTGATGCAAAACTTGTAAAATAGGGTGAAAATTAGGTATTTTTGGTAATTGTATACAATTTTTGTTATTATTTTGTAAGTTTTTTTGATTTATCTTGCTTTTACTGATTGTTAAAACAAGCAAGATTTAATACAAAATTGCAGTTTTTGCAATAAAGTGGATGAAATAGTCAAAACTGAGCAAAAACGAGCAAAAGTGCTAAAATTAGAAGTAAAATGTTTTAAAATGTTTTAAAATGATATAGATAAATATATACAAATTTAAGGTTATCAAAATACCCCAAACTTAAATCTTGCTCGTCCCTGAGCAAGGCTGAACATTTCAGCACCATATCTCATGTTTTTCAAGAATTTTTCTACTATTTAAAGCAAGTATACTTTAATTCAGAAATGAATAACCGAAAATTGACGTTTAAGGCTCTAAAGGTAAAATCATCCTTTCTAAGGAAAAATCTATGAATCACCTAGGTAGCCAAGATTCAAAAGTTGGGAAAGCAAATTAAGTTTATCCGTTCATTCAAATCTCAAGACATTCAAATAGTATAGAGGACAAAAATTCATACCACTCATAACAAATCTTATCAAGTATGGACAAAACAAAAATAATTTTTGCCTTTTTTTTTTTTTTCAAGAAGAACTTATTTGCTTAAGTCACTTTCGACTCATGAGTTTATCTTCAGCGAGAATCAAGCTCCGACTCCTGGGCGATGACCCATAAGTAAGAGAAGCCACCACTGAGATGTCCCGAATATTACCGAGTGAGTATATTTTCAGTGAGAATCAAGCTCTGACTCTTGGGCGATGACCCATAAGTAAGAGAAGCCACCACTGAGATTCCTTCTTTATGACTCCCTTGAGTTTATGTACCGTGAGAATCAAGCTCCGACTCCTGGGCGATGACCCATAAGTAAGAGAAGCCACCACTGCGACGCCCTCAATATTGGGTAGCACATATCTTTATTTATGCGAGATAGTGGTGCTAGAGATTCAATTTTCTCTACTTTTTTTTAAAAAAAATTATATATATATCATATTTTTCGTTTAGATTTAGGCATAACTCTTCAAAGCTCATTATAAGATGATAATCCTTAATGTAATCTATTCAAATTTGAATATCTTTTAATAAGAAAGAAAGGTAAAATAGCTATGCTAGCAAGTGAACTCAAATATCATGGTTTTATCAAGATAATGCCTTAGATTTTTTTTTCACGATTAAAGCACAAAAACAATCAATTCTTAGGTTATTCCAATTAAATTATAGTAAACGAGCTAAGAAAGAGTAGAAAAATAGTCTAAAAAGCATGATGATAAGTTTTCAAAATACAAGGGGATTTATATATATATATTGCCTTTATTGTATTATTATTATTCAAAATGCAGTAAAACTTAAAGCATAGAAATCTTTTTGTTGGCCAACCCTATTTACATCCCCATACAAAGGCTCCGAACACTGGGAGGCACTTAAGCCGACTCTAAAATATAAGACTGGAAAACTTTTCGAAAAATATTTTAAAATCTTGAAAACTGCCTTTCCCACTCCTAAATATAGAATTTAACATTGTTTTTTTTTTTTAATGTTAAAAGGAGTATACAGAGCAAGCGGGAGAGAGATACTTCCCCGGTTTGGGGATCGTTCTTTGATAATGCATGTGAACATCGTGCCACCCCCAAACTTATTATGAAATATCGGTTAAAGAAAAATAAATATGAGACAAAATAGTGAAATAAAATTAAATAAATAAAAATAAAAACACTTTTTTTTAAAGGAAAAAGTTTAATAACAAAGGTTTTAAAAAAAAAATAATAAATTTAAAGATAACAAACTTAACTTAAAAAAAAAAATTTCTCTAGATGGATTAAAAAGTTATATAAAGGTAAAATTAATTAGAAAACTTAAAAAAATAACAATCCACAATAAAATGAAATAAAATAAACAAATGAACGAAGATTAATTTTTCAAATATTTAACGAAATTCACAATCTATTAACAAGTTCAAATTATAAAAACAAACAAAATAATTATTTTTTTTTATATACAAATTTTTTTATTTGAAATTTTTTTTTTGAATTATCTTTATAAATAAAATGAAGGAAAGAAAAGAAATTTAGATTTCAAATTTAACAAAATTTACAAATTATTAACAATTTCAAATTAGTAACAAAACTATATGGTATCAATATCATTCAATTATAGACAATCCCCGGCAACGTCGCCAAAAACTTGATGCGTATTTTTACTAGCAAGTGCACTAGTCACTTCAAGTAATATAGAGTGCATAGAGTATCGTCCCACGAGGATTGCTAAGTGATTACCAAAATTAGTAGTTTTCAATACTATTTGAAAAGTCGAAAAAATTTGGGATTTTGATATGAAATAAAGTAAAATAAAATGCAATAAAAGTAAAAGCTAAAATTAGACAAGAATGAGCCGATTTAAGTTGTTTTTATCGGTTAATAAGGTCTAAGGCATCCGATTTCACCTTAGTTGCATCAATACGCCTTTTCTATTCTCGATATTCAAATTGTTACTGTGCGTTGATGGTTAAAAATCCTGATTTACTAAACATTCTCTCTCAAGCAACATTTGGCGTACTCTTTAACATATTAACCCATCACTTTCGTGCATGAAATTAAATAATAAAAGAGTTATAAAAGCTTTATGATTTTCTTAGAAAAACCACACAAATCGCGTAAATCTCTTTCGAGCATTAGCTCAATTTGTGGTGCTTATCACCTCAGCAATCATCATAAATCTCCTTTCGATCTCATTATGAATCATTACGGGCCTTAAATTGTGATCAAGCATTTAAAACTCCTCAAGAACAAGGATAAACACTTCAACAAAGCAATAACATAAACTTTGAATATCTTGAATTAGAAACGAGCGTATTTTACAACTAAGGCTGCATCGTAGCCTTGAGATTAATAAATTTAGTTCATGTTAAACTTAATATTAATCATTATAATCATCAAAATATATGACCTAATGAAGAAAAATGATAAAACTAACAAAAATAACAGAAAAAGAACAAAATACCAGAAACAGAATAGGGTGCTAACTGCACAGACCCGACTACTTCTCACTGGTTTTGCACTCGATTTGTTCGTGTTTTTTGATCTGAAAACTTGATTCTACTACTCCCTGCATCCTCCCCTATTTACACAAGTAGAGTTTGGAATAAAAAACTAAGAGAAAATCTCAAAAATCGGACCTCCATTGGAGCTTCCAGTGGCTGTTACAGGTCTGCTGCGCAAAATCTGATTTTTTTTTTTTTTAGCTTGATCACCGCCCATATCTTGATCATAATTGGTTGAAATTGAGGTTGATGCATCAATGAAGTTATTTTATATTTTCCTTTTAGCTGCACCGCCCAAAATTAGCTCAAACTTCATCTTTATTGGATAATTTCAGCAGCAGCTGCATTGTGACCTCCGAGCCACCTTTTCAACCAATTATCTTGCTTTTCCTCTTCATACCACAGCCCAAATACACCATTAACATGATTAGATGATGTTAGACAACTTATTTAATCTTTGGGTTAATGTATTTTAGTAGAAAAATCAAGAAATATGGGGCTGTAAAGCAAGCTTGCTGCAGCAGGTGCATTACCTGCTTTGTAACTTGTGATTTTTTTATATTTTCGATTTTTTTTTCTGATTTTTTATGCTTAAACAAGCTTTAAGTAATGTTTAATTATATTATACAAGATATAAAATATGGATAATAAGGATAGAAGCTCGAATTTTAGCCAAAAATTGATGCAAAACTTGTAAAATAGGGTGAAAATTAGGTATTTTTGGTAATTTTATACAATTTTTGTTATTATTTTGTAAGTTTTTTTGATTTATCTTGCTTTCACTGATTGGTAAAACAAGCAAGATTTAATACAAAATTGCAGTTTTTGCAATAAAGTGGATGAAATAGTCAAAACTGAGCAAAAACGAGCAAAAGTGCTAAAATTAGAAGTAAAATGTTTTAAAATGTTTTAAAATGATATAGATAAATATATACAAATTTAAGGTTATCAAAATACCCCAAACTTAAATCTTGCTCGTCCCTGAGCAAGGCTGAACATTTCAGCGCCATATCTCATGTTTTCCAAGAATTTTTCTACTATTTAAAGCAAGTATACTTTAATTCAGAAATGAATAACCAAAAATTGACGTTTAAGGCTCTAAAGGTAAAATCATCCTTTCCGAGGAAAAATCTATCAATCACCTAGGTAGCCAAGATTCAAAAGTTGGGAAAGCAAATTAAGTTTATCCGTTCATTCAAATCTCAAGACCTTCAAACAGTATAGCGGACAAAAATTCATACCACTCATAACAACTCTTATCAAGTATTCCCAAAACTAAAATAATTTTTGCTTTTTTTTTTTCTTTTCAAGAAGAACTTATTTGCTCAAGTCACTTTCGGCTCGTGAGTTTATCTTCAGCGAGAATCAAGCTCCGACTCCTGGGCGATGACCCATAAGTAAGAGAAGCCACCACTGAGATGTCCCGAATATTACCGAGTGAGTATATCTTCCGCGAGAATCAAGCTCTGACTCTTGGGCGATGACCCATAAATAAGAGAAGCCATCACTGAGATTCCTTCACTATGACTCCCCTGAGTTTATCTACAGTGAGAATCAAGCTCCGACTCCTGGGCGATGACCCATAAGTAAGAGAAGCCACCACTGCGACGCCCTCAATATTGGGTAGCACATATCTTTATTTATGCGAGATAGTGGTGCTAGAGATTCAATTTTCTCTACTTTTTTTTAAAAATATATATATATATATATATATATATATATATATATATATATATATATATATATAATATTTTTCGTTTAGATTTAGGCATAACCCTTCAAAGCTCATTATAAGATGATAATCCTTAATGTAATCTATTCAAATTTGAATATCTTTTAATAAGAAAGAAAGGTAAAACAGCTATGCTAACAAGTGAACTCAAATATCATGGTTTTATCAAGATAATGCCTTAGATATTTTTTTTTTCACTATTAAAGCACAAAAGCAATCAATTCTTAGGTTATTCCAATTAAATTATAGTAAACGAGCTAAGAAAGAGTAGAAAAATAGTCTAAAAAGCATGCTGATAAGTTTTCAAAATACAAGGGGATTTATTTATATATATTGCCTTTATTGTATTATTATTATTCAAAATGCAGTAAAACTTAAAGCATAGAAATCTTTATATTGGCCGACCCTATTTACATCCCCATACAAAGGCTCCAAACACTGGGAGGCACTTAAGCCGACTCTAAAATATAAGACTGGAAAACTTTTCGAAAAATATTTTAAAATCTTGAAAACTGCCTTTCCCACTCCTAAATATAGAATTTAACATTTTTTTTTTAATGTTAAAAGGAATATACAGAGCAAGCGGGAGAGAGATACTTCCCCGGCTTGAGGATCGGTCTATGATAATGCATGTGAACATCGTGCCACCCCCAAACTTATTATGAAATATCTGTTAAAGAAAAATAAATATGAGACAAAATAGTGAAATAAAATTAAATAAATAAAAATAAAAACACTTTTTTTTTAAGGAAAAAGTTTAATAACAAAGGTTTAAAAAAAAAAAAATAAATTTAAAGATAACAAACTTAACTTAAAAAAAAATTTCTCTAGATGGATTAAAAAGTTATATAAAGGTAAAATTAATTAGAAAACTTAAAAAAATAACAATCCACAATAAAATGAATTAAAATAAACAAATGAAGAAAGATTAATTTTTCAAATATTTAACGAAATTCACAATCTATTAACAATTTCAAATTATAAAAACAAACAAAATAATTATTTTTTTTTATATACAAATTTTTTTATTTGAAATTTTTTTTTTCGAATTATCTTTATAAATAAAATGAAGGAAAGAAAAGAAATTTAGATTTCAAATTTAACAAAATTTAAAAATTATTAACAATTTCAATTTAGTATCAAAACTATATGGTATCAATATCACTCAATTATAGACATTCCCCGGCAACGATGCCAAAAACTTGATGCGTAATTTTACTAGCGAGTGCACTAGTCACTTCAAGTAATATAGAGTGAATAGAGTATTGTCCCACGAGGATTGCTAAGTGATTACCAAAATTAGTAGTTTTCAATACTATTTGAAAAGTCGAAAAAATTAGGGATTTTGATATGAAATAAAGTAAAATAAAATGCAATAAAAGTAAAAGCTAAAATTAGACAAGAATGAGCCGATTTAAGTTGTTTTTATTAGTTAATAAGGTCTAAGGCATCCGATTTCACCTTAGTTGCATCAATACGCCCTTTCTATTCTCGATATTCAAGTTGTTACTGTGCGTTGATGGCTGAAAATCCTGATTTACTAAACATTCTCTCTCGAGCAACATTTAGCGTACTCTTTGACATATTAACCCTTCACTTTCGTGTATGAATTTAAATAAGAAAAGAGCTATAAAAGCTCTATGATTTTCTTAGAAAATCCACACAAATCGCTTAAATCTCTTTCGAGTATTCGCTCAATTTGTGGTGCTTATCACCTCAGCAATCATCATAAATCTCCTTTCGGTCTCATTATAAATCATTACGGGCCTTAAATGATGATCAAGCATTTAAAACTCATCAAGAACAATGATAAACACTTCAACAAAGCAATAACATAAACTTTGAATATCTTGAATTAGAAATGAGCGTATTTTACAACTTAGGCTACATCATAGCCTTAGATTAATAAATTAGTTCATGTTAAACTTAATATTAATCATTATAATCATCAAAATATATGAACTAAATAAGAAAAATGATAAACCTAACAAAAATAACAAAAACAGAACAAAATACCAGAAACAGAATGTGGTGCTAACTGCACAGACCCGACTACTTCTCACCGGTTTTGCACTCGATTTGTTTGTGTTTTTTGATCTGAAAACTTGATTCTACTACTCCTTGCATCCTCCCCTATTTACACAAGTAGAGTTTGGAATAAAAAACTAAGAGAAAATCTCAAAAATCGGACCTCCATTGGAGCTTCCAGTGGCTGTTGCAGGTCTGCTGTGTAAAATCTGATTTTTTTTGATTTTTAGCTTGATCACCGCCCATATCTTGATCATAATTGGTTGAAATTGAGGTTGATGCATCAATGAAGTTATTTTATATTTTCCTTTTAGCTGCACCGCCCAAAATTAGCTCAAACTTCATCTTTATTGGATAATTTCAGCAGCAGCTGCATTGTGACCTCCGAGCCACCTTTTCAACCAATTATCTTGCTTTTCCTCTTCATACCACAGCCCAAATACACCATTAACATGATTAGATGATTTTAGACGACTTAATTAATCTTTGGGTTAATGTATTTTAGTAGAAAAATCAAGAAATATGGGGCTGTAAAGCAAGCTTGCTGCAGCAGGTGCATCACCTGCTTTGTAACTTGTGATTTTTTTATATTTTCGATTTTTTTTCTGATTTTTTATGCTTAAAAAAGCTTTAAGTAATGTTTAATTATATTATACAAGATATAAAATATGGATAATAAGGATAGAAGCTCGAATTTTAGCCAAAAATTGATGCAAAACTTGTAAAATAGGGTGAAAATTAGGTATTTTTGGTAATTTTATACAATTTTTGTTATTATTTTGTAAGTTTTTTTGATATATCTTGCTTTTACTTATTGGTAAAACAAGCAAGATTTAATACAAAAATGCAGTTTTTGCAATAAAGTGGGTGAAATAGTCAAAACTGAGAAAAAACGAGCAAAAGTACTAAAATTAGAAGTAAAATGTTTTAAAATGTTTTAAAATGATATAGATAAATATATACAAATTTAAGGTTATCAAAATACCCCAAACTTAAATCTTGCTCGTCCCTGAGCACGGCTGAACATTTCAGCACCATATCGCATGTTTTTCAAGAATTTTTCTACTATTTAAAGCAAGTATACTTTAATTCAGAAATGAATAACCGAAAATTGACGTTTAAGGCTCTAAAGGTAAAATCATCCTTTCTGAGGAAAAATCTATGAATCACCTAGGTAGCCAAGATTCAAAAGTTGGGAAAGCAAATAAAGTTTATCCGTTCATTCAAATCTCAAGACATTCAAACAGTATAGAGGGCAAAAATTCATACCACTAATAACAAATCTTATCAAGTATGGACAAAACTAAAATATTTTTTCCTTTTTTTTTTTTTTTTTTTTTTTCAAGAAGAACTTAGTTGCTCAAGTCACTTTCGGCTCGTGAGTTTATCTTCAGCGAGAATCAAGCTCCGACTCCTGGGCGATGACCCATAAGTAAGAAAAGCCACCACTGAGATGTCCCGAATATTACCGAGTGAGTATATCTTCAGCGAGAATCAAGCTCTGACTCTTGGGCGATGACCCCTAAGTAAGAGAAGCCACCACTGAGATTCCTTCTCTATGACTCCCTTGAGTTTATCTACAGTGAGAATCAAGCTCCGACTCCTGGGCGATGACCCATAAGTAAGAGAAGCCACCACTGCGACGCCATCAATATTGGGTAGCACATATCTTTATTTATGCGAGATAGTGGTGCTAGAGATTCAATTTTCTCTACTTTTTAAAAAAAAAAATTATATATATATATATATATCATATTTTTCGTTTAGATTTAGGCATAACCCTTCAAAGCTCATTATAAGATGATAATCCTTAATGTAATCTATTCAAATTTGAATATCTTTTAATAAGAAAGAAAGGTAAAACAGCTATGCTAACAAGTGAACTCAAATATCATGGTTTTATCAAGATAATGCCTTAGATTTTTGTTTCACTATTAAAGCACAAAAACAATCAATTCTTAGGTTATTCCAATTAAATTATAGTAAACGAGCTAAGAAAGAGTAGAAAAATAGTCTAAAAAGCATGATGATAAGTTTTCAAAATACAAGGGGATTTATATATATATATATATATATATATATATATATATATTGCCTTTATTGCATTATTATTATTCAAAACGCAGTAAAACTTAAAGCATAGAAATCTTTTTGTTGGCCGACCCTATTTACATCCCCATACAAAGGCCCCGAACTCTGGGAGGCACTTAAGCCGATTCTAAAATATAAGACTGGAAAACTTTTCGAAAAATGTTTTAAAATCTTGAAAACTGCCTTTCCCACTCCTAAATTTAGAATTTAACATTGTTTTTTTTTTTTTTAATGTTAAACGGAATATACAGAGCAAGCAGGAGAGAGATACTTCCTCGGTTTGAGGATCGTTCTTTGATAATTCATGTGAACATCGTGCCACCTCCAAACTTTTTATGAAATATCTGTTAAAGAAAAATAAATATGAGACAAAATAGTGAAATAAAATTAAATAAATAAAAATAAAAACACTTTTTTTTTAAAGGAAAAAGTTTAATAACAAAGGTTTAAAAAAATAATAATAATAAATTTAAAGATAACAAACTTAACTTAAAAAAAATAATTTCTCTAGATGGATTAAAAAGTTATATAAAGGTAAAATTAATCAGAAAACTTAAAAAAATAACAATCCACAATAAAATGAAATAAAATAAACAAATGAACGAAGATTAATTTTTCAAATATTTAACGAAATTCACAATCTATTAACAATTTCAAATTATAAAAACAAACAAAATAATTGTTTTCTTTTATATACAAATTTTTTTATTTGAAATTTTTTTTTTCGAATTATCTTTATAAATAAAATGAAGGAAAGAAAAGAAATTTAGATTTCAAATTTAACAAAATTTACAAATTATTAACAATTTCAAATTAGTATCAAAACTATATGGTATCAATATCACTCAATTATAGACAATCCCCGGCAACATCGCCAAAAACTTGATGCGTATTTTTACTAGCAAGTGCACTAGTCACTTCAAGTAATATAGAGTGAATACAGTATCGTCCCACGAGGATTGCTAAGTGATTACCAAAATAAGTAGTTTTCAATACTATTTGAAAAGTCGAAAAAATTAGGGATTTTGATATGAAATAAAGTAAAATAAAATGCAATAAAAGTAAAAGCTAAAATTAGACAAGAATGAGCCGATTTAAGTTGTTTTTATCAGTTAATAAGGTCTAAGGCATCCGATTTCACCTTAGTTGCATCAATACGCCCTTTCTATTCTCGATATTCAAGTTGTTACTGTGCGTTGATGGTTAAAAATCCTGATTTACTAAACATTCTCTCTCAAGCAACATTTAGCGTACTCTTTAACATATTAACCCATCACTTTCGTGCACGAATTTAAATAACAAAGGAGTTATAAAAGCTCTATGATTTTCTTAGAAAAACCACACAAATCGCGTAAATCTCTTTCGAGCATTAGCTCAATTTGTGGTGCTTATCACCTCAGCAATCATCATAAATCTCCTTTCAATCTCATTATGAATCATTACGGGCCTTAAATTGTGATCAAGCATTTAAAACTCCTCAAGAACAAGGATAAACACTTCAACAAAGCAATAACATAAACTTTGAATATCTTGAATTAGAAACGAGCGTATTTTACAACTAAGGCTGCATCGTAGCCTTCAGATTAATAAATTTAGTTCATGTTAAACTTAATATTAATCATTATAATCATCAAAATATATGACCTAATGAAGAAAAATGATAAAACTAACAAAAATAACAAAAAAAGAACAAAATACCAGAAACAGAATAGGGTGCTAACTGCACAGACCCGACTACTTCTCACTGGTTTTGCACTCGATTTGTTCGTGTTTTTTGATCTGAAAACTTGATTCTACTACTCCCTGCATCCTCCCCTATTTACACAAGTAGAGTTTGGAATAAAAAACTAAGAGAAAATCTCAAAAATCGGACCTCCATTGGAGCTTCCAGTGGCTGTTACAGGTCTGCTGCGCAAAATCTGATTTTTTTTTATTTTTAGCTTGATCACCGCCCATATCTTGATCATATTTGGTTGAAATTGAGGTTGATGCATCAATGAAGTTATTTTATATTTTCCTTTTAGCTGCACCGCCCAAAATTAGCTCAAACTTCATCTTTATTGGATAATTTCAGCAGCAGCTGCATTGTGACCTCCGAGCCACCTTTTCAACCAATTATCTTGCTTTTCCTCTTCATACCACAGCCCAAATACACCATTAACATGATTAGATGATGTTAGACAACTTATTTAATCTTTGGGTTAATGTATTTTAGTAGAAAAATCAAGAAATATGGGGCTGTAAAGCAAGCTTGCTGCAGCAGGTGCATCACCTGCTTTGTAACTTGTGATTTTTTTATATTTTTGATTTTTTTTTCTGATTTTTTATGCTTAAACAAGCTTTAAGTAATGTTTAATTATATTATACAAGATATAAAATATGGATAATAAGGATAGAAGCTCGAATTTTAGCCAAAAATTGATGCAAAACTTGTAAAATAGGGTGAAAATTAGGTATTTTTGGTAATTTCATACAATTTTTGTTATTATTTTGTAAGTTTTTTTGATTTATCTTGCTTTTACTGATTGGTAAAACAAGCAAGATTTAATACAAAATTGCATTTTTTGCAATAAAGTGGATGAAATAGTCAAAACTGAGCAAAAACGAGCAAAAGTGCTAAAATTAGAAGTAAAATGTTTTAAAATGTTTTAAAATGATATAGATAAATATATACAAATTTAAGGTTATCAAAATACCCCAAACTTAAATCTTGCTCGTCCCTGAGCAAGGCTGAACATTTCAGCACCATATCTCATGTTTTTCAAGAATTTTTCTACTATTTAAAGCAAGTATACTTTAATTCAGAAATGAATAACCAAAAATTGACGTTTAAAGCTCTAAAGGTAAAATCATCCTTTCCGAGGAAAAATCTATCAATCACCTAGGTAGCCAAGATTCAAAAGTTGGGAAAGCAAATTAAGTTTATCCGTTCATTCAAATCTCAAGACCTTCAAACAGTATAGCGGACAAAAATTCATACCACTCATAACAACTCTTATCAAGTATTCCCAAAACTAAAATAATTTTTGCTTTTTTTTTTTCTTTTCAAGAAGAACTTATTTGCTCAAGTCACTTTCGGCTCGTGAGTTTATCTTCAGCGAGAATCAAGCTCCGACTCCTGGGCGATGACCCATAAGTAAGAGAAGCCACCACTGAGATGTCCCGAATATTACCGAGTGAGTATATCTTCCGCGAGAATCAAGCTCTGACTCTTGGGCGATGACCCATAAGTAAGAGAAGCCATCACTGAGATTCCTTCACTATGACTCCCCTGAGTTTATCTACAGTGAGAATCAAGCTCCGACTCCTGGGCGATGACCCATAAGTAAGAGAAGCCACCACTGCGACGCCCTCAATATTGGGTAGCACATATCTTTATTTATGCGAGATAGTGGTGCTAGAGATTCAATTTTCTCTACTTTTTTTTAAAAATATATATATATATATATATATATATATATATATATATATATAATATTTTTCGTTTAGATTTAGGCATAACCCTTCAAAGCTCATTATAAGATGATAATCCTTAATGTAATCTATTCAAATTTGAATATCTTTTAATAAGAAAGAAAGGTAAAACAGCTATGCTAACAAGTGAACTCAAATATCATGGTTTTATCAAGATAATGCCTTAGATTTTTTTTTTTTTTCACTATTAAAGCACAAAAGCAATCAATTCTTAGGTTATTCCAATTAAATTATAGTAAACGAGCTAAGAAAGAGTAGAAAAATAGTCTAAAAAGCATGCTGATAAGTTTTCAAAATACAAGGGGATTTATTTATATATATTGCCTTTATTGTATTATTATTATTCAAAATGCAGTAAAACTTAAAGCATAGAAATCTTTATATTGGCCGACCCTATTTACATCCCCATACAAAGGCTCCAAACATTGGGAGGCACTTAAGCCGACTCTAAAATATAAGACTGGAAAACTTTTCGAAAAATATTTTAAAATCTTGAAAACTGCCTTTCCCACTCCTAAATATAGAATTTAACATTGTTTTTTTTTTTTAATGTTAAAAGGAATATACAGAGCAAGCGGGAGAGAGATACTTCCCCGGTTTGAGGATCGGTCTATGATAATGCATGTGAACATCGTGCCACCCCCAAACTTATTATGAAATATCTGTTAAAGAAAAATAAATATGAGACAAAATAGTGAAATAAAATTAAATAAATAAAAATAAAAACACTTTTTTTTTAAGGAAAAAGTTTAATAACAAAGGTTTAAAAAAAAAAATAAATTTAAAGATAACAAACTTAACTTAAAAAAAAAATTTCTCTAGATGGATTAAAAAGTTATATAAAGGTAAAATTAATTAGAAAACTTAAAAAAATAACAATCCACAATAAAATGAATTAAAATAAACAAATGAAGAAAGATTAATTTTTCAAATATTTAACGAAATTCACAATCTATTAACAATTTCAAATTATAAAAACAAACAAAATAATTATTTTTTTTTATATACAAATTTTTTTATTTGAAAATTTTTTTTTTGAATTATCTTTATAAATAAAATGAAGGAAAGAAAAGAAATTTAGATTTCAAATTTAACAAAATTTAAAAATTATTAACAATTTCAATTTAGTATCAAAACTATATGGTATCAATATCACTCAATTATAGACATTCCCCGGCAACGATGCCAAAAACTTGATGCGTAATTTTACTAGCGAGTGCACTAGTCACTTCAAGTAATATAGAGTGAATAGAGTATTGTCCCACGAGGATTGCTAAGTGATTACCAAAATTAGTAGTTTTCAATACTATTTGAAAAGTCGGAAAAATTAGGGATTTTGATATGAAATAAAGTAAAATAAAATGCAATAAAAGTAAAAGCTAAAATTAGACAAGAATGAGCCGATTTAAGTTGTTTTTATTAGTTAATAAGGTCTAAGGCATCCGATTTCACCTTAGTTGCATCAATACGCCCTTTCTATTCTCGATATTCAAGTTGTTACTGTGCGTTGATGGCTGAAAATCCTGATTTACTAAACATTCTCTCTCGAGCAACATTTAGCGTACTCTTTGACATATTAACCCTTCACTTTCGTGTATGAATTTAAATAAGAAAAGAGCTATAAAAGCTCTATGATTTTCTTAGAAAATCCACACAAATCGCTTAAATCTCTTTCGAGTATTCGCTCAATTTGTGGTGCTTATCACCTCAGCAATCATCATAAATCTCCTTTCGGTCTCATTATAAATCATTACGGGCCTTAAATGATGATCAAGCATTTAAAACTCATCAAGAACAATGATAAACACTTCAACAAAGCAATATCATAAACTTTGAATATCTTGAATTAGAAATGAGCGTATTTTACAACTTAGGCTACATCATAGCCTTAGATTAATAAATTAGTTCATGTTAAACTTAATATTAATCATTATAATCATCAAAATATATGAACTAAATAAGAAAAATGATAAACCTAACAAAAATAACAAAAACAGAACAAAATACCAGAAACAGAATGTGGTGCTAACTGCACAGACCCGACTACTTCTCACCGGTTTTGCACTCGATTTGTTTGTGTTTTTTGATCTGAAAACTTGATTCTACTACTCCTTGCATCCTCCCCTATTTACACAAGTAGAGTTTGGAATAAAAAACTAAGAGAAAATCTCAAAAATCGGACCTCCATTGGAGCTTCCAGTGGCTGTTGCAGGTCCGCTGTGCAAAATCTGATTTTTTTTGATTTTTAGCTTGATCACCGCCCATATCTTGATCATAATTGGTTGAAATTGAGGTTGATGCATCAATGAAGTTATTTTATATTTTCCTTTTAGCTGCACCGCCCAAAATTAGCTCAAACTTCATCTTTATTGGATAATTTCAGCAGCAGCTGCATTGTGACCTCCGAGCCACCTTTTCAACCAATTATCTTGCTTTTCCTCTTCATACCACAGCCCAAATACACCATTAACATGATTAGATGATTTTAGACGACTTAATTAATCTTTGGGTTAATGTATTTTAGTAGAAAAATCAAGAAATATGGGGCTGTAAAGCAAGCATGCTGCAGCAGGTGCATCACCTGCTTTGTAACTTGTGATTTTTTTATATTTTCGATTTTTTTTCTGATTTTTTATGCTTAAAAAAGCTTTAAGTAATGTTTAATTATATTATACAAGATATAAAATATGGATAATAAGGATAGAAGCTCGAATTTTAGCCAAAAATTGATGCAAAACTTGTAAAATAGTGTGAAAATTAGGTATTTTTGGTTATTTTATACAATTTTTGTTATTATTTTGTAAGTTTTTTTGATATATCTTGCTTTTACTTATTGGTAAAACAAGCAAGATTTAATACAAAAATGCAGTTTTTGCAATAAAGTGGGTGAAATAGTCAAAACTGAGAAAAAACGAGCAAAAGTGCTAAAATTAGAAGTAAAATGTTTTAAAATGATATAGATAAATATATACAAATTTAAGGTTATCAAAATACCCCAAACTTAAATCTTGCTCGTCCCTGAGCACGGCTGAACATTTCAGCACCATATCGCATGTTTTTCAAGAATTTTTCTACTATTTAAAGCAAGTATACTTTAATTCAGAAATGAATAACCGAAAATTGACGTTTAAGGCTCTAAAGGTAAAATCATCCTTTCTGAGGAAAAATCTATGAATCACCTAGGTAGCCAAGATTCAAAAGTTGGGAAAGCAAATAAAGTTTATCCGTTCATTCAAATCTCAAGACATTCAAACAGTATAGAGGGCAAAAATTCATACCACTAATAACAAATCTTATCAAGTATGGACAAAACTAAAATATTTTTTCCTTTTTTTTTTTTTTTTTTCAAGAAGAACTTAGTTGCTCAAGTCACTTTCGGCTCGTGAGTTTATCTTCAGCGAGAATCAAGCTCCGACTCCTGGGCGATGACCCATAAGTAAGAGAAGCCACCACTGAGATGTCCCGAATATTACCGAGTGAGTATATCTTCAGCGAGAATCAAGCTCTGACTCTTGGGCGATGACCCCTAAGTAAGAGAAGACACCACTGAGATTCCTTCTCTATGACTCCCTTGAGTTTATCTACAGTGAGAATCAAGCTCCGACTCCTGGGCGATGACCCATAAGTAAGAGAAGCCACCACTGTGATGCCCTCAATATTGGGTAGCACATATCTTTATTTATGCGAGATAGTGGTGCTAGAGATTCAATTTTCTCTACTTTTTTAAAAAAAAAAATTATATATATATATATATATCATATTTTTCGTTTAGATTTAGGCATAACCCTTCAAAGCTCATTATAAGATGATAATCCTTAATGTAATCTATTCAAATTTGAATATCTTTTAATAAGAAAGAAAGGTAAAACAGCTATGCCAACAAGTGAACTCAAATATCATGGTTTTATCAAGTTAATACCTTAGATTTTTGTTTCACTATTAAAGCACAAAAGCAATCAATTCTTAGGTTATTCCAATTAAATTAAT